>CM065483.1:23086994-24415494 GCA_032873175.1 Leptopilina drosophilae
AATCACTGACGAATGTGTTCAGTTTTTATAAATTTTTCTTTTGCTCAAAAAAAAAACGAAAACAAAGCAAAAATTGTAGCAATCGGAAATTGTGGTTAGGGATAAGATCATTAATTTCCAAGTAAAGGGGAAATTTACCATTCGATAGAAAATGGATTTACTTTTTTTGCTATTATACCCGCAAGTGTTCATCGTATGTTACAAACGTATTTTTCTTTTTATCAAATTTTATACATTTTCTTCTATGGAAAGAGTCTGGCAAAGTATCGACAACGACTAGAATCAATTTTTATGAAACTTATACTTTTTTAAATCAAATTTTTATACAAATTTCCGTTATTGTTTTTCTATTATCATAGTTGTTGTTCTTCATTGTAACATTTAAAAATTGAGTTGAAGCAATGCACACCTAGATAAACTGTGAATGTTTAAAGTAGAAGTCATGAGTTGTGTTAAAAATTCCCATCATCAATGTCAGTGCAATAACGTCTATGTAACTAACGGAGGTGGTTTAGGGTCTATCTTGGCCAAATGGTATCAGCCTGTTAATGCCCGATTGTCCCTTCTATAGAGACATACATTAAGTATAAGCGGTTCTAGAAACAAAGGAATAGTACCTGCGGAGTAATGCTTCGGCTAAATCCCGCACTGCGTTTGCTCATCAAGCGCCTAACGTGGGGGCAATGACCAATGGCTCATGAATGCAGAAGGGCAGTAACGTTTTGGTGGTTCCACATATCATTCTAAACCAAGCAAACCCCAAAGCATCTAAACTTGCAGCAACATTAACACTAATACTGCGTAGTTTTTTTCAATACTGACAAAAATGTTGGCAATGATGCTTTGGGAGATTAAGTGATCAATCATTTGGATTCTATGGGGAAGAAGAAAAGGAAGTGCCTGTAGTATAACGATTTGCAGATCTGTTTTCAGCAATGCATTTGAATTTGATATGTAGACGTGAAAAACTATTTGATGCATCAGACGTTTCTACCAGTTGCCTCAATAACTTAGAACAGCAGACTGGGTGCTTTGAAATCCTGCACTCATTTTGCGGTAAACCTACATTACCACTATGGCACTATTAATGTCGTTTGTCGCAATTTATACCACCTGTGTCTCATTTTGTGTCCAATTCAACATGTATTTGAATGTAGAGTCGACCAACCCTGGAAGGAATATTAAAAATAACAATTGGAAGGAATATTAAAAATAACAATTGGAAGGAATATTAAAAATAACAATTGGTTTTAATTCAAGTTAACAGAAAAACTAGTGGGTCACTCGGCAACTCTGACTTGTCCTACTAATTACCAATCACGGTTCAGGGACAATTGCGACAGATGGTGTGACGATTCACATCTTGTGGGGGGATTGGTCAATAGATCTCGCATCTATGGCCAATTCCCACGTAGATCTCTTACAAGCACAGTGCGGACTCGGCTTGTAGTACATATACAAGACCCGAATTAGCATACCCCCATCTAGGGTAGGTCTCCCGCTACGTAGTCTTGCTGATAAATCCAGTAGCTCCGGAATTAAAAAACATCGAACTTTAAAACACTTGCAGAGGAGAAAGTCAGCAAAATGCTGAAGTCTTGCGAAGTCCAGAAGAATGTCAACATGACAATCAAGAAGGAGACTTAAATGTCTAACATTGCTCATACAAACTTTGAGATTAAAGCATAATGAAGCAATTGTGCTTGTAATAATTAATTCTTTACAAGATGTAGACGATCTGAACAAAGAATCTTTTTATGTAAGAAGCATATTTGAACGATGTTTAGAAAGTTGATAATACTATAGGTGCAACAGACTTACGGTAAGCTTACACTGTAAACTCCAAGTAAACCTTCAAGTTCGTCGCGAACTGTTACTGCTATTTGCATTATCAGGAAAGAACCATTAATTTCGATGAAATACAGTTTAATCGATCGATTCAGATTGAACAACCCGAATTATCCCTGTATTTAGCGTAAGACAATTTGCATTGATGCATTTGTATTTAAGTGATTAATGTTAATCTATAAATTTAGGGTAGCATTTAGGGGTTAATCGAAGCGTAATGTTCGACATCGGGAGTTCTGCGTGTGTGTCTGACTATCGATAGTTTGTATATGATTTAATGCACCTTCACACTTGAGTTATTCTATAAGTCGTTTGCCACATGTTCTCACTAATATAAGAATAAATATGTATGTATAGAAGCAAAAGTCGTCAATATTATACATATATACCTACGAACGACGATGTGATATCGGACAAACATTATTAAATTCACGGGATATATGTGAGTCCCAATCGGATTTGTGGCTTCCTGTAAGTAGGACGGGTAGCTAGAAATAGAAATAGTTGAACTCGCAAAGAGTCAATTCCCGCACATCAATGCGATAGTAATCGACAATTTGTTCGTTATTGCATTCAAAGTCTTTTGATTATTAGGTGAATTTTTGCAATAAAAAAATCATTTAATGGAATTCTGTAAATTTCAATAATCTTATCTATTTGAAACTATTGGAACCTATCGGTGAGATCGTTAGCAATTAATCTTTAAATATTAATTTGAGAATAATTGTTTTTGTGCATAGAAACTTTTGGGAAATCTACTTACAAATACCTTGGATTTCGAACTTAAAAATTATTTAGGGTTGGTGTATAAATAGAATGGTAATATGATTGACATAATTGGCGACCTACTGTCGGACCAAACCTATTGATATCCTTAACCCTTTATTTAAAACCCTTCAATCCAATCCCGGAACTGTTTTAAATTAATCCCTTTCTATTATATTCTTAAAATACATATTTTTAAATACAGATATAGCGAATTTATACAAACCTTCTATACTCTATTAATTATCATTTCAATAATCGTAATTCTTTTATGGGAAAATATTTTCGAATAAAAGAATATACAAGATGGTGAAAAAACTTTTCAAAACACGTCTTTGAAAAAAATCGATAGGCAATATTCACTGTACCTCAACAAGAAATTATTTGAAATCATCATCAAATCAATGAATCATTTTCCCTTTCTTCGACAACAATAAAAAATACTTAGCACCAACGCGGCTGTCAGATGGCAGTTAATTTTTACATGGAAAAACTAACAAAAAACAATAGTTAAATCTTTAATCAATAAATATCAACAAATCTCAAATATATAAATATCAAAATATCTCAAAGGGAGTTCCATCCATAAAACTAACCAAAAAGGGAAATAGAATTCCAACTCTTAGAGTAGACTCATTGTATAGTAGCTTTGATTTCGAAATTAAAAAACCACTGAGAATCAAATATGGAACTTTATGCTTCGGGTGCTAAACTATAAGAAAAGATAGTAACCATTTATAAAAAATTGTATTAGTTTTTGATATTTTTTGTAAGTGATAAGTAGATAAACAATTTTTGCATGTAAGGCTCCTAATATTTTCCAACCTACCCTAATTAGATTAATGTATTTACTGTAACCCAGCTTCTTGTAGAATAATTTGTATTCCTTGAAAGTAGAATTATTCAATCTTTAGAAAAATATCAATGTTGCATATTTTCTTTCATGCTTTTCTGTATGAGCACTTCTCCTTCATCTTCATCCAATTAAAATTTTCATCATCTTTCTGCAAATATTTTTAATATTCAATACTTTTTCTTAAATATTTGTATATTTTCATAAGAACTATTTCTCAATGAATACTTTTTTATGTATGGAATTAAATAGAAAAATAATCTGCATTTAGAGTTATTTTAATAAATTGTGAATTATTATTACATTATTCTATTCCATTATTTTTAGTTCATGGTCATTTACTTCATTTGAGAAATTTCTTTTGCTAATGTCTCTTGAAGAATACTTGTTATAGTTGATTGTGTATTTAAGGCTAATTTATGTAACACATATTAGTGACGTTCGCCCTTTATCATATTCAACATTATCATTGCATGACAATTGAAATTATTTAACAACTAGAGAAACTCTTTGAGGAATCCGATTTATTGGAGTACTCAAAGAATTCAAGACATTTTTTCCCTTTTTCATTTGCATCCACTCGTTGCATTTGTGTGTGTATCGTGTTTCATTTTCTCATAATATATCAAAGCAGATGGTGATGTGCAAAAAAAAGGTTTTTTGTTGAAATTATTATTGAAAGGAATGTCATATAATTGACATTTGAGAATAGTATTGCTTTTTTGATTCTATATTTGTATTGAAAAAATGTAAGTGATGAAATTGATTTAAAAAGGTTAAATATACAAACATTGCCATCTGCTTTTAATGATGATGAAGATCACTCGTTTATGTCAAAATATTGATGTTATGTAAGGGGCAGGAGATACCAATTTACATATGGTACGAGTCATATCCAACCCACAGTGGCGAAGGTTATGAAGATCGGGTCTCGAGGGTGAGTCCTAAATCACCCTATGGCGACGCTAGTCTTAACCTGACCAACATTCGTGAGACCGATCAGGGCTGGTATGAGTGCAAGGTCGTCTTCCTCAATAGGCCTCCCAACACACATAAAAACGGCACGTGGTTTCATCTCGATGTTCACGGTAAGTGAAAATTTTATTTGCACTCGATATAATCATAAGAATTTTTTTCCCTTACTATTGTATTATTAACAGGCTGACGCCTGTTATTCTCTAAATGTGACGCGATCTGAAGAAAGGGATCTTAGATGCAAAAAATTATAGGTTATGTTTGAAATTTTTTAAATGAAAATACACAAAAAGGATCAACTGTCAATGTGAATCATTAATGTTTAAGTTTTCATTACAACTAAAAAATTTAATAAACACTGACTTTAATTTGCAAAAAGTAAAAAGAAACTATTAATCAACAAAAGAGTAGTACTAACATAACCTTAAAGTGATTTGCTTCTAAGGTCCCTTTCTTCAGATCGCGACACAAATATTCTCTAAAGTGATGTGAAACTCGTTTGGGTATAATGCATAATTTCACTTTTTATGAAAAAATATATTATAATGAAGATAAAACTGAAAAAAAATATTTTTTTAAAATCCAAACTTGACTTAGAGTTTAAAATCTATTTGTAGAACGTCACTTTTTCCAATTTTTCACATATTGTCCGACTTTTATCTAGTAAATTTTTTTCTTCCCTCTTTCGCTATCCATTTCGAAAGATAAATAAAATCGTAATCCTCTATGTTATATTCCATAAAAATATCAATCGATATATGCTCCTTTATTCCAGACTTTTCGCGCGGAAAGTGTTGTTGTAAATGTGATAAACTATATTTTAGTTTTGGCGAAGACTCAAGAATTTTCTTCCGGTAGAAATGTTTGACAATGAGAAGAAGGATGTTGGCATTAAGGCAAATAGAGTAAGGGATGAGGGGGGGGGAGTTAGGAGAAAACGACGATGAGAAAGAGGGAACTTATTATTGCTTTTTCTCTCGCTTATACAAGGGGCGCGCAAGTTTTAGCTGAGAAACATTTGGATACCAATGTTCCTCTTTTCTTCTTCCGGTTGTCGTCTTGTTCAAGCTCTTTTACCCGCGCTTCAGTCCAACTTGTCCCAACGTTTTCTCTTTTCTCGTCGAGACGACATCAAGGGAAGTTACACTTACACCAGCAAAAGCATTTAAAACTCTTTTGTTCTTTTTAAAAAAAAACTCTTTCCTCGTTTACACATTTAATAGTCGCGCGATTTATATTTCAAGGAGTTGTATATGTGTGTGTGAATGGTATAGAATGAATTAAATTCAATTTCGAAATTAAATTAATAATCTAATGAATTTTAAGTTTCGATGAATTGAATTTTGTAATGGAATGATTCACAAAATCTAATTCTATTCCAGCGCCTCCTAGATTTAGTATTACACCGGAGGAGATAATCTATGTAAATCTGGGCGATGCAATAATTCTCAACTGCCAAGCGGAAGGAACGCCGACACCGGAAATCCTATGGTATAAGGACGCCAATCCTGTTGAAATATCAACGACCATCGGCATCTTTAACGATGGTACAGAATTGCGGATTTCTACCATTAGAAATGAAGATATCGGTGATTACACCTGCATTGCACGAAATGGCGAGGGACAAATTAGCCACACCGCACGAGTTATCATTGCAGGTCAGTATTCTTTTATTTTGAATGTTGTAAATATTCTTCTCATTGAATTATTTAAGGGAATGTATTTTTTTTCGTGTCCAATGATCAATTGGAAATTATGACCACTAATTTGCCGGCTGACACACATTCTCTGTGACTAGTGGGTCATTCGGCAACTCTGACTTCTGACTTATCCTACTAATTAACGATCACGGTTTCGGAATAATACCTACAGATAGCGTGACGATTCACATCGTGGCAGCGTATATTATCAAAATCATCCGACTGATTGAATTATTGCAGTTTAATCATAATAACGATCTGTAAGTGCTAGCATCATTTGACAAATTGTCATCTTCAGGGAGTTTGATGAAAACAAGATTATTCATTCTTTCAGTTCAATCAGCAAGTTCATTGATACAGACATTAGGTACTGAATTAGAATCAACTTTTGTAAAATAGTTTGACTCGGATTTATCAAGTCTCCCTTTGACAACAGTAAGACGTTCTGCTAACAATTTTGCTTTACATATCATTGAGCCTAGATAGCGTATCGCCGAGTTTATTATTAATGTCTAGAATATTTTCAGACATGAAGGGAAAGTTGTTAGAAACTATTCTAGATAAATTCTTAATAACTCTCATAATACTATCCAAGTTAACAGAAGTCTGTGAGGATTGTGAATTAGTTACAGGAGACAATGACCTCGGTTTACAGCATCTAGCGAACGACCCATCAGGCAAAGTAGAAAACTGTACGACATAGCCAGGATGATAAGGAAGATTACATTTCCTACCCAAT
This sequence comes from Leptopilina drosophilae, assembly GCA_032873175.1. Lineage (NCBI taxonomy): Eukaryota > Metazoa > Arthropoda > Insecta > Hymenoptera > Figitidae > Leptopilina > Leptopilina drosophilae. The sequence continues at coordinate 23,093,875 of CM065483.1, forward strand.
GTAGGAATAGTACATAGTACAATAGCCTTTTCCACAATTTGTTCACTTTTCAACTCCAGGAGCCTGTTTCTCACTAAAATGTTTCATTATAAATAACATTTTCAGTAAAAAGCACAGGCTTCAATTAATAATTAAAATTGAAAAAAATTTAACTTTAGCAAAAGAATCGTTACTGAATTTTCAAAATTCTCCGTTATCAAAATTCAAACTTCCCAACAATAGCCGTTATTAAAACGTAACTTTTTTTTACAGCCTCTAAAAAATATTTTAATATCAATAAATTTATCGTTTGGTAAAAATATCATATGACACTAAAAATATTATAGACGAGATGGAAAAATATTTTGAAAAATTTCCCGCTTGTATTGTAGAAAAACTAAAAAAGCAAAAAAGAAAATCCGTCCTAAATTTATAAAGCATACCGAAATCGAAAAGTCAATCTCATAATTTAGAAAGGACACTGTAAAATTGAACCGCTTTTGGAACTATAAATTTTATTGACAACTTGAGAGCAAAGCATCTTTCCTGATTCAGATGTAAAATTTATGATACGATGCATTTCGCTTAGCCTATCACGATAAAATTCGCATTAAGGAAAGTGGTTACAATTTCATTCCAATGACACTTCTTGCGGCTTCTATACCACGAGCCAATTAAGACCCCCCCGAAAGGATCGCGGGGTTAAAAGGTAATTCGTCTTCCTCTACTTTTATCGTTCCTTTTTCTCCCATCTTGGAGACTTTTCATACTAATTCAGAATTAAAATTCTCATTTGTCACCTACTTTTTAATCTTTCTGAGAAAAAAATAAAATATAGGTTTAAAATTATAAAAGTTGAGTCGATATTTATATTCAAAAAGAATAATTTTGAAAAATGTCCAAAGAAAAATTATCATTTTAAAAAATATATGATAAAAATTATTTTTCAAGACATTCTACTTTTCCATCAAATTTTAGTGAATTTCATGAAAGTAACTTTCTCTGTTCCCTTGGGGCGAAATGACAATCTCATGTGCCTTTGACTCTTTCGTCTCTCGAGGAAATTTTGAAGCTTACCGTTGATTACCAAGTGGATTATATTCATTGTTCGAACAAATAAAATCTGATCTAGATAAGAAAAAGTTTTTTGATGCACACTTTGGAGTTTTTAATCTCGTAAAATGTCTTTAAGGTTGAAAAATACGAACACTAACAAACTGAAAATTTTGAGAGGCAAATATTTTTAAAAGTTTTTCTTCATAATCGAAAAAGTCAGGCCTCCTTTTACCTCTAGTTTATAAATATATATATATATCACTATCGTTATTTGAATTTATTTTCTTTCTTGACTGTGCCATTAATGCAAAGAATTCTTCAGAGCGTCGCAAAACGACCGTGGATATTCTTCCTTTTCCCAAGGAACTTTTAAATTTTGCCTTTGAATATTTATCACGACCGAGACCCAGTTCGTTTCGCTCGCATGATCGTTTTTCACCCACTCCCTCTGTCTCCATCATCTATCATATTTTATCATTACTTTTGCTCCTTGTATTCTATCATTTTGATTTTGCAATTTTACACACGGTTCTTCCATCTGTTTTTTTATCGCCTCTTTCTTTATTTCTATATATCTGTGATTTAGAACTAGATATGTGAATAAATTTTTCATTTATTTTTTGATTTGTAAAACGATCAGCCTGTTGGATGTTAAAATATTCCAGATAAGGATTTTAAGGATTTTGTGAATATTCAACAGATTCTCAAAATTATCTAATTGTTACTTAGAATCCATTGTTTCTTGGCACTTTTTGGCTCTGAGGAGAAAACAAAGACCAACAAACTTAACAGGAACCAGACAAGGCTCATATAACGAAATGCTTTGATATAGCATTTACGTCATGGGAATCCAGAATAGTGGACACCTTGGATGATACTTTGGCAAAATCCCTAGTGGCGAAATTCCTAAGATATAGTCTGGGCTCTGAGCACCAGAACACAAACTACAAAAACTTGGGTCAAAATGTAATTGGGGATTTTGGCAACCTACCAATAGAAACATCTACTTGGCAAAATGACTGCGTCTGTTGGTTTGACAGGTCGAAAACAGTACCTAATGTTTTGTCTTCCTGTAGTTTTTGAATAATTGGAAATCACCTCCAAATAAGTTCACCGGAAGCACTTTCTCCTTGAACTTTTCATTGAACAAACAATGATGGTCTAATCATCTTTAATATTTCCAGAAAGTTTGTGGGATACCCTTCCAATTATAAAAGAAAATTCAAATTCGGAATTGCAGAATAATCTAAGGGGAGAACGGTAACAATTTAATATTACAGTGATAATAATAATTTTCAAACATTATTTTTATCTTACTAATCGTCGCAGATGATGTAATGGACATTTACCGTCAGTATTGCATGTAGTTTGACGATTGTACAGCGACTTGGAATATCATTACCCTCGTTTCTCAAGATTTTGCCAGCCTCGTACATCTCCAAGATCCATCGTCGTTCCAAACGGAAGTTGCACTTTACGCGTCTCTGAACCTTTCCGCTTTCAAGTTGAGCACACTTGACGAGCAACGTGCCCTTCCGTATAGCGAGAAAGGAAAAAAGCCAAAGGGGAGTGTACAAGCGTAAAAGACGTCAAAGTTCTTCATGCAAATGTGCTCACATGTTGATGCCAATTCACGCTTTTAGCATTTATTTTCAAAAATAGAATTAATAGAAAATATTTAAAACTTTATTTTTAATATACCCTATTAAAAGGGTTTGTTTGTTAAATTATGAAATTAAATTTTTTTCCTTCTTGTTTATGTCAAAAATAATGAATAAATTTCTCATTGTAATAAAATATTTATAAACTGAAGACTTTGATGGTGTCATCATCGTAAAGCCAAGGATTCGCATCAATGCTGAAAACTTGGTCCAAGTTTTAAAATTCTTTCAGCGTCGCCTCAGGGGTTTCAAGCGGCTTTCCAATCCTGGCGTATTGTAACCAGGGCTGCAGTAATCCCCTTTCAAAGTTTAAAGTCAGCAAGCCATCGCTAACAGCTTTGATCGTGTTACAGTGACAGGACTATATAATATAATAAAAAAAAATACCTGTATGGCTGATGTTGGAAAAAAGGGCTGAATGAAAACTTATAAAACAGAAATAACAAAATACCATCTGAAATAATGTGATGAGAATTTGACACGTATTATTTTATGCAGATACTGTAAATGTTTGAAATTAATTTAACTTGAGCACATTCGCTAAAGTTAATTAATTTCCCCGCTAAATAATTAATTAATTTCTCTCTACTTGCTTCTCATTTGTGCTCTTCCGCGAACACTACAAATTATGCATTACGAAGGCTATTAAAATTTCAAACGCTATCAACCCTGGAGGGAATGTACTCATTAAACATTTTTATGATTTTCGAATTTTATCTTCATTATTATTTTAAAATGTTTCAATTCGTTGTCATGAGATGTGTTTATGTAATTATTTAAAATGTTATTTGATTTTTGTGAAAAAAAAAGTTGGATGACAAAAAAAATTGATCCATCGTCATCTAGTGTTCTATTATCAAAAGTTTTTCCAAGCAGTGACGCCAAAAGAGAATTTCATTCAAGGAACATATTCGACATAATCAACTATTCCATTCCCGAGACGAGAAACTCCTTTGAGCCTAAGAAACATCTACTTTCAGCATTACCATCTATTTGAATGGAAGTAATATTCTTTGATTCAAGTTTTTTTCCCCAGTGAAACGAGACACGGGATGGATTTTGCTTCCTGTTGAAGTGAGCTTTACTACGTAGTAGCGATATCCTATTTCTGTTGCTAGAATCCTATTGAGGTACGAAAAAGGGAAAGAGTCCAGTCCAGTCACGTGTAACCTCGTTCTGCATCCTGTTTCTGCATGGAACAACGTTAAAAGCCACTGCCGCGACCCATCGTTTCGTTCAGGATATTGGCTTCTGCCCTCCCAGTATTTCCGGTTTTGGTAGCTGATACAGCAGTAGTGGAACGCTACTTCGAATGCACGAGATAGATATATATGTACACAACAAGGACAGGGTCGCTAGTCGTAGTTGTTGCCATCTCTGTTAGAGCGGCAGTAACACTGAATCATTCGATAGTCCTCTGATGCAGGACGCGTCTACCGATTTATTTAACTTGAAAGCCTGACTTACATTTCCGGTGTTGAACGTTCCTTCACTATTGTACATCTATATATATTACAAACCAATCCTAAGTCTCTTTCTTTCGCGTGATCCACTGATGAAGTTGATTGATGTTCTTTTTTATTTACTCGTCCTTCACAAATTCCAATTTTCGTTTTTATTCATAGGAGAATACCGATTTTATCAATTTCAGTTGAAATCACATTTAAATGTTAACTATTTTATAACCTTTTACTGTATTTGACTGTCTAGACTGTCATTTCATATGCATCCTGCAGGTACGATGAAAAAATATTTTCAGTATAGATTTTTTTTTGCAGTTTATCAGTAATTGATTGTCGAGAATTTTTAAATTCAAAGAAATTATAGGGGTACATAGGAACCTTACTATATTACTATGATATAAATACTTTGGTAGAATGTTTAATCGATGGTGTTATTAGCATGACTTTAGTCTTATCCCAGTTGAGATTTAAATCATTACTATTGGACTACTGCGCAACATAAGCAGTATCGATTTTCATCTTTTTAGCAACTATAAGGAATGAATGACAATGGACCTGATGGATAAAATTTAAAGTCATCAGCATATTTATGAAATTTACAGTACTTAAGCTTATTCCCTAGGCCTGCAGCAAATAAATTAAAAAGTTAGTGAAGAAAGTGAAGCACCTTGCCGAACACCACATTTAACATTGTCATACTCTAAACAGTTACCATCCCCATCAACTACCCTTCGAAATATTAAACTAAAATAAGACCCAAACCAATTACGAACAGATTTAGTATTCCTCATTGGGTAACTGGGTCAAATTGCGACATGATTCTTTAATAAATCAGTCTCCTAGAGGAAAGCTAAAAAGGTTCCCAAAGAGGAACGTCGACAGTAGAATTCAATGACAGTAATCAGGAAGTCAATTTGAAACTAGCTTCGTGAAATATTTAAATCTTTTAACGCATAGCACGACAGTTGAAATGTGCTAACATTTTGACATCCATTTTTCGAAACGGCAAAGACATTTCATTTTCAACATCGTTCTTAATGGAGAGATAATCTTGTCTCCTTTTTTTGCATAGGGACTTTTGGTAACTTGGATTCCGCAATCCGAGATTATGTCAATTTGATGTAAAAGGAAAAAATAATAAATAAATGAAACATTTCAACTTCAATAACTGACGACCCACTAAAACCCGCAACCTTATTTTCAGAGTCCTTTACCACCCTTGGAACTGTTGTAGATCTTTTTCCTTGAAGGGCACAATTTAAAGACAATGATTTTTAACTACTTTCTTATTTATTTAAAAAAATTACTAATTTTTAGTCATTTCAATATCTTCTTTATTTATCGCTTCGTATTTCAAAGTGCTCTTCATCTGAGACGACGAACCGGTTCATAAACCTATTCTCGAAATCGAATTTTCCCCAATCAAATGACCTTGACTGACTCTGTGTTAACTAAAGCATACGGACTTCCAAACATAAATACATATATAAATAAAGAAAAAATTACACTTCGTCCAATTATTTCTCTAATTAACAGTGCCCCTCATTTTCTAGCCAAAACACTAGATAATTCCTTAAAAAATTGCATTAGTCTACCACAATCACACATAAAAAATAGTTTAGAATTAAAAAACAAATTATGTATCCTTGTTATGGACGATAACTACACTATTCTTTCGCTTGATGTAAGTTCTATGTTTACAAACATCTCCTGCAAACTAGTCATTCAGAGTTTAGATCGACGTATACGCTCTATAAACAGAAATTGCAAAATCCCATTTTGTGATATCATCGACAGCACTAAGATTTTATTTAACAACACATATTTCTCACTCGATGGGAAGTTTTATAGGCAAATTTATGGAACCCCTATGGGCTCCCCAATCTAATCCTTCGTTTCTGACATTGTTATGGATGATCTGGAAACTGACTCTCTTGAAATATTGAAAGAAAAATATAATTGTGTCCCTCTATTCTACTTTAGATATGTAGATGACACAATTTTGGCTGTAAGAAAGGAACACGTCGATCTTGTCATTGACACATTCAATTCTTACAATCCAAAGTTACAGTTTACTATGGAAATTGAAAAAAATTACTCTATTAATTTTCTTGACTTGACACTCATTAGAGATAACAATCATATAATCACTGACTGGTATCAAAAACTTACTTCTTCTGACAGACTTATTAACTATTTTTCAGATCATCCAACTCAACAAAAAAAGAACGCATTGTGTACAACTTAGTTGATAGAGCCATTTCATTGTCCAATAAAAAATTTCATTTCGATAACTTGAAATAAATTAAAACAATTTTAAAAAATATGAATTATCCTATTGATTTTATCGAAAAACATATTGGCATTAGAATGAACAAGTTAAAATATTCTAATGAAAGTAATAGCAATCAAAATCGTGTCAATATTTATAGTCAAATTCCCAAAGTCTCTTTGCCTTTTAACGAAAAATATATCTTCAAATTATCTAATGTTCTTAGGGAGTTTAACTGCACTTTCATTCCCATTATAAACAAAAACTCTAGTTCCATCATAAGGTTAGGAAAAGATGTGACTAAAAAATGGGATAAAACGAATGTCGTATATAAATTTAATTGTAAAAACTGCCAAGCAACACAGATAGGTGAGACAAAACGATCTCTACAAACTCGCATTAACGAACATAAAAAAGTGAATGATAACTCTGTGGTCTACCGACATCGTTTAAACTTTAATCACGATTTTGATTGGGAAAATACAAAAATATTGGACAATGAACCTAATTTTAAAAAAGACGAATATCTGAAATGATTCATATAAAAACCAGTCGTTCAACTGTCAACAGAAAGGAAGATATATTCACCTTAAACAAAACATTCTTTTTCTTACTTAGACGCATGGACGCGTGTCCATGAAGAAAATAATAAAATCAATATATCTTGTACCTCATCTAAGAATGTGTTTATGTTTTAGTTCATTGACTTCTTTTACGTATTCACTAGTTTAACTTTATAAGATAAGTAAGGCTCCTTTCAATTTACAGTCAACTGCTGTTGTGAGAATGTCTTCTCCAAATTTAATTCATATAAACGTGGGGCGATTTTTTTATACTTTAACGAAAAAAGTTTTCAGTTTCTGACGCGTTAGCATGTACTCGACGTTCTAACAAAACTTAGGTATATCATTGTTTTTTAATTTATAACAATAGTGCCTTTAGACCTTTATACCAAAAAAAATTCTGAAGTGTAATTTATCTATGTAATAAATTTTATCCTAATGAGGTTTGCAAACCCTAGCCAACGAAACGTCGTTTTTTTAACGACACACTTTTGAATTTTTTCTTCAAATCTTACCTTCCCAAGATCGTATACATTATCAACAAAAAATAAATAAATACAACACGCAATTTTTTTTTAATTCTCTCTAACCAAATCTAAATGTTTTCTTTCTCTCATAAAGAAAAAACTGCAAGGAGCTACGGACAGATTACAAGAATGATTTCAAGAATTACTAAAGTAAAATTTTTGAAGCAGAAAATAAAAAATGTATATATAAAATAGTTTTTTAGTTTAAAAATACAGTATCAACTTATGGATTTTTGAATATTATTCAAAGATTAAGACTCGGTTTACCAGATAGATGTATGGATTTAGATTCATATTTGAATTTCTCGACACAAACATGTTGCACAATCGATTCGTTGGAAAGAAGCTTTCAGACAGTTTAATCGAGTTATCTTTACGCGCAACTCTCAATGCGATATCCTCTGTGATGTGGAGCTTTCGAGCCTTGCCTCGGTTTCATTGCTGAATTGCATCGGAATCAAATCAGTTTCCTACAAAGAAAGATAAATGGACCACTGTTAAGCTCCTACTATTTCTCGGTTTTCCAACGCAAGAGATGGAGAAGAAGAAATTCAAAGTGCTTTCTCATCGATGTTGTTATTCAAAGATATTTATTACCACTACATGAAGAAATAGGAACATTTAATTTAGTATTCAATGAAAATTTTATATTAACTTTAGTCGATTTATTTAGGTTAAATTTTGTAAATAAATTTTGTTCACGTAATAAATTAGTTCTATTTTAATTAATTTGATACGTTCTATAATTTTAGTAGCGCAATTGGCAAATTTTCGAATTTATTTAGAATATAGAAATTTTATTTGTAAATAAGGTTACGGTAGTAGTGTCAAGTTTATAGCGCACGCGCCGCCCCACCAGTGATTAATTACTAGGGAAGGGAAGCTCCGCCTTTCTTTTAGAGTATAAAAGCTGAGCGCGCTCTTTTGCCTTTAGAATTCTTTCCGAATCGGTGTTATCATAATGTCTCCGATCTGGTCATACCACAAATTCTCCCGAAAGGGTTTTTATTTTTATTACCGAAGTGATTCCACCATGTTCTGCCTGGAAGCTTTTAACCTTATTCCAGAAATGGAGAGACTACAAAACTATTTTTACGATATTAGTATATTTCGTTTATACATTTCCTGGATAAATCTGATTGCTAGAATTTAGATATAAAAATGAAAATGTTTTAATTTTTTGTTTTCCTTAAAATCTGGGGAGTTAAGAAGTTTGTTTTATTGTTTCAGGTGGTGCTGTCATCATGGTTCCACCAACGAATCAAACAAAGCTCGAAGGGGAGAAGGTTCAATTCTCCTGCGAAGCGAAGGCTCTTCCAGGTAACGTGACAGTACGCTGGTATCGAGAAGGTGCGTTAGTAACAGAAGTTTCAGCACTGGACACAAGAGCTTCCGTCCGAATGGATGGGAGTCTTGTGATAAACCCCGTTAGCGCTGAAGATTCTGGACAATACCTTTGCGAAGTCACTAACGGAATTGGAGAACCACAAACAGCTAGTGCTTATTTAAATGTCGAATGTAGGTTTTCTATCATTTCTCCAGAAACGTATTTTGTTAATTTGTAAAATTATCCTTATTTTCTGCAAACAGATCCAGCTAAGGTTACGTTTACACCGACCGTCCAGTATCTACCTTTTCGTTTAGGAGGCGTTGTACAGTGTTATGTTAAAGCTAATCCCCCTGTACAGTATGTGACTTGGACCAAGGACAAGAGATTATTGGAACCCTATCAGACAAAAGATATTGTAGTGATGAACAACGGTTCCTTATTGTTCACTAGAGTCAACGAGAACCATCAGGGAAAATACACTTGTACACCTTACAATGCTCAAGGAACGCAAGGTAGTTCAGGACAAATGGAGGTGTTGGTAAGGAACCCTCCGGTCTTTACTGCCGAACCCGAAGCTACCTATCAGAAAAAAGTTGGAGAAACCGTAGAAATGCACTGTGACGCTCAAGAAGGAGAGGGAACTCAAAAACCTTCCATTACCTGGCAGAGAGTAAGATTCTTTAAACGATTTTAGTTATTCGCTTCTTTAGATTATATTGACCGAAAGAACTTCAAAATATGTTTAGAAATAATAATTTTCTTCCTAGATAAAGTTTTTAAATACCCAGATTTAATCCATAAATATTTTTGTCTTGCACCAGAAGGACGGCATTGGAATTCAACGAAATCGAGCAAAGATTGTTGGGGGTAATCTAACTATTGATAGTCTTCGTCGTCAAGACTTTGGATACTATCAGTGCGTGGCTTCGAACGAAGTTGCAACTATTACTGCTTCCACACAGCTTATAATTGAAGGAACCCAACCGCATGCTCCATTTAATATTACCGGAACCGCAACTCAATTTTCGGTCAAGTTGTCGTGGTCTCCAGGATACTCAGGAGGTCCAGATTATAAGCAAGATTACACAGTCTGGTAATAATTCCGTTCTCCGAAACTTTTAAAATTAAATTTATTTTCTGCATTTTCAATTTCTATCACTTAGAATTGATATTGATGTTGAAATAATGATGAAAAAAATATTTTAATTGAAATTAGGTACAGGGAAGCTAATACCGTCGAGTGGACCACAATTCCAGTAACGCCTTCGGGAAGCACTTCAATGACGATAGGCAACTTGACGCCTGGCTCTGCCTATGAATTTCAAGTATTCGGAAAAAATGCCCTAGGCGACGGTGTGCACAGCAACATTTTTACCATTAAGACAGAAGGTAATTGATTTAATTTTCAGAATTCTCGCGTTTTTCATAGTAAAACTTTTCCTACTAACATATGTATTTTGCACCTACTGATAACAAAAATGATCTCTCTTTCTTCTGCTGCTATAAATAGACATTGTTTTTCCGGGACATACGACTCATCCCACTCCGAGAGCTACTGAACAAAGCGGTAAGAATTATCCTTAAAAATTGCTCTCCCAATAATATATGCCTCTTTTCATATTTATTCGTAATGAAAATTAATTTTTTCTATGTAATAATAATAATAATAATAATAGTACGATAATATTTCTAGTACGAACCTTTAATATTATTGAAGGTACGATTTTGAAATTTCTTTTCCCTCTCAAAATACAGAAGAATCTTGCGCTTATATTTTAGCTTTTTGTTGCGGAAGGCTTTTCCCTTCTTGAAACTAAGTTCCCTCCAAGTATCTCCGACAGTTTGAATTCGCGGAAAAGTTTTGAGAGTTAGAAAAGCCTCGCCCCGACCATTCAGAGATGGAACTTTCATCGCGTCGCGACGTATCGTATCGGAAAACCTATCAAGCTATTCGCTCTACTTCCGCCTTTATTTCCTTTTCCCGAATTCACCGGTTCATTGCTTGACATTTGTACACAATCGTATCCTTTCTTTCTATACTCCCGTTTGCTTTTTTTTCTTCTTAGTTTCTCAACACGTTTGTAAATATATAAGTTCTAGTTTTTCTTCGTACCTTTCCAAGCATGCATCACGCTTCGACGGTTGGCCCGTTTCCAATAATTCGATTAGACGCCTAAAAGGATTGCGGTAAGGTTCATGGAGACTTTGAGTATCTTTACTTTCATTAATATTTTTCCTTGGTTTTTTTTTCTTCTTGTTTATTTATTCAATTTTTTTCCTTTTAGAGTAGTAACTCTTTTTTCTCTCTCTTCATTGATTTCATTTTATTTCCATCACTTTATTGCTATAATTTTTAATTAATTTATATGATTTATTCTAATTTATGCAGTTTATTGAATTATTATTTTCTTTCTTTTATTGCAGAAATTATAGATTATAATTCCCTCGTATTTCCAACTGATTCTTCAGGAAACATCTTATATCCGCGAATCATGAGACCCAAAGGTATTAATTTTTATTTTATTTAACGTTTTATTATATTCGGATGGAACAGAAGAGTTGAATTATTTTAAATGCCTTAAATATCGGTTGCAATTGAACTGTGGGAAGAGGTAAAGAAAACCCCTGTTCATGCACTTAATCAAGAGTCATATTTATCAGCTAATACTAATCAATACTAGTTCTGGATTAATCTGTAATTAGTTTACAACAGATGGGTTTGTGGTCAGGTTTCTGTCATCTGGAATTAATCCGATCTGCATAACTAGTGAATCCGGAATTAATCGGAAACAGTACGGAATGAAGAAAATAATTACCGGCATCTATACAATAGTCTTGTTGGAAATGTAGGTAACGATAGGAGAGAAGACGTCTTCTGAATATTCTTATGAGAATATTCATGCTCATATAGTAATTGTATAAATATGATAGTAGTTTAAAAGCAGCTAATTCTTTTCTTTCCCTAATTTAATGTGGCAACGTCACTTTATTCTCCACGCAAAGTTTACCATCATGGTAAATAAAATTAAACGTTATATTCCAAAGACTCTTGAAGTTGAATATAAGAGAAATAAGAAAAAGGCGATTTGAAAGTGAATCTAGAGAAAAAAAGAAACTTTTAATCCACTTAAGCTATTCGTATCTCTTGTGAGCGGAAGCAACGAGAAAAGCAAAGGTAGGGAAATAACTTCATACATTTTAAACGAGCCAAAATGTTGGACACAATCAGGACGCTAATTCCACAATCCGGCTTCAGTGCTGGCGTCGACAAAATCTGAACGTTGTGCACCAACGTTTATATCGCGACCCATCGAAAATCAGTTTATCCCACGGAGCGGAATTTCGTTATTCCGAACTCGTGTTGGCGCTCGTACATTACGCTTCTTTTTTTGCACACTCATGCCACTCCTACTTGTTGTCTGTTTTTTCGTATTTTATTTTCGATGGCATTCGTGCTCGTCAGATGTCCAGGTATTTTGTCGATTTTCCCTTATAAAACATTGTCGGTCAGCATATTCGAAATGTGCCATTTTCTGTCAACACTTGTACAAACAGAACCGCAGTGAAATTTTAAAATGTTATCTTAAATAGAAATTGTTATTTCAAATTAGTAATTGGCTCAGTGAAAGGCACTTGGTTTGTAGTTAAAATCTTCTATGTTTAGGCGGAAGTTTCTTGATGATTATTCACTACAATCAGGCATGATAAAGATCGTAGGGGTGACACGAAGAACACAAGCAGTAGATTTGGTGGAAATTTCTAGACTGACGCGCGAAGTTAATTCGGTGATGACTTTTGGACTAGTTAACTTGAAGGCACTTCCTCAACTGACTAATTCGGCATTTATAGGTTCCTTTTGCAAAGGGAACTACGTCATGACACCCACTTTTATTACCTTTAGATAAATTCTATTAAATTTTAACCCCTGTATCAGTGGGGACCCAATAAAAGGGTGTCAAATACAAATGATCACATTTGGTAACTGCTATCCAAATCAATATTGCTTCAATTACAAGAAAATAAGGATTCTGATTCTAACTTGCAAAAATAGGAGGTGCACCAGTTGATCTATAAAAAAGCCTTTTGCAGGAATTAATTTAAAAAAATTGCAGAATAAAAATACTCCATTTTTCGAAGGAAAAATGATGCACACCCTTCTTTTAATTACATTCAAATATTGCTATTGAAACCATTTAATTAATTATGAGAACAAAGTAATTAATTGAAATTTTGACTTAAAAGTAATTAAACTTTTTAATTAATGATCAATATTGTTCTATCGAATTTATAATGACTATACAAAATGTGAATGCAGAGTTGCATCCATGAAGTGCACCAAAAATATTTCGAATACTGTTTGTGTGGTTTTCCCAATATAATGCATTATGAACTGGTGTATATAATACATTCTCACAAAACCGCCAGACAGCTTAATTAATTTGAACTCACCACGTAGTGACGGCAAGCTATACACAAATAGGTAGAAAAAAAATTATTCAACCTCGACTTTGATGAACATGAAATACACAAGACAATGAATTATTTAATTAAATTTTAAACACATACAAAAATAATGTAGCATTTTTCAAATATCGTTTTTTATTATTAGACAGAAAGAAATTCTCCCGCAGTCGATAATTACTGTTCATAATAATATTTTCTCCATTTAAACTCATTTTCTTCCATTTCGAATATTATATAGAGACATTCTCGTGTATTTTCTACAAAGAGGGAAATTTTTCTATTTCATGAATCTCTTGAAACGTCAAATTATTCTGCTTTATCTTTTGGCAAATCCTTTGCAGCGTTTGCATGCAAAAGGGACTCTTAAAATTTTGATGAAAAACTACTGTTTGTCGATCCTTTTCAGAGAGAACTATAGCTTTTTTTGAAATGTTCATATGTGGCAAACAGTTTACATGGAACGTTGTAATGTTGAAAAATAACCCCGAAGAAGATTTCGCTGTATCAAAAAAAAAAAAAAAAAAATACTGTGAGAATGTTTACTGTTGCTTATTGAAAAAAAGTCATTCTCCCCCCCTCGGATATGGGCAGATCGTTATAACAGGCTAGTAAAAATCTTTATAGACGGTTGTTTAGTTTCAGTACCTTGCCACACCCGTTACTAATATACGTTCAGATCAGAACCAACCTGCATCCGATATCAGTATATACCCCATTTCCATCGACGTGGTTCAATTGAACGCCTACTGTTGAATATTTTTATGCTCCAACAATCTGTGCCGTATATTTTAAACACGCACATACATGTTTTTATCGCACTGCCCGACAATATATCAGAAGCAATATTATACCTCGCGCTTCTACTGAAATATTTCCATAAAATTTATTGAGGCCCGAAGAGTCAGAGACGATACAGAAAATGGGTTACTTTAGCCAGTGGGCCAAATTTAGGAACACTTATTATTAGTAGACTTCATATAAACATAAGAATTTTTATAACAGTATATATTTAATAATTTTTTGGACATTATGTTATTACTTTCTACTTTTCGTCCAGTATGCGGTGTTTAATTACCTGCAGTACCTTTTTTTATCGATAAATTGCAAGCTTGTTTAGGATACGAAAATACTTGCTTACAATTAGCCCCAGCTAGAGGATCTGATTCTGGCAAACCTTGGGCAAACCTTGAGCTGTTGTTTCGGTACTCGTCTCACATAATCAATACATGGTTATCACCTGTGTACCTATTTTGTGCTGATGGTATTTCAATGGACCATGACACGTGAACAGACGAATTACGATTCTAATTCTGATCTTGTCGAGTTTCAGGAGATCCCTCGCTTGCCTACTGTTGAGTACTAGCCCAAACATAAGACTTCGCTTACCATCCTACCCCAATTCCTGTCCAATATATTTCATCTTCCCTTTCGGTCTTATTTTTCAATGGCTCCTTTAACCTGACATTATGGTCACAGCTGAATCGGTGATTATCAATATCGTCTAGCATTCTATTTTCGCCAAAACGTCAGCGATTTCATTTCTTTATTTACCGAATGACCCGGTACCAAAGATCAATGAAAGTTTATTTAATGAAGCCAACTCTCATCTATTATACCGCGACATTTCTAGATAAGTCTTGATTTTGTTGTGAGGTTTTTTAAAAGCCAAATGATCCTAGGATCATTTGACTATTAACGCAAATGCTAATTCTTCTACCAGTTGTTCCATTTGCAATATCCATTCGCTGCAAGAGTGAACTCTCAATTACTACTTGAATTATCCTTAAAACCTTTTCCACAACTTTTTTTAACCGGAGTTTAAGTCGGTGAACTTGGTTTAGTAATTAGACAGAGTTCACAGAGTTAAACTTTGGTTAATACAGTTGTGGTACCGGCCCTCAGACTACTTTATTTAAGTCGCCCAGATAGAGATAATACGGTTTATCAATTTCGCGTAGTCAACAGGCTGACAATTTTGTCCTGTTCAATAATTGAATAAGTAAGCAATACTGGTTGGTATTGATGAGCAAACCTGTGGCTTATTGGTACTTAGGTTATGGAAGGATTTCTCAGTCAATGATAATAATAGAAATGCCACAATTTTTATTAGTGTACAAATCGGAAGAACAGTATATAAGTAGTTATCTAAAAAATCACTAAAATAATAATACTCAAATAATAAAGATTGTACATCTCCACGATTTCAGAGTATATTCAGAAACGTTCAGATATTTTATTAAATTTAATTAACTACGATCATAGAAAATTCTCCAATCTGAGAAATTTGGGTAACTATCAAATTTGTAGTTTTGGAAGTTTTTCGTAGGAAAGCTAATAATACCTTTGAACCTTTTAAGATCTTCTCTAAAACGCGAAGATATCCAACCTTCTCAGTAGGGCAAAAGTGGGTTTTCGAGGACAAATTACTCTACAGTTTACAAATATTATTCGATTTTAATAACTTTTTATTTTAATGAAAGCTCAAAAAATTGCGCATCGATCTGCAGTCGCAGAATTTTGAAAATTGTTAACAATTTTTTTTTATTTAACAATAAATATGAAAAAAAGAGGAAAAAAAATTATATTCAAGTATATTTTTTATTAAAATGCATTTCTTTTCATCTATGTCACAATAATTGAAAAATGGAGTTTTAGTTAAACAATATTTATTTATGTAGACTAAATAAAAAATTTATCTAATTAGTTATAAACAAATAAATTTACGATACGAATTTTTTTTGACAAATGAAACTTTATTTTTTGAACACAATGTTTTTTAAGAAAATACAAGGATCTCATTATTTATAAGTACAGTTCGTATAATATAATTATTTAATAATTTTATAAACAATAATTAATTAACAAATGCATAAAAATGTCAATTTGAAAGATAAAGAGTTCGTTTTAGTTCATATTATTTACTTACAAACTAAATTTATTTTAAATACATTTTATAGGCATGTTCTGTCAGATTTCAATATTATTGTTTAAACAAAATTAATTAACAAATGCATAAAAATGTCAATTTGAAAGATAAAGAGTTCGTTTTAGTTCAAATTATTTACTAATTAACTAAAGTTGTTGTAAATACATTTTGTGAGCATTTTTCTCTCAGATTCCAATATTATTGTTTAAACAAAATTAATTAACAAATGCATAAAAATGTCAATTTGAAAGATAAAGAATTCGTTGTAATTTACATTATTTACTAATGAACTAAAATTATTTTTAATTTATTTTTTAAATTAAATTTTTATTTATTTTACTGCAAATTTACAACAATTGTCGAATTTACATTAAAAAATCAAATAACTTGTTAATCCTTTGTCGCATACATTATATTACACCATTAATTTAAAAAACAAAAATGCTTGTAGGAGTTTTTGGGGATGCTAATTACGAATCCGATATCATTTTTCCAAAATTAAAAATGGCTGATCCAATATGACGCAATTAAAAAAAATTTAAGTAAATTTTGCCTTAAACCAAAAAAATTATCTCTGGATAGTAAGAATTTCGAAAGATGTGTGTTTGCTAATTAATTATTGTTTATAAAATAATTAACAAATCTGAAAAAATGCAATTTATCAAATTATGACTTGTTTCCATATAAAACAAACAAATCTGACATCTTGGCTTAAAAAAATAAAAATGATACGTATTTGTTAACTAACATTTTATAAAAAAAATTTTATTTAATAATTATGATTTTTTTAAAGGTAAATTCGAAAATTGTTATAAATTTTCAGTTAAATAAGTGGAAATTTAATTTAAAAAATACATTGAAAATAATTTTCGTTTATTAGTAAATAATGTGAATTACAATGAACTCTTTATCTTTTCAAATTGACATTTTTATGCATTTGTTAATTAATTTTGTTTAAACAATTATATTGGCATCTGACAGAAAATAACCATAACATTGTGTTTAAAACATAAAAACTTTCGTTTGTCTCAAAAAAATTCGTATCGTAAATTTATTTGTTTATAACTAATTAAATAAATATTTTTATTTAGTCTACATGAATAAATATTGTTTATCTGCAACTTCTTTTTCAATTATTGTAGCATAGATGAAAAGAAATGCATTTTAATAAAAATTATACTTGGATACAATTTTTTTTCCTCTTTTTCTCATACATTTATTGTTAAATAAATATGAATAAATAATATTATATAAATTAATAAATTACTAAAATATACAAAAATATGTCAGTCCTTATAAAAAAGAATTACTAGATGAATTCCTAGTATATTTCCTAAATTAATTAATGTTGGAATCAATAAAATATTCAATACATGAGGTGTTGTTTCTCGATTTTCGCAGTAGATACCAGCAGTACTTAATTTACTAATTGATCCAGTGATTGATTCAGTGATTCATCTAGTAATTAATCCAGTAATTATGTTTCACAGGGGAGTGGCTCCAGCCCGTGGTTCTTGCGTTTTAATTTACTGATCATAGTGTGGTGAAAGTTGACTGGAAACTGTAGGGGCGCTCGATGTGCTCTGGGCTGAAATTCAAAATAATATTTTTTAAACATAACGTCCAAATATATATTTAAAAAAAAAACTAACTGCGCAGACTCGAGAATTATATCGAAGTATCAAGAATCGACTACCCCGAGTCTGCGCAATGAGTTCTGTAATGTATTTGGAGGTTATGTTTAAAACTCTATTTTTGTCAAAAGTGGAATTAAACAAGGTTTCTCATTAATATAATGGTTTTAAAAGTTGCTACAAGTTTTACAGTCCAACGTAAAATTAGAATATATGTAGACAAGTAGTTCTTCAATCCAGGAGAATATGTTTTGAAAAATTTCACATGCATTATTTTTAATTTTGGCCTAGATGATATCCAGCGCCCCTACAGCTTTCAGTCAACACACTTTCAATCCAAGAGAACCGATGGGCTGAGTGGCTCTTAGAAAAAATTCTTAATTAATTTGCAAGAATAATAATAGTAGTACAATAAGAAGCGGATGTACATAATTTGTACGACGCAACGTTTATTATCTATTTAATCAGTTTTTCTTCGTTTCGCCTCAATTGAAGCGCTTTTTTGTCGCTTGCTAACTCGCATCATCATGCGCGCCATAGAGCGATATTAAACATATTAAACCCGCGAAAATTCAATTTCGAATCCCAATATATTCACTCATTACAATAGCATCAAGGATAACCATTTCGAAATGTCACATTTAATTAGAATTTAATTCGCAAAACGATTATGATCGTTACACTCGATATAAGCTAAAGATTAATTTTAACTAAATTAGATTATTTCGTTTATTTACACCAAATTAATAAATCCCCTTTAATTATTCCACACACACACACACACCAGTAATGTAATTTAACAAATTAGATTATTTTGTTCCCATAGAGTAATTTAATTTACCAAATTAGATTATTTTGTAGAATTGTAACCATATACTAAATATCAAATTTCAATAAATTTGAAATGTATTTAACATTTCGTAAATCTGATTTATTTTTGTTTTCTACTTTCATACAACCTGAAATGTAAATAACGGTGCGGTGAATTATAAACAATAAGAGAATAAATTTTGCTTTAGTCCATATGGCATATAGTGGTCATTTCATTGCACATATAAGTGAAATTATAATTACATGGTTGAAATTTCATTTTCATGAGAATAGAATTTAATTAATTTCTTGAGTAATTGTGAAACGTGCTTTAGAATATTGCTTTATGAAACAATAAATTGTTTCATAACTGAGAGTGTTGTTGTGGCGTGGGATTCAATTATTAATTTTACATATTGTGAGAGAGGGCAAAAGACCCCCCCACCCCACCCCTTACCCCCTCCAGGTTACTAACTTGATTATACGGAATTTTGGTTTATCAGGACCAAAACCGGGTCCACCAAGGAATGTAACAGTAAGAGAGGAGGAGAATGGCTTCATTATTTCGTGGCAGCATCCGGCGGAGAAAACTCATCTGGTACAATATTACACAATCAGATACAGAACTGATGGACCTTGGAAGGATCTCAACAAAGCGCGAATTCGACCCGAAGATACTTTTTATCTAGGTGAGAGAGTCTTTTTTATTATATATATAGTTCAGTGATTGAAAGCGTCAATTCTTTCATTATTTATTTTCTCCTTTTTTTCTCTCCAAAAGAATTTTTCTACCGCAAGAAAATGGATTTTTTGAATGAATAAAAAAGAACAGAAATATTCTCTGTTGAATGTAGTGAGGAAATAAAAAATTTGTTTTTCTCTTTTCTTGTGCAGTGAAGAATTTAGTCGGAGGTAGAACTTATCATTTTCAAGTCTTCGCCAATTCTTCGACAAATTACGGAGCAAGTGATGAGGTGAAATTCCCAGTGCCGGCTCGAGTGAAGCATAAAGCAATAACCGCTGGTGTTGTGGGCGGTATTCTCTTCTTCATCGTAGCCATCATCCTCAGCATATGTGCGGTAAAAATATGCAATAAACGGAAGCGACGAAAACAGGAAAAAGGTATGAACCCTGAAATTATTTCAAGTTTTCAACATATTGCCCGCTTATGGCCGGCACCTGTGCTCCAAAAAGTCGTTCCTCACTTCGTTGACAACTTTCGAAGATTGGGTCATTCATTGTCATTTTCTACGTGCTGTGAAAAATTGTGTTCATTCAGCTTCTTTTTTTCTGTTTTGAAATATGATGATGGAAAATACAATATTTTGCTAAAATTTGCACTTTTTAAAAAAAAAATTTCATTTTTAACGGAAATATTTTACTCTCTTAAAATTCTCTTTCATCATATTTTTGTTCCCTGCAATTGTCACTGATGGAGCATTTTTCAAAAACCTTGACAAAATTTGAATTTAATTTTAAATTCCCTCCAATTTATTATCCAGGGGTTTTAGGATTCGCTGATTGCGAGTTCAAAATCAGTTTTTAAAAATTCAAAATGTCTGATCGAAAATGGCTGAAAGTTTATGCAAATATTTAACTGATCGGTTTAATTCTTCTCACACAGAATCAAAACATTCTTAAAAATTTATTAAAGATTTACTTGCAAACTTCCAAGTAATTTACTTACGAAGTGTAGTGAAAATTTTCTAAAGATTTAAACATCAAAATGGCTCGAGGGTTTTCCGAGTTTTAAAAAATTTAAAATCATTTGAATCTTGTTACTCGGAAATTTTTTGGGGTCGCTAGTTACGAATCTGTTATTAGTTTTTAAAAATTCAAAATAGCGGATCCAATATAACCGATGAGTTATAAAAAAAATTGATCGGATTTATCGTATTTATTTTTTTTATTATACCAAAAAACCTCTCACATAAATCATATTGATCATTGAAAAATTTTAATTTTGTCCAGCATTTTGGGAAAAAACCCCTTAGTGATAATTGGAATAATTTGTTTTGCCTTTTATTATAAAATGAATTTAGGTTGGATTTAATTTTCAAGAACGACGAAATGGTAACGCAGGGGCTAGGCAGGCATCCGAATTTTGAACAATTTTGTGAGTTAATAAAATTTTGTAACATTATAGAACTGCTTTCAGCGTATAATATGGTAGCGTGCCGGTCCACTGACGCCCGGAATGGCGCAGGACAGGGACCCCAAGGAACAGTGCCTTTAAAAAAGTGAGTCTCAAGTTTTCTAATTTCTTTCTTTTTCTTACCAAAAATTAATATATTATAATAATGATGAATTAAAGAAAAATTAATTTTTTTTAGTTTTTATATAATATATAAATATATTAAGAATTTAGAAAGATCAGATCGCACTTACTAACAATTTGCACTAATTCGACACGAAAGAGAAACAACTTTTTTTTAAATTGCTTCTCTGAAAATGTAGACTAATTACTAAGTTTAAAATTTAGAGTCTAGTTCATTTGAATAAATATTGGAAAAAATGTATTATGTAATTGTAATTTTACTTTGAAAAAAGTATTTGTTAATAAATTTTTTGAGAAATAAGAAAATTTTTAAAGTACGCGATGGTGAGTTTGGAGAAGGGGTAAGCGAAGGGTGGGGAGCCGCTTCTCCTAGTCTCGGGCTCGCTAATTACAAAGCAGGAGAACCAAAAAAATTATCAGAAAAGTTCGAATATAGTTTATGAATTTGTTTTTTTAAATGAATTCTTGAAAATTACTTTTTTCAAATGTAAATTTTAGAGAATAGTAAATGCGACCTGGAAGATTAGGGTTAGGGAAATAGTTAACATACAAGTCCCCGAGTAATAGGCGTCCGAAGCACCACAGTAAATGCGAAAAACCTCTCACGAGTGATCTAGTTAAAAATGCCTTTATTGTAAATTTAGATGATCGAAGATAAAAGAGAGCAAGATTGCTCCATTAGATAAAGTTAAACCCAAAAGTAAAACTAACAAGGTTTTTTATCCTTTTATCTTCTCGTCTACATAACACATATTTATATAAAAAACTCTTAGTTTTGCATTTAGAGACCGGCAGACCTAAAAAAAACCGCACCAGCAGAGGTATTTTGGACGAGGTTTTCTTTTTTTTTAATGAAGAAGAACCTAATTTTAGGTCCTTAGGCTAAGTTGGTATTGCCCACTTTGTCAAGTCTAGAATTCCATTCTCCTCGATGACACACACAAAATCGTTTCGCGATATAAATCATTTAGACACGGCATCCAAAAGTCCACAATACGACTGCAGTGATGCCTATTCTGGATTATGACTTTATCATTTAACTAAAAAAAATCCGCAGACCGGAAAATTGATATTTTCCTTTGTTTTATTTTAAAAAAAGTGACTTTACTATTTTCTTTTCTCATTAGCAATTTTTAGATTATGTAAGATTCTGATCGTACATATCCAGAACGGGCTGTACGGTTCAGCAAACTGCCAAAGATTCTGTAAGTTTCAATTTCAAAGAAAAAGAAATAAATTTTTTCAAAGTAGTTTGTTTTTGAAGAAAGATAAAAACGTGAGAGAACACATTGAGTTTTATTTCTAACTTTTTTTATTTCTTATTTGTAGGGCGAAATTTAAAAACTGTACGACAATGATATTTTATTGAAAAAACAATTGAGTAAAATAAAAATAAAAGATGAAAATAAAAGTTGTATACACTGAAAGGAAATGAAACTCGATGTGTTTATGAAAGGGGACGATTAGAAGAGAGAAAGAAAAAATGATTTTTTTTTTGTTGGAATCATTTCGAATCATGGCTCGACACAACGTGGTGTCTCTTGTCCTCTGTGTTCTGTAGGTCGACAAACTTAAACGCGTGCGGCGAGTCAGTGTCGACGCTGACCCGTTGCAGCCCGTTGAATCCGCAACCACAACCTCTTCATCAACCACTTCCTACGCAAGTAACCCCCGGCAATGTCACTTCGGAGCAGGTCCACGAGGCCCCCCCGATTCGTGACCGTGATCATCACGCACTCCATCTCGATAATCGAGATTACGAGAGTGTATTTATCATAGAGAGGCGGAACAGTAAGCCCAACATCCGCTAACGAGACGAGTCAGTACCCAGACCAGTCCCAGATCGACCCGAAAATAATCGATCGATCTAATCAATTTGAAAAAGAATAAAATACGATACGATTTTTGCGGTGGGATACATCACCCACTATTTTATTACTACTACTTTTACTACCACTACTTTTACTATTACTATTACTACCGCAACTGATACTAAAACAAACTTCTACCAATAACTACCAAAACAGTTTTACTATACACAACTGCCAAAAAAGTTTTACGACCAAAAGTTTTAAAAAGTTTACAACCAACAACTTTTACCATCAGTACTTTTTATGATACAATTATCGATAATGAAGAATAACACTTGGGATAGTAACATTTCACAAGCACTGAGAAAATAACATTGGGTTTAACATTTAACAATAAGCACTGAGATAAACGATTTACTGGAATAACAATTACAAGTACTGTACAAGAGTTACTATTAGCTACTATTAGAAGTACTGTACTATTCACCCACTGATACTGTGCGAGACGGCTTCATTCTGCAATGCTACCTGCTAGGACTAAATCTACTACTATTCACAACTACTGCTACTGTTTTTTAACTAATCAACTACTGCTACTACTACTACTATCATCATCACAACAACTGCTACTACTTAGGATGATTGTCATGAATGTAGATGAGATGAGCAATACAGGCAAACCGCTAGGACTCACTAGATCATCCAGTCAGTACCCTACCTTCGTTCGGCGGGCTAGGGAGTACATAGATAGACGAGAAAAAGTAGCCTTTTCCAAGATGCTTCAAGAGTAATCGATCGTTTTGCTTGCTTTTGTCGCACCATTATTATTATCATTGCTCTAGTTTCAAGTGTATCATCCTCTTTTTTTCCACTTAAAGATAAATACCAAAAAAAAATAAAACTTTTTTTTTCTTTTTGATATATTATGAATAGTTCTCACTCACTTTTTTAATGTTCACCGTTAAATTTTATTCTTATCCTAAAAGAAACCTTTCATGTTCACTATTTTTACTTCTTATTCACTGTTCTCCCTTTTTTCTCTATTTTTTTAACTACTTATTTTCTTAATATTGTTTTTTTATATGCTGTAAAATATCAAGTAGTAATTATTTCATATTCTTCATATGACACAACATTTACAAACACTATGACATAATTATTAAAAATAACTCCGACGGTGTTAAATTTTAAAAAATGGAATGTCCCCAAAGCATCGATTTTTAGAGCGTCAAAGACTATTATTTGGGGTTTTCTTAGGCTTAATTGTCATTAATTTCATTTCTTTCATTTACCTATTTAGATATCACATAATATGCAGCAGTTCAAACTTAAACTTTTGTTAGTTACATATTTTTTAATAAATATTTAATTAATTATTAAAAGTAATTATTTTTCAGAACAATTTTACTTAAAACCACTTTAAAAATTGAAAATTGAACAAGTTGCAAATAATTTCAGGAAATTGAATAATGTTCAAAAATTTTAATTATCTACAATTAAATTCTTATCCGAAATTCAATTATTTTCAACAATTTTCCTCATTTGAATGATTTTTAATAAAATATGTCACGCTCCGAAGATAGGTACCTAAGAAGCAAAAAATTTAATGTTATGTTTTCAAATTTTTAACTGAAAATTAAAGAAAGAGAATCAATTATTAATTGGAAATTATTGATCTTGAAGTCTTCATTGTATCCAAAATATTCAATAAAAATTGATTTCAAATTCAATTAATTAAAAATAAACTTTTAATTAAGATAAATCTAACACGATCCTAACCTATAATTCGTTTGCTTCTTAGGTACCTTTCTTGGGAGCGCGTCACAAATGTTGCAAAAGAATTCAATTATTTTAAATAATTTTAATGAAACTCTACGCAAACAATTATTTCCAAAAATAATCAAAAGTTTATAGGAATTCAATTAACAAATTTTTTTGCAATAATTTAAATAAATTAAAAAATTTTTTTTAAAAATTAATTAAAATTAAATTTAAATATTATCACAAATGACAAAATTTACAGCAGAATTTCAACATATTTTCAATACAATTTTAATTGAATTTTTTAACAATTAAATTATTCTTAAAGGTTTTATTAAAAATCGTCGAAAGAATTCAATTATTTAAAAAAATTGTTAATAACATTTTTAGAAAGTATTCTATTATTCAATAAATTGTTTATTTTTTTATTTAAATAACTTAATTCTGGTAGAATTTTTGTATCAAAATTTATTAAAAAATTAATTTTAGTTAAAATTTTGGATAATTGAAAAAATTGAATATTATTTTCATATTACTATTTATATTACATTATATATAATATTATTATATATAATATATTATAAATTATAAGCATTACAAAATTAATTTCTAAAAAATAATTGGAGTTTTGAAGGTTTAAATTAAAATCTTTGAAATAAAACTATTGATGTTTTTGGATAGTTTTAAAATTAAAGATATTCAAAAATAAATATACAAAGATTTTTTTGGAGTTTCTAATAATTTTTAGAGTGAATCAGAATATTCTTTAGGGTCATGGAAAATGTCAAAATTTTGTCTGGAAAATGGGGAAAAGTCAGGAAAAAAATAAATTTTTTGTGTCAATCCTGAATTAATTTTACTTTATTTTCAATATCATGCAAAGTGTCATAATTTTTAAAAATTAAGCCGCAAGGGACTATTCAAGTATTACGTAAGCATTTAAGGGGAGAGTTTCTAATTTTATTAGAAATATAAAATTGTTAACAATAATTTAAACAATAGGACCCAAAAGTCGAAAAAAGAACCCTTTTTTCATTTCATCCGAAACGTGCGTCTATTATATTTTTTTTTCTACTTCAGACAATTTGTTTTAAACAGTTTTGATTTTTATATATTTTAAACCTATATTTCATCTTTCTTCTCACTCTTTTAATAGAAATTTTTTCTTTTTTGTTTTTCAACAATTCTCGTTGTTGACACTTCATTTCCGTATTATTTTTCAAATCACTTCTCTTATTGCTTATGCAAATCTCATATAAGATGCATGCAGCTGATGCATCGCTACAGCCTTTCTTATACAATAGCATGATATAAAGTCGGAGTTAGTTTTACATTAATGATAAAAAAATGAATTTTTTTTAAAAAGAAAAGTTTTCGACGAAAGAAAATTATTATTCTCAAAATTAATAAAAAAAAAAATAGTTCGAGCAAAAAAAATTGCAAATAAAAAAGCAAATATAATCCATAAGCGGATAGTTATATTGTATATTTTTGGACTCTATAAATATTTCCTTTTTTCTTGATTATTTTCAGTTTATCGATACTAGAAGACTCATAAAATAAACACATACAAAAACAGAAATAAAAGTAGGTATACATTCTGAACCAGCAATACATTCAGATACTAATTTCATTTTTAAAAGTGTTGTAAAACCCTTAATTTTGAAAGTCAACTAATTTTATCTGTATCTTAAAATTTATATAGTCAAATCCATTTTTAACCATTAGTAACAATCGTTGCTTGTTCCACTGCTGGATTGGAAATTAACATTTTTTCGTCTTTGTAATAAAATAATAAAATTAACAGAGAACATGAAAAATAAAGTATATATAAACGCATGAATTTAAATAAAAAATTTATAGCAAATAGAATCTGAAAATAGATAGTATTTAAAAAGTTTTATATTTCAAATATTAAATATCCATGTTTCAAATATTAGAATATTTTTGAGAAGTGAAAATTTTTTTTTACTTACAATATAACTTCATAAACACTGCTTACATTTTAGGCTTAAAAGAACCAGGCTAAAGTTTTTGTTTACTTTATTTTATCTGCATAAAGAAAAAAAATGTAATAATGCTTCTATAATATTCTCCATTCCCATCTCAATTGTCTAAAATAATCACTGTATTTTCATAAAGAAAGAAGAATTTTTCACATACATAGCTTGTTGATTAATACTTTTAAATTCTCTATTATAAAAGTTGTTCACTTGTGAAGAATTTTTCAAAACAAAAAAATGGGTTGATCAGGAATCAGTCTGGGTCCTAATGGTTCCTAAATAATGTTTATTCTTCTTGGTAGTGTTTTAATATTTTTATTTTTTTAGAATTTTACGTTATTGACAAATCCTTGTTAACCATCTTAATCCATTTCTTTTTTTTTATAAATAATTCGAATTTAAATGAAAGTACGAAAAATTTCCTTACGAGAATGAAACATATAATCTACGTTGTAGACACTACATGTTACCATTGTCATAAATCTATTTACTCCCTAACATCACCGCCTAGAAAAGTAATGTTCGGTTATTTAGCGTTATATTTATTATTATTATTCTTATTATTATTATTCTTATTATTATTACTACCACAATATTGTTTTTTGTGAATGTAATCGTTGTGTTACAACATTCTCTCTCCCTTCATCTTTCCTTGCTGCCGGACCCGAAGGAGCAGAAAAGGTGACATATTTCGGAGCACCTAATTCCACGATTGCTATATCACAAATTGAATTTTATTAAATGAAATTAAAACGTTTTTTAAATTTTTAAAAAAGAGTGGAAAAACTTTTATGAGAAAAAAGATTCACTATCCTCCACGGAGTACCTTTCCTTTTACCTTTGAAAAAAATCACACCTTAAACTACAAAAAAATGTAACGCACTGGAATGGGCATGAGCATGCATCCCAGCCTGCATCCATTATTATCATTATCATCATCCAATTCTTAAATGTATGTTCGCCTATTCATTTTTTTATTGTGTTTATTAACATTGTGTTAATGTTGCACGTAATTGTTTTTGTGCTGCTCGAGAAATGCAGGAAGATGAGAAAAGAATTTTCTGATTTGTTTTCTTCCTCTTCTTTCTGCAGTGCCCGAACACCACCGTTTGATAAATCGCCACTTCGTTTACTGATAGATTTTTCTCCTATTATAGACCTAGAAAGAGCCGAGTACCAGGTCTAAGTTTCTTAAGGGAGATCCTGAATGCCGACACGCCAGATTCATTTCGAGATCGTCCATTGGGGAAAATTTCACGAGCAGCCGACGGTCGGTTTGTTATAGCCGATTCGGTGCTCAGTTCAGCCAACAACAGTATTTTGGACGCCTCGAGCAGCGATGACGGTGGGTTTCTGCCGAAGAGTAAGTTGAAGTCATCCTGGAGACGACCGCTGGTCGACATTAGTCAATTGAGTCTTCGGTCCGATGGCAGTGGCGTTTCAATAGGCGTCGTTGCACCGGGACATTTGGGAATCCCGCTAATGAGACAGCCGACAATTTGCACCATCTCGTCGCCAAGATTCATGGCAAGCTCTCCCAGTGGAACACAAATTCCCTGGACGCCGGTCTACCTCAGCGATCTCAGTTCAGTTCGTCAACCATCGACCGGAGATCGTTCGTTTCCAACACCTCCCGGCTACATTCAACTGAGGAACGTCCATCAACGCTACAGTCAAGAATTACCATCGCTGAAGGCGATACACGCCGAGTCTCGGAGATTCGTGCCAGTTCAACCCCTGGCCACCTCCTCCCCGCCACAAACGGCCGGCAGGCCCAGAGCACGACTCCCACCCCGTCACGCGAGGCACGCACGTTCAGCACCCGAACTGGCAGCATCTCCCGATCTCGAAACATCACCAGAGAGCAGGTCCAGTAGTTCCGGATTCGGCAGCAAGAACACATCCCAACAGAATCAAAGTTCCCGAAGCGGTAGCACAGTTGCCGAATGGAGGCCTACACCTCCCTACAGACCCCCACCTCCACCATTGGTGGGCAAATGGCTGGAGCTCCAGAATCAAGCTCCAAAAGTGCCTCCACTAACTCATATCCAAACTGCAGTTGACGCTGGCAGTGTCGACGGTCACTACGAATTCGACCCCGTGTCATGCACACCGACCCCAACATCCGCCTCCACACCCACCAGGGAGGAACGTCCTCCTGCCCATCAAATGCATCCAATTCACATGCCCCAAATCCATCAAGTCCACACAGTTCATCATCAGCCAGCGAGATATTCACGGGACAACATTGAGGCTAGAGTTCAAGCCATGAAGGCCGAATTCCATCAGTTCCGGCAACGGCAAGCCAGAAGAAAACAAAGCGTCCACTTGGAAAGCGCTTGCTGATCTCACCAAAAAAAAAAAACCGCGAGGCGCTAAAAAATCTAACGTAATAGTAAGAGTAGGGTTTAGAAATAACATTGTGTCACGTTTTCACAATTATTACGATCATATCTTATTCAGCGAATAAAAGAAACTTTCCTTTGGATTTCCAAAAGAGAATTTCAATAAATGGTTGCAGTGCGAAATATTTTCCAGAGGCTTAGAGAAAATATTTCCCTCCATTTTTTTGCAACATAGCAAGGACGCTCCAAAGAAACTGTATATCTTTTAAAGAAAAAAAAACAACAAAAAAAGTCATAATAATCGTAAACTAAGTAATAATTTAAAGAGAAAAAAAAACACACTCAAGTAATTAATGATGAGCAAATGGACTCTAAACGTGATATTAGGCCGAAGCTTGCCTCGAGATTGCTTAAGGACTCACACTCATATTGCACTGCCTGTCTAGGGTTTCGCTAGTAACCCAAAATATATTATTGGCACAATAATTTTTTCTTAAGCAACATAACGAGAATAAGTAACGCTCTTTTGAATTAATCGGGAAATCCAAATTTTAATGATGATATCTGAATATTATTGTGATTTTGACGTTTAAATAAAAGCCTTGTAACGCGTCATTTTCAGCGAATTACGAATTTTTACACTCAAAATATTTATTGTCAAATTCGAATAATGTCCAGTCTCATCGTCATAATGGACTCTTGATATTTGTATAATCGGAGAAAAAAAGGAGAGATTGAAACATATGTCTCTCAAGTTACACGAAAAAAATACTCAATAACCCACCTAATTCCCACCAAACGCATTGTATCAAATCATCATCGAGATCTGGTAAATTATATGAGAATTTTTGAGATTTTACCCCCTTTTTGGAAAATTAGTTCCACGGCGTCCCTCGACGAGGCGCTCACATCGCGATTTAAGTCCGTAGCGTCCCTTCAGGTGGGGCGATCGTTCCCTCGAATATTCAATTTTAAAAACATCTTTAATTTATTAATAATTTTACTATCTAAATTCTATTAAATTATTATATTACATATTTATGAACTAAATTATTTTTATTTATTTTTATACTTTTTGAGATGTTTCTTTTCTTCCGTAAGATCTCAAGAAATCTCAAGTCACTCATCCAAATCTCAAAAATACATTTTACTTTCTTTTTTAAAGTACAAAATATAATTATTTATAAAAAAATATACATAATATCGTTAGTAAGTAATTTTAGTAAAGACTCTAACTCACGATTCAACTATACTTGGAAGAGAATTAGAAAAAAGCGCTGTTGATAAAGAACTGTTCAGTAAAGGTGTGTAACTTGTATTATTAATTAAAAATTCGAAGAGTGCAAGATGAATGAGCGAGAGTGAAAGTTTTAGTAAAAAAAATGCACACGAAGAGCAATTATGAACAGGAAGGGAAAAATTGAAATATAACAGTGATTTAAAAAAAATCGGAGATTACACAAAGAGTACCAATATTCTAAAGTAATTCTAATAATTGAATTAACAATTTGATAATTAATTGATATTGTACATCGTAACGACGTAGCGTGTAGTGAATTAATCAACGAGACTACGAAAAGGCCGGAGATACGTTTTTAATATGAAAAAAAGACCGAGGGTTATTCGGTTATTGCTGTTGTAACATATTAATTATTAATGCATAGTTAAAGATATAATGTGTAATGAATGTTTTTTTCGTTCGACCCTTTACTAATAGTAAGGTAAAAAAACATGTTCTTCATTTTCCAATACTCTCTACATTAAGAAAATTAATATTTTTAATTAGTTTATCTATTATTCGAATCTTATTGTTTGAATATCATTCGAAAATTCAAAGATAGCGCGTTATCTTGCGGTAAGCTTGCCACAAGATTACACGCGCTATCTCTATCACTATTCATATTTATTTTTAAAAAAATCTATTTTAGAAGAAAAAGTTAAGAAATTATATTGAAAAAAAATGTTTTCAAGAAAGTATGTCATATATATGGCAAAAATTATTTTTAAGAAAAAAGAAAAATATTTTACAATTTGAAAATATTTTAAATTAATAAAAAAAAATCTTGTTATTGCTAATTGTTGTTGCTATATTGTGAAAAATATTAAAATCGAAAATTATTTATTATTAGTAGTTAATTTTTATTTTTCTTATTTTTTTTGGCGAAAAATTATTTCAATGTGTGTAAAGGGTCTGAACGAAAGTAACTGAAAAATGTCATCAGGAATGAAACGAGAGACACAAACAAATATAGAGGTGTATATTACCGTAATTGTTATTTAAGCCAGAATTTTTTTTTAAATAATTAACAAAAAAATCCAGTATTCAAATTCTATAGTTGAAAATATACAATTTTACAAAGAACATATTTTAATTTAATGCGAATTTTATATACAGAGTGATCGTGGATTGTATTGCACGACGGATTCGTGATATAAAAATTATTTTTTTTCCTTTTGCCTATTATTGAAATACATTGAATTGAAAAGAAAAAATTAATACATTTTTTAATAAAAAAAATAATTTTAATTTTAATTTTCTTTTTTTTAAATAGTTTTCTTTTATTGTTCGTAAATAATTTCTAAATTTTCTTTCGTTACTTAATAAATATTAAAAGATTTGAAATTTTCAAAAATTTTCAATGTTTGAAAATTTTCAATATTTTTGAAAATATTACAAACTCCCCCCCTCCTCCTTCCTATTGGGCCTTACAATTATCGGATAATAATTTATGAAATATTGCAATTCGTTTATATCACGAATTTGTAAATTGTTGATAAAAAAATATGTAATAACGATATAAATGGAAATATTTCATTAATAGAGAAAAACAAACGAAATGTCAATCGAATATTAAAAGAAACTGATTATGTTACATAAAAAAATGCAGAAACGAAGTGCTATTGTTTGTAAAACAAATAATTGTATTGTTGATGAAAGGCAATGTTTGTAAGAATAAAAAGGAACTATCTTAAAAAAATGAAATATTTGTTTTAAATTGTTTCGGTATTTTTGTAAGTTCTCCACATTCTTCATTTTTTCTGATTTTTGAAATTTTTTTGTACTATTGAATTATATGTATTTTTTTATTTTATTTTTCATTTGGCACAATATTCTTTTACACTATTATGGATATGAAAAAAATTATTTAAAAAAAAATAAAAAGGAATTATACATTTTAGAGTAAAAAAATAATGAATGTGGAGGGAATGCATATTAACCACAATTCAGGGTGCAATTATTTATTTTCTATTTTTACTTACATTTTCACTTTAACTTTCATTCTAATTTAGAAATTCATTTTTATTGCCTTTCATTTGTTGTATTCATTTTCACTGAACAGTCAAAATCAGTCGCGACGAAAATTAAAGTGAAAATTAAAGTGAAAATGAAAATAAAAATGAAATTGAAAAAAATGGAAATGAAAATGCAAGAGAAATTCAATGTAAAAATCAGCACATTTGTACACCTGCTAACAAAACAAAAAAAGATATGAATGTATAAAAGTGACGAAATAGAATGAAATTATTGAGAAAAATATATATAAA
This sequence comes from Leptopilina drosophilae, assembly GCA_032873175.1. Classification (NCBI taxonomy): domain Eukaryota; kingdom Metazoa; phylum Arthropoda; class Insecta; order Hymenoptera; family Figitidae; genus Leptopilina; species Leptopilina drosophilae. Next base: position 23,126,304 of record CM065483.1, read on the forward strand.
GATACGCGTGTACGGTGATTTGAAATGGAATAAAAAAAAATAGAAAAACAAATGAGCGGTTATATTGTTAAATAAGATCACTCTGTGTAAATATAACTAATATAATTAAGAACTTTCTCATATAAGAACAGAAAAAGCACTGATAGCTTCTTGACTAAAAAAAATCTTAGAGTTCAATCATGTAAATATTACAGATGCATTAAACGCTCAGGAAGTTCACGTCGTATTAAATAAAAAAAATAAATAATGAAATAATAAATATAATACTATATAATACGATAATGCACAATTAAAAAAAAATTAAGTGAACGGCGTGTATGTGTGAAAATTTTTTTAAAAAGGAAAGACATAATGTCGTGCGAGAATTGTACATTATATATAATCAGCACCAAAATTTTACGGTAATTTACATCGCTAATAAACATTAAAAGAAAAATTAAAATAAATAAAAAGCGTCGGCAGAGAGCCTCCGTCAGCCGTCGCCCCACGTCTTTATAAATAATCGATAAAGAATGTAAGTAACGTGTAGATATATCATAGTTAGATACAACGATCTCAAAATGACGTGGATCGCTAAAACCTTTTATGGTCGCTGATATTAAAAAGCGTTAAGCACTGAAAAGAAAAATTTTTTGGTCCTAGTAATCAAAAATTTGGTTAGCTGACAAAAAACAAAGAAATATCGTATTCGACTAAATAGCTTTTTTATTGATGATATTGAAAATATTTTTAGCTTTTAATTAAAATATTTTTCTAAATTAACCAGACTGTTTAAATCAGTCAAAATAATTCAAAATTGACTACATTTTTTTTAATGATATTAATTAAAACAATATATTATAATTCAATTATAAATTTATATAATCTAAATCAAACAATGAATCAACTAAATTGTTTTGTTTAAAACAATATTTGCCAGAGTTAAACAAATTGTTTTTCTTAACCAAAATGATTGTCTGACTTAACCAATTTTTTATAAAGCAAAATAATTGCCTGAGTCAAACAAATTGGTATATTTAAACCAAATATTTGTCTCAGTTGATCAATTTTTTTGGTTTATATTAAATAATTACTTGAGTCAATCAAATTATTTGATTCAGCTAAACTAATTGTCTGAATTAACCAATTTAGTTAAATTGAGTTATTAATTGTCTATTTGGCTAAATTCACCAAATCGTTTTGCTGCACCAAATATTTGTCTGAGTTAATCAAATCGTTTTATTTAACCAGAATATTTGGCTAATATAGCTATTTGTCTTTGATTCACCAGAATAATTTTTTGAAGTCAATTCAATTGGTAGGTTTCACAAAAATATTTCCTTCAGTCAAACAAATTGTTTGGATAAATTAAAACAATGGTTTGAAATAACCTTTGGCTTTTGATTAACCGTAATATTTGACTGAGTGAACCAAACTGTTTGGTTAAGTTCAAATATATGTTGGAATTATCCAAATTTTTTCGTTATGAAGTAACTAAATTGATTTGTTCTATCTAATTCAACGAAATTGTTTGATTCAATCAAAATATTTAAGTCTAAAATAACCAAATTTTTCGTTCAACCAAAATATTTCCCTAAAAAAACAAAATTAATTTATTTAATCAAAATTACACTCAACTAATAAAGTTAATATTACCAGGACAAAATCTTTTTTTCTCATTCAGTGTAATATACACAATTTGACACGAAATATATTATATATAAATAAATATTGCATTGAGTATCGCGCAACAAGAACGGCTATGGTTGAATCGTGAATCGGTTTTGACCATTATTTTTAAACAATTTTCTTTGTTTGCAATTTTAATTTTTTTATTTAACATTTTTCTTTTGCAATTTTAAATCAAAAAGTGAATATTTTTTGTTTACGTGTCTTTTTCAATTATTGCTTCAAATTGCGCTTCTAATAATTATTATGAGTGAAAAGAGAGAGAAGGGTTTATCTTTCGTACAATGATTTCCCACCTACTTCCGTACCTGAAAGCCATTTTGTGACGTTCTCCAAAAAAAAGAAAAAATCGAAAAAACTGTATTAAAAAGTACATTAGCCGTTATAATGTATGGATGAAAGTCAAGAGTAATTTTTGACTGAATTCCAAATAATTGCAGACTGACTATATGTGGTTAAGAACACGGCGAGTTGTCATTGTTACAGAGAGGCTTTATATTGAACAATGATTTTTTTCATTGTTGTATTTATTAATTATTATTATTTTTATTATTATTGTTATTAATATTGTTTTAACGAAAGTAAGAAATCGTTTCGACCAATCACGTATCTCATGGCTGACGGGTACATTAATATTTCAGCGCAATAGCTCTGTATCGCTTCGCACACGCGTTAAATCAGTATTACATTTATATTTATTAATAATTTACACAAAAAGCGTTGCATTTTGTAGTTTAATTAACAACAAATTGTTGTGAAATCGCAAATAAAATTTGGGGAAATTTTTTACACAAGCGAATAGATTGACTTATTAAGTGTTAGTGTTAGATAACTGTTACATAACTATTTAATAACAAAGATTGTAATTTTTTTCGATTAGTAAAAATATTAATAAAATTAATGTTAAGTAACAGTTACTGCTTGAAAATTTGAAAATATAAAAAAGAATATTTTATTTGCGATTTCTTATGATAACTTTGAAAATCTTTGTCTTCGAATTTTTTCATTTCTTATTAATTGCCAAATGACTGAAAGCTGATTTAAAAAAAAAGTGATGATTCGTGACAGAGCTAAATGCGAGGTTTAAGTGATCGCGTTGATATTATGCTTACGGTTATGACGATTATGATTGTGGTTATGATTATATTAATATAAATATATATAAAAAAAGAAAGTGCACTCTCACACAACTCTTTATTATAAATAAAAATACTTTTTTTGTCGATTTTCTTTACAATACTTTTTCTGTAACTTTTATTTAATTTTAACAATACGTTCTTTTGTATATTTGCAATTTATAATTATAGTATTATATAGATAATATTCACATGAAACATTCTACACGCGCCGCTTTCTTGTCAGACTTGCGATATTTAATGGCTTTCCATTTTTCATTTCTTCTTCTTCGTCTTAAAAATTTGTTTTTTTACGAATATTTTGAAAAACACTTTTTTATCATCCATATAAATATATAAAATATACTTTAAAATTTTTAAGGCTCAATCTGATTATTATATTATAAAAAGAAAAACAAATTGCTAATAAATTGTTTTCTGTTTAATTCTTAAAAGAAAAAAATATCTCTCCATACAAAATCCGATAAAACATTTTTTCTCGCGACTACGAGAATAACTCCCCAAGACATAATAAAAACTTAGAACAAATTGTAGACAATTTATTATTGAATGAAATGAAAAATAAAGCGACATTTGAAAAGAAATATCTATGAAATAACAATGTTGTCTTTTATTCGCAATTTACTATCCCTAATTATTTTCTTGTAAACATTTTTTTTGTGATAAATATATTCTTTATTACTATTTTATACTATTTAATTATTTATAAATTATTTAATACAACTTTTTTTATATTTGACTTTTACAATCTTTAATTAACGAAAGTGTACATAGAATGAGAATAAAAATCGAATCGACATGAGAATTTCGTTTGTACCTAATATTTATTTATAAAATTTTTTAATATAAAAAATTTAATATTATATATCAAATCAAATTCGTATTTTTCTCCCAACTGTTACAAGGAATGTCTCAACTAAGTCACATTAACCGACTTCTGCTGTAAGTATAAAAAAATATTTTCATGATTTAAAAAATTGAATAAAATAATAAATAAAAATTTATAACAATATTTAAAATAAAAAATTCAAATTTTTATTTTTTTAAATTTTATTATTAGTCAATAAATTAATTTTTTTAGTTTATGGGTTAGTTCTGATTTGTCAAAATTTTATGTATTTAAAATAACGTAAAGACCAATTATATTGATGCATGTTTTATAATCCAAATTAATATGATCAATAATTTAAAAGTGGTATTACTTAGATATTCAATTTTATAATTCTGATTAACTGTCCTATGTACAATGTGAAAATATCATAAGAAGTATAATCTGATTATATCACATATCATCCATTTTCTCCGTGTACAAGCAAAATAATAAATTGGATATTAATAAATAAATAGTAATAAAAATAAAACAATAGTTAAAATATTCTAAATAATAATTTTAAATTAATAAATAATAAAAATAAATAAATTGCAATTTAATCGTTTTTATAAATTTACACAATTTTTTAAAATAATAATGTTATATAACATAAACAATTTATTTAATAATTATTGAAAAATTACTAAACAATTGGAATAATTGAGAATTAGCAACGGCTACCCGAAGCCTTAACAATCTTTGGATAAATAGACTACAATTTTAAGGATTGATCAAATTAAAGGAATAATCATTTTTTGGAAATAGTAAAAAGATTTTTAAAATAATACATTGTTCACACGAGTACAAAGTATTGTTTGATGTAAGAAAATATGAATTTAATAAAATAGAACATATTTAAAAATTGTTACTCACTTTTTTATTTATATAATTGTTTAAAATAGTTAAAGAGAAACGTAGAATAATTCTCCAATCTTAGAAAGCCTCAGAAAAGTTGATTGGAATTGAAATAAAATCTTATTTTAACTTGAAATTTAAACTTGGAACTTGTACTCTAAAATTAATCAAAGAGTAGAGTGAATATGTACAGTTTAACTTGCAACTAAGATTAATTTTTTTCAATCCGAGGAAGAAAGAGTTTGTGACTGACTTATATCCTCTTAGGGATGTTGTTTTTAAAGCATTGTCCCCAATAGGACTTTTGTGAGTCTCTGAATTTTGTGAAAATATTTTCTTTTATTTTAGAGCTTGGCAATTTTCCGGATTGGCTTTTCTTCTGAAAATGGTGAAGATATAAGTTCTTTCAAAAAAAATTTTCTCCGATATTATCATAATTTTCTCAAACCTAAGTGTACAAACAAGGGTTCAGATGCTTAATTGAATCGATTTATTTGTTTGGTTTTCTGTAAACAGCCAATTAAAAAAAGGTACCCCAATTTGCCCCACTCTTCCCTGTATGTGCATTCACGGCCGTACCCTTAAAAAGGCTGTTTTTATGACATATGGTTTGAAGGTTATATTTCAATGTATGGTTTCCTTTACATTTGGAAACACTTTGACTTTTGTTCCCAAGAAGTATTTTTTAAGAAGGATGAAAATTGAACTGCTTTTTTCACGGTACAATGTGTGAGCGATAAATATGTTGTGTGGACAAATTTTCTTGGGAAAAATATAATTTTGAAATGTTTGTCTAGTATGTTTAAAGTAACTTTTGTGGAGTACATTTTAAGTTATTTGTAAGATAAAAATTTTAAAGATAAAAGTCGAAAAAATATTCCGGATGTAACATCCCCATCGTAAAATGGTTAGTTGAGGATGTAAGACGAAAATAACAGTGATGCACGGCGAGACTCTGTCCTTTCATAAATGAAAAGAGATGAAAATATCACATTCAATTGTTTTCATTGTTTTTCTCGCGAGATTCTCGGTTTTTCGAGACGAGACTCGCTCGAAGTGCATCACTACGAAAATAACCATAAAATTGGTTTTACAACAGTTGATGATATCCTTGCTTGAAGAGATGTAAATTGACGATTTATGATTATAAAGATTCTTTAATGTAGGTGTGTTGAAAGATGATTTACGATTGCACGGACCTATTATACTGCTTATAATTACCGAGGATTAAATACATATTATGGTTGTAAATTGTAAAAATGCTTCTGGATTGGTTCAATTAGCTGTAGGTACTGAATCAGTCATGTTGTTTGCAGGTGCTGAATATTGACTTAAAGATTTCTTGGCTTGTCCTGGGATTTGATAATGGAAATTATATTTGGTATATGGTTGGATAATATTGGGAATATTAGTTTGTGTTAGTAATGAAAGAATTTTGAGCCATTCAACATCGAAATAATAGACAGCAGGAAAAAGTCTATTGCATTTGATCTTCGTTCCAGTTTCCTTGATGACCCATGTCCTCATCACTAGGAAGTAGGTTTTGTTTAAACTAGTTATGGTTTATTGTAGCATGAGACACCATGTTGTAATTTGAGTTCGACTGGTACACTTTTAATTATATATATATATATATATATATATATATATATATATATATATATATATATATATATATATATATAACGGATCCCGCGTTTTCGTAACTGCGAATTATAATTCGAAGATTACCGAAAGTAATCGAAGGGCAAAAACTTAAGAAAACGAACAGGCAGTATAAAACATAGCGTTGAGCGATAAAGTATAATCTTTGAGAGTGAAAACCTAATGTGCAAAATTAATAAGTAAAATGCGAACAATTAATCGAGTCGATATTTCTTAGTGTTGATAGTTATTATTTTAATAAAATATACCTTTTGTGTTATTTTATATCAAACTTTGAATCAAAATTATTTACCCATTACTCTCATGTAAGAAATATATTTCGAGTTTCCATCAATCAAAAGTGGGATACAGTCGACTTGTTGGGAAGCTTCGTAACAGATATATCCATCGATAGTGTGACAGTGCGATATGTGTTTATCTATGTGGTTCCAGACGTCTATTAAGAAGTGGAAATTCTCATTAGGCGGACCTTCACCGATGACCTCTCTGTCAACTGCAGGAAGACCTACGATACCCTCCAATTTTCCCAAAGTAAAGAGATGTTTCTTTACCTCTTTCCCACCACCACCCCACTATATGAGCAGTACAGTGCTAATGAAAGAGTCGAATTAACCTCACGATCACCGATGGTAAATCATAGTAATAAGACTCTGTGGCTTGCGATCTTCGGGGTTAAGCAACGTTCAGTACGGTTAGTACTTGGATGGGTGACCGCCTTGGTGCCCGCTATAGCCCGGTGTTTCTCTCACTACTTTCGTGATTTCTCAAGCGGGAGGTTTGACGTCAAGGTATAATGATGTGTACTGTCGATTATTGTCCGATACACACCATTAGAACTTGACTGTCGATAAAACCGGTTGTACTCAAGAGAGGTTTTCTACAGTTTTCCTCTCCTCTGTCGAGAAAACCTAATTAACAGGTGGTCCAGGCGAATGCGAGTACTCCTATTAAAGCCGGCTATAAACGCAAATTAGGTATAATATATAGAAATTTAATATGTAGAATGGTTATGCTTAATCCAAAAAAAAGTATTCCTCGGGGACTCTCGTCAAGTGCGTAAGGCCAATAGGGCAGGAGTATATAAAAAATTAACCTCACGATCAGTGTCTAGTATTAGAATATCAAATGGTGATGATAAAGATGTGTTAGTACCTTTCGTTAACATGAGTGCACACAGTGCCAATTTCAAAAGATTCGAAAGTCTTGAAAACCAAACCTTCCTTAGAATCTGATCAAGAAATCCCCAAACAACATGTGCCAAAACCTGAACGAGTTCCAATCAGCAAAGCAGAGATCAACATTGGAGCAAAAGCAGAGGAGGATTTAGTAGAAATTTTAAATAATTTTTCTCATGTAACTTCACTTGATGTAGATGAGTTAGATTGAAATTGAAATGGAAATTATTAAAAAAGATAGCACCCCCTTTCAGAAGAAACCGTATCGAGTAAGTCAGGGCAAACGACAAATAGTAAAAGATTCGAAGTTTGTTTATTTCTTTAGATTTAAAAATGGGTTTTATGCAAGTCCCTTTATCACCCGAAGCACAAGAGAAGACAGTGTTTATCACCCCTGACGAAACAGGCTAGTTCACACGCATGGTGTTCGGATTGATGAACGCTCCCTTCTACTTTTTGAAACTCATGACTAAAGTTTTGCGCTCTTAACGAAATCAATCGGTACTGTATTATTTGGATGATATTCTCATCCCAAGTAAATCATAGGTAGATTTAATAGAAAAACTTATTCTCGTTTTGCAAGCGTTGTCAGATGTAAATTTAAAAATTAACCTTCATAAATCTTAATTTTTTTAATGAAAAAATTATCTATCTTGGACATGGTATTTCGGCAAATGGTTTCGAGCCGGTCAGTAGAGTCAGAGTAAATTACGCGCGCAGCTTGAATTTCCTGAACCAACAAATATTCATGAACTACGACGATTTTTAGAGATGTGTAGTTTCTTCCGACGCTACGTTTATCAGTTTGCGACTTTTGAAAAATAATGTACCTTATTTGATGGGTGCAAGCGAATGTCAAGCTTTTCAAGTTTTACGTAAAAAATTTAGCCACCAAGTATATATATATATATACTTTCCTCGGTCTGTCAGCTGTATTCTATAATGTTACAACAGGCACACTTAAATCCAACGATGCCTTCTCTCAGAAAAGGCACTAATTTTTACAAAGTTTGCTTACCTTCTATATTGTCTAAAAAATTGGCTAATGGAAAAGCATAATTCCGTTAAAATTATTTACATGAACTGTAAAGAATATAGAAAGTGGGCAAAACTCGTCAAATTAGTGCCTTCCCTGAAAGAAGGCATCGTTGGATTCAAGTGTACCCCTGGTTTGTTTTCTTGACTGTGACACTTTTAAGGGAGTCAATATTTTCTGATGCGAGTGTACTTCTACCCTACCACAAAGACAATTAATTTATAACTGACAATTTTTATACATCATTTTTGACCCATTTTTTATGCTGTTTGGAATTAATGTCGTAACCACATTTTTTATTACTTTACTTCTTCATACACATGTAGTTTTAATACTGCCTGTTATCCCCGCCGGTGGTTGTCCACTACCGAACATCAATGATTTCTTCGATGTGCTGGGTGAAGTGGATGTTTGTCCACTGCCAGACATGAGTGAAATCTTGGATATGTTCGGTAGACCTTGTCGTGGTGGTCGGGGCTTTCAACTAAAGGGCAACCAAACAGCAAGAAAAAATGAATTCAAAAAATTCTAAGAATGTACCCCATGTGAGCAGGCCGGAAACGGGAAATCTCACCATCGGTCCCAGAACCGATGCTCAAGTGCGCGCGGATTGTGGGGGCGCACAATTTCTTGCAGTGCCACGGGTGATCGTGGAAAGGGTAGATCCACAGAACATCGTGGAAAGTGGAAAAACGAGAAAAGGAAGCACGTCGAGTCTTCTGAGTGTGTCAAGCTGCAGTAGCGGAAAAACCGTTCATAGCGCTATCCACTCAGAAGTAGATGACGAGGCGATAGAAGAGACTCGCGAAATATGCTTGCGGCTCAGAAAGGAGGAGGCGAATTGTCTCGATAAAATGGAGTTGGAGGTCGCAAAGATGATAAAATCTTGCGACATTCAGAAGACCGTCAATAGGACGGTAAAGGATGGACTCAAGGTAATCGAAGTCCTTCTAAAGGAGGCAAGGGCAAAGCATGCCGCGGCCGATGAGTCGGACGTCGATTTGGCATGCGTTCTGAGCGGTGCGGAATGTAACCGCAAGGACCGTAAGGAGGAGAGAGAGCGTTTCTATAGGCGTAATCTCAAAAGCGTCTTAAGAGATGCTCATAAACGGAAGAGAGAAGGTGACAGTCCAGAAGAGACTCGAACCAAAACCGATAAGAGGAAGAAGGAGGAAGCTCCTCCAATGGAAAAGGACGTACCAGATCCAAAGATTCCTCAATTGGAAAGAATTGGGTCAAAAAGATCCACAGTTCTAATCCGAGTCGGTCAAGGATTGACGTATGCTGACGTTCTAGGTAAGCTTCGCAAAGAGGTCAACCCGGAGGACAGCCATACAAGAATAGTAGCAGCAAAAGCTACAAACAAGGGGGACCTTCTGATTAAGTTTAGAGGGGACTCCGACAAGGACGCCTTCACCGCCGAGGTCACCAAAGCGGTTGGAAGCATGGGTAAGGTGCAGTCATTGGATCGAAGAGTTACACTCGAGATCCGTGATTTGGATTGCCTTACCCAAGAAGCTGAGGTGCAACAAGTGTTGTCTAAAGCAATGGGTAAGCCAGGAAACAGGAGAGTGACGGTCTTAGGACCCAACCGCCGAGGGATGAAGCTCGCGGTTGTAGTCACCAACCTGGAAGAGGCGAACAGGCTGGAGAAATTGGGACACGTAAAAATTGGTTTTATGTGTTGCCCAATTAAAAAAAGAGTAATGGTCATCCGGTGTCATCGATGCTTGGGATACGGCCATATTGGAGCCAAATGCCAGAAGGAGGACAGATCGGCTGCGTGCTTTAAGTGCGGTGAGGCCGGTCACAAGTTCTCCAACTGTAAAAAGAACGCAAGCTGCTTTTTGTGCTCGGAAAAGTTTGGCAATAAGGTGTCAACCACCCATATTGCAGGCAGCGGAGGATGCGGAGTCTTCAGGACGGCTCTTGAGGAAGCGAAGAAGACTCTCGCAAGGACCAAAAGTAAATAAGAAGTAATAAAAGGAGCGAATAATTTTAAATTATTTATTTTATTTATTTAAATTATTTATTTATTTATGTATTTTTGTGGTTTTTGTTTTAAACGTCCTTTAAATTTTTATTTTTCTGACTTTTATATATTTGTTTATTTATTCTTGTCCTTTTACAATTTGTATCTTGACCCTTATATATATATGTTTAATTGATTCATTTCCGTGTTTATGTTCTGTTTGCAATTTCATCTTTTGGCTTTTACCAATTTTTAACATTTGTTCCTTTATTCTTTGACATTGAAATGGTTTTAAATTTTAACTGTTGACGCAGGAGAACCGCAGAGAAAGAACAAAGTCGCATCAGCGACAGAGTTGGAGCGCCGTCCTCGAAGGCTAAAGTCTTACGACAGTTCCGAGGGTGGGTAAAGGGCTTCAAAAGAAGGGTTACGGGTTTTAGTGGGTCGGGGCTGGCAGTAGTCGCCAGTTTATTTAAATTCAGTATCTTATTTTGTTTTCTATTATCTTATTTTGTTTTCTACTCTTTTCTTTTTATTTTACCAACCCCACATAACTTTGGAGTGCGGAATCCAAGGTACCTGTATGCAGATTTCCCAAAAATCCCTAAGCAAAAAAAAAAAAAAATACTGCCTGTTATATTTTATTATTTTACTGACATAATATTTGCTTTTCTTTAATTACCTTTTACATTTATGAATTTTTTTATTCTACGGCGTTTTAAACATTTCTTTAAATGTTTTATGTTTAACGTTATCTACTGCGACTTATAAACAAATTTCTCATTTTTAATTTATGAATTTATAAATGCAGTTCTTCTTTCAAATCAAAATTAACTCTGTGCTATTTCTAAATGTCTTTTGCATAATTTTCATGCCCAGATAACAAAATGCTTGCAACACTGCAGGAATTTTGCACTCATATGTGCGCAGAAAATAGCACGTATGCTCTCAAAGCAACATACCGATGCGTCCGCATATGTGGGACGTGTATTGTTTTCCTACAATAATTGGTTTAATTACATTTTGTTGGTTTTTTCTTCTTCATCTGATTCAATATCACCACTTTTTATACATGATGTATGTATTGTTTGAAAACAATTATTATACTGGTTCTTAACATTTTTACAGTTTCCTAATCAGTATCCACATTTCGAAACATTTGATTCAAAGGTTGATAATATACTCGGAGCTAATTTTTTTCTATCTTCATTCGGATTGAATTTTCGGCTCATTTTTTTATTACTAGCAATGGCATCCATCATGTGGTATTGTGGTATTTACGTAATGTACATACATTACGTAAATACCACAATTGAATGAATCGCTTAAAGGTTGATATGGTCTTTCACCTTTAAATTTCTTTATGATCCATTTTATGACTTTCAGTTTACCAAATGTTGAATTTTTTTAGTTTCTTATTAAATTATAGAACTTTTTTAGAACTCTTTCGTCATCTAAACTACGTACTAGGGGATCAATCAGAGTGAAAGTTTTCTTGTTTACGTTTACTATTAATAATCCCTAATGCATTTGAAAGACATAGGGCATAATGATAATATTTTTCATTGTTTTGCTTATGCTGTACAATCTGATGTCATTAACTTTTTGTCTTATTTCATCGTAGTCTCCAACGGCAGTTCTAGTATCATCTGTTGGCAAATATGATACGTCTTTATTCCAGTATTTTAAACGAGATAATGCATAAGAGTCTATAATTTGTCCGTTAATTAAGTTGTCTTGTATAACTAAAGTGTGGAAATTCTTACATGTTACTTCGATTTCACAATTTGATGTTGGTAAGTCATTCGGCACTTTACACTTTCCAATTCTGATGAAACTTGATTTTGATCTAGAGTAAAAATAAATGTCTGTGCGATAACCATTGGAAAATCGAAGAACAGAATTGTTTTCATTTTCCTTCAAATCATTCTCGTCTTCTCGAATATCATTTGAGTGTTGACTTGTATAATCCATTTCCATTTCACTGTCAGATTCTAAAATTACTTCTTCAGCACCACTTGTTATAAATGATGTTTTGTCTTCTTCCTTTAAATTAGGAGACATGATTATCTGCAGCTCTGAATTGTTGATTAAACTATCATGTTCCATTTCTGTGTTTTTATATTCAAGTTGCTCTCCTTTATTGTCGTTATTAACAAGTTTAATTCTTTTGTTTCCCTTTATACTAGGTTAATATTCCAACGGTCTTTTCCTGACAGCTGTCTTTGGAATGTTTTTACTTTTGTCACTTTCTTCAGCAGCTTTTCTCTCTTCTAGAACTTTTTCTACAGTACGACGTATAGTTGAGCTCTCCAAATGTTTTAATGTTGATTTTCTTCTTTTTTTACCTCTTTTCCAAATTTCTTCATGAAAATGAGCCGAATCTGTGGTTGGATACTTAGGTTTTTGTACTCCCTTGATACTTCTTTTTGAGTAAGCTTCGCTTCCTAACTTGTCCCCAGAAACCAACTGTCCGTTATGATCTTTTAGTTCTCTAATTGTTGCACCTATGCTCATTTGTGTTTGCCTTTTTAAAACATTATACTTAATATTCTTGTGGTGTGATTCTACATAAGCATTACTTACGCGTGAAATGTTTGGATCAACTAAATCTAGCATAACGCTACCACAAATAGAAATATATGGCATAAATTCCAACGTTGTATATTCTATAAACTCTGGAGCCTAATATTTATTTGTTATTTCTTCAATGTGGAGCTCTTCATTTTGAAAATTTTTTTGTCAGCAGTAATATATGTAGATATAAAAATCGTAATGCTTAATAATAAGCTTGGTTAAGTCGGTGAACGTAATCTGGTTGTTCTCGATAATGATTTAATGCTCCACGACCACGACCATATCCGCGACCGCGAGTATTATAGTAGCCGCGAGTTTGCCCTCGGCCGGCAGCTTGCCCTCGTACATGAGCTTGTGCTTTTCCAGGAGTATGTCCTCTACCACGAATTTGTCTATCCCCACGACCTCGTCTTCCACCGCGAGGCTGAGCTTCCTCTTGGAACACTAATCCTTCTCGTCTTCCTCTTAACCTCCTACCTCCTCTATCCAATCGAGATAGCACGCTGTCCACGATATTTTCCACGTGCTGAAAATGTAAGATATTATTAAATTTAATTCTTAAAGAGGAGGTAAAATTATGATTATTATTTTTATTAAAAATTTTAAGATTTTCAATGAAATAGGCATTAAACATGGAATTCCATGTGTAATTTTGCAAAAAATATGGTTTTAAATTCAAAAAAAAATTAGTTCCCTAACTTTTGGAGATGCTTCTTTTAACCCAGCGGTCACAAAGACAAACAAGTTGTAAATCCAGATGTTCATTACATGAACATTTTGCTTCCTCTATACGATCAGCAAAAAAATTTGCTTCCTCGTGGAGGAAGCACTAACTTATTGTCACGTATTGACATATTTTCCATGTTGTTGTCTTCAAATCTAATTAAAAATTAATTTTTTAAATTTGTTATATTTATTATAATTATTTCGATTCGATCCGTCTTGATGCAAAAAATAAAATTTTAGAAATAAGTGAGTAAGATTTTCTTATACAGCAACATAATTTTGCGGAAAGAACTCATTTTTTGAGAAAAATGCGAATTTTTCAGCTTTAATTGTGATTAACTCTATAAATTCTCATACAATTTATTCTTTTTATATACCAATCGATTCGTCTTGATGCAAAGAATAAGATTTTATTATATATTAACTTCAATAACCAACTTAAAAAAAATTTTTGAAAAAAATTTTTTTTTAGAAAAAAGTAAAAAAAAATTCGCATTTTTCTCAAAAAATGAGTTCTTTCCGCAAAATTATGTTGCTGTATAAGAAAATCTTACTCACTTATTTCTAAAATTTTATTCTTTGCATCCAGACGGATAGATTGGTATATATAAAGTATATATTGTATTTAAATTTATAAAGTTAAAACCAATTACAGACACAAAATTTACATTTTCAATAAAAATTCATTTTTTCTTAAGAATCATGTTGCTGTACAATAAAATGTTATTATTTATTGAAAAATAAATCTAAAAATCTTATTCCTTGCATCAAGACGAATCGATTGATGTATGTAAAATATATATTCTATTGAAAATTATAGAATTAATTACAATTAAAGATGAAAAATTCATTTTTTTATTAAAAATTTTATTTTGTTCATTTAGGATTAAAACAAATTTTATAAATATTTTTTTGATTTTATAAATATTAGATCGTATTAGAAATTACTTAAAAATTAAATATACTTAATATACTTAATTATAATAAATATAACAAATTTAAAAAAATTAATTTTTAATTAGATTTGAAGACAACAACATGGAAAATATGTCAATACGTGACAATAAGTTAGTGCTTCCTCCACGAGGAAGCAAATTTTTTTGCTGATCGTATAGGGGAAGCAAAATGTTCATGTAATGAACATCTGGATTTACAACTTGTTTTTATTATTATAACAGATATAACCGTCGTATTGTAAAAACTAGGATCACAACATTTCATGGCATTAAAGGTCATGCATGATTTTGAATGTCCGCGCAAAGAAGATTTTTTTTGTTCATCGAGGACAGGCTTAGCATACATCTATCTTCGTGCCGCAAAGCCCCATACAAAATAAATCTGGAAACCGGCTATTAATACTCTTTTACACACAAACCTTCCCTAATGGAGGAGGTGACAAGATTAAATGACGTCGTGACAACCCAAGAACAATACATCTTCCAATACCACAACGAGGTCACCAGAATGACGCAAATAGCTCTTTAACAACAGGAGGACATGCTTAAACTAAAGGACGCCATCACAAAAAAGGGATCGAACAGGCCGACCTGGTCAACAAGTTCCAGAAAGCTGGAAAAATCTTAAAGGATCGGAAAGAGGATAATCGCGAACTCCTCTTGAGAATAGAAGAGTTGCAAGAACAGCTCAAAAGTTACTACGAACCCATGCCAGATATTAGGTTTATAATTTATCACTTATTTAATTTAATTTAATTTAGAATTTGGTTCCCATATATCAAATGGAAAATTGTCAAGGTCAGCTTATGCAATAAAAGTAATAAAAAAGCGAAAGACTTAATTCTATCACTTTAAGAAAGCGAAATTGTTTTAAAAATTGCGAGAAATTTTAGTGAAGATATTCAAACGGCAATAATAATGAGAGGAATATAAAAATTAATGATTTTTTAGATTGGTTGGAAAAATTCGATAGAGCAGATCACAATAGTCCTACTCTTTTTCTTGCTAAAATTTTATATAATTCATTAAAAACTGCAACCCTTTACCTCAGTCACATATTAATAATAGTTTAGAACTTAAAAATAAATTAAATAATGTTACTATGAACGATAGTTATACTTTTATCTCACTTGACGTAAGTTCTATGTTTACTTATGTGTCTTGTAAACTTGTCACTCGAAGTTTGGATCGACGAGTTAACTTTATTTGTCAGAAATAAAAAATTTGGAATGGAATCCTAAAAACCCCCGAGTAACAATTTTCAAGCAAATCCGATGATTTCTTTTTAAATGTCGACACTAAGGAACAAAAACTTTAAACGTGATTTTCTCAAAATGTCATTTTTTGATCTGGTAAGACTGATATCTCGAGTTCTTTTGTAGGGATTTTAAAAAATCAAATTGGAAAATTTCTATCTCCCTTTTGTTTATAAGAGAAATTTTGAATAAAAACACCTTTTTGCATATATTGGGGGAAAAAGTACTCAAAAAAACGGGGGGAAGCAAATTACAGTTTTTTGAGGTTACACACCTGAAGAAATATCTAACAAAGAGAATGTCACTTCGTTTTTGGTTTAATCTGTTTTAGAAAGTTTGGAATCGATCTTACCACCGAAAATAGGCATTTTCGAAAATGGCTTATATCGCCGCCATTTTGAAATAAAAATGATTTTTTTTTACAAATTCTTAAATAAATTATTTATTACATGCAAAAAAAATTTTTTTAAATAAATGTCATAGTTATTATTTTTTTTTTGCTTAGAGACTTTTGGGAAATCTGCCTACAGATACCTTGGATTCCGCACTCCAAGGTTATGTGGGGTTGGTAAAATAAAAAAGGGAATTTAAAAAAAAAGATAAATAAATAAATGTTATAATAAATTTAATAAACTGGCGACCTACTACCAGCCCGACCCACTAAAACCCGTAACCCTTCTTTTGGAGCCCTTTACCCTCCCTCGGAACTGTCGTAAGACTTTAGCCTTCGAGGGAGGCGCTCCAACTCTATCGCTACTGCGACTTTGTTTTGAACTGGAATGTCCCCTTAAACAAATGTCAGGTTATAGAATTTGAAATTGTAAATAAAAAAGTAAAAGCACTTATTGACACAGGTAGGCAAGTAACATGTGTTTCTGAGAATTTTTATGAAGAAAATGTTGAACAATTTGAAAAATGTGATAAACTACAGATTGTAGGTATGATTATTGTAGGTGCAACTGGAGCATGTCCAATTACATTAAAATTACAAGTACTAGCAGATTTCAAGATGTGTGGCTATGAAGGTCAATATGTATTTATAATTGTTCCCAAATTAAATAGTAATTGCATAATTGAGGCTGATATGCTAAAATTTTTAAAAACAAAAATTGATTTCAAAAAAGATATCATTCAAGTAATGAGAGGTCAAGAAGTTGTAACTATGAAAATCATCAATGAAAGCATAAATAAAATTGAAATAATTTAAAAAAACTTAAAGAATTTGATAAAATTTTGAACTAATGTATTATTATTATTGACTCTCTTACTGTCGAGCAAATACAATGTCTTTTATTTTTAGACACGGATTAATTTTTTATTTTATATTTTGGTAATCACCAATTTGGTAGTATTTTTAACCAGAATTCAATTGTTAGTTTTTCTCCAGAGGGAAGATAAATTTAACGGTTTGATTGTGTTTTTAATGTGTTAGTATATTGTTGGAAAAACAAATTGTCCAAACAAATTTTTTTAGTCGAGGCATTTGATGAAAATGAAAGTTGTGTTAGTCCCGGTACGCGCGATGTGGTGCATTTGGATAGTAATCCCTGGCGAATGTGTTTCATACGAATATACGACGAATTCGTCGTCAGTTTGTATTACGTTAGAATATTTGAATAATTAGGCAAAAACAATTAAAGAAAACTATTGAAATGAATAAAGGAATACCTAAGGATAAAATTGACATATTTTTTAGGATAAATTAACGTTAAATTAATAAGAAATTAATGTTTAAAGTAGGAAATGTCAGTTTTAGTGTAGGATGTATGTGTGTGTAAGATCGGTATTGGAATGAAATGTTGATATGTCGCCGCACATTCTGCGCGACAGATGGCAGGGGTGACATTTGTCCATGGCTTTATATTACATGCTCATTCATTAAGAAAGCTATTTTTTATTTGTTGGTAGATTTTAATAAAATGGAGAAAAAACATTATATTTGAAAAATAAAACATAAATTCAACCCTCAAAAGAAATAATGTTTTAGATGTTTTAGACCAATAAAAATAAAGTTGAAACTCCTCCTTCATTAGGAACCCTATTTTTCTATTTGTTGGTCAAGTTACACAAAATGGAAATAAAATTATATTTAAAAAATAAAACATATAATTCCAACCATCAAAAGAAATAATGGATGTTTAAGACCAATAAAAAAATTAAGAAACTCCTCCTACTTTCAAAATGAATTTTTCTATTTGTTGCTAGGTTTAAACAAAATAACGAAAAAAAATTATATTAAAAAAATAAAACATATAATTGAGCCGCCGGATCGTAGAAGGGCACGTAAATTTTTCTCGGCCGAAATCGAAGTCCCCTGGACATCCAAAATTCGACTTCCGAATTTAAATATTTCATGTAATATAATTCCAACCCTCAATAGAAATAATGGATGTTTTAGACCAAAAATATTAAATTAAAACTCCTCCCACTTTCCAAATCAATTTTTCTATTTGTTGCTAGGTTAAAACAAAATGGAAAAAAAATTATATTTAAAAAATAAAACATAATTCCAACCCTCAATAGAAATAATGGATGTTTTAGACCAAAAATATTAAATTAAAACTCCTCCCACTTTCCAAATCAATTTTTCTATTTGTTGCTAGGTTAAAACAAAATGGAAAAAAAATTATATTTAAAAAATAAAACATAATTCCAACCCTCAATAGAAATAATGGATGTTTTAGACCAAAAATATTAAGTTAAAACTCCTCCCACTTTCAAAATCAATTTTTCTATTTGTTGCTAGGTTTAAACAAAATAGAGAAAAAAAATTATATTTAAAAAATAAAACATATAATTCCTACCCTTAAAAGAAAACATTAGTGGCGTATAAGTCTTCCATTTTTTCTTTTATATGTTTTATTTTTCAAATATAATTTTTTTCCATTTTGTGTAACATAACCAACAAATAAAAAAAGATTTCTTTATGAAGGAGGAGTTTCAACTTTATTTTTATTGGTCTAAAACATCCATTATTTCTTTTGAGGGTTGAATTTATGTTTTATTTTTCAAATATAATGTTTTTTCTCCATTTTATTAAAATCTACCAACAAATAAAAAATAGCTTTCTTAATGAATGAGCATGTAATATAAAGCCATGGACAAATGTCACCCTTGCCATCTGTCGCGCAGAATGTGCGGCGACATATCAACAGTTCATTCCAATATCGATCTTACACACACATACATCCTACACTAAAACTGACATTTCCTACTTTATACATTAATTTCTTATTAATTTAATGTTAATTTATCCTAAAAAATATGTCAATTTTATCCTTAGGTATTCCTTTATTCATTTCAATAGTTTTCTTTAATTGTTTTTGCCTAATTATTCAAATATTCTAACGTAATACAAACTGACGACGAATTCGTCGTATATTCGTATGAAACACATTCGCCAGGGATGTCATGGATGATGTACCGTTCGCTGGGATGGACTCCACGATATATTCAATATCATATATGCCTTCCTTCCGGTTTGTACAACTTTTTGAAAAGTGGTGTGCCTTCTATAAGAATGTTTTAAGTCCATGGCGCATCTCAATCATCATACGCCATAGACTTAAAACATTCTTGGTTGATATTGGATCAATTGGAGTTTGTAACGATACTGAAATTATTGAAGACAGTTTAATTTCGGAAGGATCTTGAATGTCATTTTGAATTTACCTGACAAACAATTTTGGTTCTTATTTAAATGAAGAACTAAAGTTTTTCAACTATCGTCTATCACGTGCGAGAAGAATTGTTGAAAACTCTTTTGGTATTATGGTTTCGAGATGGAGAATTTTATACACTAGAATTTCTGCTGATCCTCAGACTGTCGATAACATTGGCATGGCCATTATTTGACAAAAGAACTTCTTACTGACTATGAACAATAAAGCAGACATGAATAGTTATACAAATCGTGATGAATTGTTATCACGATTTGTACACTCAGATGCAATAATGCTGTCCATCCGGTTTGACGGTATATTGCAAAGTCGTATGACTATTGTCAAAATGTTTTCAGTTCATGAAATATGAGAACATTCGTATGTAACGAACTAAGAATATTTGACAGAAAGGACACGACTTTTCAAAATCCCTTTAAACCGACGGACAGAATTAATGCATCTGAGTGTATAACTATTCACAGTTAACAGTATGCTTATTGTTTTTAATCGTCTCTAATTTTTTAGTTTGAATTTATTTTTCACATTTTTGTGGTTTATTGTAAATGTATTTAACTAATAAATGATTAACAGGAATAGACAACATGAATCAACCAATACTAGTTTAAACTCCCACAGCACAGAAACTTTTCTAAAAATTTATTAAAGATAAACTTACAAACGTCGGACTATTTACTTGCAAAGTTTAGTGAAAATTGTGTAAAGATTTAAATGCCCTACTTTAATAAATGTTTAGCATGAAACTTTTCTAAAAATTTTGTCAAATCATCTTTGTACTTTTCATAACAATAATTTTCTTGCTACATTCTAATTTAGAAATAGTGTTTAAAATTTTCTTTCTTTCTTATTGTAACGTTCAACTTCGTAACTAAATATCACCTCGCAATAATTAAATACATGCGTAATGTAAATTGTATTTAAATTTATAGAAGATGATTTTTGCATCGCCGTTGCAAGAAGTGATGAAAATTCCACTTTCTAAAATCTATTTTGTATGGCATTTTTTAGATGCGTTGTAAATTGTTCACCTATTTTGGTCTAAGGAAGAGTACTTATGATTTTGTTTTCCATGCAGTGAAAAATAGGTATAATAGTACATGTCGGATATGAATCCCCACTGATATAATATTAAAATGTGTTTGATAGATATAGGAACTTGACACTGGTTAAAAAGAGCTTGTTCTTTTTGTCCTAACAAATCGAGATTGACTTCAGTTAGGGACAGATTCCAGGGAGGGATAGTGTGTGGTGTAGAAATAAATTTTTTCGTAACGTTTGGTTCTATTGCATTTAGGTCTTGTTGTATAATACAATAAAAAGGTTTTTAGTAATTTGCGAATTCCACATATTCTTCTGATTATTTTCCTTCGAAAATAACTGCGTAAGAAAGGTTGTTTGGTGTGGAGGCTATTTTTGAGACAAAGATTTTTTTCTAAGTTTTAGTGAGAGTTGACCTGATTCGCTGGGGATGCTGTCAACGGAACTGGAACAGAAAGCTCGTAATGGTATTTTAAGTCCTGAATTATAGACAGGGAATAGTTGATCAAATACTTTTGGTCTGGCAGAGCTGTATGTTGAAGAGCAGTAATGGAATTTGGATCTGATTATTGTATTGTGCATATTGATTAAAATTGTTTGATTTGCTTCTCAATTTCTTTTAGCAAGAATTTTTATTATATTTAGTTTTCTTTTATAGTTCTTTTTTTAGTTTAGTTATATGAGATTTCCAGGATGAACGATTGTCAAAAATTATTCCAAGTATTTTAAAATTTAAATTCCATTTTTAATCTTTTTTTAATTATATGGTTTTTTCTATTGAACTTACTTTATTTCATATTCAATAGTAAGAATTCAAGTTGCGCAAAATTAATTGTTGAAAATATTAAAGTTTTTCTTCTTTAAAGAAGATTGACTTTGTTGCTTCAATTAGTTAGTTTTATTTGTTTTGTTATTTTTAAATTAAATTTAGACACTAAAATAATTTACATAATTCATAATAAAATTACGCTGTTAAAAAATTATATAAAATCTATTAAAAATATATTTTTTAAAACCAAAAGTTTTGTTGAAATGTTGAAATTAAATTGACATTGCTCTGGACCTCGCAGGACTTCATCATCTTGATAAACTCTTCTTCTATTGCTAGAATGCATGTCACCTCTTCCTTTCGCAGCTTAATGCATTTATCTCGATCTTCGTTGCAGCTATCAATGTCCTTTACCGAGGCATTACTGAAGACAGAAATGTCTTCCAATGTCGTCAAGAATGACGGTAATGTCTGGCAAAGGATATGTATCCCGCCCCAGCACACCCATGACATCAAAGACGGCAGTCGCGATCGGAAGAGGAAAAGCATCCGCTTCTTCCAGCACGTCAAAGATATCACTGATGTTCGGCAGTTGATAACCATTGGTGGGGACTATTGTTATTAACTTTTATTCAATATATTATTATTTATTGAAAACAGGTTACGGTGAAGTAACAATTTGATGAGTTACTTGAAAAATTTTATCGAATTTACATTGATCACTACGTAACGATTTCCAGTAAGTGTACAGAGCATCATGATCTACACATCGTTTTTCGGAAAAACTACATACGGTCCCCGTTTTTAGTATTTTTTATTTCAGTCTAATTTTACAGTCGCTAAATGTTCGGACAATGTGATTTTGACGGATGCTTGGACGACAACGTCAGCTATTTTAAAAATACCTGTGGCATGTGCTATTCTACAAACATCCCTACTTGTTTCCATTAAATATTCATTCATACCATTGTGGACTACAGATACATGTGTATACCATCCACAATGGTAAATAACGCGATGTATCTCTATTTTACATTATTTAACCATAACTTCCGAATATTCACTAACTTGTAATAATTGAATTCGAGTTGTTGTATGTCATTTTTTGATGTTTCACACTCTTCTACTTGTAAGAGTGATATTGTGGTGATATTTTATTCACCTACACCGCAGTCGTACCCTATTATTCCCTATGCAGAAGAGAATTTCATTAGTAAGAGAAAATAAAACAAGGATATCATCTGTAACAGAACTTTATATTAATTTTATTTTTTTAGTTTATACATACGTGCGAATTTGTTTTTATTTATTAAGGGTTAATATGAGAAATTCTGAGTCTGTTAGCGAATATTTTTGAAATATGAAGATTTCGATTATATCTGCACATGTGACATCTATTAGATGTTAATTGAACTCTTTGCTTTAGAGTTAGGTGTTACATATGATAATTACTTCGATATGGTTTTCGATAAGTAATTATCAATTTTTTAAATTAATTTTGATCTGAAAATAGTATTTAGCTTCTCCAACTTGATCAAAATTTCTGTGATATTTGGCAATGGGTAACTGTCACTGACAGTCTTTTCGTTTAGCCATCTAAAATCTAGAACAAGTCTCCATTTTACGACGCCTTGGGAATCTGGCTTTTTGGATACTATCCATAAAGTAATGTTATAAAAAGAATTAAAAGGTTTTATGATTTTCATTCTTAGCAATTCTTCCATTTGTTTAATTTCTTCTTTTAACGAGTTTGGAAAGTACTGTTTAGTATTTACTGGAATGTCATCAATAGTAGGAATTATTATATTATTATTATTTATTTTAACGAAATTTTATCTAATTTTTAAAATTAAATATTTTTAAGCTTATCTATGCACCGTTTGCATATTCTTGGGTTATACAGGTGTTAATATAAATTTTTTCTAAACAAGGCAATTCTAGTGTCCAAGTTTAGTTCTTTACAAACTAAGGGGTGTATTAATGCCATAAAATTTTCCTAGACCTCTTCTGTTAAACTTTCAGAAGATTTATTGATAATTTCCTCGGAAGGTGGTCGTGGCTGTTTAACTGGTTCTTCAGTAGGTAAGGGTGGAAAAATGTTGGGTTCTTCTAAAAATTCGATTTCATGAATCCTTTTCTCCAATTTTAATTTCTGGAACTCTTTCAAAGGGAGCCACTTTTCTCCGCTTAAAATTTTAGCTTGTTAAGGCTTATTTTTTAAGCTGTTTCTTTGATTTTTTGAAAGCTTCTTAGGTTTTGTAAAATATTCAAACATTAAAAACAAAAAATAGAATAAAATTTACAAAACAGAAAAAAATTTTTTAAGAAAGAAAGGAGGAAAAGGTAAATTATCGATTTCAATTAATTCAATATCACTGCTCATATTCATTTAAACGTTTCTCATATGATTTTCTTCCAGAATTGACCTTGTTCGCTGAACTAAAGCCTCTTCAATGGTTGAATCAATTTCTACAATATTATTAATTTTAATACTATTATTTATCTAAGTTACAACTTCGGGTTAAGGTTTAACAACCTTAACAATTAGGCTTTACAATTGCAGTAGGTTTAATTGCTACAATGGGTTTACCAAAAAAAAGTATTTGGCAAAGAACAATTCTTACTCTTCTAAAGTGGAGATAGTTAAGTCCACTCAAGAGACAGAATGTAAATAAAATTAATTAACAATATAGAAAATAAAAATTAATTTTTCATTCTTTAAAGAAAAATAATCAAAATGTTAAAGGCTGCAGAATTACTCCGAAATATTCTTTGTACTATACTTCCGCGCGTGTTAACTGATAAAATTTTTATTTCAAATTTAAAAAATTTGAATCAAATGTTTCAACTCTTGATTATTTTCAAGGTTATAAAGAGAATATTTAATAAGAAATCTAGATTTATTTTCAATTCTCTTGTCTCTTACTAAATGGGTGATCTAGAGTAGGTAGGCTAGGGGAGTTCTGGATAGAAGAAATCTGTTACCGGCATTACCGGTATTGCAAATAGGGGTAAATGACTCAGAATTTTGCAATTTTGTTATTGTTTTTAGGTCTAAAGAAATGTAGGTATTTAATATTTCACGGAATTTTTTGTTTTTTTGCAAATTGGTATATTTATTAATTTTGTTTTTAGACACCTGTTTGAAACCTGCTCCACTTGTTTAAAAAAAGTAATAAAATTTGGGTATTTTGAAAATAATAGAGACAATGCTTGCATTGTGCTGCTGTTTAGCACTTGTTAATCCCTCGTGTAGCAGAGAAGACCTACATTTAAGCTTTATAACACAAAATATTTTCCTGGCGCTTACTGCTACTTGAAAATCCCTCACCCCGGAGAGCCTAGACCCGAATTAAACATAACAATTTTTCTTTCAACAAAATGCATTTTTTTAAATTGATAATTTAATATTTTTTGAATGAAAAGTGTTATGTATATATTTTTTGTTTTAAAAATTAGCATGAATTGGGGAATACTTACTTTTTTATGAATCCTGTTTTTGTGAAGGATGCATTTTTTTGCGATTGCGAAAATTAAATTCTAGATTATTATGTTTTTGTCATGGAATCTCTTACTGTTTTGAGAAATTGTTTTAGGTCTTAGGAATTCTTCCTATTTTTTGCCGCAGTCAAATTTTTTGTAAACAATAATTTGATGTTTTTTAAATGTGATAGATTTATTAGTTTATGAAATCTTTGTTTTATTTTATATAGAGAATAAAGGTTCTTAATAAGGAATAGGTATTCTGTTACAATTACAGATAAGTTAAACGTGTTTTATTTTTTGGAAAGTCGTTATTAAAAAGTATTTTATCTCTAAAATATGCGGATGTATTCTTTTGCAGTTATATTTGATTAGATATCATTTTTTTAGATTGTGAAAAAGGAATGTTAATTAAATACTGTTTATCCAACGCATTGTTTGGGGATTGGATCACATATTTTCCAAGAACTGTTTTTCAAGTGTTCCTTTGTTAGTTCATTTATTTAACCTTGCAAAATAGTATGAAAAGGGGGTATTTTTTATTAATATTTAGTTGCAAATAAGACAAGTTGTGTGTTGTGCGCAAATTTGACAAAAAATGTAATTTTTAAAAAATGGATTCCATTGATTATAAAAAATTTATTAATATTATGGGGGATGCTTATATTATTGTCAAAAATGTTAAGAATACAAAAATTTATTACATAATTCGTAAAAGTAGATTAAATTCGGGTAAGAAATATTCGTCTTTTTAATAAAATTTCAAAAACGATAGGAAATTTTATTACTTCGAGTAAAAAAATTTAACTACAGTTGGTATATTAAAAACTATAAATGAACGATTTAAAGAAATCCAAGAAAATGGTGAAGGTATAATGGGCAGAAAAGAAAAAAGAATGAAGTGGGAAAATTTGGAGTCAGCGTTTGAAAATAGAATTAAAACGGGAACAGTTATTAATACTGGGTTACAAAAAATGGTTGTATTGAGTTTATTTGAAAATTTTTATAACCCAAAAACCTCCGAGTAACTTTGAAGCCAATCCGATGATGAAAAATTGATATGGGGTCATCCATAAAGCATGTGATTCTATAGGGGGTGGGGGGAGGTCAGCAAAATATCACACTCCATGTTAACTGTGTATGGAAAAAGCATCATGAGGGGGGAGGGGGGTCCAGATTACCGAAAATATGTATCTCATGTTTTTTGGACGACCCCTATGGACTAATGCTTAGATTCCCAGACATGTTTACCAGGGTGTATGAATCATTAGGGGGGTACTCGGTAAATATACGTTTCCTGCAATTTTTACATTACTTTTCAGTTTTGGTTAACACAAAAATTTTGAAATATACACAACTCGACCGTTTTTTGTTACCCAGTGTAATTTAAAGCATAAAGATTTATTGAAATTTTTATAAGAGTCTAAATCTTTAATAAAATCACGTTTAAAAAATATTTAAAAACAAAATAATAGCTTAAAATTAAATTTTGTACTAATAGGAAATTTTACAACTGTAGAAAGCAATGAAATGATAGTTGAAAAAAATAATTTAATACAAAAAATCAATATATTTTTTCTTCTTCTGACTTTGACTCAATTCTTACTAAAAAAATGAATGTATTTTCCAACAAGTTAAAGAATTTAATAAAAAAAATCATGTTGATCCTTAGAAGAGATTTTAAACTTAATGATTAATATTAATAGGCACGCACCAATTCAAGTAGGTTGTTCTAAAAATGCAAATTTACAAAAATTTATAAAATAAAAGCATACAGTTGTGAATATAAAAAATTCAGATAACAATTGTTTTCTTTGGGTGATAATTTCAGCATTATATCTAGTGAAAAATAATGTAAATTTAATAAGTTCTTATCCACACTTTAGGAAATTATTGAAATTTCAAAGAATAAATTTCCCTATAACATTAAGAGATGTGCCCAAGTTTGAAAAAATGAACGGTTAAAAATTAATATTTATGGACTAGAGAGAGTTACAAGAAATAAATAAGAGATTGTACCTTTTTATTTAAGCGAAAATTCGTCTAAAATTGATACAATCCACTTATTAATGATAGAAAAATTAAATACTATTTCTGAAACAAATTCAACTGATAAACATGACATAAGTAATCGTAAAAATAACTATCATTTCGCCTGGATTCGTAATTTGTCACGATTAGTAAAATCACAAATAACGAAACACAATGGTAAAACATGGTTATGTGACAGATGTTTATATCATTTTAATTCTGAGAATTCATTATTTAAACATAAAGCTGATTGTCTAAACTTAAATAAATTTAAGATTAATTTGTCTAGAGAAGAAGAGAGTATTTTAAAATTTTAGTTTTTAAGAAACGGTATCATTCGCATTGTATGCATATTTTGAAAGTATTTTAGAACCTTTTAAAGACAAAAATTATTATCTGAAGCATATAAAAAACACGTACGTCAAAGTGTTGCCTATTATGAAGGGGAGAATTGTTTTTCTTGGTTTATGAATAAACTAATAGATATTGCTAATTTAATTGAGTCATATATAAAAAGATAGTTCCAATAGAAAATTTAACTTTTCAACTCATCAGGGGTGTAATATAAACTACAAAAATTCTCATTCAATTCCTGTAGTTTTTCACATTCTATCCGGGTACGATGCTCACTTTTTTATAAAGGAATTGGGTACACTCAGATGCATTAATGCTGTCTTTCCGGTTTGACGGTATTTCGCAAAGTCGTATGATTTCTATCAAAATGTTTTTAGTTCATGACATATGAGAACATTTGTATGTCACGAACTAAGAATATTTGATAGAAATGACACGACTTTTCAAAATTCCTTTAAACCGGAAGACAGCATTAATGCATCTGAGTGTGCAAGTTTTGAGGGACCTATAAAACTTTTACCAATAAATAAAGAAGAATATATCTCTTTTACAAAATATATAGACGGTAAAAGTGTATATTTTAGATTTTTGGATTCATTTATATTTATGCCAAGTAGCTTAGATAAATTAGAAAATTTTTAAAATAATGATGAAAAAAATTACAGAAAAATATTGTAAGAATATTGATGAATTTAATTTATTAATTGGAAAGAGAGTTTTTCCTTATAAGAATATTGATAGTTGGAAAAAATTAAAGGAAACTAAATTACCACCAAAAAAAGAATTTTTCACAATTGAATAATTTAAATATAACAACAGAAGATTATGAACATGCATGTAAAGTGTGGAAAATATTTGATTTAAAGAACTTAGGGGAATATTCAGATTTATATTTAAAAACCGACGTTTTACTTTTATCAGATAAATTTGAAAATTTCCATGGCACGTGTTTAAGTACATATAATTTAAATCCTTTGTACTATTTTACAGCTACTGGTCTTGCATTTGATGCAATGTTAAAATTGACTAAAACAGAATTAAACCTATTACAAGACATTAAATGTTACTTTTCATTGAAAAAGGTATTCGCGGAGGAATATCTCAATGCTCGAACAGATATGCAAAAGCAAATAATCGATTTATAGGGTCAGATTTTAATGATGAAATGAAAGAATCATATATCATGTGTTTTGATATCAATAATCTGCATGGTGCAGCAATGAGTAACTTTTACCCTATTCTAATTTTCAGAGGGAAACGAATTTATTAGATTTTGATGTATTAAAAGTTCCTGATGATTCTCCTTATGGATATATTTTAGAAGTAGACCTAGAATATCCTGCAAAAACTTCATGATTTACATAAGCATTTGCCCTTATGCCCTAAACATTTTTCCCCCTGCTGCAGTGAGCTAATTACCAAAATTGATACCACATTTATTCGAAAGAACAAAATAAGTTATACACTATACAAATTAAAAATATTATTTACAGTTGGAAATGAAGTTAAAGAAAATTTAAAGAGTATTAAAATTTAAGCAATCTCAATGTCTGAAGCAATATATTAATTTGAATACAGAATATAGAAAAAAAGTACTAATATAGTTCAAAATTTTTTTTACAAATTAATGAACAATTCGGTTTTTGGGAAAAACGATGGAAAATATAAGAAAGCTTAAAGATATAAGAATAATTACAAAATGGGAAGGTAGATATGGAGCAAAAACTCTTATTGCTATACCTTATTTTCATAGTTGCCATATATTTGACGAAAATTTAGTCATAATAGTAATTAATAAAACACAAGGTACATTTAATAAACCAATTTATGTTGGTTTTAGTATCGTTGATATTTCAAAGTTGCATCTATACGATTTTTATTACAATTATATCAAAAAGACTTTTTTTGATAAATCCACATTATTGTATGCTGGCACTGATAGTTTAATTTATCATGTTAATGTTCCAAACATGTATGATTTTAATAAACGAAATGTGCAGTATTTTGATACTCCTGATTATCCAATAAATGATTGTTATAATGTACCATTGAATTTGAGAGAATAAAGATTAAGATATAATCTAATGTCTTTACTCTCTTTCTTTCTACCTCCATTTTTTATTCGATTCATACAATCAAATTAGTCATCATGCTTTTGTCTCAACCCTATTTGTGTGTGTGCGTTATCACTCGTCTTTCTCTTTTCAATTTATGATTATCTATCTCGCTTCCTCAATTTGTAAACTATGGTCCTCATATAAATAGTCGACGATTCCATACGAGATTCATTAAAAAAAGTGACCTCAATTAAAGAAGTTTTCACACGTGAAAAATGGAGTGTGCAGGTTTTTGAACAGTGCAGTGAAGAAATTTTTGAAATAAAATAAAAAAGTGAGTATTGTGTTCTATCCACTTTTTTCTCATAGCCTTTAACAAAAACCGTTTAAGCATTTTTAAAAATACTTTTTAATATTTTTTTCATAAAAATATACAAAATATTGACCATCATTCCAAGAAAGTCCATGAAAATTTTTTTCTAAACAGCGATTGGTATATTTATGTTTATTTCAGATGGTATTCCAAGAACAAGGTGGTTGGAAAGCTAAACTAAATGGCTTAAAATCATTGTTAATCGAGACAACAGATAATTCTTTTACAGTAAATTTATTCACCCGCAATTTAAACCCTTGTATGTCTATCAAGTACTTCATTCTTAAAGCAACTGAGAACTATTTTTGCCGTATACTATATTTAATAAGCTTAGGGTGATGTAAGAAATAAAATGGTTGTATTAACTGGAGTACGAGTGTGTGTCAGTGAACGACCTTCTCAAGTTACACATAACTGAACTACGACAAAATTACAAAGGTTTTCTTGACTTGATATAATTTTTCTTTTATTAAAATCAACTATTTAGAAGATTGGTTGGTATTTAAAAAAAAATTTAACGACTTGGAAAAAAGTATTTTTTAGCAAAAATTTGGTAAATTAGAAGAATTTCTTTATTGCAGACAATGTATACTTTACAAATTGAACCCGTAATTTAAAAAATAGATTTTTTGCAAAAAATTTTTGCACATTAAAAAAATAAATTTTTTTTTTAATTTAAATAAGAATTTTTGCAGATTAAAAAATAGATTTTTCTTCACTGAAAAATGGTTGCAAACTTAAAATATAGATTTTTCCAAATTTAAAAAAATGGATTTTTTCACACAAAACAATTTTTGCAATTTAAACAATTAATTTTTTTGCAAAAAAGTTCACAAAAAATTGATTTTTTTGCAAAAAAATTTTGTAAATTAAAAAAATTAATTTTTTGCAAAACAGTTTTTGTAAATTTAAAAAATAGGTTTTTGCAAAGTATAATTATCAGCGTTGATATTTTACGGAATTTTAAATAAAATTAACTGAAACAATATTAATTAATAATAATTTATTTATAATAATACGAAACATTATTTCAATAAATTTTCAAAATTAGACAATTTTTTTTACAATTCCACTTTTTGGTTTGTACTCAATAATTCTATCGTTTAAAATTAAACAGTAGGCTGAAGTATTTGCTGGAAAATTTTCTTGCGATTCAAATTCCAGGCGAATATCTACAGGTCCTTTATTTTTAAAGATTCATTTTGTTTTGAACAATTCACTACAACTAAAGGAGTGTATTGTAAAAATTCTTTTTTCGTCAAAATTGGTTGCGTTTCTTTACTATAATAAGAAGCTTGAAAATTAGTGGACATTTCATATAAAGTTGAGTACTGATTTCTACCAATATTGAGATTCCTATTACCATAGGAATAACATTGTGAATTTAAAAATAATTTTACATCAGAAAAATTACAATGATCAAAATGACTAGAATTAAGAACAGTATTATTTTTTCTTTTTCTTTGAAAAACCTAAAACAATAAATCTTGGTTTCTCTAATTGTATTGAAGTTTTTACACTTCAAATATGCCTAGGAGTAATCCTCTATATTATATTAAGTTAATGTACGACCGACCGACCGACTCACACCAAGCCTATATATCTACTATATTTTGGAATACTCATACATATGCACACTACATATACACATGTATACTTTGTAACGGAGTTTCCTTTTACTTGTTAAAGCGAGGGAAATCTCTCCTTAACATAACGTTACAAAAATGGTGGCGCTTTTCAATTGCCGATTCACAAGCCCCACGCTTCGGACTCGTGAAAATACCCGCGACGGTCCGTTTATTTATACGGGGATCTTCCCTAGGCGCCAGGTAGGGTTCTACCCGGACCTCCGCAGTTCCTTTTTTTTCTTATCGAGAGTGCTTCTGGTCTAGCTCGACTTCCGAACTCTCGATTTTAACTCGTAGCATGAACGCATCTCAAAGAGTGAATTCTATTGCCGAGAGAGAAGAAACAGACAACTCAACACTCACTATTCACTACAAATTACTATGACACAATTCAGAATATTAACTTTTCTATTTATTTATTCAATAATGAAGGAAAATTGGGGCAACCACACATCTCTTGGAGATAGCCAACAAATATAGAAACCACGCTAACGGTGTACCACGTATTTGGCCGGCACTCAGCGTTGACGCCAAGTTGCCTCTCTGGATAACCTGGTGGACCAGGTAAAGGGGAGCGAAGTTGAATTTGTCCACTAACCTCGGATTTTCCGCAACATTTCGCGATACTACTCTGCGCGGCTCATCCTCGAGAACTTTATATTTTTGGCGGACAATCAATGTGGACGCGGAACCACCGTTGTCAAAAGGCTGGCCAGAACCGAACTGAGGAAATTGGCAATTAGGCGACTCGGACGTGCACCGTCCTTTACACATGCGCCCTTTACATTGCCCCTGTGGAATAGCTCCAGTAGTCCCAAACTTGCCGCGGTGTTAGATAATTGCCTGCGCCCACTGACAATAGTTGTCAAGGTATCATTTTGTTTTAGCAACTAAACAAAATAACGAAGTCCATCCTACTTTCCGGAGGTTGCTTCTTCTTCTTCCGGCCAACTAACGTGTTTATATTGTTCTTATAACTTATCTGGTCTTAATACGAATTAAACGTTTTAAAGGAAGTGTGGTTTTCCTTTGTACCAATCGAATGCTCTCAAGTTTTAACAATTCAAACATTTTGCAGAATATTATGTAATTCCGTCGACATTAACAATCATTTGGAAAACAATTAATCATAATTTCAACAATTATTTCTCCGGGAGTTCGGATGTAGCCAGGTATTTGTTTAAAGTCAAATATGCTAATACGATCAAAGCTCTGAAACGTTTCTATGTGAATTTATTCAATTCTAGTTTTGTTATTGTTAATTAAATTCTTGATGTACACTCAGATGCATTAATGCTGACCTTCCGGTTTGACGGTATTTTGCAAAGTCGTATGATTTCTATCAAAATGTTTTTAGTTCATGACATATGAGAACATTCGTTTGTCACGAACTAAGAATATTTGATAGAAATGACACGACTTTTCAAAATTCCTTTAAACCGGAAGGACAGCATTAATGCATCTGAGTGTAATATTTCATTTGTTGAAAGAAATTTTCTTTTTGACTTATCAATTTTTCTAAATTTTTACTCAATTTTCCGCATTTTCCTACAATAAATCATGATAGTCCCAAATGCTTTTAGCTTTTTTAGTCGGAGGTTCTTGAACATGGCGAACATTTTCCGCATCCAATTCGATAAGATTTTTTAGTTCGTTGATTATTCGATTTAGTGCAGAAGAAATAGCAAGATGATTTTTGAAATTCATTTTTTTAAATTTTGGACCTAAGAGAGTTGCCGTTGCAAAAAGTGATAAAAATTTCTCTATCTGGAATCTATTTTGAATGGCATTTTTAGATGCGTTTTAAATTGTTAACCTATTTCGGTCTAAGGAAATGTACTGTTTATTTTGTTTTTCATGCAGTGAACAATAGGTGGTGTGGAAATAAATATTTTTTTAACGTATGGTTCTATTGCAGTAAAATCTTCTTGTATTCTAAAGTAAAAAGGTTTTGGGTAATTTGAAAATTCCCTATATTTTTCTGCACATTTTTCTTCGAAAATAGCATCGTAAGAAGAGCTGTTTGGTGTGGAGGCTATTTTAGAGACACACATTTTTTCTATAAAGTTTTAGTTACAGCTGACTTGATTCGCTGAGGATGCTGTCAACGGAACTGGAATAGAAAGCTTGTAATGATATTTTAAGTCCTGAATTATAGACAGGAAATAGTTGATCAAATACTTTTGGTTTGGCAGAGCTGTATGTTAAAGCGCAGTAATGCAATTTTGATCTGATTATTGTATTGTGCATATTGATTAAAATTGTTTGATTTGCTTCTCAATTTCTTTTAGCAAAAGTTTTCATTATATTTAGTTTTCTTTTATAGTTGTTTTTTTAGTTTAGTTATATGAGATTTACAGGATGAACGATTGTCAAAAATTATTCCAAGTATTTTAATATTTAAATTCCATTTTTAATCTTTTTTTAATTATATGGTTCTTTCTATTGAACTTACTTTATTTCATATACAAAAGTAAGAATTCCAGTTGCGCAAAATTAATTGTTGAAAATATTAAAGTTTTACTTCTTTAAAGAAGATTGACTTTGTTGCTCCAAATGGTTAGTTTTATTTGTTTTGTTATTTTTAAATTAAATTTAGACACTAAAATAATTCACATAATTCATAATAAAATTACGCTGTTAAAAAATTATATAAAATCTATTAAAAAAACATTTTTTAAAACCAAAAGTTTTGTTGAAATGTTGAAATTAAATTGACATTCCTCTGGACCTCGCAGGACTTCATCATCTTGCTAAACTCTTCTTCCATTGCTAGAATGCATGTCACCTCCTCCTTTCGCAGCTTAATGCATTTATCTCGATCTTCGTTGCAGCTATCAATGTCCTTTACCGAGGCATTACTGAAGACAGAAATGCCACCCCGGTCACCAATGTCGTCAAGAATGACGGTAATGTCTGGCTAAGGATATGTATCCAGCCCCAGAACACCCATGACATCAAAGACTGCAGTCGCTATCGAAACAGGAAAAGCATCCGCTTCTTCCAGCACGTCAAAGATATCACTGATGATCGGCAGCGGATAACCAGCGGCGGGGACTATTGTTATTAATTATTATTCTACATATTATTATTTATCGAAAACAGATTACGGTGACGTAACAATTTGATGAGGTACTTGAAAAATTTTGTCGAATTTACATTGAGCACTACGTAACAATTTCCAGTAAGTGTTCCGAGCATCATGATCTACACATCGTTTTTCGGAAAAACTACATACGGTCCCCGTTTTTAGTATTTTTTATTTCAGTCTAATTTTACAGTCGCTAAATGTTTGGACAATGTGATTTTGACGGATGCTTGGACGACAACGTCTTTCCATGATCCAAAAGAATCAGAATATCCTTCACCATCACAAGAACCGTCATCATCAATTGTATCTTTAGGAGTTAAAGGATGTACAATAGTGTTGTTTATTTTTAGACAATAAATAGAATGTATGTCAGTTATTTTAAAAATGCCTGTGGTATGTGCTTATTCTACAAACATCCCTACTTGTTTCCATTATCTATTCATTCATACCATTGTGGACTACAGATACATGTGAATACCATCCAAATGGTAAATAACGCAATGTATCTCTATTTTACATTATTTAACCATAACTTCCGAATATTCACTAACTTGTAATAATTGAATTCGAGTTTTCGTTGTTTCTATGTCATTTTTTGGTGTTTCACACTCTTCCACTTGTAAGAGTGACATTGTGGTGATATTTAATTCACCTACACCGCAGTCGTACCCTATTATTCCCTATACAGAAGAGAATTTGATTAGTAAGAGAAAATAAAACAAGGATATCATCTGTAACAGAACTTTATATCAATGAATTTTTTAGTTTATACATACGTGCGAATTTGTTTTTATTTATTTAGGGTTAATATGAGAAATTCTGAGTCTGTTTGCGAATATTTTTGAAATATGAAAATTTCGACTGTATCTGCACATGTGACATCTATTAGATGTCAATTGAACTCTTTGCTTTAGAGTTAGGTGTTACATATGATAATTACTTCGATATGGTTGTCGATAAGTAATTATCAATTTTTTAAATTAATTTTGATCTGAAAAAGTAAGCTGCATGAACGAATGCACTGTGCATCTGTGAGCACTTGAACCCCAGTTCATAGCTGCCTGTCGCGACATCTTATAGATGTCACTATGTGCTGATATAGTCGAAATCTTCATATTTCAAAAATATTGTATTAGCGAAAAATTTTAACATTGAATAGTATTTAGCTCCTCCAACTTGATCAAAATTTCTGTGATATTTGGCAAGGGGTAAATGTCACTGACAGTCTTCTCGTTTAGCCATCTAAAATCTAAAACAAGTCTCCATTTTACGACGCCTTGGGAATCTGGCTTTTTGGATACTATCCATAAAGTAATGTTATAAGAAGAATTAGAAAGTTTTATGATTTTCATTCTTAGCAATTCTTCCATTTGTTTAATAATTTCTTCTTTTAACGAGTTTGGAAAGTACTGTTTAGTATTTACTGGAATGTCATCAATAGTAGGAATTATTATTTATTTTAACGAAATTTTATCCAATTTTTAAAATTAAATATTTTTAAGCTTATTTATGCACCGTTTGCATATTTTTGGGTTATACAGGTGTTAACATAAATTTTTTTCTAAACAAGGCAATTTTAGTGTCCAAGTTTAGTTCTTTACAAACTAAGGGGTGTATTATTACCTTAAAATTTTCCTAGACCTCTTATGATAAAATTTTAGAAGATTTAGTGATAATTTCCTCGGGAGGTGGTGGTGGCTATTTAACTGGTTCTTCAGTAAGGAAGGGTGGAAAAATATTGGGTTCTGCTAAAAATTCGATTTCATAAATCCTTTTCTCCAATTTTAATTTCCAGAACTCTTCCAAAGGGAGCCATTTTTCTCCGCTTAAAATTTTAGCTTGTTAAGGCTTATTTTTTAAGCTGTTTCTTTGTTTTTTTGAAAGCTTCTTAGGTTTTGTAAAATATTCAAGCATTAAAAACAAAAATAAAATAAAATTTACAAAACAGAAAAAAAAATTTTTTAAGAAAGAAAGAAGGAATAGTAATTAATCGATTTCAATTAATTCAATATCACTGCTTATATTTATTTAAACGTTTCTCATATGATTTTCTTCTAGAATTGACCTTGTTCGCTGAACTAAAGCCTCTTCAATGGTTGAATCAATTTCTACAATATTATTAATTTGAATACTATTATTTATCTAAGTTGCAACTTCAGGTTAAGGTTTAACAACCGGTTTTACAATTGCAGTAGGTTTAATTGCTACAATGGGTTTAACTAAAAAAAAAAAGTATTTGGCAAAGAACAATTCTTACTCTTCTAAAGTGAAGATAGTTAAGTGCACTCAAGAGACAGAATGTAAATAAAATTAATTAATAATATAGAAAATAAAAATTAATTTTTCATTCTTTGAAGAAAAATAATCAAAATGTTAAAGGCTGCAGAATTACTCCGAAATATTCTTTGTACTATACTTCCGCGCGTGTTAACTGATAAAATTTTTATTTCAAATTTAAAAGATTTGAATCAAATGTTTCAACTCTTTATTATTTTCAAGGTTATAAAGAGAATATTTAATAAGAAATCTAGATTTATTTTCAATTCCCTTGTCTCTTACTAAATGGGTGATCTAGAGTAGGTAGGCTAGGGGAGTTCTGGATAGAAGAAATCTGTTACCGGCATTACCGGTATTGCAAATAGGGGTTAATGACTCAGAATTTTGCAATTTTGTTATTGTTTTTAGGTCTAAAAAAATGTAGGTATTTAATATTTCACGGAATTTTTTGTTTTTCTTCAAATTGGTATATTTATTACTTTTGTTCTTAGACACCTGTTTGAAACCTGCTCCACTTGTTTCAAAAAAGTAATAAAATTTGGGTATTTTGAGAATAATAGGGACAATGCTTGCATTGTGCTGCTGTTTAGCACTTGTTAATCCCTCGTGTAGCAGAGAAGACCTACATTTAAGCTTTATAACCCAAAATATTTTCCTGGCACTTACTGCTACCTGAAAATCCCTCACCCCGGAGAGTCTAGACCCGAATTACACATAACAATTTTTCTTTCAACAAAATGCATTTTTTTAATATTGATAATTTAATATTTTTATTGTCTGATTCATATTCCTTATTTTTTACGATTACACCGATATGTTGTTTTATATTTTTTATCTCCAATATTTTTTTTTCATTTATACTCCTGTCCTATGGCCTTAAGCTCTCGACAAGAGTCCCTGCTGATACTTTTTTGGATTAAGCATAACCATTCTACAAATATTACCAAATTTTTATTTTAACCTAATGCGCCTACAGTGCGACTTTCGAAGATAGGACTACTCGCATTTTGCCTGGACCACCCGTAATTGGGATTTCTCGCCAGAGAAGAGGGAAACTGTAGAAAAACCTCTTCTGAGTACAACCGGTTTATCGACAGTCTAGTTTCGGTGGTAGGCATCGGACAATAATCGACAATCGTCGCACCTAGACGTCAAACCTCCCACTCGGAATATCTCACCTATCGGAAAAAATCCCAGGCTGACGGAGGGCGCGAACCTCGCTCGCAGCACCCGCAAAGCCGGAGCTCCAACCAACTGAGCTATTCCGTCGGTAATTTACAATATTATTTGCTAATTGTAATAATAATTACACAGGACCACAAAACTTTTTTTAAGAATCTATTGACCGGACCATATTTTTTCAATGTTTTTTGGGTCGCTTAATTCGAATCCGAATTGAGTCATTTTTTCAAAATGACAGATCCAATATAGCTGTCGAATTTTTTTAAAAATATATCAGATTTACTCGAAACTTGTTACTCGGGAGTTCTTGGGATCGCTGAAGACGAATTTCACCTTAGTTTTCAAAAATTCAAAATGGCGGATCCAATATGGCTGACGTATTTAAAAAAAAATTATCAGATTTATTAGAAACTTGTTACTAGGGGGTTTTTGAATACGAATTTCACCCTATTTTTAAAAAATTCAAAATGGCGGATCCAATATGGCTTACGAATTATTTAGAAATTCTCAGATTTTGAATTTCTGAAAACTAAGGTGAAATTCGTATTCAGCGACCCCGAAAACCCCCGAGTATAACGTTTCAGGTAAATCCAATATTTTTTTTTAAAATGATAAGCCATTTTGGATCCGCCATTT
Organism: Leptopilina drosophilae; assembly: GCA_032873175.1. Taxonomy (NCBI): domain Eukaryota; kingdom Metazoa; phylum Arthropoda; class Insecta; order Hymenoptera; family Figitidae; genus Leptopilina; species Leptopilina drosophilae. The sequence continues at coordinate 23,164,796 of CM065483.1, forward strand.
TGAATTTTTGAAATCTGAGGCGAATTTCGTATTTAGCAACCCCAAAAATCCCCGAGTAACAAGTTTCAGGCGAATTGGGGGAATTTTAAAAAATCAATGCCATATTGGATCGGCCATCTTAAATTTTGAATATTTACGAGTTTCATTGATTATTTCACATTATATAATGTTTTTCAGTGTTTTAAAGTTGTTTTTTCATAGAATATTCTGCTTATTTTCATTTAAATCTTGATTACAGTATGTTTTTTTCGAATTATATTAATTTGAGAAGAAATTTGACGTGATGGCGGAAAACTGAGTTCGGATTCGAATTCAGCGACCCGAAAAACATATAAGAAACGCAGTCCGGTCAATACTTTCTTTAACAAAATTTTGTGGTCCTGTGTTATAATAATCATATTATTATAATAATATGAGATAAAAAAGAAAAGATATTTTTATGCACTGAATTTAGCATTTTTAATTAAATATAATATAATAATAATATAACAATATAATATATATTTAATTTAATATAATTAATCAAATATTTCGGTATTTGAAGCAAATATTATTTAATTGATTTAAATAAAAATTATTTGATTTAACCCATTAAGTCCCATAAAGAAACCAGATATTGTATTAAAAAACTAACAATTGGATTCACAGGCAAATGGAAAAAAGATGTACCTGTTTTTTTATTTTTTATTTCTAATTGTTTAACAACAATTGTTTAAACAAATTAACAAAAATATAAAATGTTTTGACATTTGTTAACGCCAATCGATTCTACGTAAAAAAATTAAAATATTTTGTATAGATCATTTTTCTCTCCAAGTCGTATTTTGTTTTTAAAATTGTTATAAACAAATTAAGCTGCGTAAAGGGTGTTTCATGCCAAGCATAAACAAATGGATTTTAAGTAAAGCTAAAAATTGGATACATAGGCAAATGAAAATAGGATATACCTGTTTTTTGTTTTTAATTTGTAATTATTTAAGAACAATTGTTTAAACAAATTAACAAAAATTGAAAATTTTTGACATTTGTTAACGCCAATTGATTTTACGCGAAAAATAACAATATTTTGCATGTATCATTTTTTTCTCGAAGTCGTATTTTGTTTATAAAATTGTTAAAACAAATTAAGCTGGGTAAATAATTGTTGTTAAACAATTTGAAATTAGAAACAAAAAAACAGGTATATCTTTTTTCCATTTGCTTATGAATCAAATTTTTAGTTTTACTCAAAATCCATTTGTCTATGCTTGGAATGAAACACCCTTTCCCAGTTTAATTTATTTATAACAATTTTTTTAAACAAAATACGACTTGGAGAGAAAAATGATCCATGCAAAATATTTTTATTTTTTCACGTAGAATCGATTGGCGTTAACAAATTTCAAAAAAATTTAAATTTTTGTTAATTTGTTTAAACAATTGTTGTTATACAAATGGAAATGTAAAACAAAAAACAAGTGTATTTTTTCATTTGCCTATGAATCCAATTGTTAGTTTTTAATACAATGGCTGGTTTCTTCATGGGACTTATTGGGTTCAGTAAATATTTATTTGATAATAGTCAAATAATCGGTAATTTGAATGAAATAAATTTTTTTAGTTTATTTGTTATACTTTTATTTTTAGTTTTTACTCGAAAGAGCCATCATTATGGAACAAAATTTTATTTGTATGTTCATACCCGGGGTACCCACAAGTAAACATTTTTTTTTATAATACTAACGTAAAAAATTTTTGTTTGTTTGTTATAAATAAATAAAAAATTAGTTTAAACTATAGATATGCAGTGTCAGCACTTTGGGTGGCTGAGACAAATAGTTTAAAAATTCATTCCACAGAAAAAATAGTATTGAACTAAGAACATTTTTATTGCGCAATTTTTAGTTTTGAACAAGAATTTAAAATTTTTTATAATTCTAATTTTGAGGATTTCTCTTCTTTTTGAAGAATTTTTTCCTCTTACATATAGGAACTAAAATTTTCCTTTCTAATTTTGAGGATTTTTCTCTTTTCTACGTGAATTTTTTCAATTCTAGTTTTGTTATTTTTAATTAAATTATTTATGTAATATTTCATTTGTTGAAAAAAATTTGCTTTTTTACTTATTAATTTTTCTAAATTTTTACTCAATTTTCCGCATTTTCGTACAATAAATCATGATAGTCCCAAATGCTTTTAGCTTTTTTAGTCGGAGGTTCTTGAACATGGCGAACATTTTCCGCATCCAATTCGATAAGATTTTTTAGTTCGTTGTTTATTCGATTTAGTGCAGAAGAAATAGCAACATGATTTTTGAAATGCATTTTTTTTAATCTTGGACCTAAGAGAGTTGCCGTTGCAAAAAGTGATAAAAATTTCACTTTCTGAAATCTATTTTGAATGGCATTTTTTAGATGCGTTTTAAATTGTTAACCTATTTCGGTCTAAGGAAATGTACTGTTTATTTTGTTTTTCATGCAGTGAACAATAAGTGGTGTGGAAATAAATATTTTCTTAACGTATGGTTCTATTGCAGTTAGATCTTCTTGTATTCTAAAGTAAAAAGGTTTTGAGTAATTTGAAAATTCCCTATATTTTTCTGCATATTTTTCTTCGAAAATAGCATCGTAAGAAGAGCTGTTTGGTGTGGAGGCTATTTTAGAGACACACATTTTTTCTATAAAGTTTTAGTTACAGTTGACTTGATTCGCTGAGGATGCTGTCAACGGAACTGGAATAGAAAGCTTGTAATGATATTTTAAGTCCTGAATTATAGACAGGCGATAGTTGATCAAGAACTTTTGGTTTGTCAGAGCTGTATGTTGAATAGTATGTTTGACTTCCCCAAATAATTGGCGAATTTAATTTGACCGGAAAAATAATAATTAGCTACTATTAACTATTTCATTAGAAAAATATTACTATTTTAAATCAGTGATTGACTTTTTATCATCAAATAATTTATTTTTAATTAATAATAATGCAGAAAACGATGTTTGTCAATTATTTGTAGAAATTTAATTATACTATTATAAGTTAATTCAAAATTTCCACCAGTTTTAGATATATAGTAAAGTCAAATTCGACCTAATTGTATCATAATTGCTCTAATCTAAAATAAGATCTATATTGCAAGCTGGATTCACAGTTTTTCCCGATTAAATTAAATTCATCCATATTTCCTTTTTTTCAGTTGGCAGAACACCTGTTAAAAGTATTAGTACAAAAAACCCACAGAGCAGTATTTTTATAAAATAGGTCAATTTTTGTAGTTATTTGCAGTTTTATTTATCCACTTATCAAGAAAATTTATATTTGATGAGAAAACATACACCTGAAAACAAATAAAAAAATAATAATAGACACCCTCTTTAACTTTTGCCTTTACAATGCTCAAAACATCCCTAAAAGTTAAATCTAGAATTAAAATAACAAAACTTTTTACTAGCTAGGTTTTTTACCAGTAGCATAATGCAAGTATCATATCACAGGTATTCTTGAATTTCTGCAGTATCAATTTTATCATAAAAAATCTTTATTTTTAATCACTGAAAAATAATTTAAAAACTATGAATCAATATTTTTTAATATCATTTACCATTTTTAACATTTTCGAAGTTTTGCAATTGAAAATTTTTTTATTAATTGGGATAAACAAATGATTCTAAATTCCTTTATTTTGACAAAAATACTACTTAATTAAGCTTGATAGTAATTGGTCTGTTAATTATAATTTTTCAATGTTTTGATATTAAAAACATTTTTATAATTACTTTCATCTTATATATAGTTATAGAATAGTATTTTTTCAAAACTATATTAGAACATGACTAAATAATATGTAATATTTAATTAACGAAGCTTTTTAAAGATATACATTCAAAAATATGAAATTTTCATTTTTTAAATTTTTTGAAAAAATTGAATACCTCCCGTTCAAATCAATATGTTTAAAAACTGTAAATTTATTGTTTATATATATATATATATATATATATATATATATATATATATATATTTATATATATATATATATATGTGTGTGTGTGTGTGTCAAAATTAAAAAAATCGAATTTTTTTAAAATTCATATTTTTTCACATTATTATTATTATTCTTTAATTCAATTTATTATTATATATCTTTAAAATTATTTATATTATTAATACATTAAAAAATTTATGTCAATCAGCAAAAAATGAAAAAAATTTTTTTTGAAAAATTCATAACTTTTGTTCAGCTCAATATTTTTTCATTAAATATAGCTAATATCTTAAGTTAGACCAATACCTAAAAGATTGCCAAATTTTGCTTCAATCGGTCAAGACGTTTTCCAGTTATAGGCGAACAAAATTTTGCAGACATACATACATACAGACAGGAAATTTTCTATTACCATTTTTGGATTCTCCGTTGTTCAAATAAATAAATTATGTTAGAAAAAATAAACTTCGTGCAATGTACAGACAAAAGTCTGATTTTATTAATATAGATATTAAATTACCGAATGATAAATTCACTCTTTTTAATGAATAATATTTTAATATTTAAAATTTGTTGTGACTGGCAATTTTTGGTTGTTTAATTTAAGTTCAGGTTTTCTAGTTGTAGTTGTTTCTTTTGAGAAAAGTATGCAAATGGATTTTGTCTTTGAGAATTTATATCCTTTAAGTGTTCGCAGGTTTAAGAGTTATGACTGCAATAAATTATCCTTTTCTACAATATAATAAAATAACAATTTTAAATTTTTAACAATATCGACGTCTCCCGTTGATAAAATGTCTATTGAAAATCCAGTGGAATAAAATGTTAATTGAATATTTTGTGGAATATAAATCAGGCAAAGTGTTTTGGAAAAGAAAAAAACAAAAGCATTCACAAAAACTAACTTCAAAGTGCGGACAGATTAAATGAATGAATGAAAATACAAATTTTTTAATTTTAAAATATAATTTTTTAAAATAATTTCATAGTCAAAATTCAATAATTTGACTTATTAAGAGGACATTCCAGTTCAAAATGTCAAAAAAATCGATTTTTTTTGTTTTTATTTTCGGATTTCTTATAGTGTCAAGAATACTCTCCTGAAATATTATTGCAAAATTCGAAGTAAAACAAAAATTATAAATTTTTATTCTTCGCCATGTCAAAGATGTTTTTGTATGCGGATAAACAATCGAATGATTTAAATGTTTTCTCACTTGCATTTTTTAAAAAAGACAAACAAAAATGTATTTAGTGTTGCTGATCTTAAACTAGATATCAAATTTTCAAAATTCAAAATGGCGGATCCAATATGGCGAAAAAGAAAATTTTTTATTTTAATTTTTTTTCATCCAGCACATTGCATCCGCCATTTTTAATTTTGAAAAAATTATGTCATATTCGTAATCAGCGACCCCAAAACCTCCCCGTAACGATTTTCATCCGCCATTTTGAATTTTAAAAATCTGATTCCGTATTTGTGATTAGCGACCTCAAAAACCCCCGAGTAACGATTTTCAAGCAAATCCAATGATTTTTTTTGAAAATGTCGAAACTTATGAACATAAACTTTAAATGCGTTTTTCTCAAAAAGTATTTTTTTGATCTGGTTAGACTGATATCTTGAGTTCTTCTGCAGCGATTTTGAAAAATCAAACGGTTTTTGATTCAGCATCATCATGCTTATAAGTGGAACCTCAAAAACTGGAAAATTTCCAACTCCCCTTTATTTTATAAGAGAAATTCTGAATAAAAACACTTTTTTGCATATTTTGGAGAAAAAGTACTAAAAAAAGGGGGGGAAGAAAATTCCACTTTTTTGAGGTTCCACGCCTGAAGAAATATCTAACGAAGAGAATGTCACCTCGTTTTTGGTTTTATCTGTTTTAGAAAGTGTGGAATCGATCTTACCTCCGAAAATGGGGATTTTCGAAAATGGCTTATTTCGCCGCCATTTTGAAATAAAAATTAAAAAAAAAATTTTTAAATAAATTATTTATTACAAGTAAAAGAAATTTTTAAAATAAATGTCATAGTTATTTTAATAATATATACTAAAAAGCCTTCTTTTTCCTGTTTTGAACTGGAATAAGCAGAAAATTAATTATTACTGTTCATATTTTTAAAATTTTAATAAAATTTCACGAAAAAATTTAATAGTTTTCTAAAAATTTTTTAAATCCTTCTAAACAATTCAATTATTTTTTTAAGTAGTAAAATCTTTACAAAAATTGAATTATTTTTTAAATTTTCTTAATTTATTGAATTCCTTGGAAGAGATCAATTTTTAAAAATATTTTTTTTAACATATTTCAAAAAAATTCAATTTTTTCTAAAATTTTAATTAATCCTTCGAAATAATAAAATTATTTTTATAAATATAGTAAAATTTTCCGCAAAAATTCAACTAATTTCCAATTTTCAAAACAATTTTAAATAAATTCCTCGAATGAATTCAAATATTTTTATATATAATATAATTCTTTGAAGAAATTAAATTATTTAATTATTTAATTATTTAATTATTTTCATAAATTCTATTTCAACAAGAATTTTAAATTCTTTAAAAATAATTCAATTACTGTCAAAATATTTATAAACAAGTTGTTCATTTCATGACCATTTAGCTTCCTCAATATATATTATTATATATAATTTTAAAAGTTAAATAATTATAATAGTTTATTAAATATAAAAATACATGTGTGCCAATTTTTAACTCTCTAGGTAAAAAAATGTGAACGTTATGGTCATTTTCATAATAGTATTAATAGAAAGTTTCTACCGGGTAAAGTACCCTGAATAAATATTAATTATTCAATTTTTTTATTATAGAATAATTATTTTAAAGTGTTATGATAAAATGTCAAAAAACACAAAATTTTAATTTTTTGTGAAAAATTAAAATATTTATTAATTCCATAAATTTTAATAAAATATATACTTTATATACATAAATCGATTCGTTTTTATGTCAGAAACGCAATTTTGACAAGAATTAATAAAAATTTTAATATAGAAAAAAGTTATTTCAAAAAATCCAAAAATTAATTTTTTCAAAAACTAAAAATTGTTGAAAAAACATTTTTTTTTATATATTTTTGAAAATCCTTCTGTCTGATTTTTGGTATTCATGACCGTAATACACCTACAAAATCTTATCAAAATCCATCAAGATGTGTAAGAGAAAATTTGTCCACAAGAATCGGTGTCACACATACTGCCGTCCTGATTTAAAAACACCATAACTATACTTTTTATCAAAAATAAGTTTTTTACACCGTTGGATTCGTAAAAAAAAGACGAATTTTTTTATGCTAATTAGAATTATTAATCTTAATTAATTTTCGAGTTAATTAGGAATTAATTTTACTAAAAAGCACTATTTACATCGATTTCCGTCGAATCCTGATATTAAGAGGCCTAACTACAGGCCTAACTACAGTTTATGAGGATTTCGGGTCGTATAACCAGTGATTTCCTGATAAAAAGGCCTATCTACAATTCTTTCGGGAATTTTTTTTAAAAATAATTAAATGTTTGCAAAGATTTGGCTTTTTAAAAAAATGATTGACTTTTTGCGACAAAATTTTGAAAGTAATAAACAAGAATAATTAATTAGTAAATTAGTTAAGAATTGAATTTTTTTTAAAGTTTGAATTTGAAATTGTTCAAAAATTCATATTTAAAAATAAGTTTTGTAATTTGCATAATAATAGTAATTAATATGTTAATTAATTAATAAAGAACATAAAGATAACTGCTTATTTTAATCTTCAAATATTAACATTAAATTTATTTATTTTCTAAAATTTTAATAAATTCTTTGGAACAATTCAATTATTTGTATTATTGTAATAAAATTCTTCGCAACAATTCAATTATTTTTAATACAATTTTAATAAAATTCTTTTTCATAAAATGTAATTGCTTTCAAAATTTTTAATTAAAATTTTTAAAGAAACTCCATTAGTTTAAAAAAAATTGAAAGAAATTCTTCAAAAGAATTTAATTTGGATTTTTAAAAATTCTAATAAAATTTTTCACGAGAATTCAATAACATTTTTAGAAAGAATTCTATTATCAAATTTTTTGATAAAATTCTTTGCAATGATTCGATGACGTTCAATACATTAATTTAAAAATTAAAAATATTTGAAAAGAAAAATTGAGGGGCTGGATGCTATAATGTGTTACGCGCCATGTTAAGTAAATGGTGCGTAACACGTTATAGCATCCAGCCCCTCAATTATAAAAATGATAAGAAACCAAGGACTTTTACGAAAAACATGTGCTTGTTACCAAGCGAACTTTGTGTCGTGCCAAGGCACGACACGATTTTTCGTGTTTTTTCGTGTTCGTGTCAGTCCGTATAAGAAACAAAAAACTGTAAATCTACTATAAATCTTAACCCTCCGTCACACACCTAGGGAGGGATTCCCTCTACGGTTTTAGTATTTTTAAAATAACTTTTGTTTTCCTCATTGCAAAATAAAATCAATTTCTATACCTTTCGACAATTTACTCCTCAATACATTTCTAAAAAAACATTTAGTTTAAACATAATTAATATTTAATTATGAAGCTTCAAAGCTAGAAAAAACTCGAAAAAGTGAGGTTATGTTGAATAAAAAAATAAAGTTTTCAAAACATTGTTTGTTCCACTGTTGGTTAATGGCAAAATTACATTATAAATATAATTAAAATAAACTATTTTATGATTTTTTTGCTTATCTGTTAATGTTACATTATTTTTACATGTAAAGTGTAATTCTTTTGAAGATGTGCATTTGTGTAATTAATTTTTATTTTTGAGGCCGAAAGTTAATTTTATTAATTTTATAATTTAGAATAATTTACTACATATTTGTAAGTTTGTGTTTAAATTAAATTTTTGTTGATTCCTGTGTTTATGTTATAATGTCGCTTATTTTACAATGTGGTGAGGGATTCCCTCTAAACCTGTGTAAAGTCGTAATTTTTTCCAAGGTGTGTGACGGAAGGTTAAACAATCATTGCTTTACTAAAATTTAAGAGACACTACTTTTATTTAACTATAATTAATCACTGTAGGGGACAGTGATTCAATTTGCATGTAAGTTATTGATAATTTTTACGTTTTTTTATGGACAACGAGAATAGAAATAAATAGAATTCTACTGAATATTTCTCAAACAAACTTTCAAATAATGTTAAATGTATTTTCATGTTAGTAATATTCTACTTTTTGAAATTACATTTGTAATGTAACCTTGTTTCTAAACACATACAAATTAATTTTTAAAAAATTTTAATTAGTATTTTAATGTAGAATGTCACAAAGTTACAGGTCACAAAAATGATCATTTTTTTTACATTTTGAAGTGAATTTTCTTAAAGGGATCATTTATATATTACGTCACAGGTTTAGGGGGTAGGGGGGGTCTATAGTTTTGTGATCGACTGTTTAAAAATTCCTAATTTCTATGTAACAAAATGTGACGAGGGGGGAAGGATAAAAAATTGTCTAAATTTGCGTGACGTAATATGTGAATGATCCCAAAGAAATTTTTTCGAAATTCGCTTATTTTTAGTGACTTAATCAAAGTTAATTAGTTTTACAACTTTAATTGAAAATAAAGTTATTTTTCCCAAAATTAATATTAAAAAATACGAATTACTGTAAAAATTCCCTCATTTATAGAAGTACCCATATGTATTAATGTGAAAGTAGTAAAACGAAAAGTAGTTCATTATTAATTTATCAGATTACTGTTTTAATAGAATTACAACAAATTGAACGGTATTGAATATCTCATATTTTATCTACAAAAATTTTTTAATATTTATCAACTTTTTATGGATTAGCTTTTCTCCACAAAAATCGGAAGGATTCAAAAGTAGATGCTACTACTAGAGCAAGAGTCAGGCCAAAAAGAATTTTATCTGGTGTTCCTTTAGCCAAATATATGGGAGATACCAAATCAGCCTGAAAATTCAAATAAAAAATATTAAACGACGAAAGTATGCATCTAATTCTTAGAATATCGTGTAACTATTTATTTGTGGAAAATCCTTAGTGAAAATAGTCACGTATATTTACATAATTTATTACACGTGATTATTTTCAATAGGGGAGGCATTTTATTTCAAACCGTTCCATAGACAAAAAATAATCGCAAGGAGAGAGATTTTCTAATAAATTTTTTATATAAAAATTCTATTATTTATAATATATTATATACTGATTCAAATGAGAATTTCATGAGCTTTCTATTGCTATATTTTTTTTTTTAATTTCTACCAATTTCGTAAAGAAGTTTTTGTTTTTTGGAATTTTAAACTCTTAATATCTCAAAACACCCTCCGTCGATTTTTATCAAAAATTATATGAAAATAAATGCCTCAGGGATAACATACTTGATTTTCTTTAATTTACTACCTATAGATAAGGGAAGATAATATAATGTACAATCACCTGTATCTTTTTCATAAATGCATGATTTTTTGGATTAAGACGAGCAACATCAGGGTTATGGGCAACGCTAGAACCACCACCAGAAGAGGGTGCAGCAGATCTAGCAGCTTGTGTTTTAACTGTGTCGAATCTAATTGGTGGTACTTCAGCAGTATCCAATGGTACTGGTTTCTAAAATATTTAATCACAAGTAGTAAAAAATTTTGTTAAACGCCTATAATGAGAAATTACTCTAAGTAGGGGAGACTGGGGCTAAATGTAAAACTGTCAAAACAGTTAAAATTTATTATTTTTCGAATGAAAATAGTTAGAGTATTGAAATTTTGGTTATAGAAGGGTGTTATCACTCTTAATAAATGTCCGAAATATTTGCTAAATACTTTTAGTCAGTTTTTGTTTATTTGTTGTTAAAGCCAAAAACGCACCCTAGAACTAAATGTTAAGTGTATTTATTCTATGGTTTATTTTACATTTTTCGTGTATTTTAGGATTTTATTTTTAAAAATTATTTATTTAACATTAGGCAACTACGCATTCAAAAAACAAAACCGCTGACATTAAATAAACCAAATTTTTTTTAGCCCTAACATGGGGCTAAGTGTTAAAAAACTAAATTTAGAAAATTGACAAAACATGTATTCTACTCAGGGCTTATAAAAATCATTATTTAAAAAAATTTAAAAAATCCGGTTTATTCGATTTAAATCGGATTTTTTTCTTTAAATCAATTTTTAAAACATTTTTTAAATACCTATTTATTTTTAAATAGTTTAAATTATTCAATATTCTGCATTAATAATTAAAAATGTAATAATGTTTTTTAAGTAACAATTTTATTTATAAAGAAAAAAATATAATGTAATTAAAAATTGTTTGTTAAAAAAATGTTTAATATGTTTGAATCTCTTATTATAAAAGAAGTAAATTTACAATTTAAATCGTATCTAATGACCTATACTTATTTATTTATATATAAACAACCAATGCTCATTTATCAAATGTTATACAAAAAAGATTAAATGTAAAAAGTATATTAATTTTGCAGCCTTTTCGGTTCCTAATGCATTTCACAGTTTGATTTAAATCATGACTTAAATGGCAAGATTTAAAAAAAGATTAAAATCATTATTTAAATCAAGTTGATTTAAATCATTGCAGCCCTGATTCTACTCGAAAATATTAGAAACTTTTTTATTGAAAATTGTTGAGAAGAAGTTGTTCTATAATATTGATCTATATTTGCATCTAAGCTGAATTATGGTCTAAAAAAATCATTAAAGCAAAATTTATCATTTGGCCCCAGTTTCCTCTATACATAATTTTTCCAAGTCAAATTGTAATATTATTTTAAATATTATCGTTTCCTTTTACCAAAAACTAATTATTAATTTTTTTTTAATTTATATACATAAGTTTAAAAGATGTGTAAAGAAAAATCATAAAATATTTTTACGTACTACATACTATATTTAAAAGATTTAAAAACATGATATTAATTGGAAAACGACTCTTTGAAGTTGAATTTAAAATTTTACTCTCATTAATAATAGCATTTTAATTAATAATTTCAACAATTCTTTATCTTATTTTAAAAACAAATATAAATGTGACGCGCTCCCAAGAAAAGTTACCTTAGAATCAAACAAATTGTAGGTTAGGTTTGTGTTAGCTTCATCTTGAATAAAAGTTTATTTTCAATTATTTGAATTTGAAACCAATTTTCAATGAATATTTTGAATATAATGAAGACTTAAAGATCAATAATTTTTAATTAACATTTGATTCTCTTCCTGTATTTTTACATGAAAAATTAAAAACATAACCTCAAATTTTTTGCTTCTTAGGTACTTTTCTTTGGAGCAAAACACAAATAAAAAATAAATATTAAATTATGAACTTTCATTTGATATAAATAATTGTTATAAGTGTATTAAAATTATTTAATTATTTTGAAATATAGTTATGAAATGTTTGACATTTAACCAAAATTTGAAAAAAATTAAATATTTTTTTTAACTAAGAAGAACTTTTAATATAAGCATTAGACGATTATGTAAAGATAGATAAATCTTCGTAGATTATAAATAAATTTTTCAAAATTTTGAATTTTATCTTAGTTTGCACTTCAATCTGCCAAGAAGGTTGAAATTAAACAAAATTTTTAAAAAAATTCATTTAAGAAAAAACTCCAAATGACATTATTAAATTCAGTCCTAACTGATCCAACTTTTAGGTTAATTAATATTGTAAGAGTCGAATAACAATTTTTTTGATAAATACCCCGTGTTAAATTGCAACAAATTGTTACCAATATTTGGATAAATTAATATTTTCATAGAAATTTTGGTGTCAATTTAATTCCTCTCGAAAAGATAATGAATTAAGTGTAACTAATTTTTATAACTTTGTATTAGAATACGGTTGGCATAAGTTGAAAATTCATGTATTAAAGGTAATAAAAAAACTTTTTCCCTTCCAAAAAATATTAAATAATTCTAATTTTACTTTAACCTGAACTTCTTGTCGAGATTAAATCTGAATTTTTATCAAATAAAAATCTGGTTATATAGAATATGGCTATCTGTTACATGATCACTGTTTATTAAATAATTTTCAAACATTTTAAATTTAGGTTATTTATTGTAAAAGTTGATATTAATAGAATACACCTATTGCTATTTTTATTTAATATTTCAATGAAGTAAAGCATTTTTTTGTATGAAAATATATGACATTGATCATTTAGATTGTAGCAGACGACACACGTCTAGCGATTAAAAGAAAAATTCCTCACTTTCAACATGCAAAGATTTATTAATTATTATGTACGAAAATTTTTCTACTCACAATTGGATAGAGTGGTAATAAACGATTGTTCTCCGTCAATCTTCCAGTTAAATGACTGAATTTAAAAAACGGCATCTTTGATGCTGGATATTATAGAATTTTTTCCTCTGAGAATATTATTCCTTGCTGTTCCTTGCGTAATAAGCAGGGTTGTGTAGATGACATTTCTGTTGTGCATGACGCGCAAACTCGTGTATCAAGTTGTAAATCTTTCAAATATGTAACGTAAGTTCTTTATTTTTACTAGTATTATTAATAATATTTTCAAATAGATGAATTAATATTTAAGAATAGTTGATAAATAGAAGTCAATTGAATATACATTGAATATGAATTTATGAATTGTCCAAGCAGCAAAGTAGATAAAATAGATTTCTTTTATGAAGATTAGGATACCAAAAAGTTTAGATAAAAGTGAATAGCAAAAAGTTTTGCGTTATACATTTTGTACAATAATTTTAATCTTAGAAACGATATTAATTTATAACGATTTTAAAAATAATTTATAATAATTTTTAATACTCTTTGAATTATCGTTTTTCGTGTATAAATGTTTGCCTATTCACAGGGGTTCAATAAAAGAAGCAATTTTTAAGTAGACGATAAAATTTACAAAATTGTTAATGTTAAATTTTTATTTAAAGTTATATAATATATTTATATATATGTCTATATGACTTACAGTACCGGCCAAAATTGTCAGTTCATCAATTTTTAATGAAATGGAAAAAATTTTGTAACGTAAATTTTATAAAAACTAAAATTTTTTTTGGTACAAGTTTTGTAGGATGATAAAATTTTAAAAAGAATAAGACCATTTACAAATGATTTTGACAATATTTTATTTATAAATTTATAAGAATTCATTGTTAATGTTTTAAAAAATTTTGAATAGCTTCTAAAATAATAAACGTTCTTAAATGATCTTATAAGCTTATTTTAAAGGTCATTTTCTATAGAATAGAAATTACTTATAGACATTAATTTGTAATAATTTTTTTCTTCATCTAACCAGGACGTCAAAATTCGACAAAAAATTCTAAAAATTTCAAATAATCTTATGAAAAGAAAAATAATTTTTATAAATATATTTTTTTATTAAATTTTTTTGAAAAATTTACACAATATTATATTTTATATAATTTTTAGGATAGTTTTTAGTAACAAAAATTATTTAAAATTTTTTAATTTTTGTCTCACTTTGACGGCCTGCTTATACGAAGATTTAATCTATTTCTTAATTAAAAGATTAAGATTAAAGATTCTTAATTAGAAGATTAATCTATTTCTATAACTAATATTCTTATTCTGTAGAAAATGACCTGTAGAAGAAGCTTAAGGTCATTTAAAAACGTTTATTATTTTAGAAGTTATTCAAATTTTTGTAAAACATTAAAAATGACAATATTGTAAATTTATAAATAAAATATTGGCCAAATCATTTGTAAAAGGTCTTATTTTTTTAAAAATTTTATTATCTTACAGAACTTGTGCCAAAAAAATTTTTAATTTTCATAAATTTGATTGTAAAAAAATTTTTTCATGACATTGAAAATGGATGGACTGACAATTTTGGCAGGTACTGTACTTATTTATATAATTATATGAAAAAATAGTAATGTTGATGATTATAATAATAATAATAATAATAATAATAATAATAATAATAATAATAATAATAATAATAATAATAATAATAATAAAGCAATAATAGTAATAATAAAAAAAATTATCATTAGGGGGTGTGAGAGAAGTTCAACAATAATTAAGGGGGTGTGATATAGGTTTAATAATATTTAAACGGTTATGCTGAAATAAATATGTAAATAAATATTAATAATAACAATAAAAGTGAGTATGGTAACATTATTACCATATTAGTAACTTTCAATATGTAAACAGAATTATTTATTTTACTCTTTCTAATTACTTCTTCTTGGATCGATAAATTTCGATTATCTTGTGTCTGGTTGAATTGCAATATGGCGACGTTAACTCACCCCCACCATTAGTACTTTCTTGCTTGAAGTGTTGACATTCGTGCGTTCGTGGGAAACACTTGTCGAGCATTGTTTCGCGTGAAAAATATATATGTTCGTATGGATTTTTTTTAATAAGAATGTCAGTGACAAGTTGAAATATACATGCAATATTTTTAGAAATAAATTGAAAAAATCGAATTTTACAAGGAAAGAAAATATTTATAATATAGATTCGGCGCGCAACTGGGGATCTTTAAGGGAAGACCAAAAAAAATGAGTACTATGGTAACCGCGGAGGAGGATACGAAGGAAACGCACGGAAGTGAAGACGATGATTTGAAGATATTTGAAACCCTTTGCATCTCATCGCAAAAGGTCTTTTCAAATTGAATAAAAAAAAATCAAAACAATGCACCGCAAATTTTGCACTAAACTTTTGTTCTTTATTATTGATATTTGTTTAAATAGTACGAGTAATTAACACTTCTTTGTCGCACTGCTTCGATAAATAACTGTATATATGTATACATGTCACGTGTTACGACTATATTCATAAATATTGACAGTTTTGAATTGTTGAAACAGTTTTTCTTCTGAATATACTGTAAAATTATTATGAGCAGAAATATACTTTTTATACCTTAATTTTGTTTATATAAAAATTATTTAATTAAATTTTCATTCTTATATTTTCATTTTTCATCAAATTAGATAAATCTGTTTTTGGCTTATTCCTGAAAACCTCTTTCCTTTTCTTGTTTGATCAATTTTTCCCATTGCGGCAACATTTTTTGCTTTCATTTTTTTAGAGCAAAATTACTACTGAATTTTTAAATGTTTTTTACTTTCATCTTTTTATTTTTAAGCGAAGTTCAAAATCTTTTTCTTCGAAATATTTAATGATAAAAAAGTTTTAATACCTACTTTTATTTGAGGTAATTTTTAAATTAATTTGTTGATATTTTCAAGATTTAAAAAAAAAATCTTCAACATTTGTTTGCTTATTTTAATTTTTGCTTTTAATGTGATTTTTAACTTAAAAAAACTTTAACATTTTTTTATTCTAAGTTTTTTATTTTTATTTTTTTAAGCTTTTCTTTAACTTATGACTTTTTAAAAATTTTGAAATATAAATAAAATTTCGAATTTTCTTTGTTTTTTCTTTGTTATCGATTTTGTAGCTTTAATAGGCAAAAATTTTTACCATTCCTTCTATATATTAATTTTTTAGTGTTAAAATTTTTTGCTCGTTTTACTTTTGTATCTTAAGTTTGAAATATAAGATTGCTTTTTCCTTTACAGGAGGATTTTTAAATAGAAATAAACGAAAAATAGAAAAAAGAAAATAAAAAATATTTACTTTATAAAAGATTTTTTTTAATTAGAATTTATTAATTTTTAATTATAAAAAATAAGATCCGTATAATTAAATTGAATATAAAGTACAAAGATTAATTAAACATAAAAATTTTTTGTAATTGAGTCTCAGTTACAATTTGAAATTAGTCGGATACAATAAGTCACCTATTTTAATATAATTCATATTACTGCTAGTAGAGGTCGCAAGTGAGACATTCTTATTGGCTCTTTTTCAAGGTCAAAAGTGACATAACCAAAAAAGTCTTTTAATAATTATATCGTAATCTGTAATCAGTATGCGATAATAAATTACTAACAATATTAAAAAATTTTATTAATCTCTAACATTTAAAATAGAATCTCACTTATTTAACTTTTCAAATTTAAACAATTAAATTTTTGGAATTTTATCAAAAAATGTTTTTATTAAAATACAAATATTTGAAAGTTGAATGTACTTCGTTCGTTTAACTTAATTTTTAAATTCACTTCAAAATTTAGAGATTATAAAAGTATATATTCGTATGATATGTTTTGGAATTAATCAAATAAATTTCCTAACTTGATTGATTGACTGTTATATTTTTGTTTTCCAATTGCCTAAATTTAAATTGAAAGTTGCGTACAATGGAAAAAGCTATTGACCTGTAGAAGACGAAGAAGGGTGTGTTGCCATAGCATTACAAGGGATCGATTTTACCTGTCGTTCCTTACCTATATTATTATATATATTTTTTTACATTCAAGAATAATGCAACATATAAAAAATGCCTTTAAATTTAAGAGCACATCTATCTAGTGTTTGCTTTCTTCACTGTTTCTTGCATATTCTTCTTTATTCAAACTAAAAATATACAAAAATCAATATATTCTTTTAGCATAATTTAAAAATATTGTATACATATAATATAAAATAATACCTCGGAATCTTCGATTTTTATATTAGTACAAAACTTCAATAAAATGAAACGTCCTTGTAATTTAAGGATATTTTTTCTAACATATTGGTAAAAGAAGGTACACATTGCTTTTTTGTCCTGCCATTTTTTAATCGAATATTGTGAATTCTACAAATTTGACAACTTCTTAATTCGAAACTTTATTTAATTACAGTGGAACTTCGATTATTCGAACTAACCTACGCAAGGCCGGGTTCGGAAAAAAGAAATTTTAATTTTTTTCCATAATTGTATAAAAAAATTGAACAGTTGAACTATATATATTTAAGTTAATATATTTTTTAAAATATTCATAAGTATATATGTAAATATATATTAATTCGTAATAATATTTTAATAAAACAGAGAATTCAGGATTTTTAAAAACTTTTTTAGCATAAATTTCGTTATTTTGCCTTAAAAGATTCTGGGGGCCAAAAAGAAGTTCGGATAACATTATTTTCGGTTCGGATAATAGAGGGTTCGGATAATCGAGGTTCCACTGTAATTGAATGAAATTAAAGATTTAATAATAAACATATATATTAATAAATGTTAGTACATGTAAATTGATAAAAATTTAAACAATAAAACTTTAATAAATAGAAAAATTGACATTTTAACAAAATTAATTTTGTAATGAATTTAATTTTAATCGACAAGTTGATAAAAAATTTTTGAATTATGAAATTATCTTACAAATTCAATAGTCTCTTTTTAAATATTTAAATTTCCACTAAATGTTGCAAAGTTTTATTTTGAGTATATTTCGATAGTACACATAAGACTCGTCTATTCGTGCATTGCACGATTTCAAGTCACGTAATCTTTTGTCCTATAAACAGCTCTGTAGAAATATCGTGCGCGCATCTATATGACCTGGAAATTTTCTACAAAGATCATTTTATAATCCCTTTAAAATTCAGTTGCAGAGGGTATCGAAAACCTAAAAGCATTGCTTCACATCTTATTTAAGTGTATACAATATTTTTAATTTTCTTGTATATGAGAGAATATTCTAAAACAAAATTGATTTTTGAGTCATTTGGTAAAAAACTTAAAGTAAATTATAAATAATAGAGTTAAAAATGCTTTCATTTCAAATGAGTTGTGCACGCGTTTAGAAAAAGTTAAAAAATTTTGTCAAAATTTTAAGATAATTTCTTAAAATTCTGTCTAAAATTGTATGGTCAGTGTAGAATTTTCAAGAGTACAGGGCTTTGCTCTCTAAAATATTGTTATGCAAAAAAAAGAAAAGCGTTATTAGTGAGATTTAAAATTTGAGAGAAACGCTGTAAACGCAATAAAATCACGAGCGAAATGCATGTCATAAGAAAGGACAAAAGTTTAACTATTCTTTTCATAACGTAACGTTGAAAGTAAGGTCTTCGGACCATCTAACTTGTTGCTGGTGAGGCCGCTTTTTTACACTCGCGCCTCGATCGTGTCGCGATTGGTCAGTCTCGAGTTGGAGGGGGGTTCGAAGATTAGACTGAGGCAGAGGTAGCGCAGTGGAAGTGATTCAGAGTCAGACATGGGTGGAATCTGTTTCAAATTTGTCTTTTTTTGAATGTGAATAAAAACAATGAAGTATACGATATGAGAGAATTTTTTTATTGAGCCTTACTATTAACTGCAGTTATTTTATAATTATTCCAAGTTTTAATGTTAAGTTTTTTAATTTAAAGATTGAATCAGAAGAGGCAATGACACATGAAGTCACAACAGCCTTAAGGAGCGAGTTAGCAGCACTGGAATATAAACGTGATAGACTAATGTCTGAAGTGAGAGAAAAATGAATTACAAAAATCTAATAATAAGAATACTAAAATCACTGAAATAACAATTACATTGATATATCAAAACTTTTTAGCTTCAAGAAATGAAAAACTCTGTAAGATCACGTGACCAAAGGGTCGTAGAACTTCAGGTTGAAGCGGATCAGCTTCGAGAACAGGCAGCTCGACAAAATTCTGTTATTTTAAGTCTTAAAAAGCGAATACAGGTAAATTTATCTTTAAATCTACTTTATATCAAACTTATGCATTATTTCACACACAGTATTTTAATTTATAGCAATATTGATAAGGTTTCCTCAATAATGGAAACATCAACATTGTTGTATGGATTGATAAAAATTAATTTCTTAAATGGTTATTTTACGAAATGAAATTTCCCTTTTAAAGGAACTGGAGGAGAGGGAGAGAAATTTATATGCGTGTCAAGGCAGAAATGAAATCACAATTCAGGGTTTACAACGGGATGTAAAATATCATGAGGAAAAGGTTCGAGAGTATGAGAAGAAAATTCGTCAAGTGGAACACAACATTACCGAGGAAATTCAGTTGAAGGAACGGGCGCGCCTAAATTTGCAGGTTTGTATATATTTTTATAGAAGTAAGAAGGCACTTTAAAGAGTCTGAGTTATTTTCGCTATTTATATATGTCTTCTTTACAAAATAGTGAATAATTATCTATTTGCAGGATTTTGTTAGAAGATTAGCACACGCTTTGAATACCGAATTCTGTGATAGTACTCACCATAGTCCAGAAATGGTTATTCATAAAGCAGAGGAACTCGTTCAGGAAGTTAATCGTCTCCGAACTAAAAGCTCCACTGTCGAGACTCATCTGGGGAGTGTAGAAGTCGATTTTAGAACCTGTAAGGATTCCTTAGACAGAATCTCGTCTGAGAAAGATCAACTCCAACGACAAGTGGCAACTCAACTAATCGATTTGGATCGTTTTCGTCAGGTTTGTATCACCATTCTTATCAAGAATAAAAAATAAAATTTATTTACGAAATATCCATTCATTGTCCTTAGTGGTAATACTCTACCTGTTTCTTTATACCTTTACTTCTTTTCGGAAAATACCCTAAAAAAATGTTATCTTCCCTCGTTTAGGAAAAAGAATGTCTGGAAATGCAGTACAGAGTAGCCGAACGTGAACTAAACGATGTCAGAGACAAGCTAGTGAATGCAAATCGTAGCATAACTAGTGCAAGCGGAAATATATCCAGCCAGGAAACTTTAATTTGTCAATTACGAGGTTAGTCATTTCTCTTTAAAACTTTCTTCACTTTTAATCAACAAATGTTAATTAAAAGTGAAGAAAACTTATGTTCGGAACAATTTCAGAGGATCTAAAAATTAAGGAAGAAAAAATACAGAGGGTTCAAAATGAATTACGTCATCTGTTAGAGTCAATGGCTATTCTTCTCAGTACACCAAATCGTTTCGTTGAATCACATGAAAATGCGATCAAGGATCGAATGAGGGAAATTCTTGCCGACAATAAAGATCAAGCTGTGGTACTGACATTCGACAATGTTTTATTAAAAGCAACCTAAATAAGAATAATATTTTACTTGAAATCTAGGATTAATTTATTATTTTACATTCAAAGTAATTTTTGAATTTTATAGTGATTTTCTCTTTTGTCATAGAAAATTCAAAACCTAAAAGAAAAAGTTAATGTTACCACGGAGTCGGTAAATCGTCAAGCAGAAATGGTCGAGACCACAATGATGAAAATGAGAAATTTAGAGGAGGAGCGAGCTGTCTTAGAAGCGAAATATCATAAACTTGAATCAGAGTTATCATCCTGTGAAATTTCCAGGGAAACTTTACGTAGAGATAAACAGCACGTAAGCATTTATATATATTGATATCGATTTTTAATGACTGAAAAGATTCGCTTACCTGATGGAGTCTGGGCACCGTAATAAATAAAATACGAGGCTAATTATTACAAGTACAGTCAAGTAGAAAAAGCTAGTAAAATCTCTTATAAGATTGCTAAACCCTAAAAATTTGATAATATTCAAGAAATATTTTTCATATATTTGCAGTTTTTAACATTTTTGGACAGACTAGGAAAAGCGATGCAAATGGACGAGATTTCTCAAGAAATTGGCATGGATCTTCAGACAGAGTCGTTACTGGTTCGCGCCGAACAATTGTCAAGATTAGAAACTGATAAATTAGTTGATAAGGTAAAATAATTAAAATTATTTTCATCGTTTGTTTAATTGTCGTTTTCTGTGTTTTGTTTTGTGTGCATTTAAATTGAGAAAACAATTTTGTGTGTGTTATACTATGTGCATGCACTTTTGTGCTGCAGCTATTATGTTGCAGCTATACGACGTTTCCCAGGATTCGACGTGAACGATTATACCACGAACTGCCTTGCTTAAAAGAAGTAAGCTAACAGGCTTGTTTTAAAAATCCTGTAGAAAATGTTGCACTAACTCTTAGTGTATTTTTTAAGAAGAACTTTGTAGAGCACCTACCAGTGATTTTGGGAATCTTCTTTAAGTCCTTTAATATATCACGTATATATAAAATGTAGACAATGTCACAGTAAAGTTGACCACATGAATTTTTCCACATTTTAGATCATCTAGTCCAAGGAGGATAAATGCAGAAATTAGTATATTACCGGTTTTTATCTATTCATTCATTTCTTTCAGACGTCGGTTGTTTATCAACTACAACGAAGGGTTCGAACTCTTCGAGAACAATTGCAGCGACGTGATCTTCATTTGGATCTTCTTCGTAGAAAGCTTAGTCTTCAGGAAGATAGTGTCCGAGTGAAATCAATGCTGCAGAGTGAAAGGGACGAAGCAAATCTTAGGTTGTTTCTTTTTTTGAATAAACATTATTTTTATTGTAAACATTTATAAACAATTCGTTTTGTATTTGAAGTCGAGGGAAATGTCAATAAAGTCATTATTTACAGAGCAAAGAAGCTATCGAAGCAAATTGACCGTTTACAGATGCAAGCCAATGATGAGAAGGCAAGAAATAGAGAATTGAGTGCCCAATTAACGGAGGCTGCGGATTACAAAGTAATATTAAAACATATTGTCCTCCAGTTGCTTGTTCTTAAAAAGGAAAATGTTTCAGATAGCTGCATTGGAACGTAGTAGGAAAATAGAAGAACTTCAAAAGAGACTAGTTGAAAGTGAAATGCTTAGGACCCGATACAACAGAAAAATGACAATGATGAAGGATCAGTTGAGAACAACCAGTGAAACAACAGAACAGGAAAGATCAATTAACGATCATTCGATGCAACTTGTCAGAGATGAATTAACTCAAGTTAAACAAACACTTCTCGAAGTTAGACAACAATTGACCGAAACTACTCGTAGAGAATCACAGGTACGTTATGCAGAATTTAGATCTAAGCTACTTCATAAAATATGAAAAGTTAAATAGAAAAATTGCACTAACGAAACTACTATTAAATATTATTAAACTATACCTCTTGACAAAACTATTTGTGACATACTTTAAAGAAGAGGATCTGAGCAGAAAACAATGGTTGGTTTACGTTTGAAATTAAAATACATTTCCATACATTATAAACGATTGAATGCGTATTTTTAACATTCGGAATTCGGGGCACGAAACATTAAAAATACATCGTAACACTCGTAGTTAGTCGAGGCACATGATATTATTTCACCCCAGGCCCGTCTGTCTTCTATAAAACCACTGTTCTAAGTGGCCGGAAATAAATTTAATCCATTGAATTATAACAGTTTAAACAAAAAAAAATAATTTTTCAAAATAAATATCATTATTTAATAATAATTAAATTAAAAAATTCTGAAATAAATTGTGTATTTTAATAATTTACAAGTAATACAAAATCAAAATGTTTTAAACAGCGGGATATTTGAAAGTCCTTAATCTAGAAAATAATTTTTTTTAAACTAGACTGTAAATTGTAACATTTCTAACTTTTCATTATAAAGAAGAAGTACTAAATAAAATTTATTGTTCATTTTACAAAGTTACAAAAGAATATATTAATTTAAGATAAAGCGATCAAACATAACCTGCTACAAGTTTTTGCTTCTCAGGTTACATTTAAACATTTTACAGTTGCAGAGTTTCCGAGCATCCGTGGCAAAATTATTAACCGAACCACTATGTTCACCGGACTATGAAATAATTTCCCGTCTACAGAAAATAATTGCAGCACATAGAGACTTTACAATGCTATCACGAAGATATGACGAACCATTAGAAACCAGCCCTTCTAGATGTACCAGGTATACAATTATCATTTGCACTCCAAGCTTAAAATCCCCGTACTGAATCCTCAAAGAAACCCTAAGGGATCTTGTGCAGTTTTTGAACAGGATCCGCACAGAATCCTAAACTTTTCTTGTACAGGATTCCGACCGGATCCCATACAAGACATAGGTACGAGGTTCTTGTGTAGGAACCTGCATAAGAATCCGTATAGGACCCTTAATTATTGGGATCCTGCTTTTAATGTCACCCTGTGCAGAATTCTATATAGGATCCTCAGAAAGATAAGAAAATTTAATAACTTAATTAATTTAATTTAATAATTTATTTTATTTGTATCATTCAAAATACAATGGTTCCTTTAATGATAGTAATAAAAGCTTTTCTGTACAGGATCCCTTGCAGGTTCCTACGGTGGAAATTTTTTATGAAAAATCGGTTCCCACATAGAAACCGGCGGGGAACCCTAACAATAAAGGTTCTCACACGAGTTCCTATGTAGGTTCCTACACAGGAACCCTGTTCTAATATCCTGTTAGGGATCCGGTAGGGATCTCGTTTAGGACAAGTCAAGGATCCCATGTGGATCCTGTACATTAACTGCTCAGGATCCGCTAGGGTTCCTTTGAGGATCCTTCATGGGGATTTTAGGCTGGGCTGATTCTACAATATTTATGATCTAGTAAATTTTTTTATTGAATAAAAATTGTCTTATTTCTATGGCCTATAGGTAACACGAAACAAGGAAATCTAGTTACTCTTTTATATTTGGCTTAAAATGAAAGGAGTATACACGGAGAGAACTTTAAACCGTAAAAGACAGTGTCTTAGACAGTAGGTTAAAAAAGGGTTATAGATCAGGGTAAATCTTAGTGATCTCACTGAGTTTTTTCATTCACGAACGGTAAGTGATGGTGCCAATCATTGCCAGAGAGCGCTACCTTTTGTCAAAAATTATGATGAGTTTCCATCCATCATCTAATACTCTGATCACAAAATGATTTTAGGTTCAAACTTCTCTCCGTGTACACTTCATATATTATACATTTTTATACTTTCAAATGAACTATATTTTACAGTATTCATCCGGTCCATCCGCCAAGATCGCCTGGCTCAAGATGCACTCGCTATGAAGACAGTGGTTACGCTGATCCCCCGGATCTACACGACATTGATGATGATTTTAACAAAAGACCAATCAGAAGTAGCCTCCTTCCGTGACATCGGCCGAAATTTAAATTCTAAATTAATTAAAAGAATCCCACAGTTTTCAAAATTCTAGAATTAGAAAACTGTTTAGGATTTTTAAAAAATATCTACCATGTAAATGTAAAATCCTCTGTTTGTGAAAATATAAACAAGTGAATTTTACAATGAAAACTCGAAGACGAAAAAAGCTAAAGTGTTCAATGTTAATTATGATGTAAATAAATATTAATTACAATATAAAAGTTGTTTTTACTTTCTAAAATAATTCTAGAAAAAGACCCCGCACAAATGTACAAATTGATTGGAACTGGAATATGTTTAAGTTCAAGCAATTTGGAACAACTTTTCATTATGAAAAATGGAAAAAATAACTATTGCCTATATATTTAACAACAAAACGCATGAAATGTTCAAAAATACAGTACAAAGAAATCCATTATTCATAAAACAATATTTGTAAGGCTTGAGTAAAAATGCGTATATATTGAACAAGTAAATTCAAAAAGCAAGTTGCATAATTTGAATCTATTTCTTGTTTAAGGTGTCTCGTCTAAAAATCTAAAAATGAGCGAAATTCAAAAACATCCAACAATATAGGATGGGAGATTTTATCAGTCGTTTCGAGACAGATAATTTATTAAATTTAAAACACATTAATTTGTTAACGCTTCAGCGGCACCGCCGCCCTCTTCGGAACTGTAATTTATTATAAAATTAGGATATGGGTGAAATTTCTGAAAGTGACACTTTTAAATTTCAGTTTCTCAATTAATTTTTTTCTTCAATTATATGGTTTTTTCTATTAAAACTACTTAATTTCATACTCAAAAGTAAGATTTTTAGATTGCGCAAAATTAATTCTTAAAAATATTAAAGTTTTTTTCATTTGAAAAATACAATTGTTTCTCCATTAAATTAATTTTATTTAATTGGCGATCTTTTCTATTAAAAATTCAGGCTAATATCGCGTTCACGAAATCAAAAATAAAATTAGACTGCTTAAAATTAATAATTTGTATATTTTAATACCAAATATATTCAATTAGATGAAAATTTAATGTGTTTAAAGTATTTAATTTAATGGTAATTTGGGTTAATTTTTTCAAAGTAATGCAGGTAAATACTAAAAACAAAAGAAAAACTAGCATATTTCAAGAAAAAGGCTTCGAGGATGAAAAGCTTCGGAGATGAAAAATAAATTTTCTTTCATATTTGTATACACTAGGGCGCAATTAAAATATGTTTTTTAGTAAAACATACAAATCTCACGCCCTCATTTTATATTACCATCGAAATATTCTGTTAAATTTACTTCTACATTAAGTTATTTATTAAAAAGGAAGGCTTCGGAGATGAAATTAATTTTTACTCGGAAAAAAATGAAATTTCGATTATTTATATCAGCAATAATTTTTCTCCTTTTTGTAATATCGTCTGGTTAGAACGAGAATCTCGCAAAAAATACATTGAAAACAATTGAATGTTATAGTTTCATCTCTTTCTTTTTATCAAAGGACAGAGTCTCGTTATGCTTCACTAGAGATGAAAGTAATTTAGTTATTACGTAAATTAAGTTGAATAAAATTATTTAATTTTCTTTTAAAAATGATAAATAAGTGCTAAATTTTCACTATGGAAATTGATAATAATTATTAAAGAGTAAATTTTGTAAAATTAATCGAGACATAAAAAATGTCACTTTCAGAAAATTCACCCATATGTACAAAAATAAACTTAGTATTTTTTGTTTAAAAAGAAAAAAAGTTTTTACCGTATCAAATAGACATTCGTCAAAATATTCAATATAAACGGCACGAGTAAGATACTCAAAAGCAGACTGAAGGAGATAATGATGAAAGACATATACTGTAAAGCAAAATAGCGGTCAATGAAGTTAGAAAAAAGTAAACACAGAGAAGGAAGAATATATAAAATGAATGACAGAGAAACAACACCGTAAATATGAAATAAGAGTATACATAAAATCAATAATGGAAACACGTGTAGTAATTGAAAATAATCTATTTTATAAAAAGACTGCTTATATCTGGAATTCAAGTTATTAGTATCATCTTGTTTATTTAAACTGAAGCGTTGCAAATTAATGTGCAACATTTTAGAAATTAATCTTTTATTTAGTGATGTCATCGCTGTACATAAAGAGAATTACGGACATAGTTTTGTCGCTGTTCTAAATCGTGAATAGACTTTTATTCTTAAAAATCCTGGCCTAGGTACATGATTTTCATCTCGAGACATTTCAATTTGGAACTCTTCATCGTCATCTTGCCTCAACTTCACTTGGACATAGGATGGTGCTAATTTTATCTGATACGTTCCGAAAGTGAATGCCCTCAAATAAACTATTGTCAGAATTAAAAAATCGTTCAGGAGAACTGCTTCCAATCGAAGCCACCTTTGAGCTATGCGATTTCTAAGGTTTCTACTACAGCGCTCCGGCTATGCGATAAAAATCACATATGTGTGGAATATATTGAATTTGGACAGAATTACCAAGGAATTTAAAAATAGTCTTGAAATGACCATTTCATTCATTTTCTTTCCTCAGTATTTAGTTGGATTTCTTCTCGTTCAAAAAAAGATGGCATTTTCCAGACAATGCCCAAGTGTTCTAAAAGTTCTGTGGCATCCCGGTATCCACGATCAACGATAACTATATCACCTTCTGGAACCACTGTCTCATCAGCCCGACATCTCTTTGAAACTGTTCGTAGAACAACTCTTACGCATCATTGTTACGACTATCGGCAAAATATGGTCCCTGTATCTCTAAAATGAATCCATCAGGAGCAACAATTATGTGAGGTTTTACAAGATGCTCTCCCTTGTGTACACTGTATAATTGGCGTAAAGCCTTTAAATCGCTGCTCTTATACACATAGGTGCAAGTACCGTCAATTATTGCTATGGCTCGTGGAACTTCAGAATGAGGATTATAAAGTCGATTAGTAAATGGTGATACATGATCATTGATATAATTTTCACGTTATATAGCCGTAAATCCAATATTTTCAGGCACAAATCTTCTCATTAAAGACTGTCGAACTGTCGAAATTACCATGCTTGTTGCTTGACGACTTAGATATTGGGAAATGGTTATGAGAAATTTATCAAAAAGTCCTTGTCGTAATTTGCATAAAAAATGTAATATATCCTTTTTATAAACATATCTGTGTCCAATATCATCAGCAGGTACTTCAGCACAGTAATTAAATAACTCTTGAAATTGCTGCTTTGTTACCGAAGAAATATTTTAAATTCTGCGTCAGTGAAACTATTTTCGTCTTCTATTCTTGTCATGTTATTTGCAACTTCACGTAAACTTTGCATAAATAATTGGAGCTGATATCTTTGAAATCTATACGGTTTATATACATATTTTAAACATGGTAACTTATGTCACAAAATATATCCTTGATCATCTAAATGATCTGCACATGATTTCACCGATTCGAGTATGAAAATGTTAATTGTTATAAAAATATTTGCTCTACATTCCATGGAAATATTATGTACATTCAATGCAGCGTTACAAATTACTCAGGTACCATTGTTTGTTTTAGTTAAAATGTTAAACTTTGAGCAGTTTCGATCATGTTCAACAGCTTCTATTTCTTCTCTAATACTTCGGTTACAGTTAATGCATAGACGAGAGTGGTCATCTAAATCTAATGGAGGCAAGCTTAAACTGTTTCGTCTGTAAAGGTACTCGCACACCTCCACTGCCTGCCTGCGCAGGCAGTAGATCGTTCACACCTCACTTTTTCCGTTAAAAAAATGTAGGAAGATTTGAATTTTCATAGATATTCAAATTTGCCCCATTTTTTCAACGAGAAAAGTGAGGTGTAAACGATCTACTGCCTGCGTAGGCAGGAAGTAGAGGTGTGCCTTCAATCGCGATTTCTATTTTGACAGCATCATCTTTCCCGTCTATTCGCGCCATTGTTCTTAATTGAAATCTTCCATTGCACTATAACAATTTAAGCGATTCGCCTTCATTTGATATTCATAATGAAAGATATACAAAATTTACAAACGAAAGATTATTTATATAAACTTGATATAAAATTATAAAAAGTTGAATAAAAATAAAACCTTTTTCTGATAGTTTCTTCGAACTTCACAAAACTATTATTTATTTTGTAAGTAAATTGATACACAAACAAAAAATTTACTATTTCGAAAAATATAGTTCCTTTTTGCAAATGAATTATTATTCGTCAGTAAATTATTACTAAATTAACCAAATAAGAAGAGAAATATGAAATAACAATTGTCACATAAAAATCTCAGAGGTTCGTAAATAATTTTATCGCTTAGCAACAAAAACAATCGAAAGTGATTTTAATTTAACTTTCGTTTGGCAATTTTTATTTTGTAATTTATTTCTTTTGATTTTTTTGTATTTTATTTAATCAATGTTTGCTTATTAATTGTCTAACCATATTTTATCTATTATAATAATTATTATAATAATTATAATTATTATTATCTTTTTAAGTTAGTAACGAAAATTATTTTAAAAATATTTCGAAAAATTTTAAAAATATTGTGACTGTATTCAAATCATTTGTTATACACATAGCAACGAGAATTGCTATACGTTTAAACGTCAACTTAAGTTTTCTTATTTATACATTTCTTCAAAGAAAGATTTTAATTGTGTAATTGTTAAAAATTAAGTGGGTGCTCATGCAGTGGGCAAAAGAGCGTTCTATTACAGTCATGTAGGAATCCGAAGAAACGATAGATAAAAAGAACGGAGAAGAAGTTAATGTAAATTATAATGGAAAGAAATACAGAGCTATTCTTAAAATGCGAAGTGGTAAAAGTATTAATTTTTAAAAATATATTTCATTATATTACATTAAATTTAATTAAAGTCTATAGATTTTTAAATAAAAAATTTTGTTTGTAGAAAATAAATCATTCTTGGAATTTTTGACATGACACAAAAGTAGGAAGTATGACTAAGAAAAAAACTATTGCTGGAAAAAGAAAGAGGAACAGAAAATTGCATTAAAATAATAAAATAGGGCAGACCAAGAAAAAAGTGAATTGCTAGTTTTTCACAGGTATATTCATTAACCTAATTCCTAAACTTACATTTTTTAATACACTGAAAAAAGTTATAGTTTTTCAAAAACTGGAAAAATCATGTATATTTTTAAAAGAAAATATTTACCTGAATTATTTTTATTTAATCAAAAATCCTTCTCTGGCAAATTTACTAGAAATACAACTAATTTAAACAATCCAGACTCAGTCACATTTAAGACTCTACAAGGTGAAATAGTTAGAGAAGACATCAAATCCAGAGCTGTTTTTAAATTTTATTTCAATTTACGATTTATGCAATAAATACAAAAATCGATGTAGGATATACAAGAGAGTGCAAAGAAGTTCTGCATATTTTTGTAGATTTTTCTCAAAAATCCCACTTTTTATAGTTGTTTATAAACAACTGTAAAAAGTTGTCCAGCGCATAAGCTTGCCACAAACTTGCTGTGCAAGGTGTACAAACTTACAGAATAAACTCGAGACAAGTTTGTGGCAAATAACAAAATGTCCTATTGCTGCAAGCTTGCACTGCAATCTTGCTACAAGATTATGATATAAGCTTGCTGCAAACTTGTGAGGCAAGTTTTCGACAAGTTTATTTGGCAAACTTGCTATAAATTTGCCGGATAAACTTGCTACAAAGTTGCTGCAAGCTGCCGGATAAATTAAAAAACTGGACACTATGCGCAGTTGAATTCTATGGCATTTACGGCTGCGCAGTAAATTTTTTTAACACCTAGCTATGTTGCTGAGTGTCTATTTTGGAATTTATAAGAAAATCGACAGAAACATTAAAATTGATTCAATTAAATTGTATATATTTCTACAGCATGCTCGCAATAAGCTTACTGCAAACATATTAACTTACACTACAAACATGTAGAAAGTTTGCCAACTAAGCTTGTCGAACACTTGCCTCAAAGCTTGCAGCAAACTTATATCATAATCTTATAGCAAGATTGCAGTGCACAGTTAAATAAGAAAAATAAATATGTTTGTTGTGCATTAAAAATTAAATATATAACATTTTATTTTTTTGAAACCATACAAAACATTTTCCACTACTGAACAAATAGGTTTTAATGGGTTTTTTATCCAATACTATATTATTCATTAATTTTATAAACAATCAAATTAACAATTTGACATAAACAATAATAACAAAAAATTATCTTTAGAAAACAAACAAAGTAAACATTAAACAAGATGCTAATTTAAAAAACACCAAATATTATATAAAACTTATTAACAAAAAGAAATATTAAAAATTTTAGCCAAAGTCTTTATACCCAATACAGTTGGAAGGAAGGAGAGAGGAATATTAAAAATTTCTCGACTCCAATAATTTTTAGAGCGCCAGTCCTTTCTATAGTGACATTTTCTTATAAAAGAAAATTAGAAATTTCCAACATTACTAACAAAAAAACAAACAAGTACCTAGATTCAAGAGAAACAAAACTACCATCCAGTTACCTCCTTAACAATCGTCACTTCAAATTAACGAATTTAAAAAGGAACTTTAGTCAAATTACAAAGAAAAACAAGTACCTAGATTATACAGAAATAAGACCATTAAGTCTCTATTAATCGTCGCTTTTAAGAAACCCAAATTAAAAATAAAACTTAACCTTAAAATTGACCAAATTCCAAATTTAATAACAAAATTAAATCTACAAAATTCCGAAATAAAGAGCAAAAAATGTTACTTGTTACTTCCGGTAACACAAATTAATTACAAATTAAATTTTATACACATGAAGTATAATAATCAATATTTAAAGAAATTACAAATAATTTACTCACAAATTTTACATAAAATACAAATTAAACGAAATATTCAGCCATAAATAAGAAGAACGGGTACCTAAAAAGGGTAACGAATATGGTAACTGGGGAAAGCTAATGGAACATTTTAATTAATTAGTAATAAATTAATGCGGGGTCGATAATGTTAGTGACGGGAGGATTTATTATAAAACTTAAAAAATAAAAGGGAAGAAGGGTAACAAAAAGGAACACGTAGTTGAACAAGAGACAATATAATAATTTATTATTTAATAAACATTAAATAATTAATTAATATAATCTGAAAAAAGTTCAGCCATGAGGCCGGCTGAATCAATTTTACAATCATAATAAATCATTTTTAGTACAAACAAAAAGAAGATAAAAACTTACAATACGTGAAGATTGTACGGCTAACGCCAAATATTTACACGACCAGATGGCGAGAATCACAATTAAAAAGAATTAAAATTTTGTCAATGTATATAAAGAAAAGAAACTTTAAAACTAAAAAATAACGTCTCGATAGGTCAAAAGCAGGTTCCAAAGAGAGCGACGATAATCATAATTGCTGGCGTGCTACCTTGCTGGTCCTTCCCCACTTTTCCTCGCCGGCAGCCCTTCCGAATCTTGTATTCTTACGCCGGAAAAAGGAGCGTATTTTCTGGAAAAGCGACAAGACCTATTTTCTCTTGAAGAACAGCTTTCTGCTTCCAAATCGCGCTATCAAGACCCATGTCTTTCTCGCCGTCAACTGCTTCAGGGAATTAGTTACTAATTTGTAGCTACTCTGACTCAAAACCAAATAAAAGAACCTAATAATCCAAACAAATTACCCAAAATACGAAATACAAAAATCAAAGCGGGCGTTTAGCAACGATTAATTCGGGTCTGAGTAACTAAAAGTTTTCACTACGACAAAAAAAATGACGAGAAAATTCTCCCGTATTTGTTAATAAACAATACACCTGAATAATAACAAAATTCCGGAATAATAGAAAATTTAATAATATTCAGGGTATTATTAGTGGTAACAAATTTTAGGTTAGGTACAAGAAAAAGGTAACAATTTCAAAATTATTTTAAGTTAATTTGGGTATTATGAAAAATTGCAAATGTTATTATGAAAAATTTGCGCAACGTCACAATGTATAATTTTATAAGAAAATATGCTAACTTAACGTAATCCCAAAATAGTTTACTTTTACTTATTTTTCTCACTAATATGTAGGTTTATCTTCATAAGTTTTATTTCCACTGGTAAAGCGAAATAATACTTAACGTTTTATTTTATATTTTTCTTAAATAATCAGTAAAAATTTTGAATGTGTTATTTTCGTTTCCTGCAATATCATGATATTTCGTTCGTTCTCTTTTCTGAAAAAGGCAAGCCATATAATATTTGTATCCTTTTTTATCTCACGAAATTGTAAACTTTAGTAATTTGTGAAAGAGCCTTTAGAATTTTTCCCGCGCACTGAACTTGGAACTGGTAAGTGATGGTAATGCTAGGTAGTAATGGGTTAAAAAACAAAAATAGATCTGAGTCGGTCTGATAATTTTCTCCTACATTGTTTGTTGCCATTTGTTGCTTTGTTGTTGTGAATGTGAGTAGATGTGTATAAATTCTCACTTATGTTACAGATATCTGTAACATAAGGACAAGAATATATTTATTTTCTGTGATTTAAATTCTTGCTGATTTTTAATTTCCCTAACGGTCCTAATTTAAACCATATTAATTAAATTGTGTATTAGGTTATGTTAAGTATTTTTAAGTTTTTGTCGTTCTTAAAAATGGTTTTGCATTAAAGATAATATAATTAACTTTAAACAAATAATATTCTCGTAAAATGTAACTGCTTGAAATTAATATATCTTTTATGGGAAAAGTGTTGCCAACTACTAAAAAAATTAAAAAATTTTTTACTAATTAACTTTGAGAATATAAAACTGGATAAATAAAATAAAGTCATTTTAATATGTATTTTGACGTTTCCTATCCAGAAAATGTTATTTCAAGCGTCAGTTCAATAAAAATGTATCTCAGGAACAATTGCAATGTGAAGTTAACTCGCAAATTAATGCAAGACAATTCTAATTCATTCTTCAATTTAAGATAATACTATCTCAAAATCCAATGCAATAAAATGTTAACTAAAGATAGCTTTCAATATGATTCTCTCTCGAAATATTTTTTGCAATTATGATTATTTTATTTTAACTAATATATTTAAATATTTCTTATTAGTTAATATATTAAACAAATTTTAAACGAATTTTTACTCATACATATTAACTATTTTAAAAGTAATCATGTTTTACAATTTGATAAAAAAAATCTACTTCACAAATATCCATCTAATTACAAAATAATGAGTACTTAAAAAATTTAATTTTAATTACTTAAAATATAATAAGTTTCATTTTATAATTACAATAAATTCTAGGTAAAATTAATAAAAAATCCTGCATGAACTAAGTAACTTAAAAATAATACGGCAATTTATAAAGAATTCCTAAAACATGGAGAAGAACAATTTAGATACAAGTATCTTTAGTGAATCAAAATGTAACATTTTGAACCAGGTTTGTAAATTATATTTATTTAAATTTTGTCAAATTTCTTTATAACTTATCATTTCATATTAATTTTCAGTTATTACATGCATGCGCTGATGAAATATGCGGTTATCCTGGACCGAATTATGAACATTTTAACAAAAGTATGGAATGGAGTCAAGAGGAATACAATAATTCGTATCATATAATTACCTCACTTTTACGAAATCCTGCTTGTCTATATTTGGATGAAGAGAGGGCAAGAATATATATTAATAAAATTATTAATAATTTTTATTAATTTTCATAATTCTCATATTTATATTTATTCACTTTCACATATTTCATTTTCAATTATAAAAATTTCAGATGCCATTGGAGTATCATGCACTACCTGAACAAGTGCAACAAAGAATTTTAAAATGTTTAAAAGTCCGAAGGGAACAATTAACTGATGCTTTGTTAAAGAAAACTTCTAAAAACACTTTACCTACATTTCGTGACTTTGATTGGAGATTAAAGGTATAAATTATTTTATTTTTAGGATGAGTACGAAAAATCAAATTTCTTTAAAGAAGAAGCAATTCCACGTGAAATGATCAAGTAAAAATTTTAATTTTCTGAAAATGGCTTAAAATTCTGATAAATTATTGTTCTGCATAAAAGTAACAAAATCCTAAAATATTAACTTTTATAAAAATTAATTATGTAAATTATTGGATTGCACGAAACTACCTCATTTTTAAATTTTTATCATTTTAATTGGAAAGCTGAGATTCTTTTTTCAATAAATTATGTAAATTATAAAAATGGCACAACAATGGGGTTTTAAAAAGAAAACAATTGTTTAACATTTTTTGTTTACTTTATTGAAAAGCTATTGTTGTTTCATTTTTTAACTTTACTGAGGAAAATCTCAGATTTCAAAATAATATAATTGTTCGCAAAAATCTAATTATGTTTGAAAAATTTACAAAAATTTGTGTTAAAATAAAAAAAATTTTATTTAAAATTTAAATTGTCTTTGTAAATAATAAAATTTCTCTCCAAAATTCAATTATTTTCGACAATTTGAATGAAATTCTTGTCAGAATTTCAATTATTTTTAATATACAATATTTTCATTAAATTTCTCAAAAAATGAAATTATTGTTTAAATTATTAACATTTTTTTTAAATTTGTCTCTTGACAATAAATAATAATCATAATAATAATATTATTATGTTCAATAATAAAAAACAAAATAATTAAATTTTGATAAAATTCTTTATGCAAATACAATTTTAAGAAACTATTAATTATTATTTAATAAATTGTTTATTTTAATTATTAATAATTGATTTCTTGTAGAATTTTCTAATAAATATTAATTTTAAAATAAAATTTCAGTTTAAATTTTGAATCATAATTGAATGTCATGTTAAAAAAATATATATTTCTTAGAAAGTTTTACTAGAATTCATTTATTCAACTCGAAAAATAAAAATTTCATTGAATAATTTAACTTTATCAACAAATTTTTTAATAATTGAATGCTTTTAAAAAAAATTTAATAAATTTTTTTTAAATTATTGCAGTTTTCGAGAACTTTGATGAAAATTTTGTATATTAAAAATAATTGAAAATCGGACAAGAATTTTATTAAAATTTTTTAAAATAATTGATTTTCGAAGAAAATTTTTATTATTTTTGTAGATAATTCAAATTTTGACAGGAATTTTTGGCAATTTTTGAACATAATTGGACTTTGCGAACAATTACGTTACCTTTGAAAATAATTGAATTCTTGAAACTAATTTTATTAAAATTTCTTTTTAAATAATTTAATTGTTTTGTGAAATTTTATGGAAATAGTAGACATTGAAAATAATTGAAGTTTGAGAAATTTTTGAAATTAACTAAATTTCTACGAAGGATTTATTGAAATTAATTTTAAAAAAATTGAATTGAGGAATAAATAATAATAATAAAAGTTAAGAAAAATAATTGGATTTTTGAAAATCTTAATTTCTGTATGAAAAAATAATGATTAAATATTTATTTAAAAATGCAGTTATTGGAAGTTATTTTCTAATTAATAATAAATGTAATTTTAAAAATTTGGAAAAATACTGTTTTTTAACCTGGAAAAGTCAGGGATTTTGAAAAGGGTAAAAGCGTGGCAACCCTATTAATTTTTCTAGAAGTAATGTCAATTTGAATTTGAATAAAACAATGTCCTTTAAAATCTAATTTTTTTATTGTAACCGTTCACGTGGAATTGCTCAAAAGCAAAAGTTATCAGAAGAAAAAAATTAAAAGAAAACCGTAGAAAAAATTGTAAAACCAGTTTTTTTCTGTTTTATTTTCTCTACTTTATTTTAATAAAGTGTTCAAATTGTTATACTGATAAAGTTTGTTATTTCCTTAAATTCTTTAACAATCATATTAACCTTTTCAATTTGATTTGCAGTTAATTATGGGATCCAGTAAAATGGCTTCGCTTCGAGAACCGCTTTTACAGTTAGATTTAATAGTTGAAGAAAAAGACAATGAAAGATTGTTGGGTATAGAATTGAATAAGGACGAATTGGATATAATGATACATGCTCTAGAAACTGAAGTTAAAAGGCATTGAAATTTGAAAATATTTCCAATTCAGAATCTATTTTTTATGTAAATTATTTTATGACTACAATTTGTAATATAAATTTACTTGTATATACAATTATAAGTACTCAATTTTAATTGTGAAAACTATTTTTGAAACCCCTTTGTCACTATAAGTGTGGAGAGCTTAGTCCCACAAACTAAATTTCTTACAAATATACTTTTATAGGTATTTGAGGTGCAGGAAAGTAAAAATTTTCCTATATGACAATTTTGTAAAATAAAAATTCTACACAATAAAATTTCTAGCATATAAACATTCTGACAAATAGAAATATATTTTTCAATTAAATTCTATTAATATTATTATGAAATAATAATAATATTATTTAAATAATAATAATAGTATTTATTATATATAATTATAATAATTCAGCTACTTTTGGATACAATTTTAATACTTATGAGAATTCAGAATTATGTAATTATTTTTTTGCAGATATTTAAAAAATAAATAATAAAAAATAAAAAAATTCTTTCAAAATATTTTTCTAAATTTTAATTACCTATTTGGAATTTTTTCAATCATAATTAAAAAATATAGTAAAATTCAAAATCATTTTCAATTATTAAAATAATGAATTATATAATTTTTATTAATATTATTAATAGTAAGGTAAATTGAAGCTCCGGATCTTAAAAGAGCACTTTCAGCATTGATTTTAAATGTTAAAAGTGCCTTTTTAAGATCCGGAACCTTAATTAAAAATTCGTCTAAATGACATTCCGTTCAATAAAAATTCTAACAAATAAAAATTTGGATAAATGAAAATTCGACGCATTGTAAATTCTGTCATATAAATTTATAATTATGAAAAAATTTTGTATTATAGAAATTCGTTTAAATGAATATCATTAAATAAAAATTTGCAGAAAAGAAATGTTATAGTTAAATTTACGAATTATTAATTTAAACGCTTCTATATTTAATGAAAATTTTAAAAAATGTTATTAAAAATAATTTTTTTAAGTATTTCATTAAAATTTTTCAAAGGCAAAATTTGCCAAATTTTATTTGCAAATTAAAAATAGAAATTTAATTTTTCATAAATTACAATAAAAAATTTAACAAAAATATCTATTAGTTAATTTCTTCATTATAAATTTTTAACATTCAATTATTTTCAAGATTTCCAAATAAATATTTTTGAAAATTTAAATATCTGCAAAAAAATAATTACATAATTCCAAATTCTCGTAAGAATTAAAATTATAACCAAAAGTAGCTGAAGTTTTAAAATTACCAAAAAATTCTTTTAAGAAATTCAATTATTTTCGAGGAATTACATTCAAATTTTTAAAAACATGTTTTTTATTAGATACATTATTAAAGTTTTAAAAATGACAAGTATTTTCATAATTGTAAGTAAAATTCTTCGAAAACTTGATTTGAATATTTTTCTAAAATTCTTTCATATAATTATTCTAAATTTCAATTACCTATTTGGAATTTTTTCAATCATAATTAAAAAATCTAGTAACATTCAAAATTATTTTCAATTATTCATTAAATCGGTTCTACGAATTTTTTATGTTTTTAAAATTTTTCGAAAACTTAATTTCTAATCTTTCACTAAAGTCTTTGAAAAAATTTTTCTAAATCAACTTGAAAATTGTAATTCTTGCAGAATAGGAAAAATTTCCTCGACAAAGGAATTGAATATGAATTAAATTTTGAATAGAAAAAAGGAAAGTGGAGATAAAAATGAAAGGGATGGAAAATAAAGAGATGGGAATTCGTACACTTGTTTCACAGTTTATTATAGGTTATAGATAAATGTAGAATAGTTTAATTACTATTACAACTGTTGATGAAAGATGCTGAAGACTATATTTTTTCTTTCTATTTGAATCGTTTTCAATCAATGCACAAAATTGTGTAAAGATTTTTCAAATATTCATATATATGGAAAATACAATAAAGTGCATTGATTTGTGAAAACATTTCAAAAAGGATGACGATCGGTAGCGTTAGGTGCACAAATCGGTCGGGATTCGAGAATCGAAACGATAAAGAGACCACGCGCCTATGTTTTTTTTTTCTTTTAATTCTTATTATTCGTCGTTTACAAAATTCTGTACCACGAGAAAACGACGAATTGTCTCTTTTCTTCCTTCTTCCTCTTTGTATTTTTTTTTATTAATTTTTTTGTTCGTTGTAAATATATTCATTTCACAGACAATTACTTGAATGAAATTCCATACGAATAAGGTTTACTATACAACTTTTGTTTAATTTTATTATTTTTTTCCATTTCTCCTTAATCATTAATATATATCGTATAAAATCAATGTCGGTCATAGGCATTAATGACCTTTGCGCTCGTCTAACACTTAGAAATATTCAGATCCGTGGCATATATGTATATGCGTTTTCACGTTTTTAAAAACTTTGATAATCTACACGCCTACGACCATTAAATATTTAAAACAAAAAAAAAAGAAATTATATCTTTCCGTCATTACTCGTTAACTTTTTTTTTGGAGATCCGTATAAACGTAGAAAACGTTGTATGAAAAGTTGAAAAAGGTTTATTTTTTACCGTTTCAGTTTGTTGTGCGGGTCTATTCATTTTATTAACGTAGTTAGGCGATATTTTAAATTGATTATCATAAAATTACGCGATAGTTC
Source organism: Leptopilina drosophilae (assembly GCA_032873175.1). NCBI lineage: Eukaryota > Metazoa > Arthropoda > Insecta > Hymenoptera > Figitidae > Leptopilina > Leptopilina drosophilae. The sequence continues at coordinate 23,204,310 of CM065483.1, forward strand.
GTCGTAAGCGATTCTCGTATGGAGAAGTAGCATTTCGAACAAACGCCGAATTTACACAAATGCATCTTCTATATCTAGATATATTTATATATATTTATATCACTTACGCTGCTCGACTTACTTATTCTTATTTCAAAAATGTCTTCAGTGGTAAGTGTACGTGGCTGTTTTATTTATTTTTTTTTGTGTTTGTGTGCTTAGAATTAGTCCAATAATTCTTGTTTTGTTTTTTTTTCATTTTTTTACGTGTGGGTAGTGTGTGTGTGCGGTAATTTTCTCGTTACGACGTTCAAAAATCTTTTCATTGTACAAATTACAAAAAGAAGACAAAGGATCGCAAAAGAAATCACGAACATTATAATCAAAAGGAAAAAAATCGCGATGTGAATCGTACTCGATGCATTTAAATGACTTTATTTCATTCGCTCGCGAGCTTTCTCTCTCTCCTGACAATATTTATCACTCACTCACTTTTCTTTCTCTCTCGAACCGATTCTCACCATTTTTTATTTTGTTCAACACTTAGATATTTCAAATTTTCTGTCTTCTTTTGCTGTAGCTCTTCAATTTTCGTTTCATTCTTATAACTCTTACTCTCGAACATTCACTCTTTCATTCACACCAAAAGACCACAATGTTTTTTTTGTAAGCTTCTTTTTTTCATATTTTTCTTTGTTTAACAGTTTTAATTGTAGTAACGGGAGGGTTTTTTTGTCGCCCCATTTTTTTTTTGAGTATTTCCCCGCGGAGTAGACGATGAAATTTCTTTTCCATTTTGAGTGGGGTGTAGGGGAGGGATACATTCCAATCATCGCGTCTTCGAAAGTTAATCATCGCCTTTTGTTCGCTCGCCCGCCACGTAAATGGTCTTCGTTTTTTTTTTAAATCTTAGCTTAATAACAATTAATGACACTTGTAAAATTTCTACATTTGCAGGACAATTACATTAATAACCACCTGCCGCTGGGCACGGCCCAGTAAAAAACTCTTCAATCGTCGCGATGGCTCACGAAATAACGAATCACCACTCGAGCGACCGCGCGAACGACTATTCTCTCTATTTTAAATCGATCGCCGGTTAGTTTCTTTAATTTTTTTTTCTTTTATTTAATAACTCAACCGTTGCTATCGCAGCTTTAATTCATCAGTAATCATTCGCTGTCAAATGCCATATAACAATTAATAGGCCTACTAAATAGTCTGTATGCTCTCGCGTGGTGTCGCAGTTTTTTTTATGTATCGTCGTCGTCGTTGCCTCTTCTTCTATTTTTTTTACTGCTTTGTAACGAAAGAATGTTATTTTTTCGGTTTAGTTGCAGGAATGGTCCAAATATACATATCTATATAATATACTTTTTTGGTTTTAAGGAGAGAGAGAAAAGAACTTTCTTCTTCCCAAAATACAATTCGGTTAGGGACGCTTTTTATTCATTCAAATGACTTTGGTGGTTCGAGTCGACAACGATTTCCTGTAACAGAATAAAAACGAATTTTTATCTCACACTTTCTTTTTGTTTAAAAAAATAAAATTGTTAATAAATAAATTGTTCAAATATTTTTATTTATAAATAATTGAATAATTTTTGCAAACATCTTTTTATTAGAGAGAAAAAGAGAATTTACTCACATTAGCATTTGAGTTTTCAATGGCTTCCTTAACCGCAGCAGCAACCGCTTTCTCGGTGATATCAATCTCTTCAATTGCCTGAAAATCGAAAAAAATTGTTAAAATCCGTTATTTCTTAAATATGTCGAATTTTATAGAAATTGCACAGTCAGATGGCCCCTCGCTCAATAATCTTCAAATTTTGTTTTTTTCTATAAAGAAATAAACTTTCAGAACCACTTTCACTCATCGAGTAGAAAACGATCCTAGGGCGATCATCATTCAAAGTAAAAAAGTAAATTCTCAATTTAGAAAAAAGCGCCAAAATTTCGTTAAAAAAAGAAAGAATAGAAAAATGGATGAAAAAAGAAATAATGTAAATAGAGTCGCGATTGTTTAATTACCTTGGTGACAGAGGCAACATCCTCGGTGATAACGGGCGCAAGAGCTGGTGCTACAGTCACTTCTACTGGCACTGCAGGTGGTGGCACCTTTGGAGCTTCATCAGCGCTTTCTGTCGTGCTGACCTCATTTGCCGAAACATTGTTTTCCACTGGAGCTTCGGGCTCGGAAGTGCTCTGCAAAAATGTTCGTTTGTTTTTTTTCTTTTTTGTTTGTTAGTTTTCAGTGGTTCCCTCGAAAGGAGAGGAGAAAAAAAGCCAATACTCTTCATGCCACAGGACAATTACAAAAAAAATATAACCCACAAGAGAGAAAATTCAGAATTCATTTCCTGTTTTTGCCATTTTTTATCACTTTGTAAAAAAGTTATTCTACTACTAAATACTATTTTTATCCCATTATAAATCAGTTTTAATTAAATAATTTTGCAATTGACAGAAAAAATTAATCTTCAAAAATGAATGGAAAAAATACTTTTTCTACTTTCAGAGAACAAAAAAATACTGTTTCTATTTTCGACAATATAGAACAAAAAATGGTTTTTCTATTTTCCAAAATAAAAAGAAAAAAATTTTTACTCTATTTTCCAAAATGAAAACAAAAAAATTTTTATTCTATTTTCAAAAAAGAAAACAAAAAAAAAACACTTTTCCTACAGTCAATGAAGCGAAATATTTAGTCTTGTTTTGAAAAACAAGTTGGAGTTGAAACCGATTTAATCTGGTATCGATTTTAAATTTAATAAAGTTGTTCGTCATGCCTTAAGTACTGTAACGATTTGAAATTCCTTCATGTCATTGTCTGAAGACAATAATGATTTAACATGCATTACGCGATTAAGATGCTAACAGCACAACATATGCAATTACAGTAGCAACATGTAGATTAATGGCTCAGGTGAGAGTTTTTTTTAAAGAATAGTTTGTCAGTAATTGAAAAGCAAAAAGACAGTGACAACTACAATTTTCAACGGTCGAAAAACTTTGTTATTTTTCAAAATAATTGCTTCATTTTACTTCTTCTTTTCTTTTTAATTGGTCGCGTAAAATTCTCCCTCCTTTCAAATTATTTATATATTTGAATTTCCAATTTTAAATTTATCAATTATCTATTTTAAATTTGCAATTATCAATTTTTCGTTATGAATAATGAGTTTCCAATTTTCAAATTTTGAATTAGAAATTTTGAATTAAAAATTTTGAGTTAATTACCAATTTGAAAATTAAAATTATGAATTTTAATTTATTAATTTTAAGTTTTAAATTATCAATTTTTAATTATTAATTTTAAGTTCTTAATTATGAATTTTAAATTTGAAATTATGAATTTTCAAGTATGAATTCTAAATTCTCAATCACCTTTTTTGAATTTACAATTATAAATATTCAATTATCAAATATGAATTTAGAATTATCAATTTTCCAATTTTGTGGTTTCACTTAGAAATGAATTTCGAATTATGAAGTTGGTAATTTGAATTTTAAATGCAAATTTAAATCTCAATTTTAAATAAAAACTTTGAAAACGAAATTGAAATTGAAATAAAAAATAAGCAACGAAACAAGAAAACTTTCTTTTCTTAAAACCCAAAATTAACTTCATCCCATTAATCTCAGAATTCTGAATTTTCTAATAAACGAATTTTTTTCGCTTCCATTTTCCATTGAATTTCATAAATAATTTCATAAATAATTCTTTAATAATTTTTTCTTAATACAAAAAGCGTACAATAAATAAATAGTTAACTTATTATTATTATTTTTTAACTATTATTTATAATTATTTTCATTAAATAATTCAGAGCGAATAAAATAATTAAGTCAATAATTAGATCGAAGAGAAAAATATTCGTTCATTTTTACATAACATTTAAATACCTTACTTTCTTTCTTTATATTATTTATCAATTCAATATTATAATAACAATAAATATTATTAAACCCGAATTGTGTTAATATTTCTAAAAGAAAAACCAAGAGGTGAACAACATAAGGATCAGAGGCATTGAGGAATAGGAGAAAACGAGCATTAAAATTTGATTTTGTTGTTAATCGTTGATTGTTAACGGTCTTAAGGGCGAAGGGGTGTTTGGTCGGAAAAACATTCTTCAGAACTGTAAGTGGAAAAAAAATCCCAAGATTAGATTATGATGAAGGAGAAAAAAAGGAATAAGGATCAACAGTGAACAGTGAGAGTTAATGAAACATAGCTTTTGACACGCGAAAACATATCAATCGCGTGCCATTCTCTACCGTCTCAAGCATATTTTCCCAGGACAATTAGAATATTCACGAATTGCCCATTTTTTCCCGTCATCTAGAAAACAAGCACGTGACAAGTAAAAGAAAAAATGAAAAAAAAGATTTTTTCCCAAAGTACAAAATATATATTTTACTTGGAAAACCCTTATAAATATTCCCAACAAAATGCAAAATCATTTTTATTTTAATTTCCCTGAAAAGAAATGGAAAGTTCACTGCAGGCGGTAATTGTGCGATCGTTACTTTGTGATGACTTTTAAATAACTTTTGACTTGAAACAAAGATTTTAATTTTTTACCTTTTTATTTTAAAAAAAGGATAAAATTTTTTAAAAAAATGTCACCTTAACGACAAGAAATGTTAATTTTTAAATAGATATTTAACAAACCCTTTCCTTAATATTTAATATTTATTTCACTATTAAATTTAAAAAAAATTTATTAAAAACGAATTTTCAATTTAATAAATTTTGTTAAATAATCAAGATAATCTTTCAATGCCAAATTTAAGAAAAAAAATTATTAACAACGAATTTTCGATTTAGAAACTTTTTTAACATAACCAAGAGAAAAATAATTTTATTAAAAAAAACTACCAAAATCTTAAAATTACCTAATTATGCTAAAGTTAATTTAAAAATAAAAGTAAATTATTGTGAATTTTTTATTTTATAACTAACTATAGTGATTCAATGAGGAAAGTTATTTATTTCAATATCTAGAAATTCGAATATATGAATTTATCAAATTTTGAAAACTTAATTCTCAAATTTTAAAATGTTTTTGTTACAAATTTCAGGAAAGCGCGTTGATAAATTCTTGAAAAGAATTTCAATTCTACAAAAAATGGGATTAAAATGAGCCTAAGAACGTTAATTTTTTTTAAACATAAAGATATTAGTCAAATAACTAAAAGTTTGTTTTTTGTTAAATATCTATAAAGTTAACATTTTTTTTTAAAGAATTTTATCAATTTTATGAAAACAAAAAGAAGAAAAACTTTAGTAATTATTTTTTCAAGTTTACAGATATTTAATAGTCATAAAATAAAGGATTCGCACAATTACCGCCAATTAGCCTTTTTTCATTGAGTAATTTACTAAAATGTTTATAGTTGCGTATATTTGTGTTCCCAATAAGATGAAAAATAAAAGGCATCAACCCAGAGAATATACCTACATTCTTTTTTTTGGGGCTGGAGACAGGAAATTGGAAAAATTGGATCAAGAAAAAGTTTTATGAAGGTGAAAAGGCTACACAAGAGGCACTCGATTTGCTCCCAAGAGATTTAAGTCATGAAAAAAATAAAAAAAAAATAAAAAAGACGAGATAACGTTGAACTTGGAGGCATCATTTCTTTTTCTCTTTTTTTTTGATTGCCACTTTTTTTGATCTCATGCCAGGTAGTTGCATGAATTAATCACCTGATGATCATCGGCTGCGACGTGGCCATTTGTCAATTGACTCGCTTGAGTTTCATTGTCGGCCAATCTCTCCATCATCATGGAATCATTCTCTGACATTGGCTCCAGATTGCACGTTCTCGTGGTCGTCGTCATCGTGCAATTGACACTACCAGGATTTGGACTCTGGGGAGGTGTGAGAATGGAGTCCATTGGAATTCTCGGGGATTCTTCCCTCGTGGACACATCGTCCGGAGGAAGTGGATAGGTGAAGGAATCATCATCGCACGTGATTAATTCTTGTTGAATTACGGGTGGAAGTTCGAGCGAATCGGTTATATCGGCAATCTCAATTTTATCATCCTTATCTTCGAGAATTTTTTTCTTATTTTTGGATGTTTCTTCGAGAACTTTGGCAATTTCTGGCAAAGTTTCGAGAGTATTTTCGTGATCTTTGGCTTCGTCGAGAACTTTGTCTTCTGTCAAAGTTTCGAGAGTACTTTCAAGATCTTTGGGTGGTTCTGGCAAATTTTCGGGTGTTTCGAGTACTACTTTTTCGGTTTCGGCCAAAGTTTCGGACAAATTTTCGGTCGATTCGAGTACTTTTTGGGTTTCTGCCAAAGTTTCGGGTGTTTCGAGTACTACTTTTTCGGTTTCGGCCAAAGTTTTGGACAAATTTTCGGTCGATTCGAGTACTTTTTGCGTTTCTACCAAAGTTTCCGGTGTTTCAAGTACTTTTTGTGTTTCTACCAAACTTTCAGCAACAACTTCGAGAACTTTGTGGATTTCGGTCAAACTTTCGGGTATTTCTTCGAGAACTTTTTGGGTTTCTGCCAAACTTTCGAGAACTTTGTGGGTTTCGGTGAAACTTTCCGGTACTTGTTCTTTTTCTTCTTCGTTTGGGGTTTCTGCCAAAATTTCGGGAACTTTTTCTGGTAAACTTTTAAGAGCATCTTCGGGAATTTGGTGGGTTTCTGACAGAGTTTCGTGAGAAATTTCGATGAGAGATTCGCTAATTGGTTCGGGCAGGTCTAGAGGCGGAATCTCCGCGTTCATGAAGTTGAGGAACTTGGAAGTTTCCTGAAGAGCGGGAGCTGGCGACTCGGGCAGAGGCGGTGGAATATCGTCGGATTCCTCATTGGTTCTTACAATTGGTTCACTGGCGCTTGTGAATGACTCTTGGGAGTTGCATTCGGCTGGGAGGATCTTTTCGCCGGCTGCGAACATTTGATCGGAGACTGTCGTACTTGAGATTTCGTCTTTGATACCGCCGACGTCGAGGAGAATTTCGACTTTCTTGTCCTCGGGAATGATCATCGCGGGTCTGGCCTCGAAGGTTTGGTTCTCAGTCACTGGAATAGGACCTTCTTCTGTTTCAATAACTAATTCGTTTGCGTTTGTCGATTTTTCTTCGTTTTCTGCTTTCACAGCGTCGTTGAGTTCTTTGGTAGTTTTTTCGCATTGGACTTGAGCGATTGTAGAATCATTGTCAATTGGGGTGGGGGTTTCCTTGGCGGTAGATTCTTTTTTAGTTTCCTCCTGGTTGACTTGAGGGACGTTCGCGATAATTGATTCTTTGGGAGTGTCGGTGTGCTCGTCAAACGATTGGGATGACGACAATGAGATGGATTGTTGATGGTTGCTGGCAGCCTCGGCAGGGAGCTTGAGAGCCTCGGCGAGGGCCGTGGCGCTTGCCGCTGCTTGCTGAGCCTGTTGCAAAGGTGAAGGATCAATTGGCGTTGGAGGAGGACTTGATGGGAAACGGGATGGGAGATCCTCACTGGTTTTCCTCTCAATGATAGATGGCGTCGCGATTGGCTCCGTGTGGCTGACGGTGCACATTTCGCCGGTCGTGGGCCGATCTTCTGCACTGACCTCGACTTTATCAGCGACAGGGGCCTCGACTTTCTCGGCGGGCTTTTCCTTTTCCACTGAGGTAGCCTCGTCTTTCTTTTCGTCGGCGGGTTTCTCCACTTCCTTAGCTTCCGTCGCCTTCGCTGGGGCGGCCGCCTCACATTCCACTGGGCTGCTCACTTCGGACTTGTCAGTCGGACTGCTCGCTGCCGCATTTTCAGCTTCCTCACCACCCTGAAAAAATTCACATTATTCCTCTCTTTCTTTCATTTTCGATGAAAATCTTGAAGACAAAAATTACAAATAAAACCATGAAGCAAAACACTTTCGCAAGGCAAACTTTGTGGACAATTTTGGTTATGCGTTAATAATAATAATTTGAAAGCGAAAAAAGCGGGTGCACTTAAGTGGTGTTCGCACGTATGGAGGAAAACGTTAGTTCAGTCGAGCGTAACATTATGTTTTGTCTGGCACGCGAAAAAGGGGGTCGTTGACGGTTGCATGCGTCGCTAAGGGGTAAAGTTCCGACTCTGAATAGAAGGGTACACATGGGGGAGAGCGCCTAAAGTGTCCGACCGATAGAGCAAGGGACAAGCAAGCGAAAAAAGGGATTGAAATACACAGGCGCGCCCTCATCGCTGGCCAACCGTGTCACTGTGTCAACCAATAAAACACATTTTCATCTAATGCACATTTTCTCCATCGTTTTCTAATTGCTTCAAAACAATCAATCGCAACAAATTCATTCAATTATTAAATTTCCAAATAAATTATTCACTGTTTACGATTCAATTTACAACATTTCGAGGGAATTTAGTCTTTACAGAGTCAAGAATTCTTTATTTCAAGAGCACTTATCTGGAGTGTCTTAGAAAACTGGATCGACTGATAACACTTCTCACGTGTACGAGACGAATTTGGCAAGATGACAAAATCTCTCCTACTTTAACTATTGGCCCACATCCAAACATCATTTTCAGAATAAAATTTCCCTTTTGTGATCAGAATCACATTTCCTCTCAATATTATTACGACAAATTAATTTTTTACCACTTCAATCGTAGATATTTGTTCCAAAATTAAAAAAAAAATCGAATTAATACCTAAGTAAAACGAAAAAATTAGCAAAATTTTGGATTCCATTTATTCTATATTTAGAGAAGAAATAAAATGGGGTAGGCAACAGAAGAGAAATTCAATTGAAAAACGAGTACAAGGGCAATGTTCGATGAGGCGTGTTTGGGATTTAAAAATAATTTCAATGATAGTCTAGATCTTTCGAGAATCAATTCATTTTCGCGAAAATCATGAATAGCAAAGTAAGAATAAAAATTATGAACATAATAGATGATGAAATTTATCCATGAATATTTTTCCCCGAGGTATTAAGAATAATTTCTCCATTTGATTTAGGAATTATTTCCCTGGTGAGGATCACTTTAATTAGAGAAAAAAAATAATCTGCCACTGTCACGGTTTATTTACGAGTGACAAGCAACTAAACGAATTATTGCTTGTAATCACGAAATGGCCTTTAGCAATTTAGGTGAAAATAATTAATTTATCTTGCGTTGAGTATAAAAAGAGGAATTATGAAGTTTTATACAGATTCGCATTTGGGGATTGAGAATAAAAATTTGTAATAAAAAAAACGACAAAAACAACTGAATTTATTATTTCTGGACCAAGCCAGAAGTCTTTTTATGTCCATTGTCTGCAAATATAAAATGAGATGGTTTTCTGGCTCACTAGAGCAAAACGAAAGGCAGTGTAAATAAGATCATCGGAAAAAGGTACGTTTACAAACAAGGTTCTTGAACCTATCTTTTTATATATTATTTTTTTCTTTTAATGCTTCTAAAACCCCTCGAGACATGACAAGAAATATTATTAGACACAGTATTTTGGTGGATATTTTTTTTGTTAATTACTTTCCAAGTGTAAAGTTACATCTATTTTTCTTAATTTAATTTTCTTCTAATTTAAAATTCAATTGTTAGTTCAATGACGCTACCGCGCGAGGCGCTGTATTTAAATTTCAATTCAATAATATTATATTTTTTTAAACTCATTTCTTATTTCATTGCACAAATTGGAAACTAAATTTTCAAAATTTTCGTTTCACTTGAATTCTTTTTCCCTATAAGAACAAAATTATTAAAAATAAAAATTCACTATTATTCAATTTCAATGAAAGTGAACAAACAAACAAATTTCCACAGCACCATTTCTAAGGAAACAAAAACCTTTTTGAACAAAAAAAAAGTTGGAAAACGTCACAAAACGTAGAATTTCAGTTTCTATCTTTCTGACAAGAGAGAAAAACAAATAAAAAAAGTGAGAGGAAAAAACGACTCACAGTATAGGAAATATCACGCTATATATTGGAAAGAGTCGAGACTCGTCAACGGAATAGTGCGACGAGGAGGAAATAATCCGGAAAAGCTGAAGTCTGAGTCGTATCGGTTATAAGCCAACAACGATATATATGAATATCGACAGGTCTTTCAGCCGTTAATGGATCTGTAAAAGTAGTCTAAAAAACAAGCTAAGGTAAAAAAAATATTTCTAGCCAATGATAATACATCGATAATATTACTACTTTTGATTGTTAAATCCAAGAGTAAAACCATTCCAAAGCTTAAGAATTTAAAATAATATTAAATTTCCCAAGGAACTAAAGTTAATGAAGTCAATTAATCAGTATAATAAATCAAGTTTTGGTAACAACTAAGAAGTTTCAGTATTTACTAATTGAATAGCAACAAATAATTAATTTCATATAATTAAGAAAAGGATTAAAAATTAAAAGAGAGAGAAAAGAATAGAAATAACAATTTTAGTTCAGTGACGCCGCCGAGAGAGGCGCAAATTCCTTCCTTTAGTTCAATAACGCCATCGCATGAGGCGCTGCACACAAAAATTTTTAACGTCTATTAATGGATTTGTAAAATAAGTCCAAAATCTAAAGGCAAAGTTCGGGGAAATAATTCAAGATGATAAATTAATAGAATATCAATCTCAATAGCAAAATCTGAAAAAGAAAACAATCCGAAGAATTAAAATTCCGATTATTACATTATTATCGAAAATTCACGAATAATGTTGAATAATCTAAGTGAAATAATTGTCGAGAATAATTTTGTAATTACGAGAGAAAGAGACGAAAATTGATTTCACGGAGTGTGAAACAATTAAATTGCAACGGCACTTAGAGTAAACTCTCGTTTTAATAATTCAATTTGTTGCAAGACTCGAGAAATGTTGACAAACCTTTAGAAGAGTATTTTCCAACGCATTTCATAAATTGCATTTACAAGTTTATATACATATGTATTGGAGTGTAGAGGAGCTCCCATGAGGAGTCAGCTCTTTATTTTTGTGCGAATAAATTTCGACTTCACGACGAACAATGTCAATTTATTTATATCACAATAGAAAAGGTGCTCTATTAAAGTCAAAATGAATCCGATTTGTGTCTTCGTATCTTAATAGTGTCGCGGAATGTAATTCAAACGTATAGAAAGAGAACGAGCAAATGCGAAATATTTAAATAAACTTCATTCAGCTATTGAATTCTTAGCTGTTTCTTTAATTAAAACATATTCATTACCGAAATAATCTCTCTTAAGAATAGTTTTATTTTTATTTCATTTTCTGCTATTTTAAATTTATTTTTTCTATTCTATTTTTGGTTTCTATTTTAATTTTAACGTTAGTTCAATGACGCGAGTGGCTGTACGCAAAAACAATTGCGCATTAAATAAATTTCTATTTTTATTTTGTTTTTATTTATTTCTACTTCAAGTTTATCTCCTTCTTCTTTAACATTATCTGTTTGTTTGTTTTTTTATTACTTTCTTTACATCTGATTTTCCATATTAAAATGAAATATTAAGTGATAAAATTTAGTATTGTAATAGAATAATATTAATTATAAAAAATCCACAACCGAATGCAGCACAAAATTAGACACACATAAGAAGCATAAAAAAATCGCAAACATGCAAAATTTTTCAAAATCAATTTTAGAAATAAGTAAATTCAACAAAATTGATAAAGAAAAATAAGCTAGACCGGTATTTTAGAAAATAAAGATTTTTCGACTTGAAATAAAGTGCAAAATGTTACAATTTTCTTAGCTAATAATTATTAATTGAAGAATAAAATAAATTTGCAATTCGAAATAATCTTAGAGTTAGATTTTTCGCAGGTCCTTTACAATACAATGTAGCAAACGTTATTGCTTGTCTTTACCCGCATCGTCTATTTTTATATTTCTGACGCCAGATTGTCGCGTGACAAATGTCAGTTCACTAGTTCGTTGCAAATAGAGCTTAGGAGCAGGGAAAAAAATAATAACAATTACTTCACCCCAAGGTGCGATTTTATCACCTTGCGCCGACTATTCGACCCAAAAACCAACAAACTAAAATTCAGGAAACAAAAAGTGCATATTGACCTTGTTCTAAATAGTCGCCCATCTTTATTGACAATAAAACAATGTACCTATTTTTTCCCTAATGCAAATTTAAGGATATTAAATTTCACAATAAAAAAATTATCGAATTGACAATTTTGAATTAACAAAAAAAGTAGAGAAGAGGAAAATCAGAAAGGTGTATTATGGATAACACGCAAAACTCTAAACTCCATTAGCAAGCTGGGTTAACGTGTTATCGTTGAGAGATTAGAGCACATCACAAAACGGAGGTAGTCAATCTACCACGGAAACAAGCCCGTTAAGTTCATTTCGCCGGACCGGAAGTCCTCGGGTACCAGAAACAACCAACCAGTACAAACGCTAACTGATCTGACGAATGTTTAATGGCCACCGCTCTATGGTAAACTTGAAACACGATATTATACACGAAAGGCACACGCAGACGTAACTTTTTATCACTCATCGTTAATGAATATTGTCCAGTTGTTAAAAGATAATTTTTTATTCTTATTCAAATTCAAGATAAAAATATCCTAAAACAAATTCAAAACAATAGCGAATTTTCCATAAAGATTAAAAATGTTTCCATCTAAAATGCGCTGTTTCCCGTCGTGTTAGTTCAGTGACGCCGCCGCAGTACGCGCTGCACGCAAAAGCATTCTTTGTTTCTGTTAAATTTTATCCAATCGCTTGTACGAAAAATAGAAAAAAATGAAGTGGAAAAGTAAAAAAATTATAAAATAATTAAAAAAAATGTTGAAGTGCAAAAAGTGGAAAATATTTTAATAAGAAAAAAGTCCAATAGACAAAAATGAAAAAGATTTAAATTTATACAAATATAAAAAATATTTACAAAAATTGAATCAAACCAAATAAACTGAAAATATTTAAATACCTAAAAAAAATTCGAATACACAAAAAGATAAAGAATAAGAATAAAAAATATATTAAATAAAAATCTAAATACAAAAAAATTAAAACTATTCAAAAATTACAAAAAAATTCATTTATGCAGAAATAAAAAGTATTGGTATAAATAATTAAAAGTATTCAAATACAAGAATGTGAAAAATACATAAATAATTAAGTAATTAAGTCATTAATTATTAAATAATAAAGTAATTTTTTATACTACTTATGTAAAAGTAAAAAATATCGAAATAAATGAAAATGGAAAATTATTTTTGAATTTTGAAAATTAAAAAAATACATAGTCAACTACAATTGGAAGTCACTTCTGTCGCTTAATTTTTTGTTTTATAGTGCATTCAAAACCGGAAGAAGTGAATTCCATCTGCGTTAGGGGAAAGCAATTTTTTTCCCCCTTTTTTTAATCGCTTCTGGAATCAAATGTCCCTGTTATCTGTCACAACACACTCACGCTGAATAAATAAAGAAACCCCTTTTGAAAGTTTCAGAGAAATATTTATTTACTTTTTTATATAAGGGTTAGGGTAAATTTCTTTTTGTTATTAATTTATAGCCAATAAAACAAAAAAAAAAGAAACCCCACAAAAAAATGTAAACCAGAAAAAAATATTTGATTTTCCCCAGTTAAAATTTACCAAGTCTGCGAGTAAAACGATAAAGGTTTTTAAAATACAAACACTATTATTCCCCTTTTAAAAAAAGCAAAATGAAACTATATTTAACAGTATTCTTTAATTAATTGCATAATTAGCATAATGTGTAATTAACGTCAGATCAGAAAATAAATTTATTCAACGAGAAGCGAAACTTTTTCGTTCTTACTGAAAAATAATACTTTTCAATAGTTGAAGTTCATAACAGTTTTTTAGAAACACTTCTTATTTTTTAATATAATTTCTGTATCTAATTAAGATTTAAATAAAAAAACAAGACTTTATTGTCTTTCTTATTATTTTTTACATTTTCATGAAACAATGAGAATGTCTTGTTTGTAATTGTAAATATGTTTTACTTAATAATTTTAATTAAACAATTATACTATATACTTTTTTACTTGCTATTTTTATTAATATTATTATTTAACTGATAGTAATAATAATTATAATCAAGATAATAATAATAATAAAAATAATAATATTTTACCTAAATTTTGATAAAATAATAAACTTATTTTAAATTCTACAATAAATTTTACTACTTTTTTCATTTGAGAAGAAATAATTCATCTTTACTAAAATTTATTTCGAAAATGGAAATTTTTGACGTTTTTAATAAATTTTAGTTCACTGACGCTTCCAGGAGAGGCGCTTCTGCCGTTCTTGCTAGTTCAATGACGCTACCGCGTGAGGCGCTGTATAATTCATTCGAATTATTGTCAAAAATAGGCAAATCAAATTTCTTTTGAATGGTGAAATTAACTTTGGAATTGTAGTAAAACTTACTTTGAAAATGAAGTGAAATTAAATTGAAACTATTTTAAAATTTACACAAGGAGAATATTGTATTGTACTTCAGAAATTTACTAAACAAAAATTTCCAACTCTATATTTTACTGCAAAAGAATGACAAAATTCACTAAAAATATATTAATGTTTTCGGAGTTTTAAATAATTTCTTTTTTAAAAAAAGAAACACGACATACAAATCAATGGGGGAAAAAAGAAAGTAGATTGGAATTTGAAATGACATTACAAGTATGTATAAACAGGATCGTGGGCAATCTTGGTAATAAATCGTGACGCCCTGCTGCTGGCTTCAAGAGACTGATCGATAAATGGCTTTCAATCCTTTTTCTCTTATCGTCTTTTTTGTAAGCGTATATATATGTGTGTGAGCGCGAGAAAAATTGCGCCCACGGCAAGGACTTCCGGTCGACGTAGGCGAAGTGGGGGAAGGGTGGGAGGGTTTAAGATGCCGTACCGTGATATTTGATTCAGATTCGTGGGGTTCTCTTGCTACACCGGTTATCCCTAGCAGTGGTATCGTGGCCAAAATTCGGCGTGTACCCCAAGCCAAGGCCCCGGCAGCCCTGCAAACACCGTTGCTCATCGTCCGGCCTACCTTCAGCACGGACTCCATCCTTTCGAGTTACAAAATTCCAACGGAAAATTTTCGAAAAGAAAATTTCTTCCCTCCTCAACTGATATTGAAGTTTATTTCTGTTTTCCTGCTTCCACACCAGCAACTTTTTTCTTTTCCAAATCCTCTTGGTCGAATAATTTTCTATTCGCAGCACACAAAATTAATTTTCATACCGTTTTTTAATAATCAAAAATCAAAATTCTAATTCTAAACTTTGTTTCTACACTTTTAGAATTAAAATTTTGATGGAAAATAAAATTTTGACTTCTTTTTTTATGAACCGAAAATAAGGATCGAGAGTTGGTTTCCATAGAGTATTTTCAATTAATAGACAAATGTATTTCTTTTGTATAAATTTAAATTGTTGCGAAAAATAGTAGAATATTAAATTTTACATTTTGTTTTATTAATAGTAAAATTAATGTGCTGATAAATTTCCATTTCATTTGAATAAACGATTATTTATTATCAAAAATATATTTATTAATATTAAATGTTTATTTTTATCACACAAATATTTAGTTGAATTAAATAATTTCTATTTCAGGTTAAATAAATTTTATTTGATCCAATAATTTTAGTATTTGAATAATTATTAGAATTCAATATTTTTTACTTCAGTTATAATTGAAATTGTAACTTAAGATACAATTTATTTGACTTAAATGACAATTATTTGATTAAAGTATTTTTTCTGTACATTAAAATTAATATTAAATATTTCAATTAATTATTAAAATTATAAAATTTTATTTTAAAATAATAATTAATTTTAATATTAAATATTAAAATATTTGAATATTATGAAAGAAAACGAAAGATCAAGAACCGAAAATATGAAATGAAATGAAAATAGAAACACGCAATTTGGAATTGATAGTTTGCCAAAAAAATTCCCATTTAACAAAGTATTAAATTCTTGCTAATTTTGAAATTTTTTTAAAGCTGAATAATCCAACTGTCTTGCAGTTGCATTTTTTTGAATTTTGGAAATTTTCCTTTCTCAATTAAATCATTTTGATGTTAAATATTCTATTTTAAATTTCGCAAAAAGAATTTATTTTCTACTTAAAAATTACTATTTACTATTATTTATTTTATTAAAAAATATATGGAGCGTGTTTTTGATTTTGAGAATTTATCCCAAATTTCAATTTTACACCGGAAGTGGTTGGCTCAAAGCCCATAAGTATGAATCAGTTCCTTCAGGCACATTTTTGGGAATAAAAATATTTTTTCAAAATACAAGTATAGAAAATAATTTCTAAATCTGGAATTGAAAAAATTTTGTAAAATGCAAAAAGAAAATAATTTTTTTCAAGTATTTAGAAAAGGAAGAAATGAAATTTAATAATTGTGCTAAGCTGGAAGTATAATTTTTTTAAAAATGTTTAACAAACAATCGACTGGAATTAAAAAAATTTTAAAAACAATGTAAAATTTAAAAATCTGCTAAAATACAAATAAGATTTTTAAAAATTTTAAACAAACTGGAATAAAAGGATTTGATAAAAGTCAAATGAATTTTTTTAAATTTTAAACAAAACGAAATTATAAAAATATGAAAAGAATGAGAGAGCAATAAAAAGAATATGGAAAATAGTCTAATAAATAAAATTTGCAAACAAAAAAAAAAATTGTCAGACATGAAAACTTACCAAAAATTAAAAAAAAATAAAAGAATGGTAAAAAAAATTACACGCTCCAGATATTAATTTTTAGGGATAAAAATTTTTTTAGACAAGAATTTCATGTATGAACACACTCTCGAATCCTTTCGCGCGAAAATTCCCTTCCTTCGAAAAAAAAAATTTGATTTCAACTGCCCCCTTGCACCTATGGATAACACTCACGTTTCCGGTTGAAAAGCTGTTCGCGAACTCAAAGCTCCTCAAGTGTACTCGGTGGTTTATATAGAGTCTAGGAGGATCGTCCCACGTCGAAGGAGAGAGTAAGATCGAGTGCGTAGGAGATTAATGCTTTTTAGAGTGAGCGAAAGAGAGATAAAGATAGAAAGATTTTTGAATTAGAAGGCTATTAATGCATTGCAAGTCTAGTACACAAGAGACAAGGAAAGAACGCGGAGAGATCTAAATAGATGAAAAAGAAGGGGTTGAACCACTACATTGGCGAAAAATAGAGAGAGAGAGAGAAAAACAGAGAGAGAAGAGAAAGAGAAACAGAAAAAAAGTCTGCAGGAGGTATAACAATTGACACCAGGGCTGTAATAAGAAAGGCTAATTGAAAAAGAGAAACTACTCCATTTTCCTTCTCTCCCTCTTTCTCTCTTTTTCTCTTTACATCTCAATATATCATTCAAATTCCAAGAGTATTTCAAATTTATTCACTAACATAATTTTTTTCCATTAGTTAAATAAATAGAACAATAAAAAGCAGTTAATATACGTCGAATAATAAAAAAAATTATTATCCTCCTTGTGTAATATTTCAATTTCTAAATTCCACTCCGCTTTGTTATAAATAGATTATTTAATTAATTAATTAACATTAATTATTTTACTCAAAAAAAAATTAATTACACTTATTCTTTTTAGAACGTATGATTCATTTTATAATTTATGACTTTGGAATTATAAGAATTCCTCTTCTCAGGTGAGCGGGAAGGGGGGAAATAATATGCAAGTGGCGAAAAAATGAATGGAATTTTTTTCGTCAACAGATCTCGCCAGATTTCATATGACAAGGATTAGAGATATTGGACTGTATTCGACAAGAGCTGACGTATATAACTGAATATGGTATTAAAAAAAGTGACGTCGATATCTGGATTATAAAATTAAACTCCGATAGCGAAATATTTATCTCCTATTCACGTCAATTTTGACGAATAAAGTTTTCAACAAGCGTTTTCGAGAAAAAAGATGTGATTAACAGTTTCTGTATTTAATGTAATGGGAGTAACATTTAAATATTCAAAATTTACTACACGGTTTTTGGTGAACGAAAATGTTCTAATATTGTCACTTTATTTGGCTTTAGTTCACTGACGCCGTCGCCGGAGGCGCTGCTTTCTATTGTTAGTTCAGCAACGCTGCCGCTTTAGGCACTACACGCAGATATCTGCGCGTTAAATTTAATTGTATTCACTGATTCACGATAATTATTGTCAGAAACAAGTTCTTAATTTTCAATAAAAATTAGGAATAAAAAATGACGCCGCTATGAGTTTAAATTAAGTAATTAATTACTAAATAAAGTAATTATTTACTTTATTAATAAAACTATTTATTATGGTTACGTTCTAGTTTACTGACGCTGTCGTAAGGGGCGCAACTTGCCTACCGGCTAGTTCAATGACGTCACCGCATGTGGTACCCGAAGATATTCTCCCTTCTGTTCAATTTTATTCAACAGTTTCTACAAATTATTGTCGAAAAATCTCAAATACTAGGACAACTACTTATTGAAAATGCGTACTAAACAAAAATTATCCTATTTAGAAAATTTATATTCAGACACAAAAAAAAATTTTTTTAGTTTTAAATTCTTTTTTGGTCTTTCAGCATACAATTTAAATCAGCATGAAAATTATTTTCAGCATGAAAAGATCATTATCATTGGAGTGTTAAAGCATTTATTGATTTCAAAATAGATTACGGCCCTGTTTGACAAGTGAAACCCCCGCGCCAAACGTGTGGATGGAATCGAGGAGGAAGAAAAAAATTCAAGCCGCAAACCACGCGTGCGTTTCTATTCTTGGATTCTGTCGCGAGCGAGAATACGACACTACTACGCTTCTACGTGTTTGACCGGTCTCTTGTCACTTGAGTTTGTAATACGCACCAGAATCCCATCGTCATATATATATACATATATGTATTTTGTCAATGTGCGCATGCAAAAATATTTTCTCATTGATGTACATTACACACATTTAAAGAAGAGGGTTTGTGGTGAACAAAAACAACTGCGCCTCTCGTTACGCTTCTACGATTACAAAAAGATATATAAAATCGATCCCATTGGTATTCTACACACGTGTCAATGATATTACCTATAAGAGGATCAAATACCCAACTATTTCTAAGGCGATCAATATTGTATAACGAAATTCAAGTCCTTCTTTTTCGAAAAAAAAAACAAATAGAAAAAATTACAATGAAACGACGCAATTGTTACTGAATTATCTCCAGACACTATTTATAGACCTGATGCAAATATTCATTACAACCATTGAGTATTTAAATAATAAATTTTGGAATTATTTACTGCCAAAAAGGTGCCAGTTGTACTTTTATTTTTAGTGCTGGTTCCTTCTCACGTAGTTCACTGACGCTACCGTGAGTGGCGCTGTACGCAAAGACAATTCTACTCACCCCTTTAAATTCTTCTTTAATTACTGTCACAAAATTGACAAATCTTTAAATAAAAATTATTATTACACAATTTTTCTTCTCCACATTATCAGAGACTCAACTGTAAAGAAAGAGCAGAGATAAATTCAGGATGTAACTAAAAAGTTACAGCGGAATCTAAGAAGAAAGAAAAATTCATTGTTTAGTGATGGAAAATTTTTTTTATGACACATTTGCATGTGGCGATAGAAAAGGTGACTCATGAGGAAAAAAAGGGAATGAAAGGCAATCCACTTTGCAAAAGTACCCTAGTTCACAAGAACACAGAAACCCCTTTACGTACTTCACTTCCGCAATATAAATACTAGACAGACTCGACGAGTGAGTCACCAAATCTTTCAAAATGCTTTTATCGTCCTCGTCTCATCATACAAAAAAAAGAAGAGAAAAGTAAGAAAAAACTCGAGTCTAACGAACAACAAATTTAATGTCAAAAAGAAAATTACAAAAAAAAGTTTCAGGTCTCTGAAAATATTTGTCTATTACCAACGAATAAATCAATTTATTCTATTTTTAATCTTATTTTTGTGTTTATCGACAAATATGAAATTGTAAAAAAAAATTATCTTTAAGTAAAAAATTGTTGCTTCGGAATTTTTTGCTTTTAACAAATACGTTCTATTAAGAAATTAATCGTTAAAGGCACATTTCTTTTCCATGATTTTATAGACGAATCGAAATTTGTTGTGCGAATTTGAGAAAATGGAACTTTTGTGCCAAAATGTTGAATTTAGTTTACTGACGCTGTCGAGAGATGCTTTCCTTTGTGTTAGTTCAGTGACGCCACCACATGAGGCGCTGCACGCAAACAATTCCGAATTCTGCATAAATTTATTTTATTCAACTTTGCATAAAAATTCATAGTCGAGAAACAGACAATAAATTTTAAGACTCAAAATTATTCAAAAGGATCCTCAAAAAGGATTTAATTTTAATTCTTTGTAAGCATTTAAAATAGTAAATAATTGGTAAATAATGTCAATAAACAAAATAATGACAATTGTAGTTTTATTTTTAGTGTTAGTTACTTTTAGTTTACTGACGCTGCCGTTGGAGGCACTGTACGCAATAACTTACAAAACAACAATTATTTTTTGTTCATTTAATAATTTAATTAAGATATTAAAATATAATTAACTACGTATTTTAATCTACAATATGAAAAAGTATTACTTCAAAAAACAATTGTTGTTCTTTTCACGTTTTTTTATTAAATCAAATATTAACATGTACATCAATTGCAACTAATCTATATTGAAAGAAGTCTATCAACGATTCGTTGGTAAGTGTAACGTGACAGAATGTCATTTTCAAACTGATATTACTAATTTCATGTCACTTAATTTAAATGAAACTGTCAGCAAAGCGGAACTTGTCAAATGTGATATGAATATTCACATATCTCCATTTCCCCTCAATGCTTTCCCAACAGAATGGCATTTTTTCTTTTATATAAAATTAATGCGTATACAAGTCACTTTTACAATTTTACTCCCCTTTTATCCACCCTTTTCATTAAAATTTCTCTATTCAAGTTTATGTTTCAACCACAAACTGTGTTGAAAATAATTTTTAAATTCAACAATATTTATAATATATGCAAAAATATATATATATTGCATGGAGAAAAAGAAAAATGTAAAAGAAAATATTTTTTAGCCGTAATAATTGATAATTTAAAGGGAATTTTTTAATAATCTTTTCGCAGAGTTGGCAATTTTCTCGATTCTGTATCAATTATTCATCAACTCTAAAGAACTATTAAGACAAGATTACAGACCCTGAACGTTAAGTCGCTGATGGAATACGATTAACAGAATATAAGGCGAGGATGATGAATTTTATTTTTCAATTATTTATTCACGAGAAAGCTTCTTATAAAAGTAAATAAAATTTTTATCAAAGGGTTATAAATTCTCTTGCGAATTCAATGAATAGCCAACCAAAGTTTACTATATTCTTTTTCGAAATAAAATTTTTTTTGGAATTTAAAAAAATATCTAAATTTCCATTTAAGATTTGAAAAATTAAAAATACGGTGAAATAAATTTTACAAAGGATTATGAAGATTTATTTAGGGGATTGGAAAAATTATGAAAGTAAAGTCGAGGGTCGGAAGGAAGAAAGGAATTTGAAATAAAAAAAGCAGTCAAAAATGTCTTTTCATTTACTCAGTAAAAGAGAACGAGACTCTTGAGAAGAACCTTATAGAGAAGCTTGAGAGGCTAACCGTTGGTGGCAGCATCTCACAAGGTTAATATTATTTTCGGAAAAAAGAGAATGGAAGTTACCAACAAAGAGAGCGTGGGTACGAACGTCTCAAAGTAGATGGAGAAAGAATCGTTTCATTGTTATTAAAAATGTTTACTATTTAAAAATAGAAAAAATCTAAAACAAACTTTACCCTAAAATACAAAAAAAAAACTACAAATTTTCCTAAATAAAAATTTACCTTAACATTAAAGGCGAAAATTCGAAAATAAGGGACTTTCGATCAAAATTAATTGAATTGACTATTTAATTAATTCAGCAGTTAATTACCTATTTAAAATAACACTATACAAGACTAATTAGATAAATGTTTAATATGCTATTGGACATCAATATTGGAGAATGTAACAATTATTGGCATTTCAATTTTATTAATTTGACTGTCATTTAAATCCAATATTGAGATATTATTTTCACTTCTGAATGAAAAGGAAATTGAATTCCTTTAACTTTTTTAAAAGAAAATTTTTTTTATAAATATATCGCTACAAAACAGTCGATTTCTTTGATATCACGAGAGCGTAAAATGTAATTCCCACTGAGTAGTCTTTAATGAACTTTTTATTGGAGAGATTTTCTGGCGAAATGAGAGGAGAAGAGATAAAGAGAGGCGAAGAAGATAAGGAAAAAAAGATGACGAGAGGCAGAATTTTTTCTACAAAAAAATAGTAATTCGGTATTTAAAAAATTACGATGATAAAAATTAAAATCTGAGTAAAAAAAAATGTTTTCAATTTTAATAAATTTTTTACTGTTTCGAAAGACGGTAATCTTTTGTTTCGAATAAAATAAATACAAAAACGAAAAGAATAAAAGTTGATAAAAAAGAGGCGCTGCTTCCTGTTCTGTTAGTTCAATGACGCCACCACACGAGGCGCTGCGAACTGTTCGCTTTCTTTATTCAAGACGTTTTACGAATTGTCAACAATTATTGAAACAACTGCTAATTCCAAACTTATTTACCAGTGAAAAATAATAGAATAATCTTTCTATTTTAAATTCTATCCTTAATTTTGAAATATACAATTTTTAACTATTCTTATAATTTACGATTATTTTGCTTGGAATTTAAGTTATGTTTTTATACTTTTTTATATTTGGATACAATATTTGGACTAACTTAAAACTCGATTAGGAGGAGAAAAAATACAAGTGAAAAAATATCAGGAAAAAATGATAATACGATTTATCAAGGCAGGTGTGAAATTACTGGCGGAATGTGTGAGTAAATAAAAGGCGTGAATGAGTGAGCGTGCTTTTTAAAGAAACTGGGAGATACGATGGCCTTTAAAGTATATCTAAGTCATTAAGCTATATGCGCAATAAGGTTCGTTCATTCGTTAGCAGCCGATTCATTTACCGTCGAGTGAGTAACATTCATTCGATATAATTCATGTAATAGTAAACTCGTTTATGGAAGAGGTATGCAGTCATGATTTGCATGACCATTAAATTTGAATTTAGTATTGAGCTATTGAGTAATCGAGGTGACACTCATGTTTATTTCATCAACTTCAATTTAGTTCGTTCTTCACAATTTCTCCCTTTTGTGTTTCTAGGAAAAAACCTTTCCAATTATTGTCAAAATTTCAATTGACCACAATGCTATAGCATTTAAATTTTTCCCCTACGTATTTACAATAGATTCTTCACGAAATCATTTTCTCCCAGATGCCTTTAAATAAAAATCAAAGATTTCATTCACAAAAATGCGAATAATTATTTACGTAATAGTAAAATAAAACGTAAGTCTTCTAATAAAAATCTAGTGCTTGCACTGCAGTGTTATTTAACTGACGCCGTCGTGAGAGGCGCTATTTCATTCCCGTTAGTTCAATGACGCCACCACTTGAGGCGCTCCACTCAGACGTGAAAGAAGTTTTCAATTAATAAAATTACGCCACACTGAACCCTTTGAGAAGACGTTCGAAACTCAAGGGATCGCAAAACAAGGTTTAATCGTAAAGTAGAAATTGTAGTTTGTACCGAATACAATCTAAAGCGGAGGCGATAAATTTATGGCTTGCACGTAGTCTCGCTGTACAAACTTGCAATAATATTCTTGCAAGATAAGAGAAAGTTTTATTGGCCCATCAGTGCTGGAATGCGATGACTAGGGAATTATTAGTGACATTCTATTTCCGGCAAAACTTTTCCTTTAGGCGAAAGAATTTTCTTTTAAACTTCCTCTAAATTTTCTTCTACACCCACTACAATGGGAAATTTATTCGATAATCTAATTAAATAATTTGATGAATTATATAAGGCTTCGATAAATAATTAAATATTGATAATAATTAAACAATAATCAAATATTAAGAATTATTAAGAATTAAAATTATTGATTAATATCGATGACTAAATATTTATGATTAAACTTAAATAATTAAACATTGGTAATGAATAATATTTCATTAGTTAATTCAGATAAATATTTACAGGCAAATTGACATTCTATTGACAAAATGGCACACACATGTATTGAAAATGAATAGCCGATGTTTGTACAGTGTCGTTGAATTCGCATTGGTGAAATGATAAAATCGATATTCTCGACTCTCCCTTGTTGAGTTTCACGACCCTCTTTAGGACAGTGAAGAGGGTAGACGAGGGTGGTTTTTCGAGGATATGCGAACATGCGTGATTCTCCAAAGTACCCCATTCCTGTTGCACCTAAGAACACGACCTTCTTTCCCCCCCTGGCGATTCCCTTCAAACCAAGTGCTTTCTTAAGCCAAGGTGTCCCTCAAGTCTCTATCAAGCAGAGAGGAAATTACCTTGCGTTGCCACGCACAACAAGACCGGCAATTTTATTATCACAGAAATTTACAATAAAATTTTTCCCTTTGGAGAAAAAAATACATTCTCCAAAAATAATTAATTAATTCTCCAATTTTTCTATTCAAATCCAAATTTCTATTCGAACAATTAATTACTAGTCATGTTTTCACTAAAACTTCATGTATTCTCTAATTAACAATGATGATGATGATGATAATCGAAGAGAGAGAATTAATTAAAATTGATAGATTGACTAAAATGAGCATCAATTTAGATAATACGTAAACAAAAAAGTCATCAAGTAATAACAGTTAACCTTTATATTCTGAGGAGGGAAAAATTTTCTTGATGGACTTTACGGTTAGAATTGAAAAAGAAATCACAGACACTTTAATGAGCTCTTATTACGGATTCTCGTTGTCTAAAAGGAAAAGCAAACGGCACAATAGAGGGACCATGACTCACCAGTTGAATGATCATCACTTGGTGGTAACGTGTGATCAGGTTGAATATCCTTGAATGGAATAGATTATGCACAATCAATTCTGTGCTTGATGGACGTGAAAAACGATTACAGGTTTAAAGCACCATCACGATTCCGTTGACTATCATAATTATTATTAACGAACGTTATAGGACTTTCAACAAGAAGAGGACTCATTGTTTCAAAACAAACTATTAATAAAACCTAAAAATAAATCCGAACACATGTCTTGTACATTTTTTTTTTAATATTTCAAAATCTAGACGCAAATATTGTGCAACAAAAAAACATTTTCGGTAATACCAAAAAGTATCAAAGAAGTATCCAAAAAAACAATCAAGAACTTCCAGTATCATTTTTAATTGGCATTTTGTCTCAATGTACGATATATTGAGAGGAATCTCAAAGCGACACACAGTTTCCACCTGGGGAAATCGAGCGATGTCTCGAATTCAAACTTCTCAGTGTGTAATGAGGAAACCAACTTTTTTAATGAAAAGACGACTTCCAAGTGCAATTTTCTCAATTCAGTCTCTTAAAAGTTCTTTTTTCTTAATTATTTACTCCGTGGTAAGCAAGAAACCAGAAATGACTCGCAAATACAAACGAAGAGAAAAAAAAGAATCCGATAAAGATTTCGCTTCGAAACATTTTCGCTGACTTTATTTTAAAATAGGAAATGTAACTTTTTGTTTGCATTTAAATTTCCCGTCTACAGTTCGACGACCTGGAAATTTTGTTCATTTTACTTGTGAGGAAAAATTAGATCTTGTCTCTGCTGGGAGGTTTTTAGTGAACTATAATTTTGTGTCAATGACGGTTTTAGTTAACTGACGCTGTCAAGAGAGGCGCTGCTTCCGTTCGTGTTAGTTCAGTGACGCCACCACGTGAGGCGCTGTATGAAAATACGATTTTACTCGACCTTTTTTGTTTTTAAAAACATTATCACAAAACGATAAAGCGAGCAAAGAAAAGAATTCCAAACATCTATTTTACGAAAACAATATCAATTTTTTTGTTATTAAAATATAATCAATTGCATATTTTAAATGAAATATGTTAAGGAAACAATTAAAAAATCTTAAACAAATTTATAAATTCTGGTAGTAAATCCAGGAAGAACAATTGGAATTCAATTTTAATTCAATTAAAATGCACTTCAATTGGAATGCAGTTCAATTGAAATTCACTTCAATTGGAATGCAGTTCAATTGGAAAGCAGTTCAGATCAAGTGGAATTCAATTGGACTGCAATGCAATTGAAATATAAAAAACATTTTCCAGAATTAATGATAAAATTGATGACAAGGAGGAATTGTTGACCTTTTGAACTTGATATTACACTGGATGGGTAAGATTAATCCCCCTGTGTGGGATTTTCAGGGTCAAAATCTTGTTAGATTACGTCATGGCTTTTTCAATTCTTTGCTAAGTGAGAGAGATAGAAAGAGAGTGAGAGAGAGAGAGACAGAGTTGCGCGTTCGGAAGAGCTTTCCCCGCAAACTCTCGAATACGAAAACCCAGCGAGTCCGTCGGTTGGCATGGCAACAGCTCCGCGCGTCCCGGCGTCTCGACGCTCGATACTAGACGACGCCCAAATCCAGCAACAGAGCTGCCCTCGGATAGAAATTCAGCGGAAATTCCCGCGATTCTCCAAGAAATTGCTCATCCTTGCGTTAGTGTCACACAACTCCCAAGTGGGTGAAATAAAAAAAAGAAAGAAAGAAAAGAAAAAATAACTTCCCTCTCAATGACGAAGTAAAATATTTATTACCTGACAATGATCCTACAAAAACTTTCCATTTCTCTTTTATGAGAGAATTGTTGAATACATTCCGCAAACAAATAGAAGAGAAAACCTATTCAGTCTTTTCAATTTTCCCTCACAATAATGTGACAAAGTCAATAAAGAAAAAGGTGAATCCAAATTCGTTTGGCAATACTTGATCCGATATTTGTTTAAATATTAAAACTTTGAAATTGAAAACTTTGGTTCCTTCAATTTTCCAAATTTCCATCATCCATACAACAATATTTTTATTCATTAACTGATGAGAATGATTTGGTGACAGCGGTGGGAATCTTTACTCAAGTCAATTTAAAATTATTAAAAAATTGGAGAAAATTTTGGCCTGCAGTTGAAAATTATCAAAAGTTTTAATTTGATTTCAAAGAAAGTAAACAAGAAATTGTAAGCCAATAGCTCTGGGAACACTAAACAATTTTTCAATTGCAATCGAAACGATTACAACACTATCAACAGCAATTAAAAATCCTTCTCACTTCTTACGAATTCTTCACTGTTTAGAATCAATTAACAATTAATTACACGCTCGAGAGCTTTTATGGGAATCTTGTTAAAGTAGCGAAAAAAAAGTTCTGCAGTAAATGATCTGTAACGTGTATTATCTAATTACCCAAGTTTAGTATAATATAAGCGATGCAACGCTTTGTTGCATCGAGGAAATTGTCTCTTCGCATATATTATAATATTGAGGGTATATAGATACTTATTGGCTCATTTCTCTTCTGTCCCTATTTTTCGAGGGCTCTCGCTAGATTCAAGTGGAACGGCATATATACCCTGCTTTCATGGATAATATCATAACAATATGAGATTTCATATATGTGATCGAGTACTTCGAAGGAAGAAAGGAAACGTTAACCTACTGTGAAAGAATATTGCCAACAGCTGAAATTGTTTCCTCTTCCTTCCATCAACGTTTTATCTCTAAATAAAGAAATTTTTTACTATTATATTAAAGAATTTTTGTTCAAAACCAACTTTTCGAAATGTCTCATTTTTTTTGTTAATTATTGCACTGGGAGAGGAGGAAAATTTAGTTTTAATGTTTTGATGAAGCTGGATGAAGAAACTATGGAGGCGATGGAGAAATTAACGAGGAGACAATTGATCGACAGTTTAGGCAGCAACAAGAGTTCTTGTCTAGAATTCCCGTTGGGGTTTCATATTACACTAACCGCTTATAAGCGCCTTCGTTCCTTCTCGCATGTCATCGCAGCAAGTCAAAGATACCTCTGCCATGTCTCCTTCAGGTAGTATTCCAGCCATAAAACTTAAATATTCCCCTTTACATTGTGGTTTCACCTCCTGTCTTTATTGCCAATGATGCTGTATTAGCTTCCCTGAGAAAAATTTTTTACCTACTACAGACTTCGCACTCAATAATTAATTTTCAAAAAGTAGCTTTCCATTTTATATTTTACTTTCCTGACTTTTTCCTAATTTTCATAAAAAAACTTCTTTATATTCATTCTGTAATAGTTATCCAGTTATCCAGCTGGTAAATTCAATTCCTACAACGAATTTTAATATTCATGAAAGAATTTAAAAACTATCACCTCTTTGCCCTAAACGATTCTAAAATACAATTATAATTTTTTTTTAAATTTACATCAAGTTCAATCGCAAAATAAAAAATTTAATCGAATTTCGTTTATATACCAGAATAGCCATACGAAGTAGACTCTTAATCAAGAGGAACTTATCTTTTCGACACATCGCGAAGAGTAGAGTTGATTCGTCGACCATCTGCAGGAGAAAGGCTGCAGGCGAAAATGGAAGTGTAAGAAGAAGAGGCCAATGGATGTTTTCGGGTGCTCAACAGTTTTGGCAGCAGTCCAAAAGCCTCATCGCAAGACTGATTAGTTTGTAATTGCGTATTTGTTTCCCTCGAGTGCAATATAAGAGAATTTAGAGAGAGACAAAAAGATCATAAGATTACAAACCAGAATCAGGAAACAAGGCAGGAGTAAATTGACTACTTCTTTTGGAAAAATTCATTGAAATTCCTGCGCACAGGACTATAATCTTCGTTTTCTTCAAAGTAAGACGAGATCGGGTGTTTTTCGATGCGAGACGAGGGTTTTATTGAAAAGGGCGACCCAACTCTCTTTTCTCCCCCATGGCACCCGAAACGAGATATCCTTTTTGTTGATCAGCTTGCCCGCGGGGACCTCGTGTGTCCCTCTTTTTGAACAACTTATTCGAGAGTGAATTTCTATTAATCAAAATAAAATATTCGTCAATTTTATGCTTTCTCCTTCTTCTTCTTTTTCACCTTTTGAGAAAATTCGAGAAAAAAGTCAATTAGAAAGCGCTAATTGCAGAATAGAAGATCATATACGAAAAATAATTCTCTACACGAAGAATGTTCTTATCCGGAGTTTCATTGTGACTCATGGGAGACGTGGTAGACCAGAAAAGGTCGGGATGGTGACAGATGGCTCAAGTACGGTGACACGTTATTCGCTACGTCTAGGAACGTGCTTCGCTGCAACTCAGAAAGCCAATAAATAAACTTGCCGTACGACTTTCTTGTTAATCTTCTTTAAACCAATCGAACAAGAAACTATCCGTTTTCTTCTATTTTCCGAAGACGTTCACCATCCACCACAACTGGCATTTCAAAAAATTCATCTGTCTTACGCTACACTAAACTTTTTCGTATACGCGAACTATCCGTGACTATAAGCGGTAACCAAAACGCATCTTATTTCTAACTTCAAAAAAGACAAAGATGTTATAACACTCTTTTCCCCTTTTTTATAATATTCCTCTAAAGAATACAATTATTTTCCTAAATTAAAAGTATATTCTCCGCAAGATCCAATTATTTGCATAATAAATATAATTCTTCTGCAAAAATTAAATGATTTTGAAAATTTTTCATAAAACTCTTTATGAGAATTTAATTATGTTCGAATATAATATTAATTAAATTCCTTCAAAGAATTTAATCATTTTCTACAATAAATGCCCAAATTAATTATAACTTTATTGAACTAAAAATTCTAAACATTTAAAATGAAGAATTTATCAAGAAAAATTTAAAAACAATAAAAGCATCACGATAAACCATGTTGTACGAGCATTTAATACATTTAATATTTTTGTTAATCTTTAATAACACAATTTCTAATTTTTTTCCAAAGTCATGTAACCAAATCCAAATGCTACAAAAAATAGGAGATAAACTGTAAGAATGATTTTTGTAGAGGAAGTCAAGGGATCACCCTCTTTCAGTCCCAGAACGAGTTTGCATACGTTCACCTGTCGCTTATAATGCAGAACCTGAATAGCAATCTCGTTTCTATATCTACAGCCTTTTATGACCTGAACCTTCCGGTAGGACATGTTGCACGTGAAAGGGCCAGGGCGATAAGCGCAAAAGCTTTTTATCCTTGGTCCTGCAAAACACGTCGGGGAGCAAATGAAAGCATTTTATGGTTCGGGGGCGGAAACATTCACCTGACAAAATTCTCATCATCCCTTTTTTTTGCATCCTCCACAAATATTCTTCATTCTTGTCATTGTGTCCATCAGCAGGAATTAAGAAACAAAAATCCCGCTACTTTTTTTGAAAACTTTATTACAGAATAATCGCTAAATATTTCCTATGAGCCCTGAACTTATCAAAAGAATCTCCCAAAGGGTGGTGTTAATTCTCCCAAATGAAGCATGATAGAAAATAATCTAATTCTCGACCCCTTAGTAGTAAAAGATTGGATCATGTCAAGCGTGGAATGAATTTCATCGGATCATTAGGATTGAAATTGAACCGAGTGAAAATCAACGAGGCGCTTCGCGTAACGAATGTAAAACCGGTTCGACATTGAAATATACTTAACGAGATTTGCAAAGTCGGCAAATGTGACCATCACCAAGAGAAGAAATTTAGAAAAATTTTCGAATCAATGCAAGAATCGCAATACAAGAGTGGTTATTTACTAATTGAATGTTATTTAGAACAAAACGTTACTTGGATTAAACAAATAATCGAGTTAACACGAAGTTGGTTTTTGTAGAGAAACCATTAATTAATGCAACCTGCAAAGTCGTGTGTCGCGTCGTTTCAACCCCTTTATTATAAGGTTTAGCCACGTACCCCTCGACATAGTGTCACCAGTTTTCCCTAACGCAGGCGTACAAAGAGTATCACACAATCACCCTCATCTCTTGTCTCTGATTTCGTGCGACCAGACAGACAACGAATCAAAAAGCAATGTTCACAGAGGCGTAAATTAGAAAAAAAACTTGTTTTCAAAATGGCAGCTCCCACCAAACAGAATTTAGAAACAATAAGAATCTCTTCTTGAATACCTCTCCAATAGTGCAGCCTTTAAAGAATTATCAAATTGTGGAAAACAGAAGAACCACAAAAATCTAATGATGAGTTATCATTTGATGATTCATCATTTGTTAAAGCATCTTTTGTTGGTATACCATTTGATAATTCATTATTTGATAATTCATTATTTGCTAAAACATCATTTGATGGAGCATTACAGAATAAAGCATCACTTGATTATTAAAAACCATCATGTTAAGGCGTTACTTCCATAACTAAAGAACATAGACATCAATGAACAGAGATCCTCGAGGAAGAATCGAGAAAAAAGTTTCCTCACTCTTTCTGACTGACTAAACAACCTGATGAATCACATTGTTGGTAATATTTGACAAACTGTCAAAAGAAGTACGACGACAGTTATAGTGGTAATGAAAAAAACCAACATGTTTATTTTATGGTTGAGTTGTGTAAGGAGCAACCGTCTTTTGAGGGTCGGCAAATCTCAAAAGGTTGAAATCTAAGTCCACGTCTGGAACTAACCTCTTTTCGCCACACCTTTCAGCTCTTTCTCTCATTTCTCTCTCCCTCTCTCTCTCTCTCTCTAGCAAAATGTTACAATCTTATTTACGGTCGCATAAAATGTCCTCACGGCGGTAGTAACATAATAACGAGGGTGGAGTGAGTGAAGAAAAGAAAGAAATAAAGAAAGAGTTCCGGGCAAGAAAGAGGTGCGCTACACTGTCCAGTGTAAAACGAGAAAATTAATTTACAACACGAAAGAAAAATGTCCTACTGGATCGATAAATAATTCTAGAATTTATTTTCAAGAAGCAGAGAAGTTTCGTGACTTTTTTTTGCGACATATTTTGTATATTCGAACAAAAAAGTAGGTGACATTTGATTTGTAATAACTTTTCCTAGTTGATCGACATCAACGACATTTAAATATCCGTCCGGTGTTCGGCTTTTTTCACATTAGAATAACATTGGTAAGTGTATCCGGGAAGTTTGGGCCGTTGAACCATGACGCAAAAAGTCACACAATGATCATCAGACAGGTTTCCCCCCGCTGAAGTTTTATAATATTTTGCACCGTCAATTCTAAACTTTTAGGTCCCCTAAAGTTAGCATCAACGCTGAGGGTCGAAACCAATTTTTTCACGAATTCGAAAAGAATCAAAAAAATTTAACGTTTACGTTCAGTTGCGACATATTCAAAAATGGAATTCAAAAATATTCCCGGATTTTGTGGAAATAATTTTCGATTCAATTACAGATATATTGGGATGTGCAAGAGAGCAAGAGGGTGAATTTCTCATTATTCAAAATGAAAACAAAACATTCGTAAATCAAGAGATTGGAGGCGCCCTGTTGAGAGCTCATGGGAAATTGAAAGGCTCAGACTCTGAAAGGAGCTTCATGACATTTTCGAAGGAGCGCCTCTCTCTGAACAACTATTATAGAATGTCGAAATGCTAATTCACCAATACAATCAAATAAGATCTGTCTGGGATTCAATTCAACATTTGAAAACCTGATTCTAAAGTGCTTGTTTACTCCTCTTTGGGAATTGATAGTTTTCAAATCAACTGTCAGAAAAAAAGAATTAATGTCTCTCAAACTTAATATTCAATAATGTCCAGAGACACAATGTATACGGTTGTCTTTTTTTGAAGTCAAATTCGCATTACGATATTTTGGGTAAGACAACTCAAGGTTGACACAAAAAAGTAATTTTATATTTTCAAATCCAGAACAAATTTTTTACTTCTTCCGCGACCATAAAGAATATTTTGATTCACGGCTCTGACATAGACCCAGACTCGGCAGCAAATCATTATTGGAGAAATATTGTAGAATCTAAATAGCACTTAATTCAGCTCGCTAGCAGGAGTCGTAAGGAACATGGACAAAGGAGCCACGGTGTATTTTAAGGATGAGAGAGTGATGATCAATGATGCATCGTGTAGGATTCATGTGGAACGCGAAGAAGGGTGTGCAAAGGAGGGATTCACGAAGCAGCCACTCCCATGTCCATGCGATGCAGTGGCGTGCCATACGGTGCCACGCCACGCGTAGTCGTTCAACGTCTGCAAAAAACTCCGCACACGCAAATTTGCAACAACTTTGCATCGTGCGTCTACAGGAAAGTCGAGGTTATAAAGCTGACTCCGGCTTCGTTCGACAGTCGACAAGAGATGTGTATATGCAAGGGGAATTCATAATTAGTATAAGCCATCGTTTCTACAACACACTAAAGTCCTCCACCCGCCACTTAGCGTTTCCTTTTTTTTTTATTTTGCTCATAGCGCACCCCAACATTGAAATTAGCCCCGAGACAGACGATTTTAGAAAATTATTATTACTCCCCTTCCACTAGAGTGTCACCATAAAATTGTATTAATTATCCACCTTTGTCGAATTTACCTCCACGCTATTGTCTTCTTTCACAAACAAAGATTTTCAATTCTTTCTCCATTTCGAGATTTGGAATAAATTCTTTTAATTCATCATGAAAAATGACAAGGTCTTGAAAAAAATTCACAAGGGCATATTCACTTTGATAATAATTTTCATTCGATTTATCAATTTGTGGAAATACATTTTCGAGAAACACTATTGTTTCTTATTCACGTATTTATCATCAGTGAATCATAAAATTTATTCGGAATTGCAAACAACTGATTGTGAGTAACAATGTCAAGTGAATTCCTCAATGTGTATATAAGTGTTCACATTCTTTGTAATCGTTACAAAGGAAAATTGGAAAAAATTTTTTTTCCTATACAAAAAGACCACTGGGTTAAAAGATAATTAGATTTTAATTTTGACAAAATTAAATAGAAGTGGATTTTAGCCCACAGCGCCTCACATGACAGCGTCACTGTACTAATTAAAGGGAAACAGCGCCTCTTTCGACAGCGTCCGTGAACTAATACCGTCAGTGGGGAAAAAATAAAAAGGGGGTGAATATACATGACTTTGGGTATTTTAGGGGATTATATTACTTTAAGATTTTAGAAAAGGGGGAAAAAGAACGACTATGATCTTTGTGGTTAATAGATAAGTATTTAATACTCAGACGAAGGATTTCTGAAATTATTTCCAATTTCTAAATTCTTTAATTTTTATATTAAGAGATGTTAAACTTGGTCTATTGAAAATTGCAAGTGCTTCGAGATATTACCCAGAAATAAATCAAAAGTCAACTTTCCTCCTTGACAATAATAGATCATCTTTTTAAAATCCACGAAGGAGGTTGAGATTGGAACCACGCGCGTATAATTCAGCAGAACCCAAAGCCGGTTTTCCCTCTGGCGAATCTTGAAGGAAGCGAAGGAGGTGCGACGAACCATGAAGGATGAGTCAGAGATATACTTCTCCTTCGTTCCGCTATTCCTCTCTTGGATCCCTCTTTTAATTTAACGAAGGGCAAGAAAGAGAGAAGGAGAGACATACACTAGTTGAACAAACCAAGGAGAAAAGATTAGCTATACACGATCTCAAAACGTCGACCGCTCCGTTGCAAACTACAAAATCGCCTACGCAATTTATACGACGAGGGCGCGACTAACAGTTGTTCCTTCGTATGACACATCCGCCCATATCTCCAATAACGAAGACAAAATGATGGAAATAATTCATATTCTATTTTTTGCCCCTATTTAACCACCGTAAAACTAATTTGCTTCAAATGTCGCGCTAACGAAACACTAATTTGTTAATAATTTGATAATAGTTTGTAATTCATTTGAAGTGGAAGTAAAACCAGTTTCCTGAAAAGTGGGCGTCGATAATTTAACGTCTGCAACTATCTTCAGGATTCTTTTTCAAAAAAATAATTTTACTGCTTTAAACAGAATTCTGAAAAAATTTAATTCGCTTCTTAAATCTAAAAAGTCTTTAAAAAGAACGATCTAATCGTTAATTAACTTATCGCTAAGTCAACGTTAAGCGTCAAGAGTTGTTTTCCCTGGACTAGAAAAACTACACAATTTTTTCAAATATTTAAGACTTTAATTACACTTAGTGACATTTTGAGTCAAAAAATAGATTCGACGCTAAGCGTTGACGCTTACTTTAGGCCCACAGTCGGTAAAGCAGAAAAGACTAACTAACCTCAAAAACGCACTGTTCAAATTTCAGAAAACTAAAAATTGAATTAAAAAATCTTTCTCCGAACATTCAAAACAAAAACAATTGAGTTACTCAATAAATATTTAATATTAATAGTTTAATACTAAAAAACACTTTAAAAAATAATTTAAAGCAAGACTCGAAGTGAACAACTAACTAAGAAAAATTTCACTTTGCTCGAAAAGAAGAATCCACATAAATTTTACAACTACAGTATACTTGATAATTAAATACTCGAACAAAAGTAAATCAAGCCAGGGACAAGTTTAGTCAAGAATCTCGTGATAAAATTTTAAATCTCGAAAATGAGTAAAGTTTGCATCTCGCGGGGATTAAGGAAAAAATAGATAAAAACCCAGTGTTGATAAAATATCAGTTTAAATGGACTTTATCGACTCACCTCGACCAGAGGTTCTTCCTTAGCGACATCTCCATTCTTGGGTGTGTCCTCTCGTGCCGGTTTGGTCTTATCTTTTTTGCCGAAGCTGAATGTCCTGAAGGAGAATTTGTGCTTCTTTGACTGTAATTAAAATTTACTTTGTAAGTAAAAATCCCGATAAAATTTAACGATTAATATTTATAATAATGAGAATTTTAATTATCGTTAAAATTAATTGTTTTATTTTAAAAAATCATAATTTTCTTTTAAAACTAAAGAGATCAATTCCACAAAGGTCTAAATACAAATCTAAAATTGTTTCGATAAATTTTTAGTTTGAGGTACGATAAAACATACAAAATCTTTTAATTAAATTACTAATAATTTATTACAAATACTTTCGACAAATTTTAACCCAATTTTTAAAAGTTATTCCAGTTTTCAATTAATTTGATTTAAATTGTTCTAAAAATGGTTGTAATTCTGAGTTTGGTTATTCTGGTTATGAGTTTTATTATCGATGGAAATAATTATATTCTCCTTTTTAAATTTTCAAGTTTTCAGTTCAATTATTATTATTTTTAAGAAGTTTTAATTAAAACTTTTTTTTATTAAATTATTTGTTATAGTTTCTCTTCAAAATTGTGTTCAAAATTTAATATCAATTATTTTTCTAGAATATAAAACCGAATTTCTTTTCTAAATCAATTTTGTTTCTAATAAAATTTTCCAAAATATTCTTTTAGAAGGAAATCACTTTAAGGTTATGTTTGTGTTATTTTTGGCGCTATAAAATGTTCCTGTGTTAAATTTAAAACCGAAATTAATTTTTTTTAATTATTTCATATATACTAAAGATATAAAAATTAGTGGTTTATATTGAGAGTTGATCTATCTTATGTATTTTAATTAAAAAAATTACAAACATAACCTAAAATTTATTGATTGTAAGGTACCTTTTTTGGAGCACGTGGACAAAAAAAATATTAAAACAATAAAATAGGAATAAAAAATAAGCAATTAAAGTGTTAATTGAAATAAAATTCTATCATATTAACTCACTTTTTCCTTTTTTTTGGTTTCCTTGCTCTCAGGCGATGTGGCTGTATTTTGACTGGCAGGAGTGGCTTCAGTTGGTGTTGTGACCTCAGCAGCCTCTGCAGGAGCATCAGCTGGTGTTTCTGCTTTCGTCTCCTCAGACTTTACCTCCTCCTATTTATAACAGAAAAAATAGAAAAAAATTAAAAACTAAAATTCAAAATTAAGAAATAACTTAAAAAATAAATAAACAAACTACATGATAAGAAATCTGCCTCTACTTAAAAATTAAACTTATTTTAAAAATTGTTAAAAATTTCAGTCTTTTAAAACCCCCTTAAAATATTTTTTAACAACTATCAAAAATAGCTTTCAAGTGCTTTCCAATAACTATTACTGAAAGTCTATTAAGAAAAGTTGTCCGTAAAATAAGGAATATAATCAAATAAATAAATTGCTTTTGAATAAAGCAAAAAAATAAAGAAAAAAAACCCAATTGTCAACGGTCGAAAAAATGAAAAAAATCTGTCCTTTCAATAATAAAGACTGCGAGAGAAAAAATTTCAGTTTATTAGCGATGGTAGAAGTTCTCGAAACTTTATTGTCGCCGCAGCTGTTCAACCAAAGGGATCTGTCACGCGATCAGCTGAGACAACAATAAAGTTTCTAGCCTCAAGTAGACACATACATATTGCTAATAAACTTCCTGCTCATCTCACCACAAACTGTTTTCTTTCTTTTTTTTAATACCCAAGGAAACAAAATCGAGACGAGAAGTTGTTTTTCTTCTCTACTAGAAAATTTCACACCAGAATGACCATTATTTTAATGAAACTAATTTCTTCTCTAAGTATCCAATCTATGTTCCGTCGGTAAAACAGTTATGGCGGTAAGTTTAATTTCTAATTAAATTCTTGCTGCAAATTTTAATTTAAATTCCACTAAAAATAATTACTTACTAATAACTTATTATTAATTACATATTAATAGTAATTATTATTTATAATTAGTATTTTTAATAATCAATTTTGATTTATAATTATTTAATTTTAATTTATAAGTACCAAACTGTGTATCATTTATAATAATCGCATTAGTATTATATTTAGTATTATTTTTATTAGTATTTGATTATTTATTTTTTATTATCAGTTTAAATTAAATTAATAATAACAGACAAAAAATAAAGAATTTACTAAAGAGTATAAATATTTTTTGAATAAATATTCGAAAAAAAATCTAAACCCCAAGAATATAAATAGCGAAAAATTTCAATTTTTTCGATGAAAAGATTATTCTAAAAATGAAAGAGAATAAATATTCATGTAATTTCTGGGAAAAATATCTAGTTCTCAAAATGAAAAAAATATAGATATAAATATACAAAACAGTGAAAAAAATCGTCTCCGGAGAACAATACACGATGGCGTATTGACAACTTAACTTTTCAGTCTGGAGCGTTTCTTTCTCGCCGATATAAATAAAACTCTCAAGAACAAAAGAATCACGTTCATAACTCGTTAAACGTTCGTTGCTTCTTTACGTAAAAAAATATTCGCCTTTGAAAAGATCTTTCGCAAATTAGAAAAAAAATTTGCAATTCTTTTCTTTTCCACTTTTTTTCACTATTTTTTTTTATTTATAATTCATGTACTTTTTAGCTTAAGCAACTTTTCTATATTTCTACTTTTTCTATTTTTAAAGTATATTTTCTAATAAATGAACTATTTGTTTCTATTAAAATAAAAAAAAATAAAAATAATAAAAATTGGAAAATAAAAGTATGGAAAAAAATTGAAAATAAAGAAAAAAAATCGACAAGTAATTTTTAAATCCAGTTGACAAAACACAGTAAACAGAATGTGAATTGCATCTTAAAAAATTTTTATTTTCCTTGAGAATTTAATTTGACCCGAAGGGAGTTTTTGAAGACCTTGAGTTCATTAACGCTATAAACGGTTTAAATTTTCTTTTCTTCATCTTCATCTTCATTTTTTTCTTTTTTCAGTACTTCGCCCGCTGTCTAAAAACCACTAACGCGCAAAGTTTTTAGCGTTGAGTATAACAAGTCGCACTTGAAAACCAAGAATTTTAGTCTCACAGTGTGGATAACGTTTGTCGCCAGCTCTTTAAACACACATCTTTTTTTTTCTCACTGACCCCTGACTTGTTTTATATTTCCCTCCGTCTCACTCGCGACGTTCATAATAAATTTAATTGGACTGGAATCTCGTGACTTAATCAATGCCATTTATTAAAAACTCCAGAATCTTGAATTTATCAACGCTCAACTATTATTATACTTCTTCTTGGAACTCCCTCTCAATTTTAATTTCAAATTATTTTCATTCACTTCTTTTCATTTTATTTTTTACTACTATTATTATTATTAATTTTGTTTTTACAATTATGTTTGTTCCTATTATTATTGTTATTTATTTAACAAAGTTGTATAGCAATTTATTTTTATTATTTATTTACTTTTATTATTATTATTATTATTATTATTATTATTATTATTATTATTATTATTATTATTATTATTATTATTATTATTATATTTCCAGTATCATTTCTTCAACAAAACTAAATATTAGTAAACAATGAATAATGGTAAAAAATAATTAAAATAGTGAAAAAGACTTTTTTTTGAGTAATTACACGGAGAGAGAATATATATTAAATTTTGTAAAAATATTTTCAAATTGGGGAAAAAGTGCGACAAAGCGTAATTTTGATATAAAAAATACTAAACTTTAAAAAAACTTATGTGAAATTTAGTATAATTATATCAAATATCAAGAATATTAATTAAATTCTAATATAACTTTAATAAATTTCACAAAAATATTTTTAAAGTTTAGAATTTTCAATATCAAAATTTCGCTTTGTTGCACTTTTTCCCCAATTTAAAAATATTTTTACAAAATTTAATATATATTCTCTCTCCGTGTATTGTGAATTTCTTCTTATAAATAGAATTTATTTGAAAATTTTCATATCGATGCAAATTTTTTTGATGCCTTCGCAAATTATTTTCAGATGAGGTGAATTCTCTCCTGTGATAACTTCAAGGAACGATAAACTGCATCGATAAAAAAAATCATTATTTTCACTATCATAAGGGAAAAAATACATTTTTAGTACACCACAAACGAGCCATTAAAACACCATTATTTTTTTCGAAAACAATTTCTTTTAAATCAATTCACAACTTTAGTGGTAAAGCAGTTTAACGACGTAAGCCAACGTTTCTCTAATAAACATTCATTGATGCTTTTTTATTTAAAAACCAAATCTTTTTACTTTTATTACTATTTATTTTTGGCAAATATCTTTAATTTTCCTTCATACAGGCAAAAATGAACTATTGCATATTTTTTACATCGATTGTATTGTAAAAGTAAAAATGAAAGTAGAAAGTAATATATTTTTATCCCAAGATTTAAAATTCGAAGCAGAAAATTAAATTTCCCGCCATATCTACTTTATCGACGGAACATAGATTGGAAACTACGGGCAAAAATCAACTGTTGGACATTTCCTCCATGGAATATTCTGTAAACGGATAAATTAAACACTGAAAGAATGACGAAAGTGAAGAAAGAAGGTTTTTTTAATTCACGTTCGGCACTGCTGCTGCCTTCTTACCTCACTTTGGCTTTCATTGAAAAATAACCGCGGAAATTCTTGTTTACCGAGAGTGTAAACTTGAGCCTAGAGAAGAGTAATTCTAGCCATTTTCGTTCAAACACAAATTTCCAAGAATCGACTTTCCAATTACCAAGTTTATTAATTAGTCTTAAGGAAACCTTAAACCGCTTTGCTTTTCATGTTTCAAAAGAAAAAGGCCTCTATAGACATTCATGAGGTCTTTAATAATCTAGATGAAAAATTCTTTTTAGAAAGTGGTATTTAAGATTTTTCTTTTTTCTTTCTCTCTCTCTTTCTCTTAGTTTCATTCTCAACTTATTAATTTATATATTCACATATGTAACGAAAGGTAAATGCCTCATTAGCTACGAAGCGAGTTTATAATATACATTATGCATTAGCAAACAAAGCTCATTTCCTAAGTTCTATTTTCGCATCGTATAATTATACATGACTCAGATCTTAATAGAATCTACGAAACTATGAATGGAACATAAAACATATTAGCCAATTGTTGTATTTATTATTCACAATGTTTAATTTATTTCCTTTGTTTTTTCCGTCGGTTAAAAAAAGCGTTCTATTATTATCTT
Organism: Leptopilina drosophilae; assembly: GCA_032873175.1. Classification (NCBI taxonomy): domain Eukaryota; kingdom Metazoa; phylum Arthropoda; class Insecta; order Hymenoptera; family Figitidae; genus Leptopilina; species Leptopilina drosophilae. The sequence continues at coordinate 23,245,099 of CM065483.1, forward strand.
TTTCAAACCATTTTTTTATATCTTTAGGTACTTTTATTATTTTATTAAATTGTATAACCGGGCATCGAATTCTGACACTCCCTCAATATTAATTAACACAAACTCATTAGAAAATTTGTAGTTTCCAATCTATGTTCTGTCGGTAAAGTAGATCAAGAATAGCGGGAAATTTAATGCACACAAATTTCGGTTAAAGCATAAAATTTTTAAAAATACGAAAGTTGTAAAAATTAATTGCAGAAAGGCAATAAGAATTATTTTTTTTGTAAAAAAATACATTTCGAAAAGAAGAATTCAAGGAAATTTTCAGAAACCTTTACGATCTTACGGTTAAATTGAATTTCTCTGTAAGTATTATTTACACTGAGGGAAACTAAAAAATTAACGAATCGAACGAGAGAGTCATACAAATAGAAAATTCACTCGAGCATTTGTGTTGCACTTGAAAAAGAGAGACTTTAAATCTCTTTTATTCTCGTTTTCTTCTAATCCATTTACGAGCTCTCTTTCAATTCCTGAAATTGCAAAATGTATATATTGTATATATACGAGAGTCTTAAACTGTTGTGTAATAGGTGAACCTTTCCATTTACTCACGTTCCTTTTTTTTAACTATAGAAAATATATCCGCACACACTAAAAACACTTTGCGTGAAAAATAATAATAAAAAAAAGAGTTTACCTAATGAATTCGCAATTGACCATCGCTATAAGGTGTGGGAGAGCCTCAAGCGCAAATAGTTACCATACAAATGTGATAAAAGGTCAATAGGCGTGGAATTACACTCAGGGCGTTGTTTTATCTTTTTTTTAAACCTCTAAATGTAAGAATTCTGTTTTTTCAGTAAAAATAGATAATGTGTTGAGGGAAAAAATTCTTCAGTAACTAAAATTTCCAATAAAATCCAGCCATTGCAGTGAATAATAGTATAACAATTGTTTTACTGATTGATGATTAGTATTGAAAATTTAATTCAAAATTAAAATATAATTGCATTGATTCTTATAGAGAAAATAAAATTTTAACTATTTCGTAGACCTGAAGTTGTTGCCGAAAAAAGTTATTTGGAATTTTTAGAGATGAAAATATCACTGAATGTGATTCTTTTATTATAAAATTTAAAAAAGGTTCAGGATACTTTTCTAACCCGAAACTTTTGAAACAATTTACAACATTCTTTTCGATTTGGCAAAAAATAAATGTTTTCGAAGCTCATAATCGACGCTAACTTCCTTATACAAAATAATGTTCAGGTTGTCATTTTAATTACTTTTTAGAAATTTTATCTAAAATTATTCTCTAATTCAAATACTTTTAGTATTTTTTGAGAACGCACCCTGTGTCTGAAATTATTCAAAAACTAAAGATAATTTTTAATAAATAAAAAATAGACAATTTTCCTATAGTAACTATTTTCATATAGAATTTATAAAAAATAAATGTTTAATTTTTTATAAAATTAAATAAGTTTTAAAATTGTTAAATAAGATTATTCGCAAAATTATTTAATATAAATTCATATTTGCGACGCGATCTGAATAAAAGGACATTCACTTTAAAGGTTATGGAGGAAAATCACTTTAAGGTTATGTTAGCGTTACTTTTTTCTTATTTAAAAGTTTCTTTTTACTTATTGCAAATTAAAATCAGTTTTTATTAAATATTTTAGTCGTAGTAAAAACTTAAACATTAATGGATCCAATTGATAATTGACAGTTTTTTGGTATTTTCATCTGAAAAATTGCAAACATAACCTATAATTTTTTGCTTCTAAGGTCCCTTTCTTCAGATGGCGTCACATTTATATTTTTTCTCACAAAATAACCGCAGTGGTTTTAATTCACTGTCATTTCCATAGCTTCGAAGAAAGGTACCTAAGAAACAAATTATTTGAAGATTATGTTTGTGATGTGACAGCAATGGAAAAGTTAAACAAAAATTCCGAAACATAATTAAAATTAGGTTAAATGGAGGAAAGAAAACTTCATTTAAAGGGTTGCCAGATGTGTTGAACCTTGAAAATAAGTAATTTGCGGTTTATTTATCTGTGTAATTAGAATCTTAATTAATTTCAGAATTAATATCCGTGTGGCACGAAAATCTACATCTGCGAGATAGTTAAATATATATATGCAACTCGATACCTAATTACAGTGAGTGCGTTTACAACACAGACGATTAATTTGCAAGCGTTAGAGACTGCTGGGAATTAAGAGCATCTATAGTGTGAAAATGCATTCTAAACACAAAACGAAATGTTCCGAATGGTCCTTTCACAGAATTACCACATTGTACGATAAATGTCACACAATGCCAACAATTTTCTAAGTCAACTCTCAACTGTAAGTTAAGTTCAAACTGTTGAACTCGAATTCATTTATTTCCGTCTAGTAATTTATTATCAGGTATTTATTACCCTTTTCGAATTCCCTGACTTTTTCAGCTTTTCCAGGTTGAAAAACGGAATTTTTCAAGGTATTTTGAAAACCACGTATATTATTAATAAGAAAATTATTGTAAATGGTAAAAATTCGATTATTTTCAAATCTAACATAATTCTTCACGAAAATCCAATTGTGTTTCAAAATTGTCAAAAATTCCCGTCAAAAGTTAAATAATCTTTATAAATAATAACATTTTTCTTCGAAATTCAATTATTTTCAAAAATTTTAATAAAATTCTTTTCAGAATTTCAATAGTTTTTAATATACAAAATTTATAATAAAATTCTTATCAGAATTTCAATAGTTTTTAATATACAAAACTTTTATTAAATTTTTTTGAAAAATTCAATTACTTAAAAAAATTTTATTAAAATTAAAATGTTTTAGAGGAATTCAATTATTATTGAAAAATTTCTTGATTCTTTGTGAAAATTCAATTTTAAAAAAAGTTCAATTATTTAATAAAATGTTTATTTTTAGAATAAAATAATTAAATGAATTCTGGTAGAATTTTCAAATAAATTTTTGAATGTGGTATTCAATTACAATCGAAAATTTTTACTGAAATAAGAAAAATAATTGATTTTCTGAGAAGAATTTTACTTTTTCTAAAAATAATTGAATTTTCTAATAATATATATTTACTTCAAAATTCAATTTTGTTTTAGTGTTTTAACTAAAAAATTTTTATAAATCCGGTAGTTTTAAATAATCAATGAAATATATATTAAAAAAATTGAATAATTTTAGAAGAATTTTAGTTACTAAAGTTTTTTAAAAATCTAGGTTTTTCAATTTTTTAATGAAATTCATTTAAAATTGAAGTTTTACAAAATTTTAAATGAAACTATTTTCAAGTTCATCTACTTATAAAAGTTATAATTGCAATTCTTTTAAAATTGAATTAATTTTGAAATATTTAAGTAAAATTAGATTTCAAAAATAAATTTTCCAGGATTTCGATCAAAATTCTCTGACTTTTCCATGTTTTTTCAATTTTTATAAAATTCCCTGACATTTCCAGGTTTTCCAGGTTTTCAGGTTGCGTGGCAACCCTAATTGTCCTTTATAAGATTTTTACATATTAGTTTTATTTAACTCTTACAATTTATTATTTTTGTTAATATATTTATTACTATTTCTTATCAAAGTTACTATTTTTCTTTAAAAAATTACATTTACAAAATTATTATTTTTATTATTAATATTAAAACATTGTTATTTGTAAAAAATTACCATTATTCGAAATTTATTATTAAAAAATACTGAGTAATTACAAAAGAAATTGAAAAGAGCAGTAAATTTAAAATATAAGTGTAGGACTCGAACATTTGTTATTCCTATCTGTTTAAATTTCCCCTTTTTAAAAATTTCCTGAGCACTTCCGCCTCATTTGCAGAAGGGTCAGTCTCTCCCTACTTATGTAATTATATACAAAGTTTTAAAAAATCAATAAGCAAAAACTTTTTTCTACAAATTATCGAAATAATAGTATTTTAAAAATAATAATTTGTAATTTGAAAAAAGCAATAAATAATAAAAATTCATATCTCGTGTTATTGAATTAAAAGGAAAAAAATTATTTTTCACATTTAGAAAAAAAGGGAAAATCAAAACGTCAATAATATTTTCAAGTTTTTAAAAGTTTTTTTTCGCGATATCTATTTTTTCTATTTAATACTTCTTGGAATATTATTTAAAGAATGTTTACGATTCGATAATAAGTATAACTGATATCGATATGTAGTGTTATTTTAAATTATTTAAAATGGTTTATTGTAATAAATTATTTAAAAATAATTTTAAAATAATTTTTAAATAAATGTACGATTATACAGAAATAAAAAAAAATAATTGTTCAATACTTTTTCTCGAATTAAAAACTTTTTAATTGAATTGCGAATTTTGAAAAGGGCTCAACTCTGAAAATCGTAAGAGTCATTTTCACTGTCTTTTGTTATATAAAAATGACACTTACGGTTTTTAGAGTTGAGCCCTTTTCGAAATTCGCAATTCAATTGTTATAAACATTTTTTCTGAGAAAATTTTGTTTTAAATAGAAGAAAAGAGTTGAGGAATGAAAAAGAATGTTAATTCCCTAACGCTGTTTGTTATTTTTCCAAGACAAGAATTTCCACTTGGCCATTTGCGTATGTGCATAACTGCATAAAGAATTATGTAAATACGCGCTATTAATAAATTTTGCCTCGTATAATGGCTTTTAAGATTTGAAGAATGTTCAAAAACATTATCGTCTTATATACAGAGAAAATTCCAACTGTGATGAAGAATTTTCATCATACTACAATTCTTTGGAAATAATAAAACACGAGAGGATATTGAAGTTAATTTTAGAGTTCTGATAAAATTGAAAAGAGAGAGAGAGAGAGAAATCAAATAAAAAAATTATAATATATCGATTTGTTTGCTGACGAAGAAATGTTATTACACACCAAGGTACTTTGAGTACAACGGCTTCTAGCGTCACATACAAAACATTATACTGACTCTGTGTCTTCGTCGAGGACGAGACATTCTGCGCATCGTAATTTACAATCTTTCTTATGTTATACGTGCGTGTAACAAACGTCGAGAGCGAAAATACCGACAGGAATTTATTTTATACCTTTCGCTTTTCACTCATGTGCAAATGCTTTTACTTTAATTCTTGTTTACCGAAACATTTGACTTCAAAAATAGTTTTCTTCTAACCCAGTGACACGAAAATATTCAAAATTCAATTTAGATTTCAATTATCGTAGCATTTGGATCGAATTACACTAAGTGAATCGTAATTTTGACGAATTTGTCATTTTTCGACATTCAAATTTAGCGCCGAAACTGCTTTACCGGTAGAACATAGAGGGGAAACACAAATAATTTTTTCAGTTATTTATAAACATACTGAGAGTAAGTTTAGATTAAGGAAAACTTTGTTAATTAGAATTTTGATAAAATTAAATAACATTTCTAAGTTTTTCTCTATTAAATTTGTAAATAAAATTCTATGTTAAAAAAAATGTCTGCTTTCGTTCTGATAATTAAAATGCGGTAAAATATTAAGTTTCTCAAAAATTTTAAAAGAAAATCCTGAAGGTCTTTAAAAAATGATTACGTTTAATTCAACAAAATTCACTATAAAATTTATTTGTTGATATAATTAATCTGTTAAATAGTTTATTCTTTTTATTTACCAAGATTTCGAATTTACCGCCAAGTCTACTTCATCGACGGAACATAGAGAGGAAACTCAGGCGAAAAAATGTTCTTAATTCTTCATTAATAATCGTAGAAATTGATAAAATTACAGAAAAACTAATTCCATTAAGAAAAAATCTGTTAATTACCATTAATAAATTAAAAATTCTGCTGAAGGAGAAAGTTTTCTACAAATTTAATTCTGAAAAATTTTTAAATGCGCTAAAGAGGTCAACGATCTATATTATACATTAAAGCATTTTAAACGATAAGCCAAGAATAGATGTGAATTTCCAGTAGAATAAATTCCATTTAGCTTTAATATAGCTCATAAAGTAGTGATCGAAACTTTTCACGATAATAGAGTATTGATTAAAATTTAATAAATCTCCGCGATCCAACTCGTTAAAAATGACAAGTTTCGTCAACATCGCTCTCTATCTACCACTTGTCACAATATGCATATATAGACGTAAATTGTAAACACATTCTTTCTCATTAAAAGGCCACGCAACTAACATTCCAATCTGGTATTATCGACTTGTATTGTATATTATTGTAATTATTCTCATTGCTCATTTAGTGAGATAAAACAATTTTTCTAGAATTCAATTTCGAATTCTCTTCTAATTATAATAATATAATTAATTATTGCCTTAGTTTTTCATTATTAAATCAGTAGTATAATCATAAAATAATATTCGATTCGAAACTTTTTCTAAAAAAACGCATCTATATGTTCTGTCGGTAAAGTAGAAAATTGCGCGCGAACTTTAAACACTTAATTTCAGAATGTTATTTAAAGACAACAAAAGTATTAAATTAAAGTATTATATAATAAAAAGAAGTAAACCAATTAAAAAACCAGTGAAAAGCGAATTAAAAAACAATAAAAATAACAATAAAAAATGAAAGAAGAAATTAGTCTCGAATTATTTTTACGAACCCATTTCGCTTTTAGCACCGAATAAGTAAATGTTTTCTGTTGGCTATTCTTTTAGAAAATTAGAGTTTACATATTCTTTAAGTGGCAGTGTGCGAGAATTGGATATATATGTGTATTTTTTTGAAAGAAAGTTTTACAATCGAATTAACTCTCTCAAGTTTTAAAAGTCGTGAGAAGCCAAAAAGGATCCAACCGCATCCGGCATTTAACTATGGAATTTGAGTCGACCTTGTCACGCACAGTTCTCTCCGAGAGTGAGTGTGTCTATATGGACAAGAGAGATGACTGAAAAATGCTCGTTTTATTCAAAGCACTATATACTCTCTTCGTGCGGATAATCAGAACGTGTCTCACCCCGCGGATTCAATTTTTCGAATAGCTCGCATTGTACATTTTTCACCCCATTTTTTTTCCTTCTTTTGATGCCAAACTCGCGCGTCAATAGAGTTGAAAAAAAGGGAGAATGCGAGATAATACCCAGTGAGTGCATTTTTAGAAAATTCAGCCTCAACTTTTTACCCTCCTCAACGCTCATAGTTAAAAATTTAAGGGCGAGCGTTGTTTTGAAAAATCTGTACATACAATCGACAATCGTAACAAAAGGGGTAATAGTGAAAATTCAATAGTAAAAAATTAGAGAACATTGTTTACTGATTGAAATTAAGTTTTGACCCTTTTTAGGATTGTAGAAAGAATAGAAAATAATTTTATCAGGTTTTGTGAATTTTTTAGAAGAGGAAACGAGAGAAATTTTATGTTTACATCATTCGCACCTCATATCTTTCACAAGTGAATGAACTTACGTAAATGTAAACCATAACGCGTATAGTAAAGTGCAGCGTGCACAGCCTTTCGAAACTTTGACCCTGTACGAAAGACGACCTACCTACCTATATGCCTCACGGTCAAGGTCACGGATACGACCTTGAGACATACCGCAAGTGCGACGTCACATCACAATCATTACTCCTCTAAAATTTCTCCAAGGTGGACTCCATTCATCACAATAAACAAATAAATATTTTTTTCCTTACAATTTTTAATTTTTTTCCAAATTTAAAATAAAATTTTCAAATTTTCTATAGTCTTTTTCCTATCGACACATTTCTATAATAAAAATATCGCAAGGGAAAAATTATTCTATTAAAATTAGTAAATTTTTCCATTTTTAATTTGAATTTCCCGCCACTACTGCCTTAGTGATCTGCATTACCGACAAAACATAGAATGGAAACTCAGTTACACAAACTGGACGCTAAATCAATTGAAAGTTACGATTTTCCTAAAGTTCTAAACGCTTCACAAAGTGGAAAACAATGTAAACTAAACACTGTTATTTGAAGAATTGTTTAAAAATATACGAAACAATTTCGAAAATAAAATCGTGAAATAAATCGTTAAATATAATTAATTTGAATCCTATTTTTAAGAAATGGACAAAAAAATAGAAATTACAGTTGAAGGAAAGTAATTAAATATTTTTTTGATTCGAAAATTGAATTTTTATGGGTAACAATTTCTTTTGCAATTCTCTCTAATCCCGTTATACTTTACGAGTATCTTGTGTATATGAAACCTAAACATATCAACAACAACTGCGGTTCGCTTGTGGCCGGTCTTAAAGAATTCAAGACTATAAATGAAATATTCAACCACAAGTTTTAGTACCTTCGAGTACTAAAGGATTCAATGAATTAAAATTTTCTCTTCTTCCAGGCAATAATTTTCCTCCACTTTTCAGACGAAGGACAATAAAAATTTTTTAACCACATAAAATTTATTTCTCCACAATTTTTTTTGTTTCTCGAAAAAAATATTCCAAGAAAAAATTTAATGATGAAAATATTTTTATCTACCAATCAAATTAGGAAGAATTAATATTAAACAAAACGATGACTTACTTTTTACCAGAAGTGAAATGAATTTTGTAATATATAGACAGAATTTTTAAGAAACAAAAAAATAAAAGAACTCGACGCCGTTATATTTGTCATTTCTGTCAAGAAAGGAAAGAACGTAAATCACAATTGCAAGGTTGAAGATAACGGAAAAATTTTTCTTTTCTGAAAAGAAATGTTGAGATCAATGTACTTGAGAGACAGGTGCTGTAAAGAGAGAGAGAGCAAAATTGTTGATTTTTAAAGAGAGGCTGAAAAGTGAGGAATCGAGACACCTATAGATGGTACTTTTATGGCGCATCCCACCAAGTCCAAGGGCGTTGTAAAAAGAAATAACACATCAGCAAGTGATGAAAAATATAATGTAAAAAGGAAAAAAAATATCACTACGAGGCCAAAAATTTACGACATTTTAAAAGAAAAATGACACTTTTTGTTGAAAGAAACGAGAGAAAAATATATCCTCACTATAGTAATTTAGTCATCGTTATTGCGAGAAAAAATGTACAATCATAAAATTTCTACAATCACTAAATTTGAACAACAATTTTCATAAAATAAAAATTTTATATTCTTAAAATTTCCATCATACAATATGATTTGATCTCAATTTTAACAATTTAGAATAATAACTCCTTTTTCCAATTTTTAACTATTTTTCTTTTATAGACAAGACTGTTTTTAAAATTTTTAATAAATTTCTTCAAAATATAAATTTCAATTAAATTCTGACAAAATTTGCATTTAAACATTGACAATTTTTTAATTAATATACCTATAACTTGAAGAAATTTTAACTACATAATTTTTCAGAATCCTAACTTTTCTGAGTTTTTAAATTAAATTATTCAATGTATCAGTAAATTATTTAAATTAATTTTATAATTTTTAGTAACCCTTTTTAAAAATTTTATAATTTTTAATAACCCTTTTTCAAAGTTTAATTTAATACAACTCATGTCATAATATTTTTAAATAAAATTTTATTATTTAAATTATCATTTGTAGGTGCAATTTGAATTTTTTTGTCAAAATATTTTATAATAAGATTTTATTATTTAAATTATTATTTGTAGGTGCAATTTGAATTTTTTTGTCAAAATATTTTATAATAAGATTTTATTATTTAAATTATTATTTGTAGGTGCAATTTGAATTTGTTTTGTCAAAATATTTTATAATAAAATTTTATTATTTAAATTATTATTTTTAGATACAATTTGAATTTTTTTTGTAACAATATTTTATAATAAAATTTTATTATTTAAATTATTATTTTTAGATACAATTTGAACTTTTTGTTGTTGTTTTCATAATCTTAAAAAAAATTGATAAGCTCTCCGTAAAAATTCATTTATTTATCAATTTTTTTAAATTAAAAGTCGTTAATAATTTGATTAATTCAAAAATGTGGATAAAGTTTATAAAAAATTCAATTAATTTTAGGTATAAAAGGAACTTTTATGAAATTTCAGTTACTTAAAAATTTTCTAATTTAATATATTAAAAAATGCAACTATTTAAAAATAAAATTTTTAATTCATCCTTTGTTATTCAAAAACAAAAGTTTTGTAGAAATTTTAAATCTCAATTTTAACTTTTACAGAGGACAACTAGAATATTATTATTGTTAACAAAAATTCTTCTTTACCTAAATTATTTTTAAAATTTTCGTTTAAAATTCTACAAAACTCGATTATTCTAAAAAATAGTATTAAAATTAAAGATATTCGATTATTTCCAAATAAAATATCAAGAAGTTTTAACTATACGAGAATTGTCTACTAAAATATTTTCCATAATACAACTATTTTCCGAAAAATTTAAACTTAAAAATTTTGGAATACTGAATATTATAAAGATATTTGAATAAACTTATTCTTTTTTCAAAAATAACAGTATTTTAAAAAAGTTAGAAGTGTAATTTCATAATTTTCTATTAAAACATTTTGCAAAATTTTTCGTTAATTATGAGAAATCTCTTTTAGAATTCCATTATAGAAAAAGAAAAAAATAAAATACGCTCTAAATTTAATTATTCTCAAAAATTAATAAATTCGTCGCTTTCTTCGAAAAAGTTAATGTGAAATTTTTTTCCAATATGTTTCCCATCTACACCCTGTCAATAATGCAGGTTCGGCGCGAAATTTAAATTCCAATTTGAAAAATTATCTTCTACGTTGAATTTGAAAAGAAAATTTATCACTCAACTTTGCGTAAAAGTATATTCAAATAAGAGGCAATTGAAGTAAAATTATGAGCCTGTCAAAACGGAAATGAAAGGAAAAGTGGAAGAATCTCTCTCTCGCGTGTTAAATTATCTGGTGCGTGACAGTTGCTTGGATTGCTCAATCGAGGAAATATCTAGTTTCATCACAGAGTATGACACGATCTTGTTTACCATTTACAAGCAAGTTCATCTCATTTCCATTTACCGCCTGCATAATTTCTCTCTAACTGGAATTTTTTTTTCTAAAATCGTATTTAATTGAAAAAAAAGAGGGAAAAAAATCCCCGAAAATATTAAATAAGGAAAAAAGTGTATTCTTACTTTTAAAAACAATGGAATATTAGTAACTTTTCCAAAATTGCCATAGAAGAAAAGTATTTAAGTATTTTTTTGTAAAAAATTAACATCGAGAACTAGAAACGAAAAATAAAAATTATTCCGCGATTGGAAATTTGAATTTAAAATCGTCTCTTCAATGCGATGGAATTCGTTATACAAGAAACTCGAATACTTGAATACTTTCGAACTGCGGGTTCAAAACAAGAATTTCTAGACTCGAACTGAAGAGAAGCGGAAGTGAAAAGCGAAAAAGGTATTTTTTTTTTGCAAAAACTCGGTTCATTGGCTAATGTATAGACAACGATTTCCCGAGCTCTTTAGCATCGATCCATGTCGAACGTTTGTTGCGTTCAAAGTGAACGAACGATAGAACGAACGTCACCTAGGTCAGGCTCTCGGAATAGTAGCATTTCTGTTTGTCACGCTTCTGCGCATACAACATATATATACGCAACTCTCGATCGTTTGTTAAACCCACAAGAAGTGTAATTTATTTTATTTACGAATGCCAAGTCGAAACGAATACAACGCTCTCGATAGTTGGATAACTCACAAGCGACCGAGATCACTTAATGTCCCCAAACGTTATTTTTGGTGTCCACTCACGTTTATTTGCGTGGCAAACTAGAAACTCAAAAGTCACACACACAAAGTGAGGTCAGGAATTCATTAAACTATCGGAGGCGAATAGAGATCGTTTCCGAATCATACTGAGACCTTTTTTTCCTCTTTTATCGTTTCCAATCTATGAACAGTCGGTAATGCAGAATTATAGCGGGAGATTTGAATTTATTTTGAAAATTGTAAAATATAAACATTACGAACCTTGTCTTTTTCAGTGGCCTCGTCCTGATTTTTCTCCTCGACGGTTTCTGTGTGTGGACCAATGCCGTTGGTGGTGGGCTTTGTGTCGGCTTCCTCAATCCTCTCGAGTTTGCCGTCGCCTGGTGCTGCGGCATCGCCAACGCTACCCTCGGCAGGTAAACCCTCCTTTTTCGGCGTTGTCGTTATGTCCACGGACCTTTTGCTTTGTCGCGCTCCCATCTTTACTTTTGTTTTCCTATCAAACTACCGTGATTTACTTTTATTTATTTGATTCGATCGTTTCACCTGACGATCCTCTTTTTAACTGCAAAAAAAGAAAGAAACAAACAAACGTTTAAAAAGAGATACCAGAGAAAATATTTCAACAATAATTTATTATTAAAAATGTGCTTAAGATTAGCGTCGAAAATTATTATTACTTGGCAAAACTAAACTATCATTTAGAGAAGAAATTGTCATGAAACAAATTTCTTTATTACACCTAAGGAGTAAAAAACATCCAGAATATTCTTTTTTATCTAAATCCTTCAAAACAATTGTTTGATATTGAGAAAAAATTAATTTTTACTATTTTATAGTTTTTGATTTTTGAAAGGAGATTCAGTTTAGAAACAGAATTTGTAAAATAAAGTAACAAAAAGGTAAGTTTGTTTTAAAATTAAATACCGAGAATACTGGTATTAAAAATACTAAATATTGTGAATACTTTAACCAAACTTAAAAATTATAAATTTCAGTCAAAATTAGTAAATTTTATTTCGCGCTTGGTAAAATTTTCTCTAAAATAGTAAAATTATCTATTAAACTTAATTATTTCCAGGTGAACTTTTACTATTTCGGAAGAAAATTTCTTTATAGAAAATAAAAAAATTAACTTAAAAAATGGTAAATTATCTGGAAATAACAATTTTTAAAAACAAATTGTACTACCTTTAAAGAAAATTTTGAAAACTTTTCAGCAAAAGTTAACTTTGAAATTAATTATAAACTCTTTTCACAAATTTAATTAAAATTGTATTAAAAATAATTGAATTCTTCTAAAAAAATTGATTCAAATTTTTGAAAATAATTAAATTTATGCAAAGAATATTATTAAAAGTTTTGAAAATATTAATTGGAAATATTTCACAAAATTTTATTAAAAATGGATTGAAAATAATTAATTTAATTTTAATTAAAATCGTATCAAACGAAATTTGAATTTTTATAAAAAAATTTATCAAAACTTTTCAAAATAATTGACATTCTGTGACAAATTTTACTATTTACAAAAATAATTGAATTTTTCAAAAGCTTTTATTAATTGTTAAAAATAATTAAATTGATGCAAAAAATATTATTAAGCTTTGAAAATAATTGAAATATTTTATAAAATTTTATCAAAATTTTATTTGAAAATAATTTATTTAATTTTAATTAAAATCGTATTAAACAAAATTTGAATTTTTATAAAAAATGTTATCAAAATTTTTCAAAATAATTGACATTCTGTGCTAAATTTTACTATTTACAAAAATAATTGAATTTTTTAAAACCTTTTATGGTAATTATTAGAAATAATTAAATTGATGCAAAAAATATTAGAAAGCTTTAAAAATAGAAATATTTTATAAAATTTTATTAAAATTTGATTTGAAAATAAATGAAATTTTGCTATGCAATAAAAATAATTGAATTTTTTAAATATTAATAAATGTTTTTTAAATAATTGAAATGTTTCATGAAATTTTATTAAAATTGTATTGAAAATAATTGAGTTTCTCTAACTTCATTAATTATGAAAATTAAAATTTTGTTAAACCTAACAAATCATGCGCAAATCGTTCTTAAAATTTATGAAAATAATTGAATTTTTTAGAAAAATTTAATTAAAGTTATATTAAATATAATTTAATTCTAATAAAAAGAATTTTAATAAAATTATTGAATTTTCGTGATTTATTTCTAAAGAAAATTGTGTTTTTTTCATAATAATTGAATTTTTTCGAAGAATTTTATTAAATTTTTTGAAAATAATTAAATTTCTTCGAGCAACTTTATTAAAATTATATTGACAATAATTGAACACTATTTAAGAATTTTAATAAAACATTTAAAAACTAATTAAGTTTTTTCGATAAATTTTATTGACAGTCTATTATAAATCGCTTTGTTTTTGTTTTATATTGTTCACCTTGTACAAAAGATGCGTAAGTTTAATACTTTGTAGTATACAATTTACGTTTCAATAAAACTAACATTGTTCAAAATTTACAAAAAGCAGAAATTGGTTTTTCAAAAAACTAAAAGTATTGTTAACTTTCAAAAAATGACCGTTTTTGTGCATTTTTATTAAAAAGAAAAAAGAAAAGAACATGGAAAATATGAGCCTGAAGTTTGCAATATTTAAAAAAATGAAAAATGAAATCCAAAACATTATCCTCGTGTTATTCTTTTCATTTTTGAGTTGAAAAAAAAAACCTTTCCAATTTCATCGAAACAAAATTTTTAAATTGGAAATACTTTAGAGAAAATTGCCAAGGTTTCTTAAAAAAAATTGTCATTGTTACAGCTCAAATATTCTTATCATCATTTTATGGAAGTTGCGTTTATCTCAATTTTTATACACATTCTTTGTCCGTGAAATTTTATTATAAAAGCGCATTTCTACAAAGGACTCTTGATTAGCTTTAGCGAGCGACTCAAATGCGTCATATAGATCTACGTTCTTTGATAACGTGTTCATATAATGTCGTTTCCTTTTGTGTCACACTTGGTATACTCTTCAAAAAGAGTACATCATAAAAAAAAGAGAACGAAAACTTTTCCCAACAATTTCAATCAACGTTTTTGTAAAATAAAAATTTGCATACAATATCTCTCGAAGAAATGAATTACATCTTAAATTATTACTTTATGGCCTACACAAAACGGCAATCGTCGTCATCATCGGAAATTTAATTTCCGAACTCAAAAGTCAAGTCAATTATCTGTGACATTGCTAATGAGCGCTAGCAATGAATTTAAGTTTCGTTCTGTTTTAAAGTTGTCTTTAAAATTTTATAATAGAACGAATTATTACTGTTTATATTTATTTTTGTAATAAAATTTAATTAATTTATCAAAGAAATTCACATTATACATCAAACGCACATTAAGCGCAACAAACGGTTGAATTTAATCTTATGTGCAAATAACATTAAATCCACAGATGACATAGAATACTAAAATGTTTTTTTTAAAACAAGAAACATTAGATGAAATGCTATAAAACATAACATACATTAAAAGAATAGAATCCTTAAAATACAGCAAATGCATCAACTATACAAAGTACATCTTATCAAGTGAATAAAACACAACGACAAATTTTTGATAACATCTATTTAGAGGAAATACTAAAATCGAGACTGGAGAAAAATTGAAATTTGTTTTAAGAGCATATATTATGAGAGTTCCCTTTATGTGTGTGTTTGTTTGCGGTGAGGACAGAAAATCCCCGGGAATTCTATCTGACATTGTGTGCCTGGAACTTGAAGAGTGCAGGAGCACTAATGACAATGGCTGTAACGTGTTAACACGCATTTAAATACCACATACAACGAACCACACGCATTGTTGCCTTTATCATTCTTCCAACAGCTGACAAACGCCTCTGTTGTTGTCACCACCAACATCTCAAGGCAAACAGACACACATCTGGACTTTCCCTTACTTATATAGTGACACTAGAGTCACAACTAACATATTAATTTAATGTACAAACATCACTTCTTCAAATCCATAAGTCCCTGAAGTTTGCGTCGAGACACTTATGGAGACTAATGTCTATTTTTCGAGGAGTTTGACGATGAAATTTTCACTAATGACAATATTGCCTTCTTCAAAGGTTGACACAAAAATTTAATTTTCTTTCCCCTGATATTCCCCTGATTTGCAGGCAATAATTTTTAATCTTTCTCTGATCCTGAAGAATACTTTGATTTACTTTGATTGAAAACCTTTTTACACGAAGAAAAATATAAAGTAAGTTTTACTACTTTTATAAGCAAAATCTAAACTGTCAGAAACTTCTACGCATTTTTGGTAATTTTTATTACGTTCAGAGTAAATTTTGCTACGTTCAAAGTAAATTTTACTATGTTCAAAGAACATATTTGTAAAAAACTAGTAAAATTTACTTCAACTATAGCCAAATTTACTCCGAAAGTATAGCAAAAGTTACCAGAAATGCGCCATGAAAGCAGGAAAAGTTACTTTATATTTTTTTCCATTTAAATTTAACAACTTACAAGAATATTATTATTATTCTTATAAAAACATGACCGAGTGATAATTTCATTATTTTATATCATAAAAATATTTTTACTGTAACTTCTTAGGCATTATTTTTTACATTATTTAACAAAAAATTGATTTCCTAAAAAATATAAATATTAAAATATTAAAATAAAATTTTTAAACAAAAATTTTATTAAAATTAGTCGAAAGAATTTAATTATTTTGAAAAGTAATAAAAGCCCTTTCTCAAAATTCAATTCTACCATGCCCCTGAAGTTGTCATCGATGCTCAGCATCGAAAAATATTTTTTTGTACAAAACCAAAAAAATCACTTAATTTTTACCAAAGTTTTAAGTTAAAAAAATAGTATTAAATAGTTTTTTACTTCTCAGGTGAATAAAAAGAGTAAAATTAATTAAAATTTTTTTACTAAAAATAAGAAAAAATACTTTTTGATGCTGAGCATCGATGTCAACTTCAGGAACCTATTCTACTTATAAAAATTTAAAATAAACTTCTCGGTAAAGTTTCAATCACTTTCAATATTTCATTATTTTAACATTTTAAATGAATATTATAACTTAAATTCATTTTAAAAATAATTTTTATTAAAAAAGTCTACGAAAATTCAATTATATAAATACAAAAATAAATAATATATTGAATGTCTTTTAAAATTGAATTTTTAAAAGGAATTCTATCAACAAATTTTTTAATAATTGAATTCTTTCGAGGAATTTGATTTAAATTGATAAAAAACAATTTAAATATTAACAAGAATTTGTATGAAATTTTTTAAAATAATTTAAAAGCAGAGCATTTTTATATTTATAAAGATAATTGAAATTTTGACGAGGATTTAAAGAAATTTTTGAACATAATTGAAATTTGTCGAAGAATTTTATTGTTTTTAAAAATAATTGAATTTTGCAATTATTTGTAACTTCTAAAAAATTCAATGTTTTTAGTGTTTTTAACAAAAAATTTTCAAAAAATCAATTATATTTAATAATTAATTAATAATGTATTTATTCAGGTATTAAATATATTTTAAAATTTAACAGAGTGTCTACTATTTTCATTCAACAAAATTCCCGGTTTTTCCCTGTTATGGCCTAATTTTTGCCCGGTTTTCTTTTCTCATAAAATTTTAATTTAAATTTGATTTCGAGCATAAATAAATTTATAATTTTAATTGAAAATTTGGAAAATAATTTTTTCAATTTTTTAAAAATATTCTTGCCTTCTTATAATTATAATTGGAAATTTTCTTTTTCAAGTTTATTACAATTCTATTGATAATAATTGAATTTCTGCAAAGAATTGTACTATTTACAAAAATAATTGAAATCCTTCCAAAGAATGATATTATTTATGAAAATAATTTAATTCCTGTCAAGAATTTTATTACAATTTTAAAAAAAGCAGTGATTAATTATTTATTTAATAAGTAATAAATATTAAATTTGCTTAAGAAATGATAAATATAATTTATTTGAACATTCAGAAATTTGAAATTATAAAAATTTGAGAGGAGTTCAATAATTATAACTATTGAATAAAAATAGAATAATATAATTTTTAGAAGCAAAAAATTGATTAAAACTTTAAGAGGGACTTTATATTTTTAAAAGAAACTTATAATTACGGTCACTAACTTCCCTTGATTATTTTCGAAAAATTTAAATTAAAATTCTTTCAAAGAATTAAATTATTTTTCAAAAAAAAAATGTAAAGAAATTTCAGTTATTACAAAAATTTTCAATTATTTGTTTAGAAAAATTTAATTATCTTGAAACAATAGAATTGAAATGTTTCAACAATTTTATTTTTCAGAATTTAAAAAAAAAATTGCGAGAATTCAATTTTGATAAAAAATTTGAAGTGCATATCGTTTTTTTTAAATTAACTAACAAAACTTTAAATGATCAATCTTCGCACTAAGAAACATGAATTCATTAAAATGTGACTATAAAATCGAATTATTAATTAATTATTAAATTAAAATACTTTGAAAATTTTATTTGATAAAAAGTTTCTAAAGAAATTCTTTAACGAATTCAATTACGTATTTTCAGTCAAATTTCACAATATTTCTATTAACTCCATAATTTTTTAAAATTTATTTACATAATCTATTTGAATTAGTGCCTGACATTTACTATCAAATTAATTTTTTTGAACTAATTCAAAGTTAGAGAAGAGTATAAATATCTGTAAAAATTGAAATAAAAAGTAATGTTTTTAAAAACAAATTAAAATAATAAAACTTTTTTTAATTTTGGTGAATAAATTCCGGGTTTTGTATAAAAATCGCGGTTTTTCCCGGTTAAATTAAATTCCCGGTTATTTTTTGGTTAGTAGACACCCTGTTTAACTAATTTCAGAAAAATTTTAATTATCAAAGTTTTCCAAAAATCTAAATTCTTTAAAATTTCTAATCAAATTCATTCAAAATTGAAATTATACAAAATTTCATATTAAAAATTTTCCAAGTTGATCGATTTATAAAAATTATTTACAAAGCTCAAAAACGAAACTAAATCATTGAATAGATTTCTCAAGTATAATGAAAAGAACAATGACACCAATCTCATTAGACTGTTGTATAACGAGCAATTAGTGAGTCAATGCTGTATATAACAATTCTAGGAAGTTCTTTTTATATATTACAGAAACAAATGCAAATGAGAATTAAATAAAAAATGTACAGTTTTATCGTGACTAATATGAAGAACTTAAAACGCTGATTCGCGTGGGTTTGTTCTCTGTAATACAAGTCATGAAACGCATGTAATTTTTCTCCTTCTCTTCCGCTCTTTGCATACTTGTAGAACAAGCGTTTCAAAAAGCGACTCTTGAGCTTATCAAATCAAGACGGCAAAATGAAATATGATGTCAACTTTCCACATCAAGTTCAAGTGCAAACGTCTAATGATTTCGAAATAATACCAAATTAGTCAACCCTTCATGAATCACTTTGTGATTTTCCTCTTACATTTATCGCTGAATTTTAGACTCTTTAATGCAATCTCCAATTCAAAAATTAGAAATTTGCAAATTATCAAGTTGATAATTAGCAATTTGAAAAATTTTTACTTCCATGAATTTAATAACTTGAGGAAATTTGAAATTTGCTAAATTTACAATTTAATAATTACAAATTTTCCTAAGTAGATTTTTATAAGTATTTAAGACACTAAAGAATTTGCAATTTGCGAATTAGGTTCCACGATTTTCTAACTCCTAATTAATGTAAAATATACTGATTAGAAATTTGCTAATTAGTAACTATGCTAATTACTATGCTAATTACTATGCTAATTACATAGTAAGAAAAATAAATTTGTAATTTGCTAAATAAGAAATTTACTAGTTAGTAATTTGCAAATTAGTTACTTCCAAAATTTTAAAAGTTTAAAGAAAAATTTTTTTTAAATTCATGAAAAACCCTGACTTTTTCCTGACCTGTGGCAACTATGAATTAAAATATATTAAATCGTAAAAATAAAAAATGAAAAAAAAAATGAAATATTAATTCAAAAAGTGAAAAAGTAAACTGCCTTTAATTATACACAGTGGATGATTAATTTTCCTCTTAAACGCCATCAATTACAGTGGAGATCATTAGAAGGGAATATATCTGCATTGGAGAAAGGAGAGTGCCATTATAGATCGGTTATCTCTCGGTTTCGACATGAACGCGGAAAGATTCACGAGAATGATTGGATCGATTCGATTACTCGGCTAAAGGAGAATCCAATATTCTTTCTTGTTTTTTTCTTTGTTTTTTCCAAGTTAGCAAAAGAGGGAAGACAATTGGGAAGAATGGAAAGTTTACGAGCATCCAGTTTGCCTTAGTTTTTAGTTTCCACCTTCGATTCTAAGCAATCTCTCTCTATCTCTCTCTCTCTCTTTCTGTCTTTCTACAAGTAGCTATGTATAGTGACAGGTAGTAGCAATGAATAGTCGCATTTGTCTCTAGCTAGCCTATTCAGCGATCATTGCACTTTCCTTTCTTCGATGTTTGTGCAACCACGTCCTACGATCTTATCCCAGGATATTCAACTCGAGTCATTGAGAAAGAATCTTTTTTTCCTTAATATTTTTTCTCTTCTTTAACATGTTCAATTCCAAAAGGTACATTTTCCTTATCCAATTGCCTTTGAAATCGAAAACCGTTAAACTTTTTTTTCAAGAATTTTAGAAACATGATTTTTTTTCAATTTTCCCTATTAATTTCTTTTACAATAAGTAATTTTTGAAAAATTTCTACCTTTTTTCTCAAAAAAACGATTTTGTAACAAATTCACTTTTTGAAGGCAATTCAATACGAATTGCCGTCTAAACAAAGTGGAAAATGGAAGTACCATTTTTTTCCAAATTTGACAGTAGATTCGCTTACCGACTGTCACTACAAATAGTATTTTTCGTTATTTGTCAATTTTAAGGGACGGAAAAACGAAAATCGATAAATTTAGATAACTTTAATGCCAAAAAATAATTTGGGGGAAAAAGATACAATTTCGAAAAACGCCAAGTTATGAGAGACTCGAATTATAGATAAATTCATTTAATAAATTGTTTCCTACATTGTGCGTGGTGGCAGTAAACAAACTTTATAGGGCAATAATTTTAGCGGAGAAATTGAACAAGTATTTTGAAGGGCCAGAGGCTTTTAGTTTGGGGAATTATAATAGAATGTCCCCAATGCCAATACCACACCCCTGTTTGCCTGTGTTTGACCTCGAAATGGAACACAAAGTAATAAATTTTGACGAGCCCAAAGTCACACACTTTTGTTGTTGAAACGAAGAAAATTAGATCTAAAAATCTTGTGGGTCGTTTTTTATTCTCTTTTTACCGACACCGTCCATAAATTTTTAAAAACGACAACCGTGACCATTGCTTGTCAAAACAGTATATTTTCTTCTGTTTGATTTTAGAAAAAAAAGATTAAAAAACTTAAGACAATAAGAAGAACATTATCGAGCAAATGAATCAATAATCGGTAGGAAAGTGACACTCGAGATTACGGTTATCACTTGGTTAATTGTGTCAGATTCTACGCTTTAGATCATGTACTAATGTGTAATTTATAAATTGATTATAGACACAGTAGCACTCTCGATAAATAGAAAATGATTGCATATCTTGTGAGCAAGATACACACTCGATAATACACTTTTAATGATCGAAAAAGCAAACAAAAATTATTGCTTTGATTTCATTCAAGTTAAGTTTAAAATAAATAATGATTTTCTAAAAATATCAAAATTTCAGACTTCGCACTCAATAATTAATTTTAAAAAAGTAGCAAAAAGTATCTTTCAAACTAAAGAAAGTGGTAAAAAGTAGCAAATGAAAAATTAATCTTGACAACCAAAAAACTCATTTTAGAAACTTTATAAAGCTGAAGAAAATTCTATTCTATAATTTATTTTCTTGACTTTTTCCTAATTTTTATAAAAAATATTTACTTCTTTCTTATCCTAATGCTAATAAATTGAATTCCTGCAACGAATTTTATTATATATGAAAGAATTTCAATATTTATAAAAATCATTTAATTCTTGCGAAGAATTAATAAATTTAAATAATTGAATTTAGAAAAGTTTTTAAAAATAATTAAATTTTATAAACAATTCTATTAAAATATTTCACTATCATTGAATTTTTGTGTGGTATTTTATTAAAATTTAATAAAAAAAAATCAATTTCTAAAAAGCTTTTTATTATTTACAAAAATACTCGAATTCTTGCGAAAGGTTTGATTAGAATTTTTAAAAATAATTGAATTAACAAGAAGAAATTCAATACTTTTAAAATTAATTGAATTCTTGTGATGAATATTGTTATTTATGAAAATAATTGAATTTTCTGAAATAATTTTGTTATTTATGTTTAAGAATTGAATTGTTTCGAAGAATTATTTACATAAATAATTGAATTCCTGGGAAGAATTTTATTAAAATCTAAAAATTAATTAATCTATTAATTAATCTAAAATTTAATTGAATTTGTGTTTAAAATAAGTGAATTCTTTCAAACAATTTTCTGAAAATATTTGGAAATAATTTAATTCTAAATGTAATTAAATTTTGTCTAAGAATTTTGCATTTTTAAAAATAATTGAAATGTTTACAATTCTATTTAGAATTTTTGAAAATAATTAAATTTCTACGAAGAATTCTGACAATGATTTTATTTACAAAAATAATTAACCCGTTGCCTGTTAACGACCCAACGTTGGGTCGTGAAAGTTTTAGCAAAAAATAGAAATTTGTTGTTTAAATTATAAAATAAATACTATAGGTATTAATGATACTAGAAAAAGTAATAAATAAATAGTTTATTATTTTTAAATAATATAACAATTTAAAAGATTTTGATGGACATTTTGGGGCACTAAAATGAATATTTTTCCAAACAGCGAAGGGGTTAAATCCTTGAGAAGAATTATTAAATTTATAAAAATATTCGAATTACCGGTAAGGATTTAATGACAAAGTTTAAAACATTTGATTTTATCAAAAAAATGTAAATAAATTTTATTTTAAATAATTTAATTCCTGTGAAATTTTTATTTTTCTCGGGAAAATAATTAAATGCTCTTGTAAAATATTAAAAAATTTTCAATAAATAACAATTTAATTCTTTTATAAATTTTTTTAAAATAGTAGAATATTAAAAATTGTCGAATTAAGATTAATTTTTAAATACAATTGAAACTTTACCACGAATTTTATTGATATTTTTTAAAATAATTGAACTTCCAAGAAGAATTTTTTTATTTATGAAAATAATTAAACTGTTGTGAAAAATTGTATTAAAGTATTTAAAAAGAATTAAATTTCTGTAAAAATTTTTGTTATTTTTGAAAATTATAGAATTTTTTATAGGAATTTTATAAACATTATTTTAAACGATTAATTTAATATTATGAAAATTTTCTTTTAAATAATTGTTTTTTTCGAAAATACTATTCTAAAGTTATTAAATCCTTGTGAAATTTTTTTTTATTTATAAAAATACTAGAATTTTGAATGAATTTGGTCAATTTTATGTTAAATAATTAAATTTTAAAGGCGAAATTCGATGAAAATACTAGATATTGAAAATAATTGAATTTCGAATATTTTTTGAAAATAATTGAATCGTTTCAAAAAATTTGATTATAATTTTTGTGAATAGTTGTTTGTTTTCTAGTATTACCGAATTTAAAGTATTGAAAATACTAAAAAAAACAGAAATAGTAGCTTTTAGTGAATGAAATCTAAAAATAGTACCCATATAGTATAGCGTAACTTAAAAGAAGTAGTAAATAGTAGGTTTTAATATAGGTAAGTGCGAAACCTGAAATTTCTTTATATAGAATTTCTTTATTTATCATTTTTAAGGGAGGAGAAATTAAAAATCGATTCTAAACCAATTCGTCAATGTAGAAAATTTGAATTTGAAAAAATAATTCAGAGAAAAAGTTACAAAAAAGGAAGAAACTATAATTTGGAAAAAAAATATATTTAAAATTAAACATTATGGAAAAATAGCGTTTTGAAAAAAGGGAGGTGGTAGAGAAGAAATAAAAAAACATTAACATTTTTATTCAGACTCTTTTGTGATGTCAATTCTCAAGCTTAAACACCTGTGATTCCTTGACTGGCAACTGGCACATGTACTTCCGGTACTAACGGGAAGGTCACGCAATATATTCTAGTCAGGATTTCTATATATAGTCTTGGGACATATCTCACCACAAATATATACATACAAACTGCATCTTGAGACACTGAATTGTAGTTATAGTTAAATATAAAAATCTCTTCAAGAATCTAAAGTCGAATTTCCAATATTCAAAATGATGGAATTAAAATGGTGAATTCTTTTCGGTAATGCGACTGAATTGGCTAAAAATTGCAAATTGTGTAGTTTTTAAACTTCCTAATTGTAAATTTACAATTTTTTTTTAACAGTGTAGATAAAATAAATTTAAATTCTTCAAAAATTGTTCCTCGGAGGGTTCTTGGAATCACTGATTTAATTTGCTTCAAAATTAATACATGCGGAGTTTTCGAGACCGCTAACCAAAAGAATTTGAAATTTATAAATTTCGGATTAAAAGTATTATCCACTTTTTCGGAAAAATAATTTAATTCCCTTAAAAATTATTTATCAATCGCCAATTTTTGTAGTTGCTGACAAAATTTTAAAATAAATCAATCTTAATATACCCAAAAAAATTGCTATCTGCGTAGCTCTCCGAAACTACTCCCTAAGAAGACACAAAGTTAAAATTTTTTGAATTCGATTCAGCAAAAAGCACAATTGTAAAAAAAGGAAACACTTTTTTTTCAAAAACTGTTTTTCTCTGTCACGAAACTTAATTGCAACTGATAACAATTGCGTTAAATCATTTCACTCAACGACCAACGCGCACAAGATAAGAAAAATTCCGATTGAGGGTAATTGTATAAAAGAGAAAAAAAAGCGCTAACAATATTAACATATCACGAAACAAAGTTAAGACAATCGTAAAAAAATATGTATAAACAAACTTAATTAAACATCATTTAAAGTAAATTTCACAAAAAAAAGGAATAAAGAAAAAGAATGCAAAGTGTGAGAAAATGTCATGAAAAAAAAATTAACAAAGCGAAATAAAATGAAAGTCATACAAAAAAAAGGGGAAAAAATAATAAAATTCGTGATTCACATAAAGCGCACGATTGACTTTTACACTCTCTTGATTATGTGTTTGTGTGTGTGTGTTGTATATTGCCTATGATCGTCAGACACGAACAACAACTCGCGAAATGATTATCGTTGACTCAATGTATAAATAGATCGTATGTCGAGAATTTCCTTCTTTAAATCCGTTTAACGGATTAATAAGAACATTGTGAGGTCACGAGACCGTTTCAGAGACAAGAACTTATACACACTTCAAAGAGAGAAAGAGAGAGAGAAAGAGAGACGAACTATTATGGCGACGAAGATGATCGTTTAAATTCTCAACAAACATTATGTTTTTCAAAGTTCAATTCTTTCACGGAAGAAGCGAATAAAGACATTTTTATTATTTCACGGTAAAACATAAATTTTCTTCAGTTACTGCGCACTTTTTCAATTTTTTACTTTCAAATGTTTATTATTTTATTTTACTATTATAAATTTTGCTACAAAATGAAATAAGGAAATTGAATTCAGTAATTTTACTTCGAGGTGAATTTCTCTAATTTTTGTGGAATAATGATTCTAATTTTTGTCCAAAAAATTAAGTTTGGAAACAAAAAACCCTAAAAAAGTGTTAATTAGCATCGACGTGCACTAAGAATCAAAAACTATTTTTTAGAACCCAAAATCTTTAAAAAGAATTGTTTCATTTTTCGCTACAGTAAAAGTTGAATTTTACATTCTGCTATTCACTATTCATTTTCTCTGTAAACTAAAAGTAAGTGAAAAATGTCCTTAAAGTTATCATCGATGCTTAGCGCCAAAAACTATTACTTGGGATTTTTAGAGTTCAAAATATCACTAATTTCACAATTTTTATTCAATTTGGGAATTAAAAATTATCATGTCGCTTTTTTAACTTTAATCCCTCAAGACCATTTCTTTTCATTGTTCTTCAGAATTTTTGATTTCGAATTTTTGATCACTTTTAATTTTTCTCGTTAATTACAAGAAGAAGAAGAATAAAGAAAGAGATCTATTAATAAACTAATACAAACAAGGAAAAAATAAGACAAATAATTGAAGCAAATGTTACAATATCTATACATTTCATTTAAATTGCTATTCCAGTAGTAAATTTATATTACAGTTGACTGAATTTATAGAGATTAAAATATCAAGAGATCGTGTATCAATAGATTTCCATTACTAGTCCAATTAAAACAAGCGTCAATTTCTCAAACACGGTCACATCGATTACTCTAATATCAAGTTCCGGATCGAGTAAATTTTCCGAGTATGGGCTCTGAAGTTGATCGCGACCCTTATCGATCACAGATGTAGTCTGCATGAATTGATATCCGGTTAATATTAACACGCTCACACATACATCAACCCATATACAATATATTTCAATATCAAGAAATCTAGAAAGATTTCAAAAAAAATTTCCTGACTTTTCATGAAATTTCTTTTTTTTCATCAAGTTACATGACTTATTCCTTGACTGTTTCGAGAGATTAAAGTGATTTTTTCTGTTACAGTTGAAAAATAGGATTTTAATATTTTTAAGAAGCGGATTTTTCAAAATAATTGTACTATAACGTTTCCTATGCAGTCATGAATTACGAACAAAAATTAATGTCTATAAAATTAGACTGTATCGCTTATAAGTATTTGAAAAGAAATGTTGCAACGCGAATATGGGTGATTCACCTGAAAAACACGTTTTTTTCCAAAAACTAAAAAAAATTAATTTTTACATTTATTGAATTTTTTTGTCATGGGTAGGTTTTAAATACGTTTAAAGATACATATATGAGTTGCGCAAAATTAATTTTAAAAAATAAGCCTTCCAGCATCATTTTAATATTAAGTGTTTGAAGGTTAAATATACTGTAATCAATATTGGGGTTTTTGTCAAAAAATTCCTTTTAAATTTAATTTTTTTAATTTATTAAATTTTTAACATTATTCATTTATAATTTAATGAATAAGCCTTCCAGCATCATTTTAATATTAAGTATTTGAAGGTTAAGTATACTGTAATCAATATTGGGGTTATTTAATAATTCATTTTCAACTATTTATCTTTTAAAAAATAACTAATATATATTTTTTTATATTGAACGGAAAAAAATTCTAATGAATTTTTTAATTTATCATTTTAAGTGCAAAATTGCTATTTTCTGTAAAAAAATTTTATTTTTAATTATAATTTTACTATTTATCTCACTTTCTACTTAATATATTATATTTTAGAAAATTAAAAATATTTTATTTTAAATAAACGGAAAATTTTTTTATAATTTAAAGATTAGGAAATTGAAAATAATTATTAAAAACAAAACAATAACGCTTACTAAATATGAAAATAGCTTCGAAAATGAATAGTTTGTCAAATAAAAAATCCACGTTTTTATTAAATTTAAAAATATTGAAACTTAATTTAACAAATTTTTTGGGCTACAACTTGAAATATTTATATATAGATTACGTATAACTAAAAAACAGTATAAAAAATTATGTTTTTAACTGAAAAACGAGGCTTCGGAGATGAATTTGAATTTTTACTCCCATTGCCAGCAATTTTTGATTAATTATTTAAAAAATTTCTTTTGTTTTCTTTGAACTAAATATAAGTGAAAAATAAACGGTAGAATCTAAGCTTCAATTTGATATATATATTAAGACTATATTACAAAATTTTTAATTATTTTAAATAATAATTAAAAATATGTATCACATTTAAGCAAAACCAAAAGACAAAATTAAATAAATTTTTTACTAAGAAAAACTTTAAATTTTAACATTACAAAATTATGTAAAGATAAATAATGTTTCGTAGATTATTATGGATAAAATTTTTTTGAAATTTTTACTCAACAAAATATCAATAAAAAGTTAATGCAAATATTGAGTCTCACGTTGGAGACACGTGAAGTGGTCCCTTTCAGGAGAATCACCCATATATATTTTTCGATATATTTTTTCAATTTTTTAAAATATATAATTAAAAATTCAGTTAAAATATTGTAAAGCTTATATTTTTCGTTAAATAATCGAATCTGAATTTTAAATTTATTATTTTGTTAATTATATTTTACTAACTGTAATATATAATTATAAATGTGTGCCACTTTTTAAAGAAAGGTAGATAAGAAGCAGAAAATTGTAGGTTATGTTTGTAATTTTTGAAATTAAAATACATAATTGACAGCAAATGTCAATAAAAAGCAAGGGTTTAAATTTAACTGTTCTTTAGATCGAAAAGATTTTTCGATAAAAAGTGAATTTAGTTTAAAATTAAACACAAATAGTGCTAATTAACGTAAGCTCAAAATGACCAATATACCTTTCTTCAGAGCGAGTCACATATATTTTAATTTCAATATATATTTACTTACGAAATAAATATGACAGAAAGGATTTGTTGCTTAACTCACCTGAAACAAAAGAAAAGAAAATATTTTAGATTATAATTTTTATCAAAATAGAGTAAAGAAAGAAACAATTGACATTAAAATAATTCTATTAATCGGTATTAAATAACAATTCACAAAGCTATAAATATATTTGTACTCTCTAAATTTGAATTAGTAAAAATGTTTACGAATTTGAATTAATGACTGACTTTTTGCTTTTGAATTACTTAATTTTACAAATAAATTAGTAGAAATTACTATTTATTAGTAAATTTTACTAATTCAAAAGCAAAAAGTCAGTCATTAATTCAAATTCGTAAACATTTTTACTAATTCAAATTAGAATATAAGATACAATTTATTAATTATAACTATAAAACTAATTATAACCAATAATTTATAAATTTATTATCGTTTTTTAAAAATTTACAATTCCAGGGACCTTAAACAAATATTACTGACTGTTTTATTAATTTATTGTATTAATTTATTTTATTAATTTATTTTATTAATTTTATTAATTAATAAATAATTATCCTTTAAATTTTCCTTGACTTTGAATTAATTTTCCCCATATTTTCCTGATTAGAAAAAACCCTTGACTTCCGCTGAACACTAAATACGAGCGCGGGAAAGTTTTTGGTCTTCCTATGAATAGCATATGCTTACATTCGTTATAAGCCTCAAAGTAGCTACTATTATACTTGAAAATAAGAATTATGAGAATGTCGAGCAGCTACCCGTATCAAGTGTGTATCCCGCATGCTTCGGTAAATACGCACGTGCGTATTTCTCTTTTTTTCTAATGAAAAAAACATTCGCTAATTCTACGCATGCATCAAGGAATTTTTTACCCTTCCAGGAAAAGGCAACTTTACATTAAAAGATCCACTATTAAAATTTATCTCTTTATCCTCTGATCTAGAGGATGTGCAATATTTTTGCGATAAAACACTATATTCTTTTAATTGCATAATTATATAGATGAATATGTAACAAAAAAAGAGGGTTAAATACACAAAAAAAAGTACACAAATAAAAAAGTGAAAAAAGAAAATTATCAATTTTTTCCATTTTTGGCGATTGTCATTATTCTTCAAATCTGATGAGATAATTTGTGCTGAGGGAAGTTTAGGCAAAATGAACAGACACATCTTTTATTATAAGGAATTTGAAGTTATTTTTCTTTCTCTAAAATGCTCATCCCGACTAATAAACACATGACACAAGAAAATATTTCAAGTTCCATGAAAACATTATAGCGATTTATTCATCTGTTAATGATTTCAAATACGTTGTATATTGTTTCAAGTAAAAGAAATAATTTCGAGAGTTTGTAAAGTACAAACGGAAATGATATGTTTATTCATTGAGGCACTTGAGAAGAGTGTAAGACAGAAACCTCACGTGTCAAGTGATTAATGTCTGGAATAATAATTCGGACGACCAATTTTTTCCATCTCTTATCATCCTTAAAAAAGGAAGCTGAAGCTGATACTACAACACATGTAAAGCCGCATAAGAAAATATCAAATAAAACATACTATAAATATAAAACTAATAATAATAATAATAATAAATAATATCGAAAAAAGTCGAAAAAGTCATAATACCGGAAAACTGTCCATAGCAAACATATTTTAAAAGAAGAAAAAAACTGTTTCAAATAAATAAAATATTTCTTCAATCATCTAAAGAGAAGGAAAAAAACAAGGGGAAAAACGAAAAAAAATTAACAAAAAGATATGTTGGATGTTTGCTGTTTAAAATTACAACAGTAGGCATAAAAAGAAAACACTCGACGAGATTGATGACGACAGAAGATGCACTAGAGTTAATGACCTCTTATCTTAGATCTGTATTAGCAAGTATTGTCAAAGTATTGTCATAGATTTAAAAAAAACTCTATGCTAAAAAATTACATTTTTTTCAATTAACATTTCTTTCTCTAAAAATTATTCCAGAGGAGAGAAGGATCGCACGAGAGAAATGATAAAACATGTTCTAAAAATAAATTCCCGATGCAATGAGATAGAACAAAGAGAAGATAAATTAAGAACACTTTCGTTATCATTAGTCACTATTATCGCAAATTTGTGCTATACATATAGACCCAACAAATTGCTAAATTTAATCGATAAACTTCATTGATACTGCTATATTTTTTTTCCTCGGGAAAAAGGATGTTACTTAAAAACTAAAACTATCTGTCATTGCATTTCACGACAAAAAAAGAATTTTTCTGTAAATTTTTTTTTTTTTTGAATAATTTACAAGACAATTGCAATTTTAAAGAACCGCATTCCAGGCATTGGTAATATTAAATGTCGGATTGCCGATAGAAACACCACATTTTACGAGCGGGACAACAAAATTTACAACTAGGAATTATTTAGAGAAAAAAAATAAATAAATAAACCTGTTAAATTCACGATTACCGGGAAATTGAAATGCCAAACGGTACACCTAGACATTGAACGTAATTTCATGTCGAGAGTCGTAAGTTCTTATGGCGAGTAAGCTGGCTAGGATGAAGGCTTATTACTGCATCCTGGGACATGATACTGTTGGGAAACATTTTTCGTATCGTACGATCGACAATTGCAATGCAATTCCAGAAGAAGTGAGGAAAAACCACGTGAAATTAATTCTCACACTTGCCAATAAAGCGGTTTGCCACTTAAAAGCGGTTTCTTGACCTTTCGATTAAAAGATTTTAAGTCTGCGAGTTAATACTGTTTTTTTATATCTGCTATTATTGGATTGTATTCTGTAAGAATTCTTTGAAATAATGGACTTGAAAATGCAATTAATTGCTTTTAAATTAATACCAAAAATTACCACTGAAAGAAAAATGGACAATGATTAAAAATTGGTGACAGAAGAGATGTGTGGTTTTGATTCAGCATTTAGTAGTTGTTTTAAAAATTAGCAATAGATTTTCTGTTCAAGGAAAATATTAGACCGTATAAAAATGAAAATCCTAATGAAGATGCAGGTCCTAATAAACCTGCAGCTTTAACGATGATGAAGGTTCTACTAAAAAATAGAGATCCTAAGAAAGATACAGGTCCTAATGAAAATAAACATTCTTTGAACACTACATCTGTAAGTTCTTTCAAAAATATAGATCCTATATAAAAAATTAAAATAAGATAAAAATACTAATAAGAAAGATCAAAATGAAAACAAACCCCTATGAAAAACAGATTCTAAAGAAGATGTCCTAATAAAAATGAAAATCCGAAACAAGATGTCTCTAACAAAAAATTAAGATCCTAAGGAAGATAAAGGACCTAATAAAAATAAAGATTCTAAAGCAGATGTAGGTTTTAATTAAAGTAAAGATCATAAGAAAGATGCAAGTTTTAATAAAAATTAAGA
Source organism: Leptopilina drosophilae (assembly GCA_032873175.1). Lineage (NCBI taxonomy): Eukaryota > Metazoa > Arthropoda > Insecta > Hymenoptera > Figitidae > Leptopilina > Leptopilina drosophilae. Next base: position 23,276,723 of record CM065483.1, read on the forward strand.
TTCTAAGCCAAATATTGACCCTGATGAAAATAAAGATCCAAAAGAAGATAGAGCGTCTAATAAAAGTAAAGATTCTAAAGAAGATGAAAATTCCGCCAAAAATTTTAGGGAAGATGCAAGTTCTAGTGAAAATGAAAATTTTTAAAATCCTGGATATGTAGATTCTAAGGAAGATGTCCCCATGAAAATAAAAGTCCTAATGATGATATAGATCCTAAGGAAAGTGTAGGTAAAGAAACGTAAAGGTCCTAATGAAAATAAATGTTTTAAAGACAATGTAGATCTTAATGATAACAAAGGTCTTAAAGAAGAAGTAAGTCTTTATAAAAATAAAGATTCTAAGGAAAATGTAGATTTTAATGAAAATAAAGAACCTTAGGAAGATGTATGTCTTTAAGCAAAATTAGGTTTAATGAAAATAAGTTAATAAGAAGGCCTTTATCTAAGAAAGATAAAGGTTCTAAAATAATTAAGTTTCTAATGAAGACGTAGTATTAGTTCTGATTAAAAAATAGATTTTAAATAAGCTGTAGGTCCTAATAAAATTTAAGAACCTAAGATATAGATCTCAATATAAATAATGCTCCTAAAGAAGATGTAGGTCCTAAAAAATATAAAGATCCTTATGAAAATGAAGATCCTAAGAAAGCGCTAATAAGAATGTAATTCCTAAGAAACATAGATGTTCTAATAAAATTAAAGATTCTAATAATGTAGGGCTTTCAACAAATATTAATAAAAATTAAGATCCTAAAAAACATAAAGATCCTATTGAAAACACAAACTAAAGAATGTAAGTTCTGATAGAGAAGTAACTTCTAATACAGATGTAACTTCTAATGCAGATGTAACTTTTAATACAGATGTAACTTTTAATACAGATGTAAATTCTAACAAAGACGTAAATTCTATAAAACACGCTGCATTTAGTTACACTAGTAAGTGGTAAATAATGAATATCCTTGTACGTCCACAAAGATAATCTTTAACATAAGCACTAAAAAATTGTCAATAATAAGTCCACACGTTAAAAATGTTGATGTTTCTCGAAAAAAACCACAAAAAATACCACCTACACTATAAATATCCAACAAAAAATCACTTTGATTACAACACCCTAAATCAACAAGTAATTAAATAAATAACAACTGAAATAAAAATTCATCAAAATTATTTGTACAAGAACGAAATATTTTTCATTTCTTGTTGTGGAGTGAATGTACACTTTGCACGAGACAATCGTTTCCACTCTTGAAGCCTTGACTGCGTTTTAAATGCACAGCAGGTAGAGAAGGTCTGCTGCGCAAAAATCGGTACAAAGAGTATGCCTTCGCCGCACACTGAGAAATACACTAACAGAAGAGAACGAGTAAGAAAGAAAGAGAGGGAGAAACTAAGAACACTTGATGTAACTGTAAAACTGTACCTATTAGACTCTTTATTTTTCCATTTTTGGACTCCATTTAAGCAAAACCTTTTTGAGAAAATCAGTATCTTTTTGTGCTCTCCATAAGAAGACTAATAAACCCAACATTTCCGAGTTTCCCCCCCCCCCCCCGGCTTCTTGCAATATTTTACAACCATATTTTATAATCCCTCAAAAGAAGTTGTTTTGTTTTTAGATAAGTAGTGGAAAATGTGACTTGTTTTCAGATCAATAGAACTACTACCTGAACTTGATCGGCATCATCAGTCCTTATGAAGATACAACAGATGTAACAATAAATGTTACTTGTCAAAATGGAATTTCCCTGTTTAGAAACAAACCAAAATTACCTGAAATACTTAAAGTCTCTCTAAAGCAAATAACGATTCTATAAATACAACACAAGTTTGTGAAAATTAAAAGAACGACAAAAAGCACTATATTTTTACAATCGGACAAAAAAACGAAACGAGTAAAAAAAATAGCACCCGAAGTAATAAAAAAAACGACAAACATTCTCTTAAAAGCAAATGAAAACACAATGAAACACAATTGTCTTGATTTATTTAAAAACTAACTTTTTGTTGCTTCTCCTTTTTTTTACACAACTGAATTGAAGGTAAATTAGCATTTTCCTGTGTATTGTCGAATAGCAAGAGAAAAAAATAGAAATAATAAGTTTTGCAAAAAGAGAAAAATATTAGAAGTAGAATTTTTATCACCATTATTATTATTATTATTATTATTATTATTATTATTATTATTATTATTACAATTATTATTATTACTATTATTATTATTATTATTATTATTACTATAATTATTCTTACTATCTTTCTATTACTATTAATAATTTAGTTAATGTGTTTTCTAAAAACAACCTTTTTCAATTACGTAAAAATTTATACTATTTCACACTGTTTCCAAAAGATTTAGTCCAACACTCAACAAATCAAAAGTTTTATCCCACGCAGAGAGAATAATATTTTTGACACAATGTGAAACAATTTGAAAAATTCCTCTCTTTTCTCATGTTGGAGGAATTTTTGTTTTGCCTAGACGGGGGATTATCGTAATGCCTATACCAATGGATTTCCATAATTCTTTAGAAAAATGAATTATCGCGGCAGGTAGAATCCCAAAAATGTATCTCGTCTCTTTCTCTCGTTCACTCTCGTCTATTTTTCTCTCTTCAGAAATTTACAAACTTTCGGTTTCTTTTAAAACATCCAATAAACATAAATCATTCCTCTAAATGAAGATAGAATTTAATAAATCATTCAAAAATTCTCTTCATAGTAATTTCGAATTATCGCGTATATTAGACTTAAATTTTTTTCCTTTTCAGTTTACAACAAAAAAAAAAATTTAATATTCTGAATTTATATTACCATTTTACTTGCCATCAATTGAAACAGAACTATTATCAATAATGCATACTAACGATGATAATTATTGGTAGTTTTGAAATAACTGTCATCCGTTTAGTTGAACTGTGTATTAAATTATTATACTATTCGTGTATGTGAATTAATAAACTTGGTTTATCATTCCAATAAAGTACAATTGCTTGACTTGAAACAATAGTTAAAGTCGGAATTACTGGAAGTTATACTTGAATTTATGAAGCGTATTAGAATTTATGCAATGTAGAGTAAATTACAATTTGTACAGTAAAATTTAGTGTAGTCAAAAATACAAATGCCTTGTACTTTTAAAGTTCACGGAAAAGGTAAAAACTGAAAAAGTTTTCAAAAAATAAGGTCTGAAATCTTAAAAGAAATCTTAAATAAAAATGATTTAATAGCTACAGAATATTTTTAGATTTAAAATTAGACTCTTAATTATTAAAAATAACAGAATAAGATTAAAAAATAGCATATACTCTAAAGGTTAAAATTAAGTCAAAAATAGTTCTAATCTAAATGGTTTTTGTAAAATAAGTGAGAAAAAGCCGAAGCTGAAATTGACAACGTTTTTAAAAACGAAAAAAGAATTTTTTAAAAATTAAATTTATCTCTCATTTTCATGTGCCTTAATTTTTAAGAAATTAATTGTCACTAAGGATACAATTATTAAAAAAGAACATGATTCAGAATCAAAAATAAAAATACAGTACCATTATTTTTTTGTTTTTGTTTTTGTTTTTAAAAACGTTGTGGACTTCAGCCTCATGAAAAAGGGTCGCACATGAAAGAAGTGAAATTTTCACTCATTCACATTTAGGGAATACAAAACCAATTCACTAAATTTTCTTAATGTTTAAGGTTAAGAAAGTACTCTTAAATTTTTTACTTCTTAATTGTATGAAAGAAGTGAAATTAGCTCAAATTATATCACTAAAAAGAAGAAAACATAGTTTTCGATGTTCAGCATCGATCTGAATTTAAACTAAAATTCTGTGTAATTTTCTTAAAAATTTGAGCGTTGGTTTTGAACATATAAACGCAACTCTTTTCGGCTTGAATATTTAAAAAATTATTATACTACAACAAATTAAAATTGATGAGATTGAAGACCGCAAAGTTTTTAAAAAGAAAAGGTTAAAATTATTTTTTAATTCAAAGCCAAATTTAAATAAAACGTCAGATTATTGTTTTGATTTGATTAAAAAAGTTGCGAACTTCGTTAAAATTAAATATTTAGTTAAATTTAATTTTTCAAACACACAAAAGACTTTTTTTTGGAAAAATAGAAATTAAGGAAAAATAGTCCTTTCATTTGAACGTTCAAAACATTAGGAACAAAATTTGTAAGTTTTACTACACATTTCACAGTGTAGCTATGAAGAAAACTTTTGCCAAAAGGATTAACGTTGATTCCAAAATCCTCAGAGTAGTTTTGGAAACAAAAAGTACTTTCAACGCTAAATAGAATTTGTTTTCCTAATTCAATTTTTATACTTGTTTGTGTAAAAATTTTATGGAGTAGCATATTCCTTTACGTTACATATACGTTTGTAAATTTCTCAAGTAGCACAAGATAATTTCCAACAACAGATTCTTTGTCTCTAATTTTTCAAAATGAATGAAAATTTTGGAGTTTAGGAAAATTTGTAATCTCTTGAAAGTTTTTCCCTTGCAACATTCTTAAATTATCGGCAATTACGACTCAATCCCTTTTTGTATTTTCAAAAAAAAGGTTTTTCTTCTATTACTGCTTTACAGTATCTTTTATCCCATAATTTGAGAAGCTGAACAGTCCGTAAAGTCTTGTTATTTTTGAGCTACTTTTTAAATTTTCTTTTCTAAAAAATTATGCGTACTTGAGTCTCCCTTTTAATGTTCCGAAAGTTCAACTGAAGGAAATTTATTAAATTATAAAGTTTTAAACGAAATCCACAACGTTGATCAACGTAAAAGATTTTATGTATTTGAATATTTTAACAAGGCTCAAGTCCGCAAAGAAAGTGTTTTTTAAAAAATTTCTTAAAAATTTAGACACATCAAAATTTGGCTGTTTTAATATATTTTTCTAATTGTTGCCTTATCTTTAAATAATTGACAGAAAGAAAAATTTCAGTTGATCAACGCTCTGAACTTAAGGTAAAAATTAATTCTCAAGTTTCTAAGTTAAATTTTTATCTATTGCAATCAGTAGTTAGGAAAATATATATTTTTTTAAATATTTCGTTCACTTGAACATTAAAAGCTGACGAACCATCAATTTTACGGTATAGTTACGATAATAAATCAATTCCACTTTTCATGAATGCCTTCTAATTTTCCACAAATTACGCATATTTCTTCCTCACTGCACCAACGGTTGGCTAATTTATCTCTACTCACATAATAACTCCAATGATTACAAAAACAATAAAATACACTTTGCAAACAATTCACTTCACCTTCTCTAAAAGTGGCAAAAATCACTTCACTTTCGACGGAATCCTACAAGGAAAATTTTTAAGTGGAATAAAGTGCACTAAAAATTAGAAAAAAGTTTTTTAAAATTGAAACTGATTTTTTCTTTTTTTTTTGGCAAAAGAAGATGCGAGGGAAGGTGAAACGGAAACTAGATGGCGTAACGACTAACCGGGTCCATCCTAATTCGACCAATTCTCCATTTTTACCAGAGGGGATGAATTTAGATGGAACAATTTAGAATAAATAGTGAAAATTTATTTTAGGGGATTTGAGATGAAAATAAAGCGTTGAGAGGGTATTCACAGGAGAAGTTGAGGTGCGCTCCCCTTTGCCAAAAAGAGCCGGTCGAAAATTTCGGGTCGATCCGCGTGCGCTGTGCGACTATCGATTGCATGCCCATTTTCAAAATGGCGAGGGCAAGAACCCTGTACTATCCCAGGATCGCACGCGTGGAATCGACAGCCGGCTCCCCAACAGTGGCGTCGACGAAACAAAATTTTTTCGCACAATTCACAAAAGTGAAAAAACTCCTTAAAAAAAATGCCAAAATAGAAATTAATTTCCAAAAAGTATTTTTCTTAAAAGGCGGGAAAGTTTCGAAGAGGAAGCGTCACACACAAAACGAAATGGGAGGGAAAAAAAGAACACCTAAGAAATGAAACTTGATAGTGGAGAATAATTTTCTTTAACAACGAAAAAAAATTCACTTCGACGATGAGAAAAAAAGGAGAGAAAGAAAGAAATTTGTCGCGGTGGTTTTTTTTTGTACTCACCTTCACTCGAAAAGCGTCGATCTTGAGTCACTGATGCACCGAAGCACACAGATAATTTTTTTTTTATGTTGTAAAAATTATGAACGTATTCCAAAGAGTTGGTTGAACACACAAAATGGGGGTATAAAAAACGTGGTGCAGCTACGAAACAGGGGTTGTATGCTTATTAGCGGAGGGAGTTCGCGAACTCATCCACTTGGCTTGGTAACGCGCGACCGACTGGCGAAGCGAGCGCAACGCGCGGAGGGGAAACGAGGCGGCGGTTGCCAGTGGCGGCGGCGTCTGTCCTTTCCAACTCCTGTGTGTTTTTTCGAGTCCGTCCGTCCGTATTTCTTTCTGTCACCGCTTTTTAATGCACACCCTTAATAAAAAATTTCTTTCTTTCTCTCGCTTTTTTTCTCTCTCCTCAATTCTCACTTTTCACACGCACACACAAATCAAACTCAAGAAAAAAAATTAATTTTCACTTCTCTCACCTTTATTTTTGACGCACTGGTTTTTTTTTTTTTTTAATAAAAAACACTCTTGAGTCACGACCGACTTGTTTTCCAGTTACTGTGAAATCGTCTCCGGATTAAATTTGCCGCAACAAAAAAATTAACTTCCCTTTCACCGTGAGCGCGATTCAAAGCACGAGGTGCACGCGAGAACGGCTGAGGAAGAAATGAGCCTCTGGGAAGAGCAAGCCAACAGGAGCGCAGTGGTTGAGCCCGGCACCCCGGGGTGTTCGGGTGGCAACCCTGCCCGAGCGACCTCGTCAGGCATCGGAAGGTGGTATGGGGGTCGAAATTCAGGGCGGGGCCCTTCTTCTAAAGTGTACCTACCTTTGGGTTCTTTGATTCTAAGGATTTTTCTTTCCTTCTTTTTTTACCCTTATTTTTCTTCTTGCATTGTGGTGAAAGTAACCTTTTCCCCCTTGATTAAGGCACATCATGCTGCGCTAGAGATTTCGTCATTCATTTGGAGGGTGCACATTTTTAGGAGAGATTTAGACATCCTAACATGTGTATCCTACAAGTGATGGTAATTAATTTCAAGTGGTGGAAATTAATTTCAAGTGTTGGTTATTAATTTACAAGAATGGTTAATGTTGAAGAAGACACTTGCCATTCGTTTAAATAACGGATGACATTAGTCAAAAAGAATTGATAAAGTGTGCTAAAATATCTACTCATTATAGTCGTAGACATTCAGTACTTTTAGTACTGTTTTGTAATTAACACTTGTAATTCATTAGTGCGCTCAATTTTTTACTAAAATTTTCAATACAGAAAAAATTACCAAAAAATAACCTACCAATTTTCACTCTGAATCTAAATCAGCAAAAATTCCACTGATTTCAATTCAGTGGACGAGTTTTCTTTTTGATAAATCAATGAAGTTTCAATGATAATCAGTGGATTCACTATGTTTCTCAGTGATATGTTTTGAAAGATGATAAAATTTTGAAAAGAATAAGATCTTACCGAAGTCATTTCGTTAGTTTTTGTTTTAAGAGGAAAAATAGAGAGGATTTTCCTCCAAATATGAGATATACTTTTTTTCGCGTATAAAGAATAGAATCCTAAAAAAATTTTAGATTCTCATAATAACAAAGATCCTAAGGAACAAGTAGGTCCTAATAAAAATTAAGATCATAAAGAATATGCATATCCTTATGACAATAATGATCCTAATGAAGATATAGGTCCTTATAAGCAAATGTTGGTTCTAATAAAAATGATGACCCTAAAGAAGATAAAGATCCTAATTAAAATATAGATTCTTAAGAAAATTTCGATCTCAATGGAAATAAAGGACCTAAGTAAGATATGTATGTCATGATAACAACTGTGATTCTATAACGAAAATAAAGATCCTAAGAAAGATGCGAGTCCCAATAAAAATTAAGATTATAGATTTGAAGATTATTTTAAGAAGATTTTCTAATGAAAATAAAGATTCTAAGAAAGATGTAAGTCCTAATAAAAAATCAATATTCTAAAGAATATGTAGATCATAATGACAATAAAGATTCTAAGAAAAATGTATGTCTTAATAAAAAATAATATTCTGAAAAAGATAAAGGTTCTAGTGAAAAAAAGAGTTTTTAAGTAGACGTTTGCCGTTAAGCAAATATGTAGGTATTTATAAATATTTTTAAGCTAAAGGAAGAAAGAGATTCTAGTGAAAGTTAAAATTTTGATCCTAATAAGAATAGAGATGATCTGAAGAAAGATGTAAATTCTAATGAAAATAAATACCCTTAGAATTATGTACAACTATAAGCAAATATTGGTCCGAATTAAGTTTAATTAATTATTAAGTTCCAAAGAAACTTAATAGATAAAGAACCTAATAAAAATGAAGGTTCTAAAGAAAATAATGTTCCACTTAAAGAAAAGATTTTAAGGTAGTTGTCATACTAAAAATTAATCTTTTAAGGAATGGTAAAGAACCTAAAGAAGATGTATGTCCTGCAAAAACTAGAATCCTAAAGGAAGATGAAGGTCATAATGAAAATGAAAACCATTAATAAAATGTATGTTTTACTAAAAAGAAGTCTCCTAAAGATTATAAAGGTTCTAATGAAAATAAAAATCCTAAAGAAGTTGTAAGTTCTAATAAAAGAAGACACTTGCAGTTTGTTACAATAACGGATGACAAATTAGTGGATAAGTCATTATCCTCATTATGGTTGCAGACATTCAGTTCCTCCATTCCCGAATACTATGCTCTTTATAACACCTGACGATTACGGTTTGTATTTATCATCCTTAAATTCAAGGGGTTGACACCACACTCGATATATATAGTTTTCTCTCTGGCGTAATAGTTCAAAAATTGATTATTGAACTTCTCCATACAAGAATTCTACGCCGATGGTGTATTGCACCTGAATCATTAGATGACTTGGCACAAATGAATAATTGAAAAAAATCATAATACAGAAGTTCGTTAATATCACGAGATTTATTTCCCAGTTTTGATAGTATTCATTAAACATTATTCCTCTTGAATGTACTGCATTATTGTTTGTTTTGTCTTTTCGTTTTGATTGTTTAGACCCAGGTGGTCATAGAGTAAAACCATGCAGATGGTTTCCGATAAATGCCTGACAAAGTACATTACACAACGATCGTATATAGGAAGAAGGATCTTCTCCTTCTTTTCACCATTACAGAAGGTTTTTAGAACCAAAGAGATTATTTAGCACATTTTGATTAATGTATCCATTAATGATAACGAATAGCAACTGCAGAATCATTTTCTTTCACATTAGCCTGAAGAATTATTTTCATTCACATTAGCTGAAGAATTATTTTCTTCCACATTAGCTGAAGAATTATTTTCTTCCACATTAGCTACATTATCAATGTCATGATACTATGAAAAATCACATTTTTGCTAAATTGTCAACGTCATGGTGTTCTTTGTGAAAAATCATGTGAGCTTAATTATCAATGTATTGATGTTCTTTATGAAAAATTATATGTTAGCTAAATTATCAACATCGGGATCCCGGAAAATACAAAATTTAAAAACGTTTAGATCTTAAAACGAAAATGATTAAAACATATTCTTTAACTTAAAACTTTGGTCAATTTTTTGGATTTTAAATCATAATCTTTTAACAAAAATACCTCAATTCCCTGTTTTAGAAACATTTATAAGTTATAATCATGTTGTAAGTTCATCATGCGGTTATAAAAGTATTAAGACTACATTTGAATTTGCATTTTATTTTTATGATGAAAAATTCGAGTTGTTTTGCATGTTTTAGTCAAGAGTGTTTGTTCAACATAATCATCGATAAAGCTCGACAACGTCAAGACTTTTTTTTGATAATGAAAATTCGCTTCGCAGGGAAAAGTTTACAAAAATATTACGACAGGCACCTATGAGCAAAAGTTTACACGCATCTTAAAGTTCGTTGAGTCAAAATCTTAATTACCGAATCAAAATAAAATACCCAGTCTATTAGTCACTTGGGAAAGGTCATCACTCTGTAAAAGCCATAATTATAATGCACAAGAATATATAGATAATTAGCAATCTAATATCACACTCGTGCGTGAATAATTGCAAACCGAACGTAATTATCAATAATTTACTATCAACATTTTAGATTCATGTAAATTGTGAATAAACTTTTTCTACATTTCGTTCTTATTCTCATCGCAGATGAAAGTGAATTTTCACAAAAAGAATAACCGTTATTCTATAAAAAAAAGTAGTTCAATAATTCAAATTCAGAGAAGGTCACTGTTATCGATTTACAACGAAAATGTCATTTTGAAATTAAATTTTCAATAGCAGAGAGATGTGGAAATAAAATAAGAGTCTCTAATGAGATTATTCTCGTATAGAATATAATGTATCGAATCTAATATAGAATCTAATATAGAATATAGCATAAAGTATGGTATGGAATATATTTATAGATTATAGTATTCCACGTATAGAAACAAGACGGATGACGTTCAATTATTCAACGACTCTTCTTAAATATAGTCATGAAGGAACAACTGACATTCATCAAATATAAATGAAAATCGTCCACATATATTAAATATCTTTCATTTAGAAAAATTGACATCAATTAAAAGTCTCCCTTGAAAAACACACATAATGACAAGCAGTCGAACAATGATTGAAAGAAAAATTTGCCTATTGAATTATTCCAATGGACATTTATATGAAGAAGAAATATGAGGGTGTAAAAATTACTAGAGTTTTTGTCAAGCCAGTATCTGTATATATCGATCGATAATGTGACTTAAATTGACTGTTAAGTGCCGTGGGAGCTGTTGCCTAAAATTGATGGGGTGTCATGTACGGGAAATAACCCTCATGTATTATACACCCTTCCATCTAGACTTTTAATAATTCCACGTTTTTACAAAATTAACGAAAATCGGATTTTGAACTCGTTAGCTGGTCAAAAAAATTCACAGCAGCATATAGGGATTATGGAATTTATGCGATTATTCTGAAGAAAGAAAGGATTGCGGATCAAATGATGACTTTTGACGTGAAAACTCGTTTAAAAAATAATTTGTTTATAAAAATTGTTAGAAATAAATTAATTTTTAAAAAGTCTTACACGTTCATTTAGTAATTCTTCGCGTAAAATCGAATAAAGTTATCAGTTTTGTAAAATTTCAGAAAATTTTCTCTATTTGTTTATAACAATTTTTATAAACAAATTATTTTTTAAACGATTTTTGACGCACAAAATTCATCATTTGATCCGCAGTCTTGTTTCCAATAATAATTTTTTGCTGAAATTTTTATTTGTTTAATAATAATCGCCGTTCAAAGTTTAATTAGGATAATTCAATTATTTTCATAAACAGTAAATAACAAAAATTTTTCTCCGAAATTTAAATTCTTTTTAAACATTTAAATAAAATTTTTCGCAAAAATTCAAATATTTTCATACATAATAAAATAAATTGCACGATTTTAATAATTTTTAATACAATTTTTCAGGAATTGCCCAAAAAATGTAATTATTTGTAAAATTTAATTTCGTTCCTCAACAAATCAAATATTTATAAGAATGTTTTTTTTTCAAAATTCTTTGAAAGAAATTAATTATTTTAATATCAATTTTAATTAATATTTTTTTGAAATTATTCTATTATTCTTTAAATTTTGAATAAAATTGTTACGAAGAATTCAATTAGTTACATAAATAATTCTACGAAATAATTTAACTATGCGTCGAAAAATAACAAAATTAATCCCAAAAATACAATTATTTTTTAAAGTAATTCATTTTTTTGGAAATTCAACTATTTAAAAAAATTCTAATAAAATTGTTCGCAATAATTCAATTACTTTCGTATATAATAAAATAAATCCCACGATTTCAATTATTTTTAATACAATTTTTCAGGAATTGACCAAAAAATGTAATTATTCGTAAAATTTAATTTTGTTGCTCAACAAATCAAATATTTATAAGAATGTTTTTTTCAAAATTCTTTGAAAGAAATTAATTATTTTAATAATAATTTTAATTAATTTTTTTTTAAATTATTCAATTATTCTTTAAAATTTGAATAAAATTGTTATGAAGAATTTAATTAGTTACATAAATAATTCTTCGAAATAATTTAACTATGCGTCGAAAAATAACAAAATTATTTCCAAAAATACAATTATTTTTTAAAAGTAATACATTTTTTTAAAAAATTCAACTATTTAAAAAAATTCAAAAAAAATTGTTTGCATTAATTCAATTATTTTCATAAATAATAAAAAGCTTCTTAGGAATTAAATTATTTTCCAAAAATGGCAAAAGAATTCTTTGTAAAATTTAATTATACTTAAAAACTTTCCGTATTTCAGCGATTTTTAATATTTTTATAAAATTTCCAAACAGAATTCAAGTATTTAAAAAATTGTTTGTAAAAATCTTCGTAAGAATTTAATTTTTTCTTATGAATAATACAAATTTCTCAAGAAATTAATTATTTAAATTAGAATTTGCATAAAATTAGTCGAAAGAAATCGATTATTTAAAATTTTTTATAAAATTCTTCGCAAGAACTAAATTATGTTTACAAATATTTAAATTTTTTCATGAATAATGAAATTTGTTGCTGAAATTTTATTTATTATCAGGATAAGAAAGAAGTATATATAATTTAAATGAAAATTAGGAAAAAGTCAGGAAAATAAACAACATGGAAATTACTTATACTTTTTTGATATTAATTATAGAGTGTAAAGTCTGTTTTAGTGAAATAAAACTAAATTTAAAGATTTTCCCATTTGATTCTAAATTTAATGAATCAAAAACCAAATAACATCACCTACTTAACAAAAAAGTAACTGGTTACAACCTTTCAACAATTTTTCTAACAAGCGTTTCTACATAGAGAAACTTTCCTCCCCTTTGAATTTTTAAACTTCTCGTCTCTTTCATCTAAAACATCGATCAACTTGATTCCTTCAGTTCCGAGTTTTTCATGCATAATCAAAAGTTTCTATTTTTAACAAAAGATAAATTGTTCTAACGGTACATTTTCTGTTTAAATACTCTTGTACTTTATTTGAGTCTTGATTTTTTTGTTCTCTAAAAAATGTAGGTTCGTAGTATTTCGACCATCAGGGCATCGATTAAAAGAGGTAGGTTATCGGTATGCAACTTAATGTCTGATGGGATAGTAGTGAGAGAAAATAACATTCTTCAACGTCCAAATATCGCGATAGTAATGGCAGAATATTCCACACTGAGATTACTTTGTATTAAAAATAATTTCCGACTCGATTTTCGGTCCGAGTATTTTTTTTCTTTGTTTAGAAAAAAACTATTTTTAGCGTAACCGCAAATTGTTTAATGTGCGATTATTTATTTTTTTTTCTTTACTGAAAAGAAAAACTACAAGTCTGTAGTGCTGACGACAATAATTTCCAGCACATCGTCGGATTCCCTTCTTACTATGGAAGACTCTTTGACTCTAGGGACTTGAAAGACGATCGCATTTTTTTGTCGAAGATGCACAAGACCTGGAAATGTAGGGCGGTGCTGAAAGGGTCGTTAAGAAAAGCATTTCAATCTCTGCGTGATGAACGAGAAGATAGAGTGCAATATAAAAAAAAGGGGGAACATTTTATAAAAAATAAAAAATAAAAATCTGGTAATATTTGAATTGATTTATTGAAAAGAAAATTGTTGCACAACTAGAAATAGAAACAAAAACTAATTAAAACAATAAAATTGAACAATAAAATTGAACAATAAAATTAAACAAACATAAAAATTCCAAATTTTCTTATTTAAAAATTTAACTTTTTTCAGTACTTTTAATAAAATTTCTCGACTCTTCCCCGATTTTCCTGACCTGTGGCAAAAAGGATAAAAATATCGACGATAAATCAAAAAATTGAAAACAAAAAAGGAATTCTTGATGAAAAAGCAAAAAAAAAGAAGCAAGTTACTTATTGGATCAATTGACGCATTTAAAAACAATCCGACCACACAAATGACTGATTATAAAACGAAATTCCATTTTAAAAGACTTGATAAAATAGCAAGGCTCTTGATGAAATTGTTTTGGATTCCAATGATTATAACAACGTGTCGTCAAACATGCTATATGATCATTCGTACGTGCAAGTGTTTTTATTCACCATGTAACACGATATTATCGTGTCTCCATTACACAAGCTGTTTATAATTTCGGATCTTAACGATCAAGTATTTAATCGTACCGATGATGCGCGTTATCATTTCCATGCAAAAAGAAAAAGCTCCCGCATATTATCAAGATGAAATAATATCTTTAATTTAGCCCGCGAGAAAGCCTTTTCGAAAGTATGTCGAATAAAAATAGATTCTGGTACTACTAAAATTAAACCCTTTCAGTGAGAAATTATCTAGAGCGAATTGCGACCTACTTGATGGCCTGATTCATTAAAATGTTATATCTACATTTATAACTCAGTAATTTGAATTTTCAACCGCCGACCTTTTTTTCCTTCTTTATTTATGCCGCATCTTGATAACGACGTAAATTTTAATTTACTAAAAAGCACATTGCATCATGCATCAATTAAGAAAAAAGCGCGAGAGACAAATTAATGAGAATTTTTTATGCTTTCTGTTTTTTACGGTTTTGTAATTTCAATTTTCAAATTATATGATATTCGTATTCTATTTTGTACATTGAGTGCGAAAAGAAGATATTTTCTGATTTGGAGAAGCAAGCGACTTTACAATGCGGAAAAGCAGGACAACTTTGTTGCATAATATGAGAACAAATTTTTTCTTCACTGTTTTATAACTCTGATTCATTTTAAAAATTATTATGGATACTAAAAAAATGATCTATATATTATATTTTATTTGCGAATTTCCTTAATATTGTAAAATTATTCGAAATTATCTTCATTTTTAAATAAATATTTAATTATTATTCCATAGGAATTAAGATTTTCAAAATTCATGTCAAATTCTAAACTTTATGAAATTTAACAACCTACAATAATTCTAATTTTCTCAAAACTGTTAAAAAAATTAAATTATTTACAAGAATATTAATAAAATCCCTTACAAAAATTGTATTCTTTTCACAAGAAATAAATTTTTTTTTTCATGATATCAATTATTTTGAAAAATTTTCAAAAATTCGTTGCATTAATTCAACTATTTTCATAAATAATAAACAGGGTTGCCACGCTTTTACCCTTTTCAAATTCCCTGACTTTTCCAGGTTAAAAACGGAATTTTTCAAGGTATTTTTATAACTACGTTTATTATTAAAAAGAAAATTATTGGAAACCTCAAAAATTCGATTATTTTCAAATCAAACATAATTTGTTCACAAAAATCCAATTATGTTTCAAAATTGTCAAAAATTCCCGTCAAAATCTAAATAATCTTAATAAATAATAACTTTTTTCTTCGAGATTGAATTATTTTCAAAAAATTTAATAAAATTCTTATCTGAATTCCAGTAGTTATTAATATACAAAATGTTTATCAAATTTTTTTGAATAAATCAATTACTTAAAAAAATTTTATTAAAATGTTTTAGAAGAATTCAATTATTATTGAAAAATTGATTGATTCTTCGTGAAAATTCAATTTTAGAAAAAGTTCAATTATTTAATAAAATGTTTATTTTTTGAGTAAAATAAATGAATTATCGTAGAATTTTCAAATAAATAAATATTTTTGAATGTGATATTCAATTACAAATGGAAAATTTTTACTAAAATTTATTTTTAAATCACTATTTATTAGAAAATTCTACAATTATTTAACTATAAAAGTAAATAATTTATTAATTAATTGAATGTTTTTTAACATTGAATGCTTATAACAAACTTTATCAGAATTTAATTAATATGTTGATTATAATTATTTATTGTCAAGAGACAAATTAAAAAAAATTTAACAATAATTTCATTTTTCGACAAATAGAATGAAAATTTTGTATATTAAAATAAATTGAAATTATGCTAAGAATATTATTAATTTTTTAAATTTCGGATAAAAATGTTATTATTTATAAAGGCAATTTGAAGTTTGCGACAAGAATTTTTGTAAATTTTCAAACAATTGGTTTTTTGCGAAGAATTATATTACGTTTGAAAAGAATTAAATTCTTCAGACTAATTTTATTTAAATTTCGGTTTAAATAATTGAATTGTTTCGCGAAATTTTATTCAAACAGCAAACATTGAAAATAATTGAATTTAAAAAAATTTTCGAAATCAATTAAATTTCTACGAAGAGTTTTGTTAAAATTATTTTGAAAAAAAATTAAATTGTCACAAAAGAATTTCATTGAAATTTTTTAAAATAATTTAATTCTTTGTAAAATGAATAATAAAAGATAAAAAAAATAATTGATTTTCTGAGAAGAATTTTACTTTTTCTAAAAATAATTGAATTTCTCTAATAATATATATTTGCTTCAAAATTCAATTTTGTCTTAATGTTTTAACTCAAATTCTTTTATAAATCCGGTAGTTTTATAAATAATCAATGATATATAATTATATTAAAAAAATTTAAGAATTTTAGTTATTATAGTTTTTTAAAAATGTAGGTTTTTCAATTTTTTAATGAAAATCATTTAAAATTGAAGTTTTACAAAATTTTTAATGAAAATATTTTCAAGTTCATCTACTTATAAAAGTTGTAATTGCAATTCTCTTAAAATTGAATGAATTTTGAAATATATAAGTAAAAGTAGATTTCAAAAATAAATTTTCCAAGATTTCGATCAAAATTTCCTGACTTTTCCAGGTTTTTTCACTTTTTATAAATTTCCCTGACATTTCCAGGTTTTCCAGGTTTCCAGGTTGCGTGGCAACCCTGATAAAATTTTTCATAGGATTTAAGGAATTTAAATAAAATTTTAAATAAATTCCTTTTCGTTTGATACTTTTTCTTTACATACTTTATGAAAATTTTTAAATTTTAGCATTTTTATTCTAATGGAAATTGTTAAATTCCAGGAGCTTTAATGATTTATTTGGCTTGTCTAATATGTTTAAAAAGAAGGTTATCTTTATGAAAAACTTAGTATACATTAACGTTTGTGTAATATAATAAAAAAATATATTTCAAAATTTGTTTATTTTAAAATTATTTTAAAATAAGAATTTAATTATAATTATTGCAACAAATTGTAATTAATATAATTGTTATTAATTAACATTATATTATTTAATGTTTAATTACAAAGCATGCCATTTTATCATTGATTATTTATTATTTAATAAAAATTTTCTATGAACCACAAAATTCACTAAAAACGATAACATATTAATTATTAAAGAGGGATTTATAATTTTACTGGTTATTTTGGTACTTTACTTGAATGAACATTACATTGAATTTTCATTTCAATTAGCATTTTATAGCACGCAATTTCAACGAGCATTTTATTACACTATCAATTGAATTAGATTTATATTCCACAAAATTTTCAACAAGAATCATAAAGCACACACTTTTGAATTATTTTATTCCACTGGCTTTCCAAGAAATATTTTATCAACAGTGGTTGTCGTTTTAAAAAATGTTATTAAAATAGTATAGGTGTTGAAAATCATTGAATAATTGAGGAAGTAAATTTTTAAAAATAATTGAAATTTTGACACAAATTTTTTTTTAAATTCTTGAAAATAATTGAATTTTATAGAAGAATTTTATTATTTATCAAAATAAATCAAAGTGTTATTGAGAATTTAAAAAATTTTTAAAACATAAATGAATTTCTGGAAAGAATTTTATTTCTTTTGAAAACAAATGAATTTTTCAATTATTTGTTTACAAAAATAAACAACTTTGCGCTGCACTTACGTTATAGTAAATTGTCATTTTTCATGCAAGTAACAAGAGGAAAAAAATTTCCTTTCAAATATCTTAAAAAAATCACCTATTAACAGTGCATATGCAGTGATTCTAATAAATGCATTTTCAGAGAGATAGTTTGGGTAACAGTCGTGCAGTCTGGCGAAACGTAGTCTAAGTTTTATTAGCAATCTATACAATCTATTAAAGAGAAGTGTGTCGATTCGTTCCCTTTCGCTGAGAGTAAAAGACGCAGAGGTGACTAATCCGCCTAAAGGCATAAGGAAAAGTTAACGGTCCCTGAATATTATACGGAAAAAATATTATTCCAATATTAAGAATATGTATATTATTGTATGTTTGCTCCTATTTACGTTAGAATTTACATTTCAATGCAATTTTCCATTCAATTCTTTTTGCGTTTCGAAATAATGAGGAGTATTTTTAAAATATTTTTAAATTAAAATATTTTTAAAACCTACTTTAAAATTTGCCTCCCGTGGATTAAATTTTATTTATCAATTATATCGATACTGAAAAAAGACTAAAAAATTTTCGAGTTTATTTTCTATTTTCTATTTCTATTATTATTTTGTAGTTCATTGAATTTAATTGAAATTCGTCACTCGATGTTTTCCGTAGTGGATAATTTTATAAATCCGAAGATAGATTTTAAGAAAAATTCTAAGGGATAGTGATAGATTTTTTTCATGTAATATTAGGTAAAAATAGGAGATTTTGAATATTAAAGAAGGGATTCAGTTTAAAAACTAGAAAGATATGACAATATTTAAGGATAAATGTAAGGAAAATAAATTAGAGAAAAAGTAAGGAAAAATAAGTAAACTTTACTTCAGACTTGGTAAAATTTCTTCTAAAATTAGTTAAATTTATTTTTAAAAGTAATTTTCTTCAGAAAAACTTTTACTATTTCCAAAGAAAGTTTTTTTATAAACCAATTAGAAAAATATCAGCTTAAAAAGTAGTAACATGTTTCTTTTATTTAATTTTTTTGATAAATTTTTCTTTCTAAATTAATGTTATTTTATAATTAATATTTTAATTATATTAATTATATTTTATAATTAATTAATTAATGTTCTAAATTGAAAAATTAATCATGTGGTTAAGAAATTTTGTTTGTTTCACAATTTTTATTCTCAAATAATTTATAATTATTCTTGCACAGAATTTTATTCAAATTTTTGAAAATATTAAATTCTTTTCGTAAATTTAATAAATATTGTATTTAGCGAATAATTAAATTCCCATAAAAAATAATCCATTTTTTAAGTTTATAAAATTTTCCAAAAAAAATCCAAGCTTTGGAAAGTAATTTTTCTGCAGAGAATTTTATTAAAAGCTTTCAAAATAACTGAAATATTTTATGAAATTTTTTAAAAATAGTATTGAAAATTATTGAAATCCTGTAAAGAATTTTATTATAATTTATAGAAAAACCATTACCGGAATATAATTATAGATAATTTTTTCTAAATTTTCTAAAATAATTAAATTTCTGCATTTAATTTTATTACTTATGAAAAGAATTGAATTCTTTTGAAGAATTTTATGAAAATTTTAAAAATAATTGAAATTTTTTTTTTAATTCTGTTCTAAAAATATTATAATTGAATTCTTATTATAGTATGATTAAAGTTTTTGATAATAATTAAATTTCTGCGAAGATTGTTATTAAAGTTTCTTGAAATAATTAAATTCTTTCCAAGAATTTTGATAAAATTTCTAAAAATAATTGAATTGTTTCTAAAAATCTTAATACTGTTTGAATGTTTAAGGTCCTAAAAACATACCAATTAAAAATCATAATAAAATTTACATTTAAATTTAAATTCTTTAGCGTCGATTTGGAAAAAAAATTCATGTTTTAAGTTTAAGTTTAAAAATTTAAAGTTTAACATAAAAAATTCTTCAATAATTATTTATTCAGCAAGATAATATAATTTATGGTTTTTAAAATTTCTCTTATAAAAGAATGTAGCAAATAAAAATTCGTATATAGCAACTTTCATTTGAAAGTAAAAAAGTATATTGCAGTAAGAATTTGTTTAAATAAACAAAAATTCAACCAAAAATTTTTTTTATTTCTTAAAGGGTCAGAATTCGTGAAATTTTCACAGAAAACAAAAAGTATTTTTTTAAATCAAAATGATGAAAAAACATTTCTATTTGGTCTTAGGAATGTGTCCACCAAAGAATAGAAAAAATACTATTTTTTATAAAAGTTATTGCAAAATTAATTTTTTTGCAACTTTTTAAACAAAATGTCATTTCTCCGAAATGAATGAACCGATTTAAGAAATGAATGAACCAAACGGGAATATAAAGGGAATAAAAAATACTTTCGTTTAGAATTAGAAAATTCTAAAAAAGTTAATATTTTAATAATTATTTAATAAATTTTTTATAAACAATTAATTTTTTTAAATGTTCTACGCCTTTAAAAAATTGTTTAAAAATATCTACATACACTTAAAACTATAAGAAATCAAAATTCGCTGAGAAAATTTTGGAGCGACAATTATTTTAAAAGTTATAATGGAAATTATATTGGTGCGGTGTAGTGCATCAACACTGAACTTAGTTTTTGATAATTTTTATGGTTGTATAACTAAATAAAAATGTTAATTCGACAGTGTTTTATTCATTTCGTAGTTGAAAATAATGTTTTAATTCTGAAAATCATCAAAATCGCATCTCCGTTCGATATAATTTCCATTATAACTTTTAAAATAATTGTCGCTGCAAAATTTTCTCAACGGATTTTGATTTCTTATAGTTTTAAGTGTATGTAGATATTTAAAAAAAAAATTTTAAAGGCGTAGAACATTTAAAAAAATTAATTGTTTATAAAAAATTTATTAAATAATTATTAAAATATTAACTGTTTAAAAATTTTCTAATTCTAAACAAAAGTATTTTTTATTCCCTTTATATTCCCGCTTGATTCACTTAAATCGGTTCATTCATTTAGGAGAAATAACATTTTGTTTAAACAGTTGCAAAAAAATTAATTTTGCAATAACTTTTATAAAAAACAATATTTTTTTCTGTTCTTTGGTGGACACATTCCTAAAACCAATTAATGTTTTTTCACCATTTTGATTTTAAAACAATACTTTTTGTTTTCTGTGAAAATTTCACGAATTCTGACCCTAAAATGAAAAACATTGTAAAATAAATTATTAATCTAATAAAATTCTGCCGAAAGAAAATTCTTTAACTTTAAATTAATTGATTATTATTATTATAAATAAAACTTAAAATGAAAAACATTGTAAAATAAATTATTAATCTAATAAAATTCTGCCGAAAGAAAATTCTTTAACTTTAAATTAATTGATTATTATTATTATATATAAAACTTAAAATGAAAAACATTGTAAAATAAATTATTAATCAAATAAAATTCTGCCGATAGAAAATTCTTTAACTTTAAATTAATTGATTATAATTCAGAGGCTCGAAAAAGAAAATTCTCAAGTTTTTGGCTTTATATAACAATTTTCTGTGGCACGATAGAAATTCTTAGTTCCCCTTGATCGCTAACTAGTATTTGCGGGATCGTCTCAAGAGAGTATACGTGGTGATCACTTCTGCGATCTCAGTATATACATAGTGTGATCGTGCCAACACGACACCTGCATCTTGAGCTTCCGCTACATGAACACCAACCGAGTACACACTTCGGGAAGTATAGAGGTAGATCACGGAATTTCAAATAGCCCATGCGTAAGGTAGAATTTTTCCGTCTCCACCGAGGCGGTTATTATAAATAACCCGCCGAAAAATAACAAGAAATATGAGAATGCTATACCAATTTTTGAGAGTAGAAGAAAAGCTATTTTTTCCCTCTTTTTATATTTCAATATGGCGTTTACAATTCTTTATTTCCGCTATACAAATCCTCTTTTCATCTGCAAAATTAATACATTATAATGAAAAAGAAATTTACTTGATTCAATATTAATTCAAATTTTTCGAAATATATTTACAGCCACGAAAAATTAATTTTGTTTTTCCCCGATTTTAAGACAAAATTCTGACCTTTTCCAAATCCATAATCCATTTATTGTCAAAAATTTACCTTCATTCAAAGATTTTCAATATCTATTATATTAATAAAGTTTTAAAAAAGAATCCTATTATTTAAACAAAATTTTAATAAAATTCTATGGAATGAATCCATTTCAAATCAGGCAGGAGGACTAACTTCAAGTTATAAATTTAGCTGTCGCTAAAATATTTTATTGTACATGAAAAATAAAGAGACACGTATTTTTTTATTTTTCAAAAAAGTTAATTCTACAGAAGTTATGCACATTTGAACTTTGAGTGGTGAAACTCGAATGAATAGTGAAAAAAATTGTTTTGCTTGTCATTTTTTCTCTTGAATATAATTTAATTTTCTTTCTTGAGTCTTGTAGATGAGCTTGTCCTCTTCAAAATCCAGTTTGAAATTTGAAAAAATATTCAAAATTATAAAAATAGGGGATGATTTTCTGATTCTCGTATGACTTTCTAATAAAAATTGAATAAAAATTGAACAAACAATTAATATCAGTTAAAATTTAAAAAAATTAATATTAAAAGTATTATGGCATGAGTTTTTAAAAATATTTATGAAAAAGTTGCAAATTAAAATCTTCTAAGTTGTAAACTCTAAACTTTATTTTAAAATTGAATTGAAATTATGAAAATAATTTTGAATATATTATAGTAACAATATTTTTATCATATATAAAATAATGATTGTATTAATCCGGTTATCCTTACTTATTATTAAACATTTTTTTAGGAATTCGATTAACATTGTATTAAAAATAATTAAACTACTTCGATGCGTTTTATTATTTTAAAAAATAATGGAATTTTTAAGAAGAATTTTATTTCTCATTAAATTAACTGAGTTCTTTCTACGAAATTTAATAAAATTTTAAAGAATAATTATAATTTTTTTGAGGAATTCGATTAAAATTGTATTAAAAATAATTGTAATTCTGCGATGACTATTTGATTATTTATGAAAATAATTAAATATTTGTGTAAAAATTCCGGTATCATTTTTGTAAAATAATTAAACTTCAGTAGATTACGAATGAATAGGTAATTTTTGAGGATTTCAGTTTAATTTAAAACTGAAACCAGTTTTTATATGTATTTTTATTATTTACCTTTATTCGAATATCAAATATATTTCGATTAAATTAATAATTCATTGAAACGAAAATAGTGAATTATGTAAAAATTTTTATTCACTTGTACTATTTATTAAAAGTTCATTTTTCAAAATTCAATTATTTCCATATAAATATTTTTAATGATAAATGCAATAAATAATACAATTCATAAGAAAATTTCGATAAAGAAGCGAAATATTCTGAAATTCAATGAAAACTCTTTTCTTTCACTTCAATTTTGTAAGTTTTTACTCTGAATTTCGTTAATCGAGAATTAACAGTTTAGACGCACAAATAGTTTAGACGCTAATTTCTTTTTCATTATTATTAATGAGATAACTAATGACCATCATATTTTGTGGAATTCCAACTTTAATAGTTGTCACATTTCTACGAGGCGCCGAAATTTTGTTTGCATTCCATTGCACTTGAGAACATAATTTCTCATTCAATTTAAATGGTCAACTTTTACGTTAAGTTTAATTATTGTGTGAATCAGCGACGTTTCTTTGGAACAAAGAATTTCTACAATTGAAAGAGATTCTCTTTTCAGAAGCTCGATTAACTGAAAAAAATATATATAACAATAAGTTTGAGTCATTCCTGAATAATTCTCGCAAATAACCGACTCTGAAAAAAATATTAAAAAATAAAAAATGTGTCTATTATTTCTATAAAAAATATTATACTTTTTAGTATTCTTATTAAATTTAATTTATATTATTGACATTTTGCATTGTTAAAATTAATATTTTATTAATTTCATTACTTTCGTTGTAGTTTCGAAATATTTTATTTTATTAATTATTATTAATATTTTATTATATTAATTATTGAGTACTCTAATAATTATACAAAATTTTTCATAAATTTTGCTATTATTTTTAATATTTGAATTGTTTTGTTACAGTTTAAGGATTAGAAAGAATGTAATTTTTAATGTAAATTTGAAAACATTGACAATGATACTAAAACAAGTATTTACATTTTTTTCAGATTCTAAATAAAAGAATTTAATGTTTTTTTTAAATTCATGACAATGAGATCATATAGTTACGTAAGCGCGAAATATATATGAAGATAACACGAAAATTTACTGCTTCTTTTGTAATTTATTTTTAGATAAGAATATTAAATGAAAACAGGTGAAGTTACATAGAGTGAAGCTGAAATATATTTCTTTTTCGTTTCACGTTAAATTATGAATTGGAAAAAAATAATAATCATAATTTATGCGCTCTAAACTATGTTTCTTTATTGAAGTAGAGAGTAAAATTTAAAAAAAAAAATAGAAATTCACAGGGGAAAAAAATTTATTTTCTCAGAATAGATTAATTTCTGTATGAAACTATTAATTAAAGTTGCATTTGAGTAAGAATGAATTTCGAATTAACTGTTTGGTAATTATTAATTTACTATATGCCTATATACATGATGTTGAATCTATTAAATTTAATTAGTAAAGTTGAGAGGGAAATTTACGGTAAAAAAAAAACGAATTCTAACAAACGTTTTGCAATATACGTATTCAAAGTGAATAAAAATTGTTCACGATAATCTTCTCGGCAATGTCGCGTGTTTAAACCTCGTTTCGATCTTAAAGTTTCCAAACAGGAAGTTAATGGACCAAATTGTCACGATCTAGGCAGAAAATTACAAAGTGGTAATCAGACACAGTGATCTTCGGTCTACACTGTATGCCAATAGAAAGTACCTATATATTAATACCAAGTTCTTCTAACGTTAATTGTATAAAAAGAACAGAATTTAGTTTTTATTTGCATAGAAGCTAAAACTTAAAACATTTATTATTTGCTTTTCACTAAAAAATTTTTTTATTATAAAATAATTTTAACTTTTTAATTTTTCTACCCTCAGAGAAAGAAAATTTAATACAAAAAATTAAACAATTTTAAAATGCAATAATAAAAAAGTTTTTCTAACAAGTTTTCTAGAATTTTAAACATAAATTCTTCTTTACAATTGTTTTTAACAATTTTTGCAAAAATTTCTAAAGAATTTTTAGATTCATTTGTTTACAATTCAATTTTTTTCAAAGATTTTAACTTGAAATCTTAAAATTTAATGAGGTATTTCTACAAATTCATGCTATAATGCTTTTAATATTTCAATTATTATCAACAATTTTGACTGGAAATAATTTTTAAATCAATTTTTTTAGAAATTTCCAGACGAATATAATTATTTAAATAAACACACAATTTGTCAAAAATTGAACTGAATTGCGAATTTCGAAAAGGGCTCAACTCTGAAAATCGTAAGAGTCATTTTCACTGTTTTTTGTTATATAAAATAACACTAACGGTTTTTAGAGTTGAGCCCTTTTCGAAATTCGCAATTCAATTATTGTGAAGAAGTTTTTAAAAAATTTGTAACTAATTGAATTCCTGTGAAATTTTTATTATTTATAATCATAATTAAATGTTGGAGTAGAATTTAATTAAAAAATCCTTTTAAATAAATGAATGCCTCAAATGGCCAAAAAAGTCAATTTTTGTCATTTTCGGAATTTTTTTGGTTAACCAAAATTTTTTTTCATTTTGCAAAATTACATGGTATAGTACTATGTCTAAGTGTTAAAACCCATTTTTTCCCTTCATTACGACCCCGTTTTTTTATAATTATACTTACCTCAGCCTTCCTAGTTTTAAAAACCTACATTTTCCTAAATAAAAAAAATTTCAAATCTACATAAATTTAAAAAAAAAAATCCTAAAGCCATTTTGAAAAATAGGTGTTAAACATATTACGATACGATGCAATTTTGGAAATTAAAAAAAAATTTTTGATCACCAAAAAAACGGCCAAAATGGCCATTTTTGGACATTTAGGCCAATATTATAAGAAATCCTGACGTTCTAGGCAATTTTGGAGGCCGAATTCGTATTCTAAGTCAAAAAAGCTATAAGAAGCATTAAACAACTTTTTCTGCAACAGAACTAAGCCAAAATTTGCAGGCCTGTGATATCTTCGACTAAAGTACATTTTTTTTCAGAACAAGGTTCTGTCAGAGCAAGTTACGCTGCTGGAGTGTACGAACGGCTAAATTGAATTCCGAGCAACCTCCCACGTCCGGTATGGTCTAGTGGCTAGGATATCTGGCTTTCACCCAGGAGGCTCGGGTTCGATTCCCGGTACCGGAATTTTTTTTTTAATTTTACACATAAAAACTTTATTAATAAAATTTTTTTGCTTTCGTGTAATAAAAGTCCAACAATATTTGTGAACAATTAAAGATTGCAATAGTAATTAATTGTTATATCTCCGGTTCTTCTGGGAAGAACCATTCACGGTAAATCGTTAGGTATTAAAATAACACCAAAAAGGATTAAAATAAACCAATTTAGTGTTATTTTAATCCATTTTGGTGTTACTTTAATACCTAACGATTTGCCGTGTTATTATTATTATTCAGATAAGAATTATTGTTTACAATCCAGGGCACCTTAAAGATGAAAAACCAATAGGTTTTAAAAAGAATAGACAAAATCGGCCTTTTAATTTTTCTAAATAACGAATGAAATCCATCACATAAATTAACGATAAATTAATAAAAACCCCATGATTTGACTTGCCAAAACATGTAGATTGATAATAAAAAAAGAAATCAAGGTTTTTCTCAAAAATTATTAAATTGCGATTATCTCGAAAACTAGAACCAAAAAATGGGTCCTTTTCATGTGGAGGTCCACACATTTTTATAATATAATCCTTAAATATCGTCCTAAAATATTAGTGAATATTATTGAATTGTTCACTTTATAAAATAACTACAGTGAAAAAATATTTGATATAAATAAACGATTACTTATCTATTATCCAATGAATATTTACATAATTCAAGTAAACTTTAATAATGTCTATGAAATAATATTTATTTTAAATATTAAAATCACTGGTTCGAATAGAATTTATTTATTTAAATAAAAATGATTTGTTTTAAGTTAAAATTTCTTTGACATAAGACAAGTAAATTGTTCACTGTCTATTTTAAAGTTTTTTCTGTAAAACTTGAAGGGCAATAATTTTTTTGAAAATTCTGTCAAGATGCTTTTAAGTAACAATTTATTATTGTTACTTGTAGCATCGTAAAAGATGTTTCAAAAAAAAATTTCTCGGAAAATGTCTAAAATTTCTGTATATTTTCTGCTTTTTTGCAATACAAAAAAATGCAAACACTTTCTAACTAAATAAATTCATAAGAAAATAAGGGTTTCGAAAACCTCATAAAATATGACATTTTACAACGAGAGACCCTAAGAGTTGGTCATCTTAAGACAAACCAGATGTGGCAAACCTTTCAAAACGATAGGATTCTACAAAACATTTTGTATTTGTACAGTGTAGTATTTTATATAGCATAGCATGAATACATGCTATGCTATAGAGTATAATAATAAGTATAAATCTTTGACACATCGAAAAAAAATGTTTTCAATTTTAGACGATTTCTCTTCTTTTGTAGCATTTCTTCAACTTACATATGTGCACTATAAATTTTACTTTTCTAATTGAAAGGATTTTCCTCTTTCACATTTTCTATTAAATGTCACTTTTTAAACAGTTTGAAGCTGCGTTCAGAGAAACAAAAAACAACTAAAAAATCTTCTTCCCAGTATAAATTTGTTTCAATTTGAAAGAAATAATTTCAATCAAAGAAAAATGAATTTTAGTTCAAAACTTTCAAATATAAAAAAAATTGCTCTTTTATGTAGATGAATATTCGTATATTGAACTTAAAATGTAAAAATAATTGTTAAGCAGAATTTTCTTCTCACTTTGAGATTTTATTTTTCTCTGACTTTTTCCTAACTTAGAGACAGAATTTTGACTTTTTCCATGATCCCTATAAAAAAAATTCAATTCTTTTAAAAATTCTATTATTGTCTGTAGTATTTTAGGAAATTTTAACTATTTCTAATTTTTTTATTCTCTTTTAAAAAATAAAGCTATACTGAAAGAAAATGGATATTAAATTTTGTAAATTATTTTACAATTTGGGGAAAGAGTGCAACAAACCGAAATTTTTTGATATAAAAAATATTAAACTTTAAAAAAACTTATGTGGAATTTGGTATAATTATATCTTTCAAGAATTTTAATCCAATTATACAATAACTTTACCAAATTCCACATAAGTTTTCTTAAAGTTTAATATTTTTTATTTAAAAATTTCGGTTTGTTGCACTTTTTCCCCAAATTGTAAAATACTTTTAAAAAATTTAATATACACTTTCCTTCAGGGTAAAAAAATTCAGACAAAAAGAGTTTGAAACTTTTTGCGATTTCTAAATAATTTGAATTACAATTTTTCAGAAATCTAAGTTCTTCAAAATTTTTAATTTAAATTACTAAAAATTAAAAATTTCAAAAGTTCCAATTTAAAATCTTTGAAATTAAAGTAGCATTTTTTACCAAAAAATAAGTATTTTCATGAAATATGTACATGAAATGTTAAAAAATGTTTTGGACAAATATTACGTTTTTTATTCATAAGACAAATCTTGAGTTTGGTGGCTTAGTAACATTTAAAAATATTAATAAGAATTAATTCTTCTTAAATCTTGTTTATTTACCCTATAAACTTTGAAATCGACACCAATTTATTTTAGTACAAAACCTAAATATCTTTTTCTATTTCTGACAATAATTAAAGTTTACAGAAAATTTAAATTTAAATTAAAACTTTGAAAGAAGTTATATTAGTTTCTTGAGAAATTTTTATTCAAATTGTTTGTATATTTGTTCAATCTTCGAATATATATTTAATGGAAAAATTTTCGAATAATTAAAATTTTGTAAAGATTAATCTTAAATGATGATCGGATATCAAAATTATTATATTTAAAGTTTTTGTTTTGTTTATTTAAATAGTTCAATTCTCAAAAATTATTAAAAAACAATTCATTTTTGAAGAAATTTAATTAAATATTTATAAAATAATTTAATTTTATAACACATTCATTTATAACTTTAATAAATAATTGAACTTCAAAAGGTTTCGATTGAAAAATTTTAGAAAATAAAAATTTTAAATAATTGTAGTAAAAAATTCTATAGAATTTAATTTTTCGAAAAATTTTGATTTTAGGAGAATTTGAACCATTATGACGTGACAGTTTGTGCAAAGCGTGTGTTCTAAAACTGTGACGTAATCATCATAATTTAAATTTCCTTAAATTGTTTCGAAATTTTTTGAAATTTCATAGAATAGAAGATTGTAAATTCTTAATATAAAAATTATTTAATTTGCCGTTTTTAACTTATAATTAATTAGTTATTTAAATATTTACTTTAATTTGTTTTAACTATGAATTCAAATATTTTTCTAGTTTTTAGTGTTTTTGACATTAGGAATAAATGTATTAATATTACATTAATTCTCATCACAATTTTTTGGGTCCTTAGTTGGGTCCCCTGAAGATGTACTTAAAGATATTTGCTGAATATTTTTAGTCAAATTTTGTTTATTTGTTGTTACAGTAAAAAATGCACCCTGGGACTAAACGTTAAGTGTATTTTCCCATGTTTTTTACATTTTTTGTTATTTTCAAGGTTTATCTGTTTCATAATTATTTATTTGACATTAAACAAGTTGTCCTACAACTGCATCTAAACTGATTTATAGTTTAGAAAAAATCATTTATGCAAAATTTAACATTTAGCCCCAGTATCCCATCTACTACGTTTTTGTTTTGGCTACTTCATTATGATTGTAGATTCTGTAGTAATAAACTTGATTAAGAGATTCAGAGAGAGAGAAAAGTGTAGAAAACAGAATTATAATTAAATTTGAATTGATTTAGAAAAATTTAATTTAGTTGGAAGTATAGAGATATTAAGAGAATTATAAATGAAACTTGAAATGTTTGCGGTGGCGTTTCAAGGTACAAGTGCAAGATGAAATTACATGAGAAATGTTAACGAAATAATTGGATATCAATCAGCAAGATTCCGACAAAGGTAAAACTTGATCGTGGAAAATGAAAGCCTTCCTGTTGCAACGATACATATATACCGTTAGGTCGTGAGCAATCATCATTCTAATAGTCACATAAACGATTACTGCTTCCCGAGAAACTGAATCAGTTCAAAAAGACAAGAAACTATTGTCCCGAATGATTCCTTTTAAAATTTACAAGCAAAAAATAGAAGAAGAAAAATTACAGAAAAGCGATTCTTTTTTAATTCTTTTTTTCATGTTCAGGTCAATGATTGATTGAATTATAGCCTGCTGTCAGTGATTATTCCAGCAAACGGTATAATATATTATATGTTTTAATATTGCCAACTAGGTGCGCTTATGTATCAACTAAAAACTACTATCCATCTTGCAAGAGGGTAATTCAAGGTCAATGTAAAATCTACTCTTCAATTAGCAATTATATCTTTCATTCTCTATTTTAAAAAGACTAATAAAGTGTACAGTTTAAGATGATTAGTTTTAGTACGCGTACTGAATCGTATCATTACATCTTTGGTGCACGCGATTTTCCGTGTGCGAAATAAATACTCCATAGAAACGAAGCGGTCAGTATTTGCTTTTTTGATTAGAAAAACTTATTTTCACACTCGATCATTTCTTTCTTGAAATGTTTAGTGAGAAAAATGCAGAATTAGTAAAAATTTTATGGAGGAGATAATAATTTAGATCTAACTTACAAAATATAACTTCAAGTCTCGGATCAAGTTTAATAAACATGTGACTTTCAGATCTCAGATCCCAATCTTTCGACTACTTTACTTTAGAATTTTAAATAAAATTATTGAGCTAATGTTTTGATAGGAAATTTAAAATACAAGCAGGAAGATAAAGACTTCGGATTCAAAAATTAATTTAAGAAACTATCAAAAAGTAGCTTCCAATCTAAAAATATTTATAAAAATAGTTTAATCTTGCAAAGAATTTTATAAACATTTTATTATGATTTCTTTTGAATAATTTTATTAAAATATTTAAGATTAATTGAATTCTTCCAACTTATATTCTATTCTATTCTTAACATAAAATTAAAATTATTTTATGCAGGGACCGCCACCGACACGATGTGACACGAAAATCAGTATCGTGTCGGTATCGTGTCGACGCCCGATACGATGCATCGTGTCGAGAAAAGTATCGTGTTGCGACACGATACGATACCGACACGATACGAAATTAACGTGTCGCACATGTTACGTTAAAAAATGCTTTTTATCAGCACATGACGCATATACGGCCATCTTGTAAAACCAGAAATATATATATTTTAAGTTGCGCAGTGAACTACCACCACACTTGGACATGCGCAGTAGTGTGATTTGGTATTTATTGCTGCACAATAATGTAATTTAGTATTAATGGATGCGCAGTAGTGTAATTTGGTATTTATTGCTGCGCAGTAGTCTAATTTAGTATCAATAGATGCGCAGTAGTGTAATTTGGTATTTATTGCTGCGCAGTAGTGTAATTTAGTATTTATTGCTGCGCAGTAGTATGATTTGGTATTTATTGCTGCGCAGTAGTGTAATTTAGTATTAATAGATGCGCAATAGTATAATTTAGTATTAGTAGATGCGCAATAGTATAATTTAGTATTGATTAATGCGCAGTAGTTTAATTTAGTATTAATGGATGCGCAGTAGTGTAATTTAGTATTAATGGATGCGCAGTAGTGTAATTTAGTATTTATTGCTGCGCAGTAGTATGATTTGGTATTTATTGCTGCGCAGTAGTGTAATTTAGTATTAATTGATGCGCAGTAGTCTCATTTAGTATTAATTGATGCGCAGTAGTGTAATTTAGTATTTATTGCTGCGCAGTAGTGTGATTTGGTATTTATTGCTGCGCAGTAGTGTAATTTAGTATTAATTGATGCGCAGTAGTCTACCACCGCAATTGGACATGCGCAGTAGTCTAGTTTAGTATTAATTGCTGCGCAGTATATTAAACCTGCATACTGCGCAGTGATAAATACAAAATTACATTATTGTGCAGCAATTAATGCTAGATTAGACTACTGCACAGCAATTAATG
The DNA here is from genome assembly GCA_032873175.1 of Leptopilina drosophilae. NCBI lineage: Eukaryota > Metazoa > Arthropoda > Insecta > Hymenoptera > Figitidae > Leptopilina > Leptopilina drosophilae. Next base: position 23,308,832 of record CM065483.1, read on the forward strand.
CTAAATTAGACTACTGCGCATCAATCAATACTAAATTACACTACTGCGCAGCAATAAATACCAAATCACACTACTGCGCATCCATTAACATTAAATTACACTACTGCGCATCAATCAATACTAAATTACATTACTGCGCAGCAATAAATACCAAATCACACTACTGCGCAGCAATAAATACTAAATTACACTACTGCGCAGCAATAAATACTAAATTACACTACTGCGCAGCAATAAATACCAAATCATACTACTGCGCAGCAATAAATACCAAATCACACTACTGCGCATGTCCAAGTGTAGTGATAGGCTACTGCGCAGCAATAAGTACTTAGTTGCCCTACTGCGCATGTCCAAGAGTAATGTAATTGCTACTGCGCAACAATAAATAGTATATTGCACTTCTGCGCATGTCCGCCATATTGAATTTGTTACTAAGTTGTTATATGTAATGTAATTACATAAATTACGTAAGACATTTAGGGGGTATGGGGGTCTGTAAATTCTTACAAACAATAAAAATGGCACTAGTATGTAAAATATCTTACATTAATGGGAGGGGGGGGGGTAAATTAAAAAATATATGTTTCGTAATTTATGGATGGCCCCCAACATTATTTTGTAATTTTGAATAATATGATTGTGCACATCTTGTGTAATTTAATCAGCTATTTTTGTAATGCGACACGATACGAAAATCCTATCGTGTCGGTATCGTGTCGGCATCGTGTCGCGACACGATACTCTTCTCCGTGGTAGAACCATATCGTATCGTGACACGATACCGACACGATACCTTTGCTTCGTGACGGTCCCTGATTTTATGAGATTTATTATTTACAGACTTCGAATTCGATATAATTTATTTTAAAAAAGTAGCAAAAAGTAGCTTTCAGACTAGAAAAAGTAGTAAAAAAGTAGCTATAGAAAAATTAATCTTGAAGACTAAAAAAAACTCATTTTAGAAACTTTATAAAGCTGACGAAAATTCTATTCTATAGTTCATTTTCTTGACTTTTTCCTAATTTTTATAAAAAATATTTACTTCTTTCTTATCCTAATGCTAATAAATTGAATTCCTGCAACAAATTTTATTATTCATGAAAGAGTTTCAATATTTATAAAAATCATTTACTTCTTGCGAAGAATTAATAAATTTAAATAATTGAATTTAGAAAAGTTTTTAAAAATAATTAAATTTTATAAAAAATTCTATTAAAATGTTTCACTATCATTGAATTTTTGTGTGGTATTTTATTAAAATTTAATAAAAAAATCAATTTCTAGAAAGCTTTTTATTATTTACAAAAATACTTGAATTCTTGCGAAAGGTTTGATTAGAATTTTCAAAAATAATTGAATTAACAAGAAGAAATTCAATACTTTTAAAATTAATTGAATTCTTGTGATGAATATTGTTATTTATGAAAATAATTGAATTTCGCAAAAAATTTTAGTAAACGGTCTTAAAATAATTGAATTTTCGAAAATAATTTTGTTATTTATGTTTAATAATTGAATTGCTTCGAAGAATTATATATATACATAATTGAATTGCTGGGAAGAATTTTATTAACATCTAAAAGAATAAATATGAATTATTTCATAAAAAATTAATTGAATTTGTGTTTAAAATAAGTGAATTCTTTCAAACAATTTTCTGAAAATATTTGGAAATAATGTAATTTTAAATGTAATTAAATTTTGTCTAAGAATTTTGCATTTTTAAAAATAATTGAAATGTTTACAATTCTTTTTAGAATTTTTGAAAATAATTTTTAAATTTATAAAAATAATCGAATTGCTGCTAAGGATTTAATGACAAAGTTTAAAACATTTGATTTTATCAAAAAAATGTATATAAATTCTATTTTAAATAATTTAATTCCTGTGAAATTTTTATTTTTTTCGGGAAAATAATTAAATGCTCGTGTAAAAGATTATTAAAAATTTTTCAATAACAATTGAATTCTTTTATAAAATTTTTTAAAATAGTAGAATATTAAAAAATTATTGAATTAAGAATAATTTTTCAATACAATTGAAATTTTTCCACGAATTTTATTGATTTTTTAAGAAATAATTGAACTCCTAGGAAGAATTTTATTATTTTTGAAAATAATTGAACTATTGTGAAAAATTTTATTAAAGTATATTAAAAGAATTGAATTTTTGTAAAAATTTTTGTTATTTTTGAGAATAATTTAAATTTTTTATAAGAATTTTATAAACATTGTTTTAAACAATTAATTTTATATTATGAAAATTTCATTTTAAATAATTAATGTTTTCGAAAATACTATTCTAAATTTATTAAATCCTTGTGGAATTTTTTTATTTATTAAAATAATAGAATTTTGAATGAATTTTATGTTAAATAATTAAATTTTAAAGGCGAAATTGGATGAAAATACTAGATATGAGACGCGCTCCGAAGAAAGGTCCCTATAAGAAGTAAACGAATTATAGGTTAGGGTCGTGTTTGATTTCTCTTGATTAAAAGTTAATTTTTAATAATTTGAATTTGAAATAAATTTTTATTGAATATTTTGGATATAATGAAGACTTGAAGATCAATAATTTTTAATTAATAACTGATTTTTTTCTGTATTTTTGCTTGAAAAATTAAAAACATAACCTCAAATTTTTTGCTTCTTAGGTACCTTTCTTCGGAGCGTGACACATATTGAAAATAATTGAATTTCGAATAATTTTTGAAAATAACTGAATCGTTTCAACAAATTTTATTATAATTTTTGAGAATAGTGTTTTTTTTCTAGTATTAACGAATTTAAAGTAGTGAAAATACTGAAAAAACAGAAATAGTAGCTTCTAGTGGACGAAATCTAAAAATAGTACCCAAATAGTAATATAACTTAAAAAAAGTAGTAAATAGTAGGTTTTAGTAGATAAGTATTTATCTACTAAAAGCCTGTATTTATGTCACGCTCCGAAGAAAGGTACCTAAGAAGCAAAAAATTTAAGGTTATGTTTTGATTTTTCAAGTAAAAATACACAAAGATAATCAATTATTAATTAAAAATTATCGATCTTCAAGTCTTCATTATATCCAAAATATTCAATAAAAATTGGTTTCAAATTCAAATAATTAAAAATAAACTTTTAATTAGAAGAAATCTAACGCGACCCTAACCTATAATTCGTTTGCTTCTTAGGTACCTTTCCCCGGAGCGCGTCACATTTATGAAAGTATTTGAAGTTTGGATGAATACCAATTCTTAATATTGAATTCCTTTGCGAAATTTTATGAAAACATTAGAATTTCGAATATTTTTTTTTAAATAATGCTGTTTAGCAACAAAGAAGGAAAATGTAAAAAGTATAACTTATGATGACTTTTAAATAATTTATCCCCACTCTTCAAGAACATGAAAAACAAAATGCTTCGAACCTCAACTAATAATAAACTGCCAATATCAATATTGAATAAAATCATGATGCAAAATTCTTTTATTATTGATGCTCGAGAGACGAATCATCATCGTAATCGGACAAGGAATGCGTAAGCTGTCCAACATGATTCCAGATAATTGACCCGATGGGTCGCAGTAAAGAGATTACTGCCGTTACCGGAAGTATGTTATCAACGATCTTATCGTTGAGAAGCCTCTCTTATTCACTATCCTACATGTATATACATATATATATATATATATATATATATATATATATATATACATATATATATATATTTTCCACCGTAGGCCAAAGGATCTGTCTGTGCGGTGTTTAACGATGCGTCGAACGTTCAGGATTGGCTCTCAACGGGACGTCGTCGTTTAATTTACTCTTCATTTTTCGTTTACCCTTTCCCTTTATTCTTCTTTTTTTCGTTTTTCCCACTTTTATTGCCGTCATTTATTCGCTAATGCTCAAGCAGGTGAAGAACACAGTGAATAATTATCGAAAATTACATTCTAAATTGCAATTATTCACGCACGAGTGCGACACAATTATGATATTACTAATTAAACATAATTCGTTTATCCCATCATGCAAGAACAAAGCAAACTCTTTTCTTCTTGTCAGATTACAGTAAATTTTTCACTGATATCAAAATCGAAATTTTGATTAAAGGGAACTTTCTGCTCAATAATTTCAAAACAGTCGATTATTTTTCTCAAAAAAAGTTCTTTTGCTAATTACTCCACAAAATTATTATTCCAAAGTGCTTCTTAAAAAATATTTTTAAAAAAGTAATCTAAAAATCTGGATGATTAAGTTTTTCGTCCGCTACATTAGATTTGCCATTTCGAATTTTTTAAATCCGAATAACATAAAATTAAGGTTTTTTTAAAGTAGATGCAATTTTTGTTTAGATTGTTCTGCTGTTTCAAAATTGAATCTACCTAAACACCTATTTGGAGACAATTAAAAATAACTTTAAATATTTTAACTGTACAACAATAAATTGTAAACTTGTCAAAATAAACAGATAAAATTGTCATCTGCTTGTGAAAGTTTACCATTTCTTTTCCAAGCAAAGGCAAAATAACAAAACAAAAAATGTCAAAACAATACCTTTGCATGGATAAAGAATTCTCACGACGGTAATTTCGAAACAATTCAAAATAATGCTCATCGACCACATAGAATAAATAATAGCTGTATTTCTCTTTAACCTTTCGGCTTGCCTTTCGGTCAGCGGTGCAGATACATCGGCATGATTGGAAGAAAGGTCATTTAAAAATCCACACACACACACACACAAAACTAGGAAGACTATTTAAGGAGACTTGTTATCCCTTTTTGTTTATGTACACAAAACAAAAATAAGTAATGAGTTTATCGAGGAATAAACAGTAATTTTCACCTTCTTTGTCTATAGGTATTATTATACCAAATAAACCCAGGAAAGTAAACGAACAACTTTCTAGTTGCGTTAGTGAGTAATTGTCCCCTATATACATAAATTTGGGTCAACGAAAGGTCACAATCGGCCCTTTCTCTAAAAATTCTAATCCGGATCTGAAAAGTTCGTTGGTCCGTGACAAATTATTATTTTACTTGATCTAGTTTTAGTATTCGTTAAATCGAAATATTGCAATTGAAACACTTATAACAAGTTTTCACCTGTTATATATTTCAGGAATTCAGTACTTAATGTTTTTATTCTTAAATCAGGGCTCGGATCGTCTTTAAGACTCAAAAAAGTCGCTTTAGTCGCATAAATTCACAATAAAAGTCACGAAAAGTCGCATAAAGTTTCCGAAAAAGTCGGAAAAAAGACTAATGAAATTTTAGGATCACAGAAAAAAAGGGTGGTAATATTATGAAGGGTAATGGGTAAAAATGACTTAAGTAAAGGGTAAAAATTACGACGGGTAAAAGTACAGAGGGTAAAACACTTACCTGAATATGTCACTAAAACAAATAAAAAGTGTTTTTTCTTCTAATTATATTAGGAAGGTTAAATATTAAATTATTTTGATTAGAACTAGTTTGAATTAATCACAACTTAATAATTTTTTTACCTAAATTAATAAACAATTATATTTTCCAATTTGAATTGTTAAATTAATCTCTTTCAAACTCTCCATTTTATGGTTATGACTTTGTAAACAAACAAAAGTTATAAAACAATATAATAAAATGTCACGCAAAGCAGTACATTTTTAATATAAATTTTTATTTTATTAAACAAATTTTTTCTTTTCTATAAAAAATGTATAATTGTAAATCATAATACATAATTATGATAAATAAATTTTATGTCTTTCAAAATCATAATTTATAAATAATTTATAATGAAAAAGCAAATATTTATCTCATTGTTTTGTTTGCTTGTTCAAGTGTTGAAGTAACTAATGTCAACTAATTTATTTAAAACCAAAAAACTAAAACATCTTTAATTTATAAAATTTACTTAAAATATTATAATGGTGTAATTTACAAAAAAATATGTTTCTAAATTAAAAACAAGAATTGGTTTAAAGAAATGTGAATTAATAATTACGCATTAACCAAAATTTTTCTTCCTTATTAAACAAAATTTCCAAGGAAATAATTTGATATCATATTATTATAAAAATATTTTTATTATAGTTTAAAACCAAATATTTTTTTAGAAACAAATATTTATTACACCATTTTCTTTCCTTTGAATATAAATGAAATATTTTTAAAAATGTATAATTCGAAAATTTCTTATGAGCAAATTTATTCTTTTTAAAAAAAAATTATAATTTTTACAAAAAATGCGACTGGAACATAAATATTATATTTTTTTAAATCTTTAATTTAAAAAATAAAATTCTTTAGCAAGCTTATGATTAAAAATAAAATATTTAACAATCATTTCTTTGCTTAAAAAAACATTAGAAATTGGTTTTAAAAAATCATAATTTTTACAATTATTTATGACTGAAATACAAATATTTTGCTTATATTTTCTTAATAACAAATTAAATTTTAAAAAAACATTCTATTATTCAATAAATTAATTACTTTTGTAGTTTAAATAATTTTGAAATGGGTTTAAGATTAAAATATTGTTGAAAAATTTGAATTTTCTATACTTTTAACTGGTAATTTTGAAAAATTATTGTTTTGAAAAAGTTTAATTTAATTTTTTAAAAATAATTTGAAGTTACGTGCAGTTACGTGGAAATTTTTTCAAATTGTATTTTTCCTGTATTTTCATGAAGAAATTTTCGTAAACGTTTAAGAGATTTTTTTTCAAACTTTTCGTAATTCATAGAAAGTTTTTGATAATTTTTTAGAAAAACTTTCTTATCTATGTTAATAAATTTTAATACAAATTTATGTGGAAATTCTTAAAGAACTTTTTAAAAAGTTATTGAAAATATTTATTGAAATAATAAAAATAATTTTTGAATTTGACATATTTAATCCTTTTAATTCCTGTGGAAGCAAATAAAAATTCCTTTTTTTAAAAATATTCAATTTCTTTATAAATTAAAATTTGCAATTAAACAAATAATGTTTATTTATATTTCTTTTCTTTATTTATAAAAAAAACTTTAAATTTTATTAGAGCAATTATAAGTAATAATAACATTTATGTGAAAAAAATATCTTTTTAATAAAAAAAATAAAAAACGCAATCAGTATTTTGCTTCATTATAATTATAAATTTTGATTTTGAAAGACATAAAATTTATTTATCATAATTATGTATTATGATTTACAATTATACATTTTTTATAGAAAAGAAAAAATTTGTTTAATAAAATAATAATTTATATTAAAAATTTTCTGCCTTTCGTGACTTTTTGTCATATTATTTCCCAACTCTTTTGTTTACAAAGTCATAATCATAAAATGGTGAGTTTGAAAGTGACTCAATCAATAAGTTTAATCGAAAATAAAATTATTTATTAAATTAAGTAGTAAAATTATTTAATTATTATTAATTCGAACTGAGTTTAATAAGAATAATTCAATATCTAACCTTTTTAATATAATTAGTAAAGAAACAGCAAAGTTGTTTTACTGACACATTTAAGTAAGTGTTTTACCCTCTGTAATATTACCCGTCGTAATTTTTACCCTTTACTTAAGTCATTTTTACCCATTACCATTCATAATATTACCACCCTTTTTTTCTGTGATAAAACACCAAAAAGAAAACACGAAATTGTTAAAATTGTAAAAAAAATCACATTTCTCGCCAACACATATACTTTAACATCAAACAATCTAGAATAATATTTAATAAAATGCCGCATGGCAAAATTTTAATTAGGTATTTTTAACATTTTTTAAAAAAATCTAATCCAAATTTCAATTATTTTTATAAATAATAAAATTCTTTTCCAAATTTCAATTACTTAAAAAAATTTAATAAAATGCCTGTCATAATTTCAATTATCTTTATAAATAATAAAATTCTTCTCTAAAATTAATTTATTTTCAAAAATAATGAAATTCTTTGCAAAAATTCAATTTCATTCAAAAAATTATTTTTTAATTTCTTGTCAAAATTTTATAAATAATAAAATTCATCATGGAAATTCAATTATTTTCAAAATTTCTTTTTTAAATTCTCAAAATTTCAATTATCTTTATAAATATCAAAATTCTTCTTCAAAATTCAAATACTTTTAAACATTTAAAAAAAAATCTGTTCAAAAATTCAATTATCTTTATAAATAACAGGCTTCGCACTCCATTATGAGTTTAAAGAAGTAGGAAAAAGTAGCCTTGATGACAAAAAAGTAGAAAATAGTAGCCTCGATGACAAAAAAAAAGAATTTTTAAAATATATTTTTATTTTTTTTTTAAATCGAACTTTCAAAGTATTTTAATTTAATAACTGATAAATAATTTAATTTTATAAGCAGTCATATTCTAATGTATTTACGTTTTTAGTGCGAAGATTAATAATTAAAATTTTTATTAGTTACTTTAAAAAAAATACACACTTCAAATTGTTTAATAAAATTGAATTTTCGCAGTTTTTTAAAAATTTTGAAAAATAAGATTTTTTAATTCTGTTATGTCAAGATAATTGAATTTTTATAAGAAAATAATTTAAAATTTTTGATGTAATTGAAATTTCATTACATTATATTAAAAATAATTTACTTCTTTTAAAGAATTTTCAAAAAAATTTCTAAATAATCAAGGGAAGTTAGTCATCGTATAATTATAATTTTATTTTTAAAAATTTATTCGCAATACATTCATTTATTTTCTTAAATAATAAAACTTTGACAAAATTAAATTACTTTTAGAAATTTTATTAAAATTCATTGTAAAAGTTCAATTATTTCTATAAATGACAAAAAAGTCATTTATATTCACCACAAGAATTCAATTATTTTAAAAAATTTTTCTTAATTCAATAATTTGTATGTCTACTATTTTAATAATAAAATTTCCAAAAAGTATTCAATTATTTTTTAGAAGAATGAAAATTTCATGGTAATTGAATTATTAAAAATAGAGTTTTTATCTAAATTTTTTTAAAAAATTAATTATTTGAAACTTTTTTTTATAAAATCCTCGCAATAATTCAATTCCTTTTATAAATAATAAAACTCATTGCAGAAATGGAATTATGTTTTATACAATATTAATCAAATTCGTCGAAAAATGCAATTAGTTTTAAAAATTGGATTAAATGTTGTCTAAGGATTTCAATTGTTTCAATTATTTTCATAAATAGTAAAATTTTTCTAACTTAGTAAATAGTTTTAAATGTTAATTTATTTTCAGAAATTTTAATAAAAATCTACGCAAACATTTAATTATTTTCATAAATATGTAATAACATTCTTTTACAGGATTCAATTACTTTTATAAATAGTAAAATTCATTGCAGAAGTTCAATTAGTATCAATAAATTTTAATGAAATTAAATTAATCAAATTTTCAATTATAATAATTATGAACAGACAAGATTTTTGTTAAAAAATTGAAAAAATTCTTTGTTTAATTCAATTATTTACCAAATTGTAGATTTATGTTCGAAATGAAATAAATTAAAATTTGATAAGATCATAAGACCGGGAAAAACGAGGAATTTAAAAGTTCAACACAATTTATAATCAATCACTATTGATAGAGTAAATGTCGGTAAAATTATTTCCTATTATCTTATTGGCGGTCGTTTTTCATAAACGATTTTAGTTCTTAACACTGTTTTTAAATGGAAATGTAAAAACTAAAAATCTAAATTTAACTATTTGTTCAGAAAAGTAGTTTTTAGTAGCATTAGGCTCAGAAAAGTAGCCAAAAAGTAGCCTTGTATCAAAAAAGTAGCAAATAGTAGCTTTTAGTAGAAGAGTGCGAAGCCTGAAATAATAAAATTTTTCTCTGTAATTCAATTTTTTCTAAAGAATTTTAATAAAATTATTGTCAAAATTTTAATTATCTTTATAAATAAAAAAATTCATCTTAGAAATTTAATTATTTTCAAATTCTTTTTTTTATAAAATCTTATAGTGTAAAATGATGATTTTATCACTCGGTCATCTTTAATTATTATAAAACATGAAGAAATCGATTGCTCCGAGTTGAAGACCTTTATTTCTAAAATTAAGTTGTTGCTGCTCACTGGATGGCAGTTTCAGCTTCATCAAAAAGATTTACAGTTTTTGACGTTAATCAGAAACCAAAAAATTGCAGAAACTGGTGCGCTTTTTACGTTTCACAACATAAAAGTATAGTAAAAGTTACTTTATCCGTTTTCTTCGTGAATGTCTAAAATTTAGTGAGAGACGTTTCCTGGTACGATATAACCATTTGGATTACAACCGATAAGACGTTATGGTATACACTTTCCACAATATTTCATATTCCACGATTTACAATTCAAATAAAACATGGCCGTCTTTTAACTTGAGGATCAAAGCGCCAGTACTCTTGAGAACGATTCAATACAGGAAGATATGCATTACAGACGCACATCGTCAATCTTCTAATATGTAAAAAAGGAAACAGCGAGCGCATATCAGAAGTTTATTTTAATTTTCCTCTCGTCTCATCTACATCTTGGGAAATTACAGAACTCAAGAAAAAGAAATGGTTTCTTTCAAGTCTTCGAGAGTATTATTTCTTTCTTTTTTTTTTTGATAAATATAGAAAATTTCTGTTCAACAAATTATTATTCAATTCACGTGCAATGCTATTGCTCCTGTAGCATATATAATGTAAGATAGCGATGACTATCGTTCTGATGTATGTATACGAATTGCCTACAGGACTAGCAGAGATTGAACACACGCTCACAATTCTACTCGAGACGGAAAAATGCGATCTGTTATATGTCGGGAGGAAATGAAAACGGGCAATCGTGGCAAGAGGTCGACAACGGTACCAACAACAATGAACATATGGCGAACAGAGAAACGATTTTTCTAATGACATTAAATGTGTCTCAATATATAAAATTTATACCATTTTATTCCACATTATTGTGATGAAATTTATTTTTATTTTATCCATCAAAATGATATTAACATTTTTCTCAAATGTTTTTAATTTACAATTGTAAGGAGCGTAAATTTGATCGTAAAGAATAATAGATAACCACGTGTATAGCATAAAACTTTAAACTTTCCAAGAGAGTTGTTTCATTCTTCTTTTATTTCGAGCGCAAAATTCTTTTTTACGATTACTGTAATCGTTTTCTAAAATGTTTTATGAATCACATTCGGAATATTATTTTCTTTATTAAGAAGTTCCGTTATTGTGGGAAAATTCTTATGATCCTAATCTTGTAAAATCTAGTCACTAATTTACAATAATCTGGTCTATAATGTTTGTAAGATAAAAGGATGAAAAATGCAGAGTAAGAAACATTTTTATGTCGAAAAAGTCGTTTATTGGTATTTACAGTCATCATCCAGATTGGTCTTTAATTTCCTTCAGTTTTTTTTAAATTCCAAAAAGTGTTTTAACTGTTTGTCTTTTACTATGTAACGGAAGAAAAAAGGTCAAAAAATTTCTGTTATCATCAGAATAAGTCAATAATAGTCATATTTTTTGAAAAGTTGTCGAAGAAGTCACACTATTCGAGGCTAATGACTAATTTAGAAACATGAAAATGATTTTTCAGCCTAAATAATTAAAAACATACCTCCCAGCAGCAAATATCAAATATGAAACATGAAGGTTCATCTACATTTTAATGAATCTATGTAATAAAAAGTACAAGTTAAAAAAAGGGTATTTATCATGTGGTACTACGTTTCAAAAGAGAATAAGAAAAAGAATTAGAAGAAGAAGTATCACTTGTATTCGAGTGGAAAGGAACATTAACCTCCGTGAATGCATCTTGGCTCGGACCATTATTCCTCGTAAATTAATAAAGTGGTTAACGACGAGAAATAAAGGTTCGGTTCATATGCACAAGTCCCACGATCAACAAATCGAAGCAAGGGTTGATTCTGGCAAAGTAATGGACAATATTCATGACTGAGGTTTAGAGCATGAGGAAGAGAGAAAAAAAGAGAGAGCATTTGTTAAATGGTCGTAAGCACCGGACAGACTCGATCTTCGTACACGGCACGTCCATTACAGGAAACGGAAGCTCCACCCTAGCGGGCGACTGTCTCTATATCTGCATTTGTTCCGAACACACTCGATGAGCGCTTGTTCCAAAGTGCGAAAGAATCGAGCGTGATTGTCATTAACGGAAAGACTCTCACTACAAATGGAAGACACCAACGCCACGCCGCACTTGAATTATCCCATTATTCACCTGTTCATTCAATATTTTCCTTATATTTGCAACAAAAAAAGGATACCTTCTCATTAGTGATCAGGATAGTGGACAAAAACTCTTCCCTAGATTTTATATTCCAATACATTGTTTAAAACATTCTTTGCGATTTTAGCACCAAATTTTATTCCATACAATATGTCAGGTTCCTGAATTCAATTCCGACGATTGATCGAACGAAAAAAATTAAACTAAGCCTCGACGCTAAATTGTAGGACATCATACAACAATTTATACAGAAAGTATACAAAATTAGAGCTGATTTCAGGTATTAACTAATTCCGTTCGAAAAGTTAAACATAATGGACTAGAAACATTAAATTAGAAACAACAAAACATTAAATTAGAAACAACAAAACATTAAATTAAAAACAAGAGAAGCGCCATAAAGTCTAACATCCTAATGGATGATTTATTATACATCTGTAACAAGTGTCAATAACTAATTGTCTATAATAGGCTCAATTTATTCTCAATTCTACAAACTCAAACAAAGTTCAGGGTTCCATACAGATGAAAGAATGTCAACAATAAAAAAAGCACACACAGCAAAAAAATTACAAACTACAATTAATTAATCGTAATTTGTGCCGAAGCACACGAAATGGTCCCAATTAAATTAATTGAGTCAATGAACTCATTTAACGAACATCTTGATGAATACCTCGATTTAGGATATATTTACGAGTTGAAATTAAATTAATCATAAATGAAAGGACATCCTAATTGATAACGAGTATTCATTCCGGAGATGCAAACAATTCTATTCAAAGCATATACATGAATTTTGTATCACCTTTTTTAAATTCTCTAAACGAAATGGTATATTAAAAATTTATTTACTAACTTTTTAAAAATAAAACGAGTAATTTTAACTGTATTTTTAATTTTTAAAATGAATTTCGTTTATTGAAGATGAAGCTGAAACTGGTATCCATTTTCAAATTAGAAAATTAAGTTTGAATATTTTTGTTTGCTTAAAACCAACATTACATTTTCAGGAATAAAATTTTAATCTCAAGCAAGTAAAAAAATAAAAAAAAAATTAAATATTATATAATATAATAAATAATAAAAATATAAAACAAAATTTTTTTTTTTTTAATTTTTTTTAATATTATATTATTAAATAAGTAAATAAAAAAAATTCTTCTCAGATTATTTTTAAAAATTTTAATAAAATTCTTGGCAAAATTACAATTATTTTCCAAAATTGTCTCCAATTCAATGATTTTTAAATTAAGGAAAATTAAACGAAAACATTCGGACAATGAATGAAATATTTATTTACTTTAACGTTTCGAAATCTAAATGATTTCCTCTTCAGGGAGTCAATCTAAAAAAATATACAAAATTAAATAATATAATAAAAATTATATCCATAATTAAAATAAAAATAATTTAAATAATTTAACAATAAATAAATGAATAATCTTACAAAAAAATAATAATTAAAATAGACGAAGACTTAATTTTTTTTCAATGATTTTTAATATCCACTATTAAAATAAAATTTTAAATAATTCAATTCTCGTGAATTTTTTTAAAATAAAAATTGCTTTATAAATAAATTTTACTTAAAATTATATTATAATAATCGACATAATCTGTCCTCACCTGAAGTTAGCGTTGTTTTATTACAATGTTTTGTTGTATAGTATAAATTGATATGTATGTGATATAATTTTGGAAGACTTGCAGTTAACATTTTTAAGTATTTCGAAATTTTAAGCAAATAAAGAACTATAATTAGTTAAATATTTATTTTACAAAAATTATTAAAATTTGGAAATTTTTTAAAAATTAAGTCTTTAAAAAATACTAATTAAAATTTTTTAAAGGAAAAAGTACTTAAATTCTCAATAATTTTAACAAATGAAAACAATTGGAAATTTTGTAAAATTTTTTATTTTAAAGAATTTTGTGTTTTCCTCTTTAAAAAATGTCTTTAAATATAAAATTATATTTTTGAAATTATATCATTTTATGAATATCCAAAAGTTATTCTATTCAAATAATTTAATTTTCACAGGAATTGATTTAACAAAGATTTCAGTTAAAATTTTAAAACATAATTAAATATTTAAACCATTGTTACAGGAATTTTAGGAATTAATTAAATTTTAAAAGGTTTTGAAATTAAATTCCTTGAAAATTTTAGGGAGGCAAAAGTTCAAAAATATTAAAATTTTTATTTTAAAAAATTACTAATAACATTATTCTTCTTTGAAAATTATTAGTTTTTCAATAATTTTATTTAAAAATTCTAAAGAAATAATTGAATTTTTGGATGAATTACAGTTGCAATTTTTAGAAATAATTATATTTCATGAGATTTTTCATTGAAATTATTTGAAATTTTAAGTCCTCGAAAAATAAATATGAATAAGTTTAAAAAATTTTATTTAACAAAAAATATTAATGTTTTGAAAAATTTAATTCACGAATTTCGTGAAATTGTTTCTTGACAAAATGAAACTAAAATTTTTTAAAAATACTTCAATTTCGGAAAATATTTTTAAAAAATTGAAACAATTGAAAATTTTGCCAACTTTTATTGAAATAAAATTTTGAATTTTATTGCAAGTTGCTATTAGAAATATTTTGGCATTTACTACACGAGTTGTTCAAATAATTAAATTTAATAAAAAACCGCAAGAAAAATGATATTTTTTGAGAATTAAGAATTTTTATTAAATTTGGAAAAGCAAATTTTTAAAAGTAACAACGGAAAAGAAATTTTATTTTTAACTTTTGCTAGTTTTAGATTATAATTCAATAGTTCTTAAAAAGCTTAATTGAATTTTTTTTAATTTTTTGAAGTTTGTATTTCCTAATCTCTAATAATATATTTGATTGAAAAATTTCAGAATGATCGAAATTAGGTAAAATTAGATTAAAGCGTCTTGTATAAAAACCGCGTAAGTCCATAAATCGAAATTGTTCAGGAATCAATAAAAACTATTTTACTTGTAAATGTTGAGATTAAGTATCGCAGTTTTATTAAATATTCAATAACGTTTACTAAAAATATTGAATTTTGATAATTTTTAGTTATATTTTATAAATAATAAAATTGTTTTAATAATAAATTCAATCAATTTTTAATATTTTCTAATTTTGAATTAATTCAGTCACCACTATCACTTTTTGCTGCCCTTGAGTCATTTTCATTTATAATATAAACTTTAACATAACTTACTAAAACACGTCAAGAATATCACAAGTAAATTAAATTTATTAAAGAATATCACAAGTTTCTGCACGAAATATGATAATTTAATTATTTTTTTAAAATGATTTAGAGATTAGTTAAGCTAATATTTTACCATATATTAATATATAATTAATATACAATGTTAAGTATTATTTTACTAGATTGTAGAGCTGCATTTAAAGGTAAATTTTTAATAAAAAAGTGATTTTTGAAAAAATAGACTTATGCGTTTTCTGCACAAAACGCTTCAATTATATAAACAAAATGATTTGAACATTCTCTAAGAATTTTTTTTTAGAAATTATCAAAAATAATTGATTTAAAGAAGAATTTGAGTTAAAAATTCTAAGCAATCAGAATTGAATTTAAATTTTCAAAAAAAGTTTGAATTTGAAATTTTCGAAAATCTTAATTTCTATGCAGGAAAATGATAGTGATTAAAATTATATTTAAAAATGAAGTTATTAATGTTTTTAAATAATTTTATAATTTAGAGAAATTAGTAAATAAATGTAATAGAACATTATTCTGAGTAGGTGTCTAATTGAACCGCCGGCGACCAAAAGGGCGTGCGCACGGTTTTCGTTGGCCCCTCGCGCAGCCGTAGAATCGCTGTACGCGGGGCCAACGAAAGTCATGTGTATGCCCTTTTGGTCGCCGGCGGTTCAATTACTTTAAGAGTGAATCAGTATATTCTTTAAGGTCAGGGAAAGAGTCAAAATTTTGTTTGAAAATTAGAAAAAAGTCAGAAGAACATATAGTCAAGTTTGGTCCATCGCAATTTTTTTTTAATCTCTTTATAGTTAGAAGAATTCGGCAATGGTACTTTTTGTCAAAGTTGTCCGACTATTTAACATGCATTTCACAGATGCATTTTAAAAAAATGTGACGCGCTCCGAAGAAAGGTATCTAAGAAGCAAACGAATTATAGGTTAGGATCGTGTTAGATTTCTCTTGATTAAAAGTTTATTTTTAATTATTTGAATTTGAAACCAACTTTTAATAAATATTTTGGATATAATGAAGTCTTAAAGATCAATAATTTTTAATTAATAATTGATTTTTTTCTGTATTTTTACTTGAAAAATTAAAAACATAACCTCAAATGTTTTGCTTCTTAGGTACCTTTCTTCGGAGCATGACACAAATATACAAATAAATATTGGAACACACTTTTAGCCAAAGATATTACAATTTGTAAACAATGAAGGCTACATTTCTCGTAATGCTAAAAGTTATTTTATTTCTTAACGATAATCGCCTTTCAATTTCAAACATGTAACAACCTTGACTACATATTTTTTTAAAAATCGTTATCATTTTTTCATTTTAAATTAATCAATTTACCCTGTTCAGCAAAAGTGTTCCCATTACCCAGAACTTTCCAAAAATATACTTCAATTGACCAATTAAAAAAAACCATTAAAAAAAAAGAAATTATAAACATAAGTCAAAAGAGGGCCGAGCTTGACTATATTCCCCTATATGTGACGTGCCGCGACAAAAGGGACCTTAGATGTTTTTGACAGAACTAAAATTAGAAGTATTAATAAATAAAAATGACCAATTTTCTTTACAAACTATTAATATTTAATTCATTATTATGTGCAATATTTTCAGAAAAATATGCTTTAGATGTTAAATAATCGCAATAATAAATTTTTAATGTAGTTAAAAGTACTCTAAACATAACCTAAAATTCTAAGCAGCTAAGGTCCCTTTTGTCGCGGCACGTCACATATAGAAAAAGGGGTTATTTATAAAAAGAAACGGAAAAATAGGAGAAATGCAGTAAAACTTGGAATTTAGTTTAAAGAAAGAAAGCGACAAGTTGAACTAATAGACAATAAAATGCACCGAGAAAAAATGGAAATTGTTGACAGAAGGTCAATGTGTCAAGTGAGGATAGAGTAAAGAAAGAAAAAAGTCAATAATATTCTTGTAAGGCAATATGCCTATACACAGGTAAGTGGTTGTAGGATGATCAAATTGGCTTACACTTGATTGCGTCAAGAGTCTTGAGGAGATAAATTTACAAAAGTAAACAGCGTGTCTGTTGAGACATATATCCGCAAGAGGCACACATACGCATTCGGACATGTCTATATATATATATATATAATAGTAAAATATTTTCCCTACTATGTGCCTACACGTTTTTCATCTCCTCTCATTGAAAATAATAATGAATGAACACACCCACGCGACATGATGGCGACATGTCGATATGTCGTTAGCACACTGGGTATCTATGTTCGATTAGTAAACGGGCGGAAAATGCAATGAAATTGGGCGCAAGGCCATTCGCATTCCGTTTCCGTGCCAGACCCAATGGCAAGTTACGTTCGTTGACCGTTCCTGGCACGATTGCCGAGCTTTCACCACCAATTTCTATATATGTCTTTCTATATATACTGCATATATGTGTGTATGTGCTGTCTTTGCACTTTTGCTAATTGATTTATCCATTCAATGCAAGAAACAAGAAATGATAAAAATAGAAAAAAAGAAAAAGTGCCTTCTTTCAAGCGCCAGTGGTTTATAAATAAGTATAAATATTGTATATTGAAATAACTCACCGTAAGGGTTGTTTGCAGGTGAAGTGGATTGAGTGCTTATGTAAAGGCAGTTCACAATCCGTTGTGTCTGAAAAATATAAATATATAAACACTTAATTTAGAATTCTAGAAAATGTTTCAAAAAGTTATGAGTTTTCTTGGGGTGACAATCATAAAATTATGAAGCTGAAACTGTCACCTACTTTCAGGATTCCAAGGGTTGAATTTTGTTAAAAATTTGTACTCGGCAGTTTTTGGGATCACTGATTACGAATCACATGTCAGATTAAAAAAAAATTTATAATTTCAAAATGTTTTAAATGAGTTGTTTTTGTTAGCTTTTTCCAAATTTATTCGATAAATGTTTCTTTACAAATGCGTTTGAATTTTCAAATGATTAATTGAGTTTTAAAGAAATTTCTGTTAGTTTTATATCTAATTTTTAAGTTAAAATAATTGAACAGGGTTGCCACAAATATTTAATTTTATTTTTCCCTGATTTCCAGCCAAAATTTTCACTTTTTCCCTGACCCTAAAGAATATTCTGATTCACTTTAAAAATTATTAGATAATCAAGAAAAAATGTTCTATTACATTTATTTACAAATTTCATTAATTGTAGAATTATTCAAAAACATCAATAACTTCTTTTTTTTAATAAATATTTAATCATTATTATTTTTCTTCGTGTATTGTAATAATTTAAATTACCATAACATTTTTCAGAGTAGGTTAATTATTTACAAAAATCCTAAAAAAAATCCTTTGCAAGAATTCAATTATTTTTACAAGCAGTAACATTTCTTAAAAAAATTAAATTACTTTTAAAAAATGTAATAAAATTCGTGGCAATAATTCAAGTACTTTCATAAATAATAACAAATCGATTATCCGTTAATTCATTTTTAAATAAATTTTTATTAAAAAATTCTAGAAAAATTCAATTATTTAAATTAAAAAATAAATAATTTATTGAATAATAGAATGTTCTTTGTTAAAATTTAATTCTCATAAAGAATGTTATGAATGAATTTTTAAATATATGAATTTAATTTGTTAAATTTTAATAAAAAATTTTAAGAATTATTACATTTTTCGAGGAATTTGATAAAAATATATATTGTTTAAAAAATCATTAAAATTCTGCGATGAGTTTTATTACTTATGAAAATAATTCAAATTTTCTTAAAATTTCCATAAAATAATTGAATTTTGGAGAAGAATTTTATTATTTATAAAGTAACTTGGAATTATAACAAGAATTTTTTTTTCAATTTTCGAACACTATTGGATTTCTACGAAGAATTTTATTACATTTTAAAAATATTTTAATTCTTCCAACGAATTTTATTCAGATTTATAAAAATAACTGGATTTATGTGAAGAATTTTATTATTTATATAAATAATTGAATTCTTACAATGAGTTTTATTCCGGCTTATAAAAATAATTTAATTTCGGTGAAGAATTTTTTTAATAATTTACATTTTTCGAAAAATTTTATGGAATTTTGTATTTTAAATAATTAAATTCGTGTGAAAATTTTATTACTTATGAAAATAACGGAATTATTTTGAATTAATTCATTAAAATTGAATTCCTACAAAATTTTGCCAAGAATTTTATTAAAATTTTTAAATATAATTGAATTTAGATGAAGAATTTAGATGAAGAATTTTTTTTATTTATAAATATAATTAAAGTTTTGAAAATAATTTTTTTTACTTTTGAGAATAACAGAATTTTTTCGAAGAATTTTATTAATTTTGAAAATAATTTAATTCTTCCAATGAATTTTATTCAAGTTTATATAGATAATTGAATTCTTACAACGAATTTTATTCAAGTTTATAAAAGTACTTGAATTTCGGTGAAAAATTTTATTATTTATAAAAATATTTTTATATAATTGATATTTTTCGAAAAATTTTATTAAATTTCGTATTTTAAATAATTGAATTTCTGTGAAAAATTTTATTAATAGTTACTAATTTTGAAAAAATTTATTAAAAATTAAATAATTGAATTCTTGTGGAATTTTGTCAAGAATTTTATTAAAACTTTTAAAAATAATTGAATTTTAATGAAGTATTTTATTATTTATAAAAATAATTGTAATTTTGACGAGAATTGTTTTTAAATTTTTTAACATAATTGAAATTTTGCGAAGAATTTTTGTAACTTTTAAAAATAATTGAATTTCTGTAATCATTTGTAATTTTTCCAAAATCTAATTTTTTTTAGTATTTTTAACTAAAATTCTTTTATCAATCTAGTATTTATGAAAATTGTAAAAATTATTCATAAAATTATTTATACGTCATAATTTATTATAGTTATTATTAATTTTGTTTAATTATTATTTATTTATTATTAATTATTAATTTTAAGATAGTTTTTGAAAATTTAAGTTATTTAAAAAGAAATTATATTCGCAGAAATTGAAAAAATTGAAGGTTTTGTATTAAAATTTGTGGTAATTTCATAGTTTACGAGGCAAAAAGAAAGAAAACTCAGTTTTCTCATGAATTTTAAAAATTCAATTTTTTTCCAGTACTTTTAGTAAAAATCCCTGACTTTTCTCTGAATTTTTCCCTGACTTCCCTGACCTGTGGCAACCCTGTTGAAGTCTTGCCTAGACGTTTCAAAACTCTAAATTCCTTCCAACATTTGCAAAAGGTAGAAATTTTTTTCAAAATGACTAAAAATTTTGCGTGACATTCTTTCAAAATGACATTCTTTGTGAATTATTATTTAAAAAGGGGGAAATATGCATAATTTTAGGTATTTTTTAGTATTTTATTAATATGAAGGGTAAAAAAGGGAATCAACTTTGATACTTGTGAAACGAATCGTTTTTGGAAGAGTATAGGTATGAAAAGTGTGCAGAAAAGTAAACTTTTCATAGCATTTATTATTAAAAAAGTTATACTTTTCCTAGAAAGAAAATTTTCCACTACGAAATTTAGTCATAGAAAAAATGTTCATCTCCAAAAAAAATAAACATTCTTTAAACCAAACACAAATGTTTATCTTGCATAAAAATGATAGTTATAATGTTTAAATATATATACATGCGTAAATGAAAGAGAAAAAATGCAGAACAATTTTACAATATCGATCGATGCAGTAAATTTTAAAGTTCAATGAATTATCAGGTCATAATTTATTACACACTTGGCGAAGTTTCATCAGCATTATTATGTCTCGAAGAGTGGAGAAAAAAAAGTTTTTGCCATTTTTCCTTGAAACGAAAGGAAGAATTTTATATATGTATAGATATCAATAGGGGTCTTTGAACTCAAACTTAAATTATGGTTCAAAACATGTGACGAGGGACATCAATTGAAAATTATCGTGATTTGTTGGGCCTTTTAATTTCATAATCGCCTACATGTTACGTGACACATTTGACAAGAACTTGTAACCGCTCTCCATATACACTCGCTCTAAATATTCCAGTACAGTCGACAGAAGTTCAGGGTTCGCGCTGAGGTCGACAAAATTACGCGATTACATATATACATACACACAACGAAAACCGCAATTTTAATCCAACTACACTTGGGAATAAAATTGGTCCACCATTTTCACACCGAAGTCAAACTTTCCTGAAAGTATTTTTTCATTCCCAAATCTGCTATATATCTTTTTCTTACATTCCGGATAAAATAGTTTTTCTTATTGAATAATTTGAATTAGATTAAATTAAATTTTTAATAAAATCAAATTTCAATTCAATTCAATTTAATTCAATTCAATTCAAATCAATCTAATTCAATTTAATTTTAATTTAATTGAATAATAACACTATCGAGAATACTCAAGTAATAAAAAATTACAGTAAAACACTAATATAAAATTTACCTGACCCTAATAAAGATTTACAGAGTTGACACAGGTCAGGTAAAGTAAAATTGGTCAGGAAAATCAGGAAAATGTAAGGGATTTTAGTAAAAGTAAAATTATTTTAGTATATCAAAAATTAATTTTTTAAAACTCATAAGAGAACCCTGAATTTTGGTGCCTTTTTTGTTTACATCAAAAAAATTAGTTAATTACCACGAATTCACGTTAGTAAGTAATTCACGTAAGTTCACAACGTTTATAGTCAACGATTTTAGAAGAAAAATATTTTTTGAAGAGAATTTTTTAAAAATTTTTGTAAAGAAAATAGTACGATTAATTTTCTGAATAATGATTAACAAAAAAATATTTTTGAACAAGAAATGTCATTTTTTTAGTAGGAAATAATTATTTTCTTTCAATCTTTGATCATAAACATTGCGAACTTTACCGACGTCACGAATTCCAATACAAAACAATCGATTTTTTTATTTTTCGACAATTTCTGTTTAAATAATTAATAAGATTAATTAAATAGTAAATTATTAATAAGATTTAACATTCTTAAAGAGTTATCATAAAATTATTCCTTATTAACTTTATAATGAAAAATTTTACGTCAATTTTTCGCAAATTAATTTAATTTCAAAAGATTTGCGTTTACAATTTTTATAAATAATTGCAATTATTTTCAAAAATTGTCTACAATTTAATTATTTTCAATTTCTATTATTTTAATAAAAATTTCCAAAAGAATAAATTCAATTATTTTAATAATATTTTAATATAGTCCTTCGCAAATATTTAATTATATATTCGTAAATAATAAAAAGTACACAAGAATTCAATTATTTACAAATCTTTTAAAATTTCGTATCAATAATTTCATTATTTCAATAAATAATAATTTTTTTAAAAAGATTCCATTATTTTCATAAATAATTAAACTCATTACAGGATTTAAATTATTTTTAATACAATTTTAATAAAAATCATCGAAAAATGTAATTATTCTTAAAAATTTTATTGAAATTCGTCAAAAGAATTGAATTATTTAAAGATTTGTTGATAAAATTCTTTATGGAAACTCAACTTTAAGAAGCATTCAATTATTTATTTATTTAGATACTTAGATATGGACGGGTGATAAACCCAATTAACCCTATTATTATTTATTACTCAAATAAATTGTTAATTTTCAATTATTTAAAAACAAATTTGAATAATTACTGAATTATCTTTAAATTTTATAATAAAAATTCATTAAAAAAAGAATTTTAATTTAAATGTTAGTTAATAATTTATATAAAAAACCTATAGCATAAATTTTTTTAAATAATTGAATTTTAAAAAAGTTTCTTTGAGTTCCTTTTGAAATTATTTGTTTTCATTTTCTTATAATAAATTTAATTAAAGAATTTCCGAATAATTGATTTATTATTATTTATAAAAATAATTGAATTCTTGCAACGAATTTTATTAAAATAGTAGATTTTGAAAATATTTGAATTCCAGGCATGAACTTTATACTATTTGTGAAATAAATAGAATTCATTCAAAATATTTTCCAAAATTTTTTTAAAGTAATTATATTTTTCCAGGAATTTATTTAAAATTATATTAATTAAATAATTAAAATGTAATTGAAATAATTTTATAATTTATCAAAATAATTGAATTCTTGCAATGATGTTTATTACATTTTTATTATATAATCAACTTTTTTAGAGAAATTTTATTAAAATAATAAATTTTGAAAATAATTGTACGTCAGCAAAGAATTTCGTTATTTGTGAAAAGTAAATGAATTTTCGTAAAAATTTTACGTCGGTGAAGTTCGCAACGTTTATTATCAACGATGGAAAGAAAAAAAATTATTTTTCTACCAAAAACAATAAAAATTATTGTTCACAAATATTTTTTTGTAAATTATTATTAAAAAAATAAAACGAATTATTTTTTGTACAAAAATTTATCAAAAATTCCATAAAAAATCATTTTTCATCAGAAATCGTTGACTATAAACGTTGTAAACTTCACCAACGTAAAATTTTCCAATACATCTCGAAAGTAATTACATTTTTCGAGAAATTTATTTAAAACTGTATAAAAAATAATTGAAAGCATGTTAAAAATTTTATTAATTGCAAAAATAGGTAAATTCTTGCGAAGAATTTTATTAGAATTTTTGCAAATAATTTTATTTTTTTTAAATTTAGTGGATAAGTTTAAATTATTATAAATTGTTGAATTTTAAAAGATTTGAATTTGAAAAATTTTTGAAAATCGTAATTCCTTTGGAAACATAATAATGATGAAATATTTATTTGAAAATGAATTAATTGATGTTTTGTAATAATTTTATGATTAAAGTACATCGTAAATAAATGTTCTAAATAAATATCTAAAATCAGTTTTTAATCTCTAAATCATTTTTAGAATGAATCAGAATATTCTTCACGGTCAGAGAAAATGCTAAAATCAGGGAAAAAGAAAATTAAATTTTTGTGGTCTGATTTATTTTTTAATATTTATTTATTTATCACATTGTGATCTAAGATATTTGACTTAAATAAACTAACTTTTTTCAGTGTAATATTAAGTTATAATTTTTTTTTGCAATTACTCATTCAAGTATGTAAAATGGTTGATATAGAGAATAAAAAGGAGAAAAAAAATTGTATAAAAATGATGATGAGAAACTTTCATCGAACACGCGCTTTGTATAAAGGATTTACTCCATTATTTGCTGCAGACATTTCCTCGTCTCTATGCTTTTGTCCCGGAAATCCATCGATATTTCTCACTTCATCCTCACGAATGGTTAAGATCGTCATCTCATCGATTTAACACCAGAAAACGAGGGCAGAACCGCAAAGCGGAAGATTACAAGGCTTTTGCTTCGAGCGACGATACACTCGGTAGAGGGTGATGCTAAAAAAGAAGAAGACGAAGAAGAAGGGAAATGAAGTTGTTTATTAAAACTAGAATTCGATATTCGATTCTATTCCATTGTTATTCTACACCATAGAGCAAGAAATTTCAGTTCAAACGGAAGGATTCTAAATTTTTTTTCCTACAACGATAATTAATGAAAAACTTTTCTAGAAAATCTAGATACGAAGGAGACTAAAAGTTGAATTCTCATAAAGAATTTTATCAATTTTATAAACAATTGAATTCTTTTGACGAAATTTAATAAAATTTGTAGAAAGAATTACATTTTTCGAGGAATTCGATTAAAGATGTATTTAAAATAATTTATATTCGTATGAAAATAATGGTATTCCTAGAAAGGATATAAAATATTTTTGCTTGGAAATTAATATTTATTGTTTCAGAAAATTGTGTTAATAATTAAATTATTACATACATAGTTAATAATTAATAATAATTATTTAGATGAATATGACAAATTTTGGATGTAGACACTAAGAACGAATCTCAAGACTATTATAGTTACATAAATATATAATGAAAGTCATTTATTTATATTATATATGTATCCAATAAATCAGTTTCTGTATTAGTATTCCAAAAATTCCCTCCTAAACAAACTTTTTATATACTGTCTCTAATTGTTCTTTAGATTTCCAATCTTATTTCCCGTTTCTTTTTCCGGATACTTTTCCCAAATGAAAGAAGTAACAAATTTTCTCCATTCTCGACACGTATATATGAGAGGGTCCGATGACGGAAAATATATTTGGGATTTCACTTCTAGAATAAATCTTAATAGTTATAGTATATGAATTAATATGAATGCAATAAAAAAATGATGAATCATTATTGTGAAGGAATTAGTTTTCAAGAAAAAAAGAAGAAAGATGAACAGAGAGGGAATTTTTTCAAAAACCATATAAAGAAGTCGTCTTCGTTTTGAATTTCAAATACGGAAATATCGATATATTGTTGATATGCGTGTGGGTATTGTATCAATTCGCCAGGGAAAACGTAATCTTTTCAATGAATCAACATAGCAAGTTAGATAAGAATGATGTATATCTTTTGCTCTCTGCAGTAACTCTCCATACAGTATTCCTAACGCGTGTACAGGAAGCAAATGGGCGTGGATGACAAACTGAAAATGGCAATAATTTTCGTGTAGGAGGCTTTGTATTGGGAACCTGGATAAATGAGAACTGTGTTAGCTGATGTCTTCTATAAATTGCACTATTTGTCATCTCAATGAATTTAAAACAAAAACGGATAGAAAAGAAGTGCTATTAAAATCTTTTAGAATCGTTTTAATCCGTTTTCAGCACAAGTTCTTTGAACTGTTAATTTTTTATCGTACTCTTCGAAGTGTATGTCTCTTTCGTATCTACAATGAAAAAAAAACTATTAAAACAATAGCGTCAATGCTATTAAACGAAAAATTTTATGAATAATTTCTATATTCAGTTAGGTTAATCAGATAATTAATTTCATAGAAGTAGCAAAAAGTAGCTTAAAACTAAAAAAAGTAGTAAAAAGTAGCCAACTAAAATTAAACTTGACGACCAAAAAAAATTGTTTTAGACATTTTACAAAACTGACAAAAATTCAATTATATACCTATATATATTTTATTCACCAGACTTTTTTCTAATTTCATCCAAAAAAATTGAATTCTTTCTTACCCTACTCTTAATGGGTCAGAATTTGTGAAATTTTCACAGAAAACAAAAAGTATTTTTTTAAAATCAAAATGGTAAAAAAACATTTCTATTTGGTCTTAAGAATGTGTCCAACAAAGAACAGAAAAAAAATATTATTTTTTATAAAAGTTATTGCAAAATTAATTTTTTTGCAACTGTTTAAACAAAATGTTATTTCTCCTAAGTGAATGAACCGATTTAAGTGAACCAAGCAGGAATATAAAGCGAATGAAAAATACTTTCGTTCAGAATTGGAAAAATTTTAAAAAGTTTATATTTTAATAATTGTTTAATAAATTTTTTTATAAACAATTAATTTTTTAATGTTTTGCGCCTTTTAAAAATTTTATAAAATATCTAGGGGAGACCGGGGCGTAATGGCTAAGGGGCGTAATGGATAATTGTAATTTATTTAAAATTGGTAAATCGAAATAATTTCGTTCTATAGACAAGTTATTGTACTTGGTATACTGCAACTTTGTACGAAGTTTCAATAATATTTGTTCACTATTGTAAGAAATATAGTAGAAAAACTTTTTTTGACATACGAAAGTAACTTTTCAAAATTTTCATTTTTTCGTTCTCATTTTTTCAAAAATAGCTTTAAAAATAAAAATCAAATTGGGTTTTGAGCTTGATACATTTGTTTTTAAGGGCCAATTGGAGATTTTTCATTTACACTTTCTGTATTGATAGAAAATTACAAAATATTGGCCAAGTACCCCTGGGGCGTAATGGCTAGTTTTTCCCGGGGCGCGATGGATAATGCAGCGTAGGTTCGTTTTCGCGGTTACTTGTTACTTAGTTGCAGTATGTTCGTGTGTTTATCAACTTATTTATTTGTTTTGATCTAAAATCGATAAATAGTAGATTTTAAACGATTGAAATGAGAAATTACAAACCAAAAAAACAGCGTTTCAGGAGAAGAGTGGGTTCAGTGCACATCGTGTCAGCTTTGGGCCCACGACGCTTGTGCTGACGATAACCGATTTTTTATCTGTGATTATTGTAAAAGCAAATAATTTTGCTAGTTTACTAGACAAGAAAAGTATTTCGAAAATTCTTATTTAATTGTTATCATTTTATAAATTAAAATAAATTTACTATACAGTTACTTACTTTTTTAAAGATTACTAAAAAAGTTAAACTTCCGATTTGTAATTTTGCTATATTAAATTTAAAAAATAACCAAAAAATATTTTTTTCATTTGTGAGTAATGTAAAAGCAAATAATTTTGCTTGTTTATTTAAGACAGGAAAAGTATTTTAAAAATCCTTATTTAATTGTCATCGTTTTATGAATCAAATTAAATTTACTATAAAGTTACTTACTTTTATTAAAGATAAATGAGAAAGTGAAACTTCAGATTTGTAATTTTGTAATATTAATTTTAATAAAAAAACCGAAGAATATGTCTTTACACTGAAAGAAATTTTCCGACATTACTGCCATAATTCTGGCTGATTCTGCCAGAATGAATCACTGTATTATAATGAAATACAACTGCCAAAACAGTTTGGTTAATCCAGCCATACGAATGACAGAAACAGAGGACAGTAAGTGTGAATCATCCTTCACATGTCTAACATAACCTCACTTATGTGCTAATATGACAGATTGTATGACTACTTCAACCAAAATCCTTAACCAGAAGTTTATGGATGAATTCTCGAAAGTATTTCTTTCAGTGTAGAAAATAATTGTAGTTATATTTTTTGATCTTATCTTCTATACAATAATTATATTTACAATATTTTTTACATAAAATTTAATTCACAAACCTTAATTTACAATATATAATAAAATTTGAGGCCGTAAATATTAATGTTCACTCATTATTCATTACGCCCCGGGAGTTATCCATTACGCCCCGGCCTGGGGCGTTTTGGATAGCTTTGCATTGCTCCAGAAAAATTATTGTAGAAAAAAAAGTAAGAGTCATATCGGGATGTTTTTTTTTAAAAGAAAGCTGAGATACCAGAGTAACTTTTCCAGAAGAAAAACATTTAATTAAAACAAAAATGGCCGAGAAAAAGCACAAAGAGTGAAAAGTTAGCCATTACGCCCCGGTCTCCCCTACATACACTTAATTCTGAAAATCATCAAAATCGCATCTCCGTTCGATATAATTTCCATTATAACTTTTAAAATAATTGTCGCTCATAAATTTTCCCAACGGATTTTGATTTCTTATAGTTTTAAGTGTATGTAGATATTTTTAATATTTTTAAAAGGCGCAGAACATTAAAATAAATTAATTGTTTATAAAAAATTTATTAAATAATTATTAAAATATAAAGTTTTTAAACATTTTCTAATTCTGAACGAAAGTATTTTTCATTCGCTTTATATTCCCGCTTGGTTCACTTAAATCGGTTCATTCACTTAGGAGAAATAACATTTTGTTTAAAAAGTTGCAAAAAAATTAATTTTGCAATAACTTTTATAAAAAATAATATTTTTTTCTGTTCTTTGGTGGACACATTCCAAAGACCAAATAGAAATGTTTACATTATTTTGAATTCCTGCAACGAATTTTATTATTGATGAAAGAACTTAAATATTTATAAAAATAATATAATTCTTGCAAAGAATTTTATAAAATTTTTTAAATAATTGATTTTTTTTTTTGACTAATTTAATACAAATTCTAATTTAAATAATTAACTTACTCAGAAAATTTTGTTACTCATGAAACAGTGAATAAAAAGTCAGGTTGGTTTTTGAGACAAATATAAGTTTATTTAAATAAAATAAAATATATTTTTTTTAAATAACATTTTTCTCTGGGAGTTGTGCATATTAAAAATTATTTAATTGTGTAAAGTTTTTAAAAATAATTCAATTTTGCAAAGAAATCTATTAAAATTTTTGACATTAAATGAATGTCTGTGTTGAGTTTATTAAATCTTTTTTAAATAATTAAATTCCTAAAAAGTATTTTATAATATTTATGATAAAAATTGAATTTTACAAAGAATTTTATTTAAATGCTTTAAAATATTTCAATTTTCGAGAATAATTTTGTTATTTATTAACATAATTGAATTCTTTCGAAGAATTATTTATTAAATATAAATATATTTATTAATTTTCAATTCAATCAAAACGAAACTGATGTGGCGCATTTTGAAACTATTTGACTAAAACTCAAAATTGCAAATGGGATAACTTTTGTCGCGTACCAAAATGAGTACAATACAGGGATCATTTTGAACTCAAGTTTTTTCTGAGGCATAACAGATGCAACATCCAAATCAGAATTAAAAATTGCGTGTTACCCAATTAACCCCTTCGCAGTCCAGCTAAAAATCGCTTGTGGTCCAAAAACGGTCCAAGAAAAAAAGTTTCTAAAAAATGTGATTTCATTGTAATTAAGATTTTTGGAGTCGCAAAATTCGAATTTGAAGTCTGTTTTTCAAAATTGAAAATGGTGGATCAAAAATGGCGAATTCGAAAATTTTAAATTTTATTAGATTTTCTTGAAACTTGTTACTCGGGGGTTTTCGGGGTCTCTGATTACGAATATAATGTCAGATTTTCAAAATTCAAAATGGCGGATCCAATATGGCGGTCGAGAAAATAAAAAATCCAACGGATTTGTTTAAAACTTGTTACTCGGGGGTTTTCGGGGTCGCTGATTACGAATCCGATGTCAGATTTTGAAATACAAAATGGCGGACCTTAAATTCGATCAAATTGCATGAATCTTGAAATTATCCGCCATATTGAATTCACCATTTTAATTTTGTAAATCTGACATCATATTCGTAATCGGCGACCCTGAAAACCCCCAAGTAACGAGTTTCAAGCGTATTTGATAAATTTTAAAATCTTCATAGTCGTCATTTTAGGTCCACCATTTTGAATTTTGAAAATCTGATTTGAAATTCGGATTCAGCGATCCCAAAAACCTTAGCATGCACTTGGTCATTCAAATCGAATTAGGTTTAGTATTTTATTTTTGAGATGGACATATATGGCCACAGACGTAAAGGTGGCACGACTTTTTGTGGCCACATATGGGCCATGGACTGTCAAGGGGTTAAACTTATATTCTAAATGAATGTTAAAATAATTAGTTTAGATTAAGGGAAAAATGGGTAATATTTAATAATTTTGTTCTGCGCCATCCTATAAAATGTTCATGCATCGAAACTGTATTATAAAATAAGTATATTGATGAAATTTTGCATGGGAAACTTAAAGCGCACGTTACTTTTGTTAGTTTTCAATATAAAATGCAAAGTACGCACGTGCGTGAAATGAAAACGCGCTCAATGTATGGATATACATCTGAAATTCTTTTGCATATACAAGACCAATTAGCCGTTCTAACACCAAGGAGGAACTGTACACTGTCAGTCCAGTTACTCCACGTATGTGTACAGTAAAAGAACCATTGTTCCCGTAGAGGGATTAACGAAACTTCAAAAGACCCAGTCATTCACGATCGACTAATTACATTCACACCTCCTTTCCTTTTTCTTCCTCCTCTCTCTCCCTTTTCTCTCGACCTCTTTTCTTTTTTCATTCTTTTTTTTTTGTTAAACTTTAAATCAAGCTGAATGCCTCATCTGCGAAACTCCGATGTGCACTTTTCCTTTTCTTTTTCCTTTTTAATACAAACGAGGGCAGAAAAGGTTTTTAAAGCTAAGCTTGAGGCGTGCCCTTTTAAATTAGCAATGAATGACTTACTGAAAGCTTCTTTTCGTTAAACCTTTCATCAACTTGCAAACATTTTTACTAGATTATTTTGAAAAAGTCGGAAAAAGTTTCTAGCGAAGAAAATGTCGTTCTTATCTGTAGACAAGAATATACAATTCATCTCGGGTTGTTAATCATTCAAAATGGTGGATTCAATATGGAGGACTCTTGGCAAATTAAATTCAATCTTCCGACTGAATCTTTTAGCATTATGAATATTTACTGATTGTTCTTCAATAAAAACAAAATCGAACGACAATTTTTAAAAAGCTTTCAGAATTCTGAACTTAGTGTCTGAAACATTATCGACATTTTTAAGAATACAAAAGTTTGTAAATGTAAATTTCGTTTGTATAGTGACCTCTTAAAAATACAAAACAGAAAAGTTGAAACTATAATTTAACCCAGATTTACGTTGGTAAAGTTTACAACGTTTATAATCAACGATTTCAGAAAAAAATTATTTTTTTAAGCAAATTTTGGTAAAGAAAAATAGTAAAATTATTTTTTTTAAATAATAATTCACAAAAAAAATATTTATGAACAAAAAATGTCATTTTTTGGTAGGAAAATAAATTTTTTTCTTTCAATCGTTGATCATAAACGTTGCAACCTTCACCGACGTCCAGATTTGTACTGTTTTACTGTTATATTAAAAATCTAGTCTTAATTTAAGGGCAATTTTGGTTTTACAGAATTCGCATTTAACCGCACGACTTAATTATGCTTGGGAACGTAATGAAGAAAATCACGCGGTTAACTATTGTCTTAACGTTCGTTCACGTCCTACTGCCCTTAAGGCTCACTTGCAAAGACGTCCCAAGAGTGTTAAGAGAACCGCTCTCAACTTATTACATCTATATCTCCATCTAAAACCCAAGATCTTTATTATACTCCAAAATACACGACGATCTTGGATAATATCTTTAGGAAATTTGAAAACTTTTCTGACATTTCTAACGTTATACTAACATTTTCAACAATTCCAACATTTACCAAATTTTCAACAAACTATTCAACTTATTTCCCTACTTCGTATCTTCCATGTATATAAATAAACTCAAACTTTTGTATCTGTATAGACTCTTCTTAGAATTCAGAAATTCATGTTTAAGTAGTAAAAAGAAATAAAAATTTTACTTTTCAAATTTGAATCAGTTAAAAATTCAAATTCAAAATTCAAATACTTCTATACTAATCATTTAGTTCAAAATAACTGTTGTTTTAGTAGATTTTTTCAACTGACTCAATTAGCCAAATTTACACAGTAAATCGTAAGGTATTAAAAAGTGTTGCAGATTGAATTAACACCAAAAAAGATTAAAATAATATGTTGGTAAAGTTTCGAACGTTCAAATGAACGAAATTTTTTTTCACCTTAATTTTTTTTAGAAAATTACTCTGTAACAAAGAAAAATAATTAAAATTCAACAATATTTAGTTCAAAATTAATTTGTTTTAATATAAAAAATATTTTTTTGTAAAAAAATACAAATTATAAGATGTAAAAAAAATATTGTCGTTCATTTGAACGTTCGAAACTTTAGGAACATAAAATAATCAATTTTGGTGTTATTTTTTACAATGAATGAAATTTTAGTTTATTAAACGTTTTATAACTATAAAACATGAAGATAAGATTTCTTCATATTTTATAATAATTAAAGATGACCAAGTAATAAAATCATTATTTTATATTATATGAACATTATACTTCTTCAAAATTATTTTCATTATTTCAATTCAATTATTATTTTCAAAAAATTCGAACTACAATTTTACTTTATATCTATTATTTTTAATAATAATTAATTAAATCAATTTCAGAAATTAAATTAAAGAAAATTAAAGAAATTTCCATTATTCCTAAATTCTTTAATTAAATGCATATTAGAAAATAAAAACTTCAAATAATATTTAAAAAATTCAATTAAACTTTTTCCAAAATATTAATTTTGAAATTCAATTTCTTCTAAAAAGTTTACTCCATATTTCTTTTAATATTCAATTATAATCTAAAATTTTAACTGAAATTCATTTTTATGAAATGAAAATCAATTTTTATTAAAAAATTCTACAAGTATTTAATTATTTAAATGCAAAAGTAAAGAATTTATTGAATAATTAAATGTTTCTCAAAATTTAATTCTCCCAAAGACTTTTAGTAACAAATATTTTAATAATTCAATTCTTTTGTCGAATTTTATTAAAACTTGCATAAACATGATTACTTTTTTCAAGGAATTCAATTATAATTGTATGAAAAATAATTGAAATGATGCGATAAGTTTTATGAGAATTTTCAAATTTATTCGTTTTATATTCAATTTTTAAAAATTTTAATTATTCGGAAATACTGCAATTAAATATACATTGAAAAATAAAAACTTGAAATAATTTCAATAAAAATCCTATTAAACTTTTAAAAAGAATTATAATTCTACAGAATTTTTTGTCAAAAATAAAAAAAATTAAGAATTTTAATGATTTTAGTTTGAAAGTTTTTCAAAATTTAATTATTTCTAAAAATCCACGTTATAATGCTTTTAGCTGAAATTCATTTTCAAAACCATTTTTAATAGTAAATTCTACGAGAAAACAATTATTTAAATACAAAAATAAATAATTTATTAATTTCATGTTTCTTGAAATTTAATTTGCATAAAAAATGTTATCAACAAATTTTCTAAAGCATTAAGTTCTTTGGATGAATTTTAATAAGACTTTTAAGAATAATTACATTTTTCGAGAAATTTGATTAAAATTGCATTAAAAATAATTGAAATTCTTCAATGACTTTTATTATTTAAGAAAATAATTGAATTCCTAAAAGAATTTTATTATTTATGAAAATAATTGAACTATTGCGGAGAAATTTATAAAAAAATTTGTAAATAATTGAATTTCTGTAAAAATTTTTATTATTTATGAAAATAATTGAATGTTTGCGTAGAATTGTATTCAAATTTTTTTTAATAATGGAATTTGTTTGGAAATTTTTGTTGAAAATTATGGAATTACAGAAAACTTTTGAAAATAATTGATACTTTGACAAGAATTTGATTAAAATTTTGTAAAATAATTGAATATCAGAGAAGAATTTTATCATTTATAAAGAAAATTGAAATTTTGACAAGAATTTTTTTAAATTTTTGAACACAATTGAATGTATTAACTATTTACTAAGGTCGTTAGTAAGTTGATAACAAAGTTAGTAACTAACTTACTACTCTCCCTAAAGAAGCTAAATTCGTTGAATTTTTACAAATCCTTGACTTTGGTATTTTATTTAAAATAAAATTTCATTTACAGTTAAAAATAACATCAAAATAGATTTTACTGTATAATTAATTTTCCAGCTATTTTTTTTACTGAAAATTAGTTATTTTTAACTGATTCAGAAGAAGAAAATCAGTCACTGATTGTTAGTTAAAACAATGATTGTTAACTGATTCAAATTTAGAGAGTAGAATTATATTAACTCGATTTAAAATATTATACATATTATAATATAAAATATTATTAGTAAATAATAAATCCATAGAGATAATAGTTATTTCCTTTTGAACCAATTTGGGAGAAGTTTTAATTAATGTTCAGGCTAAATTTTTAATTTATTTATTTAGAAAATATAGTTAGCCAGTTTGAAATATGGTTTATCATCTTGTTTCAACTGAATAAAATGAAAATAATTTTAATCATTAAAATCGGGAAAGTAACAACAAAAATATGAAAATGCCAAAGGATATACAATATACGTTCCAGTAACCCTCATCTCTTTGTCTTCGTTCTATTTTTCCGCGTATATGTACAAAAAAAGGAGAATTTTCATTTTTTCTCTTCCACTCGGTTTATTTTCACTACTGCCCTAAATCTCCAGACTTTAAACACATTCCTCCTCTTTTTCTCCCCTTTGAAAATATATACTTTCCGCTTTTCTCTTTCTATTGTGCAACGTTTCATTTATTATCTATAAATCAATATTATTAATAGACTCTCTATCGAATTTACAGATTTATGATATATACTTTCTCATTCCTCAAAGATATATATTTCCCAATGCAACAATTCCATAACCTTTCGAGATTAATTTTCAATCTTATTCTTTTCTCTAATATCAAATCACACGGGAGGTTAATTACTACAGCGATGACATAACTTTTCTCGTAAATTTCACACACGCAGCGAATGTATGAAATATCTTCATGTAATTAATTTCCCCTTTTTTGTTTTAGTTCCAAAAAAAAGAGGAAATGCTAATGAAGATTAAATTATACGAATAAAAAGCAGTTAAGATGCATTATTTGGGATTTAAAATAGCAATTTGTTGGCTGCTTGAGAGAGAAAATACGGAATGAAATAACCGTTAATGCAAATGACGTGATTGTCTTGGTTTTGGTGTCGTTATTTCAGGTCAACACGAAATTACTCGTGACTCGAGGGAACCAATTAAGTTCCAATTAACGAAATACAGACGCTTGATTCGTTTTGTATAAGTCGATTGCTATTGGTATTTATATAAACTAGCACGTGACGGGTTCACATCAAAATGGTCTTTACACCGAATTGTTCGGCGAACGACGATTGGAAATCGAAATCAGATCACGTATTTAACCTTCGATATGGTGAATATCCTTTAGGGAGGTGAGCAACTAATCCCTCGGGTGTCGTATGTACAACGTCCGAAATGGTATTTCCGCTATTATGTCTCTAAACCGGGTTCTCATTACATGAAAACCAGAATTTATTTTTATACAGATTCTCAAATAAACTCTAAACTGGCGCTATTCTGTTTATTTAAGAAAGCATTGAATACCCTTTGTTTAATTAGATAAAAATAAATCACGTCATTTTAGATCTTTTAGAAGTAGTAGAGTTATGAAAAAAGAATCTTACTGGCAACAAGATTGTTGCAAACTTTATAGCAGTAATATTGCAACTAGCTTATGAGTTTAAAATGCGTTTAAAATTTACGTAACAAACTACAGTAGACCAAGACTATCAAAACAGTTTTAAATTATAACAAAAATATGTATCATACTATTTTTAAGGTCGCTGATTACGAATTTCATGTCAGATTTTAAAAGCTCAAAATACCATTTATGGACAATAAATAATTTCTACAAATTAATTTCCTTTACAGATAAATTTCTCTTCAATAGAAATTCGTAACAAAATTAACCTTCAATTATGTTTGAGTTTAGTCGAACATGTCGGAATGTAACTTTAGTTAAAATATTTTTTTGTATTCCAAAATATCCAACAAGTTGCATTCCGACAGGTTGCACTGTTCGTCACTTTTAAACTTATCAAAAATAATTTATTCGTTCATAAAATTAATTATCAAACTTAATTTTAAAGTTAATACATATGGGTGATTCTCCTGATAGGGACCACTTCACGTGTCTCCAACGTGAGACTCAATATTTGCATTAACTTATTATTGATATTTTGTTGAGTATAAATTAAAAAAAAATACAAAAATACAAAACATTATTTATCTTTACATAATCTTGTAATGTTCAAATTTCAAGTTTTTCTTAGTAAAAAAAATGTATTTAATTTTGTCTTTTGGTTTTGGTTAAATATGATACATATTTTTAATTATTTTTTAATATAATTAAAAATTTCGTAATATTGTCTTAATATATCAAATTGAAGCTTAGATTCTACGGTTTATTTTTCACTTTTATTCAGTTCAAAGAAAACAAAAGAAATTTTTTAAAAAATTAATTAAAAATTACTGGCAATAGGAGTAAAAATTAAAATTCATCTCCGAAGCCTCGTTTTTCAGTTAAAAACATCATATTTTTAAACTGTTTTTTAGTTGCACGTAATTTATATATAAATATTTGAAGTTGTAGCCCAAAAAATTTGTTAAATTATGTTTCAATATTTTTAAATTTAATAAAAACGTGAATTTTTTATTCGACAAACTATTCATCTCCGAAGCCTTTTTTATATTTAGTAAGCCTTATTGTTTTGTTTTTAATAATTATTTTCAATTACCTAACCCTTGAATTATAAAAAAATTTTCCGTTTTATTTAAAATAAAATATTTTTAATTTTTTAAAATGTAATATATTAAGTAGAAAGTTAGATAAATAGTAAAATTATAATTAAAAATAAAAATTTTTTACAGAAAATAGCAATTTTGCACTTAAAATGATAAATTAAAAAAGTCATTACAATTTTTTTCCGTTCAATATAAGAAAATATATATTAGTTATTTTTTAAAAGAAAAAATAGTTAAAAATAAATTATTAAATACACAATTCATTAAATTATAAATGAATAATGTTAAAAGTTTAACAAATTAAAGAAATTAAATTTCAAAGAAATTTTTCTTACAAAAACCCCAATATTGATTGCAGTATATTTAACCTTTAAAACAATTAATATTAAAATGATGCTGGAAGGCTTATTTTTGAAAATTAATTTTGCGCAACTCAGATTTGTATCTTTAAACGTATTTAAAACCTACCCATAACAAAAAAGATTCAGAAAATGTAAAAATTAATTTTTTTTAGTTTTTGGGAAAAATAGGTGCCTTTCAGAAGAATCACCCATATATAGTAATGGAAATTCGAATAGATTTTAATTCGAAATAAATCTTTTCTCTTAAATATTAATTCGAAATAAGTTATTCAGACATCGCACTCGAGAATTAATTTTATAAAAGTAGCAAAAAGTAGACTTCAAACTAAAAAAAAAAAAATTGTAAAGAGTAGTTATTGAAAAATTAAACTTGGATAACGGAAAAAACTCGTTTTAGATACTTCACAAAACTGACAAAAATGTTATTCTATATTTTATTGGCTTTTTTCTAATATTTTCTGCTTTATTATCTTGCTAATAAATTCAATTCCTGCAACGAATTTTATTATTCATGAAAGAATTAAAATTTTTATAAAAATAATCATTCTTGCAAAGAATTTAATGAAAATTTTACACTTTCTTTCAAATTTCAGCTGAATTTATTAATAATAATTGTTTTCTTTCTCAGAATTTCATTGAAATATTTTTGAAAATAATTTAATTCCTGCGTGAAAAATTCTAATATTTTTGAAAATAATTGAATTCCTCTAAATTATTTTAAAAAAACCATTTTTAAATAATTAATTTCTTCGAGGAATTGAAATTAAAATTTAAAAAACATTTACATTTTTTGGTCAATTCCTGTAAACTTGTTTAAAAAATAATTGAAATCCTGTGATTAATTTTAATATGTAGAAAAATAATTGAACTATTTCCGAAAATATTATTAAAATGTTTAAAACCATTGCAAAATATAACAAAAATTGTCTTTTTTGTAAGTTAACAAAATGTTTAATTATTTTAAAAAAGAAAATTGAAGTGAATTATTTTTAAATATTTTAATAAAATTCGTTAAAACTATTTAATTATTATTGAAATTATTTTGCAAAAACTTTGACAAATGTGACGCGATCTGAAGAAAGGGACCTTAGAAGCAAATCACTTTAAGGTTATGTTAGTGCTACTTTTTTGTTGATTAAAAGTTTCTTTTTACTTTTTGCAAATTAAAATCAGTGTTTATTAAATATTTTAGTTGTTCTGAAGACTTAAACATTAATAAATCTAATTAACAATTGATTCTTTTTTTGTATTTTCATTTCAAAAATTGCAAACATAACCTATATTTTTTTTGCTTCTAAGGTCCCTTTCTTCAGATCGCGTCACAAATATTGATTAAATTCTTTAAACGAATTTGTTTATGTTCATTAGGTACAATTTTAATTAAATTTCTCGAAAGTAATTCCTAATTAATAAAATTTTTCACAGAAATTAAATTATTTTCAATAAAATTTTGATACAATTTTTTGAAACATTTCAATTATTTAAACATCTGTTAATAACGTTCTTTGTAAAAATCTCATTATATTTTCAAAAGTTTTAATAAAATTCTTCGAAACAATTTAATCATAATTAATTCAAGCTGAGTATAATTTCTTATAATTAAAAAAACTTTTAATTAAGATAAAAATAACACAAACATAACCTTAAAACCATTTGCCTCTATAAGAAACTTTTCTTTGGAGCGTGGTACAATTATTTTAAAATAATAATATTTGAAGAATACTTTTCGAGGCCTGAAACTGAACGAAATCTTACTTTTAATTTATAACATATATAATAATGCCAATTAGTCATTACTGGAGATAAAATGCTAAATACACCAATAAGTAATGCCAAAATTCTAGAGCAATGTTTGTTAAATCTTTAATTCCAATGAAATCCATTAAGAACCGAAATGTATAAATTCAACTGGAATCTGTTTGTTGAACGGATTTCTATTTGTTGTACGGATTTCTGTTTGTTGTCAAGAGTTGATTAAATTACGGAACACAATAAACACAACCATAATCATGATATTCAAGGTGTACTACTAAATTACATGCATACAGAATATTGTAAACAACATTATGAACAATTTACTTATTGGAAAATGAAAAGCAAACAAAATTTTTAATCCAATATATTATACGAAATGCGGAAAAAAAGTATATTAAAGCTGAAGGCTTCTGAATAATTGGTGTTTGCGTAAGCTTTTCAAGTATAGAATATCGATTGGTTTACATTGTACGTGTGTATTATAATCGACATGAAATTTGATAAAATGACGGCGCAAATTGGAGTAAAAATTGAAAACAGAAACAATAAAAGTAGAAAAGAATCCACATTTTTAATTAAATTTTTTCTTAAGCTATTTAAAATATAATTTTTTTCTACTTTTATTGTATACTCTCTTTTAATAAATTTAACGAGTTCTTATCAGAGAGTAAAAAAAAAGAAACAAAAAGTTCCATACAAACAGAAAAAGGATCAGTTTTCCCTAGTTTCAAAAAATATTTCTCAACCATATTCAGTGTACTTTGAAATTAGAGAACTCAATATGCGAAGAATAACAACTATATATACAAGGGGAAAACAAGAAGTGTCTAGAAAATTGGAAAACTTTTTACGAAAAGTTGTCTCATCGAAAGTCCAAGAATCGATTGAGAAGAACAAATGAGAATCGAGTGCAATTTCTTGGAAATTTTTAGGGAACGGTATCAAAAACTTTTGTGAAAGAAACGCAAACAAAATATCAAGTCAACTAACACAATAAACAGTGTAAAAAATAAATGTTACATTCAACCCAATTTTAACTATCATACCTAATATATTTACATTAAAAGTGTATTTTTGACAGGTTTTTAGACTAATTTTAAATTCTGTTTGTAAATTTTTTGAATTTCAAAAGTAATAAAATAATTTAACTTTCTAAAAACATAAATACTCGTATGTAGTTCCAATTAGTTTAAATTTTTACTAATTCATATTTTGGAAATAAGTTTCGTGATACAAATTTTAAAAGAAAAGTTTTGAAATCATTCCATTCAGAATCTGACTTAATTTAATTCTTGTTTAAAATTTTCCAAAAATTCAAAAAATTGAATTATTTTGAAGAATTTTATTAAATTTACTGAAAAATAAGTGAATTTTTTTGAAAAATTTTTTGAAAACTATGCAAAACATATTCATTTTTACGAAGAATTTTATTGAAATAATTGAATTTATAAAAATAATTAAACGTTTTGTCAGAATTTTGTACATTTTTTTAACATATAATACAATTCTTTCAAAAGAATTTTATTAAAACTTTTGAAAATAATTAAATTATTATAAAAAAGATTTTTTAAATTTTTGATAAATTTAAAATATTTTATTTTTTTATATAAATTTTTTTCAATTTAAAACAAACATTCTAACACATTACATTTTATAACTTTGAAATACATCTGTATTGTTTATATCAAAATAAAAAATAATTTAATAGTACAAAATAAAAATCATATCACCGAGAAAGGCATACATTTTATGCCGAAACGTATGAAATAGAAAATTTGCAATTTTCATAAATAAAAATTAAAATTTTTGTGAAGAATTCTACTGTTTATGAAAGTAATAATTAAACTTTTTGAGCATAATTTTCTTAAAACTTTTTAATATTATTCAGTTGTTTCAAAAGAATTTGTTTAAACTTTTGAAAACAATTAATTTGTTTTGAGTAATTTTATTGAAGTTGTCTTGAAAATAATTGAAATCTTGAAAAAAATTTTCAGTATTTTTCAAAATAATTAAATTTTTTCGAGAAACTTTATTAAAATTGCATTTAAAATAATTAAATTCATATATGTGAAAAATGGTATTTTTTATGACAATAAATAAACTTTATCGGAAATATTTTATTAAAATTTGAAAAAATAATTGAATTGATTCAAAAAATGTAATAAACTTTTAAATTGTATTGAAAATATTTGAATTCTTATAAAAATTTTTTTCAAATTTTTCAAAATAATTGTATTTTTTTAAAGAATTTTAATAATAATTTTTAAAATAATATTATCAATTAATTTCATAAAGCGATTTAAGAAATACATATTCTTGAAAAATTCCTTTTTTTTAATTTTAAAATCTTATCCTAAATTATTAAAAATTTTTTTTATATTTTTATTATAAACTTCGCGTAAAAACAAAAATTTTCTTTATAAGTACGTCCAATTTGATCAATTTTTGACTGAGTTATAGGCATTAAAAAAAATACGTAAAAAACGTAATTTTTCAAGAATCTGTATCTCTTAAATCGCTTTATGAAAAACATTTATAAAAATCATGGTGAATCACTTGGCGTGGAATGTCCCATATATAATACTAATAAATTACTAATTTAATAATAATTATAATAGTATTAACTACGACAATTGCACTAATTACAATAATAATAACAATAGATAAATGGAATGTTTTATTCTAAAAAAGAGATTTTTAAATTTAGCTTGAAAAAAAGTTATTTTTTACGAGAAAACATAATTATTTCTTCTAGTGAGTACACAAGAAAAATTCTTTATAAGAATCAAATATTTGCCCTCGCAATTGAACGAATCATCAGTGTAATTAAAAAAAAATACCGCCACTAACAATGAGAATTAATAGCTGATAGGAAATAATGACTCTACGTTACTTAACGAAATTATCAAGGGTACTTTGAAACAGAAAACGAAGAGTAATAAAATATCACTAAAGTGACACTTTTTACATCCCGAGACCAAGTGCCATAAAAAAGTCAAACTCGCGGTCTTTTTTAAAGAGCCATTCACTACAATGAAGATATATAATTTCGAAGAAAAAAAATATATTTCCTCTTTAACAAAATATACAATGCACATACGTGCGAAATTGTACATAATATTATGTCATCAGGAACATTACATTATTACAATTATCAATTACAATTTATCAATTTGTTTCCAAACATTTTACATACATCTTCAATAGGTATAAAAATTCGCAATAGGAATTTTTTTTACACAACCATTTTTCAAAATTATTTTAACACTCGAATAAAAATTATATTTGTACCAAATACTCTATTTTTGTTGTACAAATAAAATTTTTGATTATGTTCGATAAAATAAAATAAATAAATATTTAATAAATTTAATAAATAAATATTAATATAAATATTTATTCAAATTTTAAATAATCGTTTAGTTTGGATTCACAAGTTTTTCCAATCAGAGAAAGAATTTAGTCATTTAAAACTTTGGCACAGCAATATTTTTTTTTGTATTTTTTAATTTTATTGAAAACAAATTTTTTTACACTCCAAATTAATTTTCCATTAATTAAATTAATTTGGGTAAATTAAAAAAAAATTTGGTTGTTTAACAGAATTTTTCTCTGAGTAAAACTCAACAATTTTCTTACAACCAATAATTTTGTCCCCAACTGTCACTACACTGAAAAAAAAATTTATTTGATTCAAATAACCGATTATTTGTCTATAATCAAATAAATATTTACTTGAATCAAATAATTTTTATTTGAATCAAATAAATTGTAT
Organism: Leptopilina drosophilae; assembly: GCA_032873175.1. Classification (NCBI taxonomy): domain Eukaryota; kingdom Metazoa; phylum Arthropoda; class Insecta; order Hymenoptera; family Figitidae; genus Leptopilina; species Leptopilina drosophilae. The sequence continues at coordinate 23,351,923 of CM065483.1, forward strand.
TTGAATCAAATATTTCAGTATTTGAAGCAAATACTAATTAATTGATTCAAATGAAAGTTATTTGATTCAAGTAAATATTTATTTGATTATAGACAAATAATCGGTTATTTGAATCAAATAAATTTTTTTTTCAGTGTATATACTTTCTATATCTAAAGAGTGTGTCTAGACAAATGTACATACATATTATTTCCCTTTCAATGAGATCAATATATGATTCATCATTCAATCCTAGGAATCGATTTCCTCCGCAATTAATGTTAATTAGTTGGAAAAAAACTATTACTACCGTAAAAAAGAAATATAAAGTAGTTTTCACTATTAACGCAAATAAAAATTGAATTTTCTGTGATTTTTGGCAATTTTTTAATATTTCCGTAAACTACAAACGGTATAAGTTTTAATCATTTTTATATTAAAAATTTACTCCGAGTTTAGTAAAATTTACATCGAGTATATTATAATTTCCATTGAGTGTAGTAATATTTACTATATGTTTGGGCCAGAACAAAATATAAATATAAATATAACAATAAATTTTACAAACATAATTTTTAAATTATATTTAAATTTATTTTTTGTAAGTAGAGCAGGGATCGCAGAAATTTTTACATGTAAAATATTGGGTAAAAAAAGGATTCCTAATTTGATTTAAAAAAGAGGATTTTTCAAATTAAGTAAAAAATAATTTTACTGCGGCATATAGAGTTAAAATTAGAAAAAAAAACAATCTACTGAATTAAAAACTACATAGTTTACAAATATTTAAAAAGAAATTTTGGGTGGTAAATATTAAAAATTACAAATTTTAATGAAAAAAATAAAATTAATTTTAAGGTCATACTGTCAAATTGCACATGGAAAACATTTTATACAAGCTTATTTTTAATAAATTTAATAAAAAGAAGCTTGTATGCAATTTTCTGTTATGCAGTTTAAATTAATTTTATCTTTTAATTAAAATTTCTAATTTTTGTATCATGTTTTCATGTATGCTGATTAATGGCATGCAGTTAAAATTAATAGAATTTTTAAATTAAAGATTTTATTTTTGTGCATAGTTTTTTTGTACTCAGTTTGTGCAAAGCATGTGTTTTAAAACTGTAGCGTCATAATGGTTCCAATGGTCTTAAACTTTAGGAGATTGATACTGCCTCGAAATTTTGCAAAACAAATATATATATATATATATATAGTTTTCGATATTTTCTTCAAAATAAAATAATTATAAATTTATTTAATAAAAATATTGCAGAGCTGATATTTTTCGATAAATAAACGAATCAGAATTTTGCAATTACTCCGATGGTAATTACATCTTACTTATCAAATATAATTTTATATATTTCAATATTTTATACATTTACTTACGCAATAAACTCGACAAGAAACATGTGTTATGTAACTTACCTGAAACAAATCGAAAAAAAATATTTTATATTAGAATGATATTTAATTAAAAAAAATAAATAACGAAAACAAATATTAATTTATAAAACTATTTATAGCAATATAATATTATATTTGTTACTCGAGAATTATTGGAATGATTTATTATGTATTTGAAATCGAAATTTCAAAATTAAGAATATGGCTAATTTTATTTGAAATTCCTACTCAGGGTGTAGGTTATTTCCTGGTTTTTCCCGGTTATGGCCTAATTTTTTCCCGGTTTTCTTTTCTCATAAAATTTAAATTTAAATTTGACTACAAACATAAAGAAATAATAATTTTAATTGAAAATTTGGAAAATAATTTTTTCAATTTTTTAAAAATAATTTTGTCTTTTTATAATTACAATAAACAAAAAAAATTAATAGAAATTAAAAAAAAAATAATAATAATTGGAAATTTTCTTTTTCAAGTTTATTACATAATTCTATTGATAATAATTGAATTTATGCAAAGAATTTTACTATTTACAAAAATAATTGAAATTCTACCAAAGAATGATATTATTTATGAAAATAATTTAATTCCTATGAAGAATTTTATTACAATTTAAAAAAAGCAGTGATAATTAATTATTTACTTAATAAGTAATAAACATTAAGTTTGCTTAAGAAATGATAAATATCATTTATTTGAACATTCAGAAATTTGAAATTATTAAAATTTAAGAGATCTTCAATAATTATGACTATCGAATAATAATAGAATAATATAATTTTTAGAAGCAAAAAATTTATTTAAAACTTTAAGAGGGACTTTATATTTTAAAAATAAAATTATAATTACGTTCACTAACTTCCCTTGATTATTTTTGAAAAATTTAAATTAAAATTCTTTTAAGGAATTAAACTATTTTTTACAAAAAATAAGAAGAAATTTTAATTCTTTCAAAAATTTTTAATTTTTTGTTTAGAAAAATTAAAGTATTTTGAAACAATGGAATTGAAAAATTTTAACAATTTATTTTTTCAGAATTTAAAAAAAAATTTGCGAGAATTCAATTTTAATAAAAAATTTGAAGTGCATAGCGTTTTTTTAAATTAACTAATAAAAATTGTAATTATTAATCTTCGCACTAAGAAACATGAATTCATTAAAATGTGACAATAAAATCCAATTATTAATTATTAAATTAAAATACTTTGAAAATTTTATTTGTTAAAAAGTTTCTAAAGAAATTCTTTTACAAATTTAATTACATATTTTCAGTCGAATTTCACAATATTTCTATTAACTCCATAATTTTTTTAAATTTATTTACATAATCTGTTTGAATTAGTGCCTGACTTTTACTATCAAATTAATTTTTTTAACTAATTCAAAGTTAGAGAAGAGTATAAATAAATAAATAAAAGAGTATATATAAATACTCAATAAATATATAAAAAAATAAAATATAAATAAATATATAAATATAAATAAATAAATGTATAAAAGAGTATAAATATCTATAAAAATTGAAATAAAAAGTAATTTTTTTAAAAACAAATTAAAATTATAAAATTTTTTTTAATTTTGGTGAAAAAATTTTCCCGGTTTTGTATAAAAATCCCGATTAATTCCCTGTTGTTCCCGGTTAGTAGACACCCTGCTACTTTAACCTAATTAAATTTCAGTGAACATGAATAAACTTTGGACTTGGTAATATTCCCACTAAAAATATTATAATCTATTTTTAAAAATAGTTATTTGCAAAATAATGTTTACTATTACCGAAGAAAATTTCTTTTACTTAGAAACATGTTGGGTAAAAGTAGTAACATTGGAAGGAAAGTAATAATGGAAGTATAATAGTAATAATAATAAAACAATATTTTTAATTTTGAAAAAATTAAAATTTGTTCAAAGCTTGCAAAAAATAGAAATTTTCTCTCCAAAGTACAAAAACAATTTATAGCTTACAAAAAAATAACTTTTGTAAGTTGTTTTTTTAAAAAAGCATATGCATGATTTTACGTATTTTAAGGGATTTTACAAATTCAAGGAGATAAAAGTGAGGAAAAAGAGAGATTAAATAAATAATAAATATATCAAAATTGACTTTCAAAACAAGCCAAAATTTGCTCAGATATTAAAAACAATTCGATTTTTGCTATGAAAGTACAGTAAAAATTGCATTATTCCTTTCGCAGTCAATGCAACAAATAAATTTCATCATATATAGTATAATATTTTCCAACACCTTCATTTTTCCTTCTCCACATCAGGAAAACAAACAAAAAACTTGATATCCCATTAATTTTCTCTCTATATATTTTATAATTAAATTCTTAACAAAAAAATGATTAAAAATTCGTAAAATATAAATTTGATTACACATCGAATTGCAAGGAAGTCGAAATTGAGAAGGATGAAAGATATGTATACTATCGCCCCCGAATCAAATTGTGAACAGCAAAACCGGATTGCCATAGTAGTTTCATGGTTTGGTCGAGTCGAGGTAAAACCGAGGGGTTGGTTTCGTATTGATTGTACGTAGGATGATTCATGGGCTCTTTCCACCCCCTCCACCTCAAGCAATATTCTAAGCGACCCCATCGAGCTGCCAGCTTACATTGTCAAGGGTGGGAGGGGGAAGAGGTACCGATACCCCCCCTCTAAAAAGGGGGACATATCAGTCAATGACAGACGGTAAGCCAGATTTCGCATTTTCTCTATACAAAAAAAATCAAAAGTGAAGACATAAAGAAAAAATGGAAGAAAAGGGTTTTAGACAAAAGTGATGCAAAAACAAAATGTTTAGTGCAGGAAAAATCTACTTTTTTAATTTACTAAAGGCATATAGTAAACTCGTCGAAACCGGATGTAGGATAAAAAAAATATTCTTATTAATGTTAACATTCTTCTTGGCATTATTATCATTATTTTTTACTTATACATGGTGTCTACTAACCGGGAAATCCGGGAAAAACCAGGAATTAATCGGGATTTTTTTACAAAACCGGGAAAATTTTTTCTCCAAAATTAAAAAAAAATATATGATTTTAATTTCTTTTTAAAAAAATTACTTTTTATTTCAATTTTTATAGATATTTATTTATACTCTTGTCTAACTTTGAATTAGTTAAAAAAATTAATTTGATAGTAAAATTCAGGCACTAATTGAAACAGATTATGTAAATAAATTTAAAAAAATTATGGAGTTAATAGAAATATTATGTAATTCGACTGAAAATATGTAATAGAATTTGTTAAAGAATTTCTTTAGAAACTTTTAAACAAATAAAATGTTCAAAGTATTTTAATTTAATAATTAATAATTGGATTTTATTGTCACATTTTAATGAATTCATGTTTCTTAGTGCGAAGATTAATAATTACAATTTTTATTAGTTAATTTAAAAAAACGCTATGCACTTCAAATTTTTTATTAAAATTGAATTCTCGCAAATTTTTTTTTTTAAATTCTGAAAAAATAACTTGTTAAAATTTTTCAATTCCATTGTTTCAAAATACTTTAATTTTTCTAAACAAAAAATTAAAAATTTTTGCTTCTAAAAATTATATTATTCTATTATTATTCAATAGTTCTAATTATTGAACTTCTCTTAAATTTTTATAATTTTAAATTTCTGAATGTTCAAATAAATTATATTAATCATTTCTTAAGCAAACTTAATGTTTATTACTTATTAAGTAAATAATTAATTATCACTGCTTTTTTTTAAATTGTAATAAAATTCTTCATAGGAATTAAATTATTTTCATAAATAATATCATTCTTTGGTAGGATTTCAATTATTTTTGTAAATAGTAAAATTCTTTGCAGAAATTCAATTATTATCAATAGAATTTTTATTATTATTATTATTATGTAATAAACTTGAAAAAGAAAATTTCCAATTATTTTTTTTTAATTTCTATTAATTTTTTTTTGTTTATTGTAATTATAAAAAGACAAGATTATTTTTAAAAAATTGAAAAAATTATTTTCCAAATTTTCAATTAAAATTATTATTTCTTTATGTTTGAAATCAAATTTAAATTTAAATTTTATAAGAATAGAAAACCGGGAAAAAATTAGGCCATAACCGGGAAATAACCTGAAATTTTGTTGAATGAAAATAGTAGACACCCTGTTATATTAATATCATTGCTATTATTATTATCATTCTTGTGATACATGTTCCAAAACACAAATTTTTGGGAATTTTTTAAAAATTCAAAATGTCGACTCCAATCTGGCTGGCCAATTTTTTAAAAATTTATCAGATTTTGAATTTTTTAGAACTAAGGTAAAATTTGTATTCAATGTCCCTAAAAACCCTTAAATATATAACGTTTTAGGAAAATCCAATAAATTTTTTAAGAATTGTCAGCCATATTGAATCCGCCATTTTGAATTCGCAAGAACTAATGTGAAATTCGTATTTAAGAACCCCAAAAATCCCCAAGTGACAAGTTGACAATTTTTAAAAAATTGACTCCTATTTGAGTGGATATTTTTTAATACTTGCGATTATTTTTATTGCTTAACATTATACAATATTTTTTCAGAGTTTTAAGGTTGTATTTAATAGAATCTTCTGCTTATTTTTATTTATATTTTGTTAACAGTAAGTTTTCAAGACTTTTATTAATTTGTTTTAGACTTCAAATTTAAAAAAAGTCGATAAGACATATCGAAAAAGTTTTTCTTAATTTAGCCTTGATACAAAAATTTTATTTTGTATTTCCTTAATCTTTCACTGATTTCGAAATTCAATTATTTAAAACTTGCATAATTTTAATAAATAAATATTTTAATACTTCTTGTTCTTTCACAGGAAATAAAAATTAAAGAAGTTTAATTTAAAATATTCTAAAATTGAATCATTTCTAAAATTTGAAGATAATTGAATCCTAAAAAATTACAATAAAACAATAATCTAAGAATTATTATTTTAAAAATGTTATGTAATTTTTCGAAAGTAATTTAATTTCTTAAAAAACTTATGTGTAATCTAGAGGAATTAATTTTTTAAAATAATTTTAATTCCAAATTTTTAACACGATTGTTTTCTCCAAAATATTAAAAATAATAATTATTATAAATAATTTTAATAATGTTTTAATATTTTCAAAAATTTTGTAATTAAAAAAATTGAAAATAATTAAATTTTAAAAAACTAGAATACAACATTTCTAAGAAGAATCAATTATTTTCAATCACATTTTACAAAATTAAAATCATTCAACAACACTGAAATGACAATATATTTGAATTAAACATAATTATCTTTGTTATACAGTCAACCAAATGAAAAAATATTTGTTTAATTCAATTATAAAATATTCTTAATTCAAACATATTTTTTTCGTTGACTGCTTATTTTTTAATTAAAAAAAATTTGTTAGTGAAATTTTTGATTTGTAAAATGGAAAATTTTGATCCAATGGAAGGTAGATAAATAGCAACAGATGGTGTTATTTCATTTATTTAACAAAACACCGACGTTTCGATGACATGGTTTATCATCCTCATCAGGTTAACTAAGAACAATTTTTACACCAATTAACATTTTTTAAATTATCACAAATTATAAAAAATGAAAAAAAATAATTTTTTTATTTTTAAATATAAACAAATAAATTACCTAAAATTATAAATGTAAGTTAAATAGTAACATGTTAATAAGTATAAAACTATGTCTCGTGGTTGCGATTAAAATAACGATACCAACAAAATAAGGTGTGAAAATTATAATTCGGAAACAAGGCAGAAAGTCAATGAACTGCGATATAAACATTGTGACGTAGAAAACAAAAGACTGATCACGAGTTCAATTTTCTAATTATAGGAAAATAAATTCGATTTAAGAATTGTATGTCATTTTTTTTATTAATAGTAAAATTATTACTTTTTATATGTAGTATTTCAGAAAAACAGCGTTTTTTATAATCAGGTTTCACCAACATAACAAGCCGTGTAATTCTTACAATTAAGCTTATAAACTACATTTGTTTCTGCCAATTTTTCAGTTTTGTCTTTACCTAATTTAATAATTGATTTAAAATTTTTATTGACAATTGGGATAGTTAGAATATTGTAAGATTTTTAAATATGTGATAAACTATTGAAGTCAGGAAAATTAAATGGAATACAAACTTTTTGCATTTTATTATATATAAGAGCGCGGGAATTTTTCAAAATTGTATTATTGGTATCATGGCACTTAATTGTATTTTTTCGGATGTTTATGTATTTGTTAATAAAATCAGATGGATAATCATTATCATTTAAAAATTTTTTTACATTCGTTAAGTTGTCCCTGTGAAATGAAGAATGCGAAAGTAAGATTGCTCTACCTACTAGATTGTATACAATATTTATTTTTTGTTGAATAGGATGATGAGAGTAAAAACTAATGAGTCTACCAGATGCAATTTCTTTCTTGTACCAATTGTACTTAATTGGTTGATCACAATCGTCAATTATTAAAGTAACATCCAGAAAATTTATTTTATTACTTTCTTGAACTTCATGTGTGAATTGTAAGTTACTATGATAAGAGTTAAAAACACTAACTACCAAGTCAATATGATCCCTATGTACACATAAAATGGTATCTTTGACATATTTAAAATAAAATAGTGGAGTACAGTTGTATTGGTTTTTTAAAAAATGGAGACAATTATTTTCTAAGTCATCCATTACAATATCAGCAATGAAGGGAGAAATCGGTGAACCCATCGGAGTTCCATCTAGTTATTGATAATATTTATTATCAAAAACAAAAAATGTGTTGGAAAATCTTTAAGAAAATTATTTGAAAATAATTTTCGAAAGATTTGTCTTCATGTTGCACATTATCGCCCTAGGGTAATAATGGTAATTTTATCAAGCAAATAGATATCAATATAGAAAACTTATTGTCCTATGGTAATGATCTGTAATTCATTAATCTACAAGTCTAGCGATCAGAAAAGTACACATTGTTGCCCTAGGTCAATAATGGTCACTTAATTATTATTATAACCCTAGGGCAATAACGGTCACTTTATAGACCACTGGGCTATAAGAAAGCGGTTAGTAAGCGTCTGTACAGTTGGAGAAAGTAACCGTAAAGTAAATATATTACTCATGAGTAATATATATATAAACAAATTTATAATTTAAAAAGTGAATCAATTAATTTTTAGAGTAATTGCGTAAATCACAATTCAAGTGTATACGGAATGAAATATAAAAAGCAAGGACACATTTAGTGAAGTACACCGAGTTGTTTTATATTACACGTGCGTGTACTTTAATATCGAAAGGAATCAATAAATTCACCACAAGACATGCGTGTGTGCGGGACATGAATAGGCGTACTCGAACATGAGCACGATTATTTTTATAGAAAATTTTTTACGACGCTCGAAAAAATTTAAAAGGTCGTAAAGATATTGCAAGTAAAATCGCATCCAGAGGAGGAACAGGACTGTCATTTTAAACCTACACATTAAATGTCATAAATCATCCAATTCATTTGCGGAATAATGCCACTTTGCTGAATGTTACTAAACTGTAAATTGCTCATTTTACACATGTCTCTACATTTCACTAACTTTTGCACTAATTTTAGACCTAAGATCTTAAGTTTTTATATAGTTTATATTAGAAAACAGATAAAAAGTTTTCTGCCAATTTTCACGTTTAATGTCGAAAAATATTTCTTCAGCCTTTTTTTAGTGGTTTGTTTCGATTAACTTACAAGTTTTCAATTTTATTACTCGTGAGAACAATTTTTTTCGACGCTAATAGAGATGAATAGAGATAAGTTTGTTTTCCGACTTTTACAATAAATGACCTTTTTTACACCCAAAAGTCTCTATTAGTGAAAAATGAATCATCAACCTAGAAGTACGAGAATTATGAAAAGAAAATGAATATGTCAGGATAAAAATAAGTTTGAAAAGAAAAGTTAAGTGAGATGGAAAAATTATCTATGCTGAATTAATACAATTTTATAGGAGCAAATATGAGGGAATTACATATCAAGAAATTACTGAAAGGAAAAAGAAACTTAATTTTCATTGGAGCTAAAACGATGATGAATGAAATATAAGTGCCAAGTTTAATCCTATTAATATAGACCTTTCAGTATAGTTCTGATTCTTACTGTCGATCCGAGGGCACGCTCAATTGACGAATCCAATTTACCGTAACTAATATTACAAATGCATTAATCGAATCGAAGTAATTATACATCTATGCTTTTCAGTGGAAAATAAGGAATAGAAAAATATGCAGAAATATTTTTACAACTTTTTTTCAACTCTATAATAGATATAATCTATAATCTTTTTACAAATTTGTAATTACTTTTTTAATTTTCAAGAGAGAAAATTTATTAAAATAGATAAATTAAAATAAAAATCTTCTACTATAAATAGAAATTAATGAATAGAATTATGCTATATTTAAATTTATTATTTCGATTTAATAGTTAACAGAGAGGTGCATTCACGTATCTTTCACTTTCATTCAAAACATTTTCACTTTCACTTAAAACATTTTTTCTCACACTTAAAAAATTCGCATTTTTAATAAAAATGTTTCAATTTTACAAAAAATATTTTAGTATTTTTGGTGTTTAGTTATTTTTAAGACCTTTGGATTTTAACTATAATACTACGTAAAATATATTTCAATCAAATAATATTTCAGATAAAATTTAAAAGTATAATCAATCACATATTATCAAGAAAATTGTGAATGGAAAATTTAAAAATTCACACTTATACTTTTATTAAATAAAGTTTGGGTCAAATTAAATTTATGTTGAGTTCATTTTATGTTAAATGAGTTCATTATATCAAATTGAATTTATGTTGAATTAATTTTACTCAAATAAGAATAATGTTAAATGAGTTACGTCAATGGAAAATTAAATTTATGTTAAATTAATATTAGGTCAAATGAATTGTATGTTAAATTAATTTTATGTCAAATATGAATTATGTTAAACAAGGAAATGTATGTTTAACTAATTTTATATTAAATAGAAAACATGTTAAATGAGTTTTATGTAAATCTCTAATGAAGCCTATGTTAAATAAATTTTATGTCAAATGATATTCATTTTAAATTAATTTTTATGTTAAATAAACTTTATGTTAAATGGTATTGTTAAATAAATATAATGTTAAATATAATTTCTGAAATATTCACGACTTCCAAAAAAATATTTTTGTCAAGAAGTCTATTTAGTTAATGTGTCTTCTTAATTTAAGGATATCCTTAAATTAAGAAGACACATTAACTAAATAGATTTTTGTCAAATAAGCTCAGGTCAAATGAAATTTATGTTAATTTAATTTTAGATTAAATGGGAATTATGTTAAATAAGTTTTATGTCAAATGAAAATACCACAAAATATGGATTTCAAAATTCCATAATTTTTACAGGTTTAACAGACCATTTTTTAAAAAATTCCAGATCCAAAAATAAAATTGTCTTGTTAAATTTTTATTTTTATTTTATTTCGAGATTATTTGTAATGCACTTCGAAGAAAAGTACCTTACCTTATTAGAAGTAAATCATTTTAAGGTTGTAAGTTTGTGATATTTTTAACACAATCAAAAGTTGTTGTTTAATTTCGTAAAACCAAATTAAACTTTGAATAAATATTTTAGTTGTAAAACTATAAGCACTAAAATTTAAAATAAAAAAATTGAACAAGTACACTTGAAAACTTGAGATTTTTAATATTCAAGTACAAAAACTTAAATTTTCCGAATGAGATTTTATAAAATTCCCTGACAATTCCAGGTTTCCCGCAGATTTGTGGCAACCCTGAATTTAATGAGTCTTATGTCAATGTTCAATAAAAGTTAACTAATGTAACTAAATGGTTTTATGCTAATTAAATAACTATTATGTTAAATAGAATTTCGGTAGTATTCGTGACTTCCAAAAGTTCCACTTTTGTCAAAAATTCCAAGTAGCCAATGTTTCTTCTTAATTTAAGAATTTTAAATGTCGCTACAAGTTTAAAAGTTTAATGTGAAGTAAGAATATATTTATGAATAATAAGTTTTTCAATCTATAAAATTGTGTCTTGTGAAAATCTTCCATGCTTTAAACCTTGGTTAAGATGACAAACAGCACTACAGTCTTCAGTTAACTTTCAAAAACTTTCCAAATTTTTAAAAATGTTAGGAATAAAATGAAAACTAATGTAATGAAAACAAAGTGTCTAAAACTAAAAATGTCGCAAACAAAAATTTGTTGTTCGATTATATAAATATTTTATAAATTCTGCGAATTATGTTAGTTTTATTTTGTTTAATTTTGTAGTATTATTTTTCTTCTATTACTCATAATTTCATTAATGAAACACCAGAAAATGAATAAATTTAATTATAATGAATTCTTGTTGAATCATTCTAATGTAATTGTACGAAGTTTGAAGTGAGTCACAAATACGAGGAATAATTTTGGTATTTAAGCAATGTGTACACGGATCATGACACCCGCCTTCCTAGAAAGTGATTCCCTTATAATATGTTTGTAATCAAACACCTTATAGATAATTAATTCGTAAATATTCTGCGAAAGAATCGATCGTCTCAAAACACAGAGAGAGAAGGTATAAAAACAGCACAACCTCTTTTTTTCTTTAGAACTTGCATACACACCTGCCTTCTCATTCTTATACATCTATTTTTAAAATGCAACTCCAATACTACAGCTGCTTGCTTCGATAAATCGAAAAGACACCAGAATCATTAAAGAAAAAATTGTTGCAGCTACAATTTTCATTTGTTTCAGTAATAAAAACTTGAATTTTAATTTCTTTGAAGTTTTGAATTATTCTAAAAATTCATTTTCAGGAAAAATTTCCAGCACCTAAAATTTTAGATTATAATTTTTTATTTTTAGCTTATATCAGTAGAATTTCAACAATTACAAATAAAAAAAACTTCTCCAAGTACATTTCATTTCGCAACAAAAATTTTTTGATAAAAGATTAATTTCTTTCTGTTAATTAGAAGTTTCTGTAATTAGAAGTGAAATATATGTTTTATCGACAGAAAATTACCGTTCATGGCAAAAAAACTATGTTCTTTAAATTTTTACGTCAATGCTAAACGTCAGAAAAATTTTCCTTTCCTCGAAAACAAGAAAAATAATTTTTTCAACTATAATTTTTTTGACTTTTTTTAAACTCGTTAATTATTCAAAAAAGTAGCACAAAGTAGCTTCAAGACTAAAAAAAGAATTAGTAAAAATGTCGTTATTGAAAAATTAAATTTGACTAAAATATTTAACAATGTTCTAAAATTTCAACTATAAAATTCTTTTTTATATTAATTCTCATTAATTCAACTACGAGAATTGAATGATCTAATTACAGAAATAATTGATTATTTATAACAATTGCAAATCTACCTCTTTATAATGTTTAAACAATTTTTTAAGGTAAAAAAACTCAACCCACAGAAAAAATATTTGTTTGGAACAAAGAAATAATTTTTTTATAAAATAATTTTTTTGCATTAAAGATGAAATTGATTTGAATTAAAAAACAAGTTTTTTACTTTAACAAATAAAATTTTTTTAAAGATGTTATCAATTAAAGAAATTTTTCCTTTGATTAATATCTTCAATCCAAAGAAAAATTTCTTTAAAACAAAGAAGAATCCGACAAAATTCAAAGAAATTATTTGTTCCAGATTTTTATTTTGAATCATAAAAAAATTTTTCTTTAAATCAAAGAAACATTTCTTTCTGTGCATCTTTTTATCAACATTCATAAAGGTTCCTCCACGCCTTCGTGGTTATGCGGTATGTGTGTTTCGCTTGTGTCTTCGAGGTCTTGGAAAATATAATTTTTTTAAAAATCGCATTCACAAATAGTGATCATGTTTTGTGTTTGAATAAAAAGCGTTTTAAATGTATAAAAAAAGTTTAAATATACAAAATTTATTTATTTCTTCGAACTAAATTTTTATTATAATCATTTTGTGACACTAACTACAAAAATTATTTATAAAGTTTAATTTTTAATATGGTCAGTAATTAATGACACATTTTTAATAAAAAAAAACAATTCACTTATTTGAACGATCAAACTTGTGGATCATTAAGTTTAACTATATTATAACGGATCTAAGGTACTGCAAATTTTTGAAAAAAAGAAAAAAAGTTGATTTTAGTGGCACAAATCTGGAGAAAAGTATCCAAATAGCCAGTAAATCGTAAAAAAGCAGTAAATAATAGGTTTAAGTAGAAGAGTGCAAAGCTTGCAAGTAAGATAAGCAATACGGTAATTTGACACAAATTGGAAGATTTAAAGTATAAAATCAACATTTACAATCCAGCATATCGAATAAAGTGAACGATCGTTATTAAAATAATTTTCCTCGCAACACTTGCGCTTGTTACCACTCTAATCGAGAAAAGTTTTTTTTTTTTTTTGAAATTTCGAGGACTGCCAGAAAGACCGTATTGTAATTTAAATCGATAAGTCTGGAACAAGCGACGACCAACTACCACTTTTCTCAAATTGTAGCATGAAGTCTAGAAAGTAACCCTTATACTTATTGAGTTGGCGTCTGTTAGACGCCACGCAACTTATTTATTGATCACAATTTTTTTTTATTCCTGCTCTACATGCTCAGCTTGTGTGGCGATTTTCAATGATTCTCACGCGCGACCTTTTCCTACTTTTTTTCCTCAAGACTATAAATAAAACTATAATAATGGAATTTTACATAAAATTGAAAATTACCCACTTTGTAAATAAATTGAATTCTTGAAAATCATTTTAAATTTATTATACATGTGCAAAAAAAAAAAAATTATTTTATCATGCATTGAGAAAAAAATACATACTTGATCTCTGTCGAGGGGAGGGCAATAAATAACAGAGGGTCTACTAATAAAAGTCACTAGACCTATCGAGGTAAACGAGCGATGGAAGCGTTGAAAGAACTTACAGTTGGAGCATGTGTAAAAGAATAAGGAATGAAAAAGAAAGTATGTATATAAACTAAAATAAATCTGCAGAAAGGGTTATTTTTACAATTCCCAGCAACACTCACGTTTTTATACCCTTCATTTTCACTCCTACCGTCACGAAAATAGCATCAACGAACAAAGAGTTCAGAATTTAGTGAAGATGTTTTTGGCACATCAGTATATATATATATATATATATATATATACAAGTCAAGAAAAAGGTTATTATAGTCACAAAACTCAAAAGTATGACTCAAATAACTGTAACAAATACGGCAGTGCACAAAATTGAAAAATTTCATCACTTGCAATTATTTTTATTCCTAAAAAAGTTATGTATACATTTTGTCCTTTGTTGTACACAAAAGAGAAATTTTCACATCTACAAAACAATGGCAGTTTTCTCAAATATAAGACAATTAACAAAAATAAGATAATTAGCCGAAAAGAAGATAATTAACGAAAATGAGGTAAATAACAATAAAATGGTAATCGTTTTTCTAATTACTCGTGATGTAATTTCTTATGCAACAATTTGCTTAAACGTCATTTGTTAAGAAAGTAATAGACACATGCTGGAGGTGAAAACTGAAAACCATTTTTTCCAGTAGCATATAGCAGAAAGTTTTTCTGCTCACAGAGAAAAGTTAATCTTTGTATTTTAAGAACATTTTTTTTTAAAACTTAGAATATAGTTCGATAGTCGCAATTTTCCATAAATTTTAAATTATTTTCATCAGTGGATAATGACTAAACTTTAATTTGATATTTGAATTTCTTCAAAACTAGTAAAGGTTTGAAAAATTTTATGAACTAAACATTAGATTATGTTATAAATTATTAAATAATTCAATTATTATCATTTTTTATCATTTTTAACTACAATTCTTTTTTAAATCAATTATTTTTAATAATTTTTGAAAAAGTTCTGTCAGAATTTTTTAACTCATTTGTTTACAAATTAATTTGAAAGGCACCTGTTTTTTTCCAAAAACTAAAAAAAATTAATTTTTACATTTTCTGAAATTTTTTGTCATGGGTAGGTTTTAAATACGTTTAAAGATACAAATCTGAGTTGCGCAAAATTAATTTTCAAAAATAAGCCTTATCATCATTTTAATGTTAAGTGTTTTGAAGGTTAAATATACTGTAATCAATATTGGGGTTTTTGTAAGAAAAATTTCTTTTAAATTTAATTTCTTTAATTTATTGAACTTTTAATATTATTCATTTATAATTTAATGAATTGTGTATTTAATAATTTATTTTAAACTATTTTTTCTTTTAAAAAATAACTAATATATATTTTCTTATATTGAACGGAAAAAAATTGTAATGAATTTTTTAATTTATCATTTCAAGTTCAAAATTGATATTTTCTGTAAAAAAATTTTATTTTTAATTATAATTTTATTATTTTTTCTAACTTTCTACTTAATATATTATATTTAAAAAAATTAAAAATATTTTATTTTAAATAAAACGGAAATTTTTTTATAATTCAAGGGTTAGGTAATTGAAAATAATTATTAAAAACAAAACAATAACGCTTACTTAATATGAAAACGGCTTCGGTGATGAATATAGTTTGTCAAATAAAAAATTCACGTTTTTATTAAATTTAAAAATATTGAAACTTAATTTAACAAATTTTTTGAGCAACAACTTCAAATATTTATATATAGATTACGTATAACTAAAAAAAGTTTAAAAATATGATATTTTTAACTAAAAAACGAGGCTTCGGATACGAATTTGAATTTTTACTCCCATTGCCAGTAATTTTTAATTCATTATTTAAAAAAATTTCTTTTGTTTTTTTAACTAAATATAAGTGAAAAATAAACGGTATAGAATCTAAGCTTCAATTTGATATATACTAAGACTATATTACAAAATTTTTAATTATATTAAAAAATAATTAAAAATATGTATCATATTTAACCAAAACCAAAAGACAACATTAAATAAATTTTTTTACTAACAAAAACTTTAAATTTTAACATTACAAGATCATGTAAAGATAAATAATGTTTCATAGATTATGGATAAATTTTTTTTGAAATTTATATTCAACAAAATACCAATAAAAAGTTAATGCAAATATTGAGTCTCACGTTGGAGACACGTGAAGTGGTCCCTTTCAGGAGAATCACCCACATGTTGAAAAATAAAAACTTTAAATAATTTAAAAAATTCCGAATTAAAATTTTCAAAAAAAAAATATTCTACAGAATTGTTATAGTTAAAAGTGTGGAAAATTCAGATTTGCAAATATTTGAATTTGAAACTTTTTAAAATTCAATTATTTCTAAAAATACATACTAATAATGCATTTAACATTCAATTATTATCTAAAAAATTTTAACTAAAACATTCATTTTTAAATCAAGATTTTTAGAAAATTTTACGATTATTATTCAGCGATAAGTTTTAATATTTATAAAAAATTGAATTCCTTAAAAAAATTTTTTATTTATAAAAAGAATAAAATCCTTGGGCATAGAATTTTATTCAAATTATTATTGGGAAACATTTAAAATAGAAGATATTGAAAATATCATTGAATGAGGAAAATTGTTGAAAATTATTGAACTTTTAAGAAGAATTTTATTATTTTCGAAAATAATTGTATTTATGTGAAGAATTTTAATACTTTTTAAAATAATTGAATTTTTTCGACGAATTTTAAGAAATGGTTTTCAAAGAAGTGTCTGTCTGTCTGTCTATAGCAAAATTTGTCGCCACGATAACTCGAGTAAATTTTTTTGAATCAATTTGCTAAACGAAAATTCTTCTACAAATCCATTAATATTTATTACCAATTTTTAATAATATACTTCAAATTGAAATTAAACTAATTTCAGAAGGATTTGAATTTTTAAAATTTTTCAAAGTAAGTCCTTTAAATTTCCTAATTAAATTAATTAAAAAATTGAAATTTTTGAAAAATTTTAAATCGATGCAAAAGAATTGGATAATTTATCCAAAAATTAATTAAATTACGTTTACAGTACTGCACTGAAAAAAAATTTCTAATTAGGTAGAACAAACGAAGTTGAATTCAGCCCTAAAATTCTGATTAGTTCAGCGTCAGTGTCTTAATATCTTCTTTAGAAACATGTACCCACATATCATGTAAATGATTCTGTTAAAATGGAAAAAGAAAAAAAAAGAAAAATTTTAATTCCCTCATACCCCCAAATATAAATAAAGCAAAAAATGGTCAAGTTTATTTAGTTTTACTTCAACACTTATAATGTTCGGAGCGGTACATTCTTACCGCTCAGTAAGTATATTCTCTTGAATACGCACCTAACTTGCCGTTCATTCGCCAGCACATCTGGTCACATCCAAGGTCGGCCAATCAACTTTATAAGGGGCTACGTACGCGTTTCCACGCAATGGCAATATTCAAGGACAGAGTTTGATTCCGATGGGTTATTTATACATATTTCTATTATAGGGCCAAAAGATTTTCATCTCCAACACAAAGCAGAAAAAAAGTAGGGAGAAACTTCTGAATGTTGTTCAAGCAAAACTTTCAGATCTTAGGTTTTCGAATGGCAAACAACGCGGAGAAAAGTTTGTACTGAAATATTTTCAAGAAGGCTACAATTTGGTCTAGGGTAGAAGCACCAATTTTGGCCACTAATGAATAATTATTGTAATTATATATTTATATTATAGTTTACTTATGTATTTTACTAAAAGAAATACTTAAAATCTTGTAGTACTATATTATTATAATAAGAAATATTAATTACAGTAAATAATTAAATGGAAATTTTATAAAAAAAGGTCACAACCGGTACAGTGGCCACATACGGTACCTCTACCCTAAATGTTGAAATGTTGAATGGGAAAACATTAAATGTGGAAATATTAATTAAATTAAATAAAATAATTAAATTAAAAATGTAAATCTTTTAAAATGTTGAATGAAAAACACTAGAATGTGAACTCGAAATAAAATTTTTGGACACTAACTGTCAACGCTGACTTTAGGGACATTTGTAAATGATAAAAATTTAAAACTATCAACAATTATTTTTGGTTAGTTTTCGTTGCCTGGTGTTGGTTATTAGCCTGTTTTTGCAAGAAAGTGAAAAAATTTGAAAACAAGTTTAGAAAATTCAAATACGCAACCAACTGTTGAAGCGAGAAGAAAAACTAGTGCGCTGAGTTGAGAGTCAAAAAGAAATAGTAGGAGAATGTCACTGTACTTAATAAGGAAAATTGGAATAAAAAAAATCTCAACATTTTCTACACTATCTTTTTTTATCCTAGAGACTGTAAACTGCCGGCAAAAATCAAGCAAGGTCAATTCACAAGTGCGTCACTGGTGAACATCTCTTGTGGCTCTTGTGGCTCTTGTGGACACATATTGAAGAAAAGATGCCGTGGATGAGTACTCGTTCATCCAAGTGGAACCGGTCGCGAAAAATACGCCGTAGAGAACCATTGGATCAAGGATCGAACCGGATCGAGCGATTCCAATGGGCTTATCCAAGCAACTTGATTTTACTCGACATTGTGTCGAAATACGATCAACTCATCCTAAAGCAAATTCCTTTGTTTTCCTGATGACTGGACTAAAATCAGATCCGAGAAGAAAAAAAACAACGCCTTCTATATGAAAATAAGAATAATAAATTATCAATTTTCTTTCCTTGAAATACGAACAAAAGTAGAATTGAAAGAAAAAAAGAATAAAATAGAATAGAAAAAATAATTGACCATCAATTAAATGGCTATATTTTAAGTAAAAATACCATAATTGTAATAATCGTCGACTCCCGAAAAAGTAGATACACCGCAGTAAATAATCCTGTCTTTCAATTATTTATAATCACATGGTATCAAATCGTAAATTACTACACTGTCAAACTAGAGGCTTATTAATCACTTTCGGTGATTTTTCATCGTAGCAGGAAGTTCAATATACATACAAAGTTTCACAACAAATCTATTCTCGATGAAATCAAAATCAATTATACAATCTTTTTTCCATTTAGAGCAAAATTTTTAATTCCGTTTTTGCTCTATTGCAAATAAGAGGAATGAAAAAATTGGAGAAAATTTTCAAGGTTCATATGCGAAACAAGTTGAATAAAATAGTAGACATCGAGTGGCTAAAGGAATTAAATAAAAATCTTCTCGAGTACATTAAAAATTTTTTATTTCCTGGTAGCCTAAAGGCATTTGACTATATATTGAGAGAAAAAAACAGACTGAAAATTAATAGGAAGTGTCTAAAGTTGAGCCGTGTCGGTTTCTTCTGAACATATTTCATCAAAGTATAGCCACATATGTGTCATTTACATGCTCGTTTGTATATCTATTTTAACGTTACCGACGCCGCAGAGACCATATAAACCATTAATGTCTAAAGAAACATTGTAAGGTCGTACAAAAAATAAAATGGTATTTAAAATACTGTCGTTTCAAAGATGTGTGTCTGCAGTATATAAGGCGCGTTCAAAATTGCATATCACGGTATAGGAGTCAAAAGTATAACCAACAATAACCACATAATGATTTTAAATATTTCCTCTCTAAACATTCTGACAATTGGCTCTATTATTATTAATTTAATAATTGTCTTTTTCATCATTCTAAGAATTGTCTTTATCGTCATTCCAATAATTATCTTTATCATCATCCTAAATGTTGTCGTTGTATCATTATAAATATTGTCCACCAAATCTTATCAATTATATTATCTTCATTATGATCCTAAATGTTGTCTTTAATATCATCCTAAATGTTGTCTTTAATATCATCCTAAACATTGTCTTCAACATTATCTTAAATTTTTCCTTTATCGTCATCCTAAATGTTGTTCTTACCATTCTAAATACTATCCATCAAATCTTTTTTAACATTACCTTCATATTATTATTCTAAATATTGTCTTTGAAGTCATCCTAAACATTGTTTTCAACGTCATCTTAAATGTTCTCTTTATCATCATCCTAAATGTCCTTACCATTCTAACTACTATCCATCAAATCTTCTTAAACATTATCGTCATTATCAATCTAAATGTTGTCTTTAATGTCATCCTAAACATTGTTTATTGTCTGTTTTGCTTTGTTTATATCATATTAAACACATTCCCGTTATCATCATCCTAAATGTTGTCATTAATGTCATCCTAAACATTGTTTTCAACATCATCTTAAACATTCCCGTTATGATCATCCTAAATATTATCTTTAATATCATAATGTATTCTCTTTATTATCATCCTAAATATTGTCTTTATCATCATAAATAATGTTCTCAACATAAATTCAATATTAATTATTATCAGCATCCTCCTACTGTAATACTAAAAAATTATCTTCATTGTTATTCTAAATATTGTTTTAAATATTTGTCCTAACATCGTCTAAATATTGTCATTTAAAATTTTTTCTCAACGTCAATCAAAACGTTATCATTAGCATCGTTTACTACTTATTATCTTAAATATTGTCCTAAATATCATATTGACATTTGGCATAGGCGACATCCTATAGTTGCTTTTAGTATCATCCAAAATTTTGTCTTTAACATCAACATAATTATTATTAGCATCATTTTAATTTGGCCAAGGAAAAATCAGGGAAAATAAAATTGATCAGGTAATTTTATCGAATGTACTTAAAAAAATCAATTGTTGATATCAAAAACCATTTTTGAAATATATTTAAAACCTTGAATCAATTTACAAAAGCTTTTAGTTAAAAAAGTTTTTCAAAAGAATTGAGTTTCAAAAGGTTTTATACTACAATTTTTTAGAAAAAATATTTTTTTCCACTGCATACTAACTTTGAATTTTGTTTCTCCTCTTTTTCGGTCGTTCACTTCTTTATGAAAATGGGCGTGGCTGATAGAGTTCATGATACTTAACACTGTAATCGTTAGGATAGAGAACTATATATACTTTTAATAGCCGATGAAGTAGATGCAATTTGAGTAGCGCGGAAAATTCCGATTAAAATCTACCGTTGTCCAGCAGGAAGTATCGAATTAATAAACATCTTATCTCATCTGCGTGTCAAGTTTGAACCGCATATCTTAATATGCACCCAAATTAAACTGATTTTGATAATTTTATATAAATATAATCGAAATTATAAGTCTAGTTTCGTTTGAAAAAAAAAGATTTGTTAATTTATCACTACTCTTTATTTTCTCATTTTTAACGAAAAAATTAGAATTCAATTAGGAGACCATAAATTTTAATTTGGAATGCTAATGCTAGATGTACGGTAAAGAGGACCTTATATAGTGACCAGTTCACTTTGGACAATACAAAAATTTATAATTCAGTGATGAATTGATAGTGTGTGCATGCTTATGATTCGAAAGGACACTCCTAAAACAGACTGTTCTGGAATAGCGATGAGAGAAAGAGAGAGGAGTATGCAAATATGATGTGTGTTTTTGATAAGATGTGAGAGTAAATAATGGCGGTTTGATTCTTGGCCCGAAAGGAATGCAACTCATTGCTTAGCGGTCTAGTCCTCCTCATGATATTCGTTCCAAGAATCTTTGAAGGTGAACGAGAAAAGGAGTTGGTCCTTTTTCAAACACAAAACGAATAGTCTACAGAAGGGGAGTGGGGTAAACCGGCCATATTAACGGTTTTTGCACTCTAGTGATCGAAAGAATGGTCCGATTCCATTTTATATATATTGGCTTTTTTGAAAGGTCATCATTGCGCAACTTCTCTTCCCATTCCAATAACACATCCAAAGGATCCAAACTGTTATATTCTTTCTTTATACTTAGCACAAATTTCTACAAATCTTTAATATAAATTAATATGAACTATATAATTAAAATATTCCATCCGCTTTTTTTTCGTTCTTACCCCCTATGTGTTCAAAATGACCAGTAGGAATTTAAAAAGAAAGAAAGCCAACATGAATTTTATCCGCAAAAAGAGAAGCAAAAGAAGAACTTTATTAGTGATGTTTTCAAGCAATTTCTAGATAAACCATATATATTTACACTTTGTTTGCTGTCACATCGGCACGCTGACCACCTTTTCAGTAATACTATACCTGAAGCCCATGAATACCGGAACCATGGTATCGTAACGAAAGTATCGCGAAACTAACGTCGAGGATTTTACGATCGATTGAAGCCCTTCATATAGTGCGAAACTTGTGTTGTATACACTCACATAGATCGTCACAAAAGTAAAAGGCAAAACTTAACCTGAAAGTTCAACTGAAAGTTGAATAATTTTGCATATATATTTATCTAGTTAGAGGATTTTCTCTTTTGATGTAATACATTGCGGAATTCAGTTGTTTTTATCTTTAAATTGAGGGTTTTTATTCTAATGATGATTAAATGATAATAATTAGGATGATGGTAAATATAATATTTAGTTTGATGCTCAAGATAATATTCTGAATGATGTTAATGACTGTGTTTAGAAGGATACTAAAGATAATATTCAGAATGATGTCGAAAAGAATATTTAGTTTCCTACTAAAGACAATATTTAGTTTGACACTAAAGACAATATTTAGTTTGATGCTAAAGACAATATTTACACGGAGAAGAAGGGATTGTTACATGTACTAGCGGATTGTTAATATGGAACTAGCAAATCTGGTTTGTTGTTGCAACAATTAATTTGTTAGGAGAACAAAAAGAATTGTTGCAACAACAAATCAGATTTGTCCTAGGGGACAACAGGCCACTAACCTAACCAAAACCAACCAACCAACAATCCCTTTTCCTCCGTGATAGTTTGATGCTAAAGACATTGTTTTGAATGATGTTAATCCTTTAAAGTCCGAATTATTTCCACAGATTTGATTTCTAAACAAAAAATTTTTTCTTTATTATTATTTGTTAAATTCTTGTTTTATTTTTATTAGCTGTTGGAAGAGTTTGACTAGATCTGGGAATTTGAAGTTTTGAATAATGTGTATTAGTCTTAAAGTTTGTCAATAATCATCTTTCGGTTAATGTTAACGACAATTTTTAGAATGATGAAGACAACTTTTAGGACGATAAGGACAATATTTTGGACAATGGTGACAATAATATTAAGATCATACTAATTAAAATATTTAGATTAATATTAACGACAATATTTAGGATGTTAAGGCGAACATTCAGAAATATAGACACAAAATTAATAAGATATGTTAGATGATAAAGACAATAACAAAGATGATGCAAAAGATGCTAATCATGATATTAAGTTCATTGTAATAAAAAATATTCATGATGATGAAGATAATATTTAGAATAATAGTAAAGATACTGTTTTCTGTTTTAAAGACAATTATTATTAGAAGAATTATTACTATTATATAGTGCTAAAACAATAATTAATATGATACTAAGGACAATAATCAGTTGTACGTTGAAAACAATATCTTGGATAACGCTAAAACAATAATTAGAATGCTACTAAGCACAACATTTAGATTGATCTTTTAATATGTTTATACATGTAATATCTTTTCGAATAGATATTCTCATAGAAATAATAATAAGTCTAGAGAAAAAATATTAATAAATGATAAAAGCATATTTACGATATTTGCAAACGTTTACTTGCGGTGAAGAAAGGAAGAAAATTTACAACTCTCTTGTATGAATTTTTTTTTAACCTCAACGATTAATTTACTCAAAAAGGGGGAAAGATATAAAATTTGTCAAAGAAGAGAGACAAAAAATGGTAATTATTCGCGTAATATGTAGCTTATTATATGCTATGCCAACACATTAGAATTAATAAATATATCAGGCATCGCGAAATGGAATCGACGACCTAAGTAGGAAACATAAAATTCCAAACACGCCTCTAAGAAAGGTGTCTTCTCTTCCTGCCTATATGGTTGGATTACGCATATTTCTGCGGCTTATGCGGTGCAGGCATTCTAAAGGCCCAGGACCTTAGCTTAGAAGCAGCAGCATCCAACTCTGGTTAGTTTACCAGGTATGGAGTGAGAGAGAGAGAGAGAGTCGTATATTCACAATGCAAGATAACCGGTTTCTTCTTCTTCTTCTTCTTCTCTTCCCATCAACATGGTCTATCTTTCTCTTATCTATTTGACGAAACGCCTTAATTATGAAAACCTGGATAACATTGCGTTTCGTTTTTCTTTGTCTATTTCTATATAACTTTTTTTTAAAGAACCCTCAAGCATCGCTTTCAACCTGACACCTAAAACACCTCGTATACCTGACGAGGAAGATCGTGCGATTTATATAAATAGCTTGTCGGATCGCTAATAACCTACTCTCACTGGTCAGATTCATCAAGAATTTAGATATAGGTTTCGAACTCATTTTTATCACCCTGACAACCAAAAGAATTTTTGTTTTTTCATCTAACAATCAGAAAAATGAAATTGTATTTTATATTTTTTTCAGAAGAATGCAGCATGAATGTAAACAATTAATGATTGTAGATATAGAGTTATTTAAATATATATAAGAAAATTCACGATTTATTCTTATAGGAATTAAAAAGAATTTAAAAAAAAGTTAAATAAAATTGAAACAAAAATCAGGTCTCTGGAGTTAGCGTCAACTCTGACACTTGAAAACAATTCTTTTTCGTGAAATTAAAAACTAAAACAATTATTTCGAAGATTTTAGATTCAAAGATTTAATTTTGAAATTTAAGATTTTAATTTAAGATTTTAGATCTTTGAAAAGAGGTGAATATAAATATGCAATAAAAAGATAATTTAAATTCTTCTCATAATAACATTTTTTTAATAATTTAAAAAGTTTTAGAGGGATAAAATGGTGGTTTAATTTCTCCATTTGAGAATTCCAAGATTCCAATCCAATCTGATTATATCAAATGACCTGATATCTAGCGGTGACCTTGGGGTTAAAATCTTACGTGAGTCCAAGTCCTGCTTTGTAGAAAATACAAAAAAGATTAAACTGGAAAATTTTTGAGAAAATGTTATACTGATTTAATAAAGTAAACATTATAAATGTTTCAGTTTTAAATAATTAAGCTGTAGTAAAATTTAATTGATTGCCAATTATTAAATTTGGTACAATTAAATTACAAATCTCTAACGAAATTCTGTAACCATTTCAATTAAGTTCAATTCAATTTTACATTCTATTAGATAATTTGATGATTCATTGATTTAATGTTTTTAAAAATTCAAGTACTTTATAAAACTTTATTAAAATTCCTTAAAAAATATAATTTTTTAGTTATATTCGAACAGTTGGTTTTGCCTCAAGTCATTTGAGAGGAAGAATAAGATTTTTAGAACTTAAATATTTTTTTAAAAAAATAGATAGACAAAAATTTACGTAATTAATTAACTATAAACTAAGACTGATTTTTAAATTTAATTATTTAAAAATTAAATAAAAATATTAAAATATAATTACTATTTAATATATTTTTCAACGGAAATTAGAATTTATATAATTTCAATTTCAAATATTCTGATATTTAATAATTTCGAAAAATTTTAAATGCAACCATTTAAAAATTGTTATTATTTTCAAGTAATTTGAACTAAACTTCTCCCCTCAATCAATTATTAAATATTTCTAATAATTTTCCAAAAAGTTTTTCGGGAATTCAAGTATTTAAATATAAAAATTCAAATTTTTATAATAATTTTAATTAAAACTATATTTCTTTTCAAGTTCTTTAGGTAAACTACTAAAAATATATTTAATAGAAAATATTGAAAATAGCTAAATTTTAAAATATTTCAATAAAAAAATTCTTCAAATTAGTTTTTGAAAAAACAATTTTAAATAGGCATACTTTTCGAATGATAACAGATTTTTAATTGATATACAATAAAAATTTTTTTAAAATAATTGTTAGTAAAATTTTTTAACAATATTTAAATTTTTGGAAAATATAAAAAATTATCAAGTTTTTGAAGAATTTCAATAATTACAAATATAACAACTTATTTTCGAAAATAAGTGAAGTTTTTAAAAGAATTGTTGTACAATTTTTTTTAATATAATTCAACTGTAATTTAGTTGCTGCAAATAAAAATTATGAAAATAATTGTTTTCTTTAAAATTTTAATAAATTCGTAAGTTTTCTTGCAGATATTTGAATTTTCAAAATATGTAATTGAAAATAATGGATTTATGAAAAGTTAAAACAATGTTTCTAAGAATTCTTTTTTATAAAACAAATGAATATACTTTTTTTTGAAGATAATTGTCATTTTGACTCTTGACCAATTTTTGACAATTCAATTAATTTTAAACTTTGTAATTAAAATTTTTCGAAATTTGATTTTTAAAAATTTTATTAAAATACTTGAATAAATATAAATTATTTTTAATAAAACTTTATAATATGTAAAATAAAAAAGTTTTTTTAACTTCAAATTTTAGGTTTAAAGAATTTAAGTTTTTTTTAACATTCAAAAAACAATTCTGGATTCATTTACATTTTACTTATTTTCGTGAACATAAAATTATTTTCGTGGACAAACATAAAATTAATTTTTATGAATTGAATATTGAATTGTGAATTTAGAAAAGGGTCCTACTACTCTCTAAAGCTGAATCAATTAATTTCACTGAAGATCAGTTAAAAATGATTGAAATTTCAGTCATATTTCACTGATTGGACAATTAAAAAATAACTGAAAGTTTCCATAAGAGCGACTTAAAACTTTAATAATTTTTAACTGATTTTCAGTCAAATTCCACTGATTCAGTTTTAGGGAGTATGAGAATCACAATTTTTCCCTTTTGTTATTGATAAATGATTAAAAAAAATCTTTCATTTTTAGACTGAAATCCTTTTTTTAAATATAGGTAAGAAATATTTTGTTTCTTTATAAAGAAACTAAGTTTTTCATTCGAATTCCTCCAACGGTTACAAACCGAAAAAATGAAAATTGAATGAAATTAAAATTCAGTGCTTTCAGGAGATGAAAACCACTGCGTCACATCAATTTTTCAGAGGGCAATTAGCGAAATGTAACTATACCTATAAAATGTCATGTGAATTTCAAAACGGTGATAAATTATTTTTTCGAAAAACAAAGAGATAGAGGGAATAAAAAAAAATTTCCACTGGACAACTAAATTAATCCGTTCGTCTAATTATTACTAAGAACAAAAACTTTTTTAATATCTTTTTTACTATTTACTTACTATATTATTGAATATTTTATTTGGTATATTCTTTTACTATATGTATTTTTGCTTCCACATATGAGAAAGTATCGCTTTCGTGACGGTTTTCAATTTTTCAAAGGAATATTATATAAACTCATCTTCATCTAAAATACATGTATATATATTTCTTCACTATTTATATAATTAATAGCTATTTCTATTTTTCCCAAAAATCTGAAATTTTGTATTTTTTGAAATTTTATCTTAACACTTTAAAATATTTATGCTACAGTAAAAAATAAGCAATTGGTATATAGATTACAATGCTAAACGGTCATAAAACAACATGTTTTACTCTTTTATTTACTACTTTATTCGCCATTTTATTTAGTATACTTTTTAATCTTTTATTTAGTTGTTTTACTGGTGTTCTTGCAGGATACAAGGGAAAAGTATATCCTTTCAATGAATACCAAAAACAAAACTAAATCCATGATCAAAAAGTTCTGTTAACTTGTCCAAGTGCGGAGTAAGAAAGTTGAAAGAAAGAGAGACCGCTTTGAAACAAAAGAAACTGAGTTGAAAGTACGACGAATGAACAAATCGATAGTAGTGTTTTCGAAACTTGCTTTTCTCAAGGATGAATACCTATCCTACCTACCAACCGACCAACCTACCTACCTTTAAGTCCTCCCGAGTCAATTCTTACGCGATACCTGTTCAAAACATAACAAATTCCAAATTATCATTCGATAATAATTCTCTTATTCCCGTTTGGTTTTCACAGTTGGTAAATGGTACATAGTGCCCACCTAAAAGTGGAATAGAATTTTACCGGGCACACTACATACAATCATAATATATACTTTTAAATGATGTTGATTTGAATTCCCTTATATCCAAAAATGATAAAATTAATACCGCTTGTGAGAGGGAAAATTAATTTTTCAAGTAGGTATAGCTAATATTCAGTGGTAAAGAATGTTAAAAGAACCTAATTGCATTATTTCATGAATCTTTAGACTTTATTTTTATCTTCACTTATGCTTCTAGTTCTAAATTATGAATAATTTTTTTGTGGACACAATTAGATTAATTAACCTAATTAAATAGTTTAAATAACCTAATTGCATTATTTTATGAATCTTTAGGCTTTATTTTTACTTTTACTTATGCTTCTAGTTCTAAATTATGAATAATTTTTTTTGTCGACACAATTAGATTAAAAGAACCTAATTGCATTATTTTATGAATCTTTAGGCTTTATTTTTACTTTTACTTATGCTTCTAGTTCTAAATTATGAATAATTTTTATTGTGGACACAATTAGATTTTTCTAATTCAATACAGAAATCATTCCGACAACAAAATTGAATTCAATACCATTGGCGCTAATGGGCCAATATTTTTTTTTTTGCTCAGTGTCGAATGCATGGAATCATTGTTAACTGATATGTTGATGATAATAAAATGACTCTACAGACACTGTTAATAAATAACGAAGATCGTAAATTGGGAATGAAAAGAAAAATTGACTGTAAATTACTGTAGGTTGTAATGTGAAATAAGACTCCGGTAACATTATGAATTTGCACTCCTCCAGCGTTGGTACATAAGAATTCCTAGAGGAGACTTTATTTTCTCTCGCGATCGATGCAATCTCTACTTGGCTGACACTATAGATATATATCCTCGTATTAAAAGATAGGAAGATGAAACGACGACGCAAGTTAAGGTACCAACGACACATTCAATGGATCCCATGAAGTAGTTTACGGACTCGTGTCGATAGCAGCTCCCTCGTTTCTCCACAAAACATAGTCTCTCTCTCCCTCCTTTTTCTCTTTCCCTCCGTTTTTCTCTGTCCAACAAGTTCTTTTTCTCGTATTGTTATTTTATACTCGAAGAGAACGGTAACCTCTCCTACTACCAATGCCCTCTCTCTATCTCAGTCCCTCCTTTTTCCATAAATATGATTGCGCCTCAACCCTTTCCTTCTCATACACAACTGTGAGAGATTATCAGTCACGGCAACTATGACTCACTATGCATTATGAAAGCAAGAGCAAAAGAAGAAGAAAAAAAAGAGATAATCGATCCACGAGCAAAGAAAGAGATTCAAAACTTGAAATTCCTTTACACTTCTTTAAAGAGTGCCACAAGAGTTTCGAAAAATTTCAAAAGCATTCAAAGAGACTCGAAAGGAAAAAAATTCAAGTCGAAAGAAAAAAATCACAGAAAAAAAGGTGGTATAAATTTTGTTGCGGGTAATTTTAACCAATGCTAAGTCACATAGACAGTGGCGCCCTCACCTAGGAGAAATTTTGTTGCAGCGAATTTTTACCCCAAAATCAGGTTAAAATTTAAACTTTTTTTTTCTTGTGATATTCAACAAAAATAAAAAGCAAAAAAAAGCAACGAGGATTTTTTTCAATCAATTTATTTTTTTTAATATTACCTACACATAAATTTTATTACTTCAAACACTTCTGCTTTTATAAAATTATTTTTACTATAAGTTTTAAAAATCATATATCTAAGGCTCGGATCGTCTTTAAGACTCAAAAAAATTCACTTTAGTCGCATACATTCACAACAAAAGTCACGAAAAGTCGCATAAAATTTCCGAGAAAGTAGGAAAAAAGTCAAATGAAATTTGAGAAAAAAAAACGCCGAAAAGGAAACACGAAATTGTCAAAATTGTAAAAAAAATCACATTTCTCGCCAGCAAATACTTTAACATCAAACAATCTGGAATAATATTTAATAAAATTTAATAAAATGCCGCATGGCAAAATTTTAATTAGGTATTTTTAACATTTTTTTAAAAAATCTGTTCAAAATTTCAATTATTTTTATAAATAATAAAATTCTTTTCCAAAATTCAATTATTTAAAAACAATTTAATAAAATGCCTGTCATAATTTCAATTATCTTTATAAATAATAAATAATAATAATTCTTCTCTACACAGAAAAAAAGAAGTGTTGTTTTAACACTAAAAGTAGTGTTAAAACAACACGCAACATTTTTAACCAAAACGAGGTGATTTTAACCTAAATTTTATGTTAAATTAACTCCATGAGTGTGTTAAAATGAATGCACATTTTTAATGGCTGTTAAAACAACACCATCTTGAAAACTACACGCAACAAATTTAACACTTATTTTTTTGTGTGTAAAATTCATTTATTTTCAAAAATAATGAATTTCTCCGCAGAATTTAAATTATTTTCAATTTTTTTTTAATTTCTCGTCAAATTATCATTATCTTCATAAATAAAATAATTCATCATGGAAATTTAATTCTTTTCAAAAGTTCTGATAAAATTCTTTGCAAAATTCAATTATCTTAAAAAATAAGAAAATACATCGCAGAAATTCAATTATTTTCAAAATTTTTTTTTAAAATTCTACAAAATTCAATTATTTTTTTTTTACTAAAACTTTTTCCTTTAACATTAATTTTCTGAAAATTTTAAAAATTTCAGTCGCATTTTACTAAAAAATATCTCGAAAAAGTCGATTAGTCGCATCTTTTCACAAAAAAGTCGAAAAAAGTCACATTTTCTTAGAAAAGTCGAAAAAAGTCGAAAAAATCGCACAATCCGAGCCCTGTATATCTTCCATAATTTTTTAAATAACAATAATTTATTATTTCTGATCAAATTAGGTTAAAAAATAGGTAAATCAAAGCAATTTTTAAAATTCTACAAGTTATCTATTAGACTTTAAAAAATTTTTTAAAAATGCAAAAATAAAACATTCTTTGCAATTTTAAGATTTTTTAAATAACAATAATTTCATAATTTCTAATTGAATTAGGTTCAAAAACAGTTCAATTGAAGCTCCTAAATTTCTTAACAAAATTTTGTAAAAGCTTATTTTTCAAAATTTTATATTTTTAAAAGTTTAATTTATCTGGCTAATACGGACGAAAAATGTTTAATAAGGGTTCAAAAGATGCGTCTAAGAAATAGAATTGGTAAAGGAAAAATTAGGGATTATTATTAAAAGTATTGATAAAAATGAAACTTTAAGAATTCACAAGAAAATTTTGAAGTTTAGTGTCTCTTTTGTTTGTCTTATAAACTATGAAATCACCACAAAATCTATTATAGAAACTTTAATTTTTTTCTATTTCAAGAACTTATTATAAAATTATTATACTTATTAATAATTTCAGGAATAATTTTACTTCCATACTTCAAAATTTATTAAATTTTTAAAAAATTACGTTTACAATTATCATAAATAGAAAAATTTTAAAAAAACTTGAAAAATTTTAATAATTCAAATTCTTCTGAAATTACTTAAATGTTAAAAAAGTTCTCTTTAAAATGTCAATTATTTTTATAAATAAAAAAATTTTTTTCTAAAATTCAATTTTTGAAAAGAGTCTAATTATGTAAAAAAAATATTAATAATTTTATTGTAAGCAAACATTTAAGTTTTTTTCATAAATAACAAAAACTTCCAAGGAATTCAATTATTTACAACATTTTTATTTTCTTCAGAATAATTGTATTATTTTCATAAACAATACAATCTTTTAAGAGGATTCAATTATTATTTTCAAATCTTTTGAAAAATTTTTATAAAAATTACAAATATTTTTAAAAGTTAAAAAATATTCTTCTCCAAAATTCTCGTTTCTTGTAAATTCTTGTAAATCTCGATTATTGTAAAATTTATATCTTTATAAGTACTTCTGTACGAAATGAAAGGGAAATTCCCGTGTAATAAATAAATAAATAAAATTCAATTATGTTTTCATAAGTTTGCTTAGTTTACTGATATTCAATATCTATTTTAATATTTCAACAAAATAACTCAATTATATAATAAAAAACAATATAAAATTTTTTGCAAATATTTAATTATTTTTATAAATAAAAAATCCTTTTTAGGAATTCAATCATTTTCATAAACAATAAAACTTATTTAACATTTTCAATATTATTTTTAATACAATTTCAAATAACTTCTATTCTTCAAAACAGCCATTATATTCTAACAAATTTTATTAATAATTATATTTAACTAATTAATTTTTATTATGATTTTTGTAAGTTATTGAAAAAAATTATTTACAAATTTTTTAATCAATTTTTTAATTCTTTTGAAATAATTCCTTTATTATCAATAATAATAAAATTTTTTAGAGGGATTCAATTATTTTCATAATAAATAAAATTCTTTTTAAGAACTCAAATATTTCTTTAAATAATAAAACTTAAGGGTATTTGAAACATTATGACGTCACAGTGTAACCAAAGCTTATATGTTCTAAAGCCGTGACGTCATAATGGTTCAAATTCCCTTAATACAGAATTTCAATTATTAGTAATAAAAATTCTAATCTTACTCCTCGAAAGAATTAAAATATTTAAAAATTTGTGAATACAATTTTTTATAAGAATTCAATTTTAAGAAACATTCAATTATTCAATAAATTATTTATTTCAATATTTAAATAATTGAATTCTCACAGAATTTTTCAATAAAAATTGATTTAAAAATTAATTTCAGTTAAAATTCTAAGTAATAATTTAATATTAAAATCATTATAGCATGAATTTTTAAAAATAATTGACTTTTCAAAAGATTCAAATTACAATCTCGGAAAATTTAAATTTTTCATACTTCTAACTAGTGATGCATTTCGAGCGTGTCTCGTTTCGAAAAACTAAGAATTTCGCGAGAAAAACAACGAAAAGAATTTAATGATATGTTTTCATCATTTTTCTTTTCTAAAAGGACAAAATTTTATTGTGCATCATTATTCATAACATTAAATTATAAAGAAATGGATTTGAAAATTCTTAAAGAACTTTCATAAAAATAATTAAAAACAATTGATTTAAAGAAGAATTTTAGTTGAAAATTGTAGAAAATAATAATTGAATTCAAACGATGAAATAGAAAATCTTAATTTCTGTGGAAATTAAAAAAATGGTTAAATATTTATTTAAAAATAAAATTATTGATGTTTTTGAATGATTTTACAATTAAAGAAATTTGGAAATAAATGTAATAGTAAATTTTTTTTGGTATACTTCTAGAGTGAATCAGAATATTCTTTAGTCAGGAAAAAAGTGAAATTTTTTTTCTGAAAATCAGAGAAAAACAAAATTTAATTCTTCCGGCAACCCTATTGAAGAAAAAAATTTCCTTTCTTGAAAAATGCTTTATACAGCTTCCGACAGTAATAAATAAAACGAATGCAATCTTAATTTTCTTCTATACTTGAGGTCATGTGGCAGGGAGATAATAAATTCTGAAAGGAATCATTCGTAGGGGACTGAATTGATATATACGAATTGGTTTCATACCAGATCAGTTCATAGCGAACATTCTTAACGAATGTTCTTAACGACTTTAGGTCCAAAGGATAGTAAAGAAGCAGTATCTATCTTCTACAGAGTATATCGTTTCTGAACATGTTATACTTGTTCAGCACTAAATGAAACGGAAGCCCTTACATACAACAGAAAATGCTTACTTAAGAAAATAAAATCCATCACAAATTCCTTCACTGTAATCTAAGAATGTTTCTACATCTCATTTATTTTTATAATACGTATATGAAAATATTTCTCCAACTTGTGCTATATTCCAGTATAAATACTTGTATATATATAAAAGGGTGAACGTCTTCAGAAAATGAGAAATTCAAGAAGTAACACGATACAGATTTTTATGTTTCATTATTACATTATTCTTTGTTTACGAATCTGAAATACTGAATCTTGTCTTATTTTTCAATCTAAAATAATGAAAATTGTATCTTTTTGGAATCAACTGAAATTTAATTAAAATTTACTGAAAATTAATGTCCAGCAAGGAATGAGAAAAAACATTCCTTGACTAAAATTTGCTAACCATATTTCTACTTTGTTGGAACAAGAATTTAAAAACAAAAATTTTGTATGTTAACTAAATTTAAAGACATGAAACATTTCATTTATTCTAATTATAAATTTTTATTCTTGCAACCGTTAACATTGGACACTTTTAAATTAAATAAATTATTGAATTAATTTGCTTCAAATACTGAAATTACTGAATCAAATACAATATATCTGGATTAAATAAAAATTGTTTCAAGTAAACATTGATTAGATAACAGACGCCAGTAATCCGTTATTTGAATTAACTAAATTTTTTTCCAGTGCAACTTTTGGTAGACGATATACCGTTAAAATAGAAAATTAACCAGATGGAAACGGATAAGAAAACTTGGGAGTGCATTGGCTCTCCTTATGCCGGACCTTGGATTAAGCGAATAAACGTAACTCAATTCACCAGCTGTTGTGGTGCACAAATAAGCACTATTCGACTAATACAAAAAATTTGAAAAGTCGATTAGAAAAAAGAGTGAAAATCGAAAGGGATTTTGTCTACTTCGTCCTTGATAAAATTTTCCCCCTTTTCTCTACCTCATTTCCGCTACATAAAGCATCGTGGATTCTTAACCTTAACCTCCGGCGAACGGTAAACGCCATGAAAACTATTTTAAGGTCTCGATCTAACCCAGACCTCGAGGGTGTCGGTTGCACACCGCTTGGGTGGTATTCAGTTCTAATCTTAACGCATTTCCCTACCGCAAAAGACGCTCGTCATTTCGAATCTCGAGAATCACGCTCCGCCTGTGCAATATTATAAAGTCGAATCAAAATTTTAACGTTCATACTTGGAAATACTTTTGTTTACTTTTTCTAACTAATTTTAACTAATTTTAACTAATTTTAACTAATTCTAACTAATTCTAACTAATTCAAATTTTTTAACTAATTTCAAATCAATTTTTTAAAATAAAAAATATGAAAAGTGTGTAAGCGCACTTATTGAACGAGAAAGCGACTTAAAAGTTTTGATATATGTTAATTTCATATTCAGACTCAGAGAGCATTGAATAATTAATGTTTATTGAAAATTAAAGCCTTTCATTTTTCATTGTTGTAACGATGAGAGAGGGAAGTGGACTTTGTTTATTAACGGTAGAGAATGAAGTAAACAATACATTAATTTAAAACCTCAATATTCAGTATTTACATATTGAATGAGATGGGTAATTACTATCAAATACATTTCTGTTGGTCCCTCTCATTGTTAGAGCATAAATTGTAGATGATTACATTAAAATTAGTTCATCTCTATATTTGGTACAGTAGATAAAGTCATAAACAGTGATAGAAGAAAAAAATAAATTCCATCCTGTTGGATATATCATAAGCAATAATATTTCTGCTAACTAATAATATACACAGAATTTGGAAACCATCAGTTCCTGTATATACTTGAGAAATGTTTTTTCTCTACCTCGTTTCCTCGGTACCTAGAAGGGTACAGGTCTCATTACCTGAAAAAGGGAGGTTTAGTCTCAAGTCGCATACCGATGCGACAAGTAACAAGTTTCTGTCGTAATATTTTCAAACTAATATTTTTTAATAGTTATTTCACTTTACTGAATTCCAAATATATGTATTAACCCTTTAAGGCCCAGCGGTTTCAATCAAAACCACTTTTGACTTTTAATCTTCATAACTTCAACAAAAATAAATATATTTTTAATTTCTAAACAACCAACACCCACAAATTCATTCTACTTTGCGAAAAAAATTTATATTGCAATAAAGAATATTAACAATTTTTTAAATACAACAATAACAAAAGAATGTTTATTTCACGATTTGCAAAAAAACTAGAAAATCGAAAATTAAATAAAGCTTAGCTAATGAAGATGACTTCTTCGGGGTTTTAAGGTCGCATATTACAAATCCGATGTAAGTTTATCAAAATTCAAAATCCCGGACTGTTAAATGATTACAAAAATTGAGTTTTTATAAAAATAGTTGGGCGTTAAATGGTTAAACTGAATTTTGTGTTCTTATTATTTCATATAAATTTCTAGAATCTGTTTTTCAGGCTTCGCATTCCATTATGAGTTTAAAAAAAGTATGAAAAAGTAGCCTCGATGACACAAAAAGTAGGAAATAGTAGCCTCGGTGAGAAAAAACAAGAATTAAAGAATTTCATTAAAAACTTTTTAAAAAATCGAATTTTCAATTTATTTTAATTTAATAATTGATAAATAATTAAATTTTATAAGGAGTCACATTCTAATGTATTCGCGATTCTTAGTGCGAAGATTAATAATTAAAATTTTTATTAGTTAATTTAAAAAAAATGCGCACTTAAAATTTTTTAATAAAATTGAATTTTTGCAGTTATTTTAACATTTTTTAAAATAAGATTTTTTAATTCTGTTATTTTAAGATAATTGAATTTTTATAAACAAATAATTAAAAATTTTTGATGTAATTAAAATTGCTTTACATTCTATTAAAAATAATTTACTTCTTTTAAAGAGCTTTATTTCAATTTTTCTAAATAATCAAGGTAAGTTAGTCACCGAATAATTATAATTTTATTCATAAAAATTTATTCTCAATATATTCAATTATTTTCTTACCTAGTAAAACTTTGACAAAATTAAATTGTGTCACGCTCTGAAGAAGCAAAAAATTTGAGGTTATGTTTTTAATTTTTCAAGTAAAAATACAGAAAGAAAATCAATTATTAATTAAAAGTTATTGATCTGCAACTCTTCATTATATCCAAAATATTCAATAAAAATTGATTTCAAATTCAAATAATTAAAAATAGACTTTTAATCAAGAGAAATCTAACACAACCCTAACCTATAATTCGTTTGCTTCTTAGGTACCTTTCTTCGGAGCGCGTCACAATTATTTTTTGGAATTTTATTAAAATTCATTGTAAAAGTTCAATTATTTCTAAAAATAAATAACAAAAATTCATTTATATTCAAAAATTTGTCTTTATTTAATAATAATTTGTATGTCTCATATTTTAATAAAATTTCCAAAAAGTATTCAATTATTTAAAAACAATTTTGACAAAATTCTACATGAACATTAAATTATTTTCTAAAAGAATGAAAATTTTATAAGAACTGAATTATTAAAAATAGAGTTTATCTAAATTTTTTTTTAAATTACTTATTTGTAACTTTTTTTATAAAATCCTCGCAATAATTCAATTACTTTCATAAATAATAAGACTCATTTCAGAAATGGAATTATGTTTAATAAAATTTTAATCAAATTCCTCGAAAAATGCAATTATTTTAAATAATTTGATTAAATTTTGTCTAAAGAATTAAATTATGTATTTTTGATAAATATTCTTCACAAGAATTCAATTATTTTTAAAAATTTCTATAAAATTTATAAAAGTAATTCAATTATTTTCAAAAGTAATAAAATTCTCCGCAGAAATTCAATTATGTTTAAAATTTTTTTGAAATTCTCCGAAATTTCAATTATCTTAATAAATAATTAAATTGTTTTCTACAACTGAATTATTTTTAATAATTTTAATAAAATTCTTTGCAAACATTTAATTATTTTTATAAATATGTTATAATATTCTTTGGAGGGATTCAATTACTTTTATAAATAGTAAAGTTCTTTGCAGTAATTCAATTAATATCAATAAATTTTAATGAAATTGAATTAATTAAATTTTCAATTATTATTATGAACAGACAAGATTTATTTTGAAAAATTTAAAAAATTCTTAGTTTAATTAAATTATTTTCCAAATTGTAGATTTATGTTCGAAATGAACTAAATTAAAATTTGATGAGAAAATAAAATCGGGTAAAACGGGGAATTTAAAAGTTAAACACAATTTATAATCAGTCACTATTGATAGAGTAAATGTCGGTAAAATTATTTCCTATTATCTTATTGGCGGTCGCTTTTCATTAACGATTTTAGTTTTAGACACTTTTTTTAAATGGAAATGAGAAAACTAAAAATCTAAATTTGACTATTTGTTCAGTAAAGTAGTTTTTAGTAGCATTAGGCTTAAAAAAGTAGCCAAAAAGTAGCCTCGTATCAAAAAAGTAGCAAATAGTATGAAGCTTTTAGTGGAAGAGTGCGAAGCCTGCCTTCTACACTATGCGATATTTAACACATTCTATATAATAATAATTATATAATTTGAATAAAAATAAATAGAATTTTATTTCGGGTTGCCACAAAAATTTAACCCTCCGTCCGACATCTGGATACAGCCCTATGCTTTTCAAAAAACGTTATTTAAATATATTTATATAAAAATTAGAAAGTTGTGCTTTTATTTTGTTTAAAAATTGAAGGTTCAGAATTTTCTTATGAATTCTAAAAATTTAATTTTTTTCAGTACCTAGTTTTAATAAAAATCCCTAACTTTTCCCTGACATGTGACAAACCTTTTCAATGATTAGGATTGTCACAACAAAAACCGAGGAAAGTCAGGGAAAATGAAATTTATCAGAAAAGTCAGGTGAATTTTGTAAGAAATATTCCAAAGTAAAAGAAAAGTATCAAATTTCTAGTACAACCACAAAAATTATGGCTTTAAGTGTCCAAAAGCATTTTAAAAATTTGAAATAAAATTAATTATTTATATACTTTAAACTATTCTTATAGTATTATTGTAACTGTTATTATTCGCTATGAAAAATATAAACTGTCAAAAACTTTTATGCATTGATACTTATTAACTTTTAGCATTCCTGATTGTAAAATAAATTTATTAAATTTTAATAATAAAAGAAAATGAACTTTTATCATAATATAAATTAAATTCCAATAATACAGTACACCAACATGAATTTATTTTCGATCTTTCGAGATAATTGCCATGTTAGCAGTAGTTAAAAATTTCGGCAAATTATGATTGTGCGGTGGCACGCGCCGCTATGAATAAAGGAAGGTGTATTCTTAGGATAACATTTACGTACACCCTTGTTGTGATTTATTATCTCTTACTCTTCTCCTTTGTGGTTGACTACAAATTTAACCTTTCAAATATTTATATTTGAAGGGTGATAAGATCCAATTTTATCAGTTGTAAGATTTACTTTTTTAAGAGGCGCTACTTCTGCTGTTATATGCACTTTCGGTAGTAGAAGAGAGACGTTTGTTTGTAAAAAGGGAGTATTCAAATAACAAATGATCCCTGCTTCCGGATGTTCTTATGGCTGTTATTTGTCAGTGATTTTTTTTCCTTGTTATACTCGCCTTAGTGAATAAATGACTTGTGTTATATAAGAGGACAATACCTCCGATTATGGTGAATAATATTCATGTAGCTTTTGTGATGGCAATTTAATACGAATCAAAGTGACGTCCTTGGGAAATGTCTCGAAATTGACATTTATATGCCTCTCGTCAGTCTCGTAACTCGTAAGATTTTTTGTACTCATAGTGTATAGATTTTATTTTCAAGCTATTCTAAATAAAAAATTTTTTAAACTGAAATAAATACTGCATGGTTTGCACAAAAATTTAATTTTGTTTTTCCCCGACTTTTTTCTAATTTCCAGAAAAAATATTGACTTTCTCCGTGACCTTAGAGAATAAATCAATGTTTAAAGAAAATTTGTCTTTAAATCAAAACTATTTTTAATAATTGTAAATAAAGTTCCTTTGAGAATTTTTGTTTACGATTCAACTTGCCGAAATGTCGATTAGTCGGAAATTCATTAACTAAACACATACTGGAGACAAAATCACAATTTTCCAGGGTAAATCTGCTTACTTTATTTTTCAAAGACGGAACAATTTTATTTTTTAAATATTACAATTCGTCTTATTCCAATCTTACGTTCCTAAATGAATGAATTGATTAAAATAAATCAAACGGAGATATAAAGAGGATAAAATACACTTTCGTTTAGAATTATTAGAGACTTTTTAAGGAGTTTATTTTTTTAATAATTATTTAATAAATTTTTTATAAACAAATTATTTTTTTTAATGTTCTGCATCTTTTAAAAATTGGGGAAAAATTTCGACATAGAACTAAAACTGTAAGAAATCAAAATACGTTGAGAAAATTTATGAGCCAAGAGAGAAAAGTTGTTCAAAATTACGAAAACTACAAAACCCCAAAGTTACAGAGAAATCGACTGTGACCTAAAACTAATGTCATTTTCTGCGAAATTCAATTAAAATTGTGGACAAAGAAAAATATAAAATAACTTTTACTACATTTATAGTAAAATATTTCTAATAACTTTTACTGCTTTCGGAGTAAATTTTATACTAAGTTCAAAGAATATATTTGTAAATAGTAAAATTTACTGCGAAAGAAGTAAAAGTTGCCAGAAATGCTTAACCACAAATGTTTTACTATAAAAGTAGTAAAAGTTATTTATGTTTTTCTCCGCTTATTAAAAATAATTGAAATTCTTTAATGAGTTTTATTATTACATAATTAAAATTATTGAATTATTGCGAGGAATTTTATAAATAGTTTTCAAATAATTGTTTTTTTAACAAATTTACGCAAATTCTATTTTTAATATCTGAATTCCTGTGAAATTTTCATTATATTTTAGAAAATAATTGAATAGTCGTGTGGAACTTTGTCTAAAATGTTTTTAAGTATAATTGAATTATTTTGGAAAATTTTATTATAAAATAATAGAAATATAAATTATTGAATTAAGACAAAGTATTGAAAATAATTGAATTTTATTACTTTTGATAGTTTTTTTTTATAATTTAAAAATAATTGATGTTCTGGAAAGAATTTTAATATTTATTAAGATAATTGAACTCTTTCAAAGTATTGTGTTAACATTTTCTAAATTGAAACTAATTTTAACAAAATTGAAGTTAAAAGACATTTGACATTTGATATAAATTGTGTACAACTTCAAAGGTTTGAATGTTTCAAGTGAAGAAATAGGACTACAATATTGTGAAACAAATTTGTGGACATTAAATATATATTTTTAACGGATTTTCAATAGTAATAGAATTTCCAGGTGTTGTGGACGCCCTGTTAAAGTATGTATAGGAAGAATTTATTTGAAGAAAGAATAAAAGGAAGCATAAAATTTCTTATAATTTCGTGTCTGACGTTATGCACATGGTGAAAATTAAAATTTGCTTTATCTGCTCAGCGGCAATTTTATGCATCATTTATTCTAGTCAACCAAAAGATAAAATCGATAAATCTAAATTTCGACATCGAAAAATCAACATTTTTATGAGCCAAAAATGAAATTTTAATTTTAATCACTCAGAATAAATTCCAGAAAATTAAAAATTTTTATGTTTAGTTAATTATTTAGTTGTTTAGGGGTCGTTCAAATACCACGTGGACAATTTAGGGAGAAGGGGGATCAAAACAAATATTCATGTGGATTCAGTAAACAATTTCATACGTTTGGTTTATCTTATTTTCAAACTTTGCAGCACCACTTTCAAAAAATGCAACTTTTTTCAACTTATTTTCAAAAATTGCGACTTATTCGACTTTTCTTACAAATATTACAACGTTCTTAGTACAAAAAAGAAACTTATTTCGATTTTTATAGTCTTAAAAATAATTATAGACAAATTATTCAAAATTATATTTTTGAATGTTTGTTTTACAATAATACAATTTGTAAATTATTTAAAAAATATTTTTAAAAGATTAATTTTAAGAATTTCTTTATTATAATTTCCTGAAAATATTATACGCTTAATAAGTTTAAAAAAAAACATAAGCAATTACGATTATTATAAAAAATTGAATATTTGTATTTAAATAATTAAATTCTCAAAGCACTTTCGAAGAAATATTAAAACTAGTTGATTTAGTGATCAAGTTTAGTTAAAAATTGCAGAAAAGAATT
This sequence comes from Leptopilina drosophilae, assembly GCA_032873175.1. Lineage (NCBI taxonomy): Eukaryota > Metazoa > Arthropoda > Insecta > Hymenoptera > Figitidae > Leptopilina > Leptopilina drosophilae. The sequence continues at coordinate 23,394,134 of CM065483.1, forward strand.
GAATTTTAGATGGGTTATATGTTGCAACTTTTAGAAATTATTAAATTTTTAAAGATTTAAAGATTTTAAAATAAAATTCCTTTAATGAAAAAATATAAACAATGTTTAAATATTTATTTAAAATAAAATTAATAGATTGTTTCAAAATTTTCAAATTTTATCAGATTCACTTAAAACTTGTTATTTAAAGGATTTTTAGGGTCGCTGATTACCAGGGTTACCACGCTTTTACCCTTTTCAAATTCTCTGACTTTTCCAGGTTTTCCAGGTTAATATTTCCTAGTTTTTAAAACTACGTTTATTATTAATAAGAAAATTATTGGGTACCTCGAGAATTTGATTATTTTCAAAAGTAGCACAATTCTTCACAAAAAACTAATTATGTTTTAAAATTGGCAAAAATTCCTGTTAAAATTTAAATAATCTTTATAAATAATAAAATTTTTCTCCGAAATTCTATTATTTTCAGAAAAATTTTAATAAAATTCTTATTAAAATTTCAATAGTTTTTAATACACAACATTTTTATCAAATTTCTCGAAAAATACATAATATTACTTAAAAAAAATTTATTAAAATGTTTCAGAAGAATTCAATTATTATTGAAAAATTTGTTGATTCCTCATGAAAATTCAATTTTAAGAAAGTTCAATTGTTTAATAAAATGTTTATTTTTAGAGTAACATAAATGAATTCTGATAGAATTTTCAAATAAATAAATATCTCTTAATATGATATTCAATTACAATCCAAAATTTTTACTGAAATTTATTTTTAAATCAATATTTATAAGAAAATTCTACAAGAAATCAATTATTTAACTATAAAACTAAATAATTTATTAAATAATTGAAATGAACATTGAATTTTTATAACAAATTTTATAAGAATTTAATTATTATGTTTATATTATTATTTATTGTCCGGAGACAAATTGAAAACAAACTTTAACAATAATTACATTTTTCGACAAATATGATGAAAATTTTGTATATTAAAAATAATTGAAATTCTGCCAAGAATATTATTAATATTTAAATTTCGTAGAAAAATGTTATTATTTATAAAGGCAATTTAAAATTTGACAAGAATTTTTGTAAACTTTCAAACATAATTAGATTTTTGCGAAGAATTATATTACTTTTTAATTTAAAAAAATTTTTGAAATCAATTAAATTTCCACTAAGAGTTTTATTAAAATTATTTTGAAAAAAAATTAAATTGTCACAAAAGAATTTCATTGAAATTTTTGAAAATAATTTAATTCTTTGAAGAATGAATAATAAAAGATAAGAAAAATAATTGATTTTCTGAGAAGAATTTTACTTTTTCTAAAAATAATTGAATTTCTGTAATAAGAAATATTTGCTTCAAAATTCAATTTTGTTTTAGTGTTTTAACTAAAATTCTTCTATAAATCCGTTATTTTTAAATAATCAATTAAATATATATTACAAAATTTTAATATTTTTAGAAGAATTTTAGTTATTTAAGTTTTTGAAAAATCGAGGATTTTAATTTTTTTAATGAAATTCATTTTAAATTGAAATTTTACAAATTTTGAAATTGAAAATCTTTTCTAGTTCATCTACTTATGAAAATTGTAAATACAATTCGTTTAAAATTGAATTAATTTTGAATTATTTAAGTAAAATTAGCTTTCAAGAATAAATAAAACAACAATTTTCCAGGATTTCGATCAAAATTCCCTGACATTTCCAGGTTTTTTTAAAATTTTTATAAAATTCCCTGACATTTCTAGGTTTTTCAGGTTTCCAGGTTGAGTGGCAACTCTGATTACGAATCTGAAAACTCTTTTTATAAATTGAAAAAAGCGGATCAAATATAGTGTAAAAAATGTTCAAATTTGTTTAGATTCATAAATATTTTATTATTATTACAAGTTTTAAGCGATTATGATCAAAATTGAAAATTTGTCCGCCATATTAGATCTGCCATTTTGAATTTATAAAAAGTGACTTCTATTGTTGGTGGAGAGGGGGAGAGAGGGTGTAAAAAGTTCAGGAATACTTTGGGGGACAAAAAATTGTCCACGTAGTATATGAATGACCCCTTACATAATTAATTAATACAGTTAATTCTTAATAATTCTAATTCATTGCATAAAATAATTATTTATTTCTTAGTGAATCAAGCAACACAATGATTATGACATTCATGATAAAGGTCATCATTTCAATGTCCACATTCTTAAAGCTCCCTCGCTTTTAAAAGGGTTTAATTATTTTCTCAAAGCGGCTTTTACAGTGTATACACGAAAAAGGAGAAATAAAAATACACTCATAGTTGACGAACACTGTCTCGACCAACTATATAATAACAACTGTCATATTGGAGCATCGCCCTCTATGGAATTCTTAATTGTCCCGTATATAGAGTCCATGACGAGCAAAAATTTTCCACTGCTGCGTCACATATATATGATTTGGATTCCTTTGTATCGAATTATGTTTCGAAAAATAATAATAATAATGATCATGATGGTGGTGGTCAGGAGCCCTAATCGCGAGAGCAAAGATAAATACAGGGTTATAACATTACCCTTCATCAGGGAAGAAATTTCACATTTACTACAATGATATTTAATTTGTTCAGAAGACAATAGAAAAGGAAGAAACAAAGAACTCGTATTCTGACGGATTATGTAACTTTGCTATGGTTTCACGTATATTACATAATACGAAAAAAGAGAGAGAAAGAGAGAGAGAATTAGAAAGGGTCGGCTCATCCTCAGACAAACCTGTATACATAGGTTTTAATTTCTAAAGTTATTATTATTTTTTTACTATCATCATAGTATAAATCATTTGCTATCAAGAAATTATGAAAATAATATTGAAAAAAAATGAAAAATGTTAAATATAAATCTATTTGATTCAAATAGCAGATTACTTGTCTATTATCAAATAGCTATTAACATGAATCAATTAATTTTTATTTAAATCAAATAAATTATATACGAATCAATACTTTCTGTATTTGAAGCAAACACGATTTAGTTGACTAAAAAAAATTATTTAACACCATATTTTCAAGGCGATAAATTCATTTTCTAGTTTTAGTATTCTGATCCATTTAGGATTCGATTCACCGGACAGAACTGAAGTCAAACAAGATTTAGAAAATACTCTTACGGAATTATTTTGTTCGTAATATATTCGAAAAGTGAAGAATTCTCGAGAACTAAAGTAAAGTTTGCAGAAATGGAGGATCGTGCATTTTGTTATAAACTCCAATTAACGTAATTAAACCCGATTAATTAAAAACGAACAGCTCTATATATAGAATTATATCTTCTTTTTCCACTTTCAATTCATTCATTGAACATATGCGAAGAAACTCAATAATAGAAACTAAATACCCTTCTCCAATTCAAACATTCTCTGAAAAGAATTTTCCCTTTTCATCATTATTCGTAAATCTGGAAAAATTACGCTTGCTTGAAAATTACTTGGTTTGTATTCATAAAAATTTACGTCCCCACAACGTTTCACAATAAACGATACAATAAATAGTAAAAAAAGAGAATTATTTGATCGAACACTGAAAAAAATTTTGTTTCAATAAACGATAACTTGTCTCTCATCAAATATTTATCAGTAGGAAATAATTTTATTACGAATTTTTATTTTGTCAATAAGCTTCAAAATACTAAAAATGTTGGATCACACACAATTTAACTAAATTAAATAAAAAATATTTAATTGAAATAAATATTAAATTAAATAAATTATAAACTATTTTCAAACGTTGTTTGCAAGAATTCAGTTACATTTCACGAATAATGAAATTCGCTGTTGAAAATAAAATATTTAAAAATCTATTTTAATAAAGTTTCTCAAAAGAATGAAATTATTTTCATAAATAATAGTATTCTTCACAGGATTTCAATTACTTTTTAAAAATTTTAATAAAAATTCGTTGTAAAATTTCAAATAATTTTTAATACAATTTTAAGTAAATTTTTCTAAAAATGTAATTAAATTCAAAATAATTATTAAAATTTTTCGAAAAAAATAAATTGACAATTGCCAGTTACTTTTAATAATTTTTGCAAAAGTTTCTAGAGAATTTTCAAATCCATTTGATAATTTTACGAAATTTTGATTTTCGGAAATTCTTCAATTATATATTTAGAAAATAAATTCTGGAAATAATTTTTAAAAATTCAATTTAACTTTTTCAAAATTCAACTATTTGTAAAACTTCATTTTTAAATGAACTTTTTTAAGAAAATGTTGGAAAATAATTGCATTTTGAGAGAATACTTTTATTACTTTTCAAAATAAATGAACTTCTTACAAGTTTTTAAAAATCTCTAAACGTGATTAAACTTTGGAAAAAATTTGTATTACTTTTTAAAATAATTGATTTCTTTCAACGAATTTTAAGAATATGATTTTATTTTTAAGAATAAGGGTAAACCAGACAGTAGTCAATCACTCAAGAAAATATTTTTAATGAATACTGTTTAAAAATTGCAATTAAAATTTTGATGACCTTAAAAAAGATTATCAACAAACAAAATATTTTTATCTCATACGGTTTTATAGCTTTTCGAAATTGAAAAGTGCGGCCAACTACTGTCTGTTTTACCCTACATGCCTTTTTCTAGGAATTCGATTAAAATTGTACTAAAAGTATAATTAAACTCCTTATGTGATGAATTTTATTATTTATGAAAATAATTTAATTATGGCGAAGAATGTTATAACAAAATTTTGTAAATAGTTAAATTATTGTGAAATTTTTATTATTTATGAAAATAATTTAATGTTTGCTTAGAATTTTAAACAAAATTTTGAAAACAATTGAATTTTGGGGAAGAATTTTATTATTTTTAAAAATAATTGAAATTTTGCGGAGAAATTTTTAAAATTTTTCACCATAATTGAAATTTAGTTAACATTTGTAACTTCTCTAAAATTTCATTTTTTAAATTACAAATTCTTCTATAAATCTCTGATTTTTAATAATTAATAAATATACAATAAAAAATTAAATTATTTTTTGAAGAGAAATTTGAATATTACACTGTAATAGTGTTGCATGTCGAGCGAGTCTCGATCGACAACTTCTCGTCAAAGTCGAGAAAATCGTTAAAATAACAATTAAAACAATTGAATTTTATAGTTTTATCTCACTTCTTTTATGAAAGGAGACGAAAAAACAAATGACATCTATTTGCTCGACATGCATCACTACACTGTAAAAAATTTAAGGAGTTGACGGACTCAGGAGTGGAATTTTTGGAATTAAAAATCAACTCCAAAAGAGAGTTAATTTACTGACTCCTTTCATCAGCACCCATGCGAGTTATTTATTCCCCAATGGGTACGACTTTTATAAAATCCCTTGAGGAGTTAAAATTTAACTCTCTTTTTTATAGATTTTTTCAACATCTCAGTTTTTTAGAATTTTTAATAAAATTCATTCAAAATTGAAATTTGTGTAAAATTTCAAATTAAAACTTTTTGAAATTCATCATTATTTATGAAAATTGTAAACGCAATTCTCTTTTTGCATTAGAATTCATGGTAATTTCATAGTTTTTGAGTTAAACAAAAAAGGCGACAAAATTCAAAATTTTCTTATGAATTCTAAAAATTTTATTTTTTCAGCAATATTTTCGTGTTAAAAATAAAAGATTGTTTCTATAGTCAAAAGATACCCAATAAAATGTACTTTCGTTCAGTATATTACAATTTAACATGTCTGTTTGGGTTTGGATTATATAATTTTTAAAATTTTAATTTTTTTAATTTTTTAAATTTATTTTTAATTTTAAATGGATTTTTTTATATATAATTATTTTAATTAAAAATAGATGTTTTTCTATATCTTAAAATAAGATGTAAAATGGCAAAATGGTATCTATCATCTTAAAATAAAATGTTTCCTAAAGTATTTTACTGATTTCTATATGGAGCTTTATACGTTTTAGCAATGATCAAGATATTTCTTCCATCTTAGAAAAGTCTTATAAGTCTTATAAGAAATCTTATAAGTTTTCAAAAGATTTTTAATTGAGGCACCCTATCAAAGAATCGGTTATAACTTTTTTAAGCTCAAAATCATTGCCCTGTAAGTTAATAATTAGAATGTTTTCAATCCCAATTTTTTGAGAAACATTTTGATAAACTTTATACAAATGCAAAATGTTTTCAAAAAAATTGAAATTTTAAATACTTTTTTTACTTAAAGGTCGAGAATTTTGAGCTTAAAAAAGTTATAACCGGTTCTTTGATAGGGACCCTCAATTTCAGATGTTCTTGTTGCAATAAATTGTTTAGCGATAATTTACTTGAAAATCGTAAGATGCGAGAAAAATGTAAATTACTAAAAACTAAGATGCATAATAAAGTGTTTTCCATATGAGCCCATAGTTAACCTAAAAACTTTTTTCCCAAGTGATTTTTCCCAGAATAACATTCTCTTTTGCAAAGTGAAGAATATTTGGAAAAAAGAGAAATAGCGTATTACATAGGGGGGACATTGATGATCACAAGAGTGGAATGCGGGGGAGCGTACTTATACAATACTGGGGGGAGGGAGCGGAATATAGTGAACAGCTGCCAGCAATGGTGGCCCGTTTTGTGCGAACTTGCCCCCATAACCTCCAGACAACCATCATCATAATCATCCCCCTTCTCTCCACAGTCAAATATAATAAGGCGTGTGTTAACCGTGTGTGCCAAAAGCGCGAAACATAATCACCATGTCCGATCAAATCGAAAAATCTCTCTCTCTCAAGGGAATAAATATTCTCCCATTTATTTGGGATCAATCAGTAAACAATGATCCATCAAGTCCTCTTTTCAAAATCTGTCAATAGTATCAAAGAAGAAATCTCCTGCACGCACACAACTATATAACAAATACACTATATGCTTAATCCCTATTTTTAAAGAGTACCATTTTAAATGCTACGTTCTTTTTTTTTTTTGTTCGCACCGTAACAATGATATGGAATTTAGAAGAAAATGCTTTCAACCATTTGTTAAATTATCTCTCTAAACGAGTAAAATGGAAAAAATGTTCAAATGTATAAAGCACGACTAAAGAAGAAGCATGTAATGTGCATTAATGTCGAGAACGTGCGGTCGGTTGACACGATATAAATACAAATGTACTTTAATACCATATGACTCTCTTCAGTATATTACCCTTGAGATTAACAGTAATAATATGCTTATTACAGTAAGTTAATCTCAGAAGAAAAGGTAATTTAGATTCAGAAACAATCAGTATACTCCTTTCAATTAAGTGCAATTCTTTTTGTTTATGCGACTACGAGAGAAAACTTCCACATTAGGGAATGGTCAAATACAGTATTTTCCTTAAGCACTGAGAAAATAGTTTGTTTAATTGAAACATAAATAGCCAACAAAAAGAACATAGTTGTAGAGTAGATTTTTTCTGAAATAGCGAGGTGGCTTTTTCCCTCACCAGGTGGTAGAAAAAAGAAACTTATAGTGCTTTCGTAAAACTCTTATAACTTAGCTCTTTCATGGGATAAAAAATATTTCCGACAAGAATTTTCAAGCTTAGTAACGAAACTTTCAATACCAATTGGAAATTTGAGAAGAAACTTTTAAATTTAGATTTTATAGCGTCAAATGTAAAAAAGTGGCTGTTTAACCCCGTTCCATTATTATAATGGAATAAAACATAATTAGACAAACACATTCCACAGTAAAAAAGAAGTCTTATTTTAAGACAGCAAGATAGTCTTCAATTATAAGATATTGGAATAAAATAAATGGAATAATTAAATAATGGAATAAAACATAATTAGACAAACACATTCCACAGTAAAAAAGAAGTCTTATTTTAAGACAGCAAGATAGTCTTCAATTATAAGATGAATCATTTTTAAGACAGTAAATGCTGAATATCCCCAACAGATTTTGAGGGATTTTACATAGAAGCAGATAATCCTAAATAAATTAAGATTTTCTATTCATTAGATTTATGTTGAATTTGGAATGATTGATACCTATACATTAAAAATATTTAATTACATATTACCAATCCGGTAACCTGTGTCAACCCTCGTATTTTTATGAAAATAATGTCTCCAAATCAAAACCAAATCATTTGTAATCATTTTGAAAAAATATTTCGATGGAATATTTATTTAAATCTATTATTCGATTATAAGATAAATATCCAATAATTTTTTGTGTTTTCAAATTGAAGAAAATGTTTACTGTATAAAATAATTTTAATACCAAAAAGGATGAAAATTGATATTTCTCAGTTTTATAACTTTTCTATTTCTATAATTTGACTCAATATTACAAGAATGATTTTGTTTCCACGATTACATTAGCATCGTACAGCTATCATTTCCGAATATTGAAGCGCACTTCCAAATAAACAGTTACAACAGTTAAATACCGGAAAACCGCAACTAGCTAAATAAGTTCCCAAAGGAAATACATTAGAACTGTATATCTATTCTCAAGAAAAATGTACTGTTTGAACCTAACACCGTAAAATGACTTACAAACCTTGTAGTAGCATTATTAAAAACGAGCTCCATTATTTAGATGTTTTCTTGAAGATACATATCAATTGAAGCCAAATTGAATCAGATTGATAGCGAAAATTGAATTAATTTACTTATTCGATTATTTGGGAACAGTAAAATACTTTTTGATACCTGGTTTGCCCCAATTACCCCTAAACTTAATTTATTTACCTACTTTTGAGTTTTCATTTGAGTAACCAAACATTCCGTAAGGTAGAAAAGAACTTAAAAACGACAAATTTTCAGGGTGACTACTATTTTCATAAAACAAAAAAAAACAACAAAATTTAAAAAAATTAAATTTATTAATTTATTTTAAATTTCAACAAAATTTCCGTTTATTTCCCGGTTTTTCCCAGTTATGTCCTAATTTTTCCCGGTTTTCTTTTCTCATAAAATTTAATTTTAAATTTGATTTCGAACATAAATAAATAATAATTTTAATTGAAAATTTGGAAAATAATTTTTTCAATTTTTTAAAAATAATCTTGTCTTTTTATAATTATAATTGGAAATTTTCTTTTTCAAGTTTATTGCAATTCTATTGATAATAATTGAATTTCTACAAAGAATTGTACTATTTACAAAAATAATTGAAATCCTTCCAAAGAATGATATTATTTATGAAAATAATTTAATTCCTGTGAAGAATTTTAGTACACTTTATCCCTGATTTCCAGGCAATAATTTTTACTCTTTCCCTGACTCTAAAGAATACTTTGATTTACTTTAAAAATGATTAAAATCTTTTCACACAAAGAAAAATACAAAGTTACTTTTACTACTTTTATAAGTCAAATCTACTCCGTCAAAAACTTCTGCGCATTTTTGAAATTCTGCGCAATTTTGGTTTCACCATGAAAGCAGGAAAAGTTACTTTATATTTTTCTTCATTTAAATTCAACAACTTACAAGAATATTATTATGAAAACATGACCGAGTGATAATTTCATTATTTTATATCATAAAAATATTTTTACTGTAACTTTTAAAACATTACTATTTTTTACATTATAAAAATTTGAATTCCTAGAAAAATATAAATATTATTCTTAAGAATTTTATTAAAATTAGTCGAAAGAATTTAATTATTTTAAAAAGTAATAAATGTCCTTCCTCAAAATTCAATTACTTTCAAAAATTTTAATAAACTTCATGGAAAAAATTTAATTATTTTAACATTTTAAATGAATCACATTATAACTTAAATTCATTATAAAAATATACAAAAATAAATAGTTCGTTCAATGTTTTTAAAATTGAATTTTTATGAGGAATTTTATCAACAAATTTTTTAATAATTGAATTCTTTCGAGGAATTTGATTTAAATTGATAAAAAATAATTTAAATATTGACAAGAATTTGTATGAAATTTTTAACAATAATTGAAATGCAGAGAATTTTATTATTTATAAAATTAATTAAAATTTTGACGAGGATTTAAAAAAATTTTTGAACATATTTGAAGAATTGTCGAAGAATTTTATTATGTTTAAAAATAATTGAATTTTTGCAATCACTTGTAACTTCTTAAAAATTCAATTTTTTAGTGTTTTTAACAAAATTTTTTCAAAAAATCAATTTTTTTTAATAATTAATTAATAATGTATTTATTCAGGTATTAAATATATTTAAAAATTTAACAGGGTATCTACTATTTTCATTCAACAAAATTCCCTGTTATTTCCCGGTTTTTGCCGGTTATGGCCTAATTTTTTCCTGGTTTTTTTTCTCATAAAATTTAAATTTAAATTTGATTTAGAACATAAATAAATAATAATTTTAATTAAAAATTTGGATATTAATTTTTTCGAATTTTTTAAAAATAATCTTGTTTTTTTATAATTATAATTGGAAATTTTCTTTTTCAAGTTTATTAAAATTCTATTGATAATTGAATTTCTGCAAAAAATTTTACTATTTACAAAAATAATTGAAATTCTTCCAAAGAATGATATTATTTATGAAAATAATTTAATTCCTGTGAAGAATTTGATTACAATTTAAAAAAAGCAGTGATAATTAATTATTTATTTAATAAGTAATAAACATTTAATTTGCTTAAGAAATGATAAATATCATTTATTTGAACATTCAGAAATTTGAAATTATAAAAATTTAAGAGCAGTTCAATACTTATAACTATTGAATAATAATAGAATAATATAATTTTTGGAAGCATAAAATTGATTTAAAACTTTGAGAAGGACTTTATATTTTAAAAATAAAATTATAATTACGGTTACTAACTTCCTTTGATTGTTTTCGAAAAATTAAAATTAAAATTCTTTTAAAGAATTAAATTATTCTTGAAAAAAATGTAAAGAAATTTCAATTATTTCAAAAATTTTCAATTATTTGTTTAGAAAAAATCAATTATCTTGAAACAATGGAATTGAAAAATTTCAACAATTTTATTCTTCAGAATTAAAAAAAAATTGCGAGAATTCAATTTTAATAAAAAATTTGACGTGCATATCGTTTTTTTTAAATTAACTAATAAAAATTGTAATTATTAATCTTCGCAATAAGAAACATGAATTCATTAAAATGTGACAATAAAATCCGATTATTAATTATTAAATTAAAATATTTTGAACATTTTATTTGTTAAAAAGTTTCTAAAAAAATTCTTTAACAAATTCTATTACATATTTTCAGTCGAATTTCACAATATTTCTATTAACTCCATAATTTTTTTTAATTTATTTACAGAATCTGTTTGAATTAGTGCCTGACTTTTACTATCAAATTAATTTTTTTAACTAATTCAAAGTTAGAGAAGAGTATAAATAAATAAATATCTATAAAAATTGAAATAAAAAGTAATTTTTTTAAAAACAGATTAAAATAATAAAACTTTTTTTAATTTTGATGAAAAAATTCCCGGTTTTGTATAAAAATCGCGGTTAATTCCCGGTTATTTCTCGGTTTTCCCGGATTTCCCGGTTAGTAGACACCCTGATTTCGTTTCTGAAACGAAAATTTCGAGAACAACTTCAGAACGAAATTAATAGCAATTTCCACCCTAAAAGAATCAAAAATTTATCATTTTTTATTATCCTTTTTTGAGCAATCAATTTCTTCAATAGAAGTATTTCGTACACGTTCCTATACGCTTATACGAAAAGCAACAGAAAGATTTAAGATAGAATGATGCGAAAATAGACGAGGGTATAAGGAGAGAGAAAGAAAAAAAAGAGCAACTTGATGAAATCGATGAATGGTTCCCTCTAGAAAAAAGATATGAAGTGTCAGGAAAACGTTCAGTACTTTTTTTTTATTCTCCTTCCATTCTTGATCGAGTATACATAGACGCATACATATACATTCACATACAAACACACGGAGGAGAGAACATTCTCAAACGGATGAGCATCGAAGGAGAAGGAAGACAGAAGGTCTGAACTTTCCACTCCACACTATACACAATGTGTATAATAATAAATTACAAGTACGATATCGCGACTTTAAACGAATAAAACGTAGAAGAGGAAGCATAGGGGGAAAGAGAGAAGAGATATGAGAATTACAAGCATTGTAGAGCGGTTTGTTTTGTACGGCAACGGTAACATTATTGTATTGTAACATGGAGATATTCTCTTCATTTGACATATGGAGGAAGAAAAAATGATAATAATATTTTCAACTCGACGCGTACAATTGTACATTGTACTATGCGTACATCATGTTTATCTGTGTATATATTAGTCAAATGTTGAAAACTAATCAAAATATATTTTTAATGTTTTTTCTCTAATAAAATGACACTACACGGAGAAAGAAAGTTAATTCCTTTAGCTAAGTTTTAACTATCTTTAACTGCGAAAAAACTATCGAATCAATTAAATAATTGTTTGTCAAAATAAGCGGCATATTCAATATTGTTCCTCGTTCGAATACAAATACTGTTGGTTTAATAACAAGTGCTATTGATTATTCCACTATAGATTGAAATTCATATTACATTAAATTATTACCTTAGGCCTCGCCTTAGGCGACAATTAACAAATAGTATTTGACAAGAATTAAGGACCTTAAAACATACTGAAATTATACTATTACAGAAGTCATAGTGTTTAATAGTAAATTCTATAATATCAAGAGTAAGTACACTGAACTACATTTCCGGAATTTTTACCAATTATTTATGGTGAATATTCTACATTTTTTAGGGAAAATTCTTTTCCTTAAAAGACTGGCGAAAATCGCGAATCGTGAATCAAAATTTCCAAAGATTCTAATAAATACATGTTTTCCCCAAAAAATTAGTGGATATCATTTTAAAAATTAGGGAAAATTTCCATAAATTCTAATAAATATGTTTTCCCCCCCAAAAATAGTGAATATTATTTAAAATATTATTAAAATATTATAAAAAAAGATGGAAAAAATACCGATAATTGTAATAAATATAATATTTCTCCCAAAATAGCTGAATATTACTCAAAAATTAATAAAATTTCCATTAAATTTTTAAAAATACGTAATGTGTTATTTATTTTGTATTATTGATATTGAAATAAAACTACTTTTTTGTTTTCGAAATAATGATACAATAAAGTTAACTACACTAATAAATAATAAATTAAACATTTTTCAGGCTTCGCACTCTATTATGAGATTAAAAAAAGTAGGAAAAAGTAGCCTCGATGACAAAAAAAGTAGGAAATAGTAGCCTCGTTGACAAAAAAAGATTAAAAATTTCATTAAAAACTTTTTGAAAATCGAATTTTCAAAGTATTTTAATTTAATAATTGATAAATAATTAAATTTTACAAGGAGTCACATTCTAATGTACTCACGTTTCTTAGTGTGAAAATTAATAATTAAAATATATTAGTTAATTGAAAACAAAATACAAACTTCAGATTTTTTAATAAAATTGAATTTTCGCAGTTTTTTTTGAAAATTTTGAAAAATAAGATTTTTTAATTCTGTTATTTCAAGATAATTGAATTTTTATAAACACATAATTAATAATCTTTGATGTAATTGAAATTTCTTTACATTCTATTAAAAATAATTTACTACTTTATAAGAAAACTTATTTAAATTTTTCTAAATAATCAATGGAAGTTAGTCATCGTATAATTATAATTTTATTTTTCAAAAATTATTCGCAATACATTCAATTATTTTCTTAAATAGTAAAACTTTGACAAAATTAAATTACTTTTAGGAATTTTATCAAAATTCATTGTAAAAGTTCAATTATTTCTATAAATAACAAAAAATTATTTATATTCACCACAAGAATTCAATTATTTTCAAAAATTTTTCTTGTTTCAATAATTTGTATGTTTACTGTTTTAATAAAATTTGCAAAAAGTATTCAATTTTTTAAAAACAATTTTGACAAAATTCTACACAAATATTCAATTATTTTCTAAAAGAATGAAAATTTCATAGGAATTAAATTATTAAAAATAGTTTATTTAAAATATTTTTTAAGAAATCAATTATTTAAACCATTATTAATAAAATCCTCGCAATAATTCAATTACTTTCATAAATAATAAAACTCATTGCAAAAAAGGAATTATGTTTAATACAATTTTTATCAAATTCGTCGAAAAATGCAATTATTATTAAAAATTTGATTGAATTTGGTCTAAAGAATCCAATTATTCTTTTGAATATTATTTTTGAAAATTATTCTTTACAAGAATTCAATTATTTTCATAAATTTCCATAAAATTAAAATAAAGCAATTCAATTACTTTCAAAAGTAATAAAATTCTCCGCAGAAATTCAATTATATATGTTTAAAAATTTTTTTAAATTCTCAAAAATTTCAATTATTTTTGTAAATAATTAAATTGTTCTCTACAATTCAATTATTTTCATAAATTTTAATAAAATTCTTCGCAAACATTTAATTATTTTCATAAATATGTAATGACATTCATTGGAAGGATTCAATTACTTTTATAAATAGTAAAATTCTTTGCAGAAATTCAATTAATGTCAATAAATTTTAATGAAATTGAATTAATTAAATTTTCAATTATTATTATGAACAGACAAGATTTTTTTTGAAAAATTTAAAAAATTCTTAGTTTAATTAAATTATTTTCCAAATTGTAGATTTATGTTCGAAATGAACTAAATTAAAATTTGATGAGAAAATAAAACCGGGAAAAACGGGGAATTTAAAAATTAACACAATTTATAATCAGTCACTATTGATAGAGTAAATGTCGGTAAAATTATTTCCTATCATCTTATTGGCGGTCGTTTGTCATTAACGATTTTAGTTTTTAATACTGTTTTTAAATGGAAATGTGAAAACTAAAAATCTAAATATTTGACTATTTTTTACAGAAAAGTAGCTTTTAGTAGCATTAGGCTCAAAAAAGTAGCCAAAAAGTAGCCTCGTATCAAAAAAGTAGCAAATAGTAGCTTTTAGTAGAAGAGTGCGAAGCCTGATTTTTGAACGAAACTTTTTTTATAAACAAATTAATTTTTTTAAACATTGGACCCGATTTTTTTTATTTTTTTTTTTATTTATTTATACTTTACAATGTACAGAAGATTTTCCAAAAAGACCTTAAGTAAGTCTAATGCCTTCATTGAGTTAAAAAAATTTTCCTAAGTTACGTGCATGCCTCACAGTGGAATTTTTTTACAATTAATTTTTCAAAAATATCTACAGACTAGAATTTTTAATGAATTTGAGTGTTTTTTTTATTTAAATTCAAGAGGAATAATTTTTCAACATTTTCCTCCATGCAAACTTGAGGATATTCAATTGTTTATAATATTTTCTTAAATCAAAGTTAAGAAACTAATTGTATATATACTTTACTTTATAAATGAACTTTCTTTTTTTATTCCGTTACTACTCGTGTCTTAAATCAGTTTAAATTACTATAATATAATCTCCAGTTAAATAGCAAATCATAAAATAATAACAAAAAAATTATAGATTTTATTTGTAGTAACTGTTTGAATCCGAAATTCAATTATTTAAAAGTTTTAAATACAAAAAGTCAATTTTTTAGAATGTTTATAATTATAAATAAATTGTAATGATTAACGTGGAAAACATTCAAGTAAGAAGTTTCAAATTTTTACCTATATTTTGAATTCACTGTTTAAAAATTTTAATTATGAAAAAAGTAGCAACGGATTCGACTTGCGTGTAAAATATTATTTGGTTATGATTGAGTCATATCACATTCTTTTCATTTATAGAAATGGAGAGTGACAAGTTTTGTGAAATGAAAATTTGGCATTTCAAGATTCCTATCGAATGACA
Source organism: Leptopilina drosophilae (assembly GCA_032873175.1). Classification (NCBI taxonomy): domain Eukaryota; kingdom Metazoa; phylum Arthropoda; class Insecta; order Hymenoptera; family Figitidae; genus Leptopilina; species Leptopilina drosophilae. The sequence goes on from CM065483.1 coordinate 23,409,956, forward strand.
ATTGGTAGAAATAAAAATTCTGACAAATGTTAATGACTTTGGAAAGTTAATTGTTCGACTAGTGGATAAGATTGATTATAATATTTTGTGTATGGAATCTAAAGCACAAACGTAGAAATCTGTCCAAGGTGGACAAGTTATTCGGAGGCAAATAGTTGGTTATCGATGATGGCGCGCTGGGTAATGCGTGAGAACCGCTCATTTAGCGCGAGAACTGGTTCTTGAGAGGTTGCGGGTATCTTCGTCAAGGTCCTCCTTATAAACATAGCATGATGCTGTAAAGTAGAATTACCTCCAAACAAACTCGGGACAATTTACAAACAAAAAAGGAAATAGAAAAATATTACCATCAACTTTGGTTCTTATTTCAAAAATTTATTATCTTCAATATTCGCGTGTCCATAGTGATGCCACGAAATTACATACTATTCTCTTCCTGACCTGATTTTTTTGCTATTTCAATTTTGCACTCTCCGTTTTATTCAATCACCTTATTTGTGGCTTAATTTCTTTCTTTTGCAAACGAAGACTAGATCATTTTCGTCTGATATTGAATTATGTTATGTCAGTAAAGCGTTTTATTTTAAGAATTGTATGCTAGAAATTAGTTTTTAAACATCTTTTGAAATTTTGTGTAATGTTTAAAAGATTTGAAAATAATTTTTGAGGTTATTAAATAAGGAACCAAAAGTGAGCACTCTCTAAAAAATCACCCATAAATAAGAGAAAAAAAAAGAAAAAAGCAATGGTGACATTTGGGACAAATTAAGAGAGAAAATAAGTAACCTAAAGAAAGGATGAGTCACAAAAGAAGATGAAAGTAGAAAGGCCCACTTTTCTCTCGTCTTACATATCTCTTTACACACAAACAAAACAGCGAGAAAAAAATAGCCATGCAAAAGGATTTCTACATACGACAAATTCTTTCACAAAGTGATAATATTAATGAAAAATAATCAAAAATTCGAATTTTCTTTTGCTCAAACAAAACAAAAGCTATACAGCATAAATCATAAAATCAATGACTAGTCCTATTATTTTATTCAATAAATGTAAGGAGAAAACTACAAAGTAACGTTCAAATTCGAGATTCATCAATCGATCATAAAAGTACAAACAAATGAATAATTTTCAGAGAATGAAAATGTATTATTTAAACTTTCAAAGCTCTAAGCTTACACAATTTGACCCTATGAACATAAATCACGTCAATCTCTCAAACAAATGTATCTAGAACAATTTTTAATTGACAAAATTTATCATATTCCTACGCTAGAAATTAATGCTTCAAAAAAAAGGAGCCTATTTTCCATTTTGACCCAAAAATAAAACAAGAACAATGAAAAATAGACAGACATATTTTATTTTTTTGGGATTTTTTTTATAGAGCGTAACGACGTGACGAAACCGACAAAATATGCAGTTAGGAACACTGAATTTCTATTAATTCAGTACCACAGTTTATGATGGTGGTATAATTTGGAGGGTTATCATTAAGTAACGTAATTATATTCATTAGATTAGAAATCGTAAGTTAATGGAGCATATATGCAACGGACCTTAAAATAAATTAGGCGCCTCAACTAAAAGTATGTATAGAAAATTTTAGGAGTCGCCGGTATTTGTCCCGGAAATATTTCACCAGAAATAAATGCTCTAAAGTTATTGAAATTTTTTATATTTGACATAAAATCAATTTCATATAAGAATCAGATCAAATCAAATGATTCTTGTATACCTAATACATAGAATAAATTATTCATTTGCCTTAAAAATCATTTGATATATGTAAAATTCAATTAACATAAAAATAATTTGGCATACAATTCTTTTGATATGAAACTCAATTATGACATAAAATTCATAGGGCATAAAATTTTTTAATATATAAAACTCACTTACCTTTAATCAAATTTGTTGTAAATTATTAAAGTAAGAATATAACCATTACTGATGCAGAAATTTACTTAATATTTTAGCATTGGACAATTCATCCGAGCCTATATATACAAATATCGAAAATTTATTGACATTAAAAAAGAATTTCGATTTTTTAAACATTAACCAAATGCTTTCTTTTCAGGGTTGCCACGTTTTTTCCCTTTTCAAATTCCCTGACTATTCCAGGTTTTCCAGGTTAGAAAACGAAATTTTTCGAGGTTTTTAAAACTACATTTATTATTAACAAGAAAATTATTAGAAACCTTAAGAATTTGATTATTTTCAAAAGCAGCACGATTCTTCACAAAAAACCAATTATGTTTCAAAATTGGCAAAAATTCATGTCAAAATTTAAATAATCTTTATAAATAATAAAATTTTTCCCCGAAATTCTATTATTTTCAGAAAAATTTTAATAAAATTCTTATTAAAATTTCAATAGATTTTAATATACAAAACTTTTATCAAATTTCTCGAAAAATGCAATATTACTTAAAAAAAATGTATTAAAATGTTTCAAAAGAATTCAATTATTATTTAAAAATTTGTTGATTCTTCATGAAAATTCAATTTTAAAAAAGTTCAATTATTTAATAAAATGTTTATTTTTAGAGTGAAATAAATGAATTCTCGTAGAATTTTCAAATAAATAAAAATCTTTTACTATGATATTCAATTACAATTCAAAATTTTTACTGAAATTTATTTTTAAATCAATATTTATAAAAAAAAATTCTACAAGAAATTAATTATTTAACTATAAAAATAAATAATTTATTAAATAATTAAAATAAACATTGAATTTTTATAACAAATTTTATAAGAATTTAATTATTATGTTTATATTATTATTTATTGTCAAGAGACAAATTAAAAAAAAATGTAACAATAATTTCATTTTTCGAGAAATTCGATGAAAATTTTGTATATTAAAAAAACTTGAAATTCTGCAAAAAATATTATTAATATTTGAGAAAATACTTGAATTTCGGAGAAAAATGTTATTATTTATAAAAATAATATAAAGTTTGACAAAGAATTTTTGTAAATTTTCAAATATAATTGAATTTTTGTGAAGAATTATATTACGTTTGAAAATAATTGAATTCTTCAGACTAATTTTATCCAAATTTCGGTTCAAATAATTGAATTGTTTCGTGAAATTTTATTCAAATAGCAAACGTTAAAAATAATTGAATTTAAAAAAATTTTTGAAATCAATTAAATTTCTACGAAGAGTTTTGTTAAAATTATTTTGAAAAAAATTAAATTGTCACAAAAGAATTTCATTGAAATTTTTGAAAATAGGGGAGACCGAGGAGGAAAGTAACAAAATTCAGTTTTTTTATTATAGCGTTCAAACTATTTAACGAATAATTTTTGTTAATACGTTAATTGAAAGCTTGGACTTTCACCTCTTAAATAAAATTTGAATTAGACATTTAGATTAAATAACCAGTTCACAGCATGAATTTTTCACGACCTCTGTATTTGTTACTTTCCTCCTAACCCCCGAGGAGGAAAGTAACAGCAGCTAGGAGAAAAGTAACATTATAGAATATGGTTAATATTATATCATTTTAAGACTATTATTAATTTAAAATATTTTTATTATCAACTTAGAAAAATACAAAAATACTCAATGTACAAATTATTCATATTTGATACTTTATTTAATAGGGGAGAGTCACTACGGTCGGGACACTTTTGGACTTGTGCTCATAATTTCCGTTCTAGGCCGAATTTCACGTTTTCTGACAAATGGTTGAAAAGATCTTCTAAAGTGGAATGTTTCTTCTGTACATCAGAAAATGTTTGGACAAAAATTGGAAAAGTTATAAACATTTAAATAAAATGTCGTTACGGTCGGATCAGGTCTTTACGGTCGGTTCACCATAGAAAATCAATGTGATATGAAAGAATATTACTAAAATTAGCCCGTAAATTACACAAGAATGCTGAAATACACTTGAAAATGGAAAAAGGAAATATAAAATTCATATAAAAATTAACCTAAAACTCTCTAAATCTGAATCAGCGATAAGTATGCCACTATTTCAATTAGCGTATATGCACTGTGAATTAGCAAAATTTCACTGAATAATCAGTGAAATTTCACCGATTAATTAGCGCATATACGCTGATTGAAATTAGTGGCATACTTATCGCTGAGAATCAGTGAAATTTCGCTGATTCAGATTTAGAGAGAAACGTTCTCAGTACACGAAACGTTTACAATACGTTATCGAAGGAGATGTGAAATGAGACTTTTTAAAATGTTTTACGAACGTTTTTCGAACATGAATATATTTTTTTCACTGTAAAATGACGTTCTTCACACATCTCTACCTTAAGCAAATGAATTTCCGATGTCAGAACGCACCATAATTGTAAAATAATGCGTCCCAACAGGCACGATATAAAGTGACCCGACCGTAAGTTTCGCGTCGTTTTTATTTTTTTAGCACACAGACATAAACGCACGATATTTATTGTTTGCATCTTCCATTTTGTTTAATTAATCTTTTTCGACACTAAGTAAAAGTTTTGCTTAAAAAATTCACCACACATTTACGTTTTACGTTTGTACTGCTCGCGTACTTCATTTGAACTTAATGAAAGTGACATGAAAAGTTTTCTAACATTACTAACAAGTATTTACATGCAATGGTAAATGGCACCAGTTTGTTACAACTAAGAAACCTGAGGTGACCCAACCGTAAAGGTGTCCCGATCGTAGAGACTTTCCCCTACATATTCAACACATTTTGGTACATTAATGTCTCATCAATATTATCTTCTTATCTATATTGCAGATGTAGCATTTAATTTTAAAACTTATCGTATATGTAATATTAAATTAATAAAATGTGAAACAAAAGTACTGATTCTATATTTTAAGGTAAATTAATAATTAATAATAACGTAATAACTTTCTCCACTTAAGAAAAATTGCCAAATTTTTCAAATGCTTCATATTTTGGCATTTAAAAAATTAAAAATAAGACATTAATCTTTTAAAACATGAAAATAACTTTATCTAAAGTTTAAAAGCAAAAATGAACAATTATGGCAAACATGGAATAAAACAAAATAAGAACACAGAATTAAAACTTGCCTGGTTCAATAAACCATTTTTAGGTTATGTTAATATGTCAAAACGAAAGTCAATTTACTTATAATTTATTACATTTAACGAACAAAAGTTAACCTGTAACTATAAATATGATTTCCTTGACTCATTTCATAAAGTATCCACAATATATTGAAACGAGGAGGAAAGTAACAACGTGTTACTTTCCTCCTAACTCTCCTTCTCAACAAAAAAGTTAAAATTACACAAAAGTATTACACGTATTTTAGAAATACACTATTGCAATTTAAAGATAGATAATTAAGCTACAAAACCCCGAAAAGAACATTTTATAAAACTGTGTAATTACTAAAATATGAGGTTTTGAAAGTTGAAACTAAAACTTATTTTTGACGAATTTTTGTAACGTCACGTCAGTAGCGGACTTCACCTAACCGGAAATGCTCTTGAACACTATGAAGAAGTTGTAGGGGGTACTACTGACTAAAAAAAAATTTAGACTCTGTATTTTCGCTAATTTATTTAAAAGATATTAGCGTTGTTACTTTTCTCCTCTGTTACTTTCCTCCTCGGTCTCCCCTGATTTAATTCTTTGAAGAATGAATAATAAAAGATAAAAAAAATAATTGATTTTCTGAGAAGAATTTTACTTTTTCTACAAATAATTGAATTTCCCTAATAAGAAATATTTGCTTCAAAATTCAATTTTGTTTTAGTGTTTTAACTAAAATTCTTCTATAAATCCGTTATTTTGAAATAAAAAATATATTTAAAAATTTTTTAATAATTTTAGAAGAATTTTAGTTATTAAGGTTTTTTAAAAATATACATTTTTAAATTTTCTAATAAAATTCATTTAAAATTAAAGCTTTACAAAAATTTAAATCAAAATCTTGTCAAGTACGCATCTACTAATAAAAATTGTAATTGCAACTTTTTTAAATTTTAATTAACTTTGAAATATTTAAGTAAAATTAGATTTCAAAAATAAATTTTCCAGGATTTCGATGAAAATTCCCTGACTTTTCCAGAGTTTTTCAATTTTTATAAAATTCCCTGACATTTCCAGGTTTTCCAGGTTTCCAGGTTGCGTGGCAACCCTGCTTTTGTTGTCAATACTAAACTAAATAAATTACAAATATTAATTATTCCTTTTCTATGAACATTGATCCAATATTGAAAACTGATCGTTACTCTGAGTTTTTTTGAGGTCGGTGATTACGAAACTGACATCAGATTTCCAAAATTCAAAATGGCGGATCCAATATGGCGTCAAAAAAAATTTAAAAAGGAACTAGACTCGCTTGAAATATTTTGCGAACTTATCAGATTTATTTAATATTTGTTCCTCGAGAGTTTCTGGAGTCGCTGATTATGTATCTGGCATCAGATTTTTTAAATTAAAAATGGCGCAATATGGCGTATGATTTTTTTTAATTCTCTGCATCCACTTGAAACGTACTATTCAGGGATTTTTTAAGTCACTGGTTATGAATCTACTATCAATTTTTCAAAATTCAAAATTGAAACGTGGTTGTCATCTGGTTCTGATCAGGGCCTTACTTATAATAAATCAGATAATTTTATCTATACACTGAAAAAAAATTATTTGATTCAAATAACCGATTATTTAACTAGCATCAAATAAATATTTACTTGAAACAAATAATTTTTATTTAAATCAAATAATTTTTATTTGAATCAAATAAATTGTATTTGAATCAAATAAATTAGATTTGAATCAAATAAATTGTAATTGAATCAAATATTATTTAATAGATTTAAATAAAAATTATTTGATTCAAGTAAATATTTATTTGATAACAGTCAAATAATCGGTTATTTAAATCAAATAAATTTTTTTTTCAGTGTATAGTTAAAATTTATTTCTGTTATTATTTGTACTTTATGATGTGAAAATGGAAGATTAATTTCAATACACAATAATAAACTAAGGAAATAAATATTCAAATTGTATATATTTTTAAAGGTTTGTTATTCTAACCTAAAAGTGCCAAAAACACGATTTTTGGCCTTTTTTGAAGTTATGTAGTAATTAAATGAAAATTTTTCTCTAAAAGTTTTTTAACGGCATCTGAATATACTATTTTTCCCCTTTAAAACAACTATTGAAATTTGAAAAAATCTTTATTCAGCACTCAGATATCGTCATTTGAAGTTTTTTCTAATCTGGTAAAGTCAAAACACGTAAACTGACTAGTATCCAAATCAGCTTCCAAAAAAGCATAAAATGAATAGAAACACGTAATATTCGAGTGGTATTTTAGATTTCCTGTGTCAACGATTACATAATTGAAATCAGAAATACAAAATTTAAAATGGCGGATCCAATATGGCGGTCGAATTTTTAAAAATCAATAGATTCGTTTTAAATTTGTTACTCGGGGGTTTTTGGGGTCGCTGATTTCGAATTGGATATCAGATTTTCAAAATCTAAAATGGCGGAACCATTATGAATTGGATACTAGTCAGTTTACGTGTATTGACAAATTTATTAGATTAAAAAAACCTCAAATGACGATATCTCAGTGCCAAATAAAGATTTTTTCAAATTTCAAAAGGATTTCAAAAAATTTCATTTAATTGGATACATAACTTTAAAAAAGGCCAAAAATCATGTTTTTGGCACTTTTAGGTTAATTTAAAATTTTAAAAAGATGATATCACATTCATATAATCTCATTCTAAAAGTCTTTTTAAAGACTTAGAAAGAATAGTAGACTTAGAAAGAATAGTAGATAGATTAAATTTATATCCTTTCAATTTTATAATAAATTAAATGTTCAAACGGAAGGTATTTACAGGAATTAAGTATAATTATTAATTTAAAATTGCCAGAAGTTATATATAACATTTATACATTCGAACGGACAAATTTCGTAAGACTGATAATTCTGTCAACTAATTTTTTATGAGACAATTGGACACCTCAGTAAAACTAGTTTCAAAAAGCTGACACAGATAAACAATTTAAAAGTTGATAAATAATTGTTGACATTTCAATAAATGTTCAACTGTCCATTCTTGACATTTTTCCTTTATCAAATTGATGACTTCAATTTTGGCCGCAGTTTTATATTGATCGTAAACACAAATATAAAGCGCATACACATTGTTGTTTTTTCATTTTCAAATAAAGTTTGAATTATCCTTTTCCAATTGAAAGGTCTCGGCACTTTATACTGTGAAGAAACCCGCAATGGTTTTAAGCTTATACGTTCGAAGGACAAAGAAATCGGTCCAATACTTTCAGTCGTTTTTGTAGTTTACTCTAGATCCCGTTAGGATTTCTCCTGTTCGTTCGTACGCACCGAGAAGGAACGACAAAGCAAATCTACCGGGTCAATGAACTTTTGTAAGTTTCGTTATCATTTTCCTTTTAACAATATAATAAACTTTCAATTCTTATAATATATGACAAATGAGAGCTCGTGTATATATTTATCTTAGATTCAAAAATTGAGAAATGAACAATTTTCTCATTTATCAAATTTTAACATCTGTTTCTTAGGAAGATTGTACTTTCTCGGCTTAAATGTTGAGCAATGAGTACAATTATCATCAACTATGACCGTAAGAAAATTTTTAGAGAACATAAAGAAATTGTTTTTGTGAACAGTTTCAAAATTCTCTGAGTTAAGTATATTTATAATTGAAAGTGCAGTTATAAGTATATGTATAGGGTGAAAGTTAACAAATGTTTTTATACGTTTTTCCTTTTCAACGTTGTCACAAAAACTTGTTTTTTTTCTCTTTGATCCTTTCCTTAACTTACAGGCAAAATTTTAACTTTTTCCCTAAAACTAACAATTACAATTTTGATTCTTCTTAAAATTAAATCAAAATATAAATCTTCTGAAACTCTATTATTTTTCATAAAAATTTACGAAATTCTTTTTGTTTATAAATTTTACAATAACTCTTACATTTTGCAATTCTAATTTTAAATTAAAATTCATTGCAAATTTGATAATTTAGATTTGATTCTTTAAGAAATTTTTTTCTAATTTATCTTTAGTACAATTTCATTCTCTACATTTGAATTAGTAAGTGAATTCTTGCTTTTAAATAAATTAATTTTAATACTTATTATTATTTAAATGCAAAAAGACAGAATTCCAATTAGTAAACAATTTTACTAATTCGAATTTAGAAAGTACCTAAAATTTAATTATTTGCAAAATTATTTAAAAATGATTAATATTTTTTATTTAAAAACAGTAAATTTATTTAATACATATTTAAAACTGAATCAAAAAGAATTTAATTTTCAAAAGAATTTTATCAAATTATAGGGTAAACCAAACAGTAGTCGGCCACTTAAGAAAATCTATTTAATGAATACTGTTTAAAAATTTTAATTTACTATCGAAAATAATTGAATTTTGTAAAAGAATTTTTATGTAATTTAAAAAAGCTAATTAATTTTTTAAAGAATTTTAATTAAAAATTTTTAATATGATTGTTTTTTCCAAAATGATAAAACTAATTCTACAAAATTTTAATGATATTTTTTAAATGTATTGAAATTTTCGAAAATATGTAGTTGAAAATATTAAAAATATTTGAATTTTAAAAAATTACAGTGCAATACTTCTATAAAAGAATTGCTTTTTTCAAAAATATTTTAATATATTTTTATAGAACTAATTTTCAATTTCAAATTTACACTTGACGATTTTTCCTTAAATTTTTTGAGAATTGCAATTACAATTTATTTAAAACTTTAAGAGGGACTTTATATTTTAAAAATAAAATTATAATTACGGTCATTAACTTCCCTTGATTATTTTCGAAAAAATTAAATTAAAATTCTTTCAAAGATAATTAAATTATTTTTCAAAAAAAATGTAAAGAAATTTCAGTTATTACAAAAATTTTCAATTATTTGTTTAGAAAAATTAAATTATCTTAAAACAATGGAATTGAAAAATGTCAACAATTTTATTCTTCAGAATTAAAAAAAAATTGCGAGAATTCAATTTTAATAAAAAATTTGACGTGCATATTGTTTTTTTTTAAATTAACTAATAAAAATTGTAATTATTAATCTTCGCACTAGGAAACATGAATTTATTAAAATGTGACTATAAAATCTAATTATTAATTATTAAATTAAAATACTTTGAACATTTTATTTGTTAAAAAGTTTCTAAAGAAATTCTTTAACAAATTCAATTACATATTTTCAGTCGAATTTCACAATATTTCTATTAACTCCATAATTTTTAAAAATTTATTTACATAATCTGTTTGAATTAGTGCCTGACTTTTACTATCAAATTAATTTTTGTTAACTAATTCAAAGTTAAAGAAGAGTATAACTATCACGAAGTTGAAGTCCACAACGTTGATCAACGAAAAAATTTGTTTAATTTATTCCAAAATTATTTTTAATTTAATGTTTATTTTTATAACAATTATTATAATAACATGAACATCAATCTATTTTTTTCTAAATATTTTCATGGCAATATTGCTGCTTTATTTTTTTTTTAATTTACTAAGCGAATAATGTTTTTCGTTGATAAACGTTGTGGACTCCAACGTCGTTAAATATCTATAAAAATTGAAATAAAAAGTAATTTTTTTAAAAACAAATTAAAATAATAAAACTTTTTTTAATTGTGGTGAAAAAATTCCCGGTTTTGTATAAAAATCCCGGTTAATTCCCGGTTAAATTAAATTCCCGGTTTTTTTCCGGATTTCCCGGTTAGTAGACGCCCTGATTTTCTTACTTTTAGTGATAAAATTTTAAATATTTTCTCTTCTTTCATTCATCTAGGAAATAAAAACATTTTTAAGAGTACTTTTGAAACCTTAAACCGACTTATTAGCAAATTTACCTTATTTATAACGCAATATCGTGAGAATAAAATTTAAACTGAAAGAAGAAATAAATAAATTTCAGATTTTTTGGTATAACATTTGAAATTGAAAAGCAATAAAGTTTATTACAAAGGAAGTAACCTGTTCTTTTGACATAATATTGGCCGTGTGAACTATTGAACATTATTATAAAGAAGTTGAATAGAGCAAAAGTAGGGACGAAAAAGAAAAGAGAGGCGAAAGAAAGATTAGGATTAGAGAGTTCATAATGACGGCGAAGTGTAAACGCAAGTCTGGAATGTCGCATGGTATTATACACACAATTGTGACAGAGAAGGTGCATGACCATGGGGGATTGAATATAGGAACCGGAACCTCGAGTTCGTGCGCAGAATCAAATATACGACTGCACACGTCCGGCTGTGCATATAAATCAGATATCATGGAGGCCTCAGGACACTTCTAGCAAAAAAAATAAAAAAAAAAAAAACAAGAAAGAAAAAAGTTATCAGTGAACCATTGATTTCTTCTTCACGCAAAAGTAAAATCTGAAGCCGCCTTGTTATACGATCGGTTCGCAAGACGAGAACTTTCGTCTCGAGAGATAAGAAATAAAGACTAATAAAAATTCCAATGTTGCTTTTAATACCTCCCCTCCTCTCTTTCTCTCTCAACATTCAAATGATTCTTTTAATAATCACCAAGTATGCAATTTACATTTCAAGAAAACATGTATCATAAAAATAATTCCTATCAATAAAAAAGACCGAATATAAAATTTTATTTAATTTACCCTTACACTTTCTTTATTCGAAACAGTAAAAACAAAATAAAATAACAAAATCATTCACAAGTAATTATATAATTCCTCATGTCTAGTATTTTCTATCTTTAAGACGCGTAAAAAATAGTCGTTTTCAATTGATTCAATAGAATAAAAAAGTCAAATAATTCATTAAGAGCTGTTACAAAACATAGATGTTCTATTTCGATAAATTTTTCCTGATTTTGAGAAATTTTTCTAACTTCTTTTATAGTAGTTAATAATTTAAATTCTAAGTTTTTATGAAATTATAGATATTATTTCCAAATTGGTTTCTAATAATTTTTAAGGCGGTGTCAAAGTCAATGCTATTTTCTCACTGAAGCTCAGTGTAAAAATCCAATCGACTTAAACTTCCCTTTAAGAATTTTATTTTTAAAGGCAAAATTACTTTTAAAAGAATATTTTCTAAAACATGAAATTTATTTCTGTACTAAAAATTCCATTATTCCTAAAAATTACTGCTAAAATTCAATTAATTTCTGTAACTTATAACTAAATTTATTTTAAAATTTAATAATTTTTTTTTAATAAGTATTTAATTATTATTCTTATATATTATCAATTCAAATTTCAAAAAATTTTATGTTGAAAAATTAAGGGTGAAAAAGAAAATTCAAGGACAATTTAAGGTTTTCCGGATTTTCAAAAAACACCAAAATTCAAAATTTTTGTTGCATTTTATAACAAAAATATTTAGAAGTTATTTATCATATTTTTCTGATTTTTCCCTGACAATTTACTACTAAGTTGAAGTCCAACGAAAAAAAATTATTCACTTAGTAAATTAATTAAAAACGACGCTGCAATATTGACACAATAATATTTAAGAAAAAGATTGGTGTTTATATTTTGATAATAATTATTTTACAATTAAATATTAACAGAATTTTTCCAGGTTTTAAAACTATATTTATTATTAATTAGAAAATTATTGTAAAACATCAATAACTTAATTTTTAATTAATATTTAATTATTATTTTTTCATATAGAAATTAAGATTTTTAAAAATTCAATTATTTTTTTATCTTTTATTATTTATTCCTAAAAGAATTATGTGACAATTCATTTTTTTTAAATAATTTTAATAAATTCTTCGTAGAAATTTAGTTAATTTCAAAAATTTGGCAAAACAATTTAATTATTTAAAACGAAATTTTAATAAAATTAATTTCAAGAATTCAATTATTTTCAAAGGTAACGAAATACTTCGCAAAAATCAAATTATGTTCCAAATTACCAAAAGTTCCCGTCAAAATTTAAATTATCTTCATAAATAATAAAAAATTTATCTCACAAATTCAATTTTTTTCAAAAATATTAACAAAATTCTTCTCAGAATTTCAATTATTTGTAACATACAAACTTTTGATAAAATTTCTCAAAAAATGTAATTAATTAAAAAAATTTTACTAAAATTTTTTAAAAGCATTCAATTATTATTTAATAATTTGTTGATAAATTTCAATTATTTAATAAAATGTTTGTTTTTAGAGTTAAATATAGGAATTTTAACTGAAATTAATTTTTAAATCAATATTTATTAGAAAATTCAAAATTTAATTCTTTTGATTTTTATTATTAAACATAACTAATATTATTATTATTTCTTGTCATGGAACAAATTATTTAAAAAAATTTCACAATAATTTCATTTTTCAAGAAATTTGATGAAAATTTTGTATATTACAAATAATTGAAATTCTGCCAAGAATTTAAAAAATTTAATTTATTTAAAAAAATTTTGAAAATAATTAAAAAAACTAATTAATTTTTTCAAGAGTTTTAATTAAACATTTTAAACATGATTTTTTCTCCGAATTATTAAAAGTAATTCTAGAATGTAGAAATAATAATAGTTTTCTACATGTATTTGGACTTTCGTAAATATGTCATTGCAAATATTGAATTTTTGAAAATTAAAAGCTCATTTTCAGTTTTAAATTAACATTTAAAGATTTTTTATTAAAATTTTTGATAACTCAATCATTTTCCATATTTGTAATAAAAATTCTTCAAAAGTTGATTTTCAAAAATTGCAACAAACGACTTGAAAAAAACATTATATTCAATTAAATTTTACCAAATTTCAATTATTCAAAAAGATTTTTATTATAGACAAAATTGAAAAATTTAATTATTTTAAAAAATGATTCAAGCATAATTTTTTAATGATTTGGTTACAGTTATTTTTCGCTCTATAAGAATCGAAGTAAGTTGCATTTTATACCAAAAATCTGGCTGCGAATATGAAATTTAATTTATTTTTCTCTTCATCTCCTTTAAACTGAAGTTAAATTAAAAAAATCGTTTATAATTAATCTGAAAATATAGAAATTTTTTCCTAAAAATGACATACATTTCTTTCTTTGCTGTCAGATATGCAAAAAAAATAACAAGAAAAATTAAACTAAAAGCAGAACAAAATTAATTAGATATTTTTAATTTAATTGGAGAATTTATTGAGAATATGTAAAATTTTGACTAATCGAGAGGTGTGACTCATTATGAATACCATCACGTTTCAAACAATCAATACATTCTGGATTAATATGACAAATTCTTAGTTTCGATTGTTGTGAGAAAATTAATAGCGGTGGAATTTAAATAAAGAAATTATGATACCGAATGAAAGGACGAGAGAATTATTTGAAATGGAGTGTCTCATATTACAATGGTTTTAAATGGGAAGAACTCGTTCAAGTAATTCGACGACAATGAGATTAATTTATTATCTCGAGAATTATTTCTGAACTATGTCTATATATATATACACCGAGTATCAGTTATAAATGTACACAAATCAAATTTCCACTCTATTATCCCATTGTGTCTCAATTCATTAAATTTAATGGAAAAACTGTCATATTTTCAATTTCAATTCAACAACATTTTTCACTCAAATTATTTAAAAATTTAGGAAAAAAATACCTGACAATTTTGTAAGTACAATTTTCTAAAATAACCGGAAATATTTTTTCGCAAAATCGATAAGGTTATGTGTCATAATCATAAATTAGAATTTTCACAATTTTTTTAAAAATATATAGAGAAACGGAAAAAACAAACCTTGTAGAAGTCCAATGAATAGTTCGGAAAAAATCTTTTGTTTAATTTCAAATATACACGTTTAGATGATTAAATTTTTCCTTTTGTAAATTTCTCAACCTTGTCAATGACATGAAAAGAATGCGTAATTTGTGTTTACGATCAAAAATTTTATTACTCTTCAGTTTATCATGAGAAGTGAATTTCTTTATGGGAGATAGTAAAATTATTGAAATTTTCACCAAAGGGATTAGAAAAACATGTGATGGATGAAATACTGTTTGCCGTTAAACAAAATAATAATTGTATTATAACTATATCGAAAGAAAGCCGGCGTTGCCACTTGACATTTCAATCGACCATTAAACATTGTATTCACGACAAATTAACATAAATGTGTGAAAATTTTGGAGAAAATGATAAAAATTAATAAAACATGCAATATTTACATTGTCTACTCACTTTTATAATAAAATTTTTCAAATTTTGACAATATTTCTGTTAAAGCCGGCTCTCGAGCGTTCGTTCCGCCATTAAACAATTCTTGTCAATTTTTATGAAAGCTTCAGTGGCGACATCTGTGGACAATAAGTCACAACTCTGCATTAGAAACCTTAAGGCGCTCTCACAGCTCGGTGATAGCATAGTTGTCATGGTAACACATAAGAGTAAATAAGTCAGAAAATTCTAATAAAATGTTTTTTCTCTCTTACTTCCATGCAGGGAATAGAGCTGCGCCCTTACCAACTCACAATAATGAAAAGGGTGGTAAATTTAAAAAGTTTCTTTCAAATACACCATTTTATGTTTATTGTAATTATATGTAATTTTATAATTATAATAATATAAAATTATAAGTTAGAAATTATTTAATTGAATCAATTTAATTGTCAATAATAATTAAAATAGCAATAAAAAAATAATTAGGTCAAAAATATTTTACTTTTTGAAAAACGATTATTAGGTGTTTTAGCAAAAAAAGAAAAAAAATTATATTATAATAATCGACATAATCTGTCCTCACCTGAAGTTAGCAAAAAAAAGGAAAATTAATTTGTAAACCGTGTGTAAAAAATTGTATGGAAAATTTTATTAAATGTGTAGTGTTTTAATTTGTTAGTTTCCTTAAAAATTAAATTTTGAATAAAATTATTCAAAAATTCAAGAAAATTAAATGAATTTTGAAAGACTTGCAGCTCAAATTTTTAAGTATTTTAAAATTTTAAGCAAATAAGGAACAATAATAATGAGTTAAATATTCATTTTACCAAAGTTATTAAAATTTGAAGAATTTAATTTGGAAATTTTTTAAAAATTAGGTTTTCGAAAAATAGTAATTGAAATTTTTAAAGAAAAAGGTACTTGAATTCACAATAATAATTTTAACAAATTGAAACAATTGAAAATTCTGTAAAATATTATATTTTAAAGAATTTTATTTTTTCTTTAAAAATTGTCTATAAATATAATTATATCATTTTATGAATTTACAAAAATTATTCTATTTAAAGAATTCAATTCTCGTTGTTGAATTCTGATAGGAATTGATTTAACAAAAATTTCAGTTAAAATTTAAAAAAATAATTACATAATTAAACTCTTGTATCAGGAATTTTAAGAATTAACAAAATTTTAAAAGATTTTTAAATTAAATTCCTTGAAAATTTAAGGAAAGAAAAAGTTTTTAAATTTTTATTTTAAAAAATTATTAATAAAATTATTTTTCTTCAAAAATTATTAAAGTTTTTCAATAATTTTATTTAAAAATTCTAAAAAAATGATTGAATTTTGGATGAATTGCAGTTGCAAATTTTAGAAATAATTATGTTTCATATGAGATTTTTTATTAAAATTATTTGAAATTTTAATTCCTCAGGAAAAATAAGTATAAATAAGTTATTAAGTTTTTGATTAACAAAAAGTATTAAAGTTTTGAAAAATTTAATTCACAAATTTCGTGAAATTGTTTCTTGAAAAAATGAAACTTAAATTTTTTAAAAATACTTCTATTTCCGAAAATAATATTAAAAAATTGAAACAAACGAAAATTTTACCAACTTTTATTGAAATAAATTTTTAATTTTAATTCAAGTTGCTGTTAGAATTATTTTGGCATTTGCTATACGAATTGTTAAAATAATTACATTTAATGAAAAACCGTAGGAAAAATTATATTTTTTAAGAAATTAAGAATTTTCATTAAATTTGTAAATGCAAATTTTGAAAGTAAAAATGGAAAAGAAAATTTCACGCGCGTTTAGTTTTGCTAGTTTTTCCAGTAAATTAATATGGAAATAAAGTACAATTTGTAAATTTTAAATAAATTTGAGACTAAATTAAATGAAAAATGTACACTTTTCTTTATTTAATAAATTAAATCATAAATGGAAGATCCAAATTCTTTCTTCCCGGACCCACGTACATGAAACCATAATCGGATGAATTTATTTTGTGATAAAATGCTCCACCGGGCCAAAAACCATTCATTAAAATGACTAAACGACCTCCTAATTCTTTTTGTAAACACCAACATCCTATTTAAAATTTTCAATTAAACATTGTGTATTTTATCAATTTCATTGTATGAACATTACATTTTTTCGATATTAAATAAATATTAATTAAAATGGATTATTAATAGGAATTAATTAATTAATTATTCAATTTAATTTAATTGATTATTTTGGAAATTTAATGAATTAAAATTATTTATAACTTAATTAATAAATGTATTATTAACACAAAATATAACTAATTGCTTCATGATTAAATCCATTTTTCAAACAAATATATATATTAAAAAATTAAAACTACAAATAATTAAAAAAAATTAAATTAAAAGTTTTTATAAAAATTAATTCTTCAGAATTGTTAGTTAAAATTATGATCAATAATTTATTAAATAATTGAATATTTCTAAAAATTGAATTCAGATAAAGAATTTTATCAAAAAATTTTGAAATAATTAAATTTTTTTTCGAAATAAAATTTTCTAGACGAATTACATTATTCGAGGAATTTGGTTTGAATTGTATTAAAAATAATTGAAATTCTATGATAAGTTTTATAATTCATTAAAATATATGAATCTATGTAAAAAATTTTATTATGGCAGCAAAATTTTATTTTTAAGATTTTCTAACTTTTTCCTGACTAACAAATTTTTAAATTATTTAATATTCTACATTGTTGATTGAAATATTTATAATACTTTTTAAGTTACAATTATACTTAAAAACGAAGAAATTAGATAATTAAAAACTGTCTTTTATCAAAATAATATGATTTTGATTATAATAATTTTAAAGTTCTTTCGATCAAAAGTCCCTGAATTTTTCTTGATTTCCATTTTTATGAAAATAATAATTTCTCTGTAATTTGTAAGAAATTAAATATTTGCTTAGAATTTTATTAACAATATTTTTTAAATAATTGGATGTTTTTGAAAAATTTTATCAAAATAAAAGATATTGAAAATCATTGAATTAAGGAAATTTTTTAAATATAATTAAACTTTTAACAAGAATTTAAAAAAATGTTTAAACACAATTGAATTTTTGCAAGGAATTTTAATACTTTTGAAAATAATTGAATTTCTGTAATCATTTTTAACATTTTCAAAATCTAATTTTTTTAGCGTTTTTAAATAAAATTCTTCTATAAATCAATATTATTTTTAATAATTATTTAAACATATATTAAATAGTTTTACTAATTTCAGAAAAATTTGGATTACTAAATTTTTTTAAAAATCTAAGTTTTTTAATGTTTTTAATTAAATTCATTTAAAATTGAAATTTTATAAAATTTTAAATTGAAACCTTTTGAAGTTCACCTATTTATAAAGATTGTATAAACATTACTGTTTTAAAATTCAATTAATTTTGAAATATTTAATGTACAAGTATAAATTTTTCAAGAATTATATTATTTAAAAAGAAAATTTATTGATAGAAATAAAAAATTGAAGGTTTTGCATTAGAACTTTTCCCTTAATTCCCTGATCTATAGTGATTCTGTAATTATTTAATTAAATTTAACTATAATTAATTCATAATTTAATTGAATGTAATTAATTTGTTAATTTTTAATTTAATTTGTTAAAAATTTATCTGCTTTTAATTAGTTTAATTTCTTATTTAATTAAATTGAACCAATTAAGTAATATTTAAATTAAAAGTATTGTATTATAATTTAATTTAGTTTAATCATTTAATTACTTAATTTGAATTTAATAAAATAAGGTTTACATACTTAAATTTAATTAATAAATGCAACTCAATTATAAATTATTTAATTAGGTAATTACTTAATTAAATTGAATTTAATTAATGCAATTTGTTATAAAATTATTATTTGAGTTTAACCAGTAAATTACTAATTTAATTTATTCAATTAATTTATTTTTATTAATAAAAACATTCATTATGTACTTGAAATAAATTAATGATTTTACTTTATTATACTTTTTTAATGAAAATAACTTATTTTAAAATTGAGAAAATCTTATGAAATCTCGCCAGTAATTATATACCTTTTGGTATGTCAGCATCTATGACATCTAAGAAATCAAGAGAATAATTATAATCATGTTTAGTCAATAAATTAGTTTTCCACTTTCTCTGCGGTAATCTTGCATGCTGATAAAAATTCAATTGTTCAGACTCATTAAGTGATAATCCTTGAAAGTTTACATTCTCAATAATATCGCCATTTACAGTTTTCTGCCAACTACCACGGGGTATAATCATTGCATCCTCATTTATTTGCTCCACAATTGCTGCTAAACGATCTTCTTCTTTCAATTCTTTCGACACTGAACCCTAAATATTTTTAAATAACACAAAACTTTTAAAAAACTAATAAAAAAAAGATGATTTTTTAAAAAAAACTTATGCACTTGGCAATAACTTAATCTATTAATAAAATAGTTAAAAATTACTTGGAGGTATTTTTCAAAATTCTTATCGGGTGGGAAGGGGGGATTTAGATTATAAACTTTACTGATAAAACCTGGAATTCCTTGAAATTGTGATGTTGCAAAAGGTGTTAAACATCGAATATATGCATTTGTCTTCGGCATTAATAACCAATTCATACGATCGAAACTGTAAATATAAATATAACAGGGTTGCTACAAAGAATCTTCACATTTTATAATAGTTTCAATTTACATAAAATTAAAAAAAAATTAAATTATTTACACAATTTTTAATAAAATCCTTTGCATGAATTCAATTATTTCTACAAGTAATAAAATTTTTCAAATAATTGCAATTCTTTTAAAAAATATAATAAAAATTCGTAGCAAGAATTTAATTATTCTTCTAAATAACAAAATTGTTCACAGGATTTCAATAACTTTTCATACAATTTTAATAAAATTTCTTTAAAAAAATACATTATTTTTGAAAATTTGATAAAATTTTATGCAAAAATTCAATTATTTTTAAAACTTTTAATTAATTTTTTATGAAAATTGAAATATGTTCAATGCATTTTTATAATTAAAAAAAATTCAATTATTTTCAAAAAATATAATTTTTATTAAATTCTTCAAAAAATGTAATTATTATTAAAAAATAATTTTAAATTCTTGGAAGAATTCAACTATCAAATGTAAATTACTTTTAGTAATTTTTTCAAAAGTTCCTTCAGAATTTCAAAACTCTTCGTTTATAATTCAATTTTACATAATTTCTATAATTCAGAAATTCTTTAATTAATTATTAAAAAAATAAAAACTTGAAATAATTTTTAAAAAAAGTTAAATTAAGATTTTTTAAGAGAATTATAGTGCAGAATTTATAGCATAAACATTCAAAAATTCACGTTGTAATACTTATTATATATTCAATTTTATTATTTTTAAACATACTTGAAATTTTGACGAGAATTCTTAAAAATTTTGAAACATAATTAAATTTCTGCGAGAAATTTTATTACTTTTGAAAATATTCGAATTTCTGCAATCATTTGTAACTTTTCCAAAATTCAATTTTTGCGTCTTTTTATATTATATTTGTTATATTATTATTTATATTATACTTTTTATAAATATTCCTACACTGAAAAATTTAATTGAATCAAATAAAAATTGACTCAAGTAAATGGTTTAATTTTCTATAATCTAATAAATATTTATTTGCATCAATAAAATAATTTTTTTGAAGTAACTAAATATTTATTTGTACAAAAAATTCAATTATTCATCGTAATTAATTATTTTAATTGAGACTAATATCCCTTTAATTGCGTCAATTAATTAATTAATTATTTAGTCCAAATACAAAATTTATTTGCATCAAAACAAAGCAGTTTTTGACCCAAATAAACCTCATATTGTATCAAATAAATGAAATTTTTTATAATTTTTATAATTATAAAAATAATAAAAATTCTATCAATTCTACCTTCTAAGGGACTCAAGCTTGAAAGTATTAGACACTAAATTTTGACAATTAAATTAATTAATTAATTGAGTTAAATAAATTAATTGTTTCAAGTAACTCATTATTTTGGTTTCAATAAGATATTTATTTGATCGAAATATTTTTTATTTGCTTCCATTAAATAAAATATTTGCATTTATCATGCATTATTTGAATTAAATAGTTTAGTTTACTTGAAGCAATAAAAAAAATTAATTGTGTCAAATAATGTTATTTATATCAAATATCCAATTAATTAAGTGAAATAAATACATTAATTCTTTCAAATATCTCATTATTTTTATTTAATAAATTCATTTTATTAGAGTCAATTAATTATTTAGTTGACCCTATTAGGATTTATTTAATTTTAATAAATGTGATTCAAATAATGTAAGTTATTTGCAGCAAATATATATTTTTCAAATAATTTGAATTAATTGAGTCAAATAATTTTTTTTCAGTGTAACTTTCTTCTTATTTTTCTGCTTTCTAAATTTGAATCAGTTTAAAATAACTGATTTAGAAGCAAAAAGTCAGTCACTAATTCAAATAGTAATATTTCTACTGACAATAATATTAATTGTCAGTTAAAAGTTACTAATGTTTCAGTAAATTTTTTATTTTTTGACTGATTTAATTAGTCAAGTTTAACTAAAATTTTTCAGTTATTTTTTTACTGAAAAAAAATTTTACTAAAATGAATGACAGATTCTATTTTCCCTGACTTTCCCTGATTTTGCTGACCTATGGCAACTCTGTTTAACCTCAAAAAATAAATAAAAAATTTGTTTTAAAAAACTTACCTATAATAGTATACTTGACTATTCAAGCAATCCTTTCCATGTCCATAAGCGATGTAATAGTCCTTTTCAATACCATCAATTCTTCCCCAATAATAACATTTATGAAAATGATTTTCCTTTTGTAAAATTAATAAAGAATTCCGTAAAAGTAGTGAATTTTCAGCTCCAATACACATTCCAGTGTAAGCAATATTATCCAAACTTTCTAGTAATCGTAAACAATCCATTTCATCGAAAGACTCCTTTATTTATGGGTAATTTATTTATTCCTTTTATTTTTGACAGCAGAAGAGAAGAAAATTTTCAAATTTGCTATAAAAGACGGTGATGAAGCAGTGTTGCCACCATTGACCAGTTGAAAAGCGTTAATGTGTGGCTGAACCCCTCTTGTTTCTAAAGTTTCCTACTGTTAAGTTTGTTTCACAATGTGAGAAGGCGCATTTTACACCAAATGTGGATAATTGACACCAGCGCCAAGAGTTGGTGGTCAATTTGTAAACTTGAATTTGCATTGAAATGGAGTTCACTGAATATCCCCTGCCATTGTGAGTTTTCAATGTTTTCATATTCAGTGTTGTCAGGTTCATTCTACTGGTAGAAGGTCGTGGGTATTCGTTGGTGACGCGAGGAACAGTAAATATGGCTGCTGGTTTTTGTGGTACGAAGAAGCAAAAGCTGAACAATTCCTCCAGCATTCATTGTGATGGATCAGCTGTGATACAAAATGGAACAATACGAAATTCACTAATTGTACATCCCGAAATGGGCTTCTTCTGCTTCGACGTACTCTATTGCCAGCTGCATCAGCTTGACCCTCCAAAATCGCCCAACTTTTGTAATGATGCATTGTATGTATACATTATCCCCACCAATTTCTTAATAATATTGTTTTCCTTCTCTTTCGCACTCAAGTCAATTACGATACAATGCCCTTCTCTCTTTATCTCACGCACTTATTGCTTTGTTTAGATTGTCTTTATTTACAAACAAATTCTTTAAACATTTTTTTCTTTCCTTATTTACAAAACTTTTTTTTTGCGAAATTATTATTTTTTAAATAAGATTTACTTTGATTCGGGTAATGTATCTGTAGGTAAGTTGATACATTTTCTTTGTTGTCCCTCTTGACAAAGAAACGGGCGAAGCTTTCTTTTACATAACTTTCGTTTTTATATAATAATAATATAGAAAACCAGAGGGTTGTCAATTATTTTCATATTTTATTTATATTGAATATGTAATTTCGACATTTTTGTAATCGATGATGTGAATTTTTTCAGTCCTTTATTTGTGACATGGAGTATTGGAAAAGATAAACGACTTAGAGGTTGTATAGGAACATTTAATGCAATGCAATTGCACGCTGGACTTCGAGAATATGCGGCAACAAGGTAATTTAAATTTCCCGTTGATTTAACATTTTGGTAATTGACTTTAAAAACAAAATCTTGCAGTGCTTTTAAGGATTCTCGATTTAATCCGATTTCACGAGACGAATTGCCCAGTTTACATGTCAGCATTTCAATTCTTCGTCATTTTGAAGATGCTATGGATTATTTAGATTGGGAAATTGGTCTCCATGGGATTCGTATCGAATTCCATGATGAGAGAGGAAGCAAACGGACTGCAACATTTTTACCTGAAGTTGCTAAAGATCAAGGTAGGGATCATCGTTTTCTCGAGATAATTTTTTCCTTTAAATATTCCCTTTAATATTCCATTCAGCGACTATTTTCAAAAAAGACGACTTTTTTAAAACTTATTTTCAAAAAATGTGACTTCCTCGACTTTTCTTCAAAATATTTCAATAAAATACTTCTTTTTGGTACTAAATTCAAGAAATGGAGGGTTGACACAAAAAATGTTAATAAAATTCTGTTCAAAAATTTAATTACTTTCATAAGTAGTAAAAATTCAAGAATTCTATTATTTTCAGATTTTTTTTATATAGATATTGCTTCGCAATAATTCCATTATTTTCATAAATAATAAAAGTCACCTTCGAGTTTTCAATTATTTTTAATACAATTTCAATCAAATTCCTCAAAAATTGTAATTCTAATGGATGCAGGCACTTATCCGAATAATCGAGTAAAGTACGAATTAAACAAATTTTTGATTCATAATTTTATGTATTTATTTGCAAATGTATTGAAATAAGACTGAAACAAACTAAAACTTTTAAAGTCAACATTAATAAATATTTAGTTAGAAATATTTCAAAATATTTACATAAACATTTTCTTAAAATCATTAAAATACTTTAAAACGCAACATTTCGTGTAAAAATTAACGTTTTTGAATTGAGTTGGGATTTAAAATAGAAGTTAACGGCTTGAGACCTTATAAACTTTATATTAAAAAAATTTTTTCTAATTTCAAATTTGTCCGGATAATGGAGTCTCTACTGTATTATATTATTATATTATAATAATCGACGTAAACTGTCATCACCTGAAGTTAGCGTTGTTTTATTACAATGTTTTGTTTTGTTGTTTAAATTGATATGTTCTAGAAAATTAAATTTTGGAAGACTCGCAGTTGAAATTATTAAGTGTTTTGAAATTTTAAAGAAATAAAGAACAATAATTAGTTAAATATTTATTTTACCAAAGTTATTAAAATTTGAAGAATTTAATTTGGAAATTTTTAAAAAATTAGGTTTTTGGAAAATACTAATTCAAATTTTTTAAAGAAAAAGGTACTTAAATTCAAAATAATAATTTTAACAAATTGAAACAATTAGAAATTCTGTAAAATATTATATTTTAAAGAATTTTATTTTTCCCTCTTTAAAAATTCTCTATAAATATAATTATATTTTTGAAATTATATCATTTTATAAATTTACAAAAATTATTCTATTTAAATTTAATTCTCGTAGTTGAATTCTCATGGGAATGGATTTAAAAAAATTTCAGTTAACATTTTAAAAAATAAATTAAATATTTCAACCGTTATAACAAGAATTTTAGAAATTAATTAAATTTTAAAAGGTTTTTAAATTAAATTCCTTGAAAATTTAAGAAAAGCAAAAATAAAAAATCTTTAAATTTTTATTTTAAAAAATCTTTAAATTTTTATTTTAAAAAATTATTTTAACATTTTTCTTTAAAAATTATTAAAGTTTTTCAATAATTTTATTCAAAAATACTAAAAAAGTAATTGAATTTTGGATGAATTACAGTTGTAAATTTTAGAAATAATTATATTTCATGAGGTTTTTCATTGAAATTATATTAAAAATTTTAATTCCTCAGGTAAAATAAATATGAATAAGTTTTTAAATTTTTGTTTAACAAAAAGTATGAAAGTTTTGAAGAATTTAATTCAGAAGATTCATAAAATTATTTCTTGAAAAAATGCAACAAAAATTTTAAATAAAACTATTGATGTTTTTGAATAGTTTTTCAATTAAAGAAATTCGTAAATAAATGTAACACAACATTATTTTTATAGTGAATTAGAGTATTCTTTAGTGTCATAAAAAATAAAAATTTTATTTGGTAATCAAAGAAAAGTTAGGAAAAATGTATTATTATAAATTTTTTTATTTCGATTTTTAAAGTATAAAAAATTTTGTAGTCTTGTTGATTTTGTAGTCTTTTTTAAATTATTTTATTATGATTTTTCAAAATTATATTTTTGAGAGTTTTATTTCCAAATTTGTAAAATAATTAAACTTTCCTAAAATTGAAAATGAAAAATAATGAAAATTAGTTATGAAAATTGATATTATATTATTTTAAAAATAAATTTGATTTTTCATTTTAATTTAAATTTTTAAGAAAATTTATTAGTTCTTGAAAATTGTTCAAAAATTCTTTTAACAGATTTTATTATTTTCTTAAAATTGTTTTATTGTTATTTTTTTAAATTCAAATGTCTTAAAAAAAAGTAAATCATAATTTTTAAAAGATTGCTTTTTTACAATTATTTTTAAAATTTTAGAGATATTTTGTATTTGTAGGTTTGTAACTTAAATTCTTTAAAATTTTGATCTTGAAAAACTTTCATTTATTTTAAAACTAAAGAATAATTGGATTTTTACTTTCGTGAAATTTATAATGTTTACAATCGACTATTTAGAAGTAAAAATGATTTTTATTGTTATTTGTATAGCTTTTTGTTTATAGGATTTTTTACGTAATTTCTCGATTAATTATTTAAAAAGAAAATTTTGTAAACAAAATATTTTATCATTTTCTGACTAAGGTTAATTTAATTTAAATATTTCGTTGTAGGTTGGGATCAGACACAAACAATAGACTCTCTATTGCACAAAGGAGGCTTTAAAGGTTCTGTAACTCAGGACTTGAGACGAAATGTTAAAGTAACACGTTATCAGAGTGAAAAAGTGACAGTGAGTTATCAAGAGTATATGCATCATTGGCAGAGTCGAAGATGCTAGCAGATGGCTTGGGATCAATTCCAAGGTCCCACGACCCTGATTAATTCACCATCAATGACAGCTCGTTACAATAATTCTGTTTCAATCAATCCTCAATCCTTGTTCAATGCAACACACCGCAATGTTTTCATGACCAATAATCATCCTCCTTCTCATCATCATAATAATCTCGTGATGATTCCACCGAATCATTCATCTTTTATCCAACCACTTCCTATGCCCAGACCGGATTATCCGCCATTTTGGTGGGATCGTCCTGGACCCTCATATCTTCAACCTCACCTCCATCCTCGAGTCAATCGACTCGCAAATCAGGATACGACTGAACGTGAGGTGCGCAAACGAAAATGACACTGGAAACGGATCGTTTTTCTTAGTTTTCATTGTTTAAAGTGGTGCCTACTTTATTTTATATGTTTTTCAGCCTTCACAATTAATTATAAAAATTAATTTTTTGAAGAAATCCTTCAATATTATAATTTTCGACTCTCTTTTGCTTCTCACGAATTTCGAATCACTTTAATTTGTGACGATAATTTAAAACAATATTTGAAACGACGTAAAAATTCTTATTCGAAGGATAACTTCTAAAAGGGAATTTTTGAATATCATAAAACAAATAGTAATTTTCGTAATAAACAAAAGATAATTATAAATTTATTTAATCGCATCGTATAATTAGTTTACGACTTAATTACGGGATATCATTCTTTTTATTTTTCTTTACAATAAATGTAGATTTTGCTAGTGGAATGCACATTTATTACGCTATTTGCGTTAATTGTGCTACCCCTACTTTTTTATGACTATTAAATAACTCTGAACTTGAAAGATATAAAATCAACTAAACTTTTCCTTTAAAAAAAAAAATTGTAAAATTTTTGAAATAAATGAGGTCTTAAGTCCTTAACTTAAGGAGGTCCCATAGTCGGTTCTATCTCTACATTGAGCTTTAATGGAAAAATCGCATCGACTATGACACTGCCATAATGTTAATTTTTCAATCTGATATTTAATAAAAACACATTTTCACTGATTTTTCCAATTTCTTTATGTCTTCTGAAGAAATTAATGTTTCTTAACAATCATAGAGTTATTTGAATCGTATTTAAAGTTTTCGAACATTCATTAACATATTTGAATAGTATTTTTTTTAAAAATAAAATTGAGCTTTTTTACCAGAATTTATCTACATTTCTTTAGAAAATGAGAGAAAAACAAGAAAATTCGAAAAATTATTATTGCTATTAAGATTTTAAAAAAGATTTAGTAAAATACGTTATTACAAAAAATGTTTAAACTTTAAATAAAGTTTTTGATTAAATACTAAATTTTAAAAAATTATTTTTCACTTGTAAAAGTAACATTAAAATTTTCCTTTTTTCATTCAACTTTCTCATTTTCTAAAGAAATGTAAATTTTAATTCTGGTTAAGAAGCTTAATTCTATAAAAAAATACTATTCAAATAAGTTAACAAACGTTTAAAAAATTTAATTTCTTCTAAAGATTGAAGTTTAGAAATTTTAAGGAATAATTTTCAAGTGCAAATTAAAATGAAAAATAAATTATTGAAAATTATCTAAAAAAGTAATATTTTTTATGAAAGTAACTTTTAGAATTTTTTCATTATAATTTTTAAAAATTAAATTATTTGCAATATATTCAGTTACGTATTTTAGAAAAATAAAATAAATAAAAACAATCAACATTTACATTTTTTACAATTATTTTTAACATTTTGTGGAAAACATTCATATTCGAAATTTTCAATTAAAATTCATCAAAAAATTAGTTTTCTTTAAAGTGTACAAAAATTATTTTTAAAAAATTCTATTATTATTGTAGAAAAATTACAAACACAAAAAAAGAAAATATAAAGACATAGAAGATATAAGATGTATAAAAAAATTTTTTTAAATTCCGTGAAAAACGGGTTTTTGTTAAATATTTATCTCTAATTGTACAATTAATATTTTTTTGTCGTTAAGGTGTCATTTCTTTCCGAAATTTTACCAGTTTATTGAAAATAAAAAGGAAAAATTGTAGTTATTTAATATTCATAAAAAAAGTGTCCTTCGCACAATTACCGCCGTAGTATTTTTAATAACACTTATTTCATTTAAAATCAATTTAAAACAGAATTCTACTGTTCTCAAATTTATATTATATTGAGAAAAAAAAAATATTTGGCGTGTTCTGTGTGTGTATATATAGAAATATTCTATCGAAAAAATTTAAGACTTGACAGAAGTATTTTTATTCTTTTCAATAAACTCCAGTCGAAAATACTTTTCGAAAAATTGTGAAAATACTCTGGGGAAAAAAGATTTTAAGAAAAAAAAAATTCTATAAAGTATTTTATTGAATGAGAATATGGGTTGAAATTAAAAAAAATTTACAGCTTCTGTCAACAGTTTTTCAATGAATTATCATGTCAATGATCTATGAAATAAGCGTTAAAATGCTATTTAAAGAAAAATTTCCCTGTACTAATGGTATAAATAAATGTCTCGTTATTATAAAAAAAGAAGATAGATAATTGCGTTTAAACGTGTAAAATAAAATTCTATCTATATGAAAATATTGTAAATAGAAAAGTGTACATTTCTAAAAACTTGGTTTATACCATTGCTACATCGAAGTAACTATAAACATGGTTGCACTTCAGTCCAGTTTTATTTTTTTTTCCCTATAAAAAGATGTTCCTGAAGTTAGCGTTAATGCTCAGCGTCGAAAACAATTGTTTTTTGGTGATAAAAAAATGTCATTATTTTTAAGTTGGGGAGAAAAAATCACATTCTCAACCAAAACATTTTCTTTTTTCCGATTTCGTGAAAAAAATTGTTTAGCATCGACGCTAAATTCAGGGACCTGTAAAAAGACATTAAAGTCATTAAAGACATTAGCAGTTAAAGATTGTTGCTCAAAGTGCAAATATTTATAATATAAAAATAAGGTAACGAAAAAAAGAAATAAAATATTTTTCTTTTAGATCTTAATTCAGATCCAGGTAATTTAGATCTAGAAAATTTGTAACTTTAAATTTATATTCGATTCTCAAAAAAGTGAGGAATATACCTCATTGCAATTAAATTAACTGAAATTAATTTTTACACTGGCAATTGAATGAAATAAATTACTTTCATTAATGTTTTCAGTATTTTGTATTAACTTTATTCTCAAGAAGAATAAAAAGTAAATCTATTTGTGAATTTAAAAACTTATGAATATTGTCTTGAAAACACTGGATTGTTGTACACTATGATTTGAACAGAAAAAATATCCGTCGCTTAAAATAATAAATTGCCGTTTTACACACGGAAATCATCTGATGTCCCATTAATTAAAATAATCATCAACCCTTGTTAAATTCATGTTCGATAAGATGCAAATGTGTACTTCGTATTAGATAATAATGTCACAAAAGTTATTTGACTTAAAAAAAACCTATTCTCCTTTTTCAAAAATCCCTGTAGAACAATTGATTTAATTCACTGCCAATTTATCCATTTATTGTATCTCACGAGCTTCTTTTGTATCTTTGTTTATATATATAAAAAATGTTTAAAAAGTCGTTATCCTAGTTTTCAATATTGTGAATTGCGAAACAAAAATTAAGAATTTGTTTAATTTACGAAAGTTATGAAAAGTTCTTTAATTATTATAGTTTTTAATAATATTCAATAAATGTTTTTTCTAAAAAAAATATATATATATATATAGATACAAACTTGGATAAATTATGTCTTTATCATATTGATAGACTTAATGGCTTAGAAGAATGTATTTAAGATTATTTTATGCAATAATCTAGATGTTCTAGCCACAATAAAAAAAAGTATATATATTATAATGTTAATGATCTCAGACTTCGAAAATTTTTTTTCAAAAATATGCTACATGTTTATAAATGGTATTGTGATTGTCTAGTGTTAATCGGCAGCTTATAAATATTTCGCTAAAATGAAAAATTTGTTTCTTTTAAATTACTATAGCTTTATAGCAATTTATATCAAGAGGAAAAAAAATGATAAAATATTTACGAAGTCGATAGGAATTTTAGGTAATTAAATATATTGAAGTCAGATATATTTCTCTGCCTGGAAAAAAAATCATTAATCGAACAAACAGTGCCTGCAAACGTGGTTTCAGTTCAACTAATGAAATCCATCAAGTTTGGCATAAACTTATATTAAAATTGATAAATATTATCAATTTGTATAATACTGCGGGGATTGAGGAATAAAAGTGAACTTTATATTGCAATTAAAATTACTTGTCTATCTTTATCCTATACAAAAAATTTCTTTTTTTTTTAAAAAGAAAAAGGTAACTTTTCCCAATAACTATTTTTTACTTTTTTGCTTTAATTCTTTTTACTCAAGAATAATTTTATGTTTTTTTGTTAAAGATTAATTTAATTACAGTGCTCTAAATAAATCCGTAATTTGTTTGATTAAAGTATAAATATTAATAATAAAACTATTCTCTAAAATTTTATTATTTTCATAAATGTTAAAAATCTCATTAACATTTCAATTGTCTTTAAAAATAATAAAATTCTTCGCAGAAATTAATCAATAAATTATTTACTTTTGTATTCAAATACTTGAATTTTCGTAGAATTTTCTAACAAAATTGATCTTAAAATGAATTGCATTTAAAATTTTATATAATAATTAAATATTAAATTTATTATAGCGTGAATTTTTATAAGGTTTAAAATTTTTTTGTACTTTGATTATTTTATGAGGCATTCTATTTCAAAACGACCCCCTGTTTTGTTACTAACAGTTTTGAAAGATAAATTCTTGAACTTTATGATAGTAAAAAGCTTTTAAAAAAATAACGTAATTCAAAACACGTTATAACCGATTTTTATAAAATTGATGTCAAAAAAAAACTCGATTATTATATGAAAAGTTTGATAGTGAATTATTAAAATAGTTGATAATTTTTTTTAAATTTAAACCAAAACTGTTCGAAAAATGATATTTTTTTAAAACTAAAAAATTTTCATATTAAATTTCAAAAAGAACATTTTTTAAACTAACAATGTCAGGTAAAAATATACGCGCGTATAGTTTATAAATGTAGAACTAGTTTAAACGTAAATAAAAACAACTTTATTAAAACTATTATAAACTATTTGTTTCTGCGCTGAGAATTTTTTTCGGCAATTATCAGCGTTTCTTGTAGATTATACAATTGTTGGGCTTCATAATATGTTACACCGGTAGCCATTAGACCATTAAAAGCAATTAGAAGAAGAATCCGCCCAGCAAATGGTTTAGTTAAACTTGACCACAGTTTAGCAAGTTCTCGCCATTCTGTGTAGTAGGGCATTCTCACTCCAATTCTTACTGCTATCTGAATACAAGAAAATGATTTGTTTTTAATATAAAAATACACGATTGCATTAACAAAAATTAAAAAACAAAAATGCTCACCATTGCAGAAAGAACGGGAGATATAATTAGAGGATAAATTACTCCTGTAGAAATTTGCAGTAAAGATGCTCTCGTTTGTACACAAACAGGACACGGAGTTTTTTGAAGCAGAATATCTGATATGACGTACTGAAAATAAATTTACAAAAAAGAAAAGAATTATTGTTACTTTAAATATACTCAAAAAAAATTCTTTTTTACAAGTTAATCAAAGAAGCGAAACTTTATAAATATGCAAAAAATAGAATTTATAATATTAATTAGAAATAAAATTTTTTTATTCAGAAAAAGTAGAATTGGTTAGAGAAATTTCAGGGATTTTTATTGAAAGTACTGGACAAATATTAAACATTGGAATTCTAAATTTTTTGTTTGTTTGTTTGACTTAAAAATTATGAAATTATTATGAATCCTAATATAAAACCTTCAATTTTTTCTATTTCTAAAAAAAATTTATCTACTTTTTATAAATGAGAAGTAAGTTTTCAAAACCTGATAAATCCAAATTTTGTCATTTCGAGAAATTTAAACAAATGACAATTTTCACATAACCATTAAAATTATCTTTAATGTAGAAAAAATGTAATAAATAATTCATTTTTAAATATTTTTTCTATTTAAAACGCTATGTTTGTAATTAAATTCTATTGTAATAGGGAATTTAAAGGTTTTAATAATTTTTTCTAAAAAAAAAAGATAGAAATTAAAGATCATCAAGGCTAGGCCAAAATACTTTTTAAACTGAAAATTCTTTATTAATAAATTCTTTTTTCTTAAATCGAACAGTGATAAATGGATTTCTAAAGATTTTAATATTTTAAATATGTGTTTATCTCAATTTTTATAAAAATGGATTTATCAACTTTTGAAAAATTGCTCCTCAAATATTTAAATAAAATTTTCCAAAAGAATTCAATTATAAAGAAATGTTGAATAAAATTCTATGAAAACATTTCATTTTTCACATAAATAATTGTTAAGGGAAATAACAATAATAAAATTCATTTTATGAATTGAATTATTTTCATAAATGAGGAAACACATCGTAGAATTTTAATTATTTTAATTATTTAATTTTTAATTATTCTTAAAAATAAAAATTATTAACATTCGTGAAATGAATTGAATTATTCAATAAATTATTTATTTTTGTATTTAATTTAATTTTCGTAGAATTTTATAGCAAAAATTAATTTCAGTTAAAATTTTAGAAATAATTAAATTTTGAAAAGTCAGGGAAAAACAAAATTAAATTTTTGTGCCAACCCTGATTTTATGGATTAGTTTGAAGTAAATCCATTGATAAATATTTAAATTCTTTTTTACGTTTACAAATAATGAAGCTTTGTTGAAGCGTTTTTCTGAAACTTATTGTTTCTAAATATTATGAGAAAATTGATAAAACAAATTAAGTTTCTCTGTGTTAAAAAAAAAAAAAATCCTAAAAATATGCATTTTTCCGCTGATTTAAATATATTTAACTCAGCGGAAATTTTATTCATTTGTAAGTGTACTTACAAATGAATAAAATCAATTTTCGATAAATAAATACCTCCATGTGAAGATAACCTGCTCCAACAGTAGCAGAAACAATTGTACTAAACAATGTTGTTACATATCCATGGTGTTGTAGTTTTAATTTTCTTCTATAGTATTTGCCAATATATAAACCTGTCACACCGGCTATACTTATTAAACTGTTAAAACCATATTTGAAAGCCCATCTAAAAAAGAAAATATTTCTACAAATATTTCTATAATTATATTCTCTAAGCATATTTCTATAAATTTACGCATAACTTAATTTAATAATCACTATAAATATATTATTTAATCTATATTAATAAGAGATAATTTAATTATATTAAAGAATTTTATGGAAATATTTTAAAATAATATAATTTCTTCATAGAGTTTTTTCTATTCATGAATGATGAAAATAGTTCAATTATTACTCAAAATTTTTAAAAATTAATTGGATTCTTTAGAAAAACGTTACAAAAATTATTTTTAAAATAACTGAATTCTTATGTAGATTTTTATAAATAATTGAATTGCTTAAAAGTATTTTATTTCAATGTTTGAAAAACAATAAATAATAATAATTAATTAGTAAACTAAGAATTTAAAAAAAGTTTTAATCTAAAATTATTCAAAAATTTATTTAAAAGAAAATTGTTGTAATTTACACAATAAAAATGAGTTGAATAAATGTGACAAATTTTATTTTATAAAACAAATTTCTACTTATTACCTTGTAAAAAAAAATATTTTTATTGTTCTATACTTAGTAATAATAATCTTTTTTCAATTATTTAAAAGAAAATTCTAACCTCGAAACCATAAAAAAAACTTGTGAATAAATGACAGAAATATTTAAGTGAATTAAGTTATTAAAGAAAGGAAGATAACATTTTGGAAAAATTGAGAAATGAAATTAGAAAATAAATTATACTTAATTATTTAAATTTAAATTAAATGTACACTTCTGATGGTCTCGGCCAGTTCCTTATTAATTTCCATTGATAATCAACCGCCTCATCTTCATTCAAAAGTACAGCATTTTTGGGAACATTTGTACGATGTAAATTTGCTTTCTGTAAAGCCATTATTTTGCAAAATTAGTTTCTTCTATGTACAAAACGTATTTCATACTTGTTTACTTAAAATACATTGTTATTGAAAAGTAAAATCGAAAATAATAATAAGCATAAGAATTTTTGTCGGTGAGTCGTCTGCTAGTATTTTATAACGCAGTGATGGGAATGTGGACTAAAAATATTATATTGTGTGCTTTAATTACCCATCCCTGGATAAAGTGCACAATGCGCTTGCGTAGTTGGATTTGAACAAAATCAACCCTTAAATTCAAAAAGTTCCAACGTGTTCAAAAAGTTCTTCTGGGATATTTTTTGTTCTTTATTTAAGTAACAAGCAAAAATCTAAAATTTTAACTGAAATTCACTTTTATGAAATGAAAAACAATTTTTATTAGAAAATTCTACAAGAACTTAGTTTATTTAAATGCAAAAGTAAATAATTTATTGAATAATTGAATGTTTCTCAAAATTCAAGTCCCATAAAGAATTTTAGTAACAAATATTTTAATAATTCAATTCTTTTGTCGAATTTTATTAAAACTTGCATGAAAATAATTACTTTTTTCAAGGAATTCAATTATAATTGTATGAAAAATAATTGAAACGCTGCGATGAGTTTTATGAGAATTTTCAAATTTATTCGTTTACAATTCAATTTTACAAATAAATTTCAATTATTCGGAAATTCAGCCATTAAATATATATTGAAAAATAAAAACTTGAAATAATTTCAAGAAAAATCCTATTAAACTTTTAAAAAGATTTAATTCTACAGAACATTTTGGCAAAAATATGAAAAATTAAGAATTTCAATGACTTTAGTTTGAAATTTTTTTAAAATATAATTATTTTTGAAAAATCCACGTTATAATGCTTTTAATACTTAAGTATAACCTAAAATTTTAACTAAAATTCATTTTTAAAACCATTTTTCTTAGTAAATTCTATGACAATTCAATTATTTAAATACAAAAATAAATAATTTATCAATTTTATGTTGAAATTTAATTCTCATATAAAATGTTATCAACAAATTTTTTAAATCATTAAATTCTTTGGACGAAATTTAATAAGATTTTTAAGAATAATTACGTTTTTCAAGGAATTTGATTAAAATTGCATTAAAAATAATTGAAATTCTGCAATGAGTTTTATTATTTATGAAAATAATTGAATTCCTAAAAGAATTTTATTATTCATAAAAATAATTAAATCTCTGTAGAAATGTTATTATTTATGAAAATATTTGAATTATTGCAAAAAAATTTGTAAATAATTGAATTCCTGTAAAAAATGTTTATTATTTATGAAAATAATTGAATGTTTGCGTTGAATTGTATATTCAAATTTTTTTAATAATGTAATTCTTTTGGAAAATTTTATTGAAATAGTAGATACACGGTGAATCGTTAGGTATTAAAATAACACCAAAATGGATTAAAATAACACTAAATTAGATTATTTTAATCCTTTTTGGTGTTATTTTAATATCTAACGATTTATCGTTTATTGAAAATTATGGAATTTTAGAAAACTTTTGAAAATAATTGAAATTTTGACAAGAATTTCATTAAAATTTCGTAAAATAATTGAATATCAGAGAAGAAAGTGTTGCAGAGATTATTTAAATCCATTCTGGTGTTATTTTAAAACTTCACGTTTTACTGTGTATATTTCAATAAAGTAAAATAATTAA
Source organism: Leptopilina drosophilae (assembly GCA_032873175.1). NCBI lineage: Eukaryota > Metazoa > Arthropoda > Insecta > Hymenoptera > Figitidae > Leptopilina > Leptopilina drosophilae. The sequence continues at coordinate 23,446,108 of CM065483.1, forward strand.
ATCTTTCGTTTAATTATTAAGTATTAGTGAAAATTGTTTATTAATATAAAATTAAATTATTTAAAATTATATTTAAAGAAAATAATGTAAATAATTATATATAGGTACTTTAACTGAAAATTATTAGTAGTAATAATTGTTATTTTATTCATTTATTTACAATGAATGATTTTTATTGTTTTCTAATAAATATATACAAAATAAATGATTTTTTATTCTAAAACGAATTTTGAATTATTCGTTTTTAATTATTTGTAATAAATAAAAAGTAATGAATTAATTGTTATAATAAAATGATGAATATATCCAGGTAAATCGTTAGGTGTTAAAATAACACCAAAAAGGATTAACATAATCCAATTTAGTGTTATTTTAATCCATTTTGGTGTTATTTTAACACCTAACGATTTACCGTGATTCAATTAATTTATAGTATAAACATAAAAAATATTATATTTTAATAAAGTAAAAGATAGTTCAATCTTTTGATTATATAATTACTTAGATATTAAAAAAATTATAAATTATTTATAAAAAATTATGTCATTAGGTATTATATAATACAAAAAAAAAGAATTAATCAAAAGTATTAATTGATGATTTGAAATTAATTAATATTTATGAAATAAACAACAATTAGTAATACTAACCAATTTTTTGTATACATAGTTTTTACTAAAATTAAAATTTTTTTTCCGCTCTCAATAATTTCTAAATTATTTCCGCTATACTTATACTTATATGTGAATTGGTGTTTTTAATTATTATTTTTATTTTTTTACTAGAATTTTTTGACACAAGTGTAGAACAACATTAAATTGTAACGCATGGAACCAAAAACTTTGATTGTTGCCAATTTAACGAAAATAAAAGTTTAATGTAATTAAGCATAAAATGACTATAACTTCAGGTGTGGACAGAATGAATTAATGAAAGAATGACTACGAAGAAGAATTTTCTTAATAAATTTTGCAAAATTGTAATTCCATAGTTTTGTTGAAAGTCGAAAAAATCACGAATATTGATTTCTTGTTAAAAAGATATAATATATGTTTTCAGTATTAGCGAATTCGACAATTAACAACTTTTTTTACTTTGTAAATAATAGGGGCTAATGAAACATAAATAAAGAAATGTGAGTGATTTGGTCGTCGCGAAAAAAGAGGTCTGGGAAAATACTGGTAGATGTCACTGAATATACGATCGATTTTAGGAAAGATTGGCAAAGGGGGAAATCTCCGACATCATCAGCTGATTATGAGGATTATTTGCGGAAAATATTTTTTGCGAGAAAAGCAGCAGCAGCAGCAAGTAGACACACGGCACGGCAGGCAGGGTGGTTTATTGTAAAGTTCATGTGGCGACGCCATCGACCAATCAGACCAGCCGTCGCCAGTCAGTTTTCCGGCTGCTAAACTCGGGTGACGCCATATTGCCCTGGTCGTGGCGGCGGTTGTGTTTATATTCGTTTGTTTAGCACGTTTTTTCAATTCACCGGTTTGTTTATCGTGAGTGAAAAAAAATCGTGCGTGTTCCGTGATAATATCGCCATCGTGGGCAATTGTCGTCTCAGTGATAATCGTGTTCGTATCGCGTTTTTAAAATCCGTGAAAAAAAGTGGTTATACAGTGTTTTCTTCTTACCCTCTGTGTGATTTGGAATTTTCATTTCTCAACCCCTTGAGATATTTAAATCGTGTCCTCTTGGAGAATTAGTGGATTTTTGAAAAATGCCTGTTCGAAAACAAGGTGGTAAGCCAATTATGTCAATAATTCTATTTTTATTGATTTGCAACAATATTTTCTCGTGATTTTAATTCGTTGGGGGAAAGAAAGGTGGAGTGCTTTCGGGTCACTTGGTCAGCTGTCATTGAGAACTGTCAATCGCAAATACTTCCTGTATTTATAATCCTTTTTTCTGATCAAATAGTTTTCACGTGAGGAATAACATTTTTCCTCGGTTTTATATTTCTGGAATTTAGCATTTATTTCTAAAATTAACTTTAAATTGAGATTTATTCGGTAAATAGCCAGGGGATTTTAAATTTGTGACCTAATTTCACAACATTGGGAGATGATTCCGATTTTACCTGTGAATTGTTAAATACTATTGTCAGTTGATTGTTATTATTTTTTTTCAACCGATCAGAAACTAATTTCAAGAGATTATTAAAAAATTATTAAAATCAATTTATTTGACAGTAAATGTTATTGTTTTGGTTAAGGTTGAAAATCGATTATTAAAGGGAATGACGCAGTTTCGTTGAAAATTCACGAGAGAAATTTCATTAAATTTTCTTTTTTTTCGCTATATTTATATTTCACGTGACTTTTGAATAATTCATTTTAATATAAAATTGAAAAACTTGCTGAATATATTAAAAAAATGTGAAAGAAATGAGAAAAAAAATTTGAAATATATTTGAACAATATTTCATTTTTTGAAATTAAAATAACTGGCTTGTTATGTTTAATATTTGTTCTTCTTCACTGTACTGTTTTTTATTTTGTTAAGAAGTATTTTCATGATTTTTCATTTTATTGAAAATAATTGCACATTTCGAGAAATATAAAATTGATGAAAAATGGAATAATTAATGTTCATTGAGAGCTTTTTGGTGAAGAATAATAAATACACTCACTCCCCCACTCCTTCGATTTAGAGTCAATAGGGAAGTATTTCCAGGTCACTAGAAATTATTAGTTTGCTTTGAACACAGAGTTAAGATTATTGAATATCTGCCAATAATTATTGACTTTTCATTATATATTATTTAGAAGGTTAAAGGTCTAAAATTCTATTTTTATTTTATTTCTTGTATAGAGTGACGCAAAAGTTTATTATTATATACCGTTAATTTTAGATAAAAGTACAATTAAACTGATATTTAATTAAATTAAAAGAAACTTCCTTGCTCGACAAATTGTGAACTGAAAATTTCTTTTACAGAAAAAAGGAGATATAAAAGGAGAAAAAATACAAGAAACTTAAATAGGGAAGTAATTTGTTCGTAATAAAGTTTTCTTAAACTCTTTCATTTCTGACCTTTCTTTTACTCTTCTGCACCTCAACGGAATTTTGATTATTTATTTACTGAAACACTGTACGGGCATACAAATAAAAAATATATTTATTTATTATTTAGGCATGTGAAGTATTTTTATTAATGTAGGCCATAAATTTTTTTAATTTACTGGAAAATATTTTTTTAAAACTAAATAGTTTTAAAAAGACATTTTATTTTTAGAAACGAACCATAAATTGCTTAAAATTTTGAACAAATATTGTAACTTTCATTACCTTTATTTTTTTACTTTCAATTTGTATTTTTTTATTAAAAAATTATAATGGAAATTAGTTCTTAACTAAATGAAAATATTTAATTTACATTATTTTCCATTTCATTTAGTAATGTTTTAAAAATAGTTTATAAATATAGTCTAACATTATTTAAACATTAAGAACTTTGTAGGATTATTTTTCTTTTTGGTATTAATTTTTAAGAATATTTAAGCAAAAATATTGAGTCATTTGAACGTTCAGAACTTTAGGAATGTTGTTTATTCCCTTCTTGTGTAGTATTTTTCAATAATATTTAAGCAGAAAATACTGTTTATTTGAATATTAATAACATTAGAAATTTTTTTTTATTAAGTAACTAAAAAATTCGTTTATTTAAATGTGCTTAAAATTTTTGGGAAAAAAATTAATTAATTAATTTTCAAAGTTTGAAGTAATTTTTAATTTAAATCTAAACAAGATAAGAGTAAATATATTTTTTAAATTAATTTGGAAATTTTCGGAAAATTTACCTAGATTGAATTTTTTGGGCAATGAAATTCAAATTTAAATTACAATGTTAAATTAAATTTAAATTGAATTTAGTTTGAAATTTACCTGAAAGTATTTGTTCATTTTGTATTTGGGAGGAAAACAAAGGTTGGGCGTAACAGTAATTTTTCGTGGTTTCGCACCAAGACGTGTGAAGCATTTTTATTAATGTAGGCCATGTCAGTGTTGCAATAATCCATCGGTAAAACTGCCGGCGTTTGGGCGACTGCCAAGAAAACGCAATAATTTCGGCATTGACGAGTGCTTTTACCGAAGTTTTACAGAGAACGACTCACGGCCACGAGGTCGAATGATCTGTTTGCAAATCTATTGCCACTAAATATCCGCGCATTTTCTATATGCAATTTTATTAAAATTAAAAAAAAATTCCCTAATTTGTTGTAAGGCAATAGAATTTTTAATAATTAAAGTTCTTGAATGGAATCGATATATTTTAAGTTTCTTGTAATAAAAAGATTTAGTTAAAATATTTTAAAGTGTTATCATTTTTTTGAACCCATTTCGTGCGGAAAGACCGTTTTTTTACTTTCAGGTTGGGGGCATCGTACAATTTGTTAATGATTTGCAAAAAATTGGCACATTTTTTTCTTAATGGTTTTTAATCCCTCTTTTAGAATCTGGAAAGAAAAATAAGTTTGGACTTTAAATAAAAAAGTTGTGATTGTTTAAATAAAAAAATGCGTTCGGCCTTTCACATAGGCATAGTGGAAATTTTTTTTTAAATCCAAAAGAGCGCGAAAATTTTTAAAATTTTGAAAAGACACACAATTTTACCACACTTATAATGAGCCTAAAAGTAATTAATTATCATTCAATATTGTTTAACAATGTTATAAACAATTTTTATAAACAAATAACGGATAACAACAATAGTCAGTAAAATATATCGTTTTCTTCTTCAAACAACTTTCTTTCAATAGTGAGAACCAATCTTGAAAATAAAAATTGTTGTACAACATTATTTGATAATATTATAAACAATTTTATAAACAAATTCCGATTTTAGAGTTGTCTGCAGCGTAAAAGCATTCGTTTTTTTCTAAAGACCTTCTTATTACTCCAGCAAATCTTAAAGGGAATTCCACTGAATTTAAGGTTTTTTTCAAAAAAATTTTTTTACAGTAAAATAAATATTTATTAGTCAAACTTTTTTTTACAATAAAATACAATAAAAAAAATTATTTATTTATTTGTTTTTAATGGAGTCTTAGAAAATGGTTGCCGAAATTGGTCCACTCTAAAAATTGTTTACATTTTTTCTCTGCGACAATTAATTTAAAATAAAAAAATAACAAATTTTCTTAATCTATATCATTATGGCTATCGTGTAAACTAGAAGAAAAAAAATTCATTGAAAGGTAACCAAATGACAGACTTTTTAATTTTTTGACCATAATTTTGCAACTTTAATGTTATTGAACAATGTTATAAACATTGTTATAAACAAATTATCAATTGCAACAATGAGAAGTAAGCGAAAGAGAACAAAAGTAGTCGATCGGTAAACATTGCAGGTATTTCGAAATATTCTTTTGAGAAACACAACTACTATTAAGTAGTGTAAAATATAACTATACAAATAAAGATTGAACTAAATGCTGCCGATTTGATGTTGTAAACTTAAATTGCAGAAATAAAGAAATTCTTAATCTAAATTCGTATCATTTTTTCCTTAATTTCGCTATGAATAATTAATCATAAAGTACTATTAGTTTCGAGGAAAAATAGAAATAAAGTTTGAGAGTCAGAGATAATGAGAACAATAGTAAATAGAGCAAGTGAATATCAGTTTGCTGAGTTGAGGACCTTTTCACGTATCTATATACGTCATCCAATGAGAAATTTCGAGCGCCTAAAGAGTTTGTCATTCTATACATATTTATTTACAGAAAAAAAAACTTTTGCTCGCTTCATGTCTTTTTCTCTATATATGAAATCGATAGTTACGTTTTAATATTTGCAACGACTGCAAATCTCGTTCTCACAATTTTCCTTTTTTTTTTTTTTTGAAAAAAAACTACAACAAAAAAGAGTCACCTGAATAGCATCACATAGTACTTCGATAGTTATATAATGGGAACATAAACGAAAAAGATTCGGGCAATTTTAAAAAGTGATTAATTTTCAAATGTCATACAATTTTCTCTACTATTGTCGATAGGAAGAGTACTTTTGATACAAAATTGTAAAATAAAACCTTTGTTTCGATGTCTCTCGACTTCATATGTATATATAGGTTTTTCCATCAATAATGGAGAATACAACAGTTCCTGTATCATTTTATGACAGTACTAACTCTATATTGAAGCAGAAAAAAGGATATTACTGAAAAATTTAGACTCATTAAATTTGTTATTTCACTTTAAATTGAACTGATCAATTTGTTAAAAATAACTGATACGTTTCAGTAGATTTCTTCAACTGATTAATTAATAGAAAGTTTAACTAATTTTTTATATATGTTTAATGGAATCATCGAAAAAGGACACACTGAAAAAAAATTTATTTGATTCAAATAACCGATTATTTGACTATTATCAAATAAATATTTACTTGAATCAAATAATTTTTATTTGAATCTATTAAATTGTATTTGAATAAATTATTTCAGTATTTGAAGCAAATATAATTTAATTGATTCAAATAAAAATTATTTGATTTAAGTAAATATTTATTTGATAATAGTCAAATAATCGGTTATTTGAATCAAATAAATTTTTTTTTCAGAGTGTCCTTTTTCGATAATTCCATTAAACATATATAAAAAATTAGTTAAACTTTTGATTAATTGAAGTCCACAACGTTTATCAACGAAAAAAATTATTCACTTAATAAATTAAAAAAAAATAAAGCAGCAATATTATCATAAAAATATTTAGAAAAAATAGATTGATGTTTATGTTATGAAAATAATTGTTATATAAATAAATATTAAATTAAAAATAATTTTTGAATAAATTAAACAAACTTTTTTCGTTGACCAACGTTGTGGACTTCAACTTCGTATATTTGAGCCAAAGAAGCATAAAATATCAGTATTTTGTTAGTTTCTTAAAATTTTTAAATTTTAAGAAAGACTTTCTTATTAAAAAAGAAGTATTTTTTGACGCATTTATTTTAATTTTATAATTTCTGATGTTATAAAACGAACTACTTATAAATAATTGTCTAAAAATAGCAAATTGAAAAATTGATTTAAATAAGAAAAATTATTACAACTTTTTTTGCTTTCATTTAAAATGATAAATTTAAGATATCACTACAACAAAGAAGCAAATTTAACATCGTATTAATTTAATTATTTTTGGGAAGTATTAAATTCGAAAATTAAAATTCTGAATGTTTTGAGTTCGGCAAAGTACGGGAAAGTACAGCAGAGATAAAAAATTAATAGGTGAATATATAATTACAATAAATTTCGTTACAATTATAGGGTGACTATATTAATAACAGGCCTAATTAATAGTCACTATTAATATTTGGGTATAAAATTTAAAGCTTTTTCCCGGTTTGTCAGAAAACTGCGTTAAAATTTAATAAATTGAACTTTTTCTACAAAGAGACGTAAAATTTACGAGGCTGAAGTCCCCAACCTTTTTTAAAAACGAAAACAAAAAAATTAATGTTACGGTACTTTTATTTTTGATTCTAAATCATGTTATTTTTTAATTATTGTATCCTTAGTAAAAATTAATTTCTTAAAAATTAAGCTGCATGAAAATTCGAGATAAATTTAATTTGAAAAAAATTCTTTTTTGATTTTTCGTTTTTTAAAAACGTTATGGACTTCAGCTTTGTTAAAATTTTGGCTTTTTGATTAATTAAGTTAAAATTAAATTGTGTGTTAATCATTTTTTCCATTCTTTCGAACAAGCGTTTTTAAAATAAATAATTATTAAAAAAAATTGTTTATTGCGTTAATCTTTGATCATTAAATTATAAATATTTTGTTGGCGTTTTTAATGCGTTTTTCGTAATTGTCTGGCCAACGGAACGTTTACTCAGCAGAACCAGTGTTTTTTTAAAATAAACATTGAGCACTAAATTCGGCAATATGGTACAAAAATTATAGCACTAATTAATGGCAAAAATCAATTAATGGAAAAAAATTCATTTTTATCAAGGCTTTAAATTAAAGCTTGAATCGCAAATTTTAAGACTCATAAGTAAAAAATAAAAATAAGGATTTTGAAAAAGTTAGGGTATAGACCAAAAAAAATTTTTTTTTATTATTTTTGATATCGGAGTTGTTTCTAATGTATTTTATCTACTGAAAATGAACAAGGGTCCCAAAATTGTTCATCATATTAGCATTTTAAGGTAAAGTTGAGTGCGATACGAAGTTAGTTTGACCGGTAAAGGTGAGACAAGGGTTTGGTCTGACCGGCAAAGGTGAGACAAGGGTTTCGCCAAAACGGCAAAGGTGAAACAGAAATTTGGTCAGACTGGAAAATTTTTTTTGTCTTACGCATATATGTCTAGGGTGTCTAGCCAGCCGGGAATCCGGGAAAACCCAGGAAGTTTTTTTTTAAATCCGGGAATTTTTTGATTAAGAATTTTATTATGTTATTGAAAAATATAGTTACAATTTTTTTAACGCATAATGTAATTTTTTTCAATTAAGAGTTGTATATTAATTCTTTTTCTATATATTATAGACAATTTTGTATTATTGTCCAATTAACGTTTAAGTTATAAATGGAAAATCATGCCATGTTATACCAAAATTGTGTATCAATGCGACATCTGTTTGTGGTTTTTAATGTTCAAAATAATTTTTTATATGTTTATTTTAAAAAACATATACATAATATTTGACAAATTTTACCAGAAAAAATTAATAATATTTATCATCTGTTACAAAAAGCAAAGATTTTATTTTTCAACACTAAATTACGTGACATTATCAAATTAAAGAGATATTTCGGATACTCTTGGAAAAATCGATTTTCGATAAGTTTTCTTCAAATTTTGAGGAAATGCTTCTTTGTGTTCACTTTAAATGTAATAAAAATGGCAGAATCCTTTGCTATTTCAAACGACGAGATGTTGTGGTTTGACATTTTTAATTTTTACCTAATCGCATGTACACAGAAAGAAAGTTATTATCAAATTTTATAAAAGAATGTTACAAATGTATGACAAAATGCGACAAAGGTAAATTTTAATATTAAAAGTACTAAACATTAAAAAAAATATACGATATTTAGTAAAGTTATATCAAGTATCAAGAACTGTTTACAAATTTTAATTATAACTTTACTAAATTTTATATAAGTTTTTTAAGGTTTAATATTTTTTAATATCAAAATTTACCTTTGTTGCATTTTGTCCAACACTTGAAAACTATTTTTATAACATTTAATAATAACTTTCATTCCATGTAGAAAATGAAGTTTAAACTTGAATACTCAAAATTTAGAATCGCAACACTGTAAAAACACTGCAAAAACAAGCATCTTAAAATACATTATAATCACTTTTAAAAACGTTGGTGAATTTCACAACGTTTATAATCAACGATTTCGAATTAAAATATTTTCTTAAGCAAATTTTTATAAATTTTTGTACAAAAAATAGTATGTTTAATTTTTCGAAAGATGATTTACAAAAAAAAATATTTGTGAACAAACATTTTCATTCTTTTTGGTAGGAAAATATACTTTTTTTCTTTTAATAGTTGATCATAAACGTTGGGAACTTCACCGACGTTTTTAAAACGATTAAAACATCTTATTTTTCATCTTCTATTTTAGAAACTAATGCATTTTAAGATGCTTTGGATAACTTTTTGGAAACAACTTAAAAGTGACTACCAAAGTATCTTAAAATAAGATGCCTTCTTTTTACAGTGTAAGACCTAGTTGCTATGGTAACCATCACCATGGCAACCATTACACTGAGAGAAATAGCAGAGGTAGGAAATAACTCCTCTGAAATCAGAATTATACCTTTGTAAATAAAGTAAAGAATACTAGATAATAAAAATGGATGTCACTTGCCAGTTTAGTTTTCTTGAAATATTTGAAGAGTTGAGACCAGTAAGTCAAAGTCGAAAGCTGTCCACTAATTGGTAGAACCGATTGCCTGATTGCTCTCAACAACATGGCACACGGTTGGAAGTTGATGTGATTGAAACTGCTGTTCATCCGTTGATCAATTACTCGAACCCAAAGGTAATACTTGGAGCATAAAAAGACTACTAGTAACTGACTAGTAAGCGATAAACTAATGACTGATAATTAGGTTGGATACCTTTCTTTTAATTTTAAGAGGGTTTGCATTTAGGATAAATTATTTCTTTCCTTGGAATATTTTACAGTAATATGTAATTTCAATACAATTTACGAGCACGTGACAGATTGACATTTAGAGAAGAGAAATTAAAATATTTCAAAGATGTAGCAAGTAAAACTAACAATAACTTTTCATTTTGAAAAAATTTTAAACTTCCGATTTTGTAGCGGAAAGAGATATAGGTAGTTCTACAAACGAAGGAAGAAAATGAAGAAAATTTTATCACAACAATTTTTTTTTAAGTTTAGGTTTTAATAAATAGCTTAAGTTTAAGATAAAAGTATTATCAAAGTTACCTGAAAGTGTCCAGTCAAAAAAATACAAATTGTAAATTTTACAGTTTAAGCACATGTGTATTCTGTCAGAAAGTGCCAGGAATCAGAAAATTTGGTCATTTTTTGTCTATAAAATTGAAAAACAATGCTTAATAATAAAATTTAGCATACTGGTCAACAGGGAATAATGTTATATGACACTTCGAGCAACAAAAGCATAAAAACATAAAATTTTTTTTTTAAATGCATGACAGGAAACCGAGAATGAATTTGAGGGGCAAAATTCAAGACAATATTTTTTAAATAAAATATAAAGTAATGTAAGAATCATTTAAATCTTTGTAAAGTACAACTATTTGTAATTATTATCCAAGTGTACCTACATTTTTTATTAAAACGCTTAAAAATAATATTTACATAATTTATTAACTTTCATTTTCACTATGAGACATGCCAGGAAACTGAGAATTTAGGTCTTAAATGCTTATTTTTTGCAAAAAATATTTTTAGAAACCGGGTAACGTTTTGTGGCATAATAGAAACCATTAAACACTATAGTTCTCATTAAAAATAATTTTATTTTTTTGAAAATTATTGTATAAAACAACCTTAAATATAATACATTCCCTCTTTTGTAGAACTACCCATATATGTAAATATATATATATATATATATATATATATATATATATATATATATATATATATATATATATATATATATATATATATATATATGTTTGTGTGTGTGGACAAAAATTAAATAAATATTGTGTTTTGAATTTCCTGCTGTTGATAAAGGAATACGTTGATGGAATGTGTATTCGACTTAATTGATTTGATCGTCCTCACCGGAACATTAATGAACAACTGCGTACAAGCTTCCGGGAAGGTACATACCGATTAATATCGTAACATCGTTGAGAGACTCGATAGAATTATTCGTGAGCTTCATATTACCATAGTGATTATATAAACGTAATTTAATTTCTATGCGTAAATTTAGCGTTCAAAACCATTTCAGTATTATTTTATTTCTCTCTTTTTAAAAATAAATTAGAAAATATTTAACATTCCACTGTAAATATACTTTTAATATTTCGAAATAGAGATCCACTTTAAATCTTTCAATCTATATTTACAAAATTAGTCTATTTAGGACTGTTTTTTGCAAATATTACTCAATTAGGTCAATAATTGGAAACACCCAGATTCACTTTACTTGACCACGCGTTAGATTTATTTAAACCACATACTTTGAAATAGGGTTAAACTTAATTAAAGATCAAGTAGTCGTTTAACCAAAATAAATCCGTCTGATGGAAAATTTGTTTTTAATACAAAATTTATAAATATTTTCTAAAGATATAGAGAGAATAATTTTTTTTTGATTTCAATGTAAAAATAGTATTTAGAAAAAAAAACTCTAAACGTGAAACTGAAGTTAATTGACAAGTGTCAACAAGTACCACGTGGCACTGATAAATAAATACAGTGGATTCTGGCAGTGTGCCATATATTTATGAACATGTCTCCTATTCTAAACTCAAAAACAATTGGCTCTTGTAATGTGAAAAAAGTAACGAGAGCACGGATGTTAAAAATGTTTGAAAACAATAACATCGTCAATATTTAGAATTTTCAACTTTATTAAACGATTTTTGTTTCGTTTAAATATCTATGGATTCGCAGGATAAACTAATTTTGAAGAAGACAATTTTTTAATTTTCACATGCTTTCGTGTTTTAAATTTAAAAAAAACAGTATTTTAACGATTTTTTCGTGTGTCATCACACGAGTGTACAATTTTTAGACAGAAAATCAGATGAACGCGTTTATATAAAATTCATCGAACTAAAAATGTTCCCTCATGCACAAGAAAGCCGCGAAAATGAAAAATAACATATTGAATTTAAAAAGCGTAAATTTTATAAACACTTCTTTTGCTTAAATTATGTTTTAATTTTTTTAAATTAAAGTACAGTAAATTTTTAATCAGTAAAGATATAGTAGAAATTGTAGTTTTTTTATTTTTGCATATTATAATTTTTTAAAACTCCGATTTTTCAGAATATTAACACCAAATTTTAATCAGTGAAATTTTTTACAGATTCAGATTTAGTCTCATTAAAATATTGGAAAAAAATAATATTCAAATTTTTTTTAAAATTTGAGTAGTTACTAGAAGTGACGAAAAGGTCTGAGAAATTAAATTTTTTTCAAAAAATATTGCATTGAAATGTTTTTCACGATCTTATTCTTGAAATTGTCTAATCATAAATTTTTAAAATTAAATTTAGCCTTCGGAGAACACTCCTCTTTTTTAGATTATTTTCAATGCTCAACCAATTTTGAACTGTTCATCTGCTCAACTTGAAGATTTTTTTAAAATATAGCATAATTTAAAAAATTAAAATTTTTAATTATGCAAGCTACTTTTTTTGCTCCCAAAAGTCCACCCGAGGTTGAATTCTTCCATAACTTCTAAAATTAAAACTTGAAACGTGCACTTTAAGTCGTATGTGTAAAAGACCAATAAAAATAGTGGGGATTGAAAAAAGTTGGGGTAAAGGTTCTTGAAAACACGTTTTTTGGGTCTTAATCCTCACTTTTCTCAAATTTCTGATGTGATAGAAATTTCGGAACTCGTGATCGTGTTGAGCACTGAAGTTGAGCAGCAAAAATAATTGTGTATCCTTCAATAATTGTGTTTCTATACTACATTGAATCTAAAACAGTTACGAATCAATCTAAATGTTTAGCAGTTCAATGTCAATTTTCATTTAACATTAAGCGAAAAGAAAGAAAAATATAATAATTTCAAGCGAATAGATATAGATAATGGAATTTATCGCACAGTATCCTAATGGAGCAAAATAGCGGTGGCTAAATCGAAATCTCATAGGTCCAGACGCTGTTCATAGTTGACGTGAAATTTATGCAAGTTTGTCCGACATGCATTCCTTTGCCCATTGATTGTTCGACAACAGAATGTGCAATCGTAATTAACGATCGTTCGGCCGACTGACCGACAAATCTGGTGAAACCCCTCGACTGACCTGAACCTATCGCTAAATCACACACGGTCGCCATCGCGTTATTATGCCGTATCGTCGAGGTAACATTCACACCATGATCGCATATAACTGAATCTATTGTTGTTCACAAATGTGTATAGATATGTACACGCACATATTCTGCTCCGTTTCCATTATTCCACTGAGCCAATGATTCACGTTATAAATTCTAGCATTGATGCCCCTCTGTGTGTACTTTTTAATCGATTCATTCACAAGAGCACATGATGAATATTTTTTCCTGAGGAAAAAAATGAAGGACATTTCCCTGTTACAGAAAAATTTCATTTTCCGTTTTCATATACCGTCAACCGGGGCTATTTTGTGCACCAAATAGAATTTTTTTGATTAAATGATTTATTAAAATTCAGAATTAAAAGAAAAAAGAAAACCAATTTTTGGTGTGTGTTGTGGGCATCCTTCTGAAGATTTCCTATGAGTTGAGCAGTGAAAAAAAATTTTTTTGACTGTGTTATAGTCATTGAAAGTCGTGCACAGAATAGCCTCCTGGATGGGGCTATTTTGTGCATCAAACTTTGTCTTTGTATAATGTTGCCTAAACATTTTTTTTATCGTTTCTGCTTCATTACATCTTTTTGTCTAGATACTTCAGAGTAAATTAAAAAAAGAATGAGTTAGAAAACACTTTTTTTGAAGATATTATAAATCAAAATGTCAAATAAAACACTACGATTTTCCGAAAATCTAGATTTACTAAAAGTTAACAATCTTTATTTGAATTATTTATTACTCTGGCATTAAATAACATTTTTTTTCTTTTTCAGTATATATTTTATAATAATATATTACAATAATTATAAAATTATAATTTAAACACTTGTAAATAACTTGAAAATATCATTTCAGTAGGAGCTTTTTTAAACATTTTTAATGAAATTTTTCAAAAACTTGAAATTAATTTTTTTAATGTTAAATAAATAACAATTTAATATCTAATTTACTTTTCAAGTTATTTTACGAGAAATGAGAGAAATAGTTTTCAAACTAATTTTAAAAACTTATAAATATTAATAAAAGTTATTCTCTTGAGGTGGTGTTGAGCACCGGTTCAAGTTTTAAGCATTTTAATGATTTTAGTTAAAATTATTTATGGTTTTTTGACAAAAAAGTAAGACAGAAATGTATAAAAATGATGAACAGAACCTTCTTTACTTACTAAATAAGAAATTTTTGAAAAATATTTGATTTTTTGAAGTGCACAAAATAGCCCCATAGAATCCTGGTTTTTCAGTCTTTTCCACTTTTTTCTTAAAATAATCAATAAAAAGTTAGCGCATTACGTATTTATCATCACAACACAATGTACAATAAATATCTAGCACAGTTTATGAGCCACATTAAAACTCTAGAAGATCTGGTATAATTTTTGAGAACTTTCAAAATTTTTCACACAAATTTTCCGTTTTTAGGAATTTTTTTCTGTTAATTGACAACGAATTAAATAATAAAATTTATTGCCCTCTATTCTCATGAAATCAAACTTTCATTTCTTAAAATAGCAGATTAAAATAATGCATTTTAATAATTTTATTCATTAAAAATCTCGCGTGCACAAAATAGCCCCGGTTGACCGGGAATTATCCGGGAATTTAATTTAACCAGGAAAAACCGGGAATTATCCGGGATTTTTATACAAAACCAGGAATTTTTTCACTAAAATTAAAAAAAATTTTATTTTAATTTGATTTTAAAAAATTACTTTTTATTTCAATTTTTATAAATATTTACACTCTTCTCTAACTTTGAATTAGTTAAAAAAAATTAATTTGATATTAAAAGTCAGACACTAATTCAAACAGATTATGTAAATAAATTTTAAAAAATTATAGAGTTAATAGAAATATTGTGAAATTCGACTGAAAATATGTAATTGAATTTGTAAAAGAATTTCTTTAGAAACTTTTTAACAAACAAAATTTTGAAAGTATTTTAATTTAGGTAATAATTAATTATTAATTCGATTTTATAGTCACATTTTAATGAATTCATGTTTCTTAGTGCGAAGATTAATAATTAAAATTTTAAAAATAATTAAAATTAAATTTTTAATTAAAAAAAACGATATGCACTTCAAATTTTTTATTAAAATTGAATACTCGCAATTTTTTTTTTAATTCTGAAAAATTAAATTGTTGAAATTTTTCAATTCTATTGTTTCAAGATAATTTAATTTTTCTAAACGAATAATTGAAAATTTTTGAAATAATTGAAATTTCTTTACATTTTATTTTTAAAAATAATTTAATTCTTTGAAAGAATTTTAATTTAAATTTTTCGATAATAATCAAAGGAAGTTAGTGATCGTAATTATAATTTTATTTTTAAAATATAAAGTCCCTCTTAAAGTTTTAAATCTATTTTTTGCTTCTAAGAATTATATTATTCTATTATTATTCAATACCCGAGTCGAAATTTAAGCTCTACTTTTACCCTGAATTTTCAGGGTTTGTTGAGAGTTAGGAGTAGTAAAGGAGGTTCTAATTTTAATGAAATTTAGACCCTACTTTGACTCCCAAAACCGGCGGAAAATTCCAAATCTTTCATTTGGAGAAGTAAAGGAGAGCCTATTTCGAATTCAGTAAACCCTACATTCATTCTTCTACACCCTACATTGTAAAACCTTTTATAACCTACTTTCATACTTCTAGACCCTACAAAGCCATAATAATAATAATAATTAGGGTTGATGTATAAATTTCTATCTAATTTAATTTTGACCAATTTTTAAATAAAAAAATACCTTTTTAGGAAAGGGTAATTCCATGTTTTAATTATTATTTATTTTATAAACATGATTTAAATAAAGTAATTTTTTCAAACAAAAAATTAATTTATTAAAATCTTAATTAAGTGTTGAAGTAAACGATCATTCCGAGTCAAGTCAACGGAAAAAATTTAAACAATTCCTTAAGGGGGTCCCATAGTCGATTGGATTTTTGCATTAAGCTTCAATGGGAAATTCGCATCGACTTTGACACCGCCTTAAACGTTTTCAACATCTAATCTGTCCTCCTCAGGAACTATAATTTTATTAAATAAATTTAGACCATATATGTTCATTGCAATATTAAAATTATAGTTTCTAAAAAGTACATCTTTGCTTTCGAAAACGTTAAAAGAATTGTTTTAATTTCTTAAATTGTATTGACTCGGAGTGATCGTCAACTTTAACACTTAATTAATTTGGAAATCCAGTGATAGAATTATTATTATTATTATTATTATAATGTTGTTTATAAATTATATAATAATTGAAACATGAAATTACCCTTTCGTTAAAAAGGTATTCGTTTATTTAAAAATTGGTTAAAATTAAATTAGAAAGAATTTTATGCATCAACCGTGATTATTATTATTTCTATTCCTATTAATGACAAAGAGCTTGAATAAAGTTTATGAAAAATATTCGAAAATACTTTTTTACATGATTAAATAATTACTAAAAATATTCACTAAGTGAATTATAATTATTTAAATCGTTCACTCCAAGTATAATGTACATATGTTTGAAAACCATTTTGGAAGTTACCTATCTTACACGTTTGTTTTAGAAATCACATAAGTTAGCGGATTGTTTTGGAAACTACGTATCCTTCTGTTCCGTGTAGAAACTACGTAACTCTGACAGTCGCTTTAGAGGCTCTACTTTGTATTATTATTATTACTATTATTTTAAAGTTAATATTTTGTTGTTAAGTGAATTTTTTTAAAGTTGAAATTTATATGTTTAATAATAATGTAATTTTATAAGTAAAATTATTATATTATTTAAGAAAAATTAATTTTTCAATAATTTGTTTAAACAATAATTTTTTATTGTTGAAAAAAAAGTGAAGGACATCATGGAATATTCTAGAAAAATTATTTTCTCAAAATTTGAACCTTCCTTAATAAGTGGTTAAATTTTTAAAGAAGTGTTTTTTGGTGTTTTTGAGAAAAAAATTTTTGAAGTTTGCGCTACGAGTTTTTGTGCGTTGCGCTAACTAAGCAGCGCCTATATCAGTGTATTTTAAAAGATGATATGACCTTTACTGCTCGCCCCGAATACATTTATTAATCATATACCTATATATTATTATTATAAACAGTTTAACAATATATTTTTAAACATTATTTTTCTTTATTAATGTAAAAAATCTTTTCCTTCACACTTTACTTAGGCCTTAGTCTGAGTAATACCTAAGTTTCTGCCTGTAAATTTATGTGACAAGAAATTAAAAATGCATTATGAACATTTCAAAGGAATGGTTATAATGTAATTTTAATTGATTTTTAATTTAAAAACTTTATCATTGGTTCCTTGCAATGATGTGGGCGGTAACGCCCCCGTCTCGATCCTATACTTGACCCTTTCTATGGGTTAATTTTTTACCTGAATGACATTTTGTCACTCTTGTTTTTGCTTTTGTGCACTTCGGACATTTTTAAGCTTGTGATTTTTCATTGGTTTTGTGATTTTCGAAAGTGTTAAGAATGCCAAATAATAAGATTTGCTGCAATCCCTTCAAACTTCCTCAACATTCTTGGGTAAAGAAAAATATCTCACGGCCAACTGCATTGTGTAAGGAGAAATTTCCGGATATTGGTGAGTATATTTGCATGTCTTGTAAATTGTTAATATCAAAGGGCT
Organism: Leptopilina drosophilae; assembly: GCA_032873175.1. Classification (NCBI taxonomy): domain Eukaryota; kingdom Metazoa; phylum Arthropoda; class Insecta; order Hymenoptera; family Figitidae; genus Leptopilina; species Leptopilina drosophilae. Next base: position 23,464,260 of record CM065483.1, read on the forward strand.
TGGATCCACCAAAAAGCAGTTACGTAAGTACTGAAATTGATGTCAATGATAATGAAAATAATTTGTGTTCATGTCAGAGTTCTTCTATTTCACCTACAAGTGAATTTGATCCAGAATATATTCAGAATGACGATGGGCGCGAAATGATCAATTTAGTTAAAAAAAATTTGAAAGTGCATCAACTGTTAGAGAAAAAATCCATTGGTTAACAATTACTCCCCTTACTTGGGATATTGCAAAATTACAAAAAGAATTTAAAATTTCGTATAAATTAGCTGTACATGCCAAAAATGTTCAATCTGAATATGGTTTTGGATCATATCCACCTGCAAGAGAATGTAATAGTTTTTCTAATAGCGAATCAGAAAAAGTGGTAAATTTTTATCTGTCCGAGGAAATAAGTCGTGTCATGCCAGGTCAAAAAGATGTTGTTTCTGTTCATCAAAAGGATGGTAAAAAAGCAAAGTTACAAAAACATTTAATTTTGTGTAATGTAAAGGAAGCTTATGTAGAATTTAAAAAAGAGAATCCAGAAATAAAAGTAGGATTTAGTAAATTTGCTTCTTTACGTCCTAAGCAATGTATTCTTGCAGACAGTCATGGAACACATATCGTATGTGTATGTAAAATCCATCAAAATTTCAAATTATTATTGAATGGTTTAAAATGTATTTTTCATGAAATTCCAGTTACAAATTATATAGATATTTTAAATAGTGTGATTTGTGTTGAACCAACAAGAGATTGTTATTTCAAAAAGTGTAATTTTTGCCCTGGTATTGAAAACATTGTATCTCAAATAGAAGAAACTCTCTTAGAAAATAACATTAAATCCTTAACTTATCAACAATGGTTAAATACTGATCGTTCTTCTTTAGAAACTGTTTACCTTTTCCAGAAAAGACTAATTACATGGCTGAAAACAAAGTATAGTTCAGATGAATTAAAAAAAATTTATTATTTCTCCGACGGTGCAGCATCGCAGTACAAAAATAAAAAAAATTTTATCAATTTAACACATCATTTCGATGATTTTAATATAGCAGCTGAATGGCATTTTTTGCGACTTCACATGGAAAAAATGCTTGTGATGGACTTGGTGGTACAGTGAAGAGATTTGTACGACGTGAAAGTTTAAGAAGACCAGATACTGAACCAATTACATCTCCTAAAGCATTTTTTCAGTTAGTGGAAAATAAATTTGACACAATTACGTTTGACTTTTGTTCCATTGAAGACCATCAAAATATAAAATTAGAAATATCTGAACGATTTAAATCTTGTAAAACAATCACCGGTACAAGAAGTTTCCATTCTTTTGTTCCAATTTCAAATAAAGAAATAAAATGTAAACTTGTTTCTAATTTCGACGACACCCATTTCCAAATATTAAACATCATGTAATTAATTGAAATTCTTTTGGATTGTATTCACAGTTATATAATTTATTTGCAATATGTATGTAAAATTTTTAAAAAAATTAAAACATTTTTCTAATAATTTTTTTTCAAACATTGTTTCTAATGCATAAGTGTTTTGCAATAATTAAATACAAATTTTTTAAACACGCCAGCATTTAAAATAAAATATATGTTGCCAGTCCTAAGCCTGGGTAAAGTGTGAAGGAAAAGATTTTTTACATTAATAAAGAAAAATAATGTTTAAAAATATATTGTTAAACTGTTTATAATAATAATATATAGGTATATGATTAATAAATGTATTCGGGGCGAGCAGTAAAGGTCATATCATCTTTTAAAATACACTGATATAGGCGCTGCTTAGTTAGCGCAACGCACAAAAACTCGTAGCGCAAACTTCAAAAATTTTTTTCTCAAAAACACCAAAAAACACTTCTTTAAAAATTTAACCACTTATTAAGGAAGGTTCAAATTTTGAGAAAATAATTTTTCTAGAATATTCCATGATGTCCTTCACTTTTTTTTAACAATAAAAAATTATTGTTTAAACAAATTATTGAAAAATTAATTTTTCTTAAATTTTTTTTAATATTATAAAAAATTGACATTTTCTCTACAATTTTGAATAAATGACTTTTTCTTGTAGAATCAATTGTTTTCGAAATAAAAATTCTCAAAAAAGTCATTTTTTTCAGTTTCCGATTTTTCATATCTAAATATCTTGCAAAAAAAATTTTTTTTTGCAAAACTGTTTGGCACAGTTATTTAGTACTCCAAGTACTACAAAATTACGAACTTTAAGAAAAATCGGTGATCCAACATTTGCTTTTCGTATGGAACTGCCCGTTTGCAAATCTTTTTTAATCGACAATATATAGATATTCTGAGTCTGGTCGTTCTTGGTAAAAATTGATAAAATGTATAATTTTTTTAATATGTGTGTTAATAAAGTGAATGGGATAACTATTCTGTAAAAGCAGTTCTTTTACAATATTTAAAATCTTTTGATAAAAAATAGGGTTAAAAAGTTTAGTTGCTCTATCTGTCAAATTATAAACAATTGCAATTTTTCTGATCTTGGATGTCGAGACAAAAAGTTTATAAATCTACTAGAAAATGTAGGTTTCATAAACCATTCAGTGGTTAAAGTATTATTTTGTCTAATGACAAGAACGTCAAGAAAACTAATTGAGTTATTTTGTTCAAGTTCATAAGTAAATTGTATGTTTTTTTCAAAAAATTTAAAATTTCAGAAATCAATGCTCGATCTCCGTGTCAAGTGTGCGTGTGTGTATTCGTTGACACTTATTAATTGTATTTCTTCAATGATTGAATATGATATTGATGAAAAAAATATATTTTAAGATGCATCCAAACAAATTTATTAATATCATGTTATTTAAAAGTTACGGACAAAACAAAAAGACTCTTACGTTACATGCTGCGCGATGTTGACTATATGTTTATTTAACTTTTTAAAAGGCTGAATAACATGTTCTCTCAAGGTGATTTATATTAAACACATGTTTACAAATATTTAGTGTCATATCAACATTATAATTTATTGAAAAAGTTCTACCTCTAATCATGTACTAAAAGATCCCGAAGTTTGAGAATTTTTAAATTTAAAAATTCAGTCGACTAGAGGTACGTGTTAATATTGTTCGATTTTCTTCAAACTTTCAGGCAAAAATTTTTTTATACCTTGATTAATTTTTTGGGATGAGACCGAAGTTGTCATCCAAAAGAAAATGCTAATTAAACGTTTTGTCAATTTAGATTGATAAAGCCACAGTCCCATGGAGATTGAAAAGAATTAACAGATTTTTATATGAGAATTAAAATCTTCCATATGGATGTCTATTAATAAAAATTATACCCTAACCGAAGTTCTTTATATATATAAAATAGTAAAAAAATATATTCACTGTAACTCATAACATAAGTTCTCTAAGGATCAAAATAAACAGCGTTTCACATTATAATGGTAGTATTTGTGATGGAAAATTTTCAATTATTCATTTCCACTACCACGTTCTGAATTATTCTTTAAGATAATTATAGTAAACATGAAGAATTCTTTTCACTATCGGAAAACTATTAAACTGAATATAAATTATAAAGGAGCTTCAAAGTTTAATTTAATTCGATTTTCTATGAAACACTCGAACCGTATGGATTATTTTTTCAAGGCAGAAAATTGTTTTACAATCGTAGAATAAACAAGAAGCGTCAAGAATAAATTTTTTCAAATATTTCCTACACATAAACGGTGGGTCCCAGTTTCTAGGTGGGCGATTCCTGGGCTTGTAACGGAGAATCCAGCCATAGCCCATAGATTTAGTTTTCATTAAAATTAATGAATAAATTATTTATTAATAACAAATAAGTCAAGTTGTAAATAAATAAAATTATTATTTAATTAATTAATTTTATTTTTTAAATTAAATTGTGACCAAAAGCAAATTCATATATAATGTTAGCATATATATGGGAATTAATATATATATATATATACTTTTATTTATAAATTGAAAATTTATAAAAAATTAGACTTTTGTTAACCAACGTTTTATTGTCAGTGACTTGTTGATTTGCTTTAACGATTCAATAAAGCACTTATTGACACCACTACACCGTAACAAATAAATAAATTGTTTAACAATAATAATAATAACAATATTAATAATGTAATAATAAACGATAAATATTCATAAATTAATATTTATATTATTATTTTAAAAAATGTAAATATATTTTTAATAATCTAATTCATGTACGAAGATGACCACGGTTATATCAAAGTTTTTTTTTATTAAATGTTAAAGAAAAACTAAACTAATTAATCATTTTTATTGTAAATGATTTTTGTTATTATATATAATAAATTCTACTAATGTTATATTGCAATATTTATTTGTTTAAATAAATAATTGTTGTTAATTAATAACTCTTGACACAAAATACCTAGAAACTTGTTGTTTTTTTTACTAATTTTGCAATTAACTAATACGAACAGCATGAAATAAAAATAATTTATGGTTTTAACAAATAAAAAATTGTTTAAACAAATGATTGTTATTGTTTATTAACTTTTGATACAAACAACCTACACGGAAAAAAAAGTACAACTGAAATGGAGAAATTTTTCGCTATAACAGCCAAACATTTCGTCAAAAACGAGCGAGCGATATTGGCATTATCGTTAGAATAGCGATATTGAATTTTACTTGAAAACAACCTATGACAGAACCAATTTTAATTGCGTAAAAAGTAAAATTAAATGCTCATTTTAATTTTTTTCAATCGTATGTTTCAAATTACAAAAATTTTAAAGTATATTATTGAAATTAATACTATGTTTTAAAACTGAAAACTCAATGTTTATGCTGTCAGAAATTCCAATATGGCTGACGAATTGCACTCAACCAAAGCTCACTATCACTGAATTGGCTAAACTTTTGTCTAATGTAGTTAAGTTTAATTCACAACGTTGGTTATGTTGTTCTTTATTTTAATTATATTCCCAATATTGCTCGTTCGCGTCCTGAAATTTTTTTCCGTGTAGAAATTTGCAGTTTTCTTCTAATTTTGCAATTACAACTACTACTCTGATTAGCTAATTGAAAAATAAGAAAACACTGCATCTTTCTAGATGCTATGCTTCAAGAGTTAGTAAATATCCACAATTATTTGTTTATAAATATTTACTTAGAAACTTACTTAGAAACTGCAAGTTTCTAAGTTATGTGTATCAAAAGTTAATAAATAACAATTATTTGTTGAAATAATTTCTAAATTGTTAAAACTGTAAATTATTGTTATGCAATTTCGTTCGTATTAGTTAATAGCAAAATTAGAAAAAAATGCTAGTTTCTAGGTAGTTTGTGTCTAAGAGTTATTAATTAACAACAATTATTTGTTTAAATAATTATCAAAATGTATTAAAAGCCGTTATACCGTGATGAGTTAATTATTAATTAAATAAATTCAGCTGGATAAATTTTAAAATTTCGGTAAAAGAAAGAAACAAACAAATAATGATTATTATTGTTATGAATTAATTCTAGAATAATGTTAATATTTTTAAAAAAAATGGGAAGCTCTGGTGGGGCCCAGCTGGCCCCCACTTTTTAACTGGGCTAACTTGAGCAGATTATGTGATTTTTAGTCATTCTTGAAATTTCAATTTTACCATGTGGTAGTTTATTATGAAGAATAATATGTTATGTTTTTTATAATATAAATTAAATATTTTAAATATACACTGAAAAAAATTGTTTTTAATACCAGCAGTTTTCTCTTTTTTCCCATTCGTTAATCAATCAGTAATTTGGTCTCTACTCACGAATCGATAACAATACTGTTACATATGACAGAGATGTTTTTAGAATCTTAAAAATGAAAAAGAAAATTAATTTCATTGCAAATAACAACAGTCAACAATTATATTATAAAAATTTATCAATACTAACAGTGACGAAATTGCTTATTGAAAAACAGTACAATTTTCCCACAGTAAAACAGTTAGGTTTTAAACATTTCAGCATTACTACTCTTACCAAATTTTTTGAATCTAAAGGTAGGGTATACCAGTAACTGTCATAACTGAAAAGAAGAAAGTGACTTTAGTAAATCAAATATTATGGTTTTTTTTATTTTTTAATAGGGAGACTGGGGTAAACCCGCTAACTTTTTTCAGAACGGTAAAAACTAACATAATAAAAAAGAATTTTTGATTTATCTTTCTTAGTTTTACTTAAGGGAAATTTTTAATACACATATACCAAATTTCAAAATCACAATTTTCCAGGGTAAATCCGCTCACCCCTCTGGGTAAACCCGATCACTTGATTTTTTTAAGACTTTAAGGTAATCCCGACAGTTTTATTTTGTATATATTAGATTTCTCCTTATTTTCATCTTCAGTATGATTTATTAATGATAAATTATAAATTTCATGAATTGCAACTGTGAATTTAAATAATATTTTATTAAGAGAAAATTAAAATGTAGTTACAATTTTGGATGTAACAAGTTATAGATTTTATTATTGATAAAATACAACAGATGAAATTGAAATTTTAAATTTAAAAATAAACAATTACAAAACGTTAACTGAACGAAGACAACAAACTTAAATTTATGTCTTTTTTTAGCTGAAAAAGACAGCGACAAATTTTGATTATTTGTTTGCGTTGTTTGTTATAACCGTTATAACCTAATAATCACTAATAATGACTGATATAGACATGATTTCGCTCAATGTTGCCAACAAATATTCATAGTTCGGCGCCATCTGTTGAAAAAAATCGCCACAAATCGCGTAATGCGGGACATTCAAAATGTTAAATATTCAACTAATTACCCAATAATTCAATAATATTGTTAAGAAATGAATATTATTTATCTTTTAATAAATATTTTTAATATTAAAAATTTTAAGATCGACAAAAAAATGCAAATACTGTTAATACTGATTCATCTCCCTAAACAAATTTAATAAGTGAGCAGCTTTACCCCGACTTGATGTGTGCGACTTTACCCCGAATGTATTTCTCAAATTTCAGAATAAATTTAAATAAATCTTTTTGAAATCAAACAAAACTACACATATATTTCGAAAAAGGACATCCAATAGCATCAAAAAAATTTTGTGGAATAAATTAAGTCTCAAAAATAATAACCGAAAAACTTAAAAATCCAAAGATTATTTTTTTTGCACTTCTAAAAACAATTGACCGCCTCAGATTCTATGACGAATTCATGAAACTAAATGAAAGTTCGTAAACATTAGTTGTATGTTAAGTACTATTCACAGTACAAATATCTTCACCTTAAGTTGAGTCTATAGCGTCAAATAGCTAGTGAGCGGGTTTACCCCAGTCTCCCCTAAGTTAAAAATATTTTCATACATACATATTCTGAAAAAGTTGATGACTCTGATCTATCAAACGTTGACTTGGTAATGTTAACCAGAATAGTCGAATTATTTGACCCACATTATAGGCTAGCAGTGAAAAAACTTCATCGAGACGGTCTAGTTTTAAGATAACCTAAAAATATTTATAATATACTTTTAAATTTTGTCACTTCACCGTAAAATATTTTCCATAGCCTATAATAATAGGGATAATATTAAGAATTATAATAACAATAAGGTGCCTAAAGTTGCCATCGATGCTCAGCATCGAATTTTTTTTCATCAGACCATAAGTTTTGTTGTATTTTCTTACTCAAATAGGTATACCCAATGAATACTTAACAAGTTTCATCCCATTATAAATAAGAGAAAATTGTTAAAACAACCCCTAAATTAAAAAATCAATACAAAATAATTTTGATCCCCATATAGATAGGATAAATTTGTCATTTTCAACCTTTAAATTAAAAAAATCGAAAAAAATAATTTCAGAGAAGCCCGGAAAACTTCAATTTCTTGCCCGTAAAAATAAAAAAATTGGAAAATAAAGTTTGTGAAAATTACAGTTATCTTTTGATCAGGAATTTTTTTTTATTTCATCTGCACATTCCACTAATAAATAAAAGTAATTTCACAAAAATTAAAGCACGGAAAACTTCAATTTTTTGTCCGTAAAAATTAAAAAATTGGAAAAAATAACTGCAATTTTTATAATTTTTTTTTAATTTTTGCGGTCAAATGTCCGATTTTCCGGGAGATTGTATGAAGATAAAATAACAAAAAAAAAATTTCTGATCAAAAAATAACTGTAATTTTTAGAATTTTTTTCCTATTTTTTCAATTTTTAAATTGTTACGAGCAAAAATGTTAAATTTTCTGGGTGGAGATTTTTTTGAAATTAAGTACAAATATTAATGGAATGTGTAGAAGCAATAAACAAAAAGAAAATCTCTGGTCAAAATATAACTGTATTTTTCATTAATTTTTTCTCAATTTTTTAATTTTTACGGTAAAAAAATTAAAGTTTTCCGGGCTTCAATTTTTCTGAAATTATTTTTATTTATTAGTGGAATGTGTAGAAGCAATAAAAGAAGAAAAAAGCTGGTCAAAAGATAACTATAATTTTCACAAATTTTTTTCTAATTTTTTTCAATTTTCTTAATTTTAAGGGTTAAAAATGACAACTTTTTAAGTTGTTGCAATAAAATTTATGGTCTCGTTATTTGTTAATAAATAACAATTTTTTTCCTATTAAAATTTTTTTTTTGAATTTAGGGTTTGTTTTGACAACTTTTCCTTATTAAGAATGGGATGAAACTTGTTAAGTATTCATTGGGTACCTATTTGGGTAAGAAAATACAAAAAAATTTATGGTCTGATGAAAACAAAATTTCGATGCTGAGTATCGGTGGTAACTTCAGGCACCTTAACAATAATAAATTGTTTAATAATGTTAATAATAAGAATAGTAACAATGGTAATTAATAATAATAATAATAATAATAATAATAATAATAATAATAATAATAATAATAATAGTAATAAAATTAACAACAAATGATTTTTATTAACATATGTGACGCGATCTGAAGAAAGGGACCTTAGAAGCAAATCACTTTAAGGTTATGTTGGTGTTACTTTTTTATTAATTAATACTTTCTTTTTACTTATTGTAAATTAAAATCAGTATTTATTAAATATTTCAGTTATAATGAAAATTTAATGATCAATGATTTATATTATCAGTTGATTCTCTTTTTGTATTTGTATTTCAAAAATTGCAAACATAACCTATAATTTTTTGCTTCTAAGGTCCCTTTCTTCAGATCGCGTCACATATTATTAGATAATAATTATTAATAAGATTTATTAATAATAATTATTAATAATAAAATTTGTTATTATTAATAATTATAAATAATTTTTATTAATGGGTAATAGTTATTAATAATTTTTATTAATAGGTAATAATTATTAATAATAACAAGTTAATAATACAAAATAACCGAATTGTAATTATAAAATAATAACGAATTGTAACAATAATAACAAATTCAAGTTAATAACAAATTGTAATAATTATAAATAATTAACAAAAAAACCTAACATTAGAAATTTTCTTGAAACTTCTTAAAAATGTTAGTTCTAACTAGGAAGATACTACATTTTTATATTTTATTTTTATTTTTATATAAGAATGAATTTATAATAATATTTATAATTCATAATATTTATAATGGAATATATGGAATATTTCATAGTAGTGCAAATAATACAGAAAACAGAATTCTTAATGTTTCCCTACCTGAACTCCTGTGAAACTCATGATTAACATAGTCAATCCCAAGTTTAAAAAAAGAGGTATTGAAAAGCAGTCATTAAAGTTTTCTAAAAATCTTTTAAAAAAAGTTTCCGTTACATTAAACATTACCAGACCTGACAACACTTACAACCGTTAATTCAGAATCTTAATCTATATAGAATGACAATTGAAAACTAACATTAATACTGATTTATGCCTTTCAATGCAGCATTTAATTTTCCTTTGCGTAGTTCTTTTATCAGAAATATCCACACTGTAATCTACAGTTACAATATTCTTAAATTTGTACCTACAAGTCAGTGATAATTTCAACATTAAACATTAAAATATCAGTCTAAATCTAAAGAGATTAGATTCATATTAGATTAAGAAAAATATTTTACTCTCTTACCCTAGTATTTGCAATTGGCTAGAAGCATGGTAGGCAGAAATGATAAAGATTATGTCAACAGTTATACTAACTACAATTGCAACAATAGCCACTTGGAACTCGTGTATTGATATTGCTATAAAGTTAAATGTTTCGTTCGGATCCAAAAAATACTCGGCTACAGCAAGTAACTTCTTTGGACGAGATTCATTTAAAGGTGCTATAAAGTCCAAAAAAAATGGAATAATTGGCAATGTTAGGAATTCCAACCCTGCTACACAATACAACACTGCAAAAAAATTTTTGTATTCTATAATTTTTATGGCACAAAAAATATTGTCACAATATTTTATTTTTTTGCATACTTTATAAGAATGATTCAAAGTTAGAAATTTTAAATATTTACAAACTACTTACATAGTTGTACCTTGATTAAATTGTTAGCCAGAAGTCCATTTTTCAGCATTATTTCGTATTCGGAAGTTGATACACAACTTCGCCAATCATCTCTCATTTTCGATATTATTAATCCTATCTGAAACGATATGGCATGATGTGTAAATAAGCATATAATAAAGATCATACAAAAATGATAATTTCTTCTAAATACAAATATTGAATTTCTTAATATTTAATAAATATTCGTAATTCGCACCTTCTTTCGGTTGATACAAGCGTTTGCGTAGTTATTTAATGCAGCAATATCGGCAAAGAAGTGTGGGAGCCATGACATTAGAATATCTAAATTATTCGTATTGCTCTTTAAGACCAGCAACTAATGGATATAAAATAATCGATGATCTTTAAAAAATGAGTAAAAATCTTAAACATAAAAGTGCAAGGAAAGTTTTCCCGATTGTAAATTTAATCGTGAACATAGCTTATTTAAAAGAGTAAAAAATATCCATTTCAATTCACTGTATCTTTTCCTAAGCCATTATTTAAAATAACAGTGCGAACTCAGAATTTAATAGTATTTGATAAAATGCGAAATATCAGCAAACAAAAATATAAAGCAGATGAATAATACTTTTATGTCACAGGAGATATTAAATTATTTTTAACCACTTCGGTGGCATGGCGTTCCAACTGGCGTTGCATGAGTAAGTGTCAGAAGCTCCAAAAAGTGCGAAAATGGCGTTCCAACTTGAACTCGATTTCAAAAGTTTGTAGTCAAGTTAAACTTGCCAAAATCAAATATTTTTATTATTTGAGATAAATGAAGATGAATAGGACAAGAAAAAATTATTTTCTAGAGATGTTAAATGGTTTTATAAAGGTTTTAATGTAGCCAATTTTTTATACTTTTTACGAATGGCGTTCTAATATTCACCCAAAATAGTTCACAATTTTGAATCCGCCTATTTGAATTTTTGAAAATCCATTTAAGATTCATAATCTCAAATAATAATTAACATTTGGTTTGGTAAACTTAATTTGTTTACAGAGTTTAAGAATCAAGTTTAAATAGGAACGGCATTTTCGCATTTTTTGCCGCTTCTGTCACCTACTCATGCGACGTAAATTGGAACGCCATGCCGCTGAAGTGGTTAAAATTTGCCTTTAAATGAAATTAAACGAAATTTATAAATTTACTTGTGGCATTAAAAAACTAGTAAGTGTTAAAATAACATAAATGGAAATTAATTTTTGTCTGAATGTAGATTGTTCAGGCCACAATCCCATTGAGGTTGAAAAAAATCTAAAGATTTTCATATGAGAATTAAAAGCTTCCATATTGACGTCTATTAATAAAATTATATACCCTATCCGAAGTCTTACACATGCAATACCATTTCACATTACAAAGGAAGGGTTCCAGGTGGGGTTTTTTAAATATTCATTTCAACTACCGTGTTTTGAATTGGTCTTTAAGATAATTATTGTAAACATAGAGAATTTCTTTATCGTGGAATTATTGAATTGAATGTGAATTATAAAGTAGATTTTAATATAGCAATCACCAACAGGATATAACCAATTCGTTTTTTCAGACAACATTCAGTTAGTATGGATTTAGTTTTTCAAGGCAGAAAAACGTTCTGCGATCGTAGAAGAATATTTATATTAATTTATTCAATAAAATAAATTTACTCAAATAATCACGTGCAGTGCCAGAATATTTAAAATATTCAATTAATTACTTTTAATATTCCAGCACCTTGTGCAGAAATCGACACTTTTGTTCCCGATTACCGTCCTGGCCTCGGTCAGGTTTTCTTGATCTGGCCCCGACCAGGGACAGGCCGGGTTTGTCCAAAGATACGATGGGACAACAACAGCGCACAATGGGATTTTTTACAATTTACTGTTCAAAACTGTCTACAATCTACAATTCTTAACCGGTTTAAGTGTTATTTATTTTAAATTAAAGGTGAATAAATTCTTAAGACAACCTTCAAGGCCAATTTTTTAGTTTTTAATTGTTTGTAATTTTTATTTTCAATCAAAGTTAAAAAAATTAATACAATTTTTAAAAAGAACATTTATTTTCTTATTCCGTTGCTGCATATGATATAAATCAGTTCAAATTAATTCAATATGACCATCATACAAGTAGAAAACTGTACAATATTTTCAACAGGTATCTTGACATCCTGAAAACTTTCTTCAAGGCCTTCCGCTTATAGGTCCATCTCATGGAATTGAAAGTGTTTTGATATCGAAAGTTACAAGTACAAATATCTTTCTGGAAAAATGGTTTTGTTGTTGCGCTGTTTCAAATACCTTTATTACTTGTTGGACTGCATCAATGGTAGATCGACTCCTTCTACAGCCGAATTGCTTTTCAGACCAATCTCCTGTTTTTCTAATTTTTTCGCTTATCCTTGGGATTAATAACATTTTTAGCAGCTTTCCTCACAGAAACATTATAAGATAAAAGTTATAAAGGTAGAGTGTAAAAGTTGCTAAGGTACAGAGTAGAAGGTAATTTTGTAATGAATAAAAAAGTTACTAAAATATTGCCAGAAAAATGGACGTAAATTGCTTGAATTTTCGCAGATCGACCTATGATAAGTTAAAAGTTATTTTCTAAATATCATAACTTGATTATAGAGACACAAAATGAAAACATTGTTCTTAATTAAACTCTAGAATGCTGTCCAATAATTAAATTAATCATTATCTCACATAAAATGGTTTTATAGTTGACAGTTGTAAACAAACAGGTTTGGGAAGCAAGAGTTGCAAGAGTGTTTTAAGCAGAGTTGGGTAGTATGGAAAGTTTATAGGAAAATATGGGATGCCTAATCTAATCTATTACCGAGATCAAGCTGGATATTCCGAAAAGAGAAAGTTGGCACCTTGATTAGAGAATCCATGGTACCAAACTCTAGTTTGCTCGTTTACAACAACACATTAGAGTCCTGTTCTTCTCCAGAAGTCCAGTAGTTCCTCTATAGATAGGTTCCTCACTTCCTAAGTGTCTGTAATTGCTTGACCCCAGCTTAAAAGTCTGATTCTAGCTAACGCCGGGCATTCAGATTATAGGTGAGACGACGTCTCGTCACTCTTCTCACACAGTCTACACATAGGTGAGACATTTATTATAAGAGGCGAACAATGGTTTTAACTCTAATCTTATCGAGTTTTAGGAGATCGCTCGCTCGCCTCTTGTTGGACACTAAACCCAACAGAGCCTTCGCTTGCCTTCCCACCCTGATGCCCGCCCAATACTTTTCATGTTCCCTTTGACCCCATCTTTCAATGGCTCCCTTAACCAAACCCGGCATTAATGCCACTGCTGGTTCAGGACCTATTAATGCCGTTTCAGAACCTACTTTTGACCAAACGTCCACCCTTTCATTGCCCTTGATTCCCGAGTCGCCCGGTACCCAGATCAACGAAAGTTTATTTACTGAACCTAATTCGTCTAGTACGTTACGGCATTCCCAGACAAGTTTCGATTCTATTGTGGGATTCTTTAGAGCCCCTAGGGCTGCCTGACTATCCACACAAATACTAATCCTTTTGCCCCTTGTCCCTTTTTGAATGGACATTTGGGTACAAGTTAATATCGCACAGACCTCAGTCTGCCAAACCGTGGCATATTGTCCTACCGACTCAGCCACTTTAATGCAGCCAGTTTTTTGATATATTCCAAAGCCTGCACCGCAATCCATCTTGGAGCCGTCTGTGTACCAGACCTCGTCCCCAAGTGGAAACCCTTTCTTCCAGTCTAATCTGGAAGGTATTAGTATCTTAAAGCGGGGTTTAAATTTCACCCTCTTGATCATCCAATCTTGCACCATACTTAATTCTGGAATTGATAGGATTGAACGTGGGAGCTTGGTGTGCTTACCACCTGACATCCACTATCTCTGCGCGTTTAGCCTACGCATAGTAAGAGTTGCCTTTTTCACCTCAGTAATATATAAAGGTACTTCGGCCAGTATGAATCCCAACGCAGCTGTAGGCGTGGTCCTCATGGCCCCTGTAATACCCCTAAAAACCATTGCTTGGAGTTGGTCCAGTTTCTCTTTGACCGTGATCAGTTGAGTCCTGGACCACCAAACCACCACCGCGTGAAGAAACCTGGGTTTTAAAACCATCTGATAGATCCAATTGACCATATTGGGTCTTAGTCCCCACGATGACCCTATCGCCCTTCTATACGCCCAGAACGCAGTACAGAATTTCCTATACTGATACTCGAAATGTTCTTTCTAACTCAGCTTTTTATCTAGGATTACTCCAAAGTATTTAGCCCATTCGGAAAAAGAAATCTCATGTCCATAAAATACCGGCTTCTTTAAATTCGGTATCTTGTATTTCCTAGTGAAAACTACTATATTCGTTTTCTCTGCACTGAAAAAGTCTTGGGGGACAGTCTGCCAGAAAGGTGGGGTCAGCGTACCTACGCACTGGGAACGTCAGCATATCCCCATTTAGAGGAAAGGATTCACCATATTTTAGAGGCGCTGCGTTCCTAATTTTTGGGAGTGCCGTAGTTCCAAAAAAAGTTGATCACATTACTTTCTTTCCAAACATAGGTATAACAACAGTTAAAAATTTAATTAATATTTAAGAAAAACAAATTGTCAGTCATTTGTATAATGTTGTATATTTATATAATTATTACATTATAAAAAACGAAGAAAAAATTTGTAAATTTTATAAAAATTTTGGAAAATTAAGTTTTGTTAACTGCTTAACAAATTAAAAATTATAATTATATTATAAATTGATTTTTTATTAAAATAATTTATTTTATTAATTTCTTTTAAAAAATTTAATAATATTCAATAAAAAATTAAAAATCTATTAAAACTATTAAATTCAATTTAAATTGTATTTTGATAATTAGTACAATTAAAAAAAATAAATTATTTTGATATTAATAAAATTGAAAACTTTTATTTCCAAAATACAATTATACTTACGTGCAACTGTCAGGACGTTCGTTTAATTTATTTGATATTACAATGGTTTTCAGTAAATTATATTCTAACTCTTTATTTTCATTGTATTTACCTAATACAATTCTTCCAAGTAAAGAACTGTTCAGAAGATGAAAAACACTATTATCTCTAAATTGAAATTGCTCAAAAAAAAATAAATCTAATTCATTAAATATTATTATGATTGCCGCACAGTTCATATAAATTATTATACCATAATGTTTCAATCATTTTGAGATTATTTTGAAAAAAGTATTTCACCTTCCACAACTGTTTCACTATTGTCATGCATGTCAATATTATTAAAATGAAAGTCAAAATTTGTGTCCATCGTTTCCATTTCTTCTAACATTTTCGATTAACATAGAATATCATTCAATGAATAAAATTATTCAGTATTTGAACTTAAATAAAATAAGTAAAAATTTTTTGCATAAAATGTAATTAATTTGAAAATTTATTGCTTATATAAATGATAAATTTTCATATATTTTAGAATTTTATATATTACTTTTCTTATATTCATTTAATAATTTTTCAATATTTATTAAATAAAGTAATATTTATCTATAAACTGTAATTGTAAAAATATATATGTATACATATATATTATATTTTATTTATTGAAATTGTTTAATCAATTAATTTCTTAATATTTATGACAAAATACTATAAACAAAAGTAAAATTTTTAAAAATATTACAAAAATTAAGAATATTATTATAAGAATATAACACGAACTAATTCTTTTAAACAATACACTTGATTTAAATAATTCTAGTTCTTATTTTTACTACTTAATTGTAATAAAATAATTTCTAAACTCCAAACCGAATCTTCCAAGAACACTATGGCTTACCCGAACACTGCTTTTCTTTTTTGCAGAAATTTCAAACTGTCGCGTAAAATTCTAAAAGCTATTCAATTTCTCCTCTTCCTAAATTTTGGGAAATGAAAGTTCTCACTCTTGCGGGAAACTGCTTTACCAACGCTGTGAGACTTGTACATACCTAATCTTAATTGGTCAGACTCCTCAACGAGAGAAACAGTCATCACCACGCTGTTGGTTATGCATGAACTTTCTTTTTGGTGGTTCTCACGCACGCGTTGGGAAGTCTGAACCCCCAAAACTTTTTCAGTGTGGGTTCACAGAAAGTCCAGTTCGACTACACCAATTCTTGACAATCTTGAGTGCACTTTTCGTAAGCTCTAAAAGGGTCTCAATTGAGTGCGGCCTTATAATTATAAGGAAATCATCCGCATAGCTTTGCGTATAATATCCCTGGTTATTGAGTTTCCTAATCAACTTATCTGCCACTAAGCTCCACAATAGAGGAGAGAGAACTCATCCTTGTGGGCATCCTTTTGAGACGACGCCTGTTAACTCATCATACTCTGCTTCGAGAGATCTTTCGCGACGCATGCTGTCGATCCATTCAATTAGTGGCTCAGGAACGCCTCACTTTCTGGCTGCCCTGCAGAAAGACTCGCTAGAAGTGTTAGGGATGGCACCTTCAATATCAAGAAAGGTACCCACCGCATTACCTCCCCTGTCAATTTGCTCCTCTATTCTACCTACCGCAGAGTGAAGGGCTGATTCCACTGAGAAACCAATACAATCCTCTTTGTAAATGGATCGGATATATACCATCGCCCCTGAGGCTTTAAACGGTTTGAAAGAGCCTATTGCCCAATCAATACCCTCCGGAGTCACAACTCTGGCTGCTAGTTTCCAGTGTTCCCGCCTTCTTCGGTCTTAACGTAGACCCTCGCCAAAGGAATGAAACGTTCTCTCTTTAAAGTCCGGGAAGTTAATTTCCATCAGATACTTTAAGTAGTCTTTTTTATCCAGAGCATATTGCCCATTAGATAACTTAATGGTAGATAGTTTTGCTAAAGGGTCTTTAGCCAGAGCTTTATGGAGTCTTGATGCTTCTGGTACTTTTTCGATTTATTCGCAAAAACTTCTCCAGCTAACACCCCGTGCTTTATCCACGTCTTTCTTATAAGAATTACGAGCTGCATGGTAATCATCCCATGCTTGCTGATTCTTACGTTTCTTAGCTTTATTAAAAAGCTTTCTTACTGTCTGCCTGTGACCCTCAAAGCAGGAGCGCCACCACGTATTACTCCTGTTGGTGTTCACCTTTTTGGCTACACAGTTTCTCTCAAAGGAGCCGACAACCGAATCTCGTAGATATTCCGCTGCTAGTTCTAACTCTTCGTACGTTCCGTAAGAGGTGGGGAAAGTGACCCATGGAAGCCTTGAGGTCCTCAGTAAATGAGTCCCAATTAGTACTCCTAGGATCACGTCTCCACTTATGTTCCAAATCTTTCGATTCCAGTCTGAATGTGATAAGTCTGTGGTCCGAGAGTGAATCTTCGTCAGACACTCTTCAGTCCCTCACACCACCCCACACAGACTTGGAGCAAATAGTAATATCCAACACTTCCCTCCTATTAACAGTAACGAAGGGTAGCTCATTGCCCTGATTTAAAATTTCTAAATCTGTATCTATCAGAAAATCTACTAGATTTCTGCCCCTGTCCTTAATGTCAGTGCTACCCCAAACTACATGGTGCGCATTGGCATCGCAACCTATTATCAAAGGGAGATTCTGCTGTTGACAATATTCTACTAACTTTTCCACCTCTTTTGGTGGCGCAGGTTCTCCCTCCGAACCCGGGAAATAAGCGGCAGCTACTACAACCTCCCTCTTATTTCTGATCGTCTCTGAGTACTTAGCCTTCACGACAGCTAAGTCTCTAGTTGTCAATTCCAACAAAGGGAAAGCGTCTAGACCTTCATAGATCAGACACGCCCTTGGAACCGGTTCATGTGGTGAGCAAACTAGCTTTCCGCATCCATTTAGACCTCTGATTCTCCCCTTGCAAACCCAAGGTTCTTGAATAAAGGCTAAAGCTGTCTGCATCTTTGTCAAGCTCTTGGCTAAAATCGCCGACGCGCCTTTACAATCATGCAAATTGATCTGTGTACATTGAATCCTGGAAGCAGCCATTTTAAGGCTGATTCACGGTCTCCTCAGTTTCGTCCCCCTGAGCACTTTGCTCAGCAGCTGCGTCTGTCCCTGGCCTCGGCATTCTTAGAGTGATTTGGTCAAGTCCAAAGTACAGTTTACACTGTCTTCCGAGGTTTCTAAGAATTGAGCCTTAATTCACCCTTTGACCGGGTACCCAGGCAACAACTATCACCAGCTTGATCAGCTGGGACGGATTTGACGCATGATGATTTGCTAGGAATTTGTATAATAACAACGAAGATGTTTTTAAAAGATATTTGTTGTACATTAAATTTGATGACGATTGGAGAATTGAATAAAAGACTAACTAACACCCATTAACGAAAGACAATTATTAGTAGTTGTTCCCGGATTGCCTTCGTTGGAGAATTATTTAAAAATGATAGAGATTATATTGATCCATCATGCAAACAAAATGAAATTTTCCATTCTGGGATATTTAGATTGCTGCATTTCTGAATACCTCGAGACATTTCAAACAACTTATAACAGACATTTGACTCCAAAATAGCATTTCTTATTACATCGAATAAGAGCGATCTTTAGATTCGGACCTATACAACAGTATTCAACTATGAGAGCAGAATCAAAACATCAATTTTTCAAACGAATTGCTCAAAGCATGCGAAATTATAAAAATTTTGCCATTGACACTCGCTAGAAAACATCAATTGCATTAGGCATATGTTTTGAATGGAAGTTTGGAGCGAGAGATTACCAAAGGTCCAACAAAATGGGTTCCCATCAATTTACTTCGGTTTAAAACATTGTTTCCAAATGTAAGATGGCTTCTTCTATGTAACTGGGTAAAAATAAATGGCATGAAATGTATTTTTAAAGTGCTTTCTGGCAGAAAATTGTACTGAACAAAATATGCCAGAGTTCGTAGGCTTGCACGCAATTGTCTGGAGAGATGATGGTCCGATTTTCGTATGCCACAAAGTAAGGACAATTCAGCACAATGTGGTTATTATGGCGTATGAAATTGAAATCGATAAATATTTTGTATACTTTTCACATGATGATTTATTGTCAGTAGAAGTATTTCACGCACACAGATGGAAGACATGCTTTCATCCTTGTTATACTAACTGCAATACTACCCAACTCTGCTTGAAACTCTCTTGCAACTCTTGCTTCCCAAACCTGTTTGTTTAAAACTGTCAACTATAAAACAATTTTATGTGAGATAATGATTAATTTTATTATTTGACAGCATTCTAGAGTTTAATTAAGAACAATGTTTTCATTTTGTGTCTCTATAATCAAGTTATGATATTTAGAAAATGACTTTTAACTTATCATAGGTCGATCTGCGAAAATTCAAACAATTTACGTCCATTTTTCTGGTAATATTTTAGTAACTTTTTTACCCATTACAAAATTACCTTCTACCCTGTACCTTAGCAACTTTTACCCTCTACCTTTCTAACTCTTTACCTCATAATGTTTCTGTGGCATATACAAAAATATTTCCTATTACATAAACAATTAAAAATCAAAGAAGAAACCCTTTTACTTTTTTAACTTGTATTTGGCAAAAATAAACTAAAAATTTTGTTGTCCTAACAATTCAAACTGGTTCTAACAAAAATAAATCTGTTGAGATAATAAAAAATTTTGTATCTACAATTAAAAAAATTTGTTATTTCCATATAAATTAATAATTCTTTTTTCACCGTATAAGTAAATTATTAAAAAATAATTAATTAATTTTGACAGAAAAATATTTAAACAAAAAGATTGATGTTTATGTTTTAATGATAATTGTTGTTTAATTAAATATTCAATTAAAAGTAATATTTTATTAACATTTAAAGAAATTTTTTTCGTCGATAAACGTTGTGGACTTCAACTTTGTTCAGTAGCCTATTTTTTTCCTACGTTAGTACTGAATTAGAAAGTGAATTAGCAACAATAATTTTCTACGACAAATTTTTCACGTTCGAAGAAGAAAAATTATTATTTATCTACATTCTGTTCCAAACGTTTATTTTTCTTTGAAACTTTTAAATCAAGTTTTACTTTTATCAATATTCGCGTGTCTAAAATGGAGAATATTTTCGAATATTGAATTTGCTTTGACAAAAGTTAAAGGGACGCGTATATTTTATCTAATTTTTTTTCGAGTAATTTTCCCCTTTGCGTTAATACACATACTTGGAAAACATCCTTTTTCGGTGGTATGTGTAATAATAAAAGAAGAAAAAAAGTAAAATAAAAAAGAAGAGGCGTTACGTAAATTAGAGTTTGGCAGTAGTTCAAACCCTGAGTTGCGTTAACGAAGAGTCACTCTTTCGAAGCAGGGAAAATAACTTTAAATAGAGAATATTGAAGGGCAGTGCGAAACGGGGTACAACATTCGTATATACATATATGTATATGCTATCGACGATGTATTCGTTTTACAACCCATTTTTCTGCTACAGTGAACATTTGAATATTCTCGCCTCTCATTCACTCTCTCAATAATAATTTTTCTCCTAGTTAAAAACTACTTTTATGAAAATTGTTGGAGTGAACTTTATTTAAAATAATATTCATAATACTGCTACTTTGGAAAATTTATAATCATCTAGAAAACTGCAGGGTAAACATTTTAAACATCCATAAATAGAAAAAGCATTGTAGTTTCTGACTGGTTAAAAATTTTTTTAAAAAATAATTTGACTTGCAAATGTAATAAAATATGATATTAATTGCATTTTGCCTTTCCTGGTTGGATTAGGTATTTTATCTTGTCATTATTGGCTAAAATTAGGCATTACATCTTCATAGTAAATCGTGAGGTATTAAAAAGTGTTGCAGATTAAATTAACACCAAAAAAGATTAAAATAATCAATTTTGGTGTTATTTTTTACAATGAATGAAATTTTAGTTTATTAAATTTTTTTATAATAGTACTTGACTTTTGGATGGGACAATATTCTGTAAATATTTCGTATAGATAGTCCTAGAATTTTTCTTTGACTTATGTGAAATAATCACGAGCAGTGTTAAAATATTTAAAATGTTCAATTGATTACTTTAAATTAATAATACAACAAAAATCATCTTTGATTTTATCAATTTGCAAACTTTAATTAAAAATAGACTATTTCTATTTACCCCTAAAAACTGGAAATTTGGGGTAAACAGAAACAGCAGAAATTTCAATAATATTTCTGATAATATAAATGAAAAAATTGTTTTTATCAAACTACAACACTATAATAAGAGAGAGCGGGAGAGAATGAGAAAAAATAGGAGAGAACAAACATTTATTTGTGTAATGTGTTTTAACTTTTAGCGTGGTTTATTTTTAAGCTTATAGAATGCATTTTAATAATTATAATAATTATAATAATTATTATAATTATTATAATTATTATAATTATAAATTTTTGTATGAATTTTAGTTCACTTTTTTCCAAATACGAGTCAAAAAAGTAAAAGGGTTTCTTCTTTGATTTTTAATTGTCTATGCAATAGGAAATATTTTTGTATATACTGCTGCTAATTGACAAACGGAAAATGGGAAAACACTTAGAACCCATTGGGGAAAACAAGAATACCGGAAGTAATCCGAATTAAAAGAAAAAACTAATGTTATTGGTAAAACATAGCAAATCTGTTTCTATTTACCCCAACTAATTCTAAAAACCTATAAAATTTATTTCAATTACATTTGACTAAATTCTTCATTAATTTGAAATTTAAATGAATGTTTTTTAATTTTAACGAGAATTTAATTATATTGCAAAAATGTTATTTAAAATTTTTTAAGAAGAAGTACATTCTTTTTGTATAATAATTAAATTATTCAGATTTTAAAAAATAAATATATAAATATCTACTTATTTATTTTTCGACAGGAAATTAACATTTACAATAATTTTAATGTAAAACCTTTTTCAAATTTATAACAATTTCTATAAAAATTAATGTTATAACGCATTTAATATTCAATTATAATCTAAAATTGTAACTGTAATTTATTTTTAAATTAATTCCTATTTAAATTTTCCACAAGAGTTCAATTATATAAATACAGAAATAAATAATTGGTAGAATAATTGATTGCTTCTTAAAATGGAATACTTAAAAAGAATTTCATCAAAATTATTAAAAATAATTCATTTGTTTGGAAGAATATTAATAAAAACTTTTAAAAATAATTAAATTTTTGAAGGAATTTATTTTAAACTGTATTAGAAAAAATTGAAATCCATTGTAAAGAATTTAATTATTTACATACCAATCTTTAAATCACGATTTGTTTGTAAATACAAATGTAAGAAAATTTACAAATATACCATTCGAAAGATTATTAAATTCAACGATTAATGATACATAACTGGAAATTTTAATAATTTATGAAAGATATTGCAGCAATCGCACAGTGGGGCAAAATTTTTCAATTTCTTTTGCTAACAAAAAATCTTGCATACTTAAAATTGTGTACATTTAATGTCTGACGGTGTGTAAGTAGTATAAAAAAGTTTTTGACCTTAAAAATTGTTTTAAACAATTTTTATAAACAATTACACTTTATAGGAAGTTATGTTTAAAAAAAATTTTTTTTAGAAATTTGCTTTAGATTATTGTACATAAACTTTCTTTTCTTAATCTGATCTTTTGTGATGATTTACCTTAATTGTTTTATTTAAAATAAAATTCCATTCATAGTTAAAAATAACACCAAAATAGATTATTTTAATCCTCTTTTTTGTTAATTTAATCCTAGATGGATTAAACTGTTGCAGATTATTTTAATCCATTCTGGTGCTATTTTAATACCTCACGTTTTACTGTGTTGTCTTTCGTCATTTTAGAATTTTTATGAACTTGTCATGATTTCATGATCCTAAGAATTGTTATTTAATAGTAGTTTGAAATTTTTTTGTTCTTCCCTAATTTCCAGACAAATATTGACTTTCTTCTTGGACGGTGAAAAAAGTATAATTTTTACAGTGCTCTAAAAAGACTATAGGTAACTATTTTAAAAACTATTTCCCTCGGACTTAAGCTATACTCTCTTAATTTGAATCAGTTAAAATCGTGGATTTAATTACTGACAATCCGTGATTTCTTTTTTGCTTCTGAATCAGTTAAAAATAAATTAATTTCTGTATAAAAATAACTGAAAAATTTGTTAAACTTGATTGATTGAATCAGACGAAAAAAATTTACTGAAAAATCAGTAATTTTTAACTAATTGTCAGTAGAAATATTGCTATTTGAATTAGTGACTGACTTTTTGCTTCTAAAGCAGTTATTTTTAACTGATTCTTTAGAGAATATGTTTAAAAGTAATAAAAATTCAATTACTTTCAAAAATATTTTATAAAATTCCAAGCAAACATTAAATTACTTTTATAAATGGTGAGAATTTTACAGGAATTCAACTATTTACAGATTTTTTTATAAATTTCTTCGCAATAATTCAATTGAGGAGCTGGATGCTATAAGGCGTTACGCGCCATGTTACGTAACTGGCGCTTAAAACCATAGGTATAGCATCTAGGCTCTCGATTCTTTTCATGAATAATTCTTTTAATTTATTTTTTACTAACTTTTTTATTGAATTTTAAAATGTTTAAAGAAACTTTAGAAAATCTTAATTCCTTTGGAAAAATAATAATAATTGACTGATGAACATTAATACAAAAAACATTTATATTCAAAAATTAAATTATTGATGTTTTCGAATAATTATCCAGTTAAAGAAATTTGTTATGAGTGTCAAGGAAGAAAATAATTTTTTATTGCAAGCAAACTGGTCTTTAAAATTTTGCGCTCGCTACGCCTCGAACTACAAATTACACTCGTTGGAAAGCAATCATTTCCCTCCCTAGAAGCACAATATACTATTTTATAAAATTTTTTAAATGCAATCGTGTTTTTGTATTAAAGATTGTTAAAAACTAAGAATAACATGAGAATGATAAA
Source organism: Leptopilina drosophilae (assembly GCA_032873175.1). Taxonomy (NCBI): domain Eukaryota; kingdom Metazoa; phylum Arthropoda; class Insecta; order Hymenoptera; family Figitidae; genus Leptopilina; species Leptopilina drosophilae. The sequence continues at coordinate 23,488,672 of CM065483.1, forward strand.
ATTTTACAAAACCGTTGAAGAATAATTCATACCTATATATATGGCCAAGGAAAAAATGTAAATTTTTCCATCCGAATATTATAAATCATATATAATCGGAATGGATAATTCCCAATAGAATTTAGAATAAAAGAATATTGACACGATAAGTTTAAGCAAGTAGGCAAGTTCTCGGTTAATCGGATAATCTTGCATAACCTGGGATGCTGAAGTCGGCGAACTTTGAATGTAATAACGAGGCGAATACGAATGAGGAGACGGCCCAAGAAATAGTTGGTAGCTGCCATTATATAGACGTCCGCTTTTCCCTTCGAAAGAGGCTGAAATGAAATGAAAAAAAGGGAGGAAAAAAAAATTGAGAGAAGAAAAATGTTAGAGGAAAAAGAACGATGAAGAAATAACGGAGAAAAGAGAGATGAGAAAAAAAAGAGAGAGAAGAAAAATTTCTCGAGCCAGGAGTTTTCCTAGCAATCGCGCCATCTTAGCCTCTAGGAAACGGTGATTGAATTTCTTGCTCCTGTTTAAGTTTGAAAAAAGGTCATTCTAACCGGAAATTCTTTTATTAATTCTCGTTTTCTCTCTGTCTTTCTTTCTGTCTCTATCTCTCTTCCTCTCTTTTTAACTCTCTTTCCCTTCCTCGCACAATTTCTAGAATATATACCACTTTTTCGTTTTGAATTACACGTCTTCACTTTTTATTGTTTCATGCCCAGACAGGTCTTCTTTCATATATTTTATTCAGTCTAATAGAATCTACAATTTTTTGGTATGTTTCGTATTTCTTTTCTTGAGGAAAAATTTCTTTCATCATTTATTATTTTATGAATGGGATTTTTAAACTACAATAATCTGACAATTCTGTACCATTCTGTCCGCAGTTTAAAGTTAGTTTTTTCTTTTTTTGCTTTAAAAAATATTCTTTGATGAATCCGTCGAAAATATTATAGAGGTTTTTTTCATGATTTATAATAAAATAATATTATAGAAATTAGAAATTTTTACCACATTTAAAAGGCACCCAAAGGAACATTTTCTCAAAATTTGAAAAGAATCGATCGATTATTTTTAAGCTATTTTGCATTTTTGAAGTCTGGCATCAAATTTTAATTAATTTTCAAAATGTTGATCGTAATAATGATGACATCAAAATTTGGACCCCAAAAGCGTCTGAGAGTAAAAATTTTAGATAAATCCGGCAACATTAAAACATTTTTGGTCGCCATATTTGACCTGCCATTTTGAATTTTGAAATACGGACATTAAATTCGATTTCAGGGACCCCAAAAATGACACAAAGATAGTACTACTTTTTCTGGACATATATGGGTCATGGACTGTCAAGAAATGAAAAACTAATATCGAATTTGCGATCAATGAGCCTGAGAACTCCCGAATTAAAATTTTGCAATTAATTTTAAAATTGCTAATTCTATTTAACAAGTAAGATAAAAGTTAGCGCTCGAATTGTTGGGTTATTATGTAGAGGAACACGAGATTTTAATAATTTAAAAAAATATACTTTTTTTAATGTTAATAATAATGAGAAATATTATATTTTCAATGTGGATGAGATTATTTACTAAATAAAGTAAATCGATAGTAAAAATTAACTAGTGATTTTATAAGAATACTTTCTGTAAAATATAACAGTTTTGTTCAAAAAAAGAATGGAAAGCATTGAATCGATTGCAATTGAAAGAGAGTGTGCGGAGGATGGAAATTCGTCAAATGTCTGATTCACTCACGTGGTCAAGTATCCTTGAGACGGTGCAATTGAACAGCTGACTCTGTCTCGGTTCCGTACTGGGACACCTCTAAGTGTGACGTAGTGCCTTGCTATTCCGGTCATACGATGACGTCGACAGTAAGCTCAGAAATAACCCGCAAGATGCCAAAATTTAAAACCAGACGCGACTATATCTGTTTTACACATTTTCTCTCTCAAACAATTTATAATATTCTTTTTTCATTTTTCTGGCAAAAAAAATTCATTTCTTTTAAAAAGAAAGCGAAATTACGTCACTGTCTACTGAAATGCAGACCTCGGAGTCACTGTAATATAGAAAGACTTGTGTTGAAATTATAAATTGTGCCGAAATTGGTGCTTTCTTCGTAATTTTTTTAACGCAATAACTAAAATATCGAAGATTTTTGAAAAAAGGTTTAATTTTCGTTGCTTCTTCAAAGGAAAATTTTTCTGTTGCTCAGCTTATTATTATGTGAGTGATTCTTCTGAAAAACACCTGTTTTTTCCAAAAACTAAAAAAAAAATTAATTTTTGCAACACTAACCTGTAAAATTGAATTTTACACACTAAAAGCAGTGTGTAAAGTACTTCATTTTATAGCGGTGTGTAAAGTGTTACTTTACACACCACTAGCAGTGCGTAAAGTGAATTCCAGTATGTAAAGTGATTTTCAGTGCGTAAAATGATTACTTTACATATTCTTGTGACTGTTTGATGAGAAACGAATAAATAAAACTTTAAAACAACAATTTACAATCACATTTTTTTATTTTAGCTTCGTCTCGTGCTGCAAATGTCACTCGTAAAATCACTCACTTTACGCACTTGTATCATAAATAACTATTTTACATTTTTTGAATTTTTTTGTCATGGGTAGGTTTTAAATGCGTTTAAAGATAAAAATCTGAGTTACCCAAAATTAATTTTCAAAAAAAGCCTTCCACTATCATTTTAATAGTAAGTGTTTTGAAGGTTAAATATACTGTAATCAATATTGGGGTTTTTGTAAAAAAATTCCTTTTAAATTTAATTTCTTTAATTTATTAAACTTTTAACATTGTTCATTTATAATTTAAAGAATTGTTTATTTAATAATTTATTTTTAACTATTTTATCTTTTAAAAAACAACTAATATATATTTTTTTATATTGAACGGAAAAAAAAATTGTAATGGATTTTTTAATTTATCATTTTAAGTTCAGAATTGATATTTTCTGTAAAAAATTTTTATTTTTAATTATAATTATATTATTTATCTAACTTTCTACTTAATATATTATATTTAAAAAAATTAAAAATATTTTATTTTAAATAAAACGGAAAATTTTTTTTATAATTCAACGGTTAGGTAATTGAAAATAATTATTAAAAACAAAACAATAACGCTTACTAAATATAAAAAAGGCTTCGGAGATGAATAGTTTGTCAAATAAAAAATTCACGTTTTTATTAAATTTAAAAATATTGAAACATAATTTAACAAATTTTTTGGGCTACAACTTCAAATATTTATATACATAGATTACATACAACATACAAAACAGTTTAAAAATATTATGTTTTTAACTGAAAAACGAGGCTTCGGAGATGAATTTGAATTTTTACTCCCATTGCCAGTAAATTTAATTAATTATTTTAAAAATTTCCTTTGTTTTCTTTGAACTAAATATAAGTGGAAAATAAACGGTAGAATCTAAGCTTTAAGTTGATATATATTAAAGACTATATTACAAAATTTTTAATTATATTAAAAAATAATTAAAAATATGTGTCATATTTAACCAAAACCAAAAGACAAAATTAAATAAATTCTACTAAGAAAAACTTTAAATTTGAACATTACAGGATTATGTAAAGATACACTCAAAAAAATGATCTATTAACCATAAAACTAATTTCCTTTTAAATCATGTCCTTTAACTATTAGCAGAAATAGTTTTATTGTAAAAGGAATCTTTTAAATACAAAAAGGTTAGAAGTTTATTGGAAAAAAGAAAATCGTTTAAATATTAACTGATTTCTTTTGATTTTTAAATGAAATCTTTTTATGCCAAAAGGATAATTTCAAGTTATTTGACATTTGTAAACATGTCAAAATAATAATAATAATAAAATTTAATTTCTCGTCAAATAAAGCAAAGGTAATTTGCACAATTTTTACAATAATTATTTATTTATAAAACAACAGTGAATAAATTTAATAATTAATAATATGTAATAATAATAAAACTAAATTTTTTTAATGAAATAAACAATGTATAAAATTTAAATAAAATATTAACAATTTTGGGTTATTATAATAATTATTTATATATTCGAAAAATATAATTAAAAATGTAGAATGTAATAAGTCATAACTTTTTTAAATTAAAAAAATGTTTATATTATGATGAAATAAATTTAGTTATTTTAATATATTTTTTTCTGCCTATCAATATATTATTATTATTTACAGACTTGTGTTATTATTTTTTAAAATTTAATTTAAAATATTTTATAAATTTGAGTCAAAAATAGATAAATTATTATTTTAACTAAATAAATAAATTAATGAGTTACTAATAAGACGAATAAATAAAACTACTGATAAAATTTTTCTTTTTAATAGTTAATAAAAATCATTTAATAATTAAAGGATATAAATAAAAGGAATTTCCTTTTAATAGAAAAAGAATTCCTCTTAGACAAATATTAAAAGGAAAATCCGCTTATGGTAAAAGGATTCCTTTTTACTTAAATAGACTGTTTTGCGAGTGTAAATAATGTTTCGTAGATTATGGATAAATTTTTTTTAAAATTTATGCTCAACAAAATATCAATAATAAGTTAATGCAAATATTGAGTCTCACGTTGGAGACACGTGAAGTGGTACCTTTCAGGGAGATGGTCATTTTTAAATTCACACATGTACTTTTTGAGACAAGCAAATATGTTTTTTGACTCAAATAAAATGATTTGGTTGAAAAAAACAAATTTTTGTGTTGTGTCAAACAAATCGTATTTAACTATAAACAATATTCTCTATTCAAAACATTAATTTTTTAAATGAAACAAACACCTTTAAATAAAAAATTTTTTTCGGATAACCAAGCAAATTTTGCGTATTTAATTAAAATCAACCAAAATTTTATTTAAATCAACGAAATTGTTTTATCCTAACAAATAAAGTAGGTTAAGTAAACAGTTAGGTTAACTAAAATAGAGATAAACTTTTTCTCTGAGTGTACCTTAAGCTGAAAAATAGAATAATTCATTTTTAGGATTTAAAATAATACTCTCATCTCCACTTATTAAATTAAAGAACAATATTAAGCTACTTTTTTTGAAAAATTATATTTCTTATTAATTTTAATCTTTAAAAAATGGCCATAAATTAAATTTTGAAATTAGTGATGAGTTACACAAATAAAGACTCACACACACACACACATGTATAAAATAAATATGAGAGGGAAAATTAGTTTTCTCGTGTGAAAATTTAATTAAATTATCCTATATCATACTTTCTGCAATATGTGTTATTTCGAGGTCTCGTTAGTGAATTTCCTATAGCTTGGCAACTGTACAACTAATTTACTAATTTCTGTTTTATAAGAGAGGAGTAAATCCAGTCAGAGAATGATGATTCAAAAATAATGAACTTTTTTTTGTAAAGGAGAAAAATTTATCCTCCTTTTTTTTGCACACTTGAAAAAACTCTTGATTTCGTTTTTATATACTTTGTATTTGAATGGGAATGTCGTTCATCAGTAGTAGTAGTAGTCGTCGTTGCCTGTTTTAAATAGATAAAGAGACTCTCAAGTTCTCGGTTATCGTCCACAAATGTCTGATGCTGAGTGCGCTTTCTTTTATCTTAAAACCTCAAGCAGTCGGCTGCATTTTCATCTTAAGTGAATATAATATACATGTGAACAACTTGTGTGAAATAGTTTAAAAAAGTGAGTAACAATTTTGTGTAAAATTAATTTTTTTGTTGATCCAGTATTTTTTTAGTAAGTATGGAATTTCGAATTGTATATTAATATAAGTTAATTACAATGAACTTGTTAACTTATGTTAATTGGCGATTGATGCAGTAAAAATTACACGTTTCCCTACTTCTTTTGAATTGCGCGCGCAGTTCTCGAAAAGTGGGGATAGCGTCTGTTTAATAACTATTGGTCCTTCTAACTTGTTTCCTCTTGAGTGTGCAAATAGTTCACAAATTTAATTGTAAAAAAAAATTTGATTTTCTGTTTCTTTGAACTGGTTTCTAAGAAAAATTTCCCTTTCTCTCAATAATAATGTTAATTTTAAGCAGGGTTACGATAGGTTAGGTGAAGTTAAGAAAAAAGTCAAAGAAAGCAGAATTGGTCAGAGAAATCAGGGAAAAGTCAGTGATTATTTTTGGTAAAAGTACTGGAAGAAATTATATTTTTAGAATTTATAAGAAAATTCTTACTTTTTGTGTCTTCTTTCTTTTAATAAATTATAATTTAATTAATAAATCATTTTACTTGAATAATTCAAATATAATTTAATTTGAAAAGAATTGCTTTTATGATTTGCATAAAAAAATTAATTTTAAAAGGATTTAATTAAAAATTTTACAAATTCAATTATTTTTATAAATAATAAAACTCGTTGCACAATTTCAATTATTTTCAATACAATTCTTCGAAAGAAATCAATTATTCAAAAATTTGTGAATAAACTTCTTTAATAATATATGATAATATATATTATGATAATATATAATATATGATGCTTTAAAAGCCATATAATGTAAATTTTTAGAAATATTTAAATTTTCAAATGGTTTAAATTCAGAATCTTCAAAAATTTGAATTTTTTATATTTTTAACTAACAAAATTTTAACTATTTTTATTGGAAATGTTTAATTGAATTTTTTTTTGAAATTATCAAATAATTAAATGTATGTTAAAAATTCTATTAATTGTAAAAATAATTGAATTCTTGTAAAGAATTTTAGTAAAATTTTTTGTAAATAATTTTATTTTTTCTGAAAAATTTTATGATTATTTAAATTATCAAAAGTCTTGTTGATTGTCAAAAAGGTTTGAATTTGAAATTTTTTGAAAATCTTAATTCTTATGGAATAATATTTATGATCCCCAAGTTTTGAACGTTCAAATGAACAAAATTTTTTTTTAAAGATGTTTTTAATAAATTACTAATCATAAAGAATTTAAAAACTAAAATTTTACTTTTATCAACTCAGTAATTAATTTTTCGGTTTGTAAAGCAAAATAATTGCAATACAAATTTAATTTTTAGAAGAAATAAATAAATTTTGTTCATTTGAACGTTCAGAACTTTAGGATCTTTAATATTTATGATTAAATATTTAGTTAAAAAGTAAGTTATTAATGTTTTCGAATAATTTTACAATTCAAGAAATTCGTAAATAAATGTAAAAGAAAATTTTTTTGAGTACTTAATTTTTTTTGGAGTGAAGCAGAATATTTTTTAGGATCAAGGAAAAAGTTTAAATTTTGTCTGGGAATCATGGAGAAGTGTCAGACAAAAACCAAATATAAATTTTTGTGGCAACAAATTGTAATTTATACCAAAAAATTACATATTTTGTTGCAATATATGGAAGAAACTTTAAAAAAGTCTAATTTTATCAAAATATGAAAAAAGTAGCATTTTTTGAAAATAGAAAATTTAGAAAAACTACAATTTTTTTTATATATTTCAGATCGAATTTACAATTTGTACGATTTGAATTTACAATTTGTAAGAAATAAAAATTGTTTTAATGCCACGAAGTTTTAGTGCTGACATTCGATTTTCATTTGTGCAAAAATTATGTATGTAGATTATTTCATATTCCATTGAGTACTCTCTTGGATGATTGCAGGAATGCATCTTGACGGACACAATAGTTGCAAATGATTTAGACATTGTTCCGAGTATTTCTTTGTTCGCGAGGTATTCCAAGATATTTGCGCACCTCTCTGAAATCTCGACTTACTTTTCAAACACCATTCGTTATTTTGTTCTCTTCATTCTTTTTATTTTGCTTCATTATAGTTTTAATTTTATTTTTCAAAATTTCTTTAAGCAGAAAAATTTTGTTTACTATTTTTTAAATTATGACCCTATGACTGATATTTCTATCAGTTTCTATTATGTTTAAACGTCCTCTGTGTTTGGGAAAATAAATTTTCGAATAAAGGAATAAATTTGGTATAGAAAAAATAGAAAATACTTTAAAGGTAACGTTTGTTCGTCTATCAAAAATATAGTGAAAGTTTAGATATAAATTTTTAACTAGTTATCGTCTACATTTATTTTGGTGGGTAAATTTTTGTTTTTCAAAATAAAATATCTCGATATTTGCCATCTTAAGGGACATTAATAAAGAGAGAAATTCAATTTCTATTTTGATCTTGAGGGTCGCTTTTTCTTGGCCATTTTCTCATTCTCCCTTTTGCTTCTTCCATTTCCGATTTATTAAGTCCCAGCGAAGAGAGGGCTGATTAAGCCCCCACCCTTTTTCCGGATATGACTGCTTTACGTGACGTCATAGCGCACACAGAAAGAGGAATAGAGAGAGAGAGAAAGAAGGAGACCAACTTGACGATGTGGGTCAAAATGAAAATAGTCCTATTACTTTCTAACGGTTGTAACTCTTCACCCCAGGACAATAATATCCGGACTTTTATCATGCGCTTCTTACACTAAATTTCGTAAAATGATCCGTAAGTAATTTATATTTGTTTCCCCTACCTCTATTTTATATTAAATGTTTTTTTTCTTTTAAGAAAATTTCTTTCATTTCTTCACCTTATCGTTGTGAGGTTTCCTGGATAACAAATATTTAAAAAGTTATCCTAAAAGTTAATTGCAAAATATTTAAATCTAAAAAAAATATTAATCCTTCTAGTAAAGGATACAAGTAAAGAAAATTGTTAATAAAAAGAAAGAAAAATGCATTTGGGTTAGAATTTGTGAAATTTTCACAGAAAACAAAAAGAATTTTTTTTCAATCAAAACGATGAAAAAACATTTCTGTTTGGTCTTAGGAATGTGTCCACCAAAAAGCAGAAAAAACAATTATTTTTTATAAAAGTTATTGCAAAATTAATTTTTTTGTAACTTTTTAAACAAAATGTCATTTCTCTTAAATGAATGAACCGATTTAAGAAATGAATGAACCAAGCGGGAATATAAAGGGAATAAAAATTCTTTCGTTCAAAATTGGAAAATTTTCTAAAAGTTTATATTTTAATAATTATTTAATAAATTTTTTATAAACAATTAATTTTTTAATGTTCTGCGCCTTTTAAAAATTTTAAAAAAATATCTACATTCTCTTAAAAACTGTAAGAAATCAAAATCCGTTGAGAAAATTTATGAACGACAATTATTTTAAAAGTTATAATGGAAATTATATTGGCGCGATGAAGTGAATCAACACTAAACTTAGTTTTTGATCATTTTTATGGTTATATAACTGAATAAAAATGTTAATTCGACAGTGTTTTGTTCATTTCGTAGTTGAAAATAATTCCTAAGACCAAATAGAAATGTTTTTTCACCATTTTGATTTAAAAAAAATACTTTTTGTTTTCTGTGAAAATTTTAGAAATTCTGACCCATTTAAATGTGGTATTGAAAAATTGTTTAAAATAAAATAAAAATAAGGTTACAAATCGAAACAATAATAATAGCAAAATAACAAAATAATGACGAAATAAAGTTTAAACATTGCAGAAAAATGACCATATAAATAGGAAAATTTTGTAGAGGGGAAATAATTGTATAGGAAGGGTTCAATTAGTATCTTAAACTAGTAACATAGCTGGACAAAAAGTAAAGTTAAATGTGTTAAAGGGAGAGGGACGTGAAGTGCTTATATTACCCGAAAAGTGGTAAAACCACTAATTACGTTGACGTAACTTTGTAGGGCGGGCGGATGTGTATAACGTGAGTGTATTACAAGATGGATATGCAGTGGCAAGTAGTTTATATGTTCAGTAACAATACACACTCACACTACTATCTACAAATATATACTCTGTAGAATCGAGTAATTCGTGTTCAAATGTTGTATAGTAATTTTCCCCATTTCTTTTAACAGTCATAATTTATTTTTCTACTGCATCCATACACTTTTTGCAGTTTACGTCACAAATTCATCTACTCAGAGAATTTAGAATCATAATTTATATCTCAATTTTAACAAAATTAAATAGTTTTCAAAACAAAAATTTGGATATCAAAACAATTAATTTTTAAGACGTTTTGTTCTTTACGTTTTCTTTACGTTGAAGAAAAACAATTTTCAAGGTTTTTTTGAATCAAAAAAATTATTTTCTTTGAATGATATTTTTGATCCAAAGAAAAATTTCTTTAAGACAAATAAAAAGCTGAGAACTTTCAAAGAAATTATTTCTTTGAATCATTTATTTCTTTGCCTTAAAAAAAGATTTATTAAATCCAAAGAAACATTTCTTTGAGCCAACAAAAACAATTAAAGAAATATTTTCTTTAAATCAAAGAAACTTTTTTTTATCCTATAACAATGCACAAATTTCTTTGATTTCAATAAATATACTTTGAAACAATGAAGCTTTTTTCTGGGCGTAGCTTCCATAAAAATTAAATTTTGAATAATATTACTCAAAAATTCTAAAAAAATTAATTGAAATTTGGAAGACTTGCAGTTCAAATTTTTAAGTATCGAAATTTTAAGCAAATAAAGAACAATAATTAGTTAAATATTTATTTTACAAAATTATTAAAAATTGGAAAATTTAATTTGAAATTTTTTTAAAAATTAGGTTTTTAAAAAATAATAATTAAAATTTTTTTAAGAAAAAGATACTTGAATTCTCAATAATAATTTTAAGAAATTGAAACAATTGGAAATTATGTTAAAATTTATATTTTAAAGAATTTTATTTTAACCTCTTTAAAAATTGTCTTTAAATATATTTATATTTTTGAAATTATATCATTTTAGGAATTTACAAAAATTATTCTATTAAAATAATTAATTCTCGTAATTGAATACTGATAGGAATTGATTTAACAAAATTTCCAGTTAAAAATTTAAAAAATGTTTAAATATTTAAAGTGTTGGAACAGGAATTTTAGGAATTAATTAAATGCTAAAGGTTTTTAAATTATATTTCTTGAAAATTTAAGGGAAACAAAAGTTTAAAAATATTTAAATTTTGATTTTAAAAATTAATAATATTATTTTTCTTTCAAAACTATTAAAGTTTTTCAATAATTTTATTTAAAAATTCTAAAAAAATAATTGAATTTTGGATGAATTACAGTTGCAAATTTTAGAAATAATTATATATCATGGGTTTTTTCATTGAAATTATTTGAAATGTGATTTCCTCGGGAAAAATAAATATGAATAAGTTTTTAAATTTTTTGTTTAACAAAAAGTATTACAGTTTTGATAAATTTCAGAAATTTCAGAACTTCAGAAATTTCAAAAAATTTGTTTCTTGAAAAAATGAAATTAAAACTTTTTAAACATACTTCTATTTCCGAAAATGATTTTAAAAAATTGACACAATTGGAAATTTTGACAACTTTCATTGAAATAAGTTTTGAATTTTAATTCAAGTTCTTGTTAGAAATATTTTGTCATTTATTTTACGATTTGTTCAAATAATTAAATTTAATGAAAAACCATAAGAAAAATTATGTTTTTTAAGAAATTAAGAATTTTCATTACATTTGGAAAAGCATGTTTTGAAAGCAACAACGGAAAAGAAAATTTCAGTGTAGTTTTGCTAGTTGAGAAATAAGATACATTTTTGAAAAAAGAAGGATTACTCAAATTTTTTTTTAAATTAGCTTTGGAATTGAAAAATACACAATAAATACTTTGAAATTAGTTGTATAAAAATTAAAATCACTTAATTATTCTAGAAGTTATTTTATTTTGAATAAAATAATGAGGTCCCTGAAGTTGCCATTGATGCTAAGCATAAAAAAATATTGTTGGTAAAAAACTAAAAAAATCACTTGGTTTTTTTCAAAGTTTTAAATTAAAAAAATACTATTAAATAGTTTTTTACTTAAGTGAATAAAAGAAGTAAAATTAGTTAAAATTTTGTTACTAAAAATAAGGAAAAATACTTTTCGATGCTAAGCACCGATGACAACTTCAGGAACCTAAACAATGTCCCTTAAAATTTATTTTTTTACGTGAAATTACTTAATTTTAAAAGGTTTTAATTAAAAATTTTTATAATTTCATTTCCCCTGGAAAAAAAGTATTTAAATATTTATTTAACAAAATGATACAAATTTTGAATGATTGTGAATTTAAAAATCACTGAAAGGTCAGCGAAATGCAAAATTAAATTTTTGTAGTCACGGTAAATCGTTAGGTATTAAAATAACACCAAAATGGATTAAAATAACACTAAATTGGATTATTTTAATCCTTTTTGATGTTATTTTAATACCTAACGATTTATCGTGGTAACACCGAATTAAATAAACTTGAAGTCGACTCGAGGCCTGCGTTCAATGTTAAAAACTATTTTTTGTAATGAAAACGGATATTTGTAATGTTTTTATCACTTAAAAAACAAAAATATTTTTGATTTTTTCAAACTTTTATTATTTTTCTAATTTCATTGTAGAATTTATTGCTGTTTTTTCGAAAGTTATGATCAATTTCATAATTCTAATATGTGTCGGTGTTGAAAAAATATTTCGGCTATAAAATTTCTTTTTTTTTATAAACTAGATAAAAAACAGAAAATGTTTAGGACATAAAAGTTAGAAGTAACAAGTGCTCATATACGGTTTAATGAAATTTTGTAACAGGGTCAGAAAGTTTTCTCGCCATTGTTTCCAGTTTGCAATTTTTATTTCATTCTTTGCTGAGCTGGGAAAAAGCGTTGAATTGCCTTGTACTTGAAGATAGGGTAACTGTACTGTTTACGAGAAAGAGGAGACACGCGCGCAGAAAAAGAAAAAAAAAGAGGGAGAAAATTGTGAAGATTGCTTTCTATAGTTAATTACTAAAATAGGTTTATAAAATTTTTATTCTCTTTTTCAGTGTCTCGATTATTTTCTGATTAATTATGGTCTCATTTTGTGTTACAGGTGAGTGCCAGTATTTTCTGGAGCATATAGAAAAAAACATGTGGGAAGAAAATGTACAGCAATCAAAGAGACGTAATTGGAATACAGGTATTTAAGATAGATTTAATAAATTTCGTGAAAAGTAAAAAAAATACTAGAAAAATATAAGGAAACAAACTAACAAAATTTTTTAATATAATAAAAGTAAATAAAAATATAAATAATAAAATATTTCTCTTAATAAAATTAAATAAAGAAATTTTAACTTCATCTATAACCCCTTTAATAATTAATTTTCACAAAATATAATATTTACTAGAAATAATTCAATAAATCTGAGGAATAAATAATCTTAAAACTATTATCTTTACTCAATTTAGAGAATACCTTACTCTTCTTGATGGATCAAAAACTCTAAATAAATTTGTTATCATCTAACACTTCAATTTACCCTCTTAATCTTTTTTTTTAACTTTTTTAAAATAAAAATTTAAAAAAAACCACTTAATAAAATTATGTAGAAAACTCATAAAATTATAGAATAAATTAATTTAATTTATTGTTAACACTGAAAATTTGGATCAAATTATTATAATTTAATACACATTTTAACTTTCAATTCTTTCAATTTGGTAATTTAAAGTTAACTATGTTCTTATTAGAGTCACTGCATCAGTGAATGAATACTTTATTAAAAACCTATTATAATTAAGCATAAAAATGATATTTACAAAAAATGGTAAATTAATATTCTTTAATGGTTGCTTTTATTTGTATAAAAAATAAAAATCTTATATTATCTCCTATGAGAAATTCCAATTTTTTTAGTTTCACTTTTCCTAGAAAAATTAATTTTTTTTAAAAACGTGGTAACGTGTCAATTTTTTATGGTTTTAAAATTAACTATATTAATTTGAATGTTCTTTCATTCTTTCATTCACTTTTTCTGTCCCTCACACTCTGAAGTTGTCTTTTGTTTATACTTTTGTTTTTTGTTAACTTTAGATAGAAAATAGAAATCATCAGAATTTTTTTTATTTCTTTTCATTAAAAGACTAAAATTTTGTTAAATATTATGTTTTGTCAAATTGAAATTATTTTTGTTCTTTACTTCTAAAAAAAATTATAAAAATTATTAAACAACTGTGATTGAGAAATAGAAAATTTATTTATTTTCCATTTTCTTTTTCAATCACAATTTTTTAAAGAAAATTATTATTCTGTTTTAGAAAAAGAAGAAAAATTTTATGTAAATTACTATTTTCTAGAATTTAAAATTATTTTTTACGAAAATAATAATTGAATTCCTTAAAAAATTTTATTATTTATGAAGATAATTGAATTCCTTGTGAAATTTTAATTATTTTATGAATATAATTAAATGTTTGCGCAGAATTTCAATAAAAATTTTTATAATCGAATTTTTTTGAAAAATTTTAGTAGATATTATTGAATTTAGGAAAATTTTTGAAAATAATTGAAATTTTTGTCGCGAATTTTTTCAAAATTTTTTAAAATAATTGAATTGATTCGAAGAATTTTATCAAACTTTTTTAAAATAATTGAATTTTTGCAACGAATTTTATTAAAATTTTTGTTAAATAATTGAATTCTTATGAAGAACTTTTATTAATTTTTTTGTTAAATAATTAAATTATTGCGAAAAAATTTATTAAAGATTTGCAAATGATTGAATTCTTGCAAAGAATTTTATCAAAAAGTTTTATAATAATTGAATTTTTTCGAAGAATTTTATTGTTTATGAAAGCAAGTGAATTATTGCGAAAAAAAATGCAAATTATTGAAATCTTGCAAAGAATTTTATCAAAAAATTTGATGCTAATTGAATTTCTTCGAAGAATTTTATTGTTTATGAAAATAATTGAATTTAGGAAGAATTTTATTGAAATTTTACATAATCTTAATTAAATTCGTTCGAAGAATTTCTTTGAGTTTCTTTAAAATAATGCACTTTCTTTAATAATTTTAATTACAAGTTTTCAAATTAATTGAATTCTATAAGAATAATTTCTTTTAAGTTTTAATAATAATCCTCTTTCTTAATAATTGAAATTAAGCATTTAATTCTTGAGTTTTATTATTAAATCGAATTGTTAAAAATTATTTCATTAGAATCTTTGAAAATTAATTTTAATAATAATTTTAATAATAATTACATTTTTCGAGAAATTCCATTAACCAAAAAATATCAAAAATAATTGAAATTCTGTGATGATTTTTTATTATTTATAAAAATAATTGAATTCTCGGTTAAAAAATGTTATTCTTCATTAAAATAATTGAATCATTTATTATTTATAAAAATAATTGAATTTCCGGTTTAAAAAATGTTATTCTTCATTAAAATAATTGAATTATTGCGAAGAAGTTTATAAAAAATTTGTAAATGGTAGAATTCCTCTGAAATTTTTATTATTTAATTCATTCATTCAAAATTGTCATTTTATAAAATTTCAAATTAAACATTTTTTTAAATAATTGAATTCGTTTTGGGAAATATTTTATTAAAATTGTAGATATTGAAAATCATTAAAATTAGAAAAATTTCTGAGAAGAATTGAACTTTGGAGAAGAATTTTGTCATTTATAAAGATAATTTGTATTTTTACGAGAATTTTTTTCAAGATTTGAACATAGTTGAATTTAATATCAATGAATTTTATTTTTTTTTAAAGAATGTTTGCAATTATTTTTAAATTCTACAAAATTGAATTTTTTTTAAGTATTTTCAACAAAAATTTGAATTAGAAAATTTTCAAATTTTATTATTTTTAAAATTGCTAATTTTATTTAAAAAGGTAGAAAGAAGTTAGCCGCGCGCTTTAGCGCGCGATTTGTTGCTATTTTTTCTATATTGTATATATGATAAAGCAAAATACAAATTGCAGTTTTGCATGATGTCTGCTGAAGACAATGAATCCTAAACTTTCTGTCAACTTATTGATTTAAATTATAATATTAAGGAAAAGAATTTTTTTCTAAAAATAATATTGAAATGTAATACAGAGGATAAGAAATTTGTAAGAAAAATGACAAAAATAGAATACTATTTATTCGGTTGTAAAGGTAGATAGCTATATTAAATAAAAAAAAAGATTCAACTTGAACTGAAAGATTCGCTTAACTTCAATAAGTAATTTCACTCGGAAGTACTTAGTACTTTCTATTCCTTTTTCTTCTTATCTGATTCACCAGAAAATATTCCGTTAGCGGTAAGGCTTTTACAGATAAGAGAGAAAGCAGCATTGCACCTTGGATCTCTTGAGGGCGGTGCAGGTAATTCGAAATTTTATTTCATTCAGGAAGCTTTGACTTTTATAGTAGCATATTGGCTACTCTCTTGATATTTTTCGAAGTACTCTCATAAACTGAATGGTACGATACATATTGCCATGCTTGTACCGATGGTCGATATTAAATTTATTTCGTACATATAAGTATTATTTCATTCATAAAAACTTTTATTTTTTGAACACTGATAAAAAAATGTTATTTGTCAAAATTTATTTGTCGAATACACTTTTTCCTCTCAATTAAATGCTTTAATGATCTATTATTCAATAAATCTGTATTTAAATAATCGAAAATATATATTTTTTTTTATGACGCGTCGTGAAGAAAGGTTAAATTTGTTATATTTGAACCAAGTAAATATTTTCGGAATTTCGAATAAAAAAAACTGAGAATTGCAATTTAATTGAATCCAATTATTTTTTTTAGTGCAAAATAATTTCTAATCTTAACAATAAAGTAAAAATAGCTTATAATTAAAAATAACTGAACTACCTGCACGGTTTTTTTTGTCATAATATTTAATAACACACCATGTGAAAGGAACAAAAATGAAATAACAAAATTTCATTACAGAGAAGAATATAAAGATGAGCTATACTCGATTAGATAAAAAATAGCTCCATTTGAACTCGACGAATATCAAACTCATAAAAAGTACTGAGAGGTACTTAAATATGTTATTCAGGATCGGATAAATCTCGCAATAATCGATTTATTCGACATGCGATAGAGTAAATGGCAGGCAGGAAAAAGATCTTTCTTCAGAAAGGTGACAAATGGCATCCTAAGATAGTGGGAAAACTATTGTTCCCTTGAACATTTATCTCGATTCATGTCGAATAAGGAGAAACTTATTTTCACTCGATTGCCGAATCTCTGAAATTTTATGATTTATCATATAAATGAGAATAATTTTTTAATCCAGTGTTTGAGTTTTAATTTTTATACTATATTTAAAGGTAGTTTGTTATAACCGCCAATTTGTAAAGAAGTTTTTAATACAAAGTAAAAAAATTAAAGTTAATTTCACTTAATTTTAGAATTTCAGTTTCTTTTACAATATTTTCAATAAAACTTATTTTTGTAGAAAATTTTTTTTATGTTAAATAAATAATTACAGGCTTCGCACTAAACTACTAAAACCTACTATTTACTACTTTTTTTATGTTACGCTACTATTTGGGTACTATTTTTAGATTTCATCCACTAAAAGCTACTATTTCTGTTTTTTAGTATTTTCACTACTTTAAATTCGGTAATACTAGAAAACAAACAACTATTCACAAAAATTATAATCAAATTTTTTTAAACCATTCAATTATTTTCAAAAAATATTCGAAATTCAATTATTTTCAATATCTAGTCTTTTTATCACATTTCGCCTTTTAAATTCAATTATTTAACATAAAATTGATAAAATTCATTCAAAATTCTACTATTTTTATAAATAATAAAATTACACAAGGATTTAATAAATTTAGAATATTATTTTCGAAAAAATCAATTATTTAAAATAAAATTTTCATAATACAAAATTAATTGTTTAAAACAATGTTTATAAAATTCTTGTAAGAAATTTAATTATTTTCAAAAATAAAAAAAATTTTCACAGAAATTCAATTCTTTTAAAATACTTTAATAACATTTTTCACAATAGTTCAATTATTTTCATGAATAATAAAATTCTTCCTAGGAGTTCAATTATTTAAAAAAATGTGAATAAAATTCGTGGTAAAATTTCAATTGTTTAAAAGAATTATTCTTAATTCAATAATTTTCAATATTCTACTATTTTAATAAATTTTTTCAAAAGAATTCAATTATTAAAGAAAAATTTTCGATTATTTTCCCGAAAAAAATAAAAATTTTTTTGGATTATTTTTATAAATTTAAAAATTCTTTTCAAGGATTTAATTATTTTTGTAAATAAAATCATTGTCAAAATTTTTCGTAGAAATTTAATTATTTTCAAAAAATCTAAAAAGAATTGTGAACATTTCAATTATCCTTATGAATGCAAAATTCTTAGACAAAATTTAAGTACATTCAGAATTTCATAATTTCCAAATACTTTAAGAAAATTATTGGAAAGAATTTACTTATTTTAAACACAGTTTCAATAAAATTTTTATGAAAAAATTTAATTATTCGTTTAGATTTTAATAAAATTCTTCCTAGGAATTCAATGTTATTTATATAAATAATTCTTCGAAACAATTCAATTATTAAACATAAATAACAAAATTATTTCCGAAAATGCAATTATTTTAAGTCAGTTTAGTAAAATTTTTAACAAAATTCAATTATTTTCCATATCTAATATTTTCATCAATTTCGCCTACAAAATTCAATTATTTAACACAAAATTGAAAAATTCATACAAAATTCTATTACTTTTCTAACTAATAAAAATTCCATAAAGATTTAATTAATTTAGAATAGTATTTTTAACAAAAAATTCGAAAAAATCAATTATTTAAATAAAAATTTTCATAATATTAAATTGTTTAAAACAATGTTTATAAAATTCTTCTTAAAAATTCAATCATTTTCGAAAATAACAAAAACTTTCAAAGAAATTCAATTCTTTTAAAATACTTAATTAAAATTTTTCACAATAATTCAATTATTTTCATAAATAATAATATTCTTCTAGGAGTTCAATTATTTTAAAAAAATCAATATAAAATTCGTGTTAAAATTTCAATTGTATTAAAAAGTTATTCTTAAATCAATAATTTTCAATATTCTACTATTTTAATAAAATTTTTTAAAAGAATTCAATTGTTAAAGAAAAATTTTTGATAATATTTTATACGAGCATTCAATTATTGTCTGAAAAAAAATAAAAATTTCACAGGAATTAAATTATTTAAAATAGAATTTGAACACATGTTTTTGATAAAATTAAATGTTTTAAACTTTTTCATTAAATTCTTAGTAATAATTCGATTTCTTTTATAAATTTAACAATTCTTTTCAAGGATTTAATTATTTTTGTGAATAAAATCATTGTCAGAATTCTTCGTAGAAATTCAATTATTTTTAAA
Organism: Leptopilina drosophilae; assembly: GCA_032873175.1. Lineage (NCBI taxonomy): Eukaryota > Metazoa > Arthropoda > Insecta > Hymenoptera > Figitidae > Leptopilina > Leptopilina drosophilae. The sequence continues at coordinate 23,507,865 of CM065483.1, forward strand.
AAATCTAAAAAGAATTGTAAATATTTTATTCAATTATTTTGAGTCAGTTTAGTAAAATTTTTTGCAAAATTCAATTATTTCCATAAATAACAATATTCATCACAAGAATTCAATTAATTTTAAATGTATTGAATTTCTTCTTGTTAATTCAATTATTTTTAAAAATTCTAATAAAACCTTCCGCAAGAATTCGAGTATTTTTGTAAATAATAAAAAGCTTGTTAGAAACTTAATTTTTTATTAAATTTTAATAAAATACCACACAAAAATTCAATGGTAGTGAAATATTTTAATAGAATTCTTTGTAAAATTTAAATGTTTTTAAAAACTTTTTTATATTCAATTATTTAAATTAATTAATTCTTTGCAAGAATTAAATGATTTTTATAAATATTGAAATTCTTTCATGAATACTAAAATTCGTTGCAGGAATTCAAGTTATTAGCATTAGGATAAGAAAAAAGTAAATATTTTTTATAAAAGTTAGAAACAAGTCAAGAAAGTAAATTATAGAATGGAATTTTCGTCAGCTTTATAAAGTTTCTAAAATGAGTTTTTTTGGTCGTCAAGATTAATTTTTCTATAGCTACTTTTTTACTACTTTTTTTAAGTTTGAAAGCTACTTTTTGCTACTCTTTAAAAATTAATTGTTGAGTGCGAAGTCTGTAATTAACAATATAAAGTTTGTAGCAGAAAAAAATTCTTTTTCCGTAACATTATTTAACAATTGTAATATATTTATCGAATTTTTACATACAGTAGCTAATTTTATTCTTGGAAAGATTCTCTCTAAATTTTGATTTAGTAAAAATGTTTACTAATTCGAATCAGTGACTAACAACTTCTTGTTTTTGAATTAGTAAATTTAACTAATAAATTTAGTTTCAAATCTATTATTTGTCGGTAAAGTAGAAAATCGTCCAACAAAAAATTGTACCCCGGGAAATTTAAATTCTTTTCTTTACCATTTATAATAAATAATTCCTTTAGTCCAGTTGTCTCTTTGAGCGTAATATACTTTCGAAATTTCGAACAAACATTTACTTGAATTAAAAAAATAGTAGTTTTGTTGGTAGATAAAATATTTTCGTATGAATTTTTTTTACAACTTGATTAGTGGGGTGGATAAAAAACAGCATTTCACGCTTGAAAATTAGTCTCCCACCACTCCCTAGTGCATCATGCGTGGACTAATGAGACAATTATTTAAGCGAGACAAGAGAGACTTCTCCCCTGGCTCTCCACTGATAGTAGAACCATGACGAGTACAAACTAGCCAGAAGCAAAACAAAAAAAAAGTCCTCTAGACCTCACACAAATGAAAGATAACGGAAGAAAGGAAAAACCAGAGAGGAAGTCGAGTAAAAAATTTTTAAAAATGTAAAGATAATGATAGAATAGAATTCGACCTTTCAAATATGTTTTTTTAACTAGTCTAACAGGAATTAAATATCTGTGTGAAATTTCCGTCAGCTGGAAATAATTTTTATGGTGATAAAAATCTGAAAGTGAATTCGAACTCATAAGAACGTTATTACCTAACGAGCTTGATGTTTACTTTTCCTCTTCATAATGGATTTTAAATTTCTTTCTCTTAGCAGAAGAAAAATCCGAATTTATGGATGCGCTTTTAGTTTATGGAAAATAGAAGGCATTCATGATGAGAAGAGAAATGAATAATTATGAGGGAATATTCAATTCCAACAATTTTGTTTGTTACGAGGATGAAAATTCAGTTTTTACGTGTAATATTAATTTTTTCAGGTCTTAAAGTTTTGTAATATTATCTGAAATTTTTGTTTTGTTTCGAATTTCTTTACCAAATGTTAAATGTATATTCCCTCGTTAATGCTAAAATTTATCGGCAAAATTCAAAATGTTATTTTCTTTTTTTATAAATTTTTCGATTGTTGTTTGCAATTTCTTTTTTTATTTTATCCAATTTGTGTTCTATCGGTAAAGTACAATGAAAAAAAAAGTTTTTGTTTTGAGAGGAATATTTCTCTTACAAAAATCCTCTTGAATTAAGAATATTACTCTTAATCGATGAGTATTTTCCCTCTTATTTTAAGAGGAATATTCTTAAGTAGAGAATAATCCTCTTAAAATAAAAGAATTATTTTTTAGCCATATCATCAACTAAACCTAAAACCTATAATATTTACAACTTTTTTACAATTTTCTACTATTTTGATACTTTTCAGATTCGTGACACACTTTTTCTGTTTAAGAATTTGCACTTGTTTCGGCCCAAAAATATGGAAAATAACAATACACGTTTTAGATTTAATTAAATATTAAAATTTAATTAAATCAAATTGTTTTAAGCCTGAACTTTTACGTCCAATAGCTTGAGAATACTTTCAATTATTATTTCATTTATTTAATTCAATTAATAAGGAAATGACATAAATATTAGTAGAAATAATTCCATACATTCGCATAAGACGTATGAAACATTTCCGCAATTAGGAATGTTTTAAAAAAAAGGAAAAGAAAAGAAAGAACACAGAAAAATTTAAATTGTACTCACTTTTTAATATAATATAATATTAAATGTAATATAATATAATAATTAATATAATTCTTTGAAACATTTTAAAAAATGTTAATAAAATTCATTCAAACAATTCAATATCATTTAAAATACAATTTTCATAAAATTCTTCGAAAAAAACAAACATTTAAAAAAAATGTTATACAAAATACTTCTCAAGAATTAAATTATTTTCATAACTAATTAAAATTCATCACAGGATTTAAATTAATTTTAAAATTATTTTAAATGAATTTTTCGAAAATGATACATATTAATGAAATATTTAATAAATAATTTATTTTTCTATTTAAATAATTGAGTTTTTGTAGAACTTTCTAATTAGAATTCATTTAAAATTGAATTTTAGTTGAAATTTTAAGTGAAAGTTTAATTGAAAAGATAAGATGATGAATTTTAACTGTTTTAACAGTTTAACATTTAGCCCCAATTTTAAAAATAATATAAATTTAACAGATTTTTAATTTGACGTCTCTGCAATTTTTAATTGTTGTAAAATTGTGATAATATTAACATTTTTATCTTAAAATAAAATAATTAATAGTTATAAATAATATTTAAAAATTTGAATAAAAAAATAATTGAATTTTTGAAGAATTAAAAAAAATATTAAGAATTTAATATTAAAGTTTTTTATATTCAAAATTATATTTAAATTTTAAGAAGGTATTGCATTAAAATCATTTAATATTTAACCCTTTAATGTCCGATTTTTATTAGAAAAGTGCAATTTTCGTCATATTTTGTATTTACGACAAATATTTTGTATTTGTATTAACCTACGTGAATACACGGAGAGAGAATATATATTAAATTTTGTAAAAATATTTTTAAATTGGGGAAAAAGTGCAACAAAGCGAAATTTTGATATTGAAAATTCTAAACTTTAAAAATATTTTTGTGAAATTTATTAAAGTTATATTAGAATTTAATTAATATTCTTGATATTTGATATAATTATACTAAATTTCACATAAGTTTTTTTAAAGTTTAGTATTTTTTATATCAAAATTTCGCTTTGTCGCACTTTTTCCCCAATTTGAAAATATTTTTACAAAATTTAATATATATTGTCTCTCCGTGTATGTGGTAGCTACCATATACTACAAAAATATTCAAAGAACTCCTAAGTAGTAATTTGTAAAAGAATTTAATCGATTTTTGAAAATTAACGAGTTATATACTATACATAAAAATGGACCCTGAAATCATAAAGGACTTAGGTCCCTGAAGTTGACATCGCTGCTCAGCATCGAAAAATATTTTTTGTACGAAACCGAAGAAAATCCCTCAATTTTTCCCAAGGTTTAAGGTTTAAAAATACTCATTAAAAGTTTTTTACTTCGTATTGAAAGGAGTCAAATTAGTTAAAATTTTATCACTGAACATAAGGACTATTAGTTTCCGGTGCTGAGCATCGATGCCAACTTCAGGAACTTTATGACTAAAGGACTTGTCAAAGTCGATAAGATTTTTACAGACTTGCAATGGAAAAATCACATCAACTTTAACATTCCTTTAATATATTATTTCTTTTAAAACTTTTTTTCTCGAGTTTCCAGTCTATTTTAAATTTTACTCATTTCTTTCAATCTGTTGGTAATGTAGGAATAGAGGTGCTTGAAATTATTTGTCCTCATTTATGATAAAGAATATCTAATTACTTTTTTTTATTAAACCGATTTTTGGACTAAAAAATTCTTTTGCCAAGAGAGAAGGGTGAAATTTTTCTGGAATATATTCGGTTATACTTGGTTTTTATTGTTTTATTTTATTTTTTTGTGCACTTTCTACGGCAGTGGAATAGACCTTGGACGTGAAATATAGGGAATAATTTATGGGCGATCCCGTTGGTGCCATTTACACTCTCTTGACGACTAATCTGGTGCATGTGAACTGGGGTGCAGTGCCGGGTTCGCCTCACCCAGGGAACCATCACTAGTGCAATTGCACCCGGGTACTAGAAGGAGGAGGAAGAGGATAGATTCGTAACGCACCCCCGAGCACTTTGCGTCGCCTCGCCTCGCGTGCTTTATGAGCACACATTGTCATCAGACGCTCTAGTGCTGGCAAATGACCATACCCTCTATGCTACTCGACAGCAGCCCAAGCTACGCGCGAATTACTGCCGCACTGCACGTCTACCATATACTCCCAAGATTAATTCCATTTTGTCGTCTTGCTGTCAAAAAATTCCAAAAGAATCACACAAAATCCCACTCTATATATATATACATATATAGAAAAATAAAAGCTCTCGTTTAAATGTTTTCTCACACTCCTTTCATTTTCGACTGCCCCTTTTCTTTTTGTCTCATTTATCGTATTTTATGGCCCAGAAAATAATTTCCCTTTTGTCGCTCAAATCATATACACAGAGACATACACAGCTATCTGTGAGGAGAAATTAAAAATATTATTTTTCAAAAGGTAAATGGTTTAAAAGAGGGTGGAAAAGAAGATTCTATATGTACGGAAAATTATGTATAATAGGAAAGGTTAAAATTTTAAAACGAAAATAGTTTTGAATAAGGTAAATGTACACAATTGCGTGCTAGTACATAATTCCGTGCTATTTTCTTAAATTAAGTAGAATAAGAAATTGACAAAATATTTCAACAAATGAAAAATTTTAGCATAAACTTTGCTATTTATTTAATCAATATTCTGTGTTTTAATTGCATCTGTTTAGTTTATGTAGTCAAAATAAAATATTTTGTCAGTCAATCGACGACTAAGCGTCGTGCAATAAGTTAGGTTAAAGTGACAGCTACGACTAGAGGTCATTTTCTTAAGGAAAAGAAAAGTGAAGTGTGAATATTTTTTAATTTATGTTTTCATTTTTTGATTAATTAAGGCCTATTTAAATGATATTTCCTATTGCTGAGTAATTTTTAAAAGTTTTTTTTACATAAAAACCACTTTTTTAAATACACGGAATTACGTTCGCTCTTCTCACACGAAGTACATTATTCCGTGTGACACACGTAAATATGGATTTACATTGCTTTATATTAAACTTGTTTTAATGAATCTAATAAGAATATTTAATATACTTACACTTTTTAATAAAAAATGAAATTCTAAACAAACAAATGAGGTAATTACGTGGTACTGTTTTACTATCCATTTATTAATTATAATCTGTTTTATAACTCTAATTTTACGAACGGAATTAGGTTCAAAACATTTTATATGCGTTCCTAATTCCGTGCTATAACCTTATTTGCTATAGCAGATTGATAGAGACGACATCCTCATCTACAATGCTCAAAATGTTTTTAAAGAACTAAATTTTCATGTAATATTTAATAATCGTGAAGTATATTATGTTATTAATTTTATTAAGAATAATAATTATTGTCAAAAAGATTGATATTTTATATAAAAATGCGTAAAAACGGAATGTACCGCAATTATGGACAAGCTAGCACGGAATTACCTACATGACAAAATTTTGGCACGGAATTACGTTCAATTCAGTGTTTTAAAAAATTAATAAAAATTAATATAAATTTAGTTTTAAAACAGATAAAACCAATGGAAAACTGAGAATGATTAATTAACTTTTACGATACAAATGTTTTCTTGCACTTTAAGTTATTTACTAAAATAACATAAATAAAATTCTCAGCAAGGGCCTTAACATGCCGTAAATATGTACATTTACCTTACTCAAATTAACATACTTTGAATGTGCGAAAAAAATGATTGTTTTCTCATTTACATTTATGTTTTAGTTAAAGAAAAACTTTTTCAATATACAAAAACAAATATTAAAAACCTAGTTCGGCATTGATAAAATTATTTAAAACTTTATTAACGACAGTTGGTGCGAAATATAACATATCCTAAATAATTTTTGTAAATTTTCATTATAATTTTTAACAATAAATTACTTTATTATGTAATATTTTATAAAATAAAAATATTTTTCAAGAAAGTTATGTCTACCCTGTTTTTTTTTTAATTACTCGAGCCTTTTTGGGATAAATCTGAGGTCAGATTTAGAAAATTCAAAATGGCGGATCCAATATGGTGGACATGAAAAATTTTAAATAGACAGAATTAGTTAAAACTAGTTACTCGAGGGTTTTTGGAGTTACCGAATACAAAAATGAAAATTGATTTTGATGATTAAAAAAGGTAAATAAAAATTAAATATGTTTATATGTAAATTATGTTTTAGACAATTCAAAGTCTGGTAATTTGTGTAAAATGGAAGTCTTTTCATTAACCCCTGTGCACAAAAAACCTGTCTCATTTTTTATTACATTGTTAATTAACTTTGAATTTATTTTTTAATTAAAACTTTTATTAAGAGCTTCTTGAAAAGTCAATAAAAGAATAATTCTTTTACAAAAATGTGTAAATGGATTCAAGACGAACAAATTAGGATTGGTTCGATTAAAGTAATTTTATTTCTTTTTTTTCTAATTCTGCATTATAAGTATTTTCTCCTATTAGTCTTATTCATTTCACAAAAATATTTATTATAAATTTTATCTATGTCGCACTTTTTGGATCGTTTGTCGTGAAACAGTTTAGTTTCGGTTACGGAGCCAAGAAAACGAATAAGTCAATGTCACTGAGGAAGTTTGTCGTCGTTTGTGTCACGTTTGTTAAGTCACGAGGTAATCTGCTTTTACTTTTTTCCATCCCCCCCTATTATTAACTTTGTCAAAAAGAAAACAAGTTGTTTATTTCATGAATTATTATTACTGTATACTTAAAAATTATTTATTATTCAAAAGAATATATTACTTTTATGTAATTTTATAGACATATTTTATAATACTTATTATTTCTACTCCTGTAATTATCAAATTTTTTCTCAAAATCAGAAAATAAATTTAATAAAAGCATATTTTGTAAATTATTAATGAATTTGTAATGTTAGAAATTTCATAAATCAAGTAAATAGCAGATTTGGACGATATTGATCAGACAGAAAGTCAAAACCATGTAGATGCATCACTCTCAATCAGTTGGATTACAAAAGTCCAGGATTTATGAAAGCAGACGATAGCTCTTCATTTTAATTTCAAGTCTGTAATTACTGATGCAAATATTCACAAGACAAAAATTTTTATTCGCTACCATCGTTATTTTTTTTATTTTAGGTTTTTAAAAAGATTTTCCGAAAATTTTATTTTACTATTATATATCTACATGTAAATAAAGAGAAGTCCATAAATAGTTGAAAAAGTAGATAAAATTTTTTGTGAAACGATAGTGCTATGTCCCAAAAATATGAAAAATAACAATACTCGTTTTAGATTTAATTAAATACTAAAATCCAATTAAATTAAATTTGTTTTAAACCTAAACTCTTACGTCCAATAGCTTGGGAATACTTTCAATAAGTATTTCCTTTAATTAATTCAATTAATAAGAAAATGACAAAAAATATTAGCAGAAATAAATCCATACATTCACATAAGACGTATGGAAAATTTAATTTGTACTCACTTTTTAATAAAATTTAAAGTTGCAATGTAGAAACTGGATCTGGATCGAAGACGAAGTTGAGATCGGTGCAATTGGATAATATTTGATAGAATTTTTAAACTTGAATATTTTAAACTTTTAAAGAATTTTTAAAACTTAAATAACTTTTAAGATTTTAAGAATTTTGACACTTGTTTGTAAATTTTGTTAGATTGTGAATGAATGTTTTGGACTGATGGACCTGAGAAGTTTGAAGGATTGAATTTTTAGAATTTTAAATGATGATTGTAACTGACTTTTTCTTAAAGAAGACATATTTATGTAACAGTTTCCACTACTGATTTCTTAAAAAGAAGGAAAATTCGAAGATGAAAATATTGTAGAAGTGAAAAAGAGGTTGAGTATTTTTAGGATTGGTTTAAGATAAAGAAAATAGACACAAAATGCATTAAGAAATGGGCCTGATAGGCGAATTTTTGGTCCGTCCCATTTTTATTAGTTTTAAGCGTAGGAGGATTTTTGAAAAAGGGTCTGAGTCTTGACCTTCCTTAACTTCATCTCCCGTTCCAACTCCGATTTCTAGAATTTTCAGAAATAGCTTTTTTCTTTAATTTTAACATATTTTCTAAATTCAACATAATAATGTACGGTTGTTTATAATAATTAGTTTAGCAATTGCAATTATTATTATTAAAAATTTTGAAATTATTAATTGTTTAGTTAATACAAACAATTCTATGAAATTTACGTGATTAAATAATTATCTAATCAATTTGTTAATTAATACAATATTCAAATATTAATTGTTTATACTTTGTTTAAACATTCATAATTATTAAAGTTAACAACAATAAAATCAATTATTTCAATTATTTTCTTATATATTGTAAATAATTCGATAAAAATTCTGATTATTATTTTACTATTTAATAGTCATTATAATAATTTGTTAATTAACAGTTTATTTGACAATAAACTATGGATAATTTGTTAAACATTCTAATGATTAATAAAACAAATAATCAAAATTATTATTTAATAATTTTGGTTTTTAATATTTTAATTTAATTAATATTAATATAATAATTTTTAAAAATAATTATTTTGTTAATAATTTTTATTGTTAATTAATAACAATTAATTAATTAATTTGACATTTCGAATTTTACTAACATTGTTTAAATTTAAACTGAATATTTTTTTAAAGAATTTAATATGATTTATTTGAAAACATGTCGATAAAATTGTGTAAAAAGGGACTGTTGTATAAAATAAGGTTCATCTTAATGGAATTTTGTTTTCATTTTGGCGGTATAGACTAAAAGGTCATAGTTTCAAGAAATCCCTATTTGTGTGTGGAGACGAAGACAGTACACTCCAAGATTAAAACTCAAAATTTTAGAGTAAACTGAAACCTCCAAACTTTAGACTGCTTGGTTCTCGCGTCTAAAGTTCGGAATGGACACCTTGACGCCAAAAAGTATAAACACTCAGGGCCGTACAGTAGATGAAATGAAAATATTCTCACATTATCAAATTGAAAAAAATGGGCATTGTCTTGTGAATGTACTACCAATGAGGATTTCTTTCTGTCGCCATTTTTGCAATCTCTTTTATGCTCATTCATCCGATCAGCAATATATCTACTCGTCTCTCCAATGTAGCATACGCCACATTGATATGGGATATTATATACTACATGGTTAAAGTTTTTTTTATTAACTCCCTCATCTATTTTCCTTAATATTTCACTCTTCTATTTAATATCGAATGTCACTTACTTTTATTTTCATTTAATTTTTACACGCCAAAAACAAAAAAACCAGAAAAAGGAACATTTAAAAATTACGCTACTGATCCTAACCTAAAATTCGCCATTACATTCTCTCAACCCCTCTCCTTGCCTCACCCATACTTGATGTCAACACTGTCTAATGTTCGGAAGTCTAAAGTTCAGAGGTTTCAGTGTATTGACTTTTAGGCTTACAACTATCTTTTTTCAGTTTGGATATTTTCTTGAAATATGTTTTTGTATAAAGTACAGAATTTTTGGAAATGTTAAATATGATGCCATCGTATCAGGACGTTACAATAGAAGAATTTTCTTTTCAAAAAGCAATAGTTGTGAACATTTAGATTCAGGTATATAACTCTTTTACAAAGATGTTATCGATGTCACTAACAAGATTTTAAATTCAGTAGTAGACCATAACGAAATTTGGAGAATGGTTCTCGGCACGTCATGAACTTCCTTTCTAAAGTAGAAATGCCCTAGAAGACTTATCGAGCTTTTGGGATAACTGGTTCTATTCCCTTTGGCTAACTGCAGTTATATATATATATATATATATATATATATATATATATATATATATATATATATATATATATATATATATATATATATATATATATATATATATATTAGAAAGAAGGTTTAGTGCGAGAACGGTATCGTTACAATCACCATGCCAGTATCGTCTTATCGATCTGGAAGAAGCTTGGCACAAAATTCGCTCCAACGAATTTATTCTCGTTCTCTGGCTTAACACTCGGGTCGTTAGAGAGCGTTCACGTGGGAGTCGAATTTATTGGTGAACTTCTTCACGTTTATCAGAGACCACGAAAGGTGCATTGGAAGACGAGTCCGTAAGCTATGGAACAAGGAATGTATTGATTACAATCTAAAAGGTCGTAATTCATGTACAGATTCAAGAAAATCTTAACGCGGATTAGCCCATAAGAAAAAAATGCAAAATTTCGGGTCCAATATGGTGACCATAAAATTTTCTAAACTAATTTATACATCAGTTATTCTATAAAATTCAGGATATTTATTTGCAAGTTTTATTTTTTCACTGCATACACAACAAATATTTTCTTTCTATTGTCACTGCGTAAAAGATATTTAGTTAAGAATGTGAGTTTCTGAATTAACGTCTATTTAGTTGTATCCAGATACTTTCCTATTCCATGTAAAACGACTATACGTGTACCTCCACATGTAAAGGGAGGTCGAAAAATGAAGTTATTGTTAAAGTTTTTTTTAAATTGCCTCTTGACAATAATTAATAATAATACTAATAATAAAAAACATAATAATTAAATTATTATATGATATTATCACTTGGTTGTTTTAAATATTTACTAAACACTGAATTTAACGATGATTCCGAATCAGGTGTTTAAAATAATACACCAAATGTTTTTTTACGTGTCGACAGCGCGGCTGCCCTCTTCAGAAACTATAATTTATTTAACAAATAATAATAATTAAATTACATTCTTAAAAAAACATAAAATTAATAATTATAAAAACAGTTTTTTACCGAAAAAATAAATAAAATTTGAAAATTGTTCCAAAGGTAGGTCTTTCTTGAGGCGCTTATTAGACACTAGAGAATAAAATGTATATCATTATCAAAGTATAATTAACTGACGTAAGGTCAATTCTTAATAATTACGCCATTTCATCCATTCCTTACGTTGTCAAGGAAATAACAAGATTTTTGGCCAAAAATGCACAAAAAGTGACCATTCCCCCTTCTTAACTTCTAAGCTATTCAACATGGAGGGCTAAAATTTGGCATAGTGGTGTATTTTAACGCGAATATTACAGGTAAAATATTGAGAACTTGCTATGTAATAATAGCCATAGCGTTGTCAAGGAAAAACTAAAAAATTTTTGAAAAAAATTTTTTTTTTCTAATTTTCACATTATTTGATTTAATTAACTGAAAATGGGTTTATTAGTATATTTTTACAGTCTGATCACAAAAAATATATTAAAAAATCTAAAAAAATTTTTTTAATATAATTTAAATTTAATATATTTTTTTGATTGTTTATTTTAATTCTACCATTTACCGATGAATGTTGCAAGCATTGTTTTCATATTTGTGTACGGAACCCACCATTGCAGTGCGAGTTCAACTCGCACTTGTCCAATTTTGCTTCCTCATAAAGGAAGCCTTATAGTGATGTCGATTTCCGAATTTTTTAAAATCAATTATTTTTACAAATTTTCAAGTGTAGTATACATAATTCGTCGAGAGGAACAAATGTCCGGATGTATGTGTGTATGTATGTGTGTGTTTGTGTGTATGTCACCGATTCTTGTGGACAAACTTTCTCTTACACATCTTGATGGATTTTGATAAGATTTTGTAGGTGTATTACGCTCATGAATACCAAGAATCAGACAGAAGGATTTTCAAAAATATATAAAAAAAAATTTTTTTCAACAATTTTTGAATTTTTGAAAAAATAAATTTTTGGATTTTTTGAAATAACTTTTTTCTATATTAAATTTTTTATTAATTATTATCAAAATTGCATTCCTGACATAAAAACGAATCGATTCATGTATATAAAGTATATATTTTATCAAAATTTATAGAATTAATAAATATTTTAATTTTTCACAAAAAATTAAAATTTGTATTTTTTGACATTTTATCATAACACTTTAAATAATTATTCTATATTTTTATTTATTGTAATTAATAAATGTTTTTATAAAATAAATGAGAATTTATAATAAAGATTTACACATTTATGATAGTTTATACTGGAGAACTTTAAAATATGATGATTTATGTGAAGATGAAAAAGAATATATACTATACCGTTATGGAATATGTAATAGTAATGATATAATTATTGAAAAAATTAATGTAATTCAACCTGACCTTATATCATGTGGAGTATATGCAGCAGCTTTTGCTACATCAATTATTTTAAATAAAAATCCAAATAATATATGTTATTCGCTAAATGTAAAATTGATGAGAAAACATTTTTTGAAAATATTAAAAGACGAAGCTCCTAGTGATTTTCCAGAAGAAATATAACAAATGTTTTAATAATGTAGATAAAATGTATCTGATTTTAAAATTAAAATAAGTATAAGAATTTAAAAATTCTGTGTTTTAAATTTTGTTATTTTAAATATTAAGATAATTTTGAAAATTAGTAAAATTAATGATAAACTTTATAACATTAATTTTTTTTTAATTTATTAAAAAGAAGATTTATTAATTATTTTTAATAAACTATTATAATTATTTAACTTTAAATAAAATTATATATAATAATATATATTGAGGAAGCTAAATGGTCATGAAATGAACAACTTGTTTTATCTGTTATTGTATTAATTCTTTTGAAAGGTTTTTTGATTTTATTATTTGTTTCAACAACGTTCGTGACACTGTCTGAGTGAATGCTGAGAAATTTCACATCGAGCAAAAAATTTTTCTAAACATGCGGGAAACGCTTCTGTAGTAATGTAAGTTTTAACCCTTGTTCTATTTCTGTGCAAGGATGTGGATTGACGTTATATATTTAACATTTGATTGAAGATTATCAAACACCCTTTAAATTTTTATTGACATTAGACCTTTTGAGATTAAGAGTATTAGCTAATTGATCTGAAACTGAGTAACACTAAGAACCAGAATCCAAAAATGCTCGACAATTTATATAATTACCTTGAACATCTAAAATTTGAACAATAACATTACCTAATATGACCATAGTTTAATATGTTGTTTTTGTGGCTGTCAATGTCTCTGGTTTTAACTCCGATTCTTGTTTATCTTTGTTAAAATGCAATAGTGTATGATGTCGTTTCTAAAATTTACGACAAGATGAACGATGACAATTTAATGTGCGATGATTACTGAAAAAGCAATTATGGCAAATTGATAATTCCTTTACTTTATCATAACGCTGAGAAGGAAACATTTATCCGAAACCGAGTAACACTGAGAACCAGAATCCAAAAATGCTTACATGATAGCGATTAAGATTTATTTTCACTCAAATTCACTTTGGCTGACATACATTTCGCTGATGTGCTTTGAAAGTTTGACTGATTAGATTAGGATTTGATTATGTTTTGAAACCTTTGATTTTTTACCTTGAGTCAGTTCATAAGATGATTAAGAATTCTCGATCAAATTTCGACGTTCTAAAAATGATTCCATTTATTTCAACAGACTCTTCCCATTTTTCTCAATTTCAAAAACAAAAATTAAACGTTTCAAAGAATTATTCTAAAAATGTCCATTCTTCTGAAGGTGAATTAAACGCGTCTTTGCCTAAAATTGATTCTTTTGATCCTGTTTTTTCGGATGAAACTATTTCTTCTAATATCGATTCATTTGATACTGTAACTGAAAAATGTGATAACGATGATAAGGATGCTAATTTTGATCCAAGTATATTCCCTTCAAAAACAAAAGGTGATGACTCAAATCATCCGGCTGGTGTTGCTGTTTTAGAAAAAATTATTGCAAAATTTAAATTGACATCTAATAAAGCCGAAAAAATTCAGCTTCTGATGCTTGCACCTAGTTTCTGGGCAGAGAGAAGATTATGTCAATGTTTGGTGCATCTGAGTGGCAAAAATGCTAGTTTCATAACAGGGGATGTCAGCAAGGAAAGGAAGATCTTAAGTCATCCCATTGAAAATCTGGTAAAAGAATTTTATAATCAAGATGATAATAGTCGTATTTTACCAGGAATGATAGATTTTGTATCTGTTGGAAAAAGTGATGGAGTCGGGAGCATGTGCAAAAAAGACAAATCTTATGTAAACTATAAGAATTGTACTCTCTTTTTAAATTAGAAAATAAAGAAACTAAAATAAGTTTTTTGAAATTTGCCCAATTGAAACAATTGAGACAGCATATTGCGATTTAGCAAGGAACTAATACAGTATGTGTCTGCGTATATGGTAAACGCAAGTTTACAATCAAACTATAGTAATATAAAAGTATAGTTTTAACACTTTATTTTAACTATTTATGAAATGTATGCAAAATACCTAGATGATTTCCTCCCATTTCCTCCATTAATTCCAAAAACTTCCAAACCGAAATTAAGTGTTGTTGTGACTTATAAATCTTTTTTGCAAAAACTTTATTTTGTTTTCGCGAGAGTGAATTGTCACTCAACTCAATTAACTTACACGTTAATTTAGAGAGTTGGAATTTATATATAAAAACAGGTGATCAAAGGAACAGAAAAATTCAACTTAATGTTATTTATTTATTCAGACTGAGATCCTTAAGCTAGAACTTTTCGTAGGAATCTGACTTGAGTCAGTTGTACAAAGAGTCGAAGATGCCCAAAACTCAAAAGAAAAAGTAATGGGGAAAACGAAATTATGAAGTAGGGATTGCAAGTACATAGTGAGAGTAAGTTAAGCTAAAACTGTGGTGAATAGAAATTTTGGCAAATGGTTAAGATACCTCTTTTGCATAGTAGACCCTATCATAAAAATAATCCCTTGAAGACGGAGCGACGTACAAATCGTTAGATATTAGGCCTTAGTGATATAAATTAGAAAATTTGCAATAATAAAAATAAACAGATACTTTTGAGGGTTATAAAAAACGGAACGCTTTATGGATTTTGGTTATAATGCAAAATTCTATCTGTCTAGCCTATTGCTCTTATGAATCTGAAGTTACCAACGTTGATTCAACGAAAAACTTAAAAAAAATTTTCTCAGAGTACAAATTTTCCTTGTATATTTTTAACCCAAGTAAACCCTTCAAACCCTAAAATAAAAAAAACGTGGAAAAAAAGTGATTTTTATTCTTTTTTTTTTTAATTTTTTCCAAAAATCACGAAATTTTAATTAAATTCATAATTTCTCGCCTCGGTAGTACTTTTTTTCTTTTGATAATTGTTTATTCTAATATCGAGTGCCATTTAAAAAAATTCCAAGTAGTTCCAAATCGGGGAAAACAGTAATTTTGGTTTTTTTTGTCACGGATTTTTGGAAAATTCGTAAATTTAAAGTAATTTAATAATTCCTCGCCTCAGTAGTTGATTTGTTCTTTTGATAATTGTTTATGTTAATATTACACGTTATTTAAAAAAAAATTTAGGTAATTCCAAGTCGGGGAAAGCAGTGACTTTGAATTTTTTTTTGTCACGAATTTTCCAAAAATCCCGAAATTGCAAATTAATCAATGATTCCTCGCTTCGGTAGTCATTTTTTTCTTTTGTTAATTATTTATGTTAATATTACACGTTATTTAAAAAAAATTTCAAGTGATTCCAAATCGGGGAAAGCAGTGATTTTTATTTTTGTTGTCGAATTTTTTCCAAAAATCACGAAATTTTAAGTAAATTAATAATTCCTCGCCTCGGTAGTCATTTTTTTCTGTTAATAATTGTTTATTCTAATGTCGTGTCCCATTTTAAAAAAATTTCAAGTAGTTCCAAGTCGGGGAAAGCAGTGATTTTGATTTTTTTAATGAAATTCCAGGATTTTTGGAAAAAATTCGACAAAAAAAATAAATATCACTGCTTTTCCCGACTTGAAATTACTTGAAATTTTTTTTAAATAACGTGTAATATTAACATAAACAATTATCAAAAGAAAAAAGTAACTACCGAGGCGAGGAATTATGAATTTAAATTAAATTTCGGAATTTTTGGAATTTTCGTGACACAAAAAAAATTCAAAATCACTTCTTTCCCCGACTTGAAATTACTTAAAAAAATTTTTAAATAACGTGTAATATTAACATAAACAATTATCAAAAGAAAAAATTAACTACCGAGGCGGGGAAATTATTAAATTACTTAAAATTCTCGGATTTTCCAAAAATCCGTGACAAAAAAACCAAAATTACTGTTTTCCCCGATTAGGAAACGTACAATTTTTTTTTAAATTGCGTCTAATATTAAAATAAACAATTATCAAAAGAAAAAAATAACTACCGGGTCGAGGAACTATTAATTTAATTAAAATTTCGTGATTTTTGGAAAAAATTCAAAAAAAAGAATAAAAATCACTACTTTCCCCGACTTGAAATCACTTGAAATGTTTTTAAAATAACGTCTAATGATAAAATAAACAATTATCAAAAGAAAAAAATGACTACCGAGGCGAGAAATTATGAATTTAAATAAAATTTCGGAATTTTTGGAAAATTCGTGACACCAAAAAATTCAAAATCACTGCTTTCCCCGACTTGGAATTACTTAAAATTTTTTTTAAATAATGTGTAATATTAACATAAACATTTATCAAAAGAAAAAATTAACTACCGGGGCGAGGAATTATTAAATTACTTCAAATTTACGGATTTTCCAAAAATCCGTGACAGAAAAACCAAAATCACTGCTTTCCCCGACTTGGGACTTCTTGCAATTTTTTTTAAATGGCACTCGACATTAGAATAAACAATTATCAAAAGAAAAAAATTACTACCGAGGCGAGAAATTATGAATTTAATTAAAATTTCGTGATTTTTGGAAAAAATTAAAAAAAAAAGAATAAAAATCACTTTTTTTCCACGTTTTTTTTATTTTAGGGTTTGAAGGGTTTACTTGGGTTAAAAATATACAAGGAAAATTTGTACTCTGAGAAAATTTTTTTTAAGTTTTTCGTTGAATCAACGTTGGTAACTTCAGTTTCATTTGCTCTTAATCTTAAAATACTGTCGAAACTCACGTTTAAAAAATAACGTTTAGTTAACGCAATAAAAATAAGAAAAAGAATATAATATATAGTGCCTTAAAATTGGTTGAAAGTCTCAACAAGTGTATTCTACGAAATCACTATTTTTCCCGAATAACCTTAAGAAATAGTTAATTTAAAAAATATTAAAATTTATTTTTCAATAAAAATCTCCATCATCGAGTCAAGTGATTTCAACTTGATATTTGAAATATGCGAAGTAATGCATTTGAAGTAGATTTTCAATTTCTTTAATAAAAGGAGAGAAAAAAAACGGGTATCATGTTTTTATCGGCTTGAAGAGGGTTTTTCCTCTCTCAGTGATGTTTCTCTATCAGTAGACCGTAGCTTAAAAAGAAAGAAGGAGGAATCAGTCGACTCAAAGGGTAGAAAGTTTATAGAAAGCGCCAAACTTGTAAGTGCTTACTGTGAAACTGTGAAGAGAGTAAGAGATGCCTGTCGGGGAAAATGTGCGGAGAACGTGTTTAATGCATATGATGGAGTGTGAGGAGGGGTTCGATTTTCCTTTAACTCTTTGTATATCCTCTTCCATTTTCATTGTAATTTCAATAAAATTCTCCAAACTAGAAGTAAGCAAGACTCGAAATTCATTCTGGAAATATTTTCTTCCTTTTTCTTTACGAAAGTTAAATCTTGAAATTTTTTTTCTAAATATTTTTGATAGTTTTACTACTTTAGGTCTGAAATTTTTTTATAAAGATGTTTTTTAAAGTGTTACTTTTTTTAAAAAAATATTAGATATTCGACCTAACGGAGTTATAATTAAGTTAAATTTTGTCACTTTCGTGCAGTAGTTCCTATTTTTTGGGTCTGACTTTAGTATCAAGCAGGATTAAATAATAAAAAATGACGTTTTTCGGTTTATGAATAGTTAATTAATTAACTATAGTTAATAATAATTTATTACACAGCCACATAAAAAAATTTCGGGTTTGGAAGATCTGGGTATTTGGAAATTAAAGATTTTTTAGAAATGTTCTTTAAAGTCAACGGATTTTTATGACACTTAATATCTAGGGGTTTTTTCAGTCTCTGATTACGAATCTGAAGTCATATATTCAAAATGGTGGGCGAAATTTTTTAAAAGTGGTGGATTTTTATGAAACTTGGTATACAATGGTTTTTAAGGTCGCTAATTACAAACCTAAAGTAAGATATTTGTAAAAATTTAACTTGAAATTTACTGCCTTTTACAAAAAGACGCAATTTTTTCTTTAAATCAATATAACTTTTGGCTGAATTGTAATATTAAGGCTTTCTTTGTGAATTCTAATGTGTTTTTTGAACTTTTATATAATCTACAAGAATTTTTTAAAACTATTCAGAATTACCAAAATGGCGACGATTTAAAAAAAATTATAAAGTTTATTTTTTCAAAAACAAGTTTAATTCAGAGCATTCGATTTTACAATAAATAATTTGTGTTTTGCAAAAATCGTTTCTAAAGTACAAAGTTTTACATCATGATCTTCATTATTTTGAGTATGTTTACTTCTAGTATTTGATTTAAATACAGAATTCGTCGACCCTAATTTGAACAGACTCTGTGCTAAAGACGATTTAAAAAAAGGAACCTCTGTTAGATGGGATAAGGTTTTTGGTTTCTTGGTCAGAGAACAGAAGAAAAAGGAGACAAATCCTAAGAGGATTTTTCGAGTTTTTTGTATTCGTTCCAACAAGTTGAAAAGGGCGTAAAATGGTAAATAGATAAATTTGTGAAATTTTATTAATGTAACAAAAAAAGGATTTTTGGGTTTAATAAAAAATGTAGCGATTTTTAGGACAGAGATATTGACAGTTAGTTAAACTGGCGTATGCACTCTCACACTTGCATAAATTACGCAGTAGCATTCATTATTCCGGCGGCAAATCGTTTGTGAATAATAACGGCTATGAATCTTTTTGGTGGACGTGACCGGTGCATTCGACAGTCGAGCTTATGCTTTTTCTTTTTTTTTACCAAATGTGTCGTTTTAAGTAACTTTTATAAGCAATATATTTTCCCTTTTATAGAGTTAGACACAGTTGTTTATTCCCTTTTTTTATTTCATTTCTTTCATTTCATTTGGCAATGTAAGAAAAAAAGTGGAATTTTTCACAGCAGTTGTTTCTCTTGGAAATTATTTTTGATTATTTTCAAACAAAAGGTTTCTATCTTGTAAATTATTATCAAAAATGAAACAAAGATCTATAATCTTCTTTAAACATATTGCAGTAATGCAATATCTTTGTTCGTTTATTTTTTTTATTCTTTAAGAGAAAAATTTGTTTTTTAATATAAAAATTCGAAATGTTTACAGATATTGTTTTTTATTTTCTCTACAAAGAAATCTTTTTACTCTAAATTTGAATGAGGATAGAAAAAATCATTTGGAAGAAAATTGGCCACATTTTCCGTTATAATTCAGTAATCTTTTACATGAATCAGTAAAATTGCAGTAATTTTTTATAGAAAAATATTAAAAGTGAAACTAATTTTTACATCTTTGAAAAAGTTGATTTTTTTGCTTTCCGTAACGAGAACATTCTAGAGGCTAACATTAATTTTTCAACATTTTCGAAAATTATATTCCCATTTTTTTTTTAGAAAATTTCTGCTTTTAAAAAATTATTGTCCCTTCTTTTAGAATTATTTCTTCCGAATATCATTTCATATTTAAAAAAGAAACAAAATTCCTCTTCTCAAACACTTGAAAAAATCCCTCTCTACTAAAAAGCTTTTGAAAAATTTCTTCCTAAATCCTTATTTTAAATTCTCTTGCTCATTTGCCAGGAGAGAATATTGCATATAAAATCTTTTCTCTCATAAAAAGGAGAAAAAAAAAACTCTTGTTGTAAATGGGCGAAAAAAAGAAATTTCTTCTTTTATATATACATATATATATAATTTCTACAATTCGTACAACAACGAAAGTTTTTGAATCGTTCTTTGTAACACTATTATCATAAATAAATGTCGTCCGTTGAAGTTTGTGAAATCAGACGAAGAAAAGAGAGAGAAAGAAAGAATGAAGAGTGCGCGTCTCTAAAAATCGCAGGTGCAAAAGCGCCCAACTCATTTTTCCAACAAGTAAGAAATGTTTACCTACGATGCCGTCAGTTTGAGTTGTTCCATCCTTTCGTTTTTTTCACACTTTCAAGAAAACTTTCGTTACTTACTATATATATATATATATATGTGGCACTCGTTGGAAAAGCTAAGAGTGAAGAGGCTGTGCGCCACGTCGGAAGCTAGAAGAGAAAGAGAGGGAGAGAGAGGACGTTAAAAAAAGTAGTCGTGTCGAGAAAGTTACGCGCTTGCAAAAGATGGGGGGAGGTGGGGAAAGAGGGGGGAGGGGATATGAAGTTGGAAATAAGGGAGAGAAGGCGGCTTACTCTCAAGATTGAAAGTAAGTAAAGTACGATGATACCTATAGCCTATACCATTATATCCGTGAATTTTGACGCCACTCCCAAGGGATAGATGGATCAACCCTTATATATACATATATATTTTATTTTAGACGCATGAAATATTCGAAATAAATTTTCCATCCTTCAGATTCGTTCAAAAAATGAATTTCGCTTCAAACTAAATTTGAATTTCGCGCCTAAAAAATACTCTTTTTTATCGACCCATGACCAAATGAAGGTAATAGATAGGAAACTCACGTTGGAAAATTATTAAAATTGACTAAAGGCCTAAACACAACTGCTTCGGGAACGCTAAGCATAAGTATTGAAATTTGTATTCGGGTGAATTACAACCCAGTCAGTACGATTTGTTATAAAATCAATGTTTTTCTGAGTTGTGAAATCTCATTAAATTAATGGAAAATTATTTATAAATTAAATTTAAAAGTTCATAAAGTGTAAAGCAGAAGGCTTTATGTAAATTTTGTTTATCTTTTTGTTTTAAAAAAGGATTTTTCGCACTTTTGCCAAGCTTTGCTGCGAATGCGCAAGTAAAATTTAATTTTCTTATACTTCTGAGATTTTCATGTCAATGGAAAAATAAAAATATTTTTGAGCAATTTCTGGTGTTTCTTTGTTATAATTATTGAATTTGTCCGTAATAAATGATTCTTGCATTATAAGTAAGAAATTTCACGATATTTTTAAAGAATTTATTGACATTTTTATCATTTCAAAAATAGAGCATTTTCAAATCTAAAAAAATATACTTTTTTAAATTAATTAAAAAACGGCTAACACTATCTTAAAGATCAACTTTTCACCTTTCCAAAACACCTATATAAAATTATTTTATCTTTTTTTTCATAAAAATACGAGCTTTTGAAAAAAATATTTTTTTTCATGAAAATTTTTTGAAAACCATTTGTATTTTTAACAATAACTTTTATAAATAAAAAAATATCACCAATCCGATAAATCCGGCGTATTCCTGGGGAAATTTCAAACAGATTAAAAAAATAGTTTAAATTCATCAATTACAGCCCAAGATACAGGCGATCAAAGTTGCTGGGTTACTCTAACCCATGTCAGTACGGAACGTTACATTTTTATAGTCAGTACCCTGAGGGTTAAATCAAATAGAAAAGCAATTTTAAGTGATTTCGTCCAACTGAATTAGTTTATAAGCTTAATCCCAAAATATAGAAAACATCTACTGTTTTGATTCAAGAATATTTTTTGTTTAAATAATATTCGTCTGAAACTAGCGGTAGCAACCAGCAGCCTACCATAGACGTCCTTGCAATTGCTAGAAAAGTACTTTAAATTTGCGAAAAAATATATAGGCACAAAACAAAAGCAGAAATAAGATCCCAAACACATAAAACAACAATAAACAAATAATATAATTGTTTATTAAAATGTTTATTATAATGAATAGCAGTAAACATTTTGTTACAAAAAATTCTAATATCACACAAAAGTCTAATTTCTGAAAAATTTAGGGGGGTATAAACTGATGGAAATATTTTATTATTACTCAGGACATATTCCTGCGTAAAGAAAAAAATAAACATTTTAAATTAGTAAAAATAAAGTACAGCAGTTTGAAATTATTTTTCGAATAATTGGTTTTAAACAGAAAAGGTAAATTTCTAAGAAATTTAGAGGGGTACAAAACGACGAAAATATTTTATTATTACTCAGGACATACTCTTGAGTAAGGAAAAAAATATAAACAATAAAAATTTATAAATATAATGTACAGCACTTGAAATTATTTTTCAAAAAAAATAGTTTTTCACAGAAAAGTCCAATTTCTGTCGACTTAAAGAAATTTCGTTAGCCATATTGGATCCGACATTTTGCAATTTGAATAATTTTCATATGCGTAAATTTAATCAATTATTCACATTTTTCTCCAACAATAGAAAATGTTAGACAATTTATGAACAAAATGTTTTTTATTTAAATCAATTCTTAAACTATGTTTTAAATACCTATTTATTTTAAAGTACTTCTATTTTTTATGTCAAAGTTATCAGTAATAATAATTATTATATGGCTGCAAAATTTCATTTTCTGAATTTCCTGACTTTTCCTAACAAATTTTTTATTTTCACTGATTAACAAATTTAAAAATTAATCAATATTCTGTATTGATGAATATGACTTTAATTTCAACCTTAATTTTTTACGAAATCATTATAAATATAATTTCAAGTACAATAGAAATTTTTAATTAGCAAACGTAAAAAATTTGGTATTTTAAATACCTATCAAAAATTTGAAATTTAAAGAAAAATGAAAAGTATTTGTTTTTTATCAACCATTCGACTGTATTCAATTTAACAGTGTACAATTAGGAAATTTTTTATCTAATTTCCTGCAGTGTCGAGTTTAATAATAATATAATTTAAATTTATTTTCTGTACTATTTCACCATATCCAATTTATCAGTGTAGAGTTTGTCAAATTTATATTTTTTTAATTGCATGCAAATTTACAGTGGAAAATTTAATAGTGTAGAACTTAACAAAGCGAAATTGATTGAAATTTATAAAGTTAATTAAGTTTTTATTTATCAATTTCATTAATTAGGGGTGGGCGCCTAAAGATTGGTGCTGAGTACGACTCAGCTGGCTGAATATTCCACAATCGAGTTAGTCCAGTTCGAATGTCGAAAAACCGACAATTGAGTTAGCCTAGTTTTCAACATCCGAACTAGGAGATTCAAATGTCGAATTTTCTACATTCGACATGTCAGCGCCCCCAAATTGAAAATATATTTTTTTCTGAAATATTAATATATTTCAGTAAAAAGATTTTATTTAAAATTGACACACAAGTTACGTCATTGATAAATTGGCGAGAAATGGGGGTTTCGGTATTGAACTGATATTCGGCTACCCCGAATTCCCAAAATCCCCAAAGGCCAACTTTTTTTCTCTATGGTAACAGATCGTCTAGACGATAATCTTCTTCTTCTTCTTCTTTTTTAAGGGCAACCGGGAAAAATCCCCCTCAAAAAGGGGTTTTCCGCGTGTCTTCTCATTTCTAAGTGAAAAGAGATATCAAGGTGGTATTTTTCGAA
Organism: Leptopilina drosophilae; assembly: GCA_032873175.1. NCBI lineage: Eukaryota > Metazoa > Arthropoda > Insecta > Hymenoptera > Figitidae > Leptopilina > Leptopilina drosophilae. The sequence continues at coordinate 23,531,868 of CM065483.1, forward strand.
AATTTTTTATCTCGATTTTTTATGAAACTGAAGTTACCAACGTTGATTCAACGAAAAACTTAAAAAAAAAAATTTTCTCAGAATACAAATTTTCCTTGTATATTTTTAACCCAAGTAAACCCTCCAAACCCTAAAATAAAAAAAACGTGGAAAAAAAGTGATCTTTATTCTTTTTTTTAAATTTTTTCCAAAAATCACGAAATTTTAATTAAATTCATAATTTCTCGCCTCGGTTGTAATTTTTTTCTTTTGATAATTGTTTATTCTAATGTCGAGTGCCATTTAAAAAAAATTGCAAGTAGTTCCAAGTCGGGGAAAGCAGTGATTTTGGTTTTTCTGTCACGGATTTTTTGAAAATCCGTAAATTTGAAGTAATTTAATAATTCCTCGCCTCGGTAGTTAATTTTTTCTTTTGATAAATGTTTATGTTAATATTACACGTTATTTAAAAAAAATTTTAAGTAATTTCAAGTCGGGGAAAGCAGTGATTTTGAATTTTTTGGTGTCACGAATTTTCCAAAAATTCTGAAATTTTATTTAAATTCATAATTTCTCGCCTCGGTAGTCATTTTTTTCTTTTGATAATTGTTTATTTTAACATTAGGCGTTATTTTAAAAACATTTCAAGTGATTTCAAGTCGGGGAAAGTAGTGATTTTTATTCTTTTTTTTGAATTTTTTCCAAAAATCACGAAATTTTAATTATATTTATTGTTCCTCGCCTCGGTAGTAATTTTTTTCTTTTGATAATTGTTTATTTTAATATTAGACGCAATTTAAAAAAAAAATTGTACGTTTCCTAATCGGGGAAAACAGTAATTTTGGTTTTTTGTCACGGATTTTTGGAAAATCCGGGAATTTTAAGTAATTTAATAATTTCCCCGCCTCGGTAGTTAATTTTTTCTTTTGATAATTGTTTATGTTAATATTACACGTTATTTAAAAAAATTTTTAAGTAATTTCAAGTCGGGGAAAGAAGTGATTTTGAATTTTTTTTGTGTCACGAAAATTCCAAAAATTCCGAAATTTAATTTAAATTCATAATTTCTCGCCTCGGTAGTTACTTTTTTCTTTTGATAATTGTTTATTTTATCATTAGACGTTATTTAAAAAAAATTTCAAGTAATTTCAAGTCGGGGAAAGCAGTGATATTTATTTTTTTTGGCGAATTTTTTCCAAAAATCCTGGAATTTCATTAAAAAAATCAAAATCACTGCTTCCCCCCGACTTGGAATCACTTGAAATTTTTTTTAAATAACGTGTAATATTAACATAAACAATTAACAAAAGAAAAAAATGACTACCGAAGCGAGGAATCATTGATTAATTTGCAATTTCGGGATTTTTGGAAAATTCGTGACACAAAAAAAATTCAAAATCACTTCTTTCCCCGACTTGAAATTACTTAAAAATTTTTTTAAATAACGTGTAATATTAACATAAACAATTATCAAAAGAAAAAATTAACTACCGAGGCGGGGAAATTATTAAATTACTTAAAATTCCCGGATTTTCCAAAAATCCGTGACAAAAAACCAAAATTACTGTTTTCCCCGATTAGGAAACGTACAATTTTTTTTTAAATTGCGTCTAATATTAAAATAAACAATTATCAAAAGAAAAAAATTACTACCGAGGCGAGAAATTATGAATTTAATTAAAATTTCGTGATTTTTGGAAAAAATTTTAAAAAAAGAATAAAAATCACTTTTTTTCCACGTTTTTTTTTATTTTAGGGTTTGGAGGGTTTACTTGGGTTAAAAATATACAAGGAAAATTTGTATTCTGAGAAAATTTTTTTTTTAAGTTTTTCGTTGAATAAACGTTGGTAACTTCAGATTCATGATTTTTTTAACTTAGGGATTCAAAAATCACATTTTAAAGAATATTAAATTTTTTTTTTAAAACCATGGTCATCCAAAAACTTGTTTGACACATCCCTCTGAATTCATTAGACTACCTATAGATTCTGTTCTACTTTATAATACACGTGTAGTTTTTTATAATTCAGTAAACTATTTATTACAATTATTTTATTAATTTTTTTTATTACAATTTGATATTATGTAATTTGTTATTATTGATTGTTGTTGCAATTGTTGTTGTTATTTGTTATTTATAATTTCTTATTATTGGTTGTTATTTGTCAACTACTATTTGTTATTATTTATTTTTACAATTTTATTATTGTTTGTTATTATTTGTTACTAAAACTTCGTTGAATGTAAAAAGGTACTATTTATTATAACTACTGAACTATTACTTAAAACAATTATAATCAACAGTATATGAAAATCATTAGAATTATTATTTGTTATTAGTATTTAAAATTTTTTTGTTTTTTGAAACTTAAAAATATGTTTATATTTTTTTAGAGTTTTTAAGTTTAGAATTTTTTTAAAGAATCTAAGAAGTATAAAATAATTTTTACTATAATTTACAAAGTTGAACCGAAATGGTTGATATATATCTGTCACCTTTCATTTTCACAGATATTTAATCGAAAGTTTTACTATATTTCTAAAGTTATTTTTTGTATACAAAAAAACAATTTTTTAAATCTTGTATAGATTGTTATTAAATATTATTATTTGCAAAATGAAGCTGAAATTGACACCGTTATGAATACCTATTTAATTTTGTAGAGTAAATTTTACTACCATTGTTTTATAAATAATTTTAATATAAAGTATTTTTTCCTTTTCGTTTCAGGTGAATCATATATGTTTTTTAAATATTAGCAAAGTAAAATAATTATTGCGTTATTTTCAGTATTATAATTCTATAAACTGTGAATGAACTGTGTTTTACATTTTCTCATGCGCAGCTCTAATGTTCTTTTCGGTATCTTTCACTTACTACGCAGATACCGAAATCTGGCCCATTTGTAATCTTTTTTATTTTTAATTATATTAACTAATTATATATCACAAATATATAATTATCTATTATAGGTAGAATAAATTTATCAAAGGAAAAATTTAAGAATCCTAATTTTGCTACATACGTACTAAATGCTATAAAATGAAAAAAGAAATGAGAATTTTTTTTATTTATTTAATTTCACATTACTATAATCTTATCAAGGGGGATAAAAAAGGATCACTGATATATTAGAATCAAAAAGATATATGTATATATATAGTGTGAGATAAATCTCCGCTTTTCATTTGAACAGTATAATCTTCTAACGGGGATAAAGAACCACCGCGAGATTTTCAGTGCGAAAAAAGAAAAGGAATATATCAGTTTTAGAAATCGCGTTTTGAAGCAGGATATGATACGACTTTTTGTTTGCGAGAATAGAACGGAAAGTGAATCAACTTACATTTTCCACTTGACTCCGTTTGAGAATGTAAATGGAAAATTCGTTCTCACTTCTTTATATTTAATTTCACTGTTTTGTATGATATTTTTTTAATCTCACTTTTTCAATTAGTTCCGAATAAAATTAATTTTTTTACATTGCCGATTTTTAAACACTGGAAAAAATTTGTTGGAAAAATTCAATTATTATTGGGTAGTAGAGTGAAAAGTATAGTTAAATTAATTACTTTTTTAATTAATCTAATACTGTTTGTGAACTAAATTTTAGTACTTCTTATGTAGTTAAAAATATAGAATTTAAGCAACTGAGAAAAGCAGTTTTTGAAAAATAACTGTAAAATCTTGTTGCACAAAATATTTTAACTACTTTTTGATGGTTTAGACAAGTTTTTTTTATATCTTTGGGGACTTATTGAACTAAGGAGAGTAGTTGAAAATTTGTCAAATTTACTAAGAATTTTTTTGAGTGTAGGTATAACATTCTATTTTCTTTTTTTCACAAACAATTGAAAAGAAAGTTTATGAAAAATTCCTCCAATTAAATGTAAAAGTTTTGTACAAGAAAGGGTGAAAATTTTTATTTCCTTCTCTTTTGATTTAGGTTTTTAAAAAGTTGTAAGAATTCGACCTATATTTCTTCTTTTTTATAGTTTAACTATGTACTCGAAGACGAAAGGGACTTGTTTATTGAAGATCGAAACGAACTTGAAACGATAAGTCATGAAAAGCACAGTTTCTCACTTAAATGAAAGTTTCTACGTGATATAAATCAATTTTAAGATAATGCTTTGTTGTACTCTTTCCACGAGGACAAAGAAATATCTTTCTAAAATTTTATTAAAGTCCTTAAACTTATAGAAAAATTTCTTTTAATATTTTATTAGAAATATATAGGTCATAAATGCCACTATTTGCCCTATTTGCGCTGACAAATATAACAATATTTATATTTTAACTATAATTTATGCGTAAAAATAGAATATAAACTTTTTAAGACTCATAATTTTTATTAGGTATACTTCAGCCCTGTTTTTTATTAGAATATCGTAAATGTTTTATTTATTGTTATTAGCTATTCTTTTTTATTCATTTTAGATTATAAATCATTGGGCGCAGTATTCTTTTTGATTATATTGTCAAAATTATTTATCAATTATGAATAAAATAATTTGATACTTTTTTGAAAAAAATAAATATGTTGTTTTTTCAGTGTATATATTGTAAGGTTAAAAACGGTGCAAGAGGAAAAATATAACCCACTTTAATAAATCAAATTTAAAGGGGTCGAAGATGGGAGTGGTGCCTCCCCTTAAAAATAATAATTTGTCTAAAAATGAAAGTATGTAATCAGAGTTGCCACAGGCCAGGGAATTCAGGGAAAAGTCAGGGAAAGTAAAATTGGTCAGGGAAAAGTTAGGGATTTTTACCAAAAATTCTGGAAAAAATTGAATTTTTAAAATTCATGAGAAAACAGAATTTTTTTCTTTTTGCCTCGTAAACTATGAAATTACCACAAATTTTAATACAAAACCTTCAATTTTTTCTATTTGTGACAATAATTTCTTTTTAAATAACTTAAATTTTCAAAAACTATCATAAAATTAATAATTAATAATAAATATTAAATAAATAATAATAAATAATAATTAAATAAAATTAATAATAACTATTATAAATTATGAATTTTTTTTTTTATTATAATTTTTTTTTTAATTATGAATTTTTTATGAATTTTTTTTTTTTTTTTTTTATAAATTATTTTATGAATAATTTTTACAATTTTCATAAATGCTAGATTGGTAAAAAAATTTTAGTTAAAAATACTAAAAAAATTAGATTTTTGAAAAGTTACAAATGATTACAGAAATTCAATTATTTTCAAAAGTTACAAAAATTCTTCGCAGAATTTCAATTATGTTCAAAAATTTAAAAACAATTCTCGTCAAAAATTACAATTATTTTTATAAGTAATAAAATACTTCATTAAAATTCAATTATTTTTAAAAGTTTTAATAAAATTCTTGACAAAATTCCACAAGAATTCAATTATTCAATTTTTAATAAATTTCTTCAAAATAATTCAACTATTTTCATAAGTAGTAATAAAATTTTTCACAGGAATTTAATTATTTAAAATACAATATTTAATAAAATCTTTTGAAAAATATCAATTATACAAAAATATTTTTATAAATAATAAAATCTTTCACCGAAATTCAAGTACTTTTATAAACTTGAATAAAATTCGTTGTAAGATTTCAATTATTCATATAAACTTGAATAAAATTCATTGGAAGAATTAAATTATTTTCAAAGTTAATAAAATTCTTCGAAAAAATTCAATTATTCTCAAAAATTAAAAAAAAAATATTTTCAAAATTTCAATTATATTTATAAATTAAAAAATTCTTCATCTAAATTTAATTATATTTAAAAAATTTAATGAAATTCTTGGCAAAATTTTGTAGGAATTCAATTTTAATGAATTAATTCAAAATAATTCCATTATTTTTATAAGTAATAAAATTTTTGTAGGAATTCAATTATTTAAAATACAAAATTATATAAAATTTTTTGAAAAATATATAAAAAAATTAAAAAAAATTCTTCACCGAAATTCAATTATTATTATAAACTGGAATAAAATTCTTTGTAAGAATTCAATTATTTATATAAATAATAAAATTCTTCACATAAATACAGTTATTTTTATAAATTTGAATAAAATTTGTTGGAAGAATTAAATTATTTTTAAAATGTAATAAAATTCTTCGCAGAAATCTAATTGTGTTCGAAAGTTAAAAAAAAATCTTGTTATAATTCCAAGTAACTTTATAAATAATAAAATTTTTCTTCAAAATTCAATTATTTTATGGAAATTTTAAGAAAATTTAAATTATTTTCATAAGTAATAACACTCGCTCAGAATTTTAATGATTTTTTATACAATATATATTTTAATCAAGTTCCTCGAAAAATGTAATTATTCTTAAAATTTTTTTTAAATTTGTCAAGTTAAATTCTTATATTTAAAAATTTATTAATAAAATTCTTTATGAAAATTAAATTTTAACAAGGAACATTTTATTATTCAATAAGTTATTTTTTTTTTAATTTAAATAATTGAATTTTTCTGGAATTTTCTAATTAAAATTGATTTAAAAATGAATTAACGGATAATCGATCTATTATTATTTATGAAAGTAATTGAATTATTGCCAAGAATTTTATTACATTTTTTTTTAAATAATTTAATTTTTTAAAGAAATTTTACTGTTTGTAAAAATAATTGAATTCTTGCAAAGAATTCTTTTAGGATTTTTGTAAATAATTAACCTATTCTAAAAAATGTTATGGTAATTTAAATTATTGTTTTGTAATAATATTTTTATAAGTTGTTGAATTTTAAAAGGTTTGAATTTGAGTGTTTTGAAGAATTTTAATTCCTACAGAAAAATAATAATGATTAAATATTTATTAAAAAAAAGAAGTTATTGATGTTTTTGAATAATTCTACAATTAATGAAATTTGTAAATAAATGTAATAGAACATTTTTTCTTGATTATCTAATAATTTTTAGAGTGAATCAGAATATTCTTTAGGGTCAGGAAAAAAGTGAAAATCTTGTCTGGAAATCATGGAAAAGTCAGGGAAAACTAAAATCAAATATTTGTAGCAACCCTGGTAATTAAATTTAAAAATTAAAATAATTGACGAAATTGAAATTAAAAAATTTTTTTCGGAATAAACACTTGTTTTGTGAAGCACATATGACCGCATAGGTTTAAGGAAGCATCGAAAATATAAAGGACATGTAGAGCCCATTTATTTGACTTACGGATATGAATACGAATTCGCAGTTTGTGCTGCTGCCGACGTGAATAGTGTATTCGAGTATTCGGGGGCTTTTGCAAGAAGTTTTGGGAAATTTCATACTAAAGATAACGATCATACGTATAGTTATAGTTATAAATATATAAATATATATATATATATATGTATATATATATATCGTGATATCATACTCCGAGATATTGAACGCGGTAGCAAATAATTCATTGCAAAGTTGAATTGTAAATATAAACGAGATGCAAACAATGACTTGCACTCTAATTATATAAAACAAAGAAGATCGTTAAGAAACAAATAACACTAAATGATCCATTAACATATTTTTTTTAATCGTCTTTTTTTCTCCTCACTCTCGCTCCCCTTTCCCTTTTCTTCTTCTCCATCGGTTTAAAACGTCGAATATATAAATGATATTGAAGTTGTAAATGAACACTTGGCAAAAGAAGTGGAATTAAAAGTTTAATGAAAAACTCCGTTTCTGAAAATCACTCTTCCGGTGAGGGAGTGGAAGAGAAAGGGAGAAAATTTTCAAGAGAACAAATATCAGGGTAAAAGCATTTTATAAAAGTATTGACCTTCCTGCTACTATACGATTTCTTACTCTGCTTCTTTCATTTTACAAAACTAGAGTAAATATTCGTAATATATATATTAAATTCCAACTGAATTTTTTAACGTTCAAATGACGAAAAGTTTTGTTCTTCTTTTAATAGAATTTTAAAAAATTCTATTAAAACTGTAGTGAAATGAAAAATAATATGAATTTAATCATTTATATTGCTGAGAATTAATTTTTTTCTCTGACATAGAAAATGTCTTCTTTAAATTAAATTTTTATTACAATAATTTTTTGGCACTACGAAATGAGCGTGGAAATAAAGAATTATTTCAGGATTTTATACAGCTGAAAATGTCACTAATTTTACATATTTAATTTAAGTTAGGAATTAAATTAAAGAACCAAAAGAGTATTTTGTTACCTTAAATCTTTGAATTAATTGTTTCACTTTTTCTATTTCGTGGAAAAAAGTTGTTTTCGATGCTCGGCATTGTTGGAAACTTCAGAGACCTGATATTTATTATTTTTATTTTACTTTAATTTATTTTTATTATATTTATTACTTTTACTGTTATATATTCTAATTTTAATTCTAAAATTAATTTTTCGCCACCTTAGAGATTAAATTAAATGAAATCTTTACAAAATTTCATGTTATTTTACAAATTAAAAAAGGTGTGAAAATTATAAAGCTGAAGTCCACAACGTTTTAAAAACGGAAACAAAAAAATAATGGTACGTTATTTTTATTTTTGATTGTACATTATGTTATTTTTTAATAATTGTACTCTAAGTAACAATTAATTTCTTAAAAATTAAGGCAAATTAAAATTAGACATGAATTTAATTTGAAATAAAATTATAATAATAATAATAATAATAATAATAATAATAATAATAATAATATAATTTTTATTATTATTTTTTTTTTTCATTGAAAATTAAAGTACAATAATGGAAATTCAGTAGTAAATTGAGACAAATAAATTAATAAATGCTACAGATCAGGGAAATGTCTGAAAAGTACTGAAAAATATCAAATTTCTAAAATTGTTAAAACATTCTTATGTTTGAAGATTAAAAAAGTTTTAATTAATTTTCAAAAGACTTTACACAAAATCAGTTGCATATTTAAAAAGAAATTTGATAATCATTTTATTAGTGTGCAATAAAAATATTTTTTTTCCAAATAGTTACAGTACGAAATTTTATTATTTAATCAATGCTATTAAAAAATTAAAATTAAAAATTTTGTTTAAAAATTCAATTTTCGACAAATTGGAGTTTTGAATTTTAAATATTTTAGTTCCCATTTTGAAAATAACATTAGCACACTACCAGAATTTTAATGTTAACATAGACACCATTTGAGTTTAAAATTATATTTTTGCTTTTAAAAATTTTATTCTTTTATATTATTAAAGTCCATTTGAATAAATTTTTATAGTTATCGAAAAAAAGCAAAATTCTGATAAGTTAGAAAAGATCAGGAAACAACAATATCAAAATGTATGTCAACCCTGTCCATATATATTTAAAAACAAATTTTTTTATTTATTTAGAGAATAAATTTTACTAAAACACGTAAATTCAAAATAATTTTCTAGCGGAGAAAAAATTTCCCTCAGATTCATCATTGCTCGTTATCATAATTTTGCCATTTTTTACCCACTATGGCCTATATATGCGGCAAGTAAAGCGCAGATTGTAAAAATATACTATATATAAGGGTGTAAAAATTCTCGTCAGACATTTCCTGTTAAAAAAAGAATAATATAAGTCAAACGAATTCATATTTTCTTCTGTTATTTTTTTTCTTCCATTTTTTTTAAAGAAAAACTTTATGGCCGCTTCGTGATTGCTGCTTTCATATATTTTAGAAAAATATGTTTTTGAACCATAAATGTGTTGAATCTTTTCCATGTGTTATTATTTATGTTTATGATGTCTTCGGTATATTTATGTATTTTGTGTATTTTTGCGCACTCAACCATCATGTTTCTTGTGATTTAGTTCTACTTCGAGGAGGATTTAAAAATTATTTTAATACTTTATTTTCGAGTTTTCTGCCTTTGGAAAATTTTCAATTGCAGTTTTTTTTTACATTTATATAAAGATTTATTTGATTTTTAATTTCTAATGCGAAAAGCTTTCTAAAAGGATTAATTTTTTCTTAATTGTTTTCTTAAAAATTAAATATTAAAATGTTTAATAACTAGACTGTAGATATTTGCATAAAGATTTCTGTAAATGAAATGGAAAATGTATTATATTTTATGGAGTTTTCTTTTTTGAAATAAAATTGGAAGAAAAGATCCTTTTCAATAATCTAATTATACATTTGGAAAATAATTACTTCCTGAGTAGTTAGAGAAAAAAAGAAATGTTGAATCAATCGGAAGTGGAAGATGGTTGCAATGCGAAAACTGCATGCATCATCGATCCCACCGTCGCCATTACGTTTTATACGGAAACTTACTCCTTGAAAATTTAGGTCATCCATTTACATGTTCATTCACGTCAGTGATTCGCCGAAATTGTTATTTTCTGTTGTCGTTTTGGGCATTTAGATTTTCAATTTGAGTATTTTCAGTGACATTTTCTTGAAAATTTGGATTTTGTGTGTTCGTTAAATTTTCTATAACAGACACTGATCTGATTACAAGAGTGTGAAGAAGAAAGGAAAACAATTCAATTATTATTAAAAATATATTTCAAACTTACAATTACCGAAACGGCGTGTAATTTTTAGACATTTTTCACTTTTTTATCTTCTAGTATAAAAAAAACGAAAACTGTTTAAAAAATAAGCGATTTTACTCATACTTATTATAGATGTTAGCATGTTTTTAAAGTGATATGACAATTTTATATAATTTATCAGTTGATGATGATGATGATGAATATGATGCTGGTAAAAATTGTCGATTATGAACTGTTTATTTAAAAAACATGACTTCAATCATTGCAAGATTACAAATTATTGAAATTACACATATTTTCTAATCACGAAAATTTTATACAAATGTTTGTTCATCAAACACGCTACTATCATCAATTATTATGACATTGCTTTGGAATATTTTTTTCCAAGTTTCTCGTTAAACTCGCGAAATTTAACGGTCGGTTTAATTTCTTTAAAAATTAGTTATGTATATGTAATTAGAAGAAAATTTGATTTACTTTCTAATTTACACTAATTGTAAGAGAGACATTTTTTATCATTTATAATTCAGTTGTCAAAAATAGAAAATATTTTCTAAAATGTTCTTGAAAAATCTCTTCACTAAGTACTTGTGATTCGTTCATCTGTTTTCTAGTAATTCTTGAACCTCCTGCAGTGTTTTGCCCTTTGTTTCGGGAATGAAGAAGCAGTAGACAACTTGCAGGAACATGGTGAAAGCGTAAAATCCGAAAACATATTCAGCTGGTAAAATATTCAAAAAGTCTTGATATGTCTTGCTTGAAATGAAGGAAAATATACCGGAAGTGACACTGGTAATTGATGCGGCATATCCTTTAATGTCGGGTGAGAATATTTCACTGATTATTGTGCAAGGCACGGATATAATACCAATGCAGATGAAAATTTGAAATATAAAGACAGAAATAATGGGTAGCGATTGAATTGCTCTGGCTTCAAAACCATAATGAATTAGTGCTGAATCGACTGAGAGTAAAATTAAAGATACACAAATTCCAGCACTCGATAATCCTAATAGAATTCTTCTTCCGCATCTGTCTATGGCAAACATACCAAACCATCCGGCAACAATTCCAATACTGTTTACCATAATTACAATCGTTTTCGGCTCCATGATATCAACTTGCGCCTCTCGTAAAATAACTTCCATGTAGAAGGTAATCGTATAAAGTCCACTAATTTGCATGAAAGCGAATAACAAATTGGCTATTATCAAAGCCTTCTTGTTTCTTGGTTTACTAAATTCGGCAACAATATTTTTGAAGCTATGCGAAATTTTTGTATTCACAAATTGTTTAGTGTTCTCTAATTCCAAACTGGAATCAAGTTGTCTATGATACCATTTAATTGCACTCTCGGCCTCATCATAGTTTCCCCTTTTTACCAAATAGTGAGGCGACTCGGGTAACAGTAAAAATGTCCCGACGAATATCACCGTTGGTATCATTGAAATAACTGATGTTTGCCACATGGGTAAATAGGCGCCCATTATGTTGCCAATTAATGTTCCCAATGGTTGACAATTCATGATAAATGCAACAAGAGCACCGCGAATTTTTGGATCAGACACCTCGCCAATGTAGAGGGGAAAGCAGACGAAGAAGAAGCCGAAAGAAATTCCTGAGAGAAATCTCGAGATGTAAATCATGAATACTGAATTTGCGACAGACAATAGTATCCATCCGATTAATTGTGGAATACCAGCGAAAAATGCCGTTTTTTTACTGCCGAAAACTGCGACTCCAATTGCGCCTAAAACTGCACCTAAAATCCGACCTAAACTTAATAGAGCCACTATCCATGAACATTCATCGCGACTCGCCCAAAATGGTAAACCTTCCTCGCTCAATTGCGCTACATAGGGCGATGTCCATCCGCTTATCAAACCAATTCCCAACGACAGTAGTCCAACTGTAAACAAACGTATTTTTATATTATTGGCAAATTTTACAAACAAAAAATCATATTTTCAAGAATTAACATTTTTATTTTCAAATTGATAGTAGTGTAGGTATTATTTTTAAATCAGATTTCATTAGCCTCGACTCTTAATTTCAAAAAACATGAAACTGAAGTTACCAACGTTTATTCGACGAAAATGTTTTCCTTTGCTAATTGTTTATTTAAATGTTAGAAGTCCTTTATAAAAATTGTAGAAGAATCCAAGTTTGATTTTTCTACAAGGATTTTCAAAAATTTCCGGAATTTCAATTAAATTATTGTTTCCTCACCTCGGAAGCAACCTTTTTATCTTCATAATTTTATATTTTAATATCAGAAGCTTATTAAAATATTTCAAGAGGATCTAAGGCGGGAAATGCAGGGATTTTTTTCAATAATGATTTATTTGAAATTCCAGAATTTTTGAAAAATTCGTGCTAAAAATCGTAATCACAGCTTTTCCCGACTTGGACTCTCTTGCAATTTTTTTAAAATGTCTTTTAATATTAAAATAAACAATAGCAAAGTTTATTTAGAGAGAAAACTAGTTTTTAGACACAAAAACCTAAAAATATTCCACGCTCACGGCCTAAAAACGATTATTGTAAATACAAATGTCAAAAAATTAACAAATATACACCATTCGAAAGATTATTAAATTCTACGATTAATGATACGTGATTGAAAATTTTAATAATTTATACGCAGACTAGCTAAAATAACGCGCGTGAAGTTTCTTGTTTCATAAACATTGAAATTTCAATTATTCAGAAAAATTCTACTCACAATCACTATTTTGCTAAATATATTCAGGAAAGTCAGGGAAAAATCGGAAAATTTTGTCAAAAGTACAGAAACAATATTCAATTTCGAAAATTTGTAAGAAAATTCTGAATGTTTCTCATCAATGAATAGATTTTATTTATTTCAAACTTTTCTTATTTTTTAAAAATTAAACTTTACAGATTTTTATCAATTATTTTGGAATAATTTTTTATTTAAAAATTCAAAAAATAATTGAATTTTGTAAAATTTTTGTTTTTAATTTAATTGGAATTTTATAAAATTTAAATTTTCAATGAATTTCATTAGAAATTTTAAAGATAATTTAGGTTTATGAAAAACTTTAATAATTCAAGTTCTTATAAAATTTGTTATTTTTCTTAATATAGATGTCATTCATTATTAAAAATAATGGATTTATGGATGAATTTCACATAAAACACAAAAACAATTGAATTTTGGAAAAATTATAACTAATTGCAAAAACTCAATTGTATTCCATTGTTTTTAATATTCTCGTCAAAATTTTAATTCTTTTAAAAATTGTTAAAATTTTTGGCAAAATTCAATTATTTAAAGAATTTTTAATAACATTTTTTGCAAGAATTCAACTATTTTCAAAAATTTTCCTCAATTTCATATGAATTCTATTAATTACAATTTTTTTTATAAATTTTCTTCTTCTTAAAAATGTTATCAAAAATCGTCTAACGAAATCAATTATTTCGTATCATTAATGTGGTAAAAAATAAATGTTATTTTCAAAACCTGGAAAATTTCTATTTTTTTAAACTGAAAAAATCAGGAAATTTAAAATGAACAAATGCGTGACAACTCTGATCAACTGTTCAATAAATTTCTCAAGCAAAACAAATAATAAAATAAAAATATTTCTGCCCAAAAGTTAGAATAAGAATAATCTTAATATATTTAAATTATTTGAAAATAACTGAAAATATTTTTAAAAAATTGGGGTATCCAAAAATTGTTTTGTAAAATAAAAATTGTTTTATTTATTTATTATTCTTATTATTATTTCGATATTGTTTTTCATAAACAGAAGTTCTGTAAATATTTTTTCAAAATAAATATCAAATTTTTTAAACCAAATTTGATTTATATTTTTTTTTTTTGCTATTTAAAACTTGTAATTTTTTTATAAATTGTCATTGAGAAAGCAGAAAATGTCCAAATTTTTTCTAATTTTAATTTTCCAACTGTTTTTTAATTTTTTTTTAAATGAGAAGATTAATTTCCTAGTCCTAAAATATTCTGCCAATTTTTCTTAAAAGAAGAGAAATATTGAAAAATAACATTAATATAATTCTATTTAGATTAACAAAAATAGTTTTGTATTATTTGAAAAAAAAATAATATTTCTAAATAAAATAAATAAATATCTATTATTAAATTTTTAAAAAAGAGTGAAAAAATGAAGAAAAATAATATTATCTATCAAAACGTATATCAAAAATCAAAAGCATAATCATGACTAACTTTAGGTGTGAACAGACTGGACAGAATGAATCGACAATTATTATAGTTAATTGCAGCAATCGAGAAATTTGACAAAAAAATTGAAAAAACAAAATTTTTTTGATATTTTTTCAACCCATGAATATTTTTTTTGAAATTGCAGAAAAAAATTGAAACTTATGTAGGTATGATATATTTGAACCTAATTCAATCATAAATATCGAAATAATTGATTTTTAAAAAACCAAAAATGATGGAAAACGACATTTTATTAACTTCTTTAATTGAAATATTTTCTTTAACTGTTAAACTATTATAGCTATCTTGTAAGGTATTTAAAAATACATTAATTTATAAAAAAATTTAATCACTTTTACCACATTTATAAAAAGTTATTTATATATTTCTATTATTATTCTATTTATGAGGAAGAAATGTGTTCATGAAGTGAGCACCAAAATCATTTTAAAAAAAAGATTCTAATTTAAAGCTGATTTCGGTGTTAAAACAGAACCAAATAACGATTTAGCACAAAAATTGGTACTAAATTAGTATCTTTACAGTGATTAATTAAACTTCAAAAAATTGTTTTGTTTTACTATTAACTATCAAAGAAAACCGGTGCCCAGTTATATATTTTTGTTATAATTTTGGTGTTCATTTCATTCGTTTTCGTAAATCTCGTTGTGTTCATTTCATGAACACTTTTCTTCCTCATAGAGATGTTAATAATAATGAAGTATAAATTTTGAACAATTATTCTTAATTGCTGTAATATTTTTTTCTCTTTATTTGATTAAAAATTTAGATTCGATACAGAAGTGATTTTGATTTTTATGGTATATTATGACTATAATTATTTTTTTAAATTTTAGAAATTCTTTAGAAAATAATATTTTGCAATTTTTCAAAGTTACTTCTACATTAAAAAATTTTTTTTTAAATTTCCATCACAATTTCTGTTTTTTAAAATATGAATAACTTTTTTATTTCTAATCAAATTAGCTTCAAAAATAGGTCAATCGAAGCGTTTTTTAATGCTCTACAAGATGATAATGATAGTTTCATAGTTACTTCTACATTTTTCAACAAATTTTCAAAAAAGTCTTATTTTCCAAAATTTTTGATTTTTAAAAGTTTAATATATCTCTGGTGAATATGAACGAAAAAATGTTCATTGAGGGCTTAAAGATGAATCTAAAAAACTCTACAAAATTAGAGAAAAACATTCATAGGTATCCTAACATTTTTTTAAAGTTATGGACAAAAAACGTTTTTTTTTTAAATTAAAAATAAAAAATATAGTTAAACTTTATTAATCTATTTCAAAGTACTCTCATTTTATGTCCGCAGATGAGACCTACAATTTAAAAAAGAATCAGTCCAAAAGTTCTTCATAATTTGGGGATATTTATGAAAATGTGATGTTTACACACACACGAAATGACATTTTTTTAAAATATTATGTTTGAACTCCTGAGGTCAAATAACATAAAGATATGTCAAAATATCGAACTCGAAAAATGTTGATATTACAATACTTCCTCTGTATGAGGAAGCAATAAAAATAATATACATTCAAGTTGAATACTTTTGTTAAAAAAAACTTAATTAAAACTTAAGTCATTTAAAAAATTATTAAAATCTATTAATTAAACGTTGAAAATTATTTTTCTTCAACTCTAAATTAAGATGTTTGCACTTTTAAATATAAATTAATGAGGAAAAAAATGACACTCACCTTCAACAGCAGAAATCCAATATGGTAATTTTGAATATTTGGTTAAGATATTTTCTATTCCCTGCAACATTTTTTTTGCTTGTCAAATCGTTCCTTTTTTTCTCCTCCGTTGAAGTTAAGACAAACGTCTGCTTATGCGACCACTGAGAGACTGTTGAGATCAATTAAAATGTTTCTATATTTCATAAAGTTTAGGGAACGATAAGATAAGTGTGGTAATGAATTTTCTAAAGAGTCTCTATTGCATCATTTCTTTTCGATCTGCATAATTTCTCTTACTTCATTGTTTACCACAACTTACAACTTTTTTTATTTTATTCTATATTTTTGCGTTTTTTAAGATTCCACGTCATTTGGTGCAATTAAAAAATTTGATTTAAGTGACATTTTATTAAAATTGGCACAACTTCTATTATTTTAAAAAAGGTAAGCTCATAGTTAGAGGAAAAATCCTCTTATAATATCCTCTCAAGGGAAAAGTATTCCACTTAAGTTTATACTATTTTAATTATTTGGTGGTTAATAATACAACAACAAAAATTTTCGAGGTTCAAATGTCAAAAACATTGAATTCAAATGAAGTAAATAAACAAACAAATATGTGACGCGCTCTAAAGAAAGGTACTTAAGAAGCAAAAAATTTGAGGTTATGTTTTTAATTTTTCAAGTAAAAATACAATAAGAAAATCAATTATTAATTTAAAATTATTGATTTTCAAGTTTTTATTATATTCAAAATATTCAATAAAAATTAGTTTTAAATTCAAATAATTAAAAACAAACTTTTAAACAAGAGAAATCTAACACGACCCTAACCTATAATTCGTTTGCTTCTTAGGTATCTTTCTTCGGAGCGCGTCACATATATTAATTAATGTAAGTAATTAACTATTAAAAAATAATTATATTTATTTAATTAAAACCGTTTAATTCAGTGCATCAAAATTTTTTTATTTTATTAGCTCATAATGATAATTAGTAATTAAAATGAGAAAGGAAAATCCTTTGAATGGAAGTTTATTATTTTTGATTTTTGAGAAAAATATTCATTTAGTTTAAAGGAATCGACATCAAAACAAGATTACTCTTTTAAGGTGATAGAAAAATTAGGATATTTAAATTTTTATGTAGTAATACATAAACATAACACCGATTTAAAAATCGGTGTTTTTATTTTCTTGAAAGCTTAATGTTGTCCCTCTTTCAAAATTTACATTTTTTGCTTTACCGATATTTCCTGACTGTAGTGTAACGTTTTTGTTGTTACATTAATTTTATTTAAGCAATATTTCATATTAGAAGTGAATAATTTGCAAGAAAATTGATGGTAATATATTTAAATGTTACATAATTTTTTTTTACCACTCAGTTAAATTTCTAAAAAATTATTAATTTATTAAAAAAAGGAATAAAAGAATTGAAATTTAAAAATGATTAATTACTATCTATTAATTAACCAATTTGTGTTTTTTATGAGAACTGTAAAATTTATTTAAATATTAATATTTTATTAATATTAATATTAATATTTTAATATATTAATATTTTATTTAAATATATGAAAGTTTGTCCAATAGTTGAAATTTAAAAAAATTGTATTTGAAATAATTTTACCTTTTTAAGGCTCTTTTTCGAATTAGGTTTTTAAGAACTTTGAAGAACTACTAGTTTAATAAGTAAAAAGTACAGTTTCTTTAACCAAAATATTTTTTTTCTATTCAAAAGTCAAAACTTAGACATAATTGTAACTCTTCGCAGTAATTGGTACACGTACTTTAATTTATTTTTTAAAAGAAAAATTTAAATAAAATATTTGCGTAAAATCATTTTAAACTAATAGATTTGAGAAGTCTCTAATGCTTTCTTTAGACATCTTTTATGGGACCTTGTCATTCAGTGGACATGAGAAAAAGATATAAGAAAAGTATTTTGGTAAAAAGGTGTTCGCCAGGTTTTAGTAGGGAACATGAAATCGCATTCGTGTGGATAATCGTTTTCTGAAGGTGCCCATTCGTCCGGGAGGAAAACGACAACTACGACGGCGACGACGACGACGACGACGACGAGAATTCCAAAGTGTTCTGGCATAAGGAACATCTATCACATTCACACAATGCAAAGACACGTATTTATCGAACATTCGAACATATCTTCAAAGACGAAGAAAGTATTCGTTTCACACCTCACATTAATGTTCATCCGATTACTGCATTCGGACTTTATCGATTCACAATTTTTTTCTTCCCTTTTTCTTTATTCCTTTAATAATTTTTTAACTCCTTTTATTTATACTGTACGTGCAAAATGAAATGTCTTTAGTTTTATAATGTTTCGTAAAAAATATACTTTGAAATTGTTGTTTAATAAATTATAACTATTCTGTTTAAATATGAAACATATTTTTCTTTTTTGAAAATTTTACCGAAATATAAATTGTTTTTCTTTAGTTATGAATTTTTTTCTAGTTTTAAAAATATTCATTTGTGGAAACTTCTGTTCTAGTTTAACATTGTATATATAAACTTGAAATGTTTAAGATTTACAGGTTTATGAACTAATATAGAAATCATTCGATCATGCATGAGTTGTCATTTATTTCAGATTTCTTCTACCGCATGACTGTGCTAAAGTTTTATCTGTTTAAACTTGTATGGCAATGTCAACAATTTGATTACACTACTATGTTTATTTATTTCTTAATTAATGTCTTTGCGCAAAGATTTTCAAAATTGATTAATAAATAGAAATTTAAAAAAAATTCTTTTTCACCGAAAAGAAAAACAATTTCTCGAAAAAAAAACAAATATAATAAATAACAATTATTTACGAATAGTTAACTATTAATAGTAACAATAATAATAATTAATATTATTTCAACTGTTAATAAGTAATTAATTAATAGTTTACATTTAATAATAAATGAATAACAAATAATATTAAAAAATAAAAAAAAGTTGCCAGTTAATAATAAATAGTTAGCAAATAGTTAATAATAATAATTATTATAAAATTACATTCATAAGGCGAGAAATATTTTAAATAAATAACAAATAATAAAAAATAGAATAATAAAAAATTAACAAATAGTTACAATAAATTTTTAGTGTATTAGATATTAGTAACAATAAATGAATAAAAAATTAAAAATAATTTTTCATTTCTTTATTTATTTTAATAGTAATTTAATATTTAAATATTTTTTAATTCTTTCGTTAAATGTGAAAAAAATTTCAATTTTTATGTATTGAAGTATAGAAGTATTATCAAAAAATCTGTCATAATTAAAGAAGTCGTTAAATATTTACAAAAGTTATTTCTATTTCAACATTACATATTCTGAAAAAATTGAAATTTTTTTCTCGCCTTGTAAATGTCATTTTATTGTCGTATTATGAATGAATAAAAAATTTCCTCATCAAAAAGTTTTTCAGATTGTTTCTATATTTCCTTTTTTTTGCTTCATGAAACAAAAGTTAGATTGTTTCTTATCTCGAAAAGGGAAATAATTCTCATAGCAATTTGTAATGAGCAATAACTGATTTTGATAATAATTATTCATGTCTAATTTCATTTACAATTTTATTATTTATTTTAAATTAAATTAGAATTTTGAAGATTTTTAAATTAGAAAAAAGTTATAACATTGATATATTATGATTGAAATGATAAGAAAATAATACTTAATGAGATGAACTTTTTTTTTATTTTCTTGTAATGAAATCAAGTATGTACGTGAACTATTGGCTTCATTAACATAATTGATTCTAATTGAACAGTGTATTGTGTTGGCAAATAACCAGCAGCGTGGTAATTAATTAACAATAATTAGAAATCACCAGTATCAATATTCTCAACGCAACTATCACTTATGATATCGCAGTTTATAGATACAGTGAGCTGGAGATTCGAGCATGAAACAAGATACACTGAGAAAGATGGTCCAAATATATTATCCAGATATTGAAATTTAATTTATTTTTCCTTTAACAGAAGAATAGTTATCTAAACATTAAGATTTAATGTCTATAAATATTAAAAAGAAATTTAACAAAATAATTTAATTCAAAAGTAAAAAAAAAACATTCATATTAAATGTGCATCAAAAAGTGAAAATATTTGTATTGTATACATGCTTCAAGTACAAAAAATATTATAATCAATTTATTTTCATGAAACAAAATTTTTTTTGGTTAAACAAAATATTTATTGAATTATATTCAAGTAATCGGTTATTTTATTTATAAAATATTTTCATTCTCAAGCCAATATTCTTTGTATAAAAAAAATTCAAAATTTATTAGAATCAACCTTCAGTGTGGCTAATAAATTATGAAGTATGTTACATTCTCAGAATAATTGCAGCATTTATCCTTCTTAATGTTGATTTTTGTACGGTTTCCGGAAACAAAGAGGAAATCCCTTTTGAAAATTCGGTATGTACTACTTTTAAGGAGGCAAAGCTCGTAAAACGAATAAAGGCCATTGAGGCAAAAGTACATATGTATAAACTGCAGACAATCCAAATGAGAGAAGCTTATGTCTTAACTGAAAATAATTTTAAATTCCCTTTCAAATTTGTTTGCTCAAGTGGTTGGAAAGTACTATTGTAATTTTTGTTTTCTCTAAAGCATTACTATTATTAGTAAAAAAAAGGCAAGCTAAACCAATTTTATAAATTGATCAAATTAATGAATTATACTAATTTAATATCATATTAAGGAAGATCTTTCGCAATAAACAATTAATTTTTAAAAAATAGTAAATTATTAAATATATATTTTACTTATTAACAATTTTTATTTTTTTTTGCAAAATTAAAATGTTCGTCAAAATATCTAAAAATTTTAATTAGCAAAAGATCAAATTGTAGACATATTTTCTAATCACAAAATAACCAAAATCTATGACTGAATTTTACTATTGGCTAGTGTTTATAACAATGTTTTAAACAATTTTAGTAAATAAATCATTATTTGAAAGACACGATTTAATATTGTCGAAAAACATTTGTGGCATTTAAATCATTCTTTGTATTATAAAACATAAACATAAATTAATTAATTAATTAATTAAATTTCAGTAAATATTGTTTTTTAAAAATGCACAGGCCTCGGACTAAAACGGAATTCATTAAAAATTGAAGAATAGTATTAAAAATGTCATAAATAACATTATTATTTATTTATTTTCAAGTAATGAGTATGTTTTGTGTTTGAAAAAATACTATATAAATATTGATTAAAAGTACAGTTTACAATTATTGCTTAAGAAAATTAAAATTAACAATTTACTATTTTCTTTATGGACCTTTCGAATAAAAATTATCGAGCAAAATTATTTAACAACATTATTTAAATCTTGAACCTTATGATATTCTTCTAATATTTTCAATAAAGTTATAAACAATTTTATCTTTTTACTATTATTGTTAAATAATTCTTAAGTTTAAAGCTAATTTTTCTCGAATATTCTGAATACAATATGCAAATTTTTTTTTGATCATCATCTTTAAAAATTTGAAAATGAAAATTTTTGTTTAATAACTGACTATAAGTGATTAACTAAAAGTGTATTTTTACGTGACACATGCTTAAAATTTTAAAGTTAAATTTTATTGAAATAAATTTTATATCTGATAAAAGTTATTTACAATTTTCGAAAATAATCTTGTCTTTGTAAGAAATATGTTTAATTAAAACTTGGAAAAATTACTTTAAAATCATTCATTTAAAAAATTGTTAAAACCTAAAACAACATAAGTAGGAAAAAGCGACAAATTTCAAGCTTGGACAGAATCAATAGATGAATATAGGAACAGCGATTATTATAACTAATAATTTTTGTCTTTTTTAAAGGAAAATTGAATATCAACAAATTGGGATGATAACAATTTATATTCAATAAATAGTTTCAAAAGTTGTTTCGAAGTATTTAGAAGTGAAAATAAAAATAAATGTTATTCGTAAAGGGAGAAATATATCTTTGAGGTGAGAAAAGAGAGACATCTTTTTGCCTACGTTTTTACGATTCCTTTGAGACAAACACGTGTAAATGTTTCAGACACCTTTCATTTCATTTTTACTTCGTTATAACCTTTTGTATTCTCGAAAAGCCAACTTTTGCATTCACTTCCTTTTGAATTCCTATGGAGTGTAAAAATATCAAAATATGAAGAAATATAAAATCTAAAAAGTCTACTTATATTTTTTAAAAAATTTTCAAGCCTATTTAATTTTATTGTCTCGAATATTACACTCGCGACTATAAATCCTAATGTCAAAACATCGGTTCGAACTGCTTTTTCAAATGATAGCTATATATTCATTATCTTCGAGGCAATAAAATTCAAAAATGTTTTGTACACTTAGAACAACAGAATTTATCAGTAACTGAAATTTTTTTAATTAAAAATTTATTTTATATTCTTTTATTTTTCCTTTTTTATTTTTCTAATTTTTTAATTTCTTTTCTTGCTCGTAATGTTATTTCTTCATATTTTACACTTTACAGTTTTTTTTGTTTAGTTTTTTTATTTTTGAATTCTTTTTTATTTTTCCTCATTTTTTATATTTTTTTTCTTTTTTTCACTTCTTTACCTAATTTCAGACTTCACACTCCTCAATCAAACCTACTATTAATACTTTTTTACGATTAGCAACTATTTGGATACTTTTTTAAAGTGACACTAAAAAATACCTTTTTTCTTTTTTTAAAATTTGCACTACTTCAAAGCCGCTTAAAGTTGAAATAAAACAATTATTTTTAACAATTTTAATAAAATTTTTCTTAGAGACAAATCAAAAAGTTTTTACTAAACTTCTTTGAAAACAATTTAATTATTTTCAAAAATGCAATTGTTTTTCAAAAAATTAATAAAATTCTTCAAAAAAATTATTATTTATTTAATAAAATTTAATTATAATTATTTTTAATGAATTTTTCAAAAAATAGAATTATTTTTAAAAATTTGATTTAAATTCTGCAAAGAAATCAGTTATTTTCAAAAGTTTTTTAAAAATCTTTGTTAAGAATTCAATTATTTTTACAAACATTGAAAAATTTTCTAACAAGAATTGATTTAAAATTTCAGATTATAATTGAATATGAGATGAATAATATATTTAATTTCTCGTAAAAATTAAAAATAAAAAAAACTGGCCTACAAATTATTTAAATTAAAAATATTTATTTAAATTTTCTAGTAATTGGATATTTTGTCACATTAAAATGAAATAAATTTGTTATTTTAAAAAAATTAATTTTTTTTGTTTTAAAAACTATTTTTAAATATATAATGAAATTTTTGTCAATCGACTAAAACAATTATATTCTAGTTATCAATGTTAATTTTTCGATAGCTACTTTTTCAGTCTCGATGTTACTTTTTTGAAATGAATTATTATTTTATTATTAAATATTAATAATACATTAAATAATAATTTTTTTTATTTGAATTATTTAGTGCGAAACCTGTAATTTTTAAAACATTTTTCTAATCCTTTTTTCCTTTATTTTTTGTATTGTTTTCACTTGGTTTTCTAATTTTAAAATAAAATTTTTCTTCTATTGATTTTCTTATTTCTCTTTTTTTTCTTTTTTTTCTTATTTTATTTTTTCTGCTTTTTTATTTTTACGAATTTTAAAAATATTAGTTAAAAATTTTTCTACAAAACTTAGTGAGATGTGTGTTAGAGTATTTTCTGAAAGTTTAGTAAACAGATGATTAGTTTCTAATGACAAGTTCATCAATTGAATTTAATTAAACGTGCCAACAAGCACTTAATTATATTGAAACGAAGGCAAGCAAGGAGATGTTTCCCTCAAAGCCTCGATTCCTATAAGCAAGACTTTGGCAAATATTGAAGTTTGAGAATGGATCGCATAGAATTTCTTGTTTAGACAAACAGATCCAAATGGAAAACGAATAATGAAAGTTTAAAAGTCATTCCAAATTGATTTTTTTCAATTTTGTTTTATTGTAGTTTTTCTAAAGATTTAGAACTTTGAGACTCTTTTGGGGAAAGTCTATCTCATAATAAAATTACAGGCATTTGACAAATATAAAAAAATTAATATAAAGATAATTAAAAAAAAATTTGAATATGAAAAACTAACTTTTGCATTATACTAAATGCACCCTTTTGTAAAAATTACTCACAAAAATTTTTTTTATATTTTAATATGCGTATTTAAAAGCAGCTGTCGTAAATTCCTTAAGGTTGTGTTTACAGGAAGAGAATATTTGCTAAAGGTCAGATGTACCCTGTCAAATTTTCCAGCAGAATAAATATACTAGAAAAATGTGTGAAAATTTTTTCTCTACAAAGATATGATATTATTTCAGAGTTTACATATCCTATTCTGTTATTTTATTCTTAACAATCCTTTCATTAAAAACAAGAAGAGTGAGGGGGAGAAAAAACATATATTTTGCAGTGAAAAAATTTCGCAATATTTAAAATTATTCTTTTCAAAAATAAAAAAAGGAAAGGAAAACAAGAGAGTGAAAATGAAGGTAGAATATATTATTCGTTACATTTATTATTATTGTTTATAATTTTACGTACCGTACGTGAAGCAGTTAATAATTCTTTATTTCCTTTCACTCGTGGATTGATATAATTTTAAAGTTCTCCTACACTGTTTATTTTAGTTTCCAAACAGAAATTTTATTTTAAAAAATTGAAATTGAAATTTAATATAGTTTAAATAAAAAAAGGACAAAATTAAAAAAAGAATTTTAAAAAAAGTAAATATAAAATTTTTTTTTTTGATTTTTCTTAATATTTTATAGAAATATTATCGTAGTGTTTTTGACATTATGAATCAGGCACAATGGAAGTTCTGATATCTTATATGTGGAACTTTTTAGTGAAACTGATTCGCTTAGTCGGTCTAACGGGCCAAAAGATTACGGATTTATTCGCTTTTGTATATATCGACTTACGGCGAGAAAATGGCTTGAGTTTAATCGCACGAATGAGATTAACTGAGAAAACTTGAGTTCTCGCAATGCAAGTAAACAATTTTGAGAATAAACATTAGACATTCTTGAGCTGATATACTATATATATACTCAGAGTGAGAGAGAGAGAGAGAGAGAGAGAGAGAGAGAGAGAAAGCGCACGAGATTACTATAGAAAGTCATTACTGGAAATTACTATTTTGCTACTGAACAATATTCATTATGCTTTATTTATCTCGTTAAAAATTTTATTTGTAATTGTTCATTTTTATCCGTTTTTTAAAGATATTTTTAAAATTATTTTTCTGGTATTATTAAAATTATTTACAACAATTTTGTTTGTTTAGCTTTTCAAAATTCATCACTGAAGTATAAACTACAATTTCTCTAAAGTTGTATTGTTTTCTTAAACTTTTGCCTCAACCTACAAATAGATCACCATTTTTTAATTTGTTTTTCTTCAATACTTCTTTAGCATCCAAAATTAACAAAAAAAGATTTTTAACAGCATGCGACTGTTAGAAATTTAATGTTAATTGTTTGACTTTTTTTTCTCTTAAAATATTAAATAAATTTAGTAACAGTTATTTGTGAACAACTCTAAAATATAATAAAAATAACAATATAACAATAGGGTCAGAATTCGTAAAATTTTCACAGAAAACAAAAAGTATTTTTTTAAATCAAAATGACGAAAAAAAGTGAAAAAGTGTCCTCTAAAGAACAGAAAAAAATATTATTTTTTATAAAAGTTATTGAAAAATTAATTTTTTTGCAACTTTTTAAACAAAATGTTATTTCTCCTAAATGAATGAACCGGAACCAAGCGGGAATATAAAGAGAATGAAAAATACTTTCGTTCAGAATTAGAAAATTTTTAAAAAGTTTATCTTTTAATAATTATTTAATAAATTTTTTATAAACAATTAATTTTTTTTAATGTTCTGCGCCTTTTAAAGATTTAAAAAAATATCTACATACTCTTAAAAACTATAAGAAATCAAAATCCGTTGAGAAAAATTATGAGCGACCATTATTTTAAAAGTTATAATAGAAATTATATTGGCGCGGTGTAGTGAATCAACACTGAACTTAGTTTTTGATAATTTTTATGGTTATATAACTGAATAAAAATGTTAATTCGACAGTGTTTTATTCATTTCGTAGTTGAAAATAATGTTTTAATTCTAAAAATCATCAAAATCGCATCTCCGTTCGATATAATTTCCATTATAACTTTTAAAATAATTGTCGCTCATAAATTTTCTCAACGGATTTTGATTTCTTATAGTTTTAAGTGTATGTAGATATTTTTTTAAAATTTTTAAAAGGCGCAGAACATTAACAAAAAGTAATAGTTTATAAAAAATGTATTAAATAATTATTAAAATATTAACTTTTTTAAAATTTTCTATTTCTGAACGAAAGTATTTTTCATTCCCTTTACATTCCCGCTTGGTTCACTTTAATCGGTTTATTCATTTAGGAGAAATAACATTTTGTTTAAAAAGTAGCAAAAAAATTAATTTTGCAATAACTTTTATAAAAAATAATATTTTTTTTCTGTTCTTTGGTGGACACATTCCTAAGACCAAATAGAAATGTTTTTTCATCATTTTGATTAAAAAAAAAACTTTTTGTTTTGTGTGAAAATTTCACGAATTCTGACCCAATAATAAATTTGAATTTTTGAAATTTTTTTTTAGAGTTTTGTGTCTTTTTAAATAGTTGTTGATTGAATTCTATGCAATCGTTTAATCATCTAATGTCAAATTATTTTTTCTGTTTCAGGTGAGCTTTTATTGTACTTTCAATTTTTAAATATAAATGGAAGAGAAAAGTATAGTTTCAATGAAGGTAAATAATGATCTTGTTATAAATTATTTATAATGTATTATAATTTATCAATTATTTTTAAAACTAATGTTGTTTCTTCTTCACCTATCAGTACATATATTTACTGAATCAATTAATTCCTGCAAGAAATTACTAGTTTACTAGTTGAAACTAAATGCAATTAATAAAATTAGTAAAAATTCTATTAAAAATAATAAAAATAAGAAATTGTAAATTTGTTGTTATGAGATTATTAGGTATTATAATTATTATAATTAATAATTGTAGTTATTTTTAATAATATGTAAATAGATGAGAAATTGTTTACTAAATAGAAATTTAAATATACAAAAGTATACAAAATATTACATTTTTTTGTTCTACTTTTTTTTAAATTTGCCTTAATTTAAATTTTATCGTTATTCATATCATATATATTTTTTTAATTGCTTTTAAAAACTGCTGTTTAGAACTGTTTGTTATTTTACGCTTTTTTAATATTGAAAATGTATGTTATATAAACAACACAATGAAAACAGCATTTTTGTTATTAAAAGTTGATGTTATCGCTCTTCAATCAGAATTGAGTAACAGGTATGAAAATAGAAGACGACAATTTATAGATTTCTATTTTAGTCACATAATGAAACAATAATAGGAATCTCTAAGTACAATTAATGTATTTTTGGAATTTATCGTTAACTAATGATAATTATAACTCTATTAACAATTCTGTCGATTTTGATCATTTATGTAATACTTTAGACTCTTTACACTATTAATAATAATGACTAATAACGTTGTGAATTTTAAATATTGGTGTTTCAAAATAGAATTTAATAATTATTATAATAAATTAAAAATAATAATAATTATTATTATAATTAATTAATAATGATAATAATTATTATTTCTTTATGAACTATAAATACAAAATAAACTTTCATTTCTACCACTAAAATTTTTGACGTAAAAATGCATTTCTAGTAATTCATATAAAACTAGTTTTTAAGGACTTAGAAAAAAACAAATTTTATTCTGAATAAAAAAGTTGCACTTTTGTCTCGGTGTAGAATAACAAAAACAAATTCTGCGCGCGCAACAAATAAATAGGGATTAAATGCGCGCGTTGAAAACTATTTTTTGTGGATAAAAGTAGACACTTTTGGCTTTATCTGCTTTTATTTAAACATTTTTTAAACTTGTTTTCACTCTGCATAAGTCTAAAATTAAAAAAAATATATTTTTTAATATTCACTCGAGTACTCGAATATTTTCGGTGCTAAAAACTTTCAATTCGATTCGAGCTTTGAAATAATTAAAAAATAAAAAAATTTTTTTTTTTTTCTACAACAACAAATTTAATTAAAAAATAAAATTGGAAAATTTTCGAATTTACTCATGAGCTCAAATAAAATCGAGTACTTACGCTTTTTAAAAAGCTCGACTCAGTTCGAACTGATTTGGTTCGGTTCGACTTGAAAATACTCAATCGAACTTCGAGCTTTTTGCAAATCTATGAAAAATACATTTTTTGATGCTCAGAGTCGACGCTTATTATACAGACTTAAGATTTTTGTTTAAATTAATACAATAAATTAATATTAATCAGGGTTACTACAGGTAAGGAAAAAGTTTGCGGGAATTTTATATTAGAGGTATTGAATAAAAATAAACTTTTAAAATTTATAAAGGGAATTTTGGAATTTTTTTGCCTCATAAACTAAGAAGAGACCACGAATTCTAACTACAAAACCTTCCATTTTTTTATATTTCTGATAATAATTTCTTTCTAAATAACTTTATTCTTAAAAAACTATTATCAAATTATTATTTTATGAATTAAGTAGTAATATTAATTATATTACTAATTATAATTTCAAAATTTTTATTTTCAGTGAGTTTAATTAGAAATGTTAAAGTAGTAATAAAATTTTTCTCCAAAATTCAGTTATTTTCATTAATTTGAAGAAAATTCTACAAACACCTTTAATTATTTTCATAAATAACAAAATTCTTTTTAGAAACTGAATTATTTGAAAATTTTTTTAGAAGAATTAAAATTTAAGAAACATTAAATTATTGAATAAATTACTTTTGTATTTGAATAACTGAATTGAATTTTTGTTTAAAGAATTTTAAGAGAATTTTTTAGAATAAAAAAAATAGAAGAAGAAAAAGAATTCGAAAAATAGATATAAGAGTTTTTTTAGAAGTCATTCGTTATCTTCTTAGATATGTAATTTTTTTAATTCTTTGAAATTTTTATTTTTTAATATTTAATTTGAGATTTTCCGAATGATCAATATTTTATAAAATTGAACTGTAAAAAAATGAATGTGAAAATTCTCAAAAAGTTTTTTTAAAACTTATTATTAATAAATATTAGTGTGGTCTGACTATTTGAATGTGACAGACTTAAAAGTTGTAACATGATAATTTTATTAATTTGATTTTCCACTTTTTAAAAAAATGGTTAATAATTTTAAAATTGTATACTTATTTATTATGAGTTTTTTTAAAATAATTTTTTATAATTTAATATGGTGAGTGTAACAAATTTCCAAAAAGTGTTTTTGATTTTTATTTCTAACCGTTGTTAATAATTTGTATTTTATATATTTTTGTAGTCCCTGAAGAGGAGTTTATGATTTAACTCGAAACCACGGACATTTTTAAATAATAAAGGGTAATATTGTTGTCCGAATGTGTCGTTTTTTATTAATAATTTAATTATTCTCGGACGTTAAAATTCTATTAAAAAATTATTAAAAATAATATTTAAATTGAAATATAAGAATAATTTTAAATAACTTACATTACCTAACAATATTCTTATAATATAAAATGATAATTTTATTATTCGATCATTTTTTATTACCTGTAATAATATTCTTAAAACTTGACGAATTTCGAAAAATTTTGAATTTGGATTCTTCAACATTCCTACTTTCTATGAAAGAATAATAATAATTAAATATTTATTTAAAAAATAAGTTTTTTTTAGTATCTAATTATTTTAGAGTGAATGAGGATATTCTTAAGGATGATGGAAAAAGTCAAAAGTTAATTTGGAAATAAGGAAAAAGTCAGGAAAAAAGATAAAATAAATTTTTATGATAATCTTGTTAAAAAATAAACGTATCTTTTGGTCAAAGAAGAATGTCTGTTTGTCATACTTTTATGTGAGAAAATTTATTTTTAGAAAAAAGGAGTAAATAAAAGTTGTGAAAGAGAAAAAGAAAATATTTTGAATGTGTTTTTGTCGGCGTCAAATTCACGGTATCCATTGACAATAATATTTATCATTGCTACAGTTTAACTTCCTCGTAATGTTATAAGATGTCACTTCTTTTGGGTGAGCTTAACTGCTTTACATTCTTGACAGTTCCCTGTGATTGCGTCAGCATCACTAACCTCTCTCTCTCTCAAGAGAGATATATATCGTTTTGTATTACCTTAACATTGGTTTTCACTTCTCTTTATTAAATTTCCATACTTGCTGTAAAATTAAATTAGCAATCCAACCAACTTTGTGAATATTTCCGTTTGAAGTAAAAGTTTTCCAAGTTATTTCCACATACACGAATTCTATATGTGTAATTTTTTTACTACTGTAAATTTAATTTCAAACTTAGCTGCTTTTGAATGTTTAATAAAATAATCTTTTTGAATAAAAAAAGGAAATTTTATTGTTCTATTTTGAATTATTACCCTAAGATACATTTTTGTTTTGTAATTTTTGTTAAAGGTAAGTATTTTAAGAGTAAAAATTTAATCTGAGTTGAAAATATTGATTTAAAAGTAATCCAAGTCAAAGTTACTTATTTTAAATTAGTTAATTGAGTTTAAAAATAAAATTATTCATTATTATTCACCCAACACTTTATTATTATGATTAATTAAAATTTATTGTTTTTAAATTATTGAATTACATGTAAAAATAAAATTAGTTGTTAATGATGATCAGCATATTTGTAACAATCATTATTTGAATTTCTTTCAAGTATCTGATCGTTTTGTTTGTCAGAAAGAAGATAACGAATGACTTATAAAAAAACTTTTATATCTATTTTTCGAATTCTTTTGAACTTCCGTATTTTATTTGAATAAAATCGATTAGAAAAAATTTGTCAAATTTGAAAAAAGTTATAAATTGTGTCTTTTATAATTATTTAAAATTTTTAAAAGAAGGGAGGGGGGTAGATCTTTTTTACTCGTGGTAAAAATTTCGTCCTCTTTTAAATTTTTTTTATTTCGTATCTTGAAACTCGTATAGCTTGAATGATCAGTTTTTTTCAAGAATCTGAAGAGCTCTTCAGATATTTACGACAGTGACGCCTAACTGTAGAAGGCTTTTTCGTTTTCTCTCGTGGGGCACCAAGTCTCGAGTGCAACTCTTGAAAACTCGTTCGAAACTAGTGGAGAAAACTTTGTTGGTGATACGTTGATGCACTTTGGCTCTAGTTTGTGATATTGAGCAATTACCAATTCTTGCGCTTCTTTATTGCGAGAGACTCGCGTTTTCTTAAGAAGAGAGAAAAAAAATTGTCAACTATTATCGGTTAATATCAATTTTATATGTAGCCATTATTTTTTCCCTCTGTTATTACATGAATTTTGAAGTGCGAAAACAAAAACAGCTGAAAATTATTCTTCTTTGTAAATTAATTATAACTAATTAATTTTTTAATATTTAAATCGTTTTTTAAATCACTGTCCAACAAAATTTAACCCCTTTTTCTCATACGTTTCACGTTAGTGACTTCTGGGGATGAAAAGAACCATTAAATTTTCTTTCTTTTTTGGATGTTGATGCGAGAAGACGTTAAGTTGTGTGTTGATAGTTTTGATTTTGTTGACCATGTTATTTTGCTTGCAAAGCTCAAACATATTGGGTTTTCTGATAATTTATTAAATTTTTTTAAAAGTTATCTTGAGAACAGATAACAATCTGTACGTATCAACAATAACTATTCCATTCCTTTCTTATCTACTACTGGTGTACCCCAAGGATCAAACTTAGGTCCTCTTTTATTCAACATATATAAAAATAATGTAAACCGTGTGCTTAAATTCAGTTCTTTTCTACTTTTTGCAGACGATTTAAAACTATACAAAATTATTAAAAATGACAAAGACTATTCTGAACTGTAATCTGATATAAACAATTTAAACTCATGGTGTTCAAAAAATAATTTTCCACTTAATATAAAAAAATGTTCAGTTATCTCCTTCTCAAAAAACAAGCAAACTTTTATTTATGAATATACAATTAAAGATACTGAACATTTGAGAGTGACTGAAGTTTGTGATCTGGGTGTTATTATTGACAATTCTCTTTCCTTCAAAGCACATATATCAAATGTTATTAGCAGAGCGTTAAGAACTCTGGGCTTTGTAATCAGAAGTGCTTCTGTTTTTCATAATGAACGGACAATCAAAATCTTGTATTTTACTTTAGTTAGACCCATAATTGAGTATGCATCGATAATCTGGGCACCTTTTTATACTTATCTTTTGATTAGACTAGAGCGCATTCAAAACCGTTTCCTTCGATTTATGGCAAGACAGTTAAATGTTCCATTCAATATACATGATCATAATTATGATAGCCTGCGTGCTAGATTCAACATTCCTAAATTTACCTATAAATTTTTATTTGCTGACATGCTGTTTTGGTTCAAATTGTTGAATGGTATAATTGATTGTTCTACTTTACTAATTGCGGTGAATTTCAATGTGCCTGCAAGATTTTCAAGACAATTCAGTTTATTCAAAGTGACTTTCTACAGAACAAATTATGCTAATAATTCATTGATCAACCGATTAAGTAAAGAAGCTAATGTAATATCTGAGTCAATAGATTTTTTTGAAATATCAATTCTGAGATTCACGTCTAGTCTACTTCAACTTTTGTTAATTACATATCAATAACTAATAGATAAACCTAGCGATTTATGTATTTACCATTTTTATATTATTTTTACATGGCTATACTTGCCATGTACTCTATGTTAGTACTCCTGTACAAAAGGGATCGTTTGAACCCGTGTAAGATTGAATAAATAAATAAATAGAGATTGAAAAGATATCTTCTAAAAAAATATTAATTTGGTATTTTCAAAATTCAAAATTTTGGACCAATTTTTAAAAATATATTATATATATTGTGATGAAGCACTTTCGTCACGATATATTTATTTTCTCTTATTATTATGATTTCTTTTAATTATTATGCAATTTTAGTTTTAGTCCGCAAGTCTTTTTGACTTTAGGACAAATATAAATTCCTTTTGATGTGACAAGTGTAGCGATGTTACGCGAAAAATGTAGGAGACGACAGAAGCACGTTTTTGTAATAGTTAGTTTTTGGATGTTGATGCGAGAAGACGTTAAGTTGTGTGTTGATAGTTTTGATTTTGTATAACGTTGATATGGTTGGTGGAGAGTTTATAATCAACAGGAATTTAATTGAGTAAAAGAGTTGGTTTGAAAAATGTATTATATTGTGTAGTTATTAAGGATAGACTGAGATAAAAATTATTTGAATCAAACAAATTTTGTTTAAATCTAATTTAAAATACTTCCTCCATATGAGGAAGCAATATCTTTTCTATACATTCAAACATATTTAAGTTTAATTCAAACTTATTTTCTGGTTCAGTTTAACCACTTCGGTGGCATGGCGTTCCATGAATAAGTGTTAGAAGCGGCAAAAAGTGCGAAAATGGACAGAGTATGCCGACCTCATCAGGCTATATTTATTAAAAGAAGAACATAAAACACTTCAATAAAAAAGATTCTATAAACACTACTAATATCATAAATTTGTTAAAAATTAAAAAAGAAATTTATACCTTAATACTTAAAAAAATGATTGTAACATGTCAAATTTTATAAAATTATGGAGAAAACTCAAAATAAAATCAAACGCGTACATTTCTCGTCAATCATTCGGAGACAACTGAAAATGAAGGTAATAGAGAAAAGTCAAACTGTATAAGTATACGAAAACGAAATCAAAGTCAATGACCGGAGATCAAAACAATATTCTGCGAAAACGAAAAAATATTATATAATCGTCTCGTGGACACTAGTTAAGACGTCTAAAGAGAGGAAAGAAAATTTTATTTAGAGTTAGAATATCTTCTTTCCTATTAATGATAAATTGATTAGTTTTAATGTGAATCATTTCTGAAATTGTTCTTTTTTCAACATTAGACTCATTCTCCAAAATTTGCGTATTTGACCCATCAAAGTCATGTCCAAAATTAGAACGATGTCGATAGTCAAACATGACTGCTATCATAGATATGTTCGGTAGACCTTGTCGTGATGGCGGGGATTTTCACTAAAGGACAGCAAAAAAAGAAAACATCCATCATAAGCAATTGTAAAATCAAGAAAGAGTACCTGCGGGGTAATGCTTCGGCTAAATCCCTCAGTGGTTCCGATTGTAAAGTGCCTAGAGCGCTGGCCAGTGGCTCAAGGATACAGGAGGGTAACAACGCGTTGGAATTACCACAGATCATCATTGACAAGGTGGAGAGAAGAAGAAGAAGTATTATCAGCGTCATAAGTCAGGCCAAGTGCTTCTGTCTTCAGTAATCCTTCTGCGATTGGCATTGCTAGCTGCAATAAAGATCGAGACGAATGCATTATGCTGCAGGAGGAAGAGGCAGCGAGCATTCTAGAAATGGAGGAAGAGGTCAGCAAGATGCTGAAATCCTGCAAAGTTAAAAAAATGTCAGTTTGACAATTAAGGATGGAATTAGAAGCTAACATCACTCATACGGGATGTAAAGGAGAAGCACGCGGCAGCGTAAAAAAGACAAATAATTCTACCAGAGATCAACTTGGTCAAAAGTAGCACGCAATCACCGAAGGCTTAGGCGTGATCGTTTTAATGCAGCAATGCTAAAAAACGTGGTCACGGAAAGTCAGAAGCTGAAGAGAAGCGTTCCTGAGCTTACGAAGGACTCAAAAAAAGAAGAAGGAGGATGGACCTCCTAAAAGAACTGAAAGCAAGAGAATTAAATCGTCGCCAAAGCCCAATGCAGTCCAAAAAGGAAGACAGCCACAACAACGAACAACAATGATCGTAAAAGTGTCTGAAGGAACCACATGCGCCATAGTGCTGAGGAAGGTTCGTGAAGAGGCTGACTTGGAGACCAGTCAGACAAGGGTTGTGGGAGCATTACCCACTAAAAAAGGAGACCTTTTCATTAAAATTGGAGGGTCTTCAAACAAGAGGTTGTTCACTGAAGAAGTGACAAAGGTAATCGGCGATCTAGGTAAAGTGCAGATGGCGGTCCGGCAAACGCTGAAAATCCGCGATTTGGATAAAA
This sequence comes from Leptopilina drosophilae, assembly GCA_032873175.1. Classification (NCBI taxonomy): domain Eukaryota; kingdom Metazoa; phylum Arthropoda; class Insecta; order Hymenoptera; family Figitidae; genus Leptopilina; species Leptopilina drosophilae. Next base: position 23,567,403 of record CM065483.1, read on the forward strand.
AAATAAAAACCTCTTTTTCAGTAAGGACTGAAAAAGAGGACGTTTTGTATGCCCCAGAGAAAGTTTCCATGGTAACAGCGGGAAGCAGGAAGGTGACGGTCCTTGGACCAAACAAGCGAGGAGTAAAGACTGGAAGATATGGGACACATTAAAATTGGGTTCGTGTCCTGCAAGATCAGAAGGAGAGCTGTGGTCACGAGGTGTCATAGGTGCCTTGGCTGCGATTATATAGGTAAGGATTGACAAGCAGTAAACAGGTTTATAACTCACTAGATCAGGAGCATGCTTCAGAACTGTCCTAGAGGAAGCAAAGAATGCTTTGTCAAGGACAAATAGAAAACTGGGTCAGAATAAGAGCGGCACGGAGGAGTTGCGTTAGCGACTAAAACGCATCTTAACGACACGAAGTTTAAAGCCATTAGGTTGTTCCGTGGGTTGAAGAAAGGTCCAGAATAAGACGGGAGTGGTTTTTAATGGGTCGACGAGAACAAGAGCAGTCACCCCCACATAACCTGTGATTCATTACCCAGGTATCTGAATTCGCAGATTTTCCACTTCCGGCTACAAAAAAAGTTTAATTTTTTTAAGTTTCATTATTAAAAATATGTAATAAATTTTAGTGACGTAGACAAGAAAAATGTTAATTAATGCGTTTTACTTAATTGAATACAGAAATTATTGTTCCAAACAATTCAATTTATTAGGGTTTAGGTACAGTTTTTCTCAAACGTATTTTCTAATTTTTTATTTCCTTAAAACTTTTTTCTAATAAATATGAATTTATAAAAAACTTTAAAGGACAAATGTCAATTTTTAAATAATACCTTATTTGCAATTATTGTAAAGACAAATAACTATTAAAAATTTTTCGAACCACAAAAAAAGGTTTTAAAAATTTTTAATTAGGTTTTAACATGCTATTGATTGAAATGTAATATAAGAATCGTTATTTTGTTTAAAGATTAATGGAGAAGTTAAAGTTTTAATTAATGTAACATTATGATACCTTAAAATTTCTTAAATTGTTAAATTTTAATAAAGAAATTTAAATACGTGTTTTTTCAATCAAAATGTTAATGAAATAATTTATTCAAGTTGAATTTCTTGTAACTTGTATATTAATAGGTACCAATCATAACCCTGGATTAAAAAAAATATCGTGAAAATAGATTTTTAAGTAAATAGATTTTGTATTTTGCTACAACTTTTTAAAATTGGAAAATTCCACGAAAGTTTTTAAAGTTTTAATTAAATATGTTCCATTTTAAATATTTTTTATTATAAATTTACAATTTCTAAATTATAATTTCATTACTGATTCAATACTCCCCGGCCTGAGGAGTAACGGCTCACCTTGCATTTCTTCCAAAAAAATTATTCTAAAAAGAAAAGTATGAGTGATATGAGGTCGTATTTGTTTTAATTGAAAGCTGAGATGTCGGGCTAAGTTTTCCATTTTATAAAATTTTAATTAATGCAAGAATGACGAAGTTAAATAACAAAAAGTCCAATATATCAAAAAAAATTTGTCTAACAATATTCAATTGCTGTAATCACAATCAAAATTATGTATGTGATTAAAAATAAAATTTAATAATTTAATTTAAAAAAATACTTGAAATTTCGTTTAAAAAATGTATTTAATATTTTAACATTTAGTTTACATGATAAAAAATAAAAATTGTGCTAATTTTTTAACAAAAAATTGAAATAATCTAGTTAAAAAATCGTATTTAACAAATTAAAATTATAGAGATTTTTTTCTCAAAGATATTTAAAATTTTTTAAAAAAATGTTTTAAATATAGGAAAGAGTGGGACAAAACCAGCTAGTTAGGTTTTTTATTTATAATATTGCATTTATATAATCTACAATAACGAATATAATTGTAATTATTATAATGTAAATAATAATGCTGGATTTAATTTTGAGGTAATAACTATTGTTTTCAATTTAAGAAAACAAAATTTTCTGACATTATCAGAAAAACAATATTAGAGGGTCGAATTCTTATTAAAAATTTTGTTAATTTTACTGCGAATTAATGTTTCTTGAAAGTTAATAATTTTTTTTTTGCAAAAGGCATATTTAAAAGAAAATTTAACAGTTTAGAGTGTCTTAATTTGGTTTGTTCTTTGTTAAATTCTTTTGTTTTGTTTTTTTCTGAAGGAATAAATTTTTGAGTAGAATGAAAAAGTTCAATGTGTTTTAGAAATTTCGATACGATTCCTGTGGATCATGTTCCGCTTGAAATTTAAATAAGGGCTTTCAAGGAGGCGTATATCATTCCCCAAGGACGTGACTCTTGAGTGCATTTTTAGTTCGTATTTGTAAAACTTTAAAAGTTGATGGAAACAGGAATTTATGATGAAAGTCATTTTTTTCATTTCTTTTTACTTTGTTGAAGTAAAAAAAAAATGATAATGCAATTTTAAAAAGTGGTTCACATATGCTTTCGTTCATTATTGTTTTTAATAAAATAAAATTGTCCTTCTCTTTTTTAAGTTTCAAAATTTATTTCTAAATTTATAAAAACTTATCCTTTGTTTTGATAGAATCTTTGTCGAATTCATGAAATTTGCAGTAAGAAGAAAATTTACGATGAACCAAAATTTAAAACTTTTTAAATACTTATCTTCGGTTTACTAACGTATTTTAACAGAGGCAGGAAAAAAAATTCTCACTAATGCAATTTTTTTTACTAATCAAACGAATGTAATTGAATCGAAGGAAGAATGCAAACAAATTTGTAACTTTTCCGGAAGTCAGTGTCGCTGTAGAAAAAAATGGAATTTTTTTTGAATAATTAAATCTATGCAAATTTTCAGAATGCTTTATTTGTCGAGTTCAACTAATTTCGATGAAACTCTAATAATACGTTTTTTTAGACTCGAAAGAAGAAATTTTTCAAATTCGTTTTTCTTGTGGATTTTGTATCTACTACTTTTTTAAAATTATATAATATTTTTTCATAAATTTTATTACAATTACATATTAATTAATATAATAAAATAATATTAGTTTTTAACTTTTTTTAAAACTTAAACTCTGTTCTGTAATTACTGACTTTAAAAATGATTACGTTTAGGATAAAATTATTTTTTTCTTCTTTTGGTTAGAAGAGAAAAATATTAATTTTTCCTCCAATATAATTTATGAATGTAAAAAAATCTCAGTGTAAATTTAAAATAGTTAAATAATAATTGATTGCAAATTCATTGTTGATTTTTGTTTTTGCATTTAGTTACTTAAAATTAATAAAAAACATGGTAGAAATGAAAATTTTAATGAACTATTTTTTAAGTGAACTGGAAAAAAGATCGAAGTTGGGTAAGGAAAATTTATAAAAAAATACTTCTTGTTAGCTTTAACTCGATTATTATCTATATTAAAAATACCTTCGTTGGATATCATTTTATAATAAATTTAATAAGATTTTATGAAATTCCACATAAATTTTTTAAACTTTTTTTCGAAATGCACTTGTTTTCTCCAATAATGTTATTAATTATTTAGTTGCTTGTTCTTTAACATAAATGTTAAATAGTTTCTTGTGACAATTTTGATAACTTTTTAATTTCAGTAAAAATAAGTTATTTTTTAATTCTATTTGGACAGGTGCATTTAAAATTTCATTATTTTCCTAGGGTAATGACAGGTACTTTATTTACCTCCAAGAGAGTCTATGAAATTTGTTTACATTATAAAAGTTTTAATCAATTAAATATTTTTTGTTTTCCAAATATTTGCAGTGTTTTCAGGTAAAACTTCTTTATAACATTTTTTCTGTTTTTGTACATATTTGTCCATTAAAGATTCTGTACTTTAAAATGATTATTAATAATTTTTTGTTATATTTTTACAAACATTTTTTATCAAAACTTTGTTTCAACGCTATTTTTATAAAATTCTGTAAATTTTACTAGGTTTGAAGTAAATTTCAATAAAAATTAATGTGGATTAACTTATGTTTGTTTTCTTTTAAAAATATGTTTTTCAAACTAGTTACAACATCCTTAGTTTCGTTTTTCAATTTTTGTAGGATTATTTCCAATTAAAGCCGTAACAGAGTTAAATATTCAAATATATATGAAATAAATGAAACAAAGTGTATTCATTTCAAAAATATACTTAAATGCTTAAATTACCTTCTATTTTTGGATAAAATTTCTTTTTTTTAATTCAAATAATTAAAAAATTAAATAATAATGTAATTCTTAGGAAAATTATTTTTTTAAACCAAAAATGTCTAGCCAACCAAAAGAATATGTTGGAATTAAACGTAAAAACGAATAAATCGATTCAAATAGGCAGCAGAATTCTTCTTTGTTCACTTAGGTTTCGAAAAATTATGACAATATCGGAGAAAAAATATTTTGAAAGAATTTATATCTTATTTTCTGAGAGAGTGCTAAACACTGCTGAAAACATACCAGTTTGGAATCTAACAGTATGAGGACCCGATTTTAAATCAAATATTAATAATCAGAAAGTATTACTGAATATTTCTGAATTGAAAGTCAGTAGTTCATGTAAATTTTGGTCAGACATAACGTTCCTGAGTTTTTTTTTACATAGAAACTAGTAGTTCACTTCAGATTTAGTCAGTCAACCATCGTCAAAATTGTTTTTGTTTAAATATTATTTTTCAAAAGCTTTAGTTTACTTTAATGAATGAAAGTGAAGAAAATATTAATGTAAAAGGTCACTTATATAGTGCAGAAACAAGTAAATGTTAAAATTAATTTTTATTAAATTCAAATTCGTTTAAATCTTTTCATTTGACTACCAGTAGTAGAAGGCATTTTTAGCCAGACGTATCAATTCTGAGTTTGTTTTAATTAGGAATTGAAAAGTGTAATTCAAAAACACATTTTGGGAGGGGGGTAGAAAAACGTACTTTTATTTCTCATTTATTACTTCACTGTAAATCGTGAGGTGTTAACGTAATACCAGAGTGGATTAAAATAATCTGTAACTGTTTAATTCCTCCGGGGAACTAAGATTAAGACTTTGACTTAGAAATTTGATGAGACTTTGACGAAGATAGTTGCTTTGACAACTCGTTGGCTTATTGGTATTTATTTGAAGTCGAATTTCATTCATGTTAAAAATAACAACAAAATGGAGTATTTTAATCTTTTTTAGTGTTAATTTAATCTGCAACGCTTTTTTAACGCCTCACAATTTACTATATTCCTATTATAATTAGTAGGAAAACAGTTAAAAACAATTATTATTGTTTTTAATAAATGACATTATTACTGTTATTGACGTGCATCAATAAATGCAAGTATCTAGAATAAAATACAATTTTTCATCTTCCTTGCTTTTTTCACTCTAAATGTGAATCAGTGAAAATTTCACTGATTTCAAATTAGTGACCCAGTTTTCATTAATTCATCAGTAGAATTTCACTCATTGTCAGAATCAGTAAAAACCACTGATTGTCAGTGAAATTTCACTGATGAATTAAAGAAAACTGGGCCACTGATTGAAATCAGTCAAAATTTTCACTGATTCAGATTTAGAGTGTTATTAATAACTTTACTCTCTGAAACTGAATCAGTGAAATTTGACTAATAATCAGAGACTCCGTTCTCGCGATTTGAATCAGTGAATTTTTTTTACTAAAGATCAGTTAAAAATGATTTAAATTTCAGTCATTTTTCACTGATTGGCCAATTAAAAAATAATTGAAATTATCAATATGTGTGACAAAAATTTCCAGTAACTTTTTCATTTGTCAATTAGTGAAATATGATTGAAATTTCAATCATTTTTAAATGATTTTCAGTGAAATTCCACTGATTTAAATCACGAGAATAGAGTCACATTCACAGTAAAACGTAAGGTGTTAAAATAACACCAGAATGGATTAAAATAATCTGCAACATTTTAATCCCTCTAGGATTAAATTAACAAAAAAGAGGATTAAAATAATCTATTCTGGTGTTATTTTTAACTAGGAATGAAATTTTATTTAAAATAAAACACTAAAGCCAACGACTTGTAAAAATACAACGAATTTAGCTTCTCCAGGGAGAAAAGTAAGTTAGTTACTAACTTAGTAACATAGTTACTAAATTCAATTGTGTTAAAAAATTTAAAAAAATTCTTGTCAAAATTTAATTTCTCTTTATAAATAATAAAATTCTTCTCTGATATTCAATTATTTTACAAAATTTTAATCAAATTCTTGTCAAAATCTCAAATATTTTCAAAAGTTTTCTAAAATTTTATAATTTCCACTATCTACTATTTCAATAAAATTTTCCAAAAGAATTCTATTATTAAAAAAAATTTAAATACAATTCTACGGAAACATTCAATTATTTTCATAAATATTAAAAAATTTTACAGAAACTCAATTATTTAAAAATATTTTTATAAATAATAAAATTCTTTTAGGAATTCAATTATTTTCATAAACAATAAAACTCATTGCAGAATTACAATTATTTTTAATGCAATTTTAATCAAATTCCTCGAAAAATGTAATTATTTTTAAAAATCTTATTAAAATTCGTCCAAAGAATTTAATGATTTAAAAAATTTGTTAATAACATTTTTTATGAGAATTAAATTTCAATGAACATAGAATTAATAAATTATTTATTTTTGTATTTAAATAATTGAATTTTCGTAGAATTTACTAAAAAAATGGGTTTAAAAATGAATTTCAGTTAAAATTTTAGTTTATACTTAAGTATTAAAAATATTATAATGTGAATTTTTATAAAAATTCAATTTATTTCTATAGAAATAATTTTTTTCAATATATATTTAATTGCAGAATTTCAGAATAATTTAAATTTTGTAAAACTGAATTGTAAGCGAATAAATTTGAAAATTCTCATAAAACTTATCGCAGCGTTTCTATTATTTTTCATACAATTATAATTGAATTCTTTAAAAAAAGTAATTATGTTCATGCAAGTTTTAATAAAATTCTACAAAAGAATTGAATTATTAAAAAATTTGTTACTAAAATTCTTTATCAGGATTGAATTTTCAGAAACATTCAATTATTTAATAAATTATTTACTTTTGCTTTTAAATAATTAAATTCTTGTAGAATTTTTTTAATAAAAATTGATTTAACAAAAATGTCAGTTAAAATTTTAGATTATAATTAAACACTCTAAATCTGAAACAGTGATAATTTTGACTGATTTCAATCAGTGGCCTAGTTTTCTTTAATTCATTAGTAGAATTTCACTGAGAATCAGTAAAAAATCACTGATTATCAGTGAAATTTCACTAATGAATTAAAGAAAACTGGGTCACTGATTGAAATCAATCAAAATTTTTAGTGTTTCAAATTTAGAGTGAATGTGAAAAGAAATATAGTGTGAACTTTTTGGAAATAATTGAATTTTGAAATTAATACTTTTGAAAAAGTTTATTTGAATTTGTTTAATATTATTTAAAGTTTTTATTTGCTAATATGCATTTAATTAAAGAATTTGTGAATAATTGAAATTTCGTTAAATTGATTAATTAATTGTTATTAAAAATAATCGATATAAAGTAAAATTGTAGTTAACATTTTTTGAAATCAATAATTGATTGAAATAATAAAAATAATTTTGAAAAAGTATAATATTCTTATAATATAAAATAATGATTTTATTATTTGGTCATCTTTAATTATTATAAAATATCAAAAAATCGATCACTTCGAGTCCTTCGATTTGTAGTGATCGATTTCTTCATGTTTTATAGATATAAAAAAGTTTATTTAACTAAAATTTCATTCATTTTAAAAAATAGCATCAAAATTGATTATTTTAATTTTTTTGGCGTAAATTTTATATCTGCAACACTTTTTAAACCTCACGATTTACTGTGTCTCACTGATTCAGTTTTAGAAAGTATATTTAATCATATTTTTGTGCTTATGCAAATATTTAAGATTAATAAACAATTACTATACCAATAACACTTAAATCTAAGAATAAAAGATTTGTACTCATGTGATTACAATTTTAAGAATCGAATTTCTTATTCCGATGTGACCAGAATTTTCGGTTACTGAGAAAGAGAGAACTGGGTTGTAAGATTTTGATTGTTAAAAGTAGATGTTATGTTCCATCAAAGGTTTCAGAAAAATATTGTTATTTTACCCACTACAATGAAGATGATACTTAGTACAATCTGGATTGTAAATGATACAATCTAGATAGCTGTCCATATTTGTACTTCGTACAATCATTATGTGGTCCTGTAACATATTTTTCTCTCAGTGCAAGAAAAAATCTAAACCTAAACGTGTCAAAGTTTTAAGTTTCTGACACTGTTTTTTAGTTCAAGTAAGACCAAAAGTATTGCAATTTCGAGACGCATGCTTATTCCCGAAATCTTTTTTGACCAAATAGGTATTTGATATAAAACTACTTAACTTAAAATTCGCATAATATGCACATTATTTGACATTAATTTCATTGAACACAAAAACCATTTAACATAAATATCATTTCTTATAGAATTCATTAAACAAAAAAATAATGTTACATAAAACTCAGATAACTTAATTTTTATTTGACATAAAAATTATGTAACATCAATTTCTATTGACATAAAAAATCATTTAATCTAAATTTCTTTTGACATAAAATTCATTTGACATCAATTTCATTTGGCATAAATGTCATTTAACGTAATTATCATTTGACATAAATATCATTAGACATAAAATTAGCTTAAAATAAATTTCATTTGACGTGAATATATCATTTAACTTAATTATTATTTAACGTAAAATTAAATTTATATAAATTTCATTTAGCATAAATTTCATTTAGCATAAATTTCATTTAGCATAAATTTCATTTAACATAAAATTTACTTGACATAAATTTCATTTGGTATAAATCCCATTTTACATAATTTTCATTTGACATAAAGTTCACTTGATATAAATTTCATTTGACGGATAACTCATTACACATAATTCTCATTTGACATAAAATTCAGTTGTCATAGATTTTATTTTGCATACAGATCATTTGACATGAAAATATAGGCGCGAATTTCAAAATTGGCGAATCACAATTTTGTTGATAATATCTAATTGGTTACTTCTAAAATTCGCGTCGATATTGTTATGTAAAAAGTTATTTGTGTAAAATGACTTTTATGTCAAATGAGAATGTTGTTGAATGACTTTTATGACAAACGAGAATTGAGTTAAATGTAGAGGTGTGCATTTAATCGAGTCGATTCGAAAATTATTCGACTCGACAACAGAAAACTCGAGTCGGGAATAATTCGAATCGAACTAGCCAATTCGAAACTTCGAATTCGAATTTCGAATTGGCCGATTCGAATCGAAAGTAAATTCGAATCGAGCTAGCTAATTCGAAACTTCGAATTCGAATTGGCCGATTCGAATCGAAAGTAAATTCGAATCGAGCTAGCTAATTCGAAACTTCGAATTCGAATTTCGAATTGGCCGATTCGAATCGAAAGGAAATTCGAATCGAACAAGCTATTTCGAAACTCCGAGTTCGAATTTCGAATTGGCCGATTCGAAAATCGGAGTTTCGAATTGTACAACTTAACTCGATTATTCAATTCGCACAATCATTTTGACAGAAATCCTAACCTAAAATTAGTAGGCTGGTATTCATAATACATCTATCTAGTACTTAGAAACTTTTTCTTAAAAATGTCAATATATTTTTTATTAATTCTATAATTTTAATATATAATTAACATACCAAAAAAACTAACCTACCAAAAGAAATTATATTATTTGTAAAAAGAATTGTAACATACCAAAATGTGTTGAAAGTGAACAGGGTTCGAACCAGTGAAAGTTTTTAAAAATACGGACTTAACGGACCAATTACTAACAAAAATATAACCAGTCCGAGTCAAATAAGAGAACATTTTACTTTAAACTATAAATTCAATTTTTCATATCATAACCGATCACTCCGAGTATTATATAGCCTTATATCACTTGGAGTGATCAATATCTTCAAGTTTTCTAATAATTAAAAATAACCGAGTGATACAATCATTATCAATTCAATTATTATTTGCAAGAATTTTTAAATAAAATTCTTCTTTAAATCGATTCTTAACAATTTTCGAAAAAGTTCTTTGAGAATTTTCAATTCCATTAGTTTACAATATTCAATTTTACGAAATTTCAAATATTCCTAAATTCTCCAATTAAATAAATATTAAAAAATAAAAACTTAAAATAATATTTGCAAAATTCAATTAAACTTTTTCAAAATTGAATTATTTTTAAAAAATTCACGCTACATTGCTTTTAATATTTAATTGTAATCTAAAATTTTAACTGAAATTCATTTTTAAATTAATTTTTATAAAATAATTCTAATAAAATTTTAAGAATAATGACATTTTTTGAGAAATTCTATTAAAATTGTATTAAAAATAATTCAATTTTTGCAAAGAATTTTACTGTTTATAAATAAAATAAAATTATTTCAATGGATTTATTAAAATTTTAGAAAATAACTGAATTTCTTATGAGATATACTCTATAACGAATTAAAAAAAAATGAATTTTTTCGTGGAATTTTTTGAAAATAATTGAATTTTTTTCAAAAATTTTACAATTTAAGAAAATAATTGAATTTTTTTCAAGTATTTATTAAAATTTTAGAAAATAATTGTATTTATTCGTAAAATTTTATTAAAATTTTGTTTAAAAATAATTGAATTCTTGCAAAGAATTTAATTATTTTCAATATGTTCGATATTCAATATTTTCAATATTTCCAAAAATTCAAATACATACACAAACAAGATTCAAAATTATAAATTAAAATTCCCCAAAAAATGATTTTTTTAAATTATCCAAAAATTCTTCAATTGTTCTTGAAACATTAAATTTATTTATTTACTAAAAATTGTGTAAAAGATTTGCAAAATAAGTTTTTTTTCCTTATGTAATACAAACAATAAGCGAAATATTTCCTTCACTTTCAACAATTTCTAAGTACTAGATAGCTGTATTATAAATACCAGCCTACTAATTTTAGGTTAGGATTTCTGTCAAAATAATTGTGCAAATTAAATAACCGAGTTAAGTTGTGCAATTCGAAACTCCAAATTCGAATTTCGAATTAGCTTGTTCGATTCGAATTTACTTTCGATTCGAATCGGCCAATTCGAAATTCGAATTCGAAGTTTCGAATTAGCTAGCTCGATTCGAATTTACTTTCGATTCGAATTGGCTCGTTCGATTCGAATTTTGCACACCTCTAGTTAAATGTCTTTTTTGTCAAATGAACTTTATGTCAAATGAAAATTATGTTAAATGGGATTTATACCAAATGAAATTTTTGTCAAAAAGTTATGCTAAATGAGAATTATGTTAAATGGAGTTTATGCTAAATGAAATTTATATATGTAAATTTAATTTTACGTTAAATAATAATTAAGTTAAATGATATATTCACGTCAAATGAAATTTATTTCAAGCTAATTTTATGTCTAATGATATTTATGTAAAATGAGAATTACGTTAAATGACATTTATGCCAAATGAAATTGATGTCAAATGAATTTTATGTCAAGAGAAATTTATGTTAAATGATTTTTATGTCAATAGAAATTTATGTTACATAATTTTTATGTCAAATGGGAATTAGGTTATCTAAGTTTTATGTAACATAATATTTCTGTTTAATGAATTCTATGAGAAATGATATTTATGTTAAATGGTTTTTGTGTGCCGTGAAATTTATGTCAAATAATGTGCATATTATGTGAATTTTAAGTTAAGTAGTTTTATATCAACACAAGAAAAAAAAAGTTTAAATTTTAACCTGATTTTGGGGTAAAAAATTCGCTGCAACAAAATTTCACCTAGGTGAGGGCGCCACTGTCTATGTGACTTAGCATTGGTTAAAATTACCCGCAACAAAATTTATACCACCTTTTTTTCTGTGAAATAACTATTTGGTCAAAAAAGATTTCGGAAATAAGCATGCGTCTCGCAATTTCGACTCGCAGGAAATGCTAGAATTGTGCGAGACTTGTACAACAAATAAAATATCGAGTGAATTTTCAACTCTATTATTTGCTAATATATATTTTCCTCTGCTTTATGTTAAATCCGCCTATACACAAGAAGAGGACGAGTTGATATGATGTGATTCAGAGATGCGTGCGAGTATAACATTTAACAAAGTATAATAGACTCTGGCCACTTGAGTTGCAAATTGCAGTTAGTAGTTGCTCTCAGGAACGAAATTCAGACGCTAATATCTGCCTATTCAGCGAAATGTGTCAATTCATCTCTCGGTAGAAATGGTCCACTTATGTAAGGAAGCAGAAACCTCGGCAGAAACCTCATGATGGTCATTTCACTTCAACCTTATTCCTCTAAACTTTCAACCCGCATCTCGTTGCACCCGAAAGAGAAAAAGAGTGAAAGAGTGAAAGATAGAGAAAGAGGGAGAAGGAGATATCTGTATTTAAGAAGAACGAGGTGCGGACGACGTGGAGATGGTTGCGGTAGCGAAGGTGGTTGCTGTAGTGGGAGGAGGATTTCGAATAGGAAGAGTAAAGGAGAGGGTACGAGAGGGGAGGGTACGGATGCTGCGGGGTCAGGGATGCTGTAGCTCTCGCAAGGGTGGAAAAGGGGCGATGCCGGCAGTCAGCGAGTTTCAGCCACCCTGAACGGGTGCTACGTCTGTTTTCACCTTCGGATCATCAATTTCACAAGTTCATTATCAATTATCCTTTTTTCGCCCTTCCCCCAAAATTAATAGGAAATATTGCAAAAATTATTTACAAATATTTCCCTCCAGTGGTTTATTTATGTAGATGGAAAATTTGGATTTATTCTAAATGTTTCGTTAAACGTTTTCAAAGGATATATTTCTGATGATGGTCACGTGCTCATTTTCAAGTGTCGTTGTGTGAAAATAGTGCGATAACAATGATTTGTGCTCAAGGAAATAGTTATTTAGTGAAACTCCGAAGAATAAGGATAAATAAGTGCGTTTTCCAGATTTAAATATCGTCAACTTTTTTTCCGTTTTCACTTTTTTCCATTTTCCCAGCATTGTTGTTTCTTTTCTTACTTTTAGTTTCTTTGTTTATTATTATTTTTACTACCTTTTTAATCGGTGATAATCGGTGACTTGTGTGTCTTTTTATTTATTTTTTGTATCTTTACTTCTTATTATTGTTTGTTTCACTTTCTTTTTTGTTCTTTCTTAATTTTCGTTTTATTATTTATTTTTTGTTTCACTATTTATTTTTTGTTTCACTATTTATTTTTTCTTCATTTATTTTCATTCTTTGTTTATCTTTTGCCTTTTCTGTTTTTTTAGTTTTAATTTATTTGCCCTCTTTGTTTTTTGAAAAATTGTTTTTTGAAATTAAATCGATTGTTTGTCATTTGACGTTATAATGATAATTAACGCTTTATGACGATTGTTAATTTCTCTGTGGTCACGTTAACACACTAATTACAATTTCTGTTTGTCGCGTGAGTTTTTTTTTACAAATTTCATTTTTTTAGGGGTTAAAAGGAGGGAGATTATTGTCAAAAGAGGAGTTATGAATTTTTCAGTTCGATTCAATAAAAGATTTCTTGAATTTTAATTGCTTTTTTCAATTATCCGCACTCTAAAAAAGTCCATGAATTAGTTTTCGATAATCAATTAAATTCATTTAATTATCATCCAATTTGTAATTGATTTTTTAATGGGTCAATTTTCCGAGAATCAATGGCATTCACTTGATTGTATCTGTTTTTTCCTCGTTTTTTTTTTTTTGCAGAAATGCTTTCCTCTAATGGAAATGATTTTTTTTTATTTGTGAAAAATAGAAATACTTTTTTTTAAACGAAATCCTTTTTTTTTTAAATGAAATCCTTTTTTTGAACGACATACTTTTAAATAGAATTTTCGTTTTTAAAATGACAATAAAGTTTTCTATCTGGAAGAGAAATTAATTTCCTTTCTTTCTAAAGTCGAAAATGTGATAGTTTTTTTGTTTTTAAAATTTCGATTGAAAGAATATTTTTTAAGGGGGCAATTCTATATAGTTTGAACAAAAAAAATTTTTTTTTGTCCGATGAACGAATAGTTGGAGGGAAAAAACGAGTTTATAGAGAAAAATTTGAGCGATTTGAAAAAAAGAAAAAAAAGTATTGTGAAACTCTATTCCTGGGTATTAGGGGAAAACGAAATTGACACACGTGGACAACATTGAAATAAAACGTACTTTAAATAACAAATTTAGCGTGAAGAAATGGCTTTGAATTGGTTATCGGAAATCTACTCAAATGGATTACGAATAAATAAATAGACAGATTTTTTCCACTGTTTGTTTCAATGATATTCAAAATAATGGGATTTATTTAAATGTCAAATTTTTGACATAAAAATTTATAAACTAACGTAAAACATAAAAAGAGAGTAAAATATAAAAAGAGTGAAATAAAAAAGAAAATAATAAATTGAAAAAATGGATAGAGTAAAATAGAGAAAATTGAAAAAAAGTTCTTTTTTTGTTGATACGAAAATAATTGTTGAAAAAATTATGTTTTTATTAATTTTTTTTCTTTATTGGAGGGTGCTCTCGTTTATTCTTCGACGTGAACTGTGCTCTGGACATTGTGATTTGAAATAAGTGGTGCCAAAACCAACCTCACGCTCTCTCTTGTGTTACCAATTCTTATTGGAGTGTGTGGCAGATTGTAGCGATTGGTCGCAATTTGTCGATGTTGGTACGCGTGAGTGACGGTTGGAAAATCAGTCTCCGCTTGAGGGTGATCGATCTGATTGAATGTCAATATAATCGAACAATCAGTTCAGTGAAAGTGCGACGTCTACAATTATTCTCCAATCCAAAGGAATAAGTCAATCAGGATAGAGGACTTATCACCGAAAACATTGGCAACTGTTAATTATCAATATGTATGCACACGTGCACGGCGATAATGGCATGTGCTGCTACTTGCCAACTGTTCTCTATTTGGAACGATTTCGTAAGTTGTAATTCAACATTTTTGTTTTTCATTCTTTTTTTTCTTTTATTCTATACTAAGGGAATATTTTTTTAATTTTAAAGAATTCGTAAATGGGCTGATAAAATTAATTGATGCAAAAATTATCATTTACTTGTCTATTGCAGGCTTTGCACTTATCTACTAAAACCTACTATTTACTACTTTTTTTAAGTTATGCTACTATTTGGGTACTATTTTTAGATTTCATCCACTAAAAGCTACTATTTGTTTTTTTAATATTTTCACAATTTTAAATTCGGTAATACTAGAAAATAAACAACTATTCTCAAAAATTATAATCAAAGTTTTTGAAACGATTCAATTATTTTCAAAAAATATTCAAAATTCAATTATTTTCAATATCTAGTATTTTCATCAAGTTTCGCCATTAAAATTAAATTATTTAACACAAAATGGATAAAATTAATTCAAAATTCTATTATTTTTATAAATAGTAAAATTTTCAGAAGGATTTAATAAATTTAGAATAGTATTTTCAAGAAAATCAATTATTTAAAATAAAATTTTTATAATATAAAATTAATTGTTTAAAACAATGTTTATAAAATTCTTGTAAAAAATTTAATTATTTTCAAAAATAAAAAAAATTTTCACATAAATTCAATTCTTTTAAAATACTTTAATAACATTTTTCACAATAGTTCAATTATTTTCATGAATAATAAAATTCTCCTAGAAGTTTAATTATTTAAAAAACTGTAAATAAAATTTGTGGTAAAATTTCAATTGCTGAAAAAAATTATTCTTAATTCAATAATTTTCAATATTCTACTATTTTAATAAAATTTTCCAAAAGAATTCAATTATCAAAGAAAAGTTTTTGATAATATTTTATACCGGCATTTAATTATTTTCCCGAAAAAAATAATAATTTCACAGAAATTAAATTATTTAAAATAGAATTTGCATACATTTTTTTGATAAAATCAAATGTTTTAAACTTCGTCTTTAAATCCTTAAAGTAATTCAATTATTTTTATAAATTTAAGAATTCTTTTTAAGGATTTAATTATTTTTGTAAATAAAATCATTGTCAGAATTGTTTGTAGAAATTTAATTATGTTCAAAAATTCTAAAAAGAATTGTAAACATTTCAAGTATCTTTATGAATGCAAAATTTTTAGACAAAACTTAATTACATTCAGAATTAGATTATTTCCAAATACTTTAAGAAAATTATTCGAAAGAAATCACTTATTTTAAACACAGTTTCAATTAAATTTTTATGAAAAAATTCAATTATTCGTTTAGATTTTAATAAAATTCTTCCTAGGAATTCAATATTATTTATATAAATAATTCTTCGAAACAATTAAATTATTAAACATAAATAACAAAATTATTTCCGAAAATGCAATTATTTTCAGTCAGTTTAGTAAAAATTTTGGCAAAATTCATTTATTTTCATAAATAACAATATTCATTACAAGAATTCAATTTATTTTAAAAGGATTGAATTTCTTTTTGTTAATTCAATTATTTTTAAAAATTCTAATAAAACCTTTCGCAAGAATTCGAGTATTTTGTAAATAATAAAAAGCTTTTTAGGAATTTAATTTTTTTATTAAATTTTAATAAAATACAACAAAAAATTCAATGATAGTGAAATATTTTAATAGAATTCTTTATAAAATTTAATTATTTTTAAAAACTTTTCTAAATTCAATAATTGAAATTTATTAATTCTTTTAAAATAAATTATCTAGTGCGAAGTCTGCTATTGTCAAAAAAATCTTTACATCAATCTAGTGAATATTTACTCGAATTTGAAAATTTTTTCGAAAAATTAGGTAAATACCTATTTTCTGGATTCGAGTAAATATTTATTTGAATGAAAAAATAATTACTTGAATCAAAGTATTATTTACTTTGATCAAATTAATATTTAAAACTTTAATCGAATAAATTAAGGCAAACTAAACGAAAACATATTTTATTCATTGTCCGAATGTTTAATTTGCCTTAATTTATAAAGGATCTCGGACGTTAAAGATTACTTAAATAATTTAATCGAATAAATTATTTGAGACAAAGAAATATTGAATGGAATCGAATGAATTACCTAAATCAAGTAAATTTTTACT
Organism: Leptopilina drosophilae; assembly: GCA_032873175.1. Taxonomy (NCBI): domain Eukaryota; kingdom Metazoa; phylum Arthropoda; class Insecta; order Hymenoptera; family Figitidae; genus Leptopilina; species Leptopilina drosophilae. The sequence goes on from CM065483.1 coordinate 23,584,524, forward strand.
ATAATCATATTAATGCTTGCTTAAATCGAATAAATATTTACTTGAATCAAATACCATTTATTTTACTTTAAATTATTATATACAAATAAGTAATGACTTTAGTTTCTCAGGTTTAAAGTAAATAAATAAAGTAAAATAATTCTATTTGCGTTTACTTTTTACTTACTAAAACGTTGACCAATAAGATTATTTAATTTAAATATTTCTTTTCTTAGTATGGAAAATGTACATCAACAAATGGAACAAATAGATCATTTTACAAACTTAAAAACAGAATTATTATAGGAATTTCGCGCATTTCTTCAATAGTAGATTTTACTACTTTGAAAATTCATTTTGCTGAATTTTGTTCAAATCACAATTTAGTGATTTTAAATTTTATCTTCCTTCGTTAAACAAAATTTTATTTAAATTTGGTTTCTTTTTTATATTAAAACAGAGCATAGCTGAGAAATTGAATTGGGTCCAGTAAATTTTGCTCAAATATTTTTTTAAAATTAATTTTTTCAAAGTTTTCATTTAACAGTTTTCATTTTTAATGTGAAAATCGAATTTTAAAGTAAGATTTAAATTTTAATCCACATCAAATATTTTAAATTTAAATTCAAAAGGTGGAAATATTCTTCCTTTAATATTTCAATTTTTAGCTAAATAACCTAAAATTTTTTAATTGAAATTCAAAAATTTCCATTTTATAATTAAAATTCTTTTTTTGATTTAAAAAATATATTTTTTCATTTAAAAGTCAGGATTTTAATTCAAAATTTAAATTCCTAATTTAAAATTTAAATTCCTTGTCGAAAAATAAACCACATCTTTTAATATTTAAGTATTAAGATAGAAAAATCTTAGTAAGTAAATGGCACTTTTGGTTAAAAATTCTAATTTGAAATTCTAATTTGAAAAATCAAACTTTTAAGCACTGAGTTCTAATTCTGCATGGAAAATAAATTTTTTGTTGAAAAATACAAATTCAAATTTTAAAGCTACATATTTTGTTAAATTTGATTCGAAGAATGAAATTTTTGAAAAGTGTTTTCAAAGTTTTTTTTATTTATATTTAAATTTTATTTTAATTTTTTATTAGTAAATACAATGTTCTTTTTAAAATTGTTATTTTTGGTGCAAAATAAAAACTTCTTAATATAAAGTTAAAATTTCAGATAATAAACCTAAATTTGTGGTTTAAAGCTGAAATTGTTAGATTCAAAAAGAGAAAATTTTAATGTTTAATTTAGATTAAGAAAATTAAATTTTTTATTAAAAATGAAAATTTTATATGCAAATTAAATTTCTTAGCTTGAATTGCAAATTTTTAAGTTTAAACGATAATTCGTAAAACTGAGAACCAAAAATGAAAATGTACACAATGAATATTCAGAATTTGAAAAATCTAAAGTCTTAAAAATTCAAGTTCGAAGTGTAAAATTAAGCTTCTACATTCAGAATGCAAATTTCCAAATAACTCAGCCAAAATTAAAATATATAAAACTGTCAAATAAAATATTATTTATTTTTTGTTTAAAATTAAAATTTACAGTCAAAAATCAATTTCATTCTTTAAAATTGTATTTATCAGTTTAGTCTTGAAACTTATAATATGCAAAAATCTAACTTATCACTTATGAATAAAAATTTCCAATTAAAAATCCAAAATTTTATTCGAAAATTAGATTCTTGTTGAATTTAAATTCAAATTTTCCAATTAAAAAAAAAGAAGAAAAAATAAGTCGAAGGATTTTGCAGCATATAATGAGAAATATCGGTTGAACGTTATAATTTTGCGGAAACTTGAATAAGAAATGGAGGAGATTTACAACACATCGTTAATAAAATAAATGAAGGATAAACTTGCAAGCCCTCGCTTAGAAGGCTTTACCGAACTAGCATTCACGCAAACGGAACCTGCTTTGACTCTCTAGTGGGATAATTATAGCGCTCTTGCTTTTCTGCTGCAAAGTTCAGACCAGTCGTACGTCAAATACATCAGACTTGTGAGACGTGAAAAAACTTGTTAATCAAGAGAAAAGTTCATGATTTATAGTATAGTCTCTGTTAAAAAATAGAAAAAAAAATTTCAAACGAATAATTGGAAAGAATATATTATTTTCTTTAATCTCTCAATTCGATGCTAAGTATGAGAATTTTTTTTTAATCTTTTCAATTTCCGTCATTTCAATTTTTAGAGACTGTAAAGTGGACTGATAAAAAAAAATATCTACTTATTTTTAAAGAGCCATTTTAGAGATTTTTTTTTATTCTCTTAGTCACGATTTGTCCTTATTTTTTCCATGAATGTTTTTTGTTGAAAGTTTAATGACACACTGAATTCGTGTCCTAAAAATGGTTTTTATTAACGGAATAAAAGCAGACGACTTCAGATGGCTAAAGTTTCTCTCTTATTTAAAGTTTATAAGAGAGCGCCTTCACACGTTTCTTGGAAAACCACTTTCTTAGTTCTCTCTTTTTTTGACGTTCAAATAAAGATTCTCAACTTCATCAACAGTGGTTTCGAAACTTAAACCAAAAATACGCAAATTCATGGTTAGTATTTTAAATTTCGAAAATTTAAAAAAAAAATTGACGTTGGAAAAAGAATTTCTCATTGAAGAGTCTTGATTTTTTGTCAATTTATAGGGGAAAAAATAAAAAGAGATTGAACTGTGATTTAGTTAGTTTGAATTCTTGTGCAAAAAAGACTGTGGAGAATAAAACGAAGGTTTCTGTATATAGTTGACTTCAAGCGACACAGTAACTATGTATAAGGGATTTTGAACTTTATAAACATAAAACTGAGGACTCTCGTCCTTTAATGACAATGTTTATAGCGCAAAATGTGTAAAATTTTCTCTTCTCTCAACTTAATTTCCCATCTTGAAAATAAATGTAATGCTCTTATGATTGTAAAAACTTCCCCATATCCAAGAATTTAATATTCTTTGTAAAATCCTATAGTTACTTTTTATTTTTATTGAATTTAAATGCGGAATTATTGTTCTCTCCAAATTAACAAGATCTAGAGATAGAGATAATTGGAAGCATGAATAAAAATATAAATAATGAAAAATAGAAATAGAAATAAAAGTAATTAAAAATAAAAATAATTTCGAAAATAAATAGATTATCTAATTACATTTAATCACCTTTTATGACTTTTGCTTCAACTTTTTTGGCCCCATAATTGAAAATCGGTCAATATATTTGTAATCATTGATTCCAAAAACTTTAGCGTAACAAACTTCCTTCATTCAATTTAGATATTAAAAAACGATCAGGTCAATTTTTTAACCTAAAATCAGGCTGTCTACAACACCTGGAAAACCAGGAAATGGCAGGGAAATTAAAAATGTCCTGAAAAACCGGGAAATGTCAGGGAATTTTTTTCATCATGACTTGACATACTCTTCAACAATATTTTTAATGCCCACAATTAGTTTTACAAATTTTTAGTAAAAAATTAATACTAATAATTAATATTGCCCTCTTCGCAGAAATTCAACTATATTCAAAGTCTTTTTGAAATTCTCGTCAAAATTTCAATTATCTTTATAAATAATAAAATTCTTCTCTGAAATTCTATTATTTTAAAAAATTTGAATAAAATTCTTGGTAAAATTTCAATTATTTTCAAAAATGTTCCTCATTTCGACGTTTTTTAATATCTACTATTTTAATAAAAAATTTTCCAAAAGAATCTAATAATTTAAAATTTTTTAAATTATTTTCATAAAATAATAAACATTTCACAGGAACTATTTTCGTATATAATGAAATTCTTTTTAGGAATTCAATTATTTCGGTAAATAATAAAAATGATCAAAGAGTTTCAATTTTTCTTAATACAATTTTAATCAAAGTCTTCGAAAAATAGTAATTACTCTGAAAATTTTATTAAAATTCGTCATCAATTTAAAAATTTGTTAGTAAAATTCTTTATAAGAATTCAATTTTTAGAAACATTAAATAATAATTCAATAAATTGTTTATTTTTGTATTTGTGACGCGATCTGAAGAAGGGGACCTAAGAAGCAAAAAATTATAGGTTATGTTTGTAATTTTTTAAATGAAAATACAAAAAATCATCAACTGTCAATGAAAATCATTAATGTTTAAGTTTTCATTACAACTGAAATATTTAATAAACACTGATTTTTAATTTTCAATAAGTAAAAAGAAACATTCAAACCAAAAAAAAGTAAAGCTAACATAACCTTAAAGTAATTTGCTTCTATGGTCCCTTTCTTCACATCGCGTCACATTTAAATAATTGAATTCTAATTTTAAAAATTTATTTAAAAATTAATTTCAGTTACAATTTTTAGATAATAATTAAATATGAACAGCAATATAGCATGAATATTAAAAAATAATTGAATTTTGAAATTAATTTTGTTGAAATATGTTAATTGAATTTTATATTTTATAGTTATGGAAAATTTAATTTCTAGTTTTAAGTAAAATGTTCTCTTATTTGACTCAGACTGGTTAAATTTTTTGTTAGTATACGGTTCGTAATTTTTAATTTTTGGTCCGTAAAGTTCGAGCCCTGATAATTTTTTTTTTAAATGTTCATTTTATATTCATAATTTATAACGTTGGTATCGTTTACAATGATTTAGAAGAAAAAATAATTTTCTATTCAAACTTTTGCGTTAATAAAACTTTCACAATGTTTCTTGAAGTAAAAGTTTAAAAAGGAAAATTTTGTAAACGTAAAATGTTGTTTTCTGAATGAAAAACGGTTTTTTCCTTTAAATAGTTGGTGACAAACATTGTGAATACTTCCTCAACGTCATTTATAAGTGTTATCAGATGAAATTTAAGCATTTTATTTTTTGTAACCCCTTATTATGTCGATTCTTAAAACCTGATGAGGCTGAAGTCCACAACGTTTTTAAAAATGAAAACAAAAAAATAATGGAACGATACTTTTATTTTTGATGGTAAATAATATTATTTTTTCATAATTAAATCCTTAGTAACAACTGATTTCTTAAAAATTAAGGTAGATGAAAATTAGAGATGAATTTTATTTGAAAAAAACTCTTTTATGATTTTTCGTTTTTAAAAACGTTGCAGACTTCAACTTCGTAAAACCAGAAATAAAAATTTTACAAGGTCTGGGAAACCCTGGAAATGTCAGGGAATTTTTTTTCAGATTAGTTGTAGACATCCTGAAAATTTTTGAAAAAGTTGTTATTTTTTTGATTTTATACAAAAAAATTTTTTCAATACTCATTTGAAGTTAAAATTGCTATTTTTCACGAAAGGTTCAGTTATTTTTTTTGGTGGAAAACTATCTTAATGTAAAAAAATGGTAAATTTTATCGTTGGGGGGAAGTGTTTTATGTATGCAGAAAGTGTGTACAAAATTTACAATGAATCGGTAATGTAGTTCTCAAATGGCAGTAAACACAGACTTTTAAAAAATGGTTTTGAGAAAAATGCGTTGAACACTTTAAAAGATAAAAAGGTAAAAAAAATGTAAGTTTCACTGAACCATCGTTTCCAGCTCAATAGAGTAGACTCTCTGCAGCAGCTTCGATGTCGTCAGTCTCTTTTTTAAAGTCTGGGTATTATATTATACCACATGAGAACAATCAATCGACGTAACATACAACTATAGCTAACGGATCTACAATTTTAGAGGACAGGTGATTAATTATTAGTACACTGTAAAAATAAAGGTATTAATTTTGGTACCAATTTTGGTACTAAATCGTAATTTGGTTCTATTTCAGTACCGAAATCAGCTCTAATTTAAAACATTCTTTTTACAGTGTAAATAGTATGAATTTTGCTCTGGTTGATTTAAAATTTTTGAACTTTATTTTTGATATTAGGGGTGAATAAATTCGCAATCAAATATTTATTAACATAAATAAATTGTTTATTGAAAAAAGTACTTGTCGACTACTGTACCATTTACTCAATTTGTTAATTATCTGACATTTATATTTACAATCAAATCGTGATTTAAAGATCGGTATGATTTTGGACCGTGCGTGTGCAGCCGTATACCGATATTTTCCGATGGTAGTTGTAACGAATTTTCGTCACACAGAAAAATATAATTATAAATATAATAAAATATAAATTAAATGAATTGACAAAGACAATTAATACAAAAATTGAACAACAATTAATAAAAAATGACGAGAAAAATCAATGCATTAAGAGGAAATAAAAAAATAACGCAAAATAAATTCAATATAAAAACACAATCAAAATATATTTAAAGAAACTTCAATGATTATGATGACTCGAGTCAAATAAAAACGTTGTACATTTGAGATTTTCTGCCCGCGTTATAATAATACACTTATATACAATCACACACAAAGTCAATTTATAACAAATAATAATTTAGGACATATAATCAACAAAGAGAAGAATTATCAATAAAAATATATCAAAATCACATGAACAATTAAATGAAATGAATTTTCGAACATATAAAATTATATAAGTAAAATACTCATCGCTTCTTTCATTGGCGGGAAATGTCGAACGGTGTGGATTCGGAGATTATTGTAGGCCTTTTTGTACACCAAAATATTCTTGAGGTCTCGAGTTTTCCTCCTTTATATTAATTTCAAGTGAATTAATATTTATGGCATTGCATTTGAACAGGATTGTATGTCACTTGAATTCGCCCATCTAATTCTCCAGTTCACCCGACTTATATTTCCGCCCATCGCATTATTAAAAGCGCCACACTAATCAACATTTAAATAACACAAAAATAAACGAACCAAAATTAATTAAATAATAAAAAGAAACGATATCGAGATTGTAAAATTTTACCTTGAGGTCTACGGCATCGGACTTGGCGTATGGCGCGGATTTTCCCTTATCAATTTTTTGGAAGCGAATGAGAAAGAGAATCAGAAGGGCGATTATTTAATACCACGAAAAGATTTCCCCCCAATTCAACCCACTCTCCGAATCCATTACGCAGTTCCCCGAAATATTACATTTTTCACCGAATTTGAACGATGACCGAGACGTTAAACAGGTTGCATATATTTAGGTATATCTCGATAACTATCAACTTAAAAACACAAATAAATAATTTTCCTACATAGTGATTCTTTGAAAATTTAGTAAAATTTAAAAGTCTCCTAAAATAACGTCGCATATCGGTACAATATGTACAGCATAACTATCAGAAAAGACTAAGAAATAATCTATTTTTCAAAAGTACAAATGCTCGCTCAACAAGTTTTGTTGGAAAATGACCCTGGGATTTCTCTAGTGCGTCCATTCTACCTTGACCTATTTTTCCTTAGTTCTTAAGAGAGTCTTCTTGGCTTCCTCAAAGGCTGTTCTAAGGACTCAGGATACTCTACTTCTGACGACGTGGTTGATGTACACCTTGTCGCCTAACTTTTCTCTTGATAAGAAGCAGCTAAAGCACTTCTGACAGGAGGCAAACGTGTGACCGTCGTCTTCTCCGTATTCAAAGTACGTAGTCGATATTGATCGGCTTGTAGCCTTTTCCTAAAAGACCATATTGTTGACATGGATGTCACCGCATGACTATTAAGTGCTGGTTTCCTGCTTAGGGAGTACATAAAGATAATCTTTATTCTAATTACTCCAACCTATCCGTTTGCTCCTCTGCCGTGCAAATCGAAATAAGCGTATCTGCTTGACTACCAACTTTACGCTAGCAACAGAAATACGTTTTATCGTATCGCATTCTTATTTTTACTGAATATAGTGAATATAATACTGCATTTGGCATAAAAAGACCTCAACTTTTTAATTTTTTAACTAAAAAAACGTATTTTTATTGTTAACATATTAAATTAGCAGATACGCTTTTTTACAATTTCAGATACAGCACATTTGCAAATCGAATCGAACGTATCTTGCGTAGATAATAATTTTACATTGAGACACGAACGTAATGTACTGTTACGTCAAAACAAGAAACCTTTTTAAATATACCTAACGTTCCTCGTTTTAAATTAGTTTCAAAAATTGAATCTAATTTGGGATGAGGATAAGTCAATGAGCCTACTAAATGTTGTGAGAGAATATTTTATTTAAAAACCAACCAAGAAAGAAAAGAATTTACAATAATACAAAATACAATGAGTATATTTAAAAATGAAAAATCTTACTTTAGGAATAACGATTATTGTAAGTGTTGAAGCTGGTGATTGTTATCTTGATTTCCGATCTGGAGTGGTATAGTAGAGTAGACACAAAGGAGCCTGTGGTTGCTGTCCTTAATTGTTGTATATTTGCCTTATGTTTACACTAATGGGATTTAGTGTATTGTACTCTTAGGGATTTTACTTTTCTTCCAGACTGTCGCCTCCAAAACAAATTTCGATACTTCGAAATTTGATAAATTGTTTCAATATTAAATTTGGACTTATTTCCAAATTATCTCTTCTTAAATAATCAAAATATACACTTGGTAATATTGTGTATTTTATAAATTGTTGTCCGAAAATTGTCTCAAAAATATACTTGGGGATGTAGTTTAGTTAACTTCTAAACTGTATACTGGGATTGCACGTTGAATAGGTATCGATGTTTACTTGTTGATTTCCAAAAAATACTCTCTTTCTTGTAGATGTTATAATGTTGGGTTTCAAATAGATACTCTCTTTCTTGTAGATGTTATGATGTTGGCTTTCAAATAGATACTCTCTTTCTTGTAGATGTTATAATGTTGGCTTTCAAATAAATACTCTCTAATCTAACGATGATGCTTGCCCTTTTTATATCGAAATCTTCTAATAGAACAGCATGCACGAAGAAAAATACACGTGCCGAAACTCGTCTAGTGCAGGTAGATGCAGCGTGACGTCACCGGGCCACCTTCGACGGGACTCGATAAGACATTTAGCACAGGATCTGGTATAGATGTTTCTCTCTAGTTTCTACGGGATTTGATAAGACTCTCAGGACCTGGGTTGGTATGTGTTTCTCTCTCTCTCTCCTTCCTGATGTGTGGTCTAGTAAAGGTTTGCCACATTGATGCGTGATCGTTATTCCTTTTACATAACTTTAAAATATAAACTTTTCTTTCTTGGATTTGATATAACTTATCATGATGTTTCAAATACATAGAAAATATGAAATAAGGAATACCATAATAATATAAAATGTACTGGATATAATGCAATAATATATGACATACAAATAAATCACACATACACATACAAGTAAATATAAAAATTGTATAGTTAATTCAAGAATATTAATAAGAATTACACATATAATTTAGGAATATTAATAACAAAATACATAGTGAAATCAAGAATATTTGTAAGGAAATATTAAAGTATTTAATGAATATTAATAAGAAGTTACGGACGTAACAGTACTTACATTTTACGAAATTTAAATTGCGAAAGTTTTTTATTCGTTACAAATTTTTAATTCTTAATATTTACAACAATAATAATATTTATAATACTTATAATTTTATTATAAATAGTCTCTATATATCAATTTTAGCTATACATTTACAAGTAATTTTTTGATTTGCAAAAAATCATCTATAAGAAAATAATTATATGCTCATTGTAGTGCTTAAAAATTTTTAATTAATTAATTAATTTAATTAAGTAGCAAATTAATTTTAAACTTTATTATTAATACCTATTTTAAATAATTAATTTTCTTGAATATGATACGTGATTAAAAATAGGTATCAAATAATTAATTGTCAATTAGGTAGAAAAACGTTTTTATTTATTTTTTATTTAGAGAAAATAGATTTGAAATGTACTTACATTTAACTTTTTTTTTACATGCACAAACATGGTTAAGCGATATCACATTTATTAATCACAACAGTTTTTAATAATACTGCGTTTATGTCTATACTTATTTTTTATAATAATAATTTACGATGAATTTATAATCACATTTTGTTTGCATTTAGACTTAGAAATATTTCGATTACTAATAATTATATTTATCATCTCATCTTTAATAATATATCGTTATTAATAAAATTATTTTAGAGAAATCAAATATTCTCTTAAAGATATTTAGATAATCAACACAAATAAAATATTATTACGAGTTTTGAAATTTAAAGAGAGTTTTGAACACATTAAACATATAAAATATTAAATATTATAAGACCTAAAAAACTATTAAATAAAGAAAAATTAATTAATTATATTGAAATTATTAAATACCTAAACAAAATTTTATTAGTATACGAATCTCGAAGATAACCTATAATTATAAACACTCAATGGAACTTTAATTTCAAAAATTACAAGTAAATATATTTTATACTTATTATATATTTTTGGGTATAAAATTTATTTTTACTCACTTAAACGTAAAAGTTAATTAATATATTAATAAATATTTACTGTAATAAAGCATTTATAATAAACATGACACAGTCAACTAATATGACAAACCACGGTGTGAATAATAAACATGCGCATGTGCAGTAGAGAAATTTCCGTTACGCTTTTTTAGATTGTGAAGTGACTGTTTCTGTCAGATACGGTAAATTGTTTTTAAAAAATTAGGTAGTTTTTAGTTCGAATTTCAATTTTTTATGCATGTTTATAGTTAATAAGGGTAATAACAAAGCTAATGCTGAATTTATCTCAATTTTGATAGAAATTGCAGATACGCTTATTTTGATTTGCACGGCAGGTCCTGGTTGGTGACAGTATCTGCGAGCTTTATTTCTCACGTGTTTGGTCCTAGAAACATTGCCTTTCTGCTTCGTGACATTCTGATTTGTTGTTCACAGTACTTCCTGGAATGAAGCTGAAGTCCGCAACGTTTTTAAAAACGAAGAATCAAAGAAGAATTTTTTCAAATTAAACTCATGTCTAATTTTAATTTGCCTTAATTTTTAAGAAATTAATTGTTACTTAGAGTACAATTATTAAAAAATAACATAATGTACAATCAAAAATAAAAATACCGTACCATTATTATTTTGTTTCCGTTTTTAAAAACGTTGTGGACTTCAGCTTCATTTCCTGGACGTAGTCTTCCTAGCAGGGCAATTCAAGTCGAGAATTTCGAGATCTTTGCTCTCTTTGATCCACCAACTGTAGCCTACTTATGTTTTTTTATGTTTTAAAAAGTTCCGTAGCGAAAGTCTCTTGGATTTCCCTCCGATTCGGATCAGAAGGTTTCCTTTCTCGGAGGTCTTGCAATTAGTATATTTCTGGCCTCTGGATTCACATCCTTCCGGAGATTTTTTAAAACGTCGACAAATGACTTTTCTTTGGCGACTCTTATCAACTTTGTCAATCTTCTTAACTTATTCACTGTTTTGGCTTCAGCACCTCTGCCTTAGAAGTCTTCCTCCTCAGTGGAGCCTTTAAAACAAAGAATTTTTTCAATTTTTCAAGAAAAATCTTGTCTGTAGTGATGCATGTCGAGCAAATAGATGTCATTTGTTTTTTCGTTTCCTTTCATAAAAGAAGTGAGATAAAAATATAAAATTCAATTGTTTTAATTGTTATTTTAACGATTTTCTCGACTTTGACGAGAAGTTGTCGATCGAGACTCGCTCGATATGCAACACTACTTGTCTGTTCATAAATATAATTGAAAATTTGATTAATTTGATTTAATTAAAATTTATTGATACTAATTGAATTTCTGCAAAGAATTTTACTATTTATAAAAGTAATTGAATCCTTCAAAAGAATGTTATTACATATTTATGAAAATAATTAAATGTTTCCGTAAATTTTTATTAAAATTTCTGAAAATAATTGAATTTTAGAGAACAATTCAATTATTTATAAAGATAATTGAAAGGCCGTAGCCGGATAAGCATTGTTTTGCGGCCTCCGCTTAAATTTTCACGACATTTTCAGGATTAATTAGTCTCTATATGAAACTTTTTTTCCCCAAGTATCAACTCGAAAAAATTATTTTTAAAAAACTTGTTAAAGTCCTCAAAGAAATATGTTAAAAAGGAAGCAAAAGTGCATCTAAAAAAAATTTTGTGATAAATTTTTTGCAGCGGAAGGGGTAAAAAAATTTTTTTTTATTTTTTTTTATTAATTTACTTAGCACAATCACCAAATATTTTTTTTACATTCTCTTACATACCAAGAGTAACATATATTTTTTCCAGCTTAATCTAAAGGGTCCTTGATAGTTAAAATTAAAAAAAACTTATTTTTGACCCTTAAAATTCATGAGACATTTTAAGGGCCATACATTTTAAGGGCCAAAAATAAGTTTTTTTAAATTTTAACTATCAAGGACCCTTTAGATCAAGCTGGAAAAAATATATGTTACTCTTGGTATGTAAGAGAATGTAAAAAAAATATTTGGTGATTGTGCTAAGTAAATTATTTTTTACCCCTTCCGCTGCAAAAAATTTATCACAAAATTTTTTTTAGATGCACTTTTGCTTCCTTTTTAACATATTTCTTTGAGGGCTTTAACGGTTTAGTCAATTCAGAGAAAATTTAATTTTTAATTTTTTCAAAAAAGTGCCACAAGTTTTTCAAGAATAATTTTTTCGAGTTGATACTTGGGGAAAAAAGTTTCATATAGAGACTAATTAATCCTGAAAATATCGTGAAAATTTTAGCGAGGGCCGCAAAACAATGCTTATCCGGCTACGGCCTTTCGGAGAATTTCAAAAAAATGTTAAACATAATTGAATTTTTGCGGAGAATTTTATTTCTTTTGAAAATAATTGAATTGGTTTTTTTAAATTTTATGAGAATTTATGAAAATAATTGAATTCTTATAAGGAATATTTTTCAAAAATTAATATTTAAAAGAATTTAGTAAATCGGAAAAATTTTGCTATTTATGAAAATAATTGAAATAATTGAATTCCTTAGAGAAAATTTAATCCAATTTTTAAAACTGATTGCATTTTTCGACGAATTTGATTAAAATTGTATTAAACATAATTACATTTCTGCAATGAGTATTATTATTTATGAAAGTAATTGAATGATTGCGAGGATTTTATAAAAATAGTTTAAAATAATTGATTTAAAAAACAATTTAGATAAACTCTATTTTTAATAATTCAATTCCTATGAAATTTTTATTCTTTTAGAAAATAATTAAATACTTTTTGGAAATTTTATTAAAATAGTAGACATATAAATTATTGCATTAAGAAAAATTTTGGAAAATAATTGAATTCTTGTGGTGAATATAAATGAATTTTTGTTATTTATAGAAATAATTGAACTTTTACAATGAATTTTGATAAAATTTCTAAAAGTAATTTAATTTTGTCGAAGTTTTGCTATTTAAGAAAATAATTCAATGTATTGCGAATAAATTTTTAAAAATACAATTGTAATTATACGGTGACTAATTTCCCTTGATTATTTAGAGCATTTTTTAAAAAATTCTTTAAAAGAAGTAAATTATTTTTAATAGAATGCAAAGAAATTTCAATTACATCAAAATTTTGTAATTATTTGTTTATAAAAATTTAATTATCTTGAAATAACAGGATTAAAAAATCTTATTTTTACAAATTTTCCAAAAAACTGTGAAAATTTAATTTTATTAAAAAATTTGAAGCTTTTTTTTTTTTAAAAAGCAGAATTTAGTTTCCTTTAATTATCCGCAATCCCAAATTGCTTGATTAAATAGCTGACGATAAATAAATCTTAACGATTACTCAGGAAATTATTGTACAGATTAAAAAATACAATTTTATTATTAATTTATTAATAGGAAATTAATAAATATATTAATATTAATATTAATATTAATATTAATATTAATATTAATATTAATATTAATATTAATATTAATATTAATATTAATATTAATATTAATATTATTATTAATTAAAATTAATATTAAATATAATAAATTTAAAAATCCCTTGGACAAACATAAGGGAAATAAAATTAAAGAAGATATGTTGATCAAAAAATGTGACAAAAAGAATTACGTTAATTAAAAATTTTCTCGGGAAAATGAATTGTGTGGGAGAAAGAAGTTTACTAATAAGTTTTGAGTTTTCTGAATAGTGAAAGGTGTAAAAAAGAGTTCTTTTTTTAACAAAAAAGAGAGTTTTCACGTCTGACCATAATAGAAACTTTTACTACTGCTGGTAGAAGTGTGAAGATTCAAAAAAGGACGGATATCGATTACTCTTTCTCAAACACACTTCTAATCGTTTTCTTTGCACAGAGATTCGAAAAAGGTTCTATTTCAAACAAGTGGAAGTAAACTTTTCTTTCCTTCTTCCACTTTTTGTTTCCCTCCCCCACTCTCTTTTGCTTCCTGATAGCCAATGGCCATAGGCACTTTTCACTAATTCAATTTTGCACCGAAAAGCTTTTACACTTTCTTAAATATTTTAGTGACTGAACCTCTCTACTCGATATCAATTTGTCCTTTCATAATAAATATGAAAAAAACAACAAGAGAACGTTTTGTGACATTGTATTTGAAAAAAAAAATTATGATAAAAATATTTTTGTTACTAAAATTGATATTTTTTCGAAACACTATTTTTAAGGTTGGGGAAAAGGATATCGTATATATAGTCGTTCTTGAATGAATATCAGTGTCAAAAGAAATTTTTCTTGTGAGAGAAAAGAAAATTTGTGTATTATATGGAAATTGGTTTTTTGTTTCGGAAGTTGTTGGAAAATATATAGAACATTACAAATACTGGGAAAAGGATGTAAAAAATTTTATAGATATTCGGTTTGACCTCTTTTTTCAAAAAAAAAGGAAATCTCTTCATTTGTTCTTTTTTCCCTCGTATAATCGTGGAATATACAGAGAGTACAACCACAAGTTGGCTGTAGTTGGTCATTTGTCTCTGCAGATGGCCTTTCCCAAAACAACGTCATACAGAGTTGAATGTAATAACGCTCTGTGCACAACGTGCAATGTTCATTCTATAGTTGTATGGAGGACTTTCTGCCGTTGACACATATACAATGTACACGCGAGGATTATCCACAAATTTTCGTCGAATGAACAAACGACTCTTTTTTACATACATGCTATTTTATAAATTTGTATAAAAAAAATTTCCATTTCTTCTATTATTCCCTCCATCAGAATTATAATTTCCATTTGAGCTGAAAATTAAAATATTCTCTTTTAATTCTACCCGCTGGGAAAAAAAATTAAATTCTTAATGTTTCTCCTTTAAATTTTGTTAGCTTTTAAAAACTCTAGTCTGTATATTTTTTGTTTTATAATGTATATTTTTAGAAGAATTTTTTCTGTCCTTTCATAACCGAAATGTATAAATGAAAATAAACAAAATTTTTAATTTTATTCTTTTAAATTTCATATATTTGAATGCTATTTTGATACAGGGATATTTTATTTATTCCTTTTGGATTTACTTTGCATTCAATAATTAAACATTTGCATAAAGTATTTACATTATTGGCAATTAAAAAACACTTTAAGTAGGTATGATTTATGTTGTATAAAGCGTTTTATGTCGATTTTGATCTCTAACCAAAGAGGTTAATAGCGATGTCTCTTAGTAAATCTGATTATCGTCTCCTATCAGTATATGCTCTTCTAAATTGTGGAATAATACCCCTTTACGGACATTTCAACACGTTCTCTCATCCTCATTGCATTGCCTAATTACGGCAACTAATGCTTTCAAATAATTCGTTGAAGTTTATTCTTTGTTTGGAAAAATAAGTTAAACGATCGTTTTTTATTAATACGTTTAATATGAAATAAAAATAATTTTAATAATAATTATTACATAAATATGTTACATAATATTGATTCTAATATTTTGAATTATTTATTAATAAGTTACAAAATTGTACACTAGGATAGTGTATTCTTTGATTAAGATTCAAAATTTTAAAGTATTGATTATTGATTTTACTAAAGTTATATTTAAGTCGAATATTCTGTTGAAAATATGTGTACGTAAGAACAATAATTATATAAATTTTTTTCACAATGGTGTAATCATCACAGAACGTTACAAAAATAATAGAAAAACAATCATAACGATACTCGACCATTTTTCCATTCAAAATTGTACTTGAAGTCTTTTTTATCAAATTGGCAAGATCTCGAAAATAAAATGTTTGTTTATGATCAATTTTATTTGTGAAATGTAAGTATTAAACATTTTAAATATTTAAAAATGTATAAATAAAAATATTTTTATTTGTTAAAAAAAAATATGACAGCAATTTTATAGTATATAACAATGAAACAAAATTGCAAAAAAAAATTTACCCTATTAACTATATTTTACTGTTTTTTGCTATAAACTTTTTTAATTTCATTATTATTATTAAGTTTACTTTAAATATTACTTACTTGTTAAAATTTCGTTTATATCTCAAGTTCGCAAGATTTTGTTTAGGTAATTAAAAAAACTATCCTTATGATAATTTTCAATATATTTTTTTGAAAATAAAGGGTCCAGAATGAAAAATCCATAGCGGGCAGGGAAAATTGTTTAAACAAATTTAAAGAGAGATTTTTAATTTCAGAAAATATTTTAATCTTTTTATAAATTGTTTGGAATCAAAAAAGCATTTATCCAGAAAGATTTCTCAGCAGAATTATTACAGAAAAATTAATTAAATTTCTTGTAAATAAGTATAACAATTAACAAATTCATTGTTTGGACAGTTTTGGCGTAAGAAGGTCTTTTCTTCTAATAATTTATGAAAATTATACACCCAGAGAAAATTATTATTTAAACTAAATATATTTTATTTGACTTAAATAAACGTATATTTGTCTTAGAACCAACTAGACTTTTTATTTGTTTTAAATAAAATTTATATTTGACATAAATAAAACATATATTTGAGTTAAATAAAATTTTATTTAAACTAAATAAAATTTATTTGAAACAAATAAAAAGTCTAGTTGGTTCTGAGATAAATATACCATTTCTTGGGGTGTAGTTATTTATAAAAATTGTTGCGGTACTTTATAAAAATATTGCAGTCTGAATCTCATTTGAAAATTATTACTTCGGTAATTTATGGAAATTTTCAAGATAATTAATGGAAGTTTATGCAGTAATTTATTGAAATTTTCGCAATAATTCATAACAATATATTCCACATAAGTTACAATTAAAAATATTTATTTTAGCAATTTATGAAAATTTTCACGGTAATTTATGGTAATTTATAGAAATTTTCGCGATAATTTATAAAAATATGAAAAGCAAAAATGAACATTAAAATTTTGAATTTCAGTCATTTATGGAAATTTTCGCGGTAATTTATAAATAATTTGGACAATAGTTTATAAAATTATGTAAAACACAAATTAGAAATAAAAAATGTAACGTCGACAATTTATGGTAGTTTATTGAAATTTACGCGGTAATTTGTGGAAATTTATTACGTAATTTATGGTAAATTTTCTATGCTTCATTTAAAAAAAATAATAATATAACAATAATATAATAATAATAATAATAATAATATAACTATAATATAATAATAATAATAATAATAATAATAATATAATAATAATAATAATAATAATTATAATATAACAATAATAATAATAATAATAATAATAATAATAATATAACAATAATATAATAATTTATTGTCGTGAAGCTTCGATAGGGTAGTGGTTAGAGTGTTGAGCTAGAAATCCGTAAGTCATAGATTCGATTCCCCGCAGTGTAAAATTTTATTTAGTAATAGGTTTCCGTTTATTCAGTGTTGTAAACATTAACTTGATTAAAAGTTAAGGATTCTTACACGCTTGTAAATACAAATTAATTATTTTTTTATTATATTAACATTGAATTTAAAATATTTAAATACATTTCTCATTTGTTTCGTTAAACAAGCTTTTCTAACTAGTTTCTAGATCGATTTGGCCTTTGCTTAAGTAAATACGACGCTGCAGTTCCAGTCACTTTTTCTTAACAACTGTTAATATTTTCCGCTATAAACTGAGTTCTACTTTAATAATTTTTGTATCCCTGTGTTATTTTTAGAATTTAATTAGCGCAAAATTGAGATCAGGGTGGTGTTTTCCGATGACAAGTCTAAAACGGTTGTGCCAGACCTCACTTATTTATTTCATGAGCATTGTTAAGCGTCGAAACGTGTTGGTTCCAGTAGATGATATCTATAGGCGCCATTGTTCTCCTTCCACATGCTGGTCTACCTATGACGTACATTTTACCAAAATATTCGAACATTGGAACAAAGATCCGAATACACTTTATATTTAAAAAGATTTTACTTTTGGGTGACATCATCTCCAAAATCGAAAATTAAAAATTCACATGCGAGTGGGTAGACTAGAACAAGAGCGACGATTTTTTTCAAATATTACACTTCGTTTTGAATTTTTGATCTGAACATTGTACGATTTCAAAATAATTTTAAAGGAACAGAAAAATCTATGTTTTAAAGAATTTCCAAACAATCCATCTAGTTATAAAGTGTTGGGTACAAAGAAATTCTCTCGCAAGAAAACGCAAAAATTTGATTTAATCTCTTTCAAGACGTAAAAGAATGACTTCTTAATAAGGAAACCACATGTCTGATGAAAATAAATCTTGCAAGGCTGTAGAACAATGATTTTAAGGAATAATATTTATAATAAGAAAAAAATTGATACGATTTGATATTGAATTAGTTTCAATTGCCTTTTAAAAGTAAAGATATAAATACATAATAAAATATAATACAGAATGAAATTTTTCTTTTAAATTCTAATGGAATAATTTTACTATAAAACGAAAATAAACAAACACGTGTGCTTCCACCACAGGTTTGATTAGTATTTGCGGTTCTCCATTGACCAAACAAAACCCCATGGTGCGAGTGTAGATTTTCGTAAATTTTCCCCCGGTGTTTGTATGTCACTGACGAGTGGATCCCCTTACGTAAATGAGAGGTAATTACCTGTCGTCAATTTTGTCAGGAAGCAAAAAATCGAACTCAAGTTCGTTGACTCTCGACGCAGTGTAACTAATCCATTTATACAATCTGTATGTACCCAATTTAAAAAAAATAAAATAAAAAATCTCCATTTAAATCACAGAATTCATTCTTTTTTTATAAATTTTGCCCACTGGTGTGTAAAACCTAGGTGCAAATAAATTCATCTCTTTTTTTTATGTTTTTT
This sequence comes from Leptopilina drosophilae, assembly GCA_032873175.1. Classification (NCBI taxonomy): domain Eukaryota; kingdom Metazoa; phylum Arthropoda; class Insecta; order Hymenoptera; family Figitidae; genus Leptopilina; species Leptopilina drosophilae. Next base: position 23,603,610 of record CM065483.1, read on the forward strand.
TTTCGTAAACGAAAAATAAACAACTGATTGTTAAGAATTTTGAGGAATTACTGAATTTATTGTCTCTGCAAATAAATCACGGCAAAGAAAATGTTTTATTATACAAATTCCTGAAAAATACTATTTCACTGCTGAAAATTTAAAGGTAAAATGTTTTTTCCTTTTCTTCTGTGGCAGAATTTTAAATAATGAAAATAAATAAAAGTGAAATAATAATAGTAATATTAAGAATGATATTCTCTTTTTTTTAAAAAAATCCCCATGTTTTTTTTAAAGAAACGTTAGATATTTTAGTTTATTTATATTTTAGATTTCACGTTGTTTTCCATTTGGTTAAATTTGCTAAATTCGGTTCAACAATAATTAACAACTCATCCATGTTTGGTTATTAATTAGGGCGGTGTATTATCAAGTCTTGTTCTAATTATTATTAACCACGCACAATTGGAGTATTAGTTTATACGCAGCATGATTTTAATATGGTAAAATTAATTTTAGAATATATGAAAATTTATCTCGTTATTATCGTATTACGATGCCACTTACATATGTATAGGCATTAAATTATTATAAATACTGACTCTACATAAACAAATTTATTGATGTTGTTTTTATTTTCGAATTATTTCAACAAATTAAATGTTTTATTAAAAAATACTTTATTTTAGAAATTACAATACCCAGAGTTTTCAAATTAAGAAAATATTTCCGCTTTGATGGATAATTTCTCAACAGTAAATAATTTCAACTTCAAAAGAGTCCATTTTGACGGTTCTTTGCAAAAGTATTGCGTATTTTCAAAATGGAGGGGAAAAAATTAAAAATCTTGTTTTTCATATTTAAGGTGCCCTGGACTGAAAACAATTCTTATCTAAATAACTTCCCAGAAAAACCAGAGTTATTAATGTTTGAATCTTTGTTTTCGTAGTCGTCAAAATGAAGATTTCGATATTTCGTCAAATTGTTCATAATGGAAACTGTTAAACATTTAATTTCTATTCTTTCTCTTTCAATCATACAATAAAATTTCACCCAATTATTAACCTAGTAAAAAATGGTTTTTTAATAAAAAAAAAACCGTTCTTTATAGAAAAGGAACAATTTTGTCGAATTTTTGTGTTTTCAAAATAATAATGTTGAAAGCTTTTAAAGCAGTTTTGGAAATATTATTAAATTTATCATTAAATGGTGAAATACCTAAAAGTTTCTGATAAATAGAATCCAAGGTATTGCTCGTCTCGTAAGTATATATTCTTCCAATTTACAATTACTACAAGAATATTTGACAAATACGCGTTTTTTAGAAGAAAATTTTGTAAATGTCTTAATATCCCGAATATTGTTTTTATGGTCCACAATCGAAAAAAGGCACTTTATTTCCGGCGCATCATCGGTCAGGAGCAAGTGACGTTTTGAGAAGCATTTTTCATACTTCCTCCAGTGACGGAAGACATTCCATTTGTTTTTGTATGTACATATACATAGATATTGGTATCGTAAAAAGATAAATGTCACTAATATTATTTTCTCTTAGTCTATCCGATTCTCTATCCACATTTAATTTTTTGAAAATTTTCTTCTGTCTATTTCTTTAACGATAATAAAATATCCTCAAAAAAAAAAATTCTTTTGGTTAATACCATTTTAATTCAGACAGGCTAAAATATGTAAGTTAAATAATAGTTTTCTGTGGAAATATATTATTTTCCACACAATTTTAGACGACACGTATTTTGCCGTTTGGCCAAAAAAAATAATTTAACGAAGTTAGGCGCATTTGGATTTTTAAAACTGCGAAGTCTGATTTCAAGGAAATGACGGTAAAAAATATTTAAGTTGATGTATCTTTCTGCAACTGTCTATAATGTAGTGGGGCTTTTGTCCCTAATTCCGGATTAAATGTTCTTTCAAGTCCCACGAGTTTAATAACAAAATTTTTAAATTTTAAAAAATGGCGGCTATTTTTCGAAAAAAATTAAAATCAAATTTTCTTAAAAACCCCATCGTTTTTTTTCTCTCAATTTTTTTTATTACTTTCTAGAAGTCTAAAGATTATTTTCCTATAAAAATTATCGAGGTCACGCATTTTAAAGAGGAATAACAAATTTTTTTGTTTTTTCAAAAATGAAAAATCGACGTTTTTTCGATATCTTTACAATATACAACTAAATTTAAAAAAGAAAAAACGTTTGTTTTGAAAAATTAAGTGAATATTTATTACAACTGACATTTCCACCATTCAAGGAATTTAAATTATTATTATTACATAATTAAATCAATAAAACTTGCATTTTTAAAGTATATTAAACTTTTAATTTAGCATTTGAATGAAAATCACTTTTAATGTTACAAAAATTCAAAAACTACATGAAATACATTCATAATTAAATCAATGAAACTTGCGTTTTTAAAGTATATTAAAATTTTAATTCAGCATTTGAATGCAAATCACTTTTAATGTTACAAAAATTCAAAAACTACATGAAATACATTCAAGAAAAAATAAATTTTCATGTAATTCAAAATTATTTTACTCCAACTTTAGATTAATTCAATACATTGAAAAAAAAGTTCATTGAATCAAGTAAATGCATTTTCTTGACCTAATTTACTTGAAACAAACCCATATTTTCTTTTTGGAAGAAATTTATTTTCTTGTGTCAAGTAATTTTGAGCATTGGGCAAATAATTTTATTTGTTTTCTTTAAATAACTATTTATATCATCCAACACCCATAATCTTGAGTCAAGAATATGGGAAGATTAATATAAGTTAATAATTGTTTCAACTTCTGAATTAAAAATTAATTTCTTGGTCGAATTAAAATTAATTAAATTAAATTAAAATTACTTCACAAATGCAAGTTTTATTGATTTAATTATTAAATAGGGGAGAGGGCCCCAAGATGGACATTTCCTATAAAATTTTTGTTTAAAGTGACAGCATCTTCTCAATTTTTTTATTTTTGTTGTTTGTATAGACGAAGATTTTTATGCATATTTGAAAAATAAAACCAGTTTTTTTTTCTACTACGCATATCACCTGAATTTTTTGTCAAAAAAAGTTTTATTTTCGATTTTTCTCAAGTCGATAAAGTTATTTAAATTTTTGATTTTAGATAGGTATTGATCGTTATAATATTATTTATTTATCATATAATAATATTCTAAAATGATTTTATTAATATTTTGTTTGTATACAATTTTTTTCTGGGTTTCAAAAAATGGTGTCATTTACCCTAAGATGGACACTTTCAAGACCCTAAGATGGACACCATATTTCAATGTATTTATTTTCATGCTTTCGATTACACATTTTTTTAATAATTTTGTAAGCCTCGTAATTGAGATTTTTTATTTTTACAGCCATGGAATGTAGAGCTATCGATAGAGAATTCGATATATCGATATATCGAATATTAATTAAATTAAAGTTAAATATGTTATTTTTTTTATTCTCAAGTTATAAAATTAAGATTTTTAATAATGTTATTCCTAGTAAATAGAATAAAAGGATTAAACATTAGTTAAAAAATGAATACAGGATGTTTATCTTTAATTTACCACACTTTAAAGTGATTTTTAAGGTGTCCATCTTGGGGCCACATTTTTTTGGTCAAAAATTTTAACAATTAGAAAAAATGCTATAAAAAATGTTTAAGTTCAAAATAAAATTTTATCTCAGTGGCCATAAGTTACCTAATAAATTGTACTTTCATTTAGTATAAAACATTTTGACATATCTTATTCGGTTTGGATTTTAGAGCCATCAATCGAAGAGGTGTCCATCTTGGGGCCCTCTCCCCTAATAATAATTTAAATTCCTTGAATGGTGGAAATGTCAGTTGTAATAAATATTTACTAAATTTTTCAAGACGAACGTTTTTTTCTTTTTAAATTTAGTTGTATATTGTAAAGATATCAAAAAATCTTCGTTTTTGTCATTTTTGAAAAAACAAAAAAATTTGTTATTCCTCTTTAAGATGCGGGACCCCGATAAATTTTATTGGAAAATAATCTTTAGACTTCTAGAAAGTAAATATTAAATACTCCGTATGACCACCATGTAATTTTTAGGAAGTATGATCATCTAGGGTTAAATTCATTTACTAATAAATTTTTGAGAGTTAGTATACAGAGTGAAAAAATGTGCCCTCTTTTTTATTAGGTAGAAAAAAACTTCCATCTATTTCAAGTTTAGTTGTTTTTGTAGTCAGGAATTTCAGGATTGTTGGATGTTTTTTCCTTTTATTTTACTTCCTGAACGATAATGGCAAAAAAGAAGAAAAAAAAAGAATTGAAACTATGTACGTCTACAGTGTAGTCTCAAGTGCTTTATGACAGTGTCTGTTCAGGTTTTATGTCGCGCAACGAGGACGGTTCATATTACGTTGAAAGTGGCCCAAGTGCAGAACAGTACAACGTCACTGTAACTACTTGCTTTACAGTAACATCCCTATGCGTCAGGACGTAAACAAAACGTCCAGAGAGAGAATGTTTCAATATCGTCGTGTCTTTTAATGAGTCGTAAATCTAAACCAAACAATAAATTTCACGTGATAAATGTAAATAAAATTTTCTACCATCCATTCTTCTTGCTACCCGAATGTAACGAGTTTTAAAGTTTAAAAAAAAATTCACTTTAAAATGTTTAGAAAAAATGTTTTTGTTTATTTCAAATAAGTTTTAAATTACAAATTTAATTTTAGGGAAAGAAATGTCAAATTTGTTGTTAACTAATCTCATATTTTGAGTTTTATTAAAATTAGATTAATTTAAACTAATATTTCTTTGCAAGAAGTTATCGTTACAGGACGTTACAAAAAATTAAGTAAATTAAATAAAATCTATTGTTGGACTACTGAATAAATTTGTTCATCTTGATGAAATGAGGAAAGGAGCGAACGAAGAAAAAAGTAAAAAATTAAAATAAATGATTAGAAATAAAATACAAATCAGAAAAACAAATAATAATTAAGCGCCTAAAATTAGTGAATCTAGACTAGTAAATGATGGTTGATTTACTCCTATTCATCTGTTGCTTCTTTGCATGTTTGGGAAAAATAAAATTATTCTTCTTTAATTGCTATGCTGACAAGGATGCCCTCACTCATTCTCTCTTGTAAGTTTTCCTGCATTTCCTCACGGAAATTAGTAAACCTTTTGAGAAAATTTATTCCTCATAGTGTTAAAATAATATAATTGTTCAACTTCTCAACAACGAAGACGACGACGACGTCGTTGAAAATGAAATGAATGTTAGCGTAAGACAACCAGAGACTATGTACTATATATATATATATATATATGTATAGTATAATTCATGGAATTCTCAACTCCTCATTGAAGCCTTATTTCAATTCCGCAAGTAGGTTACGGGTTCTTCATTAGAAAATTCTTCTGGCGGTTCTTAATTATATATCTCTGTCCAAAATTACTTACGATCCCACAAGAACCCTTGAAATTGTCGTTTCCGAAAATTAACATTGAACAAGTGCACTAAACTTCATTTATAAGCCAGAGGAAAATCTAGTTTACATTCATTGAATTTCTCTCACTGAATGGAAATTATTTTTTTAAAGTATTTTGTGTTTACATTTCTATTAGTTTTTCTGAAGTTTTTTTTTAATGAATAGGCTTTTTCGTACAGTTTTACATTCTCATTACGTGAGAAAGTATTAATTTTGGTTTTTGAAAACTACGCAAACTACAGTAGTTTCAAAATTTTGAAAATTCAATTTTTTCAAATTTCAATATTTTTAAGTTTATATTACTTTAGGATAGAAAAATACAGACAACTTTTCTGTTCAATATTTTTTCATAGAAATTTAATTTAATTTAATTTAATTTTTTTTAAGTTTTTGGGACAGGCCAGCTTAACTGGATTAATAAAATTTTTTTGATTTTCTAAAATGTTATAACTATTATAGAAACATGTAGCTTAGAATAAAACAAACATTTTTAAAAAACTTTTTTTAAAAAACTTTTTTTAATTTATTGTTATTAAAAATATTGGATTTTTAAATTTACAATCATGCAAATGTTTTTATTGAGTAAACAATTTTGTGTAATTATTGTAAATGACATTAATTTATTGTAAACTGCTTTTTAACTATTAATTTTTTTTATAATTGTTGTAATATTTTGTTAATGCAAAAAGATAACAAAAATTCAAAATTTTTATTAACGGTTAAAATTTTTTTTTTTGTAAACTACAGATTTTCATAAATTTTTAGCTATTTAGAAATTCAACGAAATTTTTTTAATACAGTTGGTCTGGTCTGACCCTGTTTTACACTTCAATGTTTGGTTCTATCTTGCTGGAAATGTATTTTTTCTTTTAGAAGACAAATTATTATGATTGTTTCTTTATTTTATTAGTTTAAATAGTTTTTTGTTCTGCAGACGTTTAATTTTTTTTATTACACAATTATTTACATTTATTATGAAATTAATAAATTTCATAATAAATGTAAATAATTGTGTTTACTTTGTTTATAGCAATTTTGAAAAATAAACTTAAATAATTAGGTTCCCTCTGTGTTATCCCTGTTTTTATTAAATATTAGGTTTACTAAAATAATAATTCTTATATCTCTTAAAATTTATTGAAATAAATAGAATTTTCTTGTCACCAATTTTAATCGCATTTATTTTAATTTTTGTAATGCTGTTACATAACAAGGATGAAATTAAGAAAGAGTTCCGTAAGTGGGACCTTTACCTTATTAGAAAGTAGATAATTATTTTTAAAAATCAGTAAGAGAAGCAGACGAAAAGCATCTCTATTTTAGGATTTCGTGACAAAAATAAACGAAATAAATAATTACCTCTCGAGAAAATGTCAATAACTTTCCAGCACCAGTTGCATGAAAATTGGAATTTTTGTGAATTATTTAGTTACAATAATTTTTTAATTACTATTATCATAGCAACCATTGCACTATAAACAATTATTATACACCCAGAGAAATAGTATATTTGTCTCAGAACCAACTAGACTTTTTATTTGTTTCGAATAAATTTTATTTCGTTTAAATAAAATTTTATTTGACTCAAATATATGTTTTATTTATTTCGAATAAAAATTTTATTTAAAACAAATAAAAAGTCTAGTTGGTTCTGAGACAAATATACGTTTATTTAAGTCAAATAAAATATATTTGGTTTAAATAATAATTTTCTCTGGGTGTAGTAACTATTTTCAATACAACTGTTACTCTGGTTACTATTTCCATAGTCATGGTTGCTATAAAAATGGAACCTGCACTTAAAAAATTCATTAAAGAGATATCATACATACTAAAATATCTAAATGAAAATGAAATTTTCTAGATAAAAATTACCATCTAAATCGATTGGCTCTGTGTATTTTTTTTACTATGGTAACACAATAACAATTGTTTAGAACTAAAAATAAATTGAGCATTTAAATTTTTAAGAATTTTATAAGTTCTTGATTTTAATTTAGATAAAACTCTTTTCGTTAAATTTCCCTTAGAATTGTATTGGTCAGAAAAAATCTTCCTAAATTTGAATCAGTTAAAAATAAAATAATTCAACTAACCATCTGGAGGGACAAACAGACTATATTTGAGGTTAACTGTAAATCAGTTGTTTTTAACTGATTCAGAAGCAAAAAGTCAGTCACTGATTGTCAGTTATAAAGTTTGTGCAGGGAAAGTTCCCGAACTGTACCTGAACGGTGGACTTGAGAAAAAGTTGTGGTTTAATTCTGCATTATACTAAAAAAAATCTCGAACTTTTCAGGAATCTGTCGTGAATGCCATGAAAAATGTTCAAAATAGATGAAATTGAAGTCCACAACGTTTATCAACGAAAAAAATTTATTTAACTCATCCCAATATTATTTTTAATTTAATATTTAGTTGTAAAATAATTATTATCAAAATATAAACATTAATCTTTCTTTCTAAATATTTTTGTATCAATATTGCAGCGTTGTTTTTAATTAATTTACTTAGTGAATAATTTTTTTTCGTTGATCAACGTTGTGGACTTCAATTTGGTGAAAATAGAACAAAAATTAGAGAAAAGTAATGTGAACGATTAAAATTAACTATATTAATTTAAATGTTCTTTCATTCACTTTTTCTGTCCCTCACACTCTGAAGTTGTTTTTTGTTTATACTTTTGTTTTTTGTTAACTTTAGATTGAAAATAGAAATCATCAGAATTTTTTTTACTTCTTTTCATTAAAAGACTAAAATTTTGTTAAATATTATGTTTTTTCAAATTGAAATTATTTTCATTCTTTACTTCTAAACAAAATTAGGAAATTGTTAAACAACTGTGATTAAGAAATACAAAATTGATTTATTTTGCATTGTTTTTGTTTGTGAATCACAATTTTTTAAAGAAAATTATTATTTTGTTGTAGAAAAAGAAGAAAAATATTTGTACAATTTATATTTTATTCTTATCTTTGGAACAGGATTTTCCACAAGAATTAAAACATTCAAAAATTCAAAAATCAAACCTTTTATAAAATAAACAACTTATAAAAGTATTGTTTATAAAACATGAAGAAATCAATTGCTCCGAGTCGAAGACTCGGAGTGATCGATTTCTTCATGTTTTTTAATAAATTAATGATGACCAAGAGATAAAATCATTATTTTACATTATAAGAATATTGTTACTGTAACTTCATTAAAATTATTTTCATCATTTTAAGTAAATTATTATTTTGTAGAATTTAAAATTATTTTGTATGAAAATAATAATTTAATTCCTTAAAAAATTTTATTATTTATGAAAATAATTGAATTTCTTGTGAAATTTTAATTATTTTATGAATATAGTTAAATGTTTGCGCAGAATTTCAATAAATTTTTTTATAATTTAATTCTTTTGAAAATTTTTAGTAGATATTATAAAAATCATTGAATTGAGGAGAATTTTTTAAAATAATTGAAATTTTTGCCGCGAATTTTTTCAAAAATTTTTTAAATAATTGAATTAATTCGAAGAATTTTGTCAAACTTTTTTAAAATAATTGAATTTTTGCAACGAATTTTATTAAAATTTTCAAAAATAATTGAATTCTTATGAAGAACTTTTATAAATATTTTTGTTAAATAATTAAATTATTGCGAAAAAATTTATTAAACATTTGTAAATGATTGAATTCTTGCAAAGAATTTTATCAAAAAATTTTATAATAATTGAATTTCTTCGAAGAATTTTATTGTTTATGAAAATAATTGAATTTAGGAAGAATTTTATTATAATTTTACATAATCTTAATTAAATTCATTTGAAGAATTTCTTTGAATATCTTTAAAATAATGGACTTTCTTTAATCATTTTAATTACAAGTTTTCAAAGTAATTGAATTCTATATGAATAGTTTCTTTCAAGTTTTTATAATAATCCTCTTTCTTAATAATTGAAATTAAGCATTTAATTCTTGAATTTTATTATTAAATCGAATTGTTAAAAATTATTTCATTAAAATCTTTGAAAATTAATTTTAATAATAATTACATTTTTCGAGAAATTCCATTAACCAAAAATACCAAAAAATACCAAAAATAATTGAAATTCTGTGATGATTTTTATTATTTATAAAAATAATTGAATTCCGGTTAAAAAAATGTTATTCTTTATTAAAGTAATTGAATTATTTATTATTTATAAAAATAATTGAATTCCTGGTTAAAAAAATGTTATTCTTCATTAAAATAATTGAATTATTGCGAAAAAATTTATAAAAAATTTGTAAATAGTGGAATTCCTCTGAAATTTGTATTATTTAATTCATTTATTCAAAATTATCATTTTCTAAAATTTCAAATTAAAATTTTTTTTAAATAATTGAATTCGTTTTGGAAATATTTTATTAAAATCGTAGAAATTAAAAATCATTAAAATTAGAAAAATTTCTGAAAATAATTAAACTTTGAAGAAGAATTTTGTCATTTATAAAGATAATGGGTATTTTTTTCAAGATTTGAACATAGTTGAATTTAATATCAATGAATTTTATTTTTTTAAAAGAATGTTTGTAGTTGTTTTTAAATTCTACAAAATTGAATTTTTTTTAGTATTTTCAACACAAATTTGAATTAGAAAATTGTTAAATTTTATTATTTTTAAAATTGCTAATTTTATTTAAAAATTTGTTGATTTGTTGCTAGTTTAAATTTAAGCTAAAAGCCAAAAATTTTAAGCATTGGACATGTTTCCTGGACATTCCGAGAGAAATGGTTAAATTCACTTTTTAAAAAATATAAATTTTAAGATTGTTTTTATGAAAATATTTTATTTCTCGTTATTTTAAAGTTAAGTTATCCTTACAATAATACTTTAAAAAAACTATGGCCATCTCCACCGTACTTATCATAATAATAACGAGCTGAAAACTTTTTATTAAGTAGTAAAATAAGATTTTTAATTTATTTTAGGTTACAAAGTAAATGAATAAATGAAAATTTCTTTTCTGAAAACAGGAAAAAGTTATTTTATGTTGAATCAATAGCAGAGTGTAAGACATTGTTTTCGAAAAGTCGCTATTTTTTATTCAAGAGATTGATATGAAAATGAATATCTCTATAATTTTATAATTAAGTTGAGTGTTTGAATAATAAAGGTTATATTTACAATGTCTATTTTTACAAGTCAAGATATTTTTTCTTCTATCTGTAATATAGAAAAATATATTAAATAAATTTTTGTTTTTTAATATCACAATATTACATAATTAAAAGTCCTTATCGCTTTGGCTAGTTTTCTATAAACTAGCCCACTGTTGACCATTTATTATTTAATAAATTTCTTTATTATTTGAATAAACTTCTTTATTTTTTAAATAAATAAAATTTGTAGTTTTTTGTGCGTAAAAAGAGTGCAAAAAAGAGAAAAAGATAAATAATTCTTGTTGTATCTGTTAAAAAGTTTTACTGCTAAAAGTGTTTTTTAAAGTTTGAATGGAAGTATTTTCATGAAATCTAGAGAGAATGCTGGTCCGCTCTCTCTTTCTCTCTCTTCTTTATAATTAAGGGCAGCCTTTTCACAGTAGGAGGATGATGTTTGCATGTTGTCGCACGACGTAATTGCCTTAATTAAAGCTTGCACATTTTATCTCTCGCATCACGTTTGACTGCCTTTTTCACTGGCGAGCGAGGGAAAAAGAGAGAGAAAGAGAGAGTGAGAGCGATTAAAAACAAATTGCAATGCTTTATTGCGGTAAATTCTTCAAGATCAATATTTAATTATATAAATACTCATTTGGTGACTTAAATTAACTTCTAAATTCTAACATTGAGAAAAGTGAAAAAGGAACCAGTGAGATTATCAAAAAGCAAATCTCTTTTCGGTATACAATAAAATTAAAGTAATTGACAAATTTTTTTTAAACAATTAATTTTTTAAAGTAAAGAAATATTTTATTTAATTAAATGTAAATATATAAAATTAAAGAAATTGAATTACTGAATAAATAAAAAGGTTGTAAGAAATAAAATAAATTTTTTAATAAATCAAATAAATAAATACGTTAATTAAAAATTGTCTGTTCAAAAAATACGTAACGCTTTTTCTGATACACGTTTCCCCCTTTCCAGTTTCTGTTTAATTTCGAAAATCTTTTAAATTTTTTCTATTTGAAAAAATCTTGATAAGCTTTATTTATAAAATAATGGAAATGAAAAATTTATGTAATAATTTTGCGTGCGAGAGGAAATTGTTGGTAAAAATTTTACGACGCACTTATTTAAATTAAAATGGATAAACATAAAGTAAGGTCAGTCATATACGCTTCCTCGTTGCTATATGTATGTCGTCTAAAAATCAACTTGTTAGGTGATATTATAAAGTAGTGCCAGGGCAAGGACCGCCAAGGCTCAATGCCAACTAATTCGGTCTACCAGGAAGGCCGTGGCCTTAGATTTCCCAAACACAATACAGTCAAAACATTTGTCTTTAGTAAATAACACACATTTCTTTCTTATTTTTCTTCTTTTTATATTCTTAAAAAAATCTTTTCTTTTTATTTCTTCTATTTAATTAACTAACAAAACTACGTTAATTTCACGCACGTGAAATTTAATTATTAATTAATTGCAAAAACTTTCTCCTTGAAATTTAATGAAGATTTATTTATTAATTTTTTTAGAAATATAATTTTTCAAAAATGTAATTATATTTCGAAACAATTTTTAATAGAAATAAAATTAAATTGCAGCAATTGTACAATTTATTTCAATGAAATAAAAATAATAATTTACTACAATTATTATAAAATAATATATATATAAAATATATATATATATATATATATATATATATATATATATATATATATATATATATATATAATATATTAAATTATCATATTATATTATATATTATTATTATTATTATTATTATTATATATCATATTATATTACAATTATTATTATTATTAATAATAATTTTTTTGACGAAAGTGTTAATTGTCTCAATTTTTTAAGATTTTTTAAAATTATTTCCGTTTCTTGTGAAAATTCTGATATTGTAAAAATTTTAGAAGATTAAAAAGCCAGATTAACTATTTTATTATAAAAATCCAGATTAATATTTTTATTATATAAAATTGAAAGTACTTTCTTTCGTTTATTATTAATTAAAATGTACTGTATGGTAAATTAGAAATAGAATATTGAAATGTAAATTGTAAAAACAATGTGAACTCCAAACGGAAAAGGGATAGTGAAAATTATAGGGTCAGAAAAATAAAGTAAAAAATAAAAGCACGGAAGTTTTAAACATCAACTGTCGTTGGGTGGTAGTTAATCTTTCTCTCTCTCTCTCTCTCTCTCTCTCTTTATTTTTCCTCTTTAATCATGCTTGTATATTTTTTTTAAAAAAGAATTAGTTTTTTAAAAATCAAATTCGCTAAAGAAAATATCGGTCATTTATTTTAATTATTTCCCATCCTGCCTAATTATTTATTTTCTGACCCAAAAAAAACCATTTAGTTAATACTGACGAAACATTTTAATAATTTGTAACAGAAATTAAAAAATAAACAAAAAAATAAGAAAATTATGTTTATACTATTAAAAAAATAATATCAAGTACTCTTTCATTTTCAATTACCGCCCTCTTCTTTTCACTTTTATATATAATTTGCATTAAACTAAATCCAAGTTAAAACAATAATAATAATGTTTATTAGATTGATTTTTAACTTTATGAGCTTTAAAGTGCAATAACATAAGTATGAACACAAAGCAGTTTCGATCAGACAGATTTTACATTATTGGAAATATCTCCTTTTGTTGATGTAGCAGTTTAACAGTTTCTATAAAGGGATGTTGAACTTTGAAGCTAATCCTAATAAGTAGGAGAACTTTATATTGTAGAATGTGTAGCTTACAAGAAGCTTTTCAAACAATTACAACAATGGAATAAATAATTTGTCTGTAATTAATTTTAATTTGTGAATTTTTCTGCGTTTATTTTATTGAAGAAAAAAATACCATTTGCATAAGAGTAATTTAAAAAATATAAAAACCTATTTGATAACTCAGACTATATATTAATGCTTATGCTATGAATTATTATTCTGAGTAAGGCCTTTATCTGCCTTACTCATTTTTGAATGAAGCTGAAGTCCACAACGTTTTTAAAAACGGAAACAAAAAAATAATGGTACGGTATTTTTATTTTTGATTGTACATTATGTTATTTTTTAATAATTGTACTCTAAGTAACAATTAATTTCTTAAAAATTAAGGCAAATTAAAATTAGACATGAGTTTAATTTGAAAAAATTCTTCTTTGATTCTTCGTTTTTAAAAACGTTGCGGACTTCAGCTTCATATTTTTGATGCGTATCATATTGAGTCATATTCTTACTCAATTTGAGATCGTGTTTTTTTAAGTGAGGGTAAACTAGACAGTAGTCGGACACTTTTCAATTTTAAATAGCTATAAAACCTTGTGAAATAAAAATATTTTGTTTGTTGCTAATTATTTCTAAGATTATCATAAACAAATCTAAGTTTTTGCTAGTGAAAAAATTTTTTATAGTACTTTTTTTGAAAACTTTCTTAAGTGTCCGATTACTGACGTATTTTTACTTATTTATTTACTAATTTCTTTACAAATAAAAATTTTTTTTCATAAACATGACTGGTTGAATAGTTTTGTGTGATCGTAAGGAACAATATCACATGAAAGAAAATGAAAAAAATATGAATTGCAATTTTTAAACAGTAGATATTCATTAAAAAGATTTTCTTAAGTGTCCGACTACTGTTTGGTTTATCCTACAAGATCTCAGATGCGTAATAACTCTTAAAAATGTTTTTCCGTGTAGAGGAATATATGTTATTAAAAATAATAATATAAAAACAATAAAATTTAAAAATTCTAAATTTTAATTTTTTTCATAAAAATAAGATATGAATTAGAGTATATACTTAATAGTTAATACTATTATAAGTACACGAAAAAAATCTTTATCTGGATCAACTACAAAATTAATTATATTCGCGAAATTTTTAGTTATTAGTCGCTGTTCAAGTTAAAGGTTTTTTTCCGTGTATGATAATGATATAACTCTGAGACAGGAAATTCAGGGAAAAATTAGAGATTATTATTTAAATGCAAAAAATGATTAGAATTACGCTTGTTAAGTGGCATGAATGTTAAAAATAATATATTAATATTATATCCACAAAAAAATGACACATTTGGGCAGTATTTTTGGTTATTACCATGGTAACATCGACAAATGGATTTTAAAAAGAATTTTAATAATTGAAATTCTCCTAAAATTAAAATTTTTTAATATTATATTCAATAATTAATTACTGAAAATATTGGATTTATAGAAGAATTTTAATTAAAAACACTAAAGAAAATTCCATTTTCAAGAAGTTATAAAATATTGCAGAAATTCAAATATTTTTAATAGTAATATAATTCTTCTCCTCAATTTCAATTATACTGAAAATTTTCAAAAAACTATCCCCAAAATCATAATTATTTTTATAAATAACAAAATTCTTATCTAAGATTCTATTATTTTAAAAAATGCTAATAAAATTCTTGTAAAAATGATAATTATTTTCAAAACTTTTTTGTAAAAGTTTAGGTTTTTTAGCTGTTTTTATACATTTTCTGGCGGTGTATACAATTTAAAAAAATTTTATTTTTTCATTAAATGGACATTTTTAATTTTATTAATTTTTTTTTCATAAAGATGAGGTTTTTTCCTAAAAAATATATAGGTGTAAAAGTGGGACAAGAACTTTTAACTGGTGAAATTAAGCATTTACTTCTGCAGTGCACCGCCTGTGCACGTTGTTGGACCGTATTATATTTTTTATTTTATTTATTAGATGACATAAGTTCCTAGGACTAATGAGCCCTCTAAGGAACAATACATAGTTCATAACCGAGCAAAAAGGTACATAAATTAAAAAACTCGATCAAGCATTCATCGCTGTAATTAGCAATACTTTATGTATGCAAACTGAAAAAAAATTTTTACAAAAAAGAAAAAGAAAAACTTAAGATAACATTACCAATAAGTTACGTCTAATATTTTGCTATTATTATTAAGTAGGGTCAGACCAGCTCAACTGTGTTAAAAATTTTTTATTGATTTTCTAAAATGTTAAAACTTTTATGAAAATCGGTAGTTCACAACAAAAAAAAACAGTTTCAACCGTTTTATGAAATTTAAAATTGTTGTTTTTGCATTAACAAAATAATACAATTATAAAAAAAAAATGAATAGTTGAAAAGCAGTTTACAATAAATTAACGTCATTTACAATTGTAACGATTTTCTTATTTTACAAAATAACTAAAAACCGCGAGAATAATTTTTATAGAAATAATAATGAAATTATAAATTAAAAGATGCAAAATAAATAAATAAAACCATCGAACAAAAACAATAAGCTAAATAAATATACAAATAAATTCTCAAATCAATAAAAATTATATTTTAGTCAATAAATAGATGAAATAAACCTGACGTCAGGAAAATATAGAATTACATATAATAAATGACACATAAAAAAAAGAATATACGCACATCAAAACGAAATATATAAAGAAATTAATTAAATAACAAAATAAATATACTTAAAAGAATCAATTCACAACTCATCGAACGACCAGATTCACTCTTTATAAATTATCTTTGCAACCATCAAAATATATATCCATATAATCAACATTCATTTCATGAAACTATACTCCAATTATAAAGTTGGTGCATAAACCATTACAATTAGTTTATTTTATATGATCAACTTACGAGTCATCCATACAGAACTCATAACAATCCTTTCGAAGATGATTCTTGCATCCCGATCGGTTCCAACCTCCAAGATTTCATTTACCCATTTGAATTATTGATTAATTCCATTATAAGATGGTCACAAACGGCCACAGTTTATATTTAACACAAAAAAAATCATATTTTATAAAACAAAAAAAATAATAAACTGAATTTTAAACCAATTTGAATTTAAAGAAAAACTACCTTCCGTGCCCTCCCTCGGCCGGCACGTGAGAACGTAGCCGCTGTTGATCCCGTGTTGATGAATTGCGAAAGTCAATTAATAAATTAATCAATCGCACTTTTCATCGACCCCGCGATTCAACCCGGCAATCCCCACTCCTAGCCGAATATTAGAGAACACGGAAATGATTAAATTTTGGAAATACTTTGAAGTCGGACCGGTAACATTTTCCAGGAGTCAATCTTTCATGAGATGGTATCGCTTCACAATGGTTATACAAAATTGTTCACTTAATAAAAACATTTGCATGATTGTAAATTTAAAAGTTCAATATTTTTAATAACATTCTTATAAATAATTTCAATTATTTATGTGTTCTACCCCTCCAATTGCAATGAAACTCACAGGAAGTGTTACCAAGTAGTGTCTTATTGAAGCTCCCAAAGAAAATTTCGTATTTTCAATTCGTTATGTACATTCCAAATTGAAAATACCAAATTTTCTTTGGGGGCTTCAAGAAGACACTACTTGGTAACACTTCCTGTGAGTTTCATTGGAATTGGAGGGGTAGAACACATAAATAATTGAAATTGTTTATAAAAATGTTATTAAAAATATGGAACTTTTAAATTTACAATCCTGCAAATATTTTCTTTTAAAAGAGTGACCAATTTTGTGTAATCTATATAAGTTTCATTAATTTATTGTGAACAGCTTTTGAGTTATTAATTTTTTTAATTTTGTATTATTTTATTAATGCAAAAATAATAACAAAAATTTAAAATTTCAAAAAACGGTTGAAAAAGTTTTTTTGTTTTATTGTGAACTACCGATTTTTATAAAAGTTTTAACATTTTAGAAAATCAATAAAAAATTTTTAACACAGTTAAGCTGTTCTGACCGAATAACAGGTGGAAAAAAGTTTTTTAAGGAAGTAGTCTGCTTTAGAAGACCGAAAAAACCGTTTTTTATCTAATTTTTAAATGGAAAGGAAATGATTGCTGTAAACGAAGTTTTTGGGCGATAATGAATTATATTTAAGCTTCAAAAAAAAATTATTATTATTATTATTAAAAAATGTGGAAATTTTTCGAAGTTGTAAGGTGATGGAAGTCTTGCAATGTGTCTGAAACTGTCAAACCAAATTTTTTAAAATTTTTATAAGTTTCTTTTATGAACTAAAAAAATACCGAAGAAGTTACGAAATTTTAAATTTTTTCGAAGATTGAAAAAAAACTTTTAGTTGCAAAAAAGTAGTTTAATGGGAGGCACCACCCCCAACTTTGACCCCTTGAAATTTAAATTATTAAAGTAGGTTATATTTTTTTTCTTGCACCATTTTTAACACTAAAATATATAGGATGGTCAAAAATTAAAAATTTTGATTTTTGAAGAGGTTAGAATTTTTATCTTTTCACTAATTGCATATTTTTGCAAATCCATGCGAGAGGTTGTTTAAAACTATAAAAGAAGTTTAGAAAAAAAATTTCGTGAAAAAATATTGAAAATTGTAAGAGAAGATTAATTTTGAATGTTCAAATTTTACAACTTTTGACATATTTCCACAGTCCTAGACCAATAATCTCTTTGAGAATATCAGTATTTACAAAAATTTATTCGCTAAATGCAAAAACCACGTCGAATAACTTATTTACTGGATTAAAATTTTAACATCTGCTAAAATTTTAACCTAGAAAATAAAATTAATTTTGACAGATGTTAAAATTCTAACATAGTAATTAAGTTATTCGACATGGTTTTTGCATTTTTAGCGAATAAATTTTTGTTAACACTTATATTCTCAAAAAGATTATTGGTCTAGGACTTTGGAAATATTTAACGCAAATTTTTTTCTAAGCTTCTTTTATAGTTTTAAACAACCTCTCGCATGGATTTGCAAAAATATGCAATTATTGAAAAGATAAAAATTCTAACCTCTTCAAAAATTAAAATTTCAAATTTTTGACCATCCTATATATTTTAGGGTTAAAAATGGTGCAAGAAAAAAAATATAACCTACTTTAATAATTTAAATTTAAAGGGGTCAAAGTTGGGGGTGGTGCCTCCCCTTAAATAATACTTTTGTCTAACATTTTTAGTTCAAATAGAAGATAATTTAATACTGTAGCTAGGTCACTTTGAAAAATTTCCATATTTTTTAATAAAAATTGTTTTTAAAGCTTAAATATAATTACATTATCGTCAAAAAATTTCGTATAACGCCATCATTTCCTTCCCTTTCAAAAAAATGGCCTAAAAAATGCTTTCTTTCGTCTTCTAAAGCAGACTACTGCCTTAAAGATTAATTGTGTTGGTACATTTCTAACTTCAATGGATAATTTATTCCACAACCTAGCACTTTTAACAATAAACGATATCAATGTTCATTAGTAGTAGTCAGTTAATTAGTAATTGTTATGATAAATAAAGACCAGCGAAAACAAACACTATTTTACATCTTCTCACTACAATTTATTCTGGTCAACACCAAAATACATCTTTAATAGTAATTGTTATTGTTAAAGTAAATTTTTTGATGCTTTCTAGCATCAACTCAGGTCATAAAAGGAAATTTTGAGAAGTTAAGAAAAGAGATTTTGTTCGACGTAGTTTTAATTTATTATTTATTAAATTAATTTCATTAATCATATAATTCGTATTATTTGTTATTAAACGCTAAAAATGGATTTCCATATTTATTACAAATGTTATGTCTTACCTTATTATTATATTCCCTATTTTTTCTCGATTTAACTTTAATTTAGAAAAATTAAAGTTGGGACGAGGTTGGATAAATGACAAGAAATAATTATATTTGAACACAATATATTTGAAAAAGATCGAAATTATGCAAACATGGAATAAACACGAACTTTCTAAAATGAGTCTAAGTGGTTTGTTTCTCTCTACCTTTGCTCAGCAGGTGGTGGTCCTAGCTCGTGTCGCAGGAGTACAATGGGGCTGGTTTGATAATTAGGCTCTAAGTGGCTGCAGGTTAATGATTTACGAGACTCGTAAATTATCTTCGTTCAATGGGTATTATGTTTCTTTCAGCTTTTGTCACAACTCGAACGATGTTTTCTAACACCAAATTAGACTTCAAGATGAGTTGAATTAGAATTTTCACGTAAAGATCAGGACAACTACTTTACTGGGGACGAGACCACTTTATACGAAGAGAACTACTTGTGAAGATTAGAATTATTAGTCTGATATACCGGTGACTTCTATTGACGATTACATTTTTAAGGCTGTAGTCCGGGTGACTACTTTTGATGACTTCCAATTTTAGACTGAATTTTAGATGATAGTGTGGCCCTTTTTATACTAGACCCCTTTGGTCTTTTAGCATGCTCTCTTTGGAAAAGGTTTTCTAGCATAGAGTCTTTGAAAAGTATTGTTGTAGACACTTGTGTTGACTCAGTTTTTAGATCGCACGTGTTCATATCCTGTTAGTCATATGTTTTTACAATTTTCGTTATTTAATATTGTATTTTTAATATTGTTTGTTAATTATTTGTAGTTATTACAATTTGTTATTAACTTGTTATTACAATTTGTTATTAACTTGTTATTACAATTTGTTATTATTGTTTACATTATTATAACTTGTTATTAATTATTATTTGTTACATTTTTATTATTATCTTGTTATTGTGAATTATTATTTATTATTATTTCGTTCTTACAAATTATTGTTGACTTGTTATTATTAATTATTATTTTGTTGTTACATTTTATTACTATATTGTTGTTTTTGTTACATTTGTTATTTTTGTTACAATTAATTATTATTATTTTGTTATTATTGTTACAATTAATTATTATTATTTTGTTATTGTTACAATTGATTATTATTATTTATTGTTACAAATTGTTATTATCTTGTTATTATTATTTATTATTGATGTTACATTTATTACTTCTTTGTTATTGTTGCTTATTATTATTATTTTGTTATTATTGTTACAATAATTAACATTATCTTGTTATTATAAATTCTTATTCGTTGTTACACATTATTATTGTTTAATTTTAATTATTATTTTATTATTGGATTAATGCTATTTTCATTAATTAATAATTATAAATAAGTTGTTAATAATATGTTAATAACAATTATTTGTTGTTATTCCATTATTATTACTATTATTATTATTATTATTATTATTATTATTGAAAATGACGTTACGATGACATAACACAAACAAGAAATTATTATATTATTGTAATTCAAAGTTTTTTGATTTGTCTCCTTGGTTTCACCTTGTTACATAATGCTCTTTTTTATTTTTTTTAACTGTCAAACTTCTGACATACAATTTCGAACTATAGAACAAAAAATTGGAATAGAACAACACTAAAAATTATGCCTTCAGTTTAGAGGAATTAGCATTAAATATTAATTTTTCAGGGTGTTAAAAATATGTAATTAATTTTAATTTTCTATAGATTTTGAATACTACGATCTTGTACTTGTTTTGTTAATGTTTTTCCAATAGTGTTATAATTATTGTGTAGGTCAACAAAAAAATGAAATGAATGTTGATTGAAGAATAAAAAAAGATTGAAATATGAAATGTCTGTTGGTATAGACTGGAAAGTGGTGTATAATCTATATTTCACTTTAATGGACAAGTTAATCTGTTGGTGGTTGTTTTGAGCAGAGAATAAAGTTCATCAGAGAGTTGTGTGTATCTCTGGCATCATGATCTTGTTATCAAGGGTCAGTTCTAGTTAGCTTTGTTATAGAGTCTACTCACGCTACTTCTCGTCTATTGCTCGTGTTTCTTGTAACACAGAAAAGCTTTCCTTTCCTTTCTATCTCGTAATTTTCTCATTCCATCATCCTTATATACAGCGTAAGAGCATCCAGTACTCACTAGGAATCTCTCTCTCATTCTCTCTTAAGGGGTTGCACTCGAGCCAAGAAACTGTAGTTTTGGCTACTTGGCATTCGAATTCTGGATCGATTATTTCCGGGACAAGAGCTCAAGCTCTGTGACCATTCAAGATGACGGGGAATATAGTTATCTTATTGCCAATATTCCTCAAGCACTTACTCTCCTTAGATGTTCAGAATATTTCCAATAACTAATATCATCTCTCGTCTTACTAGTTTCAATGTATATATGTATATTTGGATGTACCGGAGATTTGACCCAAGAGGCTAACTGTCGTTTTCAGAATAATTGGAAAAAATTCTTCGATAATACACTTTTGGAGGAAGTTTCCCAAAGTTTATTCAAAGAGGTATTGGCATTTTTTTTATCAATATTTTGTCCCAGATGTTTCGAAGTATTTTATACCCTATTCTATAAATTTTATAAATATAAGTAAATGTTGATACTTTGTATTTACAACTGAAAAGAAATGCAAATTTACAAACACATTATTAAAAAGACATATTTGTTTATGTCGGAGCGGGAAAAAAATTGTAATAAAAATCTCTTATAGAGGTTTTTGCGTTAGTGTCGTGTATAGAAATTTTACATTTAAGAGATGCGTTAAATCTCGATGTATTAGTAAAAGTTCCTTTGGAAAGAGATCCTAATGGAATTTCCGTGATGATAGAGGAGCATATGGCACATATATAATGCATGTGAGACGTCAATGAGATATAACTATGCCAAGTAATGACATTTACTCCCAAGTTTACAGCGTGTTTCACGAACTATATATTTTACCCGTCGACCTATCTCCAATGTTGAGACTCGTTCTTAATGCTCGACCTAAAATCTCAGACACTCATACTCTATTATTTCCTCGTTAAATATATCATGTAGTTTCTCGCTCATAAATGTTTGCAATCAAAAACAAAATGGTTGCCGAAGAAAAGTATACTAATAGTAAAAAAATGAGGAGTAAGTTTTCAAAAACCTGATAAATCCAAAATTTTGTCATTTCGAGAAAGTTATACAAATGACAATTCTCACATAACCATTAAAATTATCTTTAATGTAGAAAAAATGTAATAAATTAATTTTTAAATATTTTATCTATTTAAAATGCTATGTTTGTAATTAAATTCTATTGTAATAGGAAATTTGAAGGTTATAATAATTTTTTCTAATAAAAAGATAGAAATTAAAAATCATCAAGGTTAGGCCAAAATATTTTTTAAACTGAAAATTCTTTATTAAAAAGAATTTTTTATAATTAATTCTTTATTTATCACTGTTCAATTTAATAAAAAAAATGTATTCATTTTTTTCTTAAATTGAACAGTGATAAATGGATTTCTAATGATTTTAATATTTTAAATTTGTATTTATCTCAATTTTTTTAAAAATGGATTTATCAACTTTTGAAAAATTGCTCCTCAAATATTCAAGTATTAAAAAATGTATTCCATTAATTATGTAACAGCATATGGACTGTTAGATCTCAAATGTTAATTTTTCGATTATTTTCTTCTTTAAACATAAAATAATTTAAGCTTATTTTTTGTACCTAATCCCCTCAAATTATTAGTTCCGTAAAACACCAAAAACGATACATTTTTTCTCCCTTTTCTCCTTATTTTTATTTTTGAGCAATACTTATAAAACGTTGTCATTTTCTGTAAATTTAGAAAAATGTTTAGTTGTCCCTGAAGAAAAAAATTTTTACTTTTCGCAAACTTTGAAAAAATTTTAGTTTTCTGAAACATACAAATTTTTCTATATTTGTTCTCAGTCTTGAAACTAAAAGATGTTAATTTTTTTATTTAAAAATTGTATTCAAATTTTCCTTCAACATTACAATTATTAAAAATTATACTTATGAGTAAATAAATAACAATAATGGAAATAATATAATAAAAAAAAAGAATTAATTTGAAACGATTTAAGTAAAAATTTGAAAATCATACTCTGTATTAATGTATCCAAACTATTTATAAATATTAATTTCACATGTTTACTAAGCAATTAGATTAAAAATTAAAATTAATCAAAAAATATTTTTGAAGATTAATGAAGTTTTCACAATCTCACGTAGCTTTGAAATACAAATAAATATAACCTCAAATTTAGACAAATTCAGATTTGAGACAATTTCAGAAAAAATCTTCGTGTCAATTTAAATTAAAAATTTGTAAGCATACATGTTGAAAATATGGTAAAGTTTACATATCAAATTATAATAATGGATTATATAATAAATTCTAACTCTTCAAATCTGTTAGACTGCTTGTTCAATTACAGAGTTGACAAAAAAATTTAATTTTGTTTTCCTTGACTTTTCCCTCATTTCGAGACAAAATTTCGACATTTTTCCTGATTTAAAAGAATATTCTTATTCACTCTAAAAATGATTCTATTCTAAAAAATGTTCCATTACATTTATTTACGAATTTTTGTAGCTGTAAAATTATTCGTATGCAACAATAATTTCTTTTTTAAATTCAGATTTGGGTCAATCCATTTTATTTCAACTAAAATGGTTGCCGACTAATTTAAAAAAATTGTAATATTCTACAGGAATGATACGATGTTACTAAAATCACAAAATAAAAAAGTTTTTTTAAAATAATTTTTTATCTTTTGTAAAATATGAATTTTAAATATTAGAAATGCTGAAAACTGTCAGTTTTCTGACAGTGGAAAATAGTTAAAAGAAACACAATTTAGTTCAAAAATATTATACAAATTATTGGCATTTGTTAAGAATGTCCAAATTTATTATTATAAATAAATATAAGCATTTAAAAATATAAAATAATAAATAAAATATTATTTCAAAGTTGACCTCTAAAGTAACCTATTTTTGTGACTCTTATTAACAAATAATGGGGAATTGGTATTATAAAATTATGTAAAAACTTACGGAATATTAAGAATTTGTGATGAACTTTATGTTTTTATTTTTTTAATAAAAGTTTTCTTCCATTTTATTGTAAAATTAAAAATATATTTAAAATAAATTTGCCACTTTGCCCATTTTCACCATTTTCACCATTTTCAAGTGCGTCTAACTTCTCTGGAAAAAATCGGAAAAAATCGAGATTTTCAGAAAAAATTAAATTTCCAACTTATTAAACGCAAAATATAACTTTCTCTTTGGTCCCGGGCCTAGTTTAGAAATTATAAATTGTTTAACCCTTTAACGCCCAAATTTTTTATAAAAATGCAATTTATGTCATCTTTTATGAGTCCGGGATTTTAAATTTTGAAAAACTAACATCGTTTTTGTAATATACGACCTTAACAACCCTAAGAAGTCATTTTCATTAGCTAAGCTTTATTTAATTTTCAATTTTCTAGTTTTTTTGTAAATCGTGAAATAAACATTATTTTTTTGTATTATTGTTGTATTTAAAAAATTGTTAATTCTTTATTGCAATATAAATTTTTTTCACAAAGTAGAATAAATTTGTAGGTGTTGCTTGTTTAGAAATTAAAAATATTTATTTTTGTTGAAGTTATGAAGATTAAAAGTCAAAAGTGGTTTCGATTGAAACCGCTGGGTCTTAAAGGGTTAAAAATAGTACGTTTTTAAAGGTTAATGAATGTATTTTTTATTAAGTTGAACTTAGATTTGCATTGATAATAATAATAAACCAACTTCAACTTACTAAAAAACATTCATTAACCTTTAAAACCTTTTAAAACCAAAAAATAGGTTACTTTAAAGATGAACTAATGGAATAATATTTTATTTATTATTTTATATTTTTAAATGCTTATATCAATTTATAACAATAAATTTGGACATTCTTAGCAAATGCCAATAATTTGTATTATATTTTTGTATTAAATTGTGATTCTTTTAATTATTTTCTACTGTCAGAAAACTTACAGTTTTCAGCATTTCTAATCGTTAAAATTCATATTTTACAAAAGATATAAAATTATTTTTAAAAAATCTTTTTATTTTGTGATTTTAGTAACATCAGTATCATTCCTGCAGAATATTACAATTTTTTAAAATTATTCGGCGACTACTTTAGTTGAAATAAAATGGATTGACCCATATTCAATAATTTCAAATTAAAACATTTCAAAATTCAACAACTTACATAGTAATTAAAGATCACCAAGTTATAAAATGTTATGTTATAAATTCATTAAACTATATTGTAAGATTATTATTACTATAACTTCTTCAAACATATTTTCATCATTTTAATTCAATTATTATTTTCTAGAATTTTTAACTAAAATTCTTTTCTAAATCAATTATTTTTAATAATTTTGGAAAAAGTTTAAAAATTAACGTTATTGTTACGTCTCAGAGGGAGATCAGTACTGGTATTTTAACTATTTGTCTGATTTATTTACAAATCACAAGGCTTCAAATTAAGAAAACCGGTTGAGGAAACGAATGTTTTTAAAATTGAAGGATAATTAGTTCTTTATTAGTGTTAGGAATGGACCATTTTTTTTTAAATTGGCAGCGCAGTAGAGGTAATGAAATAGCTCCTCTGAAAGCAGAATTATACCTTAGTAAATAACGTAAAGAATGCTAGATAAGAATAAAAGGGGGTTTACTTACTAGATTAGTTTTCTTGAAATATTTGAAGAGTTGAGAGCAGTAAGTCAAATTTGGAAGCTGTCCACTAATTGGTGGAACTGATTGCCTGATAGCTCTCAATAGCTTGGCACACGGTTGGAAGTTGATGTGATTGAAACTGCTGTTCATTCGTTGATCAATTACTCGAACCCAAAGGTAATACTTGGAGGATAAAAAGACTCTACTAGTACCTGACTAGTAAGCGATGAACTAATAACTAGGGATTAAAATAAAGACTGGTTACTCTTCAAAATTGTGAGGCTTTTATAATCACAGCTCTTCTTAATTCTTGGAAAAACTGTTCCTAAATGTGTTATTGATTATATTTTTTGAGAAATTTTTGTTTGCAATTTCTGAATTACACACGGAGAAAATTTGTTCCTCATATTTTACCGAATTCTTCAGTAAAGTTGGGATATAGTAGCATAACAGTAATTTTTAATAATTTTTAAATTATTTTTTCATGAATAATATTCAAAATTTAATGTCATATCTTTATTTTTTACAAACTAGTACTGTAAAAGTTAAAACAAAATCGAAACTGAACGTTTAATAAAAATTAAATAAAATTTTAACGTTTCTTTTGAACACCTCCTTGATGGTCACTAACGTTTCAGGAACAGTTCGGTAAAACTTTCTTGACTTGACTCGAGTGTTAGTTTTCAGGAATAGTTCGGTAAAACTTCCTTGACTTGCTTGAATTGTTAATTTTCAGGATTAAAATACTTTTTTAAATGCCCCGTAGTAAAAAAAACTTTGACGTTAATAGTTAGTTTTTTTTAACTTATTTGTACTCATTAACTAATACTTAATAATTTCATTTATAGCAGAAACCGCTTCTGAAACGAAATTAAATAGAAAATGACTTTCGTTTTTGTTCTTAAATAATCTAAAAACAAAAGTATTTGAAACTTTTAATTTTCGTGTCGACTCGAAGCAAAAGAATGAAAAACATAATAATTTAGTGATAATCACAGAAAAATTGTTTTTTATTTATATTTTACATTTTTTAATTTACATAATTACAGCAAGTTACGTATGTGACGTAACCAGAGAAAATAACGTAAGTACAGTAACTTACGTAAATGTTCCAACTTAAGTAAGTTACGTAACTAGAATAACTTACGTAATTTATCAATTTTACGTAACTTACGTAAATAATCAAGCTAATGCAACTGACGTAAGTAATATAACTTACGTAAAAATTAAACGTACGTAACTGACGTAAGTTGGATCCTTCACGTGAGTTACGTAAGTAAAATAACTTTACAAAAATTACGAAAATAATCGAGTTTACGTAACCTACGTAAATAATCAATTTTACGTAACTTACGTATGTAATTTACGTAGAAGATCAAACTTACATAAGTCACGTAACTAGAATAACTTACGCAAGTTACATAAATGATGAAACTTATATGTAACTTATGCAAATGATCAAAGTTGCATAACTTACGTTACTATAACACCTTACGCAATTAAAAGAATTTACGTAAGTTTTACCATTTACATAAGTTACTGTAGTTACGTTATTTAGTCTGGTTATGTAATTATAGTAATTTCCTTTAGTTATGTAAGTTACTATAGTTACGAAATTTACTTTGGTTGCGTAACTTACATTAATTACTTAAGTTGCTCTAGTTACGTAAGTCAGGGAAAACAATTTTTGTTGTTTGACACTAAAAAAATTATGTTCTTTAATCTTTTGTTTCGAGTTGTCACGAAACTAAATACACTTTATTAGTTTAGTTTCGTGTCGACTTGAAATTAAAGTCACTTTGTTAATTTAATTTCGTGCCATCTAGAAAACTAAAACGAAACTAATCTTTCGAGACGGTCCCTGATTTATAGTAACAATAACACTAAAATTGATAATTTTAATCTTTTTTGATAAAAATATGGGAACAATAAGAATTTTAATAAACTATTGTTTTATTACATAAAATACAAATATAAACATTTTTCTTTATAACAATAAAAACATAATTTGAAACTATTTCATAAATTGACCTTAAATATAGTTAGAAATTATTCAGTAACATGGATTTAATATGAATGATTCTTTTATTTTATACAATTATTGTTTATTAATTTGAATCTTTCTCGCAAGCGGTGAAATAAAATTCAGATTCATATATAAGGACAGTTGAAACTTTCTGAAGCAATAATGTAAAGCGTGCGATGTATGTATTAATGTATGCGTTTAGAATGTACTGTAGGCAGGTGTAATGTATAAGTATTTGTTCGTGAATAATTGTAGGGGTTTAGGTAGTGATTAAAGTAGGTAGAGTGAGATTTACGGGAGTATTGCTATAGAACTACTGCAATGACATTATTTTTTATTTTTTATTCTTCAAGTTTTACCGAACTATTCAGTAATTGAATGAATATAAATTTTACCGAACATTGTACCTTTCGTTTTACTGAACTTTCAATAAAAATAAGTGTAGTGAACACTTACCCTACGTTTTACCGAACTATACAATAAATATAAGTTTTACCGAACACTGTGCCTTACGTTTTACCGAACTTTCAATAAAACTGAGTATAGTGTATGCTTACCCTACGTTTTACCGAACTGTAAGTGAAGGGCTAATACATGTACCGTAAGATTTATTCTTTTTACATTATTTTTCAATGCAATTGCTTTTACAGTCCTGTTCCTTAAAAATTACAGTTTTGACACTTCATCCCAGTTTTACCGAACAAAGTTCGGTAAATTTTCAGGAATAGATTTTCTCCGTGCATTATTCAAATACTTTAATACTTCTTGTTAAACAAACATTTTTAAAACTTATTCTTATTTATTTTTCCACAGGAATTAAAATTTCAAATAATACCAATGAGAAATCTTATGAAATACAATTATTTCCAAAAATTGTAACTGAATTCTTCTCACATTCAATAATTTTCTTAGAATTTTTGAAAAAAATTATTGAAAAACTTTGAACAATTCTAAAGAAAAATGATGTAATTAATAAATGTTTAAAATAAGAATTTAAATATTTTTATACTTCTGCCTTCTCTAAATTTTCCATGAATTTATTTAAGAATTGTTTTAAAAATTTAATTAATTCCTAAAAGTTGTAACGATTTAAATATTCAATCATTTTTTAAAATTGTTTGATTAATTTGTTGGTCTAAAAAAATTTTTTTGAAAAGTTAGTAAATAACAATTATTTGTTTAAACAATTCCTGAATTGGTACATTAATAAATTAATTTTATTTCATGGTAGTTGTATAATTTTCTGATTGTAAAAGTAGAAAAATAACTCTTAGTTTCTAGACAGCTTATGTCAAGAGTTCGTAATTATTAAATTTTTTTAAATTTAAGGTTTTTGAAATTTTTAAATAAATTCAATAAAAATGGTAATTTTATAAACATTCAAATGAAATGACCTTTTAAAGTTGATCTTTTTAGGAAAATTGTAGACGCAACTTTTTTAAATTTCAATTAAGTAAATTAAATAAAACAAATAGTGAAATTTTACCAATTACTTAGTACAAATCTACTAACAATTAGCAGAACTGTTTTATTAATAGTCGATAAGACAGTTTTTACTAATTCATTTAGTAAAATAAGTGACTTTCAATTAGTGAAATTTTACTAAAACATTAGTGAAATTTTAATAAAACATTAGTAAAATTTTACTAAAAAATTAGTAACATTCTACTAATTTTTAATTAAATTTTGCTATTTTTTTTGTATAATGCTAATTCAGATTTAGAGAGTAAGTTCTTTATCACGAAATTATTGAAAGAAATAAAAAAAATTGATGGTTTTGTAATAGACTTTGTGGTGATTTTATAGTTTGAAAAATTGTTATTATTCACAATTATTTTTATAGAGTCATTTCATTATATTTCGAGTAAAGTCATTGCCGACTAATTTTAAAAAATTGTAATATTTTGCAGGATTGATTTTAAAAACATTAGAATCACTAAACAGGAAGAATTTTTTAAATAATTTTTATATTTATTGTAAAATCAGCATCTACAGTATATGAAGTCGTAAAACTATCACATTTTTATTTATTAGAAAATATTAAAGAAAACAAATAATTTACCATGAAAACGTAAAAATATTATAAGAATTTATTATAAGAATGAATTAGTTAGGTATTATAAATCGCAAAAAACAATTATTAATAAGAAATATTAAATGAAAAATGATTTTAAAGTTCACCTGGCAAATAACCTAATTTTGCAAATTTCATTCACTAAATGTGAGACTTCGTCATTTAGAAAACACATGTATTAACCTGATAAAAATAGTGAAAAGTTTAAAATTTATTAGTTCGTAAAATAGATTCGGTGACTAAAGAAAATATTTTTCCAGTGTGTGTATTTAGTGATCAATTAATTACTGTCTAATTTTTGTAATTTTTCATTTTTCTGTGTAAAAGTTATCTATCGTGAAAATAATCAAAGTAACAATTTTAATTGCTTTTTTTTATTAATTTATGAAGAAAAAGGAAAAAAAGGGATAAGAAAAATTAAAAGTTAATCACAGGTACTTTATATTTCATAAGGTTTTATTAAATTTAATGATTTTTCTATTTCTCACATTTAGTGAATGAAATTTGCAAAATTAGGTTATTTGCTAGGTGAACTTTAAAATCATTTTTCATTTAATATTTCTTATTTTCTAATTAATAATTGTTTCTTGCAATTTATAATACCTAACTAATTCATTCGTATAATAAATTCTAATAATTTTTTTACGTTTTCATGGTAAATTATTTGTTTTCTTTAATATCTTGTAATAGTTGGAAAAGTGATAGTTTTTACGACTTCATATACTTTAGATGCAAATTTTACAATCAATATAAAAAATATTTAAAAAATTCTTCCTGTTTAGTGATTCTAATGTCTTTAAAATCAATCCTGCAAAATATTACAATTTTTTAAAATTAGTCGGCAACGACTTTAGTCGAAATATAATGGAATATGACTTTAATAGTAATAAAAAAAGACACCAAAATTCAGAATTTTTTTTACGAAATCTAAAAATTTAATTTTTTATTCAGTACCTTCAATAAAAACCGCTGACTTCCTTGGCCTGTGTCAACCCTGAATTACTTAATTAGAGTTTTATTGATAGTGGTTCAACACTCTATCTTGGAAAAATGTCTTAGAAAGTAAACAAAAATTTTAGTCCAGTTTCATTCCAAAGTGATTTATGAAGAATTATTTAGTTTACAAGACTGGCCGTTTGAAATATATTTCCTCTACATTCAGATCAGAAGATATAATTTTTAAAAATGTTTAAATAACCATCATATTAAATTTGGTGTTAATATTCTCCTCTATAAATACTATATTACTATCAATAAGAATATGAAAAAAATTGTGAAAAATTATGTGTTGTGAAATAAAAAGAAAATCATAAATATTGAAAAAATGATAATAAAATTGGATAAACGGGGCTCTATATAAATGAAGGGTGTAGTTTTAAAATAACATCGTTGGAAAATTCGTTCCTTTAAGAACATTTTTCCTAAAAAACGATCTTATTTCTAGACGTCAGGTCGAGGTCATGTATATACATCTCTTGTAGCTCTAGGAAATTTATGGGCTACGCAAAGCACTTTGATCTTCTAAGAGGTCGCGGTAAACGATCGTGATTCGCTTTTTTCTTTTCTCTTTAATTTTTTTTCCTTTTCTTTTCTCTTTTGCTTTCATCACTCGGTATAACGGAGCTATGCACTAAAACAAGAAGATGAGTACTGCGCGCATAAAAGAAAAAAAAGATTACTCCTCTTTATATATTATGTTCTTATAAACATGTGCAGAATGTAAATATTTTCTTTTGTACTATAATTATACAAGTTTAGTTGTATTCATATATAGAGATGGAGCAAAAGTTTTATTAGATATTTATACGTTTAGTTGATTTATTTAATAAAAGAGAATTTATTGGTTTTCTTTTATTTTTCGTCTTTTTCAATTTTCCTATTTTTATTTCTACTGTTTTATGCACAAATTGAGACAAAATCGGAACAATTTGAATACTGTAAAAGTTGACTCATAAAAGGTTGAAAGTAGTATATGTTGACTTTCACTACTGAGAATTCAGTAGAGTATTCTGCCTGACTAAAATTGACTCCCACTACTGATTCTTCTGTTCTCATAAGTCCAGTCGAGTTTTGCGCTCCAAAATGTTTGTATTTCTTCTTTCTCCTTTTTTTTGTTATACCTGAAATGGATTGACTGATACGATTATTAAAAACGTACTATAAAAATTTAACAAAGGCCTTTTTATAAATGAATCTATAAGATTTTTTATTTCCTTTACAACTGACTATAGTCCGTCAGGCATTGTCTCATAAACGTTGAAAAATTCCCTCTATTACGAATGCAATTCAGCGTCTGTATAAAGCCCAAAATGATGAAAAAAACATTTCCGTATCCGAATTTCAATTCACTTTTGTTGCGGTTTCACACTCGAACAATTTATTGAAAAAAATTCAGCAACGTGACCATTAACCTATTTTTATTTCTTTTTTAACATTGGTATTCACGACTGAATTTCTTGGTAAAAATTACATATATATTTATATGAAAATAAAATTCGCGCGACTTTATTTTACAAGTCACGGGAATAAAATGTTTCGACGATAAATTTCTATTGTAGTATTTTAAGTGTTTGTTTGAAAAAAGGAGAGCATGGCAAAATTATGATAAAATTGGAAATAATAGTTTATATAATAATATATTTACATGCAGAGAATGTTTCTGTAAATAGAGAAAACCCGATTTCTAGAGGGCGGGAAGAAGGACAAAGATTATAAACATAATTCTCGGGACATAGATTAAGTAACTAATTTCATTTCTTCATACTTAATTTACATTGTGAGTATAGGAATAAAGTTTTCACATTAATTAAACAAGTCTGCTGTAAAGCATATCTTTTAAGAACTTTAGCACTTCCGTCATCCTTAAACCAGAAAAGTTACATATATAATGTACTTTCTTTAATTCTATTAGGAGAAAAATATATATGGGTGATTTTCCGCAAACTGTAATATTTCAGATGGTAAATTTTTGTTTTAAAGTTTTCAATAAAAAATTGGTAATAACTGTATTCTACTTGTATTTCTTAGTAGAATAAGTAGTGACAACACATTTAGAGATCATTGTATAACATTTTGCACTTATGAAGTAGGAAATGTTTCACTTTTTTAAGCATTTTGCATTAAAAAGTATATTTGGCACAAATAATAATATTTATTTATAATTGATAATTATTTATATTTATATTACAGACAGTTTTTATTTATCAACTTTTTACAGAAAGCACCCAGGAAGTTGGTGTTTTTTCCAACTTTGCAATTTACTAAACCTTATATAATAGATTATTATTATTCATTTATTATTATTATTTTGTTTAGATTATTATTTAAACAATTTTTTAAACAAATTATTGTTGCCATTTACAAACTTTTAACAGAATGCACCTAGAAAGTGGCAGTTTTTTTCTAATTTTGCAATTTACTAAAAATAATGTAATTACATTTTGCAATTTATAAACAAATTATTAATATGTCTAAAAATTGTTTAAATAATAATTGAATTTTTATTTTTTATCTGTAATTTCGTAAATTGCAAAATTAAGAAAAAACTGCAACTTTCTAGGTGCATTCTGTTAAAAGTTGTTAAATAGCAACAATAATTTGTTTAAAAATTGTTTAAATATTAATTCAATTTTTACTCTTTACCTATAATCATATGAGGTGAGGTAAGTGGTGTTTTCAAAAACGGGGCCAAATCAGGTTGCGATCGGGGCCTTACTTATAAAAAATTGGGTAATTTTATCTGCAGTTAAAATTGATTTCTGTCATTTTTTATTAGTTTATTTTCAATTATTCAATATTAACAAAATATTTATAAGAAATAACAAGAATATTAGTTTTAAAGGACTAAATGTTATAACACAAAAATGGAAGGTTAATTTCATTTTACAATAATAAAATCTAATGAAGTATATGTATATTTAAATTGTATACAGTTTTTAAAAGTTTGTTATTTGAAATTGCATGTATTATAATTAATTCTTCAAATGTGAATGAAAAAAAGAAAACAAATGCTTTTCTAATTAACATAATATCTTTTAAATAAAATCTTTGATCTATTTATCTCATGAGAAAATATTTTTTTTGTTTAAACTACAATAGAATTATTTATGGTTATATTATTCAATTTTTCAATATGAAAAAAATGTACTTTATTTTTCTAATTTAGTAGAATATTATTTTTGTAAAATCGTTAGTGTTTTTATTTCATGTACAAAACTTTTTTATTTACAACATAATAAAATTAAATATAATAATATATTCATTTTTTAAATGTAAAAGGAAGAATTAATAAATATTTGCAATTATTTA
This sequence comes from Leptopilina drosophilae, assembly GCA_032873175.1. NCBI lineage: Eukaryota > Metazoa > Arthropoda > Insecta > Hymenoptera > Figitidae > Leptopilina > Leptopilina drosophilae. Next base: position 23,637,983 of record CM065483.1, read on the forward strand.
ATATTAACAAAATTTATTTTTATAATCACTTGAATTTAGTATTCCATTCTCAAAGTCATCATCGCTGTTGCTATCACCGGAATCTAAATTTTCAATAAAGAAAGTTTTCTGTTAAGTCTTTGTAAATATAATAATTATTTTTTTATTTTTTAATTAACTAAAAGAATGTTTATTAATCTTTACAAATGTATTGCTTTTATTTATTAATATTTTATTGAGAAGAAAGAAAAATATTCCATGAAAAACTAAAATTTTGTTATATTTCTAAAGAAATATAGAAAATTAAGCAAATTTTATCAAAAAAAAAAGAAAATTATTTGCCTTATTTCTATTTTCAAATCATAATTTTGTAAAAAATTCGGAGTTTTTTTTATAAAAAGGAAAAAAATTAATTTCTTTAATTAATTACAATTTTAAAAAATGCCAAGTTATATATTTTATTGTTGAGAATTAGAATATTATATCCTTCAAATTCAGAAAGAAAATTTTTTTGAGTTTCATCAGAATTAGCTTCAAAAAATTCACCAGCATATTGTTTATAAAATATTTAAAAAATGCTAATGTCAAATATGTACTAACTTTCTTTTGCATTTTTGAAATAACTATTCTACTCATGTTTTTTACTCTTTTTGAACTTTTATTCGAATTCATTTCAATGAATTTGGTTTTACAGAAATTTTTACTTCTTCGTTGAAACTGACGTAAAATGCATTCAAAATAATTAAATGTGGCTTAACGTGTTGACAAAAATTTGTTTAAATAATTTTTTAATGATACTAATGACTCGTTTCAGTAAATAGTATGTTTGATTTATTGATTTAATACTAATTAAAGCTAAAAAAAGAAAAGTTGTAAAAAAATTCAAATCTCTTTGTTTATTTGAAAATTATATGATTTTGCAATAATAAATTGTTTAAGCAATTGCAATATACATGAATACATTATTAAAATACATTATTTGTATCAACACATAATTATGTACAAAAATTTTGATAAATTTTAATCGTTTTTGGAGCATAAAAATAAAAAAGCGTTTACTTACCCCGGGTGGCCAGCCAATACTCCGCGTATACAAAAATTTTTCGTAGCGCGAAGGTTAATAATAATTAATAATAAAGAACAAAATTTAATTTAATTATTTTCAACCCATTATTATTAAACAATAGGTTACGTTAAACCACATTAAAAAAAAAATTATTTATTTTATCATTTTTTACTTCTACATGTATTTATTAAAACATAATTTACAAGAGTAATGTTATAAAGATGCTACATCCATGAAGTGCCACGGTAGTGACATTTGCAGTTTGTTTTGTGTATTACTCATAATTATTTTATTTTCAAAAAATTTCCGAAATAATTTAGAATGTTGCTAACATGTTGTGACGTTGCAAATTTTTCATAAAAATATTAACAAAATTTCATAATAAGCTTGCATAAAATTTAATTATTAACAATCATTTTTGATTATAAACAATAATAATAACAACTAAAACAAAGATTAAAATTAAGACTAGTTTGTTATATAAACATTAATCTAATAATATAAATATTATCTTTCGTTTCGCTTTTGTAAACTCTTGCTTTTCATAGTCACGGAAGATTTCAAATTCGATGAAATCATTGGAAACGACGTTCTACGGTCAACCTGCAAGCAGAGTTCCCCTCTCGTCGTTGACCATTTCCCCGCTTTTCGTACGATTTAAGGAGAATTTTCCCTTTTCTACAGAGAAATGCTTCCTCGAGGCTTGCCGCCTTCGCTATGTTTCCCCCGTTTTCGCTTTCCCCTACCTACCGAAAACTACTAAGTCACCCAAATTAACTTGAGATAATTTTGAAATTGTTACCTTTTTCTTGCACCTAACCCGAGAATTGTTATAAATAATAATAATACCCTGAAATTTATTATCTTTAATATTATTCCGGAATTTTTATTATCATTCAGGAGTATTATTTGTAAAACAAATAAGGGAGAATTTTCTCGTCAAATTTTCTCGTAGTGAAAACCTCTTGTCAATCAGGCCCGAATTAATCGTTTCTAAAGGCCAACTCTGATTTTCGTATTTTTGGATATTTTATTGGATTATTGGTTGTTTATTTGGTTTGTAATCAGAGTAGCTACAAATTAGGAACTAATTCCCTGAAACAAGTTGATGGCGAGAAAGACACGGGTCATGATACCGAAATTTGGATGCCGACAGCTGTTCTTAAAGTTGAAATTGGCCTATAGCTTTTCCAGTGGTTACGCTCCTTTTTCCGGCGTAAGAATACAAGATTGACCAAGGGCTACCGGTGGGGAAAAGCGAAGAAGGACCAGCAGGGTACGAGCCAGCACTCATCGTTATCATCGTTCTCTTTTCGATCCTGCCTTCGCTCTCAACGGACGCGTTTTCTTTTTCTTCGAAACTTCGAATATTGAACTTTGAGTTTTTGATTTTTCTGTGCTTTTTTTGTGCTTTGCGGCCTTCGGCAATTCTCTGATTGGAGTATTCTACGTGCTTTTAAGCTTGTAAGTTAAATTTTATTTTATTGAAAAATTCTTTTTTTTTGTTAATTACAAGATTCGGTAGAATCATGTAATAATTATAATTTTGGTTCAGCCGGCCTCATGGCTGAATAAGAGACAAATTTTTTTTTGTTAATAAATATCTAGTTGGAATTATTTTATTCCTAATTTGAGTAATTGGTATTTTGATTTTATATAATAATTTTAAATTAGTATGATGTCTCTTATTCAACCACGTGTTGCCTTTTGTTACCATTTTTCCCCTTTGATTCGCAAGATTTTATACTAAATTCTTCCCGGTTACCCAAGTTACCAACCCCACAATAATTTACTATTATCAAATTATTGAAATTACCCTTTAGCTTTCCCCAGTTACCAAATTCGTTATTCCTTTTAGGTACCCTTTTTCGTATCATGGCTGAACAATTTGTTTAATTTATGAATTTGTGTTCTTTTTTTGTATTCATATGTTGTATTATATATTTGTGAAATGGAATTTTTGTGTGAGATTGTGATTTGTGCTATACCTTATCAATTAAATTTGTCTTTTTCGTTTGTATAATTTTAAAGTTTTATTTAAAATATATTTCATAATTTTATTTTAAATTGCTGAGTATAATTTCTTCGACCCTCGACGCTTCCTTTGACCTTTTGGTCCTAGCTAACCGGCAAAACTCTTTATATTTTATTGGTTTCTCAACTCAACACCCCTTTTGTTCTTGTTTTGGAATTTGGTCAATTTTAATTTTGTTTATTTGAAGCGACGATTAGTAGAGAATAATGGTCTTATTTCTCTCTAATCTAGGTACTTGTTTTTGTTAATAAATTTAGTACTATAAATTTTGAAGAAACAATGGTCTTGTTTCCTCGAACTTTTATTCGTTTTTGTTAATCTCTAATTTTCTTTTATAAGAAAATGTCCCTAGAAAGGACTGGCGCTCAACAAATTAGTGAGTTGAGAAACCTATAAGATATCCCTCTCTCCTTCCTTCCAATTGTATTGGGTATAAAGACTTTGGCTAAAATTTAATATTTTTTTTTTGATAAATTTTCTTTGTTTATAAATTGTATATTGTTTATTGTTTACTTGGTTCGCTTTTTGAAGTTAAATTATTTAGATATTGTTATTATAATTGTTTATAATAAATTGTTGTTAAAATTTAATAAATATTATTTTGTTGTGAAAAACCCATTACAATGTCTACCTCAGGAAAGAATAACTTCGATATAAAAAAATTCTTACTTCTGAAAACAGAATACAACGGTAGTGACACCATAATTTGTGACAACGACAATTTTTCCCTTTACTAAAAGATATTACCTTAATATGTCTTTAAAACCTTCATTATTTTATTTACATTTATTTGTTATGTTCTTTTGATGCAAAATTTGTTGTTGTTTCCATAACATTTTTAATATTGTGAATAAGCAAAGTCAAAAAGATCGTAATTGTAAAAATCTCAAAAATTTGGGGGCAAAGTTTGGAGACGTTTTGTAAACAAAGAATAAACAATATAATATAAAATAATACGTATGAATACAGTGAGTCTAATCATATTCAAGATTATACTAGTAGATTTATTTTTTTCAATAATTGTTTTGTAAAAAGAGATGGAAAGTTCATCGATATGGGTCAAAATAAACAACTTTTTTTGTGGGTCCACTTAGAATAGTGTGTCCCAAATATAATTTTAATTTATATGAAGCAGATCGTTAATTCATTAATATGTAATTAAAACTCGTTACAATTTGTTACAATAATATCGCAGTTTGCGGTTAAAATAAATATTAAACTTTGTAATTCATTTTTTTTGTTTACATAACGACATAAGAATCATTGCATCATTTAAGTATCATTAATATTTTAAAGCCTTTAGCAATAAATAAAAGATGTTTTTAATAATTCATTTTTTTTTGCTCCCAGTTAGGACTTATTGAAATATTTCAGAGAATGGAGAAATTTAGTATTAGAAAACTGTTCGTATAATAATTTAGTGAGAGAGATTCGTTCCCTTCACTTTGTACGTAAACCACTTTGGGACAAATCAACAAGTGCTTTGTAGAGTATATATATATAGTCCAGGGATTTATTTGTTGTTATGCGGCAGATAAGAACCTTCGTGTAAGAGTTAGTAAATGAGGGTTGTCTTATTTCCGCACTGGAGTGTCGTTTTGTTTTTTTTTCTTCACTGCAGTTCGTGTGTTACGTCTGTCAAGTTATTAACGGCCCTGTATTCTAATTCACTTTGCATGGTCGAGAAATAGGGCTCGTTAAGGAACTGTGGTTTGTGTATAATTCGCCAATTCGTTGGCCAGAAATCTCCCCCTCACACCCTGCAATTCATTATATACGTTCACGTCTAAATCCGGTTTATCCTGTTTTTCTTTTTTCGACTTTCTACCTCTTGAGCCATACTTGTTCCTAATTTTTTTCTCTTTCTCTTTTCAACTTTCACATTTGCTTCTCTCGCGTATTTAAAAATTTGAATAAAAGAGGGATTTAAGTGAAATTAAGTAAAAAAAATTTCAACTTTATAACGAGTTTCCCGTCACTGACAGAATTTCTCTATCGAAAATAATTTCCAGTGCGTTTTTTCTTTGTTATTTTTCTTTAAATAATTCCTCATTTTAACTCGTATGCTTGGATTTTAAAAATATATTTAGTTATAATTTGTCGAATAAATCCAATTTATGCTTTTTCTTTATGAATTTTATGATTATAAAATCAGCGAAAATACAGGGAAGTCCAGTTTTTCAATTTTCATCGTGAGAGTTGCATCTTCTTAGCGAAACCATATTCGAGTTTCTCTTGTAACCGCGATTAAGTTTAAATATGTGTTGTGAAATCTAAACTTTGTAAATGAAATGCAAACTCCAGGAAGTCTTAACTGAATTAAACTAATTAAATATTCAAATTGAAACTATATCTTCAATAAGTGAAAACGACAACCTTAGTTTCGTGTTTTTTTTGCTGCAATTTCAGTATTTTATTAACAATTTTGCACTTGGTTTCCAAAGAACTTTACCGTAAACACTAATATATGGTATTTGAAGCATATGAATATTTATTATCATTTATGTAACTCAAAGAAAAAGTATTTTAAATAAAAATAGAAGAATTATCTATCAAAGTAAGATTTTTTATGTATAGCAGTCAATAAAAAAAGTTGTTGAGTGTGGAAAATAATTGTACGGTTATTATCGCAGTAATGTCTTGGTGCTTAGCAGAGCAATTGTGTTCTTTTTCTAATTTTTAGTTTTACCAGATGGTCTAAAGGTAAAATGGGATAATAATTAAAGTTGTTTACCCCTATTTTACTCTTTTATACTCATTAACTCTCACCTTATACTTTCACGCTCTATTTTAGTAATAAATGTTTTTAATTTATTTAAAGCCGAGTAAAGTCTCAACATTTTTTATTGAGACATTAATCTAAACATGATTTTTGGTTTTCAGATAAAAATAAAGGGTGATTTTCCGCAAACTGTGATATTTATGTCCCTAACGAGTTTTAACTGCGTATTAATGAATTAACGATCTGCTTCATATAAATTATATTTGGGACTCACTATTCTAAGTGGACCCACAAAAAAGGTTCTTTATTTTGACCCATATCGATGAACTTTCCATCTCTTTTTACAAAACAATTATTGAAAAAAATAAATCTACTAGTATAATCTTGAATACGATTATACTCAATGTATTTATACGTATTTATTTTATATTATATTGTTTATTCTTTGTTTACAAAACATCTCCAAACTTTGCCCCCAAATTTTTGAGATTTTTACAATTACGATCTTTTCGACTTTGCATATTCACAATATTAAAAATGATATGGAAACAACAACAAATTTTGCATCAAAAGAACATAACAAATAAATGTAAATAAAATAATGAAGGTTTTAAAGACTTATTAAGGTAATATCTTTTAGTAAAGTGAAAAATTGTCGTTGTCACAAATTATGGTGTCACTACCGTTGCATTCTGTTTTCAGAAGTAAGAATTTTTTTATATCGAAGTTATTCTTTCCTGAGATAGACAGAGTTAGCAACATTGTAAATTATTTCGGAAATTTTTTGAAAATAAAATGGTTATGAGTAATACATAAAACAAACTTAAAATGTTACTACCGCAGCACTTCATGGATGTAGCATCTTTATAACATTACTCTTGTAAATTAAGTTTTAATAAATACATGTAGAAGTAAAAAATGATAAAATTAATAATTTTCATGTCAATGTGGTTTAACGTAACCTATTGTTTGACTATTGTTTGATAATAATAGGTTGAAAATAATTAAATTAAATTTTGTTCTTTATTATTTTTTGTATTATTTGAATTACTTATTTTTGTAAAATAATATTAACATTAATTATTATTAACCTTCGCGCTACCAAAGATTTTTGTATACGCGGACTATGTTCCAAAAACGATTAAAATTTATCAAACTTTTAGTATAAAATTATGTGTTAATACCAGGGACCGTCACGGAATCAAAACAAAATTAAAAATACTTTTGTTTTGATTCGGATATGGGTATCAAAATCAAAATTCCACTCTATTTAGTTTTGATTCTAATGTCAAAATCAAAATTCCACTCTATTTAGTTCTGATTCCAACATCAAAATCAAAATCCCACTCTATTTCGTTTTGGTTCAAATATCAAAATCAAAATTCAATTCTATTTAGTTTTGATTCCAATGGCAAAATCAAAATTCTTTTTTGTTTTAATTTTGATAAAATACTACTGCGCATGTATAATTCTCATTGAACCTAAATTTTGTTGCAAATGTCAAATATTTCAGAAGATAATATCGTTTTTACATACGAAATCTGAAGCAGAATTCGAATCGACTTCTGTTTCTATAAGAAAACCGAATTTCAGTATTACAGTATCAGAATCAAAGTATGAAGTAAATTTAGTTTCGTTACAGTATCAGAATCAAAATAGGAAGTGAATTTTGTTTCGTTACAGTATCGGAATCAAAATAGAAAATAAATTTTGTTTCGTAACAGTATCAGAATCAAAATAGGAAGTAAATTTTGTTTCGTTACAGAATAAAAATCAAAATAGAATTTTGTTTTGTTTTGGAATATCGTAACGAAATCAAAATTTGATTTCCGTGACGGTCCCTGGCTTAATACAAATACTGTATTTTAAAAATGTTTTTATGCATATTGCAATTGTTTAAACAATTTATTATCGCAAAATCATATAATTTTCAAATAAACAAAGAGATTATAAAGTTTTGGACAACTTTTCTTTGTTTAGCTTTACTTGGTATTAAATGAATAAATAAAACATACTATTTACTGAAACGAGTCATTAGTATCATTAAAAAATTATTTAAACAAATTTTTATTGTTGTTTACCAGCTTTTTACGGAATGCACCTGGAAAGTTTTTTTTAATTTTGCAATTTACCTTACCTTATATATGATTACAGATAAAGAGAAAAAATTGAATTATTATTTAAACAATTTTTAAACAAATTATTGTTGCTATTTGCCAACTTTTAACAGAATGCACCTAGAAAGTTGCAGTTTTTTCTTAATTTTGCAATTTACTTAATTACAGATAAAAAATAAAAATTCAATTATTATTTAAATAATTTTTAGACAAATTATGTTTGCTTATAAATATAGTTTATTTATATCATTTAATTTTTTATTTAAAATCTATAAAAAGAATTCATGGAAAAATGCAAAAAAAAATATAAGAAAAGCATCAAACGCAGGTATAAAAAGAAAAACAGTTGAGAAAATCTTTTTATGTGGTGGTCCACTTCAGAACTTTTGTCCCTAATGTGTCTGAGATCAGCTTAGATCTTCTGGTAAATGACTCAAGTCCCAATCGATCGAGATTAATTGATTAAAAATGAACTTTTAATCTGTTGTAAGAGAAGTTTCGTTACCTTTGGAAATTATAATAATAGTCGTGAATATTATATCAGCGCTGAAATATTGTTCCACTGTGATGACAGTCTAATAAATGCAAAGCGCATGAGAATTTACAAATGATTTCGAGTGTCAGCGTTTCTTTCCGAAATTTCCTCTTTAGATGGTTCCGGCCCAAAGACTGACTAAGAACAAAGGCGGAAATTAAAGGTCCTCGAATCTGAGAGGTGGAGGAATAACGAAACTTGTCGGCGTTTTTCCGAAAATGAAGTGTTCAGCGAGATCGTGAAAGAATGTAGATGAAAAGCTCATTAAGAATAAAGATGTTTATTTAAATCATGTCATCGCGTTATGTCTAATTATTAAGTAAGGACTAATTGTTAATAAATTAGTAGATTGAATTTTTACTGCATTTATTTATTGTGAATTTTGTTAGTAATTGTTAAATTATTCTATATCGAGGTTCGAAGAATATCCAGATTTACAAAGGTGGTTGTTGGCAAACAAAATCATTTCCAGATGTTGGTGAATCTCGGAAATTATATTGTCATAGATTCTTGTCTCAACGTCGTCGAATTATTCGTATGTTTCACACTGAAAAAAAATTATTCTTGTTTTGAGAGGAAAATTCCTCTTGCAAAAATCTTCTTGACTCAAGAATATTACTCTTAATCGATGAATATTTTCATCTTATTTTAGGAGGAATGTTCTAGAGGAAAATATGCATTGAAATAAGAGCAATCCGCTTAAGACAAGAATATTTTTTTTCGGTTTATATTTTTTTCACAGTATGTCCTCATGATAGAAATAATCTACATACAGAAATGAACATTTTTTGTCTTAAACATTTTCTAAAAAATGAACCGTTATCAAAATACTAATTATTTAAAGTAGGGCTTTTTTTAAGTAAATGATAATAATTTTCTAAAAAAACATCGTACAAAAATTTTTAAAAACGCATTTTAAAGGTGGTAAAATACGCTTTAAAATGCGTTATATAAAATTATTTTGCGATGACTTGTTAAAAAACTACAGTTGTTTGAAATCGTAAAAAATGGAAATTTATGGTTTTTCTAAACAATAATTACACATTGAAAAAATTTTTTTTTTAATTTATTATTTCAATATTTCTGCTAGTCGGTACTGTTCATATCTACACGAACAATGTATTCTAATATAATTTGTAACAAACAATAGAAAAAGTAAAGAATTACTAACTGTAGTGAAATCAATATCTTGACAAATTGTGTTAATTATATCATCCACATATCTGCAGAAAAAGAATGGTTTAAAAGATAGTCTATCATTTCAACATCAATTTTAAAATATCTTCACTAGACTCATGAAGTCTTTAAATAAAATTATTATTATATTATTATTAGTTAATTATATTAACTTATCAATACTTCAAAAATATCCGAATTCTTCCATGAAACACGTCGTCATCTAATGATATTAATTAATAATTAAAATCCATTTGGTCTTAAAAATGAACACATCTATAATTTAATATCATTGGCTATTAAAAGAAGTTATAATTCACTTTCTTTCATGTGAGAGTGTAAACTTTTAAGCAGTTCATTAGCATTTGACATAGATATTACGATATATTTATAAGAAAATAATTGACTATGGTGAAAACATTTTTAGACTCTATATTTTATTATTAGGTAATAAAATGTGCATTTTAGAAAAAAGTTGCGAATACAAAAACATGTATTTTTTTCTCTTCTATACAACTTTATTTTTTATGCATTTTTTTAATGAGTATGAAAATTTGAGCGTAGAGTAAAGAAGCAAGCAGTAATTTTGCGTGAGTTCGAGTGAAGAGAAGGTTTTACGATCAAGCTCCTTAATTAAGTCATGGAGATCTATTAAAATATATTATATTACAATTTTACGAATTTTAATTTTAAAACAATAATCTATTTACATTATTTATCAAATTAAAATAAAGTAACAAGTTAAGATTAGACTAAAAATTACATTACTGTTTATTTTTATCGTTACTTTTATTTTTTTCAAATGTTATTGTTATTGCTTCCTTTCCAAAGGAACTCTGGCAGTGATATTGATTTTGAAATTTCTTAAAATCAATTATTCTTACAAATCAAGGGTAGTATATATACATTTCGTCACCGATTTTTGTGGACAAATTTTCTTTAACACATTTTGATAGAATATTTTATTCTAAAATAAAAAATAAAATAATAATTATTATATGGGTGATTCTCCTGAAAGGCACTTGCTTTTTTCCAAAAATTAAAAAAAATTAATTTTTACATTTTCTGAACTTTTTCGTCATGAGTAGGTTTTAAATACGTTTAAAGATAAAAGTCTGATTTGTTCAAAATTCATTTTCAAAAATAACCTTCTGGCATCATTTTAATATCAAGTATTTTGAAGGTTAAATATACTGTAATCAATATTGGGGTTTTTGTAAAAAAAATTCCTTTTAAATTTGATTTCTTTAAATTATTAAACTTTTAACATTATTCATTTATAATTCAATGAATTGTGTATTTAATAATTTATTTATAACTATTTTATTTTTTCAAAAATAACTAATATATATTTTTTTATATTGAACGGAAAAAAAATTGTAATGAATTTTTTAATTTATCATATTTCAAGTTCAAAATTGATATTTTCTGTAAAAAATTTTTATTTTTAATTATAATTTTGTTATTTATCTAACTTTCTACTTAATATATTATATTGTAAAAAATTAAAAATATTTTATTTTAAATAAAACGGAAATTTTTTTTATAATTCAAGGGTTAGGTATTTGAAAATAATTATTAAAAACAAAACAATAACGCTTACTAAATATGAAAAAGACTTCGGAGATGAATAGTTTGTCAAATAAAAAATTCACGTTTTTATTAAATTTAAAAATATTGAAACATAATTTAACAAATTTTTTGGGCTACAACTTCATATATTTGTATATAGATTACGTATAACTAAAAACAGTTTAAAAATATGATGTTTTTAACTAAAAAACGAGGCTTCGGAGATGAATTTGAATTTTTACTCCCAATGCCAGTAATTTTTAATTAATTATTTAAAAATTTTTTTTTGTTTTGTTTAAACTAATTATAAGTGAAAAATAAACGGTAGCTTCTAAGCTTTAATTTGATATATATTAAGACGTTATTACAAAATTTGTAATTATATTAAAAAATAATTAAAAATATGTATCATATTTAACCAAAACCAAAAGACAAAATTAAATAAATTTTTTTACTAACAAAAACTTGAAATTTTAACATTACAAGATCATGTAAAGATAAATAATGTTTCATAGATTATGGATAAATTTTTTTTTAAATTTATATTCAACAAAATACCAATAAAAAGTTAATGCAAATATTGAGTCTCACGTTGGAGACACTTGAAGTGGTCCCTTTCAGGAGAAACATTCATATATTATACTGAGGAAACTAAATGATCATGAAATTAACAACTTGTTATTATTATTATTTAATTATTATTATTATTATTATTAAAATTAAAGTTTATTATCATTATTATTATTGTTGTCATTATTATTACTATTCTACTGAATCATGAAACAAATGAGAATATAAAGCATATTCTTGCTTTTGTTTATTAACTGCGCTTTGCGTCTCATTCCGCTTCCATTTTTCCTTTCTACCCAGCTTCTAGATTAAACTCTCTTTATTCATACGCAATCCGATCTTTTATGAACGGTGCTATTTTCAATTTCTATCCCCCCTCCCTTTATTTTCCTCCTCCCCTTGAACCTTTACCGCGTTCGCTATCGTACCAGATTATATCTCTAAATTGCATACCTCGACGCCATATTGCTTTGGTGCAGCGGGGTCGCTCGTAACCTGTTTATTGGAGGTAAATTTAATAAAGGTTCAACGGCGTCATGGCGATCTTCGTTAAAGGAACGTTGGTACGCTGATCTATTTACGTGCATAAAGGGATACACTAGATCTGTTTAATTTTATGTTACGCACAGATCGATGTGTTTATATTTTAATTAAATTTCAGTATTTTGTTTTGTATTTTTTTAGATAAAGGTTTATTTTTGGTTTTGCATTTTTAATCCTAGACTGAAAATTAAGGGACTTTATTTGTAAATAAATTTAGGAAATAAATATCGAAATTTTCATTTCTAAAAAAAAACGAAATTAAAAATTGTACTGCAAATTTCTCTGGTTCTTCTGGAAAGTTATTTAGATGAAATTTGTTTTAAGTTCTAGTACACCCTCAAGATGAAAAATCAAAAGGTTATAAATTTTTCCACCCCCGACATTTTAAAACAGAAACAAATTTTTGCAACCAACTGACAAACTGGCCATATTTCATTTCTTTGTCTAACAACGAAATAAAAAAATTAAAGTATCAATAAATTAATGAAAATGCATGATTCGATATGTGAAACTCTGTAGATGAAGAAAAAAGAATAAAAAAGTTTCGATATTTTATTTGAAAATTAGTAAATTGTGATTATCTGGGAATCTAGAATCGATAAAGTGATCCCTTTTCATGCGGACGTCCACATATGTTGAATAAATATATAAATTGACAAATTGCAAATGGATTTCCTAGTTAAATTGCGGTCTGGAGCTTTTAAATAATATGAATTTTTTTCCATCATCCTCCCACAACTGTTATACATTAAAATGAAATATTAGTGTTTTGTAGGTTTGTATTATCTACACCCAGAGAAAAATATTATTTAAACCAAATATATTTTATTTGACTTAAATAAACGTATATTTGTCTCAGAACCAACTAGACTTTTTATTTGTTTTAAATAAAATTTTTATTTGACATAAATAAAACATATTTGAGTTAAATAAAATTTTATTTAAACGAAATAAAATTTATTTGAAACAAATAAAAAGTCTAGTTGGTTCTGAGACAAATATACCATTTCTCTGGGTGTACAATAAAGTAAATGTACAACTAAAATAAACAATAATAAATATAAAAGAATATTTTTAAAAGCAAGAAAACGTTTCTAAATACAAAATTTTATAACACCGGATTGATATTAGAAAAATATTATCATAACAAATAGTAGGCCATCCTTTTTGCGATTGTTTCTAATAAAAAAATTAGAACCAAAGAAAAAGAAATTTGCATCAATAAAATAATTTTTTTTAAGTAACCAAATATTTATTTGCATCAAATATTCAATTATTCATCATAATTAATTCTTTTAATTGAGACTAATATCCTTTTAATTGCGTCAAATAAATAATTATTTAATCCAACTACAAAATTGATTTGCATCAAAACAAAGCAGTTTTGGATTCAAATAAATCTCAATTTTTATTAAATGAATGAAACTTTTTATAATTGTTATAATTATAAAAATAATAAAAATTCAAATGTTGCACTATTGATTCTATATTCTAAGGGACTTAAGCTTGAAAGTATTAGGCACTAAATTTTTATAATTATATCAATTAAAATCTGAAACCTACGGGGATCGAAACCCAGACGCTCCTATACCTATAACCTAAGACCTATAACCGCAGAGCCTTAACGACATCGACAACCGAACCGATTTAGAAATTTTTTTCGATATGTCTACATAAATTGCAAGTGCAAATATTTCAAGATTTCTTAATATTTTTATAAAATTATTTTAAATTACTGTCTTATTAAAATTATTATATTTAATATATTTAATACATATTTATTATTCATATAATAGATTTTTGTATTGTTAAAACAAAATTTCCTAAAATTAATTGAGACAAATAATTTTTATTTATATCTAACATCTATTTATTTGAATGAAATAAATTAATTAATAGTTTCAAATAAATCATTTATAATCGTTTCAATAAGTGATTTATTTAATCCAAATATATTTTATTTGTTTTTATTAAATACTTTGTTAGTATTAAATAACGCATTATTTACATTAAAAAATTTAGTTTATTTGAAGCCATAAAATGAATTAATTGCGTCAAATAATTTTTATTAATATCAAATATTCAATTAATTGAGTTAAATAAGTTAATTGTTTCAAGTATAACATATTATTTTGGTTTCAATAAGTTATTTTTTTAATTGAAATATTTTTTATTTACTTCTATTAAATAATATATTTGCATTGAATAATGCAATATTTGAATTAAATAATTTAGTTTACTTCAAGCTAAAGAAATAAATTAATTGTGTCAAATAATGTTTATTTATGTCAAATATACAATTGAGTGAAATAAATAAATTAATTGTTTCAAATATCTCATTATTTTTATTAAATAAAGTCATTTATTAGAGTCAATTAATTATTTAGTTGACCCAATTAAAATTTATTTAATTTAAATAAATGTGATTCAAATAATTCAAATAATAATAATAATAATAATAATAATAATAATATCTCATTATTTTTATTAAATAAAGTCATTTATTAGAGTCAATTAAGTATTTAGTTGACCCAATTAAGATTTATTTAATTTAAATAAATGTGATTCAAATAATTCAAGTTATTTGGAGCAAATAAATATTTATTAGATGCAATGAAAAATTATTTGAATCAAATAAATATTTTTCAAATAAATTTGAATTAATTGAATCAAATATTTTTTTTCAGTGTAAAGTAAGTAAACAAGGAAGTAAGCAAAAAGGGACATTTTTAAATAAATTTAATTATTTTTTAGAATTTTTCTTTATTTTGATAATAATGCACATTTGTTTAGATACTGTTTTCAGTTTGTTTAGAAACTTTTTGAATATATTTTTCTCATCTGTTCTGTTTTGCTTTGTTTTCTTTGCAGAAGCTCACCGAGCATTGGAATTGCTGGAAGACTATCATGCAAAATTGACCCGACCCCAAGACAAACAACTACGATTGGCAATTGAACGTGTAATCAGAATCTTCAAGAGCAGGCTCTTCCAGGCGTTACTAGGCAAGTTTTATAATTTTTTAAAAATGCATTTTTTTGTAAGGATTTTAATGAATTTAAATTACTTTTTCAAAAATATTTATTATCTATTTATTTTTCATCTTATTGACATTTAAAAATATTTTGCATTTAATTCAAACTCTGTTGATTGATTTTGTGTCCATGAAACGGCAAATTTCGGAGAAATGTTATGAAATATCAATATCGTAAATAAACATGAAAGATAAACAAATATAATTAATGCTACAAAAAGGTCTCAAATTTAGGAGAAATTTTGATTAAATATTTCTTATTGATTTACTTTACGCCTTTCAAATTTGAACGATTGTTTATTATTTCAGTAATTATTTATTTCTATTGTCTATTCTAATATTCATTAAAATATTTATTATACTATTGACTTCGAAAACCAACTTATGGAAAATTAGCAGAAGTATGAATTTTTATAAAACGTTGTGTCTAGAATTATTCTTATGATAGCATTGAAAAATATCTTTTTCAGTCTTTATTTCCAATAGAAACCGATTCGTTTCTGTTGCGTTTACCCTCCCTCCAACTTTTATCACACAATAGACGATTGAATGTTCTTTTCATGTTGACTTTCATTCAGAAATAAACGATTGTAATTCAAGTCTCTACTCTTTGCTGAGTTGCATTTAAAACAAGGATTCGACAAGTAACTAACAATAGCGATGAAATTGAAATGCTCTCGAGATGTAAATGAAATCGTTTGATCTTTAAGAGAACTGTTTTTTTTTCTTTTTAGATTTGCTTTCTGATCTTCTCAACCAATTTCAGTTATCGTTTTGCAGCATCTTCGCTGAATGCACTTTATGGTTTTTGTCGCCGTTATTGTGTAATGACGTTACGAGAATAACAATGATTTCAAAACAGGAATTTTCCCTTTCTTTAGATTGGGTTTTTTCTTAAATTTACATTATCATGGTGTAATTGACCATAGGAGTGAAATAAATGATAAATTCTCTAGAAAGGGAGCTGAAAACGCATTCAAATTAAATAATCGGAAAGTTTATAATTCATTTCGTGTCAATAATGGTACTATAACTATATGTTTTGGGGAATATTCCAATTTAACGTTCCCGTTGGTTTTCTCTCAATGATTCGCGTTATGCTTTCAGAACTAAGATTAGTGCTTCATTGTTTGTTATTAGAAGGTACATTTCAGTTCTGTGTTGCGAACCGATAACCGCTTCTATTCTACTATGTTGGTGAACAATGCTGGTAAGATTACATGGCAAACATGCACGAGAAATACCGTCGAGTCGTTGTGAAATCCGTATGACTATATACACATAAAGCACAGCTTGCATCGATTTCAATGTTGTGTTTATTTTCCAGACTGTTTGAATTTTATTGCGAAATTATTTACATTTCAATCGTAAAACCAATTTCTCTAATGCTTATTAGGAGGGAATGTTTAATCTATATTAATAAAATTAAACTTTCATCTTTACGTTGCTTGGTGATTAAAAATTTATGTATACATTTTTTATTATGTATAATGAAGAAATTAATATTTCAAGAATTTTTTAAAATTATTTTATTGTTTTTAAAAAAAAACTATTTCATAACAGTACATTGCGATAGGAGTTTGGAAAGATGAACCTTTCTGAGTGCTAAAACTATCACACGAGGAAATGATCAATTTAAAAATTTATCACCACATCGTGTCAAATCGAGAATGTCGACTTCGTTTGGTATGTTTTGGATTTGGATCAACATTCGTGTATTTTCGTAAAAACAGTGAAAAAAAGTAGTGCTACAATGTAGATACGCATTCTCATTGGTGGACAACAGTGCGACAATCTAATTTTAAATTCTAATTGTTTAAACAGTGTAAGTTTCTTTTAGTTCTTGTAAATGCACCTCTTTGACCAATTATTTCACTCATAAATAGTGTAACTCATTTTTTGACCAAAATCTTATACAAAGAATTAAAAACTCTAATTTCTTAACTAAAATCTCATGTAAACTATAATTCGAGTTAAAAGAAAAATTAAAAGCTTTTGTTTAGTTTCTCTCGATGTCAGTTCACTATTCACTAATATTCTTTGTTTCCTTTTGTTGATATTACATTAATTGTAGTCAATTTCTGTTCGATAATTTACATTTTGTTTTTGATGAAAGAATTTATCAACAAATCACGATTTATGCGTTCATAAATATCAACTTCAAATTATCATTACTTTCTCAAATATGATATTAATAAAAAACGATAATGAACTCATCACTAATTGGTATAAAAAAAAATTATGTTAAAATTAAATTCGTCACCTTATCGTTCGTTTGAAGAAAATAAACTTCAGGTCAGTCATGAAAATAAAAATTCAATGAAAATCAGGCTAAATTTACACAATTTTTTATATAAATTTATTAAAGAATTAATAAGTAGAAGTTCTCATAAAATCTCAATTAAAATATATTTATAATTTTAAAACAAATAAATTTTAAAAGGTTTCATGAAAATTTCTATTTCTCCGCAGAAGTTTTTCCTGTTTTTCCATGACAGGTACTTTTAATTTTTTATTCCTTGACATATATGGGTGTTTCTTCTGAAAATGACCAATTCACGTGTCTCCAACGTGAGACTCAATATTTGCATTAATTTTTTATAGGTATTTTGTTGAGTATAAATTTCAAAGAAAATTTATCCATAATCTACAAAATATTATTTGCCTTTACATAATCTTGTACTGTTAAAATTTAAAGTTTTTCTTAGTAAAAAAATTTATTTAATTTTGTCTTTCGATTTGGTTAAATATGATACATATTTTTAATTATTTTTTAATATAATTTTAAAAATTTCGTAATATAGTCTTAATATATATCAAATTGAAGTTTAGATTCTACCGTTTATTTTTCACTTATATTTAGTTCAAAGAAAACAAAAGAAATTTTTTAAATAATTAATTATAAATTACTGGCAATGGGAGTAAAAATTCAAATTCATCTCTGAAGTCTTGTTTTTCAGTTAAAACCATCATATTTTTAAACTGTTTTTTAGTTATACGTAATCTATATATAAATATTTGAAATTGTAGCCCAAAAAATTTGTTAAATTATGATTCAATATTTTTAAATTAAATAAAAACGTGAATTTTTTATTTGACAAACTATTCATCTCCGAAGCCTTTTTCATATTTATTAAGCGTTATTGTTTTGTTTTTAATAATTATTTTCAATTACCTAACCCTTGAATTTAAAAAAAAATTTATCCGTTTTATTTAAAATAAAGTATTTTTAATTTTTTAAAATATAATATATTAAGTAGAAAGTTAGATATATAATAAAATTACAATTAAAAATAAAATTTTTTACAGAAAATATCAATTTAGAACCAAAAATGATAAATTAAAAAATTCATTACAATTTTGTCTCCGTTCAATATAAAAAAATATATATTAGTTATTTTTGAAAAAATAAAATAGTTGAAAATAAATTATTAAATTCACAATTCATTAAATTATAAATGAATAATGTTAAAAGTTTTAATAAATTAAAGAAATTAAATTTAAAAGGGTCAATCCATTTTATTTTAACTAAAGTGATCGCCGACTAATTTTAAAAAATTGTAATATTCAGCATGAATGATTTTGATGTTATTAAAGTCACGAAACAAAAGGATTATTTCAAAGTAATATTTTTTATGAAATATAAATTTAAAATGTAAGAGGTGCTTAAAACTGTCAGTTTTCTGCCAGTAGAAACTAATGTAAAAGAAATACAATTTAGTACAAAAATATAATAAAAATTATTGGCATTTGTTACAGAACATGACAAAATTTTAAGAATTTTTAAAGAAAGAAAGAATTGAGTTATTTAAATAAAATAATTTTGGAAAATTCATTAAATAATGTATTTTTAAAAATATAATTTAATAAAAAAATAAGATTTGTTTTAACAAAATTTTATAAAATTTCCAATTAATTAATGTTTTTCAAGAACAAATTTTTACAGAATTTCCAAATTAAATCTAACAAACTTCAATCACTTTTGTAAAATAAATATTTCAATTTGAACTGTCAGTATTCAAAAATTAATTCTCGTTTCTTTAAAATAAATTTAAGATAATTAAAAATCGTTTATTTTAGAAATTATTTGAATTTTGAAAAAACATTAAAAATGACGATTTTTAAAAATATCTAAATAAAATACTCCATTAAATGACCAACACCGAAAAAAATAAAATCTCAAAGTGACAAGAAAAAACCACTTAACAATTATTTTTACATTTTATTTTCAATCAGGGTGGCGGAAAAATTTTATTTTCAAAATTCCCTGACTTTTCCCTGACTATTTTTTTATTTTCTCTGATTAACAAATTTTTGAATTATATAATATTCTACATTGTTGATTCAAATGTTTATAATGCTTTTTAAGTTACAATTTTATTTATGAAGAAAAAAAATAAGAAAATTAAAAATTGTTTATTTCCAAAATAATAAGATTTTAATAATAATAATTTTAGAGTTCTTTCGATAAAAATTCTCTGACTTTTAAAGAATTTTTAAAAATTCTCTGACTTTTCCCTGACTTTCAGTTTTTCACTGACTTGCGGATACCCTGCCAGTATATGAGTATTCTTCTACAAAAAAGAGAAATTATTATTTATATTTTACAGTTTTTTAACTAAACGATAAATTTTAATCTTTCTTTTTTGATTTAAATTATTCCCTCAAATTAAAACAAAGTTATACTAGAAAGATGATTTTTAAGTTGATTTTTATTTTTCTGAAATCAACTTCAAACTGTTTAAAAAGAGACATTTAGTAAAAATGTGACGCGATCTGAAGAAAGGGACCTTAGAAGCAAATCACTTTAAGGTTATGTTAGTGTTCCTTTTTTGTTTAATAAAAGTTTTTTTTACTTTTTGGTTTTTGCAAATTAAAATCAGCGTTTATTAAATATTTCAGTCATAATGAAAACTTAAACATTATTGATTCACATTAACAGTTGGTCATTTTTTTGTATTTTCATTAAAAAAAATTGCAAACATAACCTATAATTTTTTGCTTCCAAGGTCCCTTTCTTCAGATCGTGTCACAAATATAAAAAGGAACATTCTCTTAATTAGAAAAGAAAAATTTAGTGCTCACAAAATTTTCCGAATTAATCTCTCACAAAATAAATCCCTTGAATAAGCTCTTGAATTTCGTATGTTTCGACAGTACAGTTGTCCTAATACAGAAATCTGCTTTTTCTGAAAAAATATTAAATTTTAGTATAATATTAAATAACCGAATGATAAATTCACTTTCTCTAATTATCATTTTATATTTTTGTTGTATTTTGTTTATTTATTTGTTTTTATTTTATTAAGGGAAATTAAGTTTTGTATACATTCATTTCTCACGTAATTTTAATAAGTTCCATTGTCTTACAGAGAATAAAAAATGTTTATATACTTTAGAAAATAATAATCTTTTACTGTAATAAAATGAAGGTTGAACTGAGAATTTTCACCTGCACTGCACCTAAAAATTCGTTCATCGTACGCACATACTTTTCAGGAATGAAAATTTCCTTCTGAAAATTGCCGGAACGTGAATATAAAAAAAAGGTGTAAAAAACTGTATCCAAGTTCAAGCTGCTGTAAGTTCTCGACATCCCAATCTTCCTCCTGTCTCTGATCCTTTCTCATGTAGAGAGAGAGAGAGAGAGAGAGAGAAAAGAATGGAAGTCCAACTAGAGAAAGTGCCTACTGTGGAAAATAGTCTAGGATAGCTATTTGCGCGCTTCTGGGCAGGGTTGTTTCTCTCGTAAATTTTCAACTGACGTAGATACGCTGGATTCTTTCTACAGAAGTTCACATGAAATCGAATTTTCGACCTGTGGGAAAGCCGTACATTTAGTTGGTTAAAGAATAGAATCAAGATAAAAGCTTTTTGTTCATGATTTTTTTTTCTAAAAGGGACAATAGAGAATGTTTATCTAAGAAGAAAATATATTTTGTACTCGATTTTATATTTTTACTTCTATAATTTTATACATTTGAAACTATAATATTCAGTGAAGAGTTTTGTTTGAATTAATTAAGATGAGTTCAAGATGTTAAAGCATCAGTGTCTATGCGAATACTTGAATTCATTTAAAGAATTAAATGTAATGAATGAAGAACTATAATTTATATCTCCAGGTGGGAATATTTCCATCTAGGATTCTTTCACAATTAATAGTTAACCTAAAAATTAATTACCATATTTAAGACAAAAATTAAGGATGAATCTGACGTACAGTCAAATCCAAAGTTAGCCCAATGTCATAATTTTGTAATTTAAAAGAAAAGCACAAATTAAATTTTAAATTCGTTTTAGTGGAAAGGTGAAGAATTTAATTTTGAATATTGAAAACGTTTAAAAGTTGCATTTGAATAAAAATTACAGTTTTCTGACAATAAGAAACATTTGTTAAATTTTAGGTAATGTTGCTTAAATCATTTATTATTGACAAAAAATTTATAATTTTTATTCAAATATAACTTTAAAATGATCAAAATGTAGAAAATTTAATTCCTTGCGCTTTTACCAAAAAGAATTTAAAATTTAATTTGACTTTTTAGAAGAAAACGAAATTATGACATCGAACTAACTTTTCTTCCGATTGTTTGTCCGATTCTTCCAAGAGAGTAATAGCGGTTCAATTATTTTCCCGAAAAAAATAAAAATTTCACAGGAATTAAATTATTTTAAATAGAATACATTTTTTTGATAAAATCAAATGTTTTAAACTTCGTCATTAAATTCTTAAAGTAATTCGATTATTTTTATAAATTTAAGAATTCTTTTTAAGGATTTAATTATTTTTGTAAATAAAATCATTGTCAGAATTGTTTGTAGAAATTTAATTATGTTCAAAAATTCTAAAAAGAATTGTAAACATTTCAAGTATCTTTATGAATGCAAAATTTTTAGACAAATCTTAATTACATTCAGAATTAGATTATTTCCAAATATTTTAAGAAAATTGTTCGAAAGAATTCACATATTTTAAACTCAATTTCTATTAAATTTTTAGGACATAATTCAATTATTCTTTTAGATTTTAATAAAATTCTTCCCAGGAATTCAATTATTTACATAAATAATTCTTCGAAACAATTCAATTATTATTAAACACAAATAACAAAATTATTTCCGAAAATTCAATTATTTTAAGTCAGTTTAGTAGAATTTTTTTTGCATAATTCAATTATTTCCATAAATAACAATATTCATCTAAAGAATTAAATTAATTTTAAAAGTATTGAATTTCTTCTTGTTAATTCAATTATTTTTAAAAATTCTAATAAAACCTTCCGCAAGAATTCGAGTATTTTTGTTAATAATAAAAAGCTTTTTACGAATTGAATTTTTTTTTATTAAATTTTAATAAAATACCCACACCAAAATTCAATGGTAGTGAAATATTTTAATAGAATTCTTTGTAAAATTTAATTATTTTTAAAAACTTTTCAAAATTCAATTATTTGAATTAATTAATTCTCAGCAAGAATTAAATGATTTTTATAAATATTTAAATTCTTTCATGAATAATAAAATTTGTTGCAGGAATTCAATTTATTAGCATTAGGATAAGAGAGAAGTAAATATTTTTTATAAAAATTAGGAAAATAACAAGAAAATAAACTATAGAATGGAATTTTCGTCAGTTTTATAAAGTTTCTAAAATGAGTTTTTTTGGTGGTCAAGATTAATTTTTCTATATCTACTTTTTTACTACTTTTTTTAGTCTGAAAGCTACTTTTTGTTACTTTTTAAAAATCAATTATCGAGTGCGAAGTCTGTTATTTTTTAATAGGTTTTATTATCCTTTGAAAGACAACCCGCGTGGAAAAATTTGTCTATGAAATCTAAAGTTTTAAGGGGAGACAACACCCCCAACTTTGACCCATTTAAATTTTAATTATCAAAAAAGGTTATATTTAATCGAAAAACATATAGAATGGTCAAAATTTTTTTGAAAATAGCGATTTCGAAATCTGAATTTCAAGCGAAGACCAAATAAAGAAAATTTTTTTTTTACACGGATAAAAAATAATATGGTTGGGACATCCATATCACGGATATTTTTGAAATACGTTTTTCTACAAAAAATTATTTTCTAATTAAAAGTTTTTTCATTAGGCTAAAAAAACTAAATAAAAAAATTAATTAATTAATTAATTAAATTAAAATAATTAAATTTATCTTTTATAATTTTCAAAGAAATTTGAAAAGCCGTAACATGGTAACGAAAATTCTCTGGATTACTATTTCTCCCATTACCCCAAAAATCGATTTTTCTCCAAATAAACGTTTTTCTATAAAAAAAGAAACAATTATTTTAACTTTTAACTTTAGCGAGCAAACTGAAATTGTTTATATGAAAAAACTCAATAATAATCAATGAATATATAATTTTCTCGATTTCTAAGTTAACTTTGGAAAAATGTCATAAGTTTTAAAATTTGAACATTAAAAATTAATTTTTTTTTACAATTTTCAATGTTTTTTAACGTATGCTTTTGAATTTTCAATTACTTTTACTAATTGTACACCGACTATGGAATGCGGATTTTAATATTTCAATCTAATTTGATAAAGCCACTATTTTTTATATATGAGAACAGTAATTTGTCATTTTCGATGTTATAAAGCTCAGGAGATGAAAGGTTTCTCATACCTTTTGTTTCGCGTTTTAGCTGCTGGCAACGTTTTGTCCTGTTATCTCTCCATTCTCTGTGTTCATTTTGACATTATCCTCTAGTATAAATTATACGCAGAGATTCGATTTAAAAAGCCAAATCTCAATAGAGTTGTAATTTATGTCATGAATGTACTAGACTTATTTTATTACTTTAAAAAAATAAAAGAAATGTTTGACTGTTTCCTTTAGTAAAAAAAAATCTTCTCTTTACGAATATATTTTCTTATAATTTTTTTTCTCTTAATTACCTATTATTGTTCCCCTTCTGTCTAACAATTAAAATGTATTATTTTTAGACATCGATTTTTTAAACTTTTTTTCCTTTTTTGCAAATTACGTATACTTTCACACTTTTGAAATATTTTTCATTTCATGGTTGCATTCAGGAGAGGATTAAAAAGTGAATAATTTATTAGAATGAACACATTTCCCTTTGGTATGTTCCATAATGTATGTTGTTCAACTAAAAATAAAATGCGCCTAGAGAATAAAAAGTTTATTTTTTAAGTTCATAAAATTTATTCATTTATTATTTATTTAAATTAGATTTATTCATTTAGGTTGCAAATGGAGTGAAAGAATTTTCTTTCAGTGTAAAATGTTTATTTTCTAAATTAGAAATTATTATAAAAAAAAATAAGAAACAATTTTAAATATAACTGATTTAAAATTAGAAATTGTTAAAAATTTTTATAATTTACGTCGTACCTTTTCTTTGGTACACGGGTCAGTCTTGTAAACTTAAACCATTTGTTTGAGAGGCTCATGTGCTTTGGACTTGTTTCTATTCATGGAATATACTAAAGGTGAAACATCGTCTCGATCACTAATTCAAGCCCTAGCGAGAGAGGAACTTTCTACTTTTATCTAAAGGAGAGTTGCTTTCAAGAACTTTGTTTTTGCATGTAATGAAAATATAGACAAAAGAAGAAAGAGTTCTTTTTTTATAGTGAATCATCGCGTGTATTTTTTGTTTCTCTTTATTAAACTTCTTCGTGAAATAGAAATTAATTGATTTTTCATATCAGATAACAGATGTGAGTTGGAAAATTTTGCCAAGTTGGAAGAAATTATTACCAAATTTAGATAACAAATCTTAATGCAAATTCAGATTTGTTATGGAAATAAATTCTGATACTTTCTTTGAAAATAATCAGAACATAATGAGACTTATTTAAGAAACAACGCAACTTTTCGTGGACTTTTAAAATTCTTCTTGTTGATAAGATAAAAGAATTTTAAATAAATAAAGTAGGAATAGAAATATAGTCACTGCTAACTTAAAAGTATCAAATAGCAACGAATTGATGCCAAAAAATGTGGATCAGATAAAAAATTGATCCAGATTTTTGTCATCAATTTGAACCACTTTAGTATCGATTTGATACTTTCAAGAAATCAGTGGTATTATTAGGATATTATATTATTTTATGAAATATTATTAAATTTATATAATTGACAATAGAGTTAGTTAACAAGTGAAATAGGTCAAAGAAAAAAAGTTATATCAAATATAAAACAATACTTTAAAATGTTTAGTGAATTCGAAAAATTTTTTGTTAAGTATAACGAAACGAGAAAACTGTCCAATTTTGAGGGATCTTTTTATAAAAGAGATACTTTCTTAAAAAGAATTTGAACCCAATATAAGTTATGTCAGGTTTAATAAATTTCTCTGACCTTTTGCAGTGCAATCTCGAAAGTTTTTCTCGATTTGGCCGCACCGATGGCTCTACTATATGAGAAGCAAAAGATAGAACAATATATATATACCCTCGTGATCTTACAAATTTCAAGTTGCTTTTGCTCTCGTTCTCCACCTCGATCTGGATTTCCTCTTCTCTGTTTTCTTTTGCGTTTCCTCTATCATTTCACCTTCTCCCCACCTCCATTTCCACTGCCACACTTTACTTTTTTGTTGGTGATGAATCCGCCAAGAAGTAGCTTTTATTTGGCCGCAGGCGCATTGCGTGGCACTGGGGCAGAAAATTGCGACTTCATCCGGCCGAACCACTGCACATATACTATTTTTTTTTTATTTTTTTTTCCATATAACATTCTAGAATGAAAAACACGTATATTTGGCAAAATCGTGCATAACGTGTCCGAAATTAAAAAGCTCTACATTTTAAATTTAGTCCACATTTATATGGAAAGAACATTTTTTCATTTCATTTTTTTAGTAAAGAATTATTTAGGTATAAATTGTTTTTTAATTAAAATTAAATGTATAGTATCAATTCTAGATCAAGTATTTTAATAGAAAATTTAACCCTATATAAAAAATCAATTGAAAAATTGAGATCTATAATAAATTATTTAAACAATGGTTAAACACAATTTTATTTTTAAATGTTTAAGTCTTAAAAAATTGCACAGTTGAGAAAAAAAAATTGAAATTTCTAGCTCTAAGTACAGTTTATGAAAAAATAACAATAATAAATTGTTTAAACGATATTTAAATAATTTTTTAAACTTTTATTTCTTAATTTTCAATTTCAATTTACAGAAAAGTGTAAATACCTTTTATTTTGTATTATTTTTATAGCATTTAATTCTATTGATAAAATTTTTGTATTAGGTATTAATTACCTTATTTTTTGACTTGTCTCAAGAAAGGACTGGCAATGTTTCAGTTTTGTTGAAGGAGTAACACTACTCTAGAGTCAGAAAAAGATACCTATAGTTTTGATGATTTGTTTTGTGAAAATGAAAAGTAGAGCAGGATTTCTTTTTGGAGGGTTTAATAAATACATATAGAAGTGTAGAAAAAAATTTTATCTAAAATTTATATCAAAATGACGGCCATAAATTTCATAGAAAAAATCGACAATTTTTTTCTTTACCACAACGGCCGAAAAGGCTTCTTGAAAACTTGAAGTCCTGGAACAGAAAACAAAGAAATTCTATAATCTATATAAACTTAAGAAGTACATAGGAGTTTTTTAATTGGATCTAAACTTTACTTTTTATAAACAATTAACTTTTTATTTTATTATTTTATTTTATTTGATTAATTTACTAAAAACAAGCACCATTTTTACAAAAATTGATATTAAAAAACTCCTGTGTACTTCTCAAGTTTATATTATATAGATTATAAAATTTCTTTGTTTTTTGTTCCAGAAGTTAAACTTTACAAGAAATCTTTCCGGCTGTTTTTGGTAAAGAAAAAAATAGTCGATTTTTTCTATGTATTTGTTTATTTATTTTTGTTTAAATTAACAGTATGTGAGTGTTAGAAGTTCAATATTAAGTTTGCGACCACTTTATTCTTAAAATATTGAATAAATTAATCTAGTTTTTCGTGAATAACTTTAAATTACAACGAGGAAGAGCACTATAGTACATAATTCGTAATTATTAAAGAATTAATTATTATAAATCACTTTAATATTATTAGTTGTACCGGTCACTTTTAACCTCACATTTTTTTAAATAAAAAAGTATTTTACAATAATAAACTTTTTAATTATCAAAACTTTAGCACCAGAGTGCCTTTTCTCATTATGTTTTAAAGTTTTTTACAAAAAACTAGCTTAACTTATTTAATGTTTTAAGATAAAAGTGATCGAAAAATTAGCATTGAATTTCTAAAAGTCACATGCTGTTAAAAAGTTCTTGTATTTTTACATTGTATAATTAATTAACACTTGTTTTGACAGACGTTCTATAATCAAAATTGCAGTCCTCTAACTATTTAAATTCGAAATATAGTGAATTTTAACTGATTTCACAGTTTAACATTCAGCTCCAGTTTCCTCTACAATAATCAATTTGTCAAATTAAAAATTTAATTTTACATTAATGTAAAAATTCTAATTTTGTTTGCTTCATTCCTTCTTAGCTTGAACTTGTTTTAAAATTATGAAAAATGAATAGGCCAGCCTTATAATCTGAAAATAAAAAAGAGAAAAAAGATGAGGGGTTTTTTTGTAAAATGTCATAATTTTATATTGTAATCTTTTGCGTGTTTGAAAACATATGTGAAATATGGGATTGATTCGTCAAGCGAGGACATTTTCAAACCACGTCGGTCTCTCTCACTCTCTCGCTTCAATTCGATTTAAAAAATTGCATTCCTGATACTTTCACGCCGCGTTAGATTATTGGATTTGTCTTGATGAATGGTGTTCGACTTTCCGAATTGATTGAATCGTCAACTGTCAAGCACTGCGACAGAACAAAATTTCACTTATGAATCAAAGACAAAATTGAATGGATAATATGAATTAATTTGAAGTTTTTTTTGTACCTTGGCAGTATTCAATTTAAATACTATAAAAATAATTAAATTATAAAATATTGTTGATTATTGTTATTTGAAAAATTAATTTTATTCTATTTCATATTTTTTAAACTATATCTTCTGCACTTTTACTTTATCATATATTTTCTTAGTTATAAATTTCAATAAAAAACCTTTTAAATAAATAAATAAATAAATAATTTAAATAAATGTTTTTACTACAAAGAATAATGTTTTTTACTCACAGTTGTAAAAAAGCTTTTTTAAATTTTACGAAATTTTTAATAATTTTTAAATCTATAATTTTTGTGAAAGTAGTCGGGAATGCAAAAATTTATTACAAAGGTAGACGCCTGTTAAATAAGTTTTAAAACTTGTTATTAAAAGTCAAATCGTGCAACCATTGTTTTGTGATTTTATATTCCAACATAACTCTCGGATGTAAACAAAAGTATATCTTTGCAATAAAATGAGTGATTAAAACGCCTTTGTATTTTGAAATAATGGAAATTTGCAATCTAGTCATTGACCTTTTTTTAAAACAAAGTTTATTCATGGTGTAAAAGACATTTTTAATTCAAAGTTTTTAGGGTTAAAAAGTATATGAAAGTTCTATTTGTTATTTTATATTTTTTTCATGTTTTCTATTTTTTTGTTGCTGTGTGACACGAAAAGTAATGAACAAATCATCTGAAAGCAAAAATCAAAATGGTTTCTTATTTTGTATTATATTGGCTTTCATCATTTTGAAAAAACGAATTTTTTTAAACAGTACTTTAATATCTACTTTTCAACCTTAAAAACTTTAAATTAGAAAAATCTCTTATACTATAAATAAACATTGTTTAAAAACAACGTGTTTTTTGGAGGAACCTGGCCTTAATAAAGTTTCTTAAAAAATTATTTGTACTACTAAAACAACTATTTTATTGAGAACTAGTTTTGAACAGAATTGATAACAAAAAAATGTATGGATTCAGTTATTAACATTTATTAGCTACAAATAAATAAAAGATTAATTTTCAGTCGCTTCCGGAAATATTTAAACAAGATTTCTGATTCTAATTTAGCTAAATTATAAGTATTTGAAGTGTCGAATTTGGTTTTATAAAAATAATTGTCATTTTAAAAGATTTTCTTTTTGAAATTTAAGAAAAATTCTTCATTTTTTAAAACAATTTTAGTACCTTTTTTCAGGAAACAAATTTTTTCGAGATTTCTAAATTAATTACCTACTTAAAATATTTCAAGGTTAAACACAAATTTAAAAACTGATTCTTATTCATTTTCCACTGGAGTTCAAATTTCGAAATACTTTCAATAAAGAATCTTTTGAAATTAAATTTATTTCTACAAATTGCAACTGTAATTCTTCAAAAATTCAATTATTTTTTAAGAATTTTCAAATAAAATTTTTAAAACTTTAAGAATTTTTAAAGAATTGAATTATTTAAATAAATTCATTTTGGAAAATTCATTAAATAATGTATTTTTAAAAATATAATTTAATAAAAAAAATAAGATTTGTTTTAACAAAATTTTACAAAATTTCCAATTAATAAATGTTTTTCCAGAACAAATTTTTACCGAATTTCCAAATTAAATCTAACAAACTTCAATCACTTTTGCAAAAATAAATATTTCAATTTGAAATGAAAGTATTAAAAAATTAATTATCGTTTCTTTAAAATAAGTTTAAGATAATTAAAAATCGTTTATTTTATAAATTATTTGAATTTTGAAAAAACATTAAAAATGACGATTTTTAAAAATATGTAAATAAAATACTCGGTTAAATGTCCAACACGGAAAAAAATAAAATCTCAAAGTGTGAAGAAAAATTCACTTTACAATTATTTTTAAATTTTATTTTCAATCAGGGTGGCGGAAAAATTTTATTTGTAAAATTCCCTGACTTTTTCCTGACAATTTTTTTATTTTCTCTGATTAACAAATTTTTGAATTATATAATATTCTACATTGTTGATTTAAATGTTTATAATGCTTTTTAAATTACAATTTTATTTATGAGGAAAAAAATAAGAGAATTAAAAATTGTTTATTTTCAAAATAATAAGATTTTAATAATAATAATTTTAGAGTTCTTTCGATCAAAATTCTCTGACTTTTAAAGAATTTTTAAAAATTCTCTGACTTTTCCCTGACTTTCAGTTTTTCACTGACTTGCGGATACCCTGCGGGAAACGAATATTCTTCTACAAAAAAGAGAAATTATTGTTTAGATTTTACAGTTTTTTAACTAAACGATAAATTTTAATCTTTCTTCTTTGATTGGAATTATTTTTCTCAAATTGAAACCAAAATTTATTCTAGAAACAAGATTTTAAAGTTGCTTTTTATTTTTTTAAAAGCAGCTTCAAATTGTTTAAAAAGTGACATTTTATAAAAAATGTGAAAGAGGAAATTCTTCTTAATTAGAAATGAAAAATTTAGTCTCCATATGTAAGAGGAAAAAATGATGCAAAAAAGAAGCTCTTCAGTTTTCTCAGTGTAAAAATACAGACTTATTGCTTTATCAATTTTATTAAATTCGAAACCAAAAAAATTTTTAAATATTTTCGGAATCGTCTGAAAATTAATTTTTAATTTATTTATTAACAACGAAATCAACAAATTTTTTAGTAATAGAAACTATTATTAAACAACATCGTTTTAGTAAAAAAAGATCTTTTCGCTAGACAACTTTTTAGTTGTGGAAACACTTTGAAGTCAGACTCTTAACGTCAGAAGTGATAGAGAAAATCTTTAGTCGCTGCCATGACGTTTACCTTTCTTTGAGGGACAACCATTTCTACATAAAAAAAATTTTGTTCTTATTTCTCTTCATATATATTTATTTGTTAACTAATAATAATTATGTGAAGTATTCTTTTTTTGTTGAAAGTGTCACGCGCT
The DNA here is from genome assembly GCA_032873175.1 of Leptopilina drosophilae. NCBI lineage: Eukaryota > Metazoa > Arthropoda > Insecta > Hymenoptera > Figitidae > Leptopilina > Leptopilina drosophilae. The sequence goes on from CM065483.1 coordinate 23,669,169, forward strand.
CTTACTACTTTAAAAAAAATAAAACAATATTTTCGTACCTCCTCTCACCTCATGAATATTTTAACAATTCTCTATAGAGAAAATGGCAGTGTTAATGACTCGGGCAGCCGATTATGTTGCAGCGTGAAATTTTATCGTCGTTGTGCTTTCGCATAAAGTAAACTATAGTGGCCTTAGAACGTTAACTTTTGTTCTATGAGTAGGGACGAAGCCATTAATTACCATTCTCATAGAGTCGCTCTGTATTGTCTTGGCAGAGCGTAGCTTTATTTTAGGCGCGAACACGATTACAAACACCCCTTTTCCCCCCTCTCATCCACCCCTTAAACCTTTTATTTTCTAAAGGGTATTTTTCATTATATTAACTCATTGCATTCCTATTTTTTGTTTTCATTGATATCAGAACATTTTTTTACTCTGTTAGTTATAATGTAATTGCCGTAATATTTTTTTATTTTATTAATATTAAAAAATTGTACTCTATTTTTATTTTATTGGCAGTTGAATAATGTAAATCTTTGCATTTTGTATCGATACAAGAGATATATAAAAGAAATTTTCTAACAATTTTTTTTATTAAATGTTACGTCCGTAACTTATTTCTAATATACTATACATTTACTTATAATAATTACGCGTCTATTCTCTTTTTGAATATTGAATCTTACCTATATATTGCAAGATATTATTATTGTCATTAAAATGCTTCTTATTGTATTAATACAGTCTCTACATATTATTCCATTATATTCAGTATTTTTATGGTCATTGTTATCATATATGTCGTACAACAAATTTATAAATTGTAACAAATACAAGAAAGAAGAATAATATATTTAGAATTATGTAAAAACCTTTGCCACAAACAATATTAACCATCAACAATAAAATCAGAATAACGATTAAGCATAATTTCAACAAAAACAAGGAAATCAACGAACGAGCAAGAAGTCACCTACTAAGTAACTTCCTCAGTCCCACTCAAGCATTGAATCAACCTGTGAGGAACAGCTAACCAAACCAGTGGCATATATCCCCACTTAAAATCCATGCGATGACACAAGTTTTCACGCATAAAATTGGAAAAACAATAATAAGGGATAACCATCTCTCCACAATTCCAGTAGCATCAAAGGCACTAAGCTTATAGGGGAAGTTTTATAAATAAAGAGTACTAGCTCTCTTACATTCAGAAAGTAATTTTTTAAATACCAACTTATAGTCATCAAACCAGCGAGTTAAACACATCGTCTACAAGTGCACTTAAGGTACATAGTTTAAAGTGAACTCCTAAGTGTTAAAAATCAACCCAAGTCTATCAACAAGTATTAATTTCCAAACAAACATAATTTAAATTGAATACAAGTATTTTTCCAAGTGTTTAAATTTTAAACGCATTTCGTTTTTAGACTTTTTCCCTGGTTCTAAAAATAAAACTTTAATAAATTCTCCAAAATATTATTTGGGAAATAGTTTTCAAGTTTCGATAAAATCTATATTGAAACAAAACATTCCAAATTTTGAACCATCAAAATTTGCTAACTGACAACAACCGTCTGGAAGGAAGCAAATATTTTCAAAATACAAAACACTATCTCATTAGTGTAAACATCAGTGATAAAATCCCACACTAAGCACAACTGTCGGAGGCCCCCTTGTGAAGGCCCCTCTCAAGATTGGATTAACAGATTATTATCACCAGCTCATTGATCACCAGTAATCGTTATTCTTAAAGTAAGATTGGTAAATTATAATTATATTCATTGTATTTTTCTCAATACTTTTCTTTCTTGTTGGTTTTTAAAACAATTATTCTCTCACAACATTTAGTAGGCTCATTGACTTATCCTCATCCCAAATTAGATTCAATTTATTTGAAACTAATTTAAAACGAGGAACGTTAGGTATATTTATAAAGGTTTCTCGTTTTAACGTAACATAAACAATAAAAAACTAAAAAAAATTAAGGCTCCCCATTTTGTGAAAACTTTTCAATTTTGATTCAATATGGACATTTTGAATGCTGAAACATTTAGAAAATTATACACTAGACTGCCAGTGTAATAAAACAAATTTTTTTGAAATGACATAAACAAAATAATAGAATATTGGAAATATCTTTATTATTTTCAATAATTAAATATTTTACCTTTGTTTATAAAAGAAAATAATCAAATAAAGATATTTGTATATAATTTAAATAGGTTTAACAACAATTGGCATTTTTTAAAACAATTTTATAAACAAAGTAGTATTTTGGCTTTTTTTGCCGATAGATTTTTTCACATTATTATCAACTTTTGTTATTTTAGTAACCTTTGAGAATCTCATTTTTACAGTTGACTAAATTTATGAATTGTTTAAACAAATTTAATTTACAAATGCATAATTAATGAATTTTTTGCTCAAAAACATTGGTTTTTTAATAAATTCATTAAAAAATAAAGTAATAAGTAATTAATTAAATAAAGTAGTAATTCAATATTACCAACAATAAGACATAAATATTTTCAAATTGTAAGTTCACTTTTGAAATTAAGTAGAATATATTTTTTATATAAATATTAATTAAAAAACAAAATTTTTCAAAGGCAAAGCATAATAAAAATATGAAAACATTTTAAAGAGTCGAAAATTATAACATGATGGACATCATTTTGCATAATAATTCAGGCATATATGTAAATATAATAAAATTGTTTAAAAAATTGCCAATTGTTAGTAAGATTTTAATTTTGTACAAATATTATTACTATCTTTTATAAACAGAGGTAGTACATTTCATTTTTAAGAAGGTTGAAAATATTTCCAATGTTCAATTATTTTGCTTATAAGATTGCAAAAAACTTTTCTATTCAACTGTCAGTTTAGTTTATAATTTTTTAAGTGTTTCTACACTTAAAATAGCCAAATGTTTAATTGAAGCTGAAAAGTTTTCACAAAATTGTGAGTCTCAAAAGGCAAAAATTTTTCTTTTTACTTTTTTATTATAAAATAAAAAATTTGTTAGCAACACTTGTGCTTTGACGTTTTTTTATACGTTTAGAACTTTATAAGTATGGGTGATTCTTCTGAAAGGCACCTATTTTTTTTCAAAAATTAAAAAAATTAATTTTTACATTTTCTGAATTTTTTTTTCATGGGTAGTTTTTAAATACGATTAAAGATAAAAATCTGAGTTGCGCAAAATTAATTGTTAAAAATAAGCCATCCAGCATCATTTTAATATTAAATGTTTTGAAGGTTAAATATACTGTAATCAATATTGGGGTTTTTGTAAAAAAATTTCTTTTAAAATTTGATTTCTTTAATTTATTAAACTTTTAACATTATTCATTTATAATTTTATGATTTGTGTATTTAATAATTTATTTTTAACTATTTTATCTTTTAGAAAACAACTAATTTATTTTTTTTTATATTGAACGGAAAAAAAATTGTAACGAATTTTTTAATTTATCATTTTAAGTTCAAAATTGATATTTTCTGTAAAAAAATTTTATTTTTAATTATAATTTTATTATTTATCTAACTTTCTACTTAATATATTATATTTTAAAAAATTAAAAATACTTTATTTTAAATAAAACGGATAAATTTTTTTAAAATTCAAGGGTTAGGTAATTGAAAATAATTATTAAAAACAAAACAATAACGCTTACTAAATATGAAAAAGGCTTCAGAGATGAATAGTTTGTCAAATAAAAAATTTACGTTTTTATTAAATTGAAAAATATTGAATCATAATTTAAGAAACTTTTTGGGCTACAATTTCAAATCTTTATATGGGTGATTCTTCTAAAAGGCACCTGTTTTTTTCCGAAAACTGAAAAAAAATAATTTTTACATTTTCTGAATTTTTTTGTCATGGGTAGGTTTTAAATACGTTTAAAGATACAAATCTGAGTTGCGCAAAATTAATTTTCAAAAATAAGCCTTCCAGCATCATTTTAATATTAAGTGCTTTGAAGGTTAAATATACTGTAATCAATATTGGGGTTTTTGTATAAAAATTCTTTTTAAACTTAATTTTTTTAATTTATTAAACTTTTAACATTATTCATTTATAATGAAATGAATTGTGTATTTAATAATTTATTTTTTAAAATTTATCTTTTCAAAAATAACTAATATATATTTTTTTATATTGAACAAAAAAATGTTAATGAATTTATTAATTTATCATTTTAAGTTCAAATTTGGTATTTTCTGTAAAAAAAAATTTTGTTAATTATAATTTTATTATTTATCTAACTTTCTACTTAATATATTATATTTTAAAAAATTAAAAATATTTTATTTTAAATAAAACGGAAAATTTTTTTATAATTCAAGGGTTAGGTAATTGAAAATAATTATTAAAAATAAAACAATAACGCTTACTAAATATGAAAAAGGCTTCGGAGATGAATAGTTTGTCAAATAAAAAATTCATGTTTTTATTAAATTTAAAAATATTGAAACATAATTTAACAAATTTTTTTGGCTACAACTTCAAATATGTATATATAAATTACGTGAAACTAAAAAACAGTTTAAAAATATGATGTTTTTAACTGAAAAACGAGGCTTCGGAGATGAATTTAAATTTTTACTCACATTGCCAGTAATTTTTAATTAATTATTTAAAAAATTTCTTTTATTTTATTTAAACTAAATATTAGTGAAAAATAAACGATAGATTCTAAGCTTCAACTTGATATATATTAAGACTATATTACAAAATTTTTAATTATATTAAAAAATAATTAAAAATATGTATCATATTTAACCAAAACCAAAAGACAAAATTAAATAATTTTTTTTACTAAGAAAACTTTTAAATTTTAAGATTACAAGATTATGTAAAGATAAATAATGTTTCGTAGATTATGGATAAATTTTTTTTTAAATTTATACTCAACAAAATATTAATAAAAAGTTAATGCAAATATTGAGTCTCACGTTGGAGACACGTGAAGTGGTCCCTTTCAGGAGAATCACCCATATATAGATTACGTATAATCAAAAAAGCAGTTTCAAAATATGATGTTTTTAACTGAAAAACGAGGCTTCGGAGATGAATTTGAATTTTTACTCCCATTGCTAGTAATTTTTAATAAATTATTTTAAAAATTTCTTTTGTTTTCTTTGAACTAAATGTAAGTGAAAAATAAACGGTTAAATCTAAGCTTCAATTTGATATATATTAAGACTATATTACAAAATTTTTAATTATATTAAAAAATAATTAAAAATATGTATCATATTTAACCAAAACCAAAAGACAAAATTAAATAAATTTTATTACTAAGAAAAACTTGAAATTTTAACATTATAAGATTACGTGAAGATAAATAATGTTTCGTAGATTATGGATAATTTTTTTTTGAAATTTATACTCAACAAAATACCAATAAAAAGTTAATACACATATTGAGTCTCACGTTGGAGACACGTGAAGTGGTTCCTGTCAGGAGAATCACCCATATACTTTATTTAAATTAAATGTAATTAGAAAATATTATTTACTTACTTTAAAAAACGTGTCGACTGATAAGAGAAAAAAGAATCCAACGTATAGTCTAACTGGAATTTGCATTCGTGACATAATAATACAAAGGGATTTTCGAAATTTTTTACTTGATACTGAGGGCCATGCACATTCATAAACAGCTTCCCTTAGTTCGTCTGTCTATGTAAAATGAAAAAGAGAAAAACTTTACTACTTTTCATCAACCTCATACCATCCATCCAATGGTCGTCATCGTGTGAATACGAGAATGTCAATTTCGATTTGTTCGATTATAGCACAATGCAAACAATCGGAAACTGTATTTTCCAAATATGTTCTTTGTATTGCTTAAACTAACTTTCGAGCATCAATTTGAAAACTGTTTTAATTTAATTTTCCATCTACATTTGATCCTGTTCAAGTTTTACTGCTGCAGAGTGAAATATTTTTGAATTTAGTAATTTGTTTTTGTTTCCAAAAACCAAACGCTTTTTCAAAGGAGACTATTTTTTGTAATCCTTTCGTGCCCATAGGGAAAACTCAGCGAGTAAATTTTGTTGAAATTTACTACTCGGGTGTTTTTGAGGTCACTCATTACGAATCTGAAGTTAGTTTTTCAAAATTCAAAATGGCGGACATTTTTTCAGAATTGCTCAGGTTTGCATTAAACTTGTTACTCGCGGGTTTTCGGGTTCGCTGATTACAAATCTAAAGTCCGATTTACTAAATTCAAAATGGAGACCCCAAAAACCCTGGATTAAAAAGTTATAAGCAAATTTTTTTTGGAAAAATTAAATTTCGCAATTTTTTTAATTAAAATTCTACCTATTGTTTATAATAATTATAATCGTTCTATGATTAGAAATGACCTTGACAAATTATAATTTTAAGGTAATTTGTAATAATTCATTTTGAAGAAATTAAATCTTTTGCACATCACTCCCTTTTTTTATTATATTTTAGAAATTCATACAAAATTTCAGCTTAATTTATCAAATATTTAAAGAGAAAAGTGGTTAAGAAATTACCATCGAGAACCTAACAATCTCATGCTGTTAATTGGTTTAAACGTATTAGAGTTATATTAAATTTTGTAAGTGATACCAGAGGCACGAAAGGGTTAAACATTTTTTAGCGAATATTTTTTCCAAAAGGTTAATGAGTAGAAAATTCGAATTTTCTACTAAATTGACAATAAGAATATTTATCAAAAAAAAATTTTTTCCTGAAAAATTGAGTTTACAATTTTTTTCAAATTTAGAAAAATAGTTCAGGTAATTTTGACTTTCTTTAAAATATCAAAAATAAGAAAAATTTAATGCATAAATAAAATCTACTTACTAAATTTATTAAAGTATAAAATGATTGAAGGAGAAGAATTAATAATATATAAAAAACAAAATTAACAAATTGACATTCTTCTATTAGTTGAAAAAATAATTAAAAGTGCTACCTTTACTGTAACGTCATTTGCCCTCCATGTGTATATAAATATTTGGAATGTCATACACATGCAGTATTGTATCATAACATAAAATTGCATCGTATTAGGAGAAATCTGTAAGCACAGAAACATAGAAAATTGTAGCTTTTGTTACAATTTGTATTTGCTTTGCAGTAAACATTGAAACCATTCAATTTATTTTATCTTGAAAAACAAATATATTTATACTTACGACTGTCATTTCGAAACATGTTACACAAATAATAATGCTACTTGCACATATCTGTATGACCATTCCAAATTGAAAAAAATGCCTTACATCATTAACGAAACTATACGCAAAATACATATTTAATGAATTCAATTTAATAAACTAAATTTTTATAAATTTAAATTTAAAAAAAATAAATTTATAAAAATTAAAAATTCTGATTTGTGATTAATTAAATTTACAATTATTGTTTTCAGAATTTTTTAATTCAAAGTACAATCAACTGTTTGAAACTGAAATATTTAATAAAAATACCTTCATATGTGATGAGAATGTAATACTAAATTATTCATTTAAAATTAAATAACAAATATATCAATTGAAATTTTTAATATAAATATAATTGATTTATTTTTTTATGTCTTAAAAATATTTTATTTTAATATTTCTTAAAACAAAAAAATGTTTAACAAAATTAAAATTTTTGGTTTGAAAATAAAATAACAATTGTTGATAATTTTATTCACCTTTCAACAGTTTTTTTTAGTTCTGATCATTTGTTTAAAAATTTTAGTAAACAAATAAAAAGTTATATTGAATGTGAATTAAAACTTATATTAAACTTTATTTCTGAAATTAAAATTTTTAGAAATTAATTTTTAAAACCTTTAACTCCAACTTATATTTTACTTAAAAAAACTTTTAAAACATCGATTATGGAAAACATTTTGAAAAAAATTTTTTTCTAAAACAATTTTTATAAATTTTTCTATTTCTATATAAAAAAAGGTTCACACAACACTAAAATTCTTAATATATTAAAATAGAAAAATGAAACTAAATTTAGGTTTAAATTTTTATTTAAATTAGATCTGAAATTATAACTTTTTAATAGAAAATTAACATTTCCAATTTAAAACGTTATTTTAATTAAAATAAATAAATAAGGCAAATATCTGACTTTAGCAAAAGAGTTAATTAAGATTTGTAGAAAAATACAATTTCTAAGTGTAAATTTCTAAAATAAATTATGAATTTTAAATATTTTCCTTTTTTGCATGAAACATATAATTTCCTGTATCATTATGAAAACTTAACTGACATTAATTTTTTTCAGTCTTTCGGAAAAAAATTTGTTTCTCAACAAAAAATTGAAATTTTCTATCAATTTCAACTTCCGAGAGATTTGTTATCATTAGAAAGAAATAAATTGTGCAGAAGGTATTTAAAAATTGTCCAATCGTTGCGAATATTTCGAGATTTCTAAAATGATACTTTTTTTTGTATTTTGTACCACATAAAAGTCTGTTTCCACTTACTCGAGAATTGCCTCGTAATGGAGGGTGCATTTGGCAATACGTTCGTTTAAAGTTTTCTCCAAGTAATATTCCTCGCAACTAAAAGTAGTATCCTCCAGTGAATTTGTGGTTTGCAAATAACTGTGACGTTCTCGTATCGTTTCACCGGGAGAAACTAAGTAAAATGTCAGATTGGAAATCCCACTCTCATGGTTTGAAGGTAATTTCTTATCAGGTGTTACCATTCCATTGGGAAATTCACAACTTGATTCTGATAAATTATCCTTGACATCAACGATGTTGTCCGTTAAATGTTTAAAATCACGCTTCAAAATTTCCAATTGCGCCACTGCCATGACAAAAAAATTTGTCGTCATCATATCAATCATTGAATCCATTGACGCTGTTGTCAATAATAATAAAGTTTGCGATGCATAAGTCAATCCATAAGTTGGATTTTCCGTCACATTAAACGGATACCATGCTGCAAACAGTAACACTTTATTCTGTAAAAATTAATATTTTTTAACATTTTTTCATTTTTGTTTAAAAAAAACTACTCAGGGATGCCACAAAAATTTAATTTTGTTTTTCCCTGATTTCCAGACGAAATTTTGCCATTTTCCCTGCCCCTAAGGAATATTTTGCGATTCAGCTTTAAAATTATTAGAAACTCAAAAAATATTCTATTTACATTTATTTACGAATTACCTTAATTGTAAAATTATTCAAAAACGCCAAGCAATTGGTAAAATTAAAATAACGAAACATAATAAAATATACAAAATGTAATAAAATAAGAAACTAAAGAAAGAATGAATTGAAGAAAAATAATGAAAATTAAAATAAAATTGTTTAAAGAATTCGTAAAAGAAGTCAAAGTATTACCTGACTACTGTCAACTAGAGGGAAAAGTATCCAACTCGCAACGGTTATCATTGATAGAACCATAAATGTCATGGAACTTGCCTTAGCAATATTCGTATATTCTTTCAACACTTCAAAATGTTCTTTTCGTGTTGGCGCAAATATTGGATCATGCAATCTTTTAAAAAATCCCTCCACTTTATCGCGACGAATTATAAATACAACAAGTTTTGCAACATAACCAACGCATGTCAGTGTGAAAAACGAACTCTCCACCATTTTTTGTACATCATTACGAGTGAGATAAATATTGATAAATTGCGTTGGTAACAGTACAACAATGTAAAACAATTGGAAGCAATAGCCGTACACATTGTAAATTAATCTGCAATAATCATTCCAAAAATTTTTTTGTTCCCGAGATGAAAAAAAATGTTTTTGAAATTTTTGTAAATATATATATAATTATAAAAAATATATCGAAAATAGATTTTTTTTAATAATTTGTTACAAAAATGAAAATTTTAGAATTTTTGCAGAAAAAAGGAAGTAGATTCGGGCTTAAAACGATACGTAACACTTTTTATATTTATAGAAACTTCTCTCTGAATTTGAATCAGTAAAATTGATAACAAATTTTCAGTAGTCATTTATTTTATTTCCTATTCTCTAGGAAAGTTTCCGGTAGTGAGAGCTACCGGAAATAACTAATTAAAATTATACAATTTATGTTCTCATTTATTATTATCATTGTTATATTATTAAAGTAATTAAGATCAAAATTAGTTCATTGTACCAAAACATTAATTATCATAGTATTTTTAATTTTTATGAATAAAGTCGGACTTATGTATATAAGTACATTGAGAAAACGATATATTTGATTTAAACATATATGTTGTTTAAAATAAAACTTAAAATATCTTTGCTATAAAGTCAAACATATTTAAGTTTAATTAAAACGTATCGTTTGTTTAATTTAAAGAAACAATATAACATATTTTATTGAAACATAAAATGTGATTTTAAATTATTTATTATCAACTTTTAAGTTTGAATCAAACATAAAATTTTTAAACATATATTTTGTTTAAATCAAAACAGAGCACGTGTTTGAATTAAATATAATTATTCAAACAAATAATATTTTTGAATCAAAGCAGTAGACATTTTCTATATATTGGGATTAAGCTTACAAAATAATTTTAACTAAACAAAATTTCTTAAAATTATTTTTCTATTTAAATTAAGTATATTGTTTCCTCTGTGTATACTTATAGTACAAACATTGGCTATTATTATGCTAATTTTTGTTATTTCTAAAAAATTAGAATTTCCTTAAAAATCGTGAGTAAAAATAAAGTATGATGAAAATTTTTTTAACCACATTTCTTAAAAATATTTAACATTTTCTGCAATAATTTTTGAATTTTTTGTAGAAATAATTAAAAAATATATAATTTTGATTAGCCAAACAAAATTTTTTAAACTAAACTTATTTTTTTATAGAAAAAACTGCATGATCTTAATTTGCAAATTATTATTTTTACATTATTACAAAATTAAGTATTTTTTTAAAGAAAAGAATTTGCATAATATCTCTATCTAAATAAACATTTTCCTAACAATATTTAAATTATTTATTAAAAATAAGGAAAATGTTTGCTAATTTTCTGTTTTGTAAGCGTTTATAATACTAAATAAATTTAGTTCTTTTTTCATATAAAAAAAATTAAACAATTTTTTGAATTAATTTCTAAAAAACTTAAAATTTTGTTAAAAATTGTGATTCAAAAAAGAAATTACACTAATTTTTTTCCAAAACGGAACTAAAAATGTTATGAAAATTTTTTTCGATTTTGTAACAAAATTCTTTTAAAATTTTCAATTTTTTCAATATTAAAAAAAAATTATATAAATTTTTAACTTTGTTTAAACAAAAAATACATTAGATTTAAAAAAAATAGTAATGAAGAATTAGAAACTATTTAATTTTTTAAAAATTTATTTCTAAAGAATTGAAGATGGTTTAAGAAGTTATAAAGGTGAAATATCAATTGTCCAAATTTATTTTTTTTTAAAGAAAAAGTAATTGGAATAAAATAGAAATTATACAAAATTATAATTTAATAATATAATTTGTAGTTTAATTGATAATTGTAATTGCCAAAATGGAAAATTAATATGAATCTGTCGAGCATTAAAAATCACTAATTATAAATTAATTTATAAAAAAAAATGATTTTGTAAAACATTATGCAAAACGATAAATAAATAATTAAATAGAGGAATAAAAAATTACACTACAAAAAACAACACAAATAATGAATAATTTATAAATATTAATAAACAAATAAACATTTACCAAATTACAATCTGAAAAAAGCGTTACTTTTTTAGCACAAATTTCAAGCTGGTACGTCAAATAGTGTTGAAAGAGTTTCGTTTTTTTTTCATTTCTAAATTTTGTAAAAATTCTTACTCACTTACTTTTTTCTGTATTATTTTCAAAAAGGAAAATTTCATCAACTTTTTTTTCGCTGAGAAACTATAAGTTTTAGTAAATAATTTTTTGCAGGGTTGCATTTGATAAACCTTAGCACTGGATGTTTCACCACGGACGGCCAAACGCCGAATAACTTGAATGTCTGAAGGTTCATACCAAACGCGTCTTCTGGTCTGTAGATTTCCATTTCTGATGAAACGAAATTTCCTTCCTAACTGCGAATAGTAGAAGAGAAGGGGTTGCCGTTGATGATACCTTATTATTGCGAAATGGAGAATTTTGAAATTGATTGATACTTAAAGTTGTGTATGGGAGGCGGAAACTATATTGTAGTTCCCGTTGGAAAATAATACGAACATGTATTAATGACATTCCCCCTTTCTCAATTGTTGTTTCCAGAAGGTCTTCACTATACTTATAATTTATCACCCCCTAAAATCGATTTGAAAATGTTTTCAAATGTCTCTTTGGTATCATATTGTATATCATCCGGTAACAACTGTTTTTCAAGCACAGTAATTGAGATATATATATACATATATGTATATTTCGTTTAACGCAAAGGGGTCATTTTCAGGTCATAAATTCTTGGAATTGTTTTCTCCTACAAATTTCACTGGAATTTATGTCAATTTAATCAATAACGGAATTTAATCGAAATTTTATCTCTTTTTCTAATATGACAACTTTGGTCAAATTTCGCCAAAAGGAATGAAAAAAAAACAATTTAAAGAAATCAATTGTAACAGTGATTCTATTTTTATCAATGTTTTTCTCATCAAATTTTAATTCCTTTTAACTAATTTTCACTAATTCAAAATTTAGAGAAATATTTTTTCAGGAACGATAATTAAAACCAGAAATACAATTCTATTATAACCGAAATAAAAAAGATTATTCTAAAAATTAGAGGTAAATTTATCTTCTTTTGGAATTGCGATATTATTTTAAAAGTAAGTTGTAAATGAGAGAGAAAGAGGAGGAGATAAGAATCACATCAAATACTATTGAACGCATCTTATAGGCTTAAGAAGGAGATTGTACTGTCAGCGAGAGATTATTTTACATTGTAACTATCACGAGTTGACAATTTTGATACATATTGGACGAATGATTCTCTAATTTCCGTTGATTTTAATTTTTTGTTCCATTGTTAGTTTAAAAAATTATACTTTTTAAACTTAATGAAATTTCTTTTTTTTTAAATAATATAATTTTTCGAAAAAATTGTATTTAAATTTTAAAAATTTTTAATTATTTGTATGATTTGTGTAGAAATTGCCAAAATACTTCTATTTACAACTTGAATGTAAGTTATTTTTTTATTAAATAATTGAAATATAGAGAGGGTCAATTAATTATTATTATTAACTATAATTATTGTCGTATTCATTCTGTCCAGTCTATCCACACCTGAAGTTAGTCATGATTATGCTTTTGTTTTTTTTTTAATATGTTTTGATAGATAATATTATTTTTCTTTATTTTTTCACTCTTACTTTTTAAATTTAATAATAAGTTTTATTTATTTATTTTTATTTTATTTTATTTATTTTTTTAGAAATATTATTTTTATTTTTCAAATAGTACAAAACTATTTTTATTAATCTAAAAAAATTATATTAATGTTATTTTTCAATATTTCTCTTCTTTTAAGAAAAATTAGCAGTTTGTAACAAATATTTTAGGACTAGGTAATTAATGTTTTCATTAAAAAAAAAATTAAAAAATAGTTGGAAAATTAAAATTAGAAAATATTTTGCACATTTTCTGCTTCTCAAAGACAATTTATAAAAAAATTACAAGTTTTAAGTAGCAAAAAAAATTATAAATCAAATTTCGTTTAAGAAATTTGATATTTATTTTGGAAAAATATTTACAGAACTTCTGTTTATTAAAAACTATATTATCGAAATAATAATAAGAAATAAATAAATAAAACAATTTTTATTTTATAAAACAATTTTTGGATACCCCCATTTTCTAATAATATTTTCAGTTATTTTCAAATAATTTAAATATATTACGATTATTCTTATTCTGACTTTTGGAAAGAAATATTTTTATTTTATTATTTGTTTTGCTTGAGAAATTTATTGAAAAGTTGATTTTTTCAGTTTAAAAAATGTAAATTTTCCAGGATTTTAAAATAACATTTATTTTTTACCACTTTAATAATACGAAATAATTGATTTCTTTTGACGATTTTTAATAACATTTTTAAGAAGAAAGAAATTTATAACAAATTTGTAAATAATAGAATTCATATGAAATTGAGGAAAACTTTTGAAAATAATTGAATTTTTGCAATGAATTTTATTGAAATTTTTTTAAATAATTGAATTTTGACAAAAATTTTGTTAACAATTTTTAAAATAATAAATTGAAATTTTGACGAGAATATTAAAAAAAAAAATTGAATACAATTGAGTGTTTGCAATCATTTATCATTTTTTAAAAATTTAATCCTTTTTAGTGTTTTAAGTAAAATTTATTCATAAATCCATTATTGTTTTTAATAATGATTGAAATGTATATTAAAAAATGTAACAAGTTTTATAAAATTCCAATTAAATTAAAAACCAAAATTTTACAAAATTTAATTATTTTTTGAATTTTGAAATAAAAAATTTACGGATAAAAATCTGTAAAGTTTAATTGTTGTTAAAAGTAAGAAAAGTTTGAAATAAATAAAATCTTTTCAATGATGAGAATGATGAGAAACATTCAGAATTTTCTTACGATTTTTCGAAATTGAATATTGCTATAGTACTTTTGACAAAATTTTCTGACTTTTTCCTGACTTTCCTGAATATATTTAGAAAAATAGTGATTTTAAAATTATATTCCATTGAATGAGACTGAAGTTCCCAACATATACGTCAAGAAGATGAGATAAAAACTTCAATTTTTTTAGTAACATTCGACTACCCAATTTGACTGGAAATCTGTTTAGGATGTAATAAAAAAACAATTAAGTTTTTTTTATCAAAAATCATTTGCATCTTAATCTTAAAAAAAATCTTTTCTCTTTTTGCGTCAATGAAAATATTAGTGACTTCAGTGTTATTATTTTTTAGAGCTTTATAGTTTTAATAAAATAGTAAACATTATCTTTATAAACACAGAGAAAGGTGTCGTCCACATAACTATTAAAATAAAAATAAGGATACTTCAGCTTAATGGAATAATTGATATGATTTATGGTGACAAGAATGACCTGAAGCATCAAGGAACGTATAGTTAAGTAAGTTAAGTGGTTAGATTATCGACTTACGAATATTAGAGTCAACAACAACTCCCAACGTATGAGGATTTTTTCTGTGTTAATATACAGGAATGAAGTATTATAGATTATATGATAACAAAAGAGTAGGTATAAAAGATGAACAAATAAACTTTAATAATAATAAATAAGAATAAATAATTTTTTTAAAGTAGTTGGTAATTTTAATTGGTAAAAGGCTAAACCGAGGGCTAAACAGATTCTGCTAGGACAAAAAGTAGGTCAGGACAGGACTAAATTAATAATACCTTGTTTCTATTAATAATTTTATCTACTAAGCATTTAATGATACGTTACATTTATTTAAGAAGACTTTTATGACTATCACTTCCCCTAATGGCTAAATTGTTTCAAAAGAATGTAGAAACTGTAGGCCATTTTTATTACCTAAAATGTTAAGTAAAATTTTTACATTAAATTTTTTTTATTACTTTCTTAAAAATAAATGAGAATAGTAATATTTACTTTTAAAAATGTATCCACTGACAAGACAAAAAATTTACCAACCACAAGTCTGACAGGGATGTGTAAGGGAGACATAATTATGCAAAGCGACTTTCTGAATTTCACATTTGGTACTGATATCCATGTACATTCGTAAACAGCATCTTTCAGCTCAGCAGCCTGAATTTCAAATATTTTATTTATTTCAATAATCCTCATTTTTTTGTTAATTATAAAAATTATTTATTTTTATGCTTATATTTTTTTTAGCTTAAACATACTTTTTAGCTTTTCGTTATAAAATTATTTTTTATTATTGAATTACTTCTTTCTTAACTTAGAAACATTTTTATGGGGAAAAATTTATTTTTTCGTTACAAAAAAATTAAACTTTTTTTATATGATAGTCCAATATTAAAAATTAAAAACACACCTTTATTGTAAATTCATGGCCCCGATAACAATAGAGAAATATTTCTATCAATATACACATTTGATACTGTATAATGACCCAAAATTTTACAGATGTCGGTGAGAACTGGAAAATTAAAATAAAAAGTAAACTAAAGTGTTTATTGTTATGGAAAAGAATTGTTACGTTAAAAAACTGACCAATGTCATTTCATAAATTGAAGTGCAAAGAACAATGCTGCTGGCACACATTTGACTTACGATTCCAATTTCAAAGAAATTTGTAACGTCATTAACGTATCTAAATTAAATTTAACTGTTTTATTATTAAATATATTGTTCTCTTACTTATAGTCTTAAAAATAACTACAGACAAATCTTTCAAAATTATATTTTTGAATAATTGTTTTACAATAATAAAATTTAAAAAATACATGTATTTTTTTCAAATTTTTAATTAAAAATTTGACTACAATTTTTGAAAATATTTGAAGAATTTCAATTGCAATCTTTGAAAATGATTAAATTTATTCTAATTATACACGGAATAACTTTTTTCAAGAGTTTTTACGAAATTTATTCAAGAACTCAGGATATGGGAAAAAACAAGAAATTATACAGAATCGCAAATTGAGATATTATTTTAATAATTTGAAGCATAAATTTTTCTAGTCAATGAATTTAATAATCAAGAACAGTTTAGGAGGTTTTCAGGGTTGCTGATTAAGAATCTAAAGTCGAATTTCTCATATTTTCAAAATTCAAAATGGCGGATCCAATATGGCGGACGAATTTTTTAAAATTGCTCAAATTCACTTGAAATTTCATACTCGGGATGTTTGGGGTCACTGATCATGAATAAGAAGTCAGATTTTCAGAATTCAAAATGGCGGATCCAATATGGCGGACGAATTTTTTTAAATTTCGCAAGTTCACTTGAAATTTTAAAAACTAAGTTCGCTATATTGGATCTACAATTTTGAATTTTAAAAGTATGACTTCATAGTCGTAATCAGCAACCCAAAAAACCCCCAAAGTAAAAAATTTTAGTTGAATTTTAGCAATTTTAAAAAATAATACCACCATATTGAAACCGCCATTTTGAATTTTTAAAAATTGACCATTTCATACTGTTGGTTAGACACAATTACATTTATTGTAAAAAAAGTAATTTTTTTAAGTTTGTTTATCTTTAAGAATTCCTGAACTGGTTTTAGAATAGAAAAATGTGTAATTAAAGAAAGAAAAGTTCCTGAGAACGAAAATTTACTAATGTTCTATAAAATTTTTAACTTTTCTTGTAAAATTTCCTGAGTCTTGTAACTATCCTTGCCCCAATACAGGGTCAGTATAATTCTTTAAAATATATCTTAATAACTTTTAGAAAACCAGAAATAATTACAATTTTTATAAAGAATGGAATTTTTGTTTTTTATTAAAAACAATTGATTTAGAGATGAAATTTAGTTAAAAATTGTAGAAAATAATTGAATTTTAGAAGGATTTTGTTGTAATTTTTAAAATTATTAAATTTCAAAAGTTTTTAAATTGAAATACTTTGAATGGAAAAACAAATAACTATTTAAATATTTATTTGACAAAATTAACCGCAACACTGAATTAAATAAACTACTTTTTAGACTCTTTTTCAATTTTAATCCACTAAAGACTTTTTCACGCCTTAAAGTAGATCGAAAGCTTGTAATTACGGTAATTTATGAAAACAAAAAAAAATTTTCAATGTTCCAATAGGTATTAATATTTATAAAAAAAGAAATTACTTGATTATTTCTTTATAGTGTTCGGCGCACCTGATGATACGTTTGTTCAGTAATTTATCTAATGCATCACTGTTTTCAATTAAATTTCCAGTTTGAAAATGATTTGGAGATATTGTCTCATTTGATATCAAATCAAATGATTGTTCTTTTTGTTGTAAAAATTTTTTAGAAGTTTTGTCTAAAGTTTTTTGACAAGTCTCATTGAAAATTTCTTCAGAAGTTATTTCTTCTTGAGGTGTTAAAAATTCTCCATTTTTAACAGCAATATTTGTCAATTGTTTAAAGTCGATTTTAAGAATTTCTATTTGTCCCATCATGAGTACATAAAAATTTGTTATCATTGTGTCCATCATTGAATTCACACAAGCTGTATTTATGAGCAGAAATGCTTGCGATGAATAGGTATAGCTGAAAATTGGATTTACTGACGTGTTGAACGGGTACCACGCTGCGAGTAATAATTCTTTTTTCTAAAACAAACAAAAAAATTGTATAAGCAATATGAAGCTAAAAACAATTAATTAATTTATTTTTTTTAATTAAATTTTTTGAAAATTTAATTATGGTATTAAATTAAAAAAATATTCAACTTTAAAATTAAATTGGAGCTGATAATTAACTGGGTTCCAGTTTTAGCTTCATATAAAAAATGTTTGAAATTAAAAATTTTTGTATCATAATATTATCACAAAGGAAAATTACTAAAATAATAGTTTTCTAACATTATTAAAAAATTCAAATTATGTGAAATTATTAAAAGCTCAAGTTTGTTCAAAATTATTAAAATGTTCAATGTTTTAACGATCTTACAAAAATATTTTTTTTTCATTTAAAAATTATTTCTTAACTTTTTTAAATTTCTACGTTGGAAAATTATTGAATTTCACCTTACTAGCTTGCATTAAAGGTGTAATTGCCCAAATTGTCGCAGTAATTGAACACATTGTAATAAATACTAAACTCGTTGTTTTCGCAATTTGTACATATTTCTGAAATATGAAAAATTGTTCCTTCTTTCGTGGAATGAAATTTGTTGAATGTAATTTTCTGATGAATTCCTTTATTCTATTACCTCGTAAAATAATTAATAATATTTTTGGTAAATATGCCATGCAAGTTAATGTGACGTACGATGAATCGATTAAATTTTCAAAATTTGAACGAACAATATATAAATTCATTATCTGTGGCAGTAGTACCGAGATGTAAAATATTTGAAGACAATAGCCATAAACATTGTAAATAAATCTGAAAAATATTCGAAAATATTTATTATATTATATTATTATCTTATGTTATACTACACTATAACTACACTATAAAATATACATTTTTAAAAATACTTTAATTTTTAGAGAATAGAAATAAAAAAGAAAAACAGTAAAGAAAACTGCAGAGGGAAAGAAGAAGAAAAAAATCTGTGCTTAGAATTTTGAAGAGATTTTCATTTTCTGAATGAATGGTGAACCTAAGAAAGGAATGTTTGACTTCATAAGGCCAGGCGCCGAACAATGTCAGTATTTTTAAACAGAAATAAAATGCGTCTTCTGGTTTATGTTTTTTCATCTTTTGTTTTGTAATAAATTGTCACTTTGCTGTGTTACACTTCAGCCACGAAAGAACATTCTTTATGTGCGAAAGTAATCAAAGGGAATTTTCCATAATTGGCATGCGAAGACATATTCATATATTGTCTATCTATATCGTAAAATGTTACGAACCTGTGGTGACGTCCCTTTTCATCAAAGACTCTAGTTTCATCGGAGCTTCCTCTATAATTTATCCACCGTTTAGTCGACCGGAAAATCTAATTTCGAAACCTGTTTCCAGCCCCCTTTATCCTTACCGAAAGCCATAGTTATTCCTATATACTCGGAAAGCATTATTTTTATATATACATATTTTATTTGCGCAAAAATACTCAGTTTCATTCTTGGCTTGTGAGAAAGAAGATTGTCGAATTTACACGAAAATATTTTTTAAATTGTGTCCACCGAGACAAATTTACAGTTTAAAAGTGAAATATGTAAAATAGAAAATAAAATACTCAATGAAATATAAGAATATTGATAGAAATTTAAATAATATGCGATTAATCAATAATTTGTATTTATTTTTCATTCAAAAACAAAATAAAATTTTCAATTTTACTCATAATTTTCAGTGAATTTACCCTGCAGTAATAATATAATGTTTTAAAAACAAATTTAGCACACGCAATAGGTTGAAGTAAATTGAAAATAAAAATATGAAACAAGTAATTACAACATATTTAAAATCAGTCATACGCACATTGATAAAAAACACTATCCAACAAAATTCAATTTTTTGTCGCACACAAATAAAAATATTTTTGGAAACTAGAACAAAAAAAATACCTGTGTCTGGCCAAGATAATTTTTAAAAGTTATTAATTTTTCATAAAATTTGGGTTTTTCGGTCGCTGATTATAAGTCTGATACCAGATTTCCAAGATTCCAAATGGAGGATCCAATATGAAAAAAAAGTTTTATTAGCAATTTCGTGAAATGAAAATTTTTGTACCCGGTTGTGGGCACCCTTGAACAATCCGCTAAAAATTAAAATTATACTAAAGGAAACCAACACTAATAAAGAAGAAATGAATGTTTCTTTAGTTTAAAACACTTTGAAGGCATAAATAACAAAAATGATGACATGTTTTCATACTATACTCATCGCTAACAGAAGCAGAATGCTTGCATCTGATGTAGCTGGCACGCATATCATAACGTACTTCTAATGCACTGAATGACTGCATTTATTGCATTTATTGGAGTTTGTGGATGTCGATTTCCTTGGCAGAAAGTTTAAACAGATGAGACAATAGTCCACATCATCGTCAGATGGTAGAGCCTCCTTAACATAAAGGTGCCCATAACCGGGAATGACATTCATTTGTTAAAAAGACCAACACATTATGTGATTCAGGATTTTGATTAAACGAGATAGTAAATATCACAGAATGTAATGACATCACTGAACAAAAGTAAAACTATTTTTTTAACGAATCCATAGTCATTTAACGCTCTTTGAAAACCTTAAAAATTATTTTTTTTATTCATTTAATGCAAATTTTCTTTATTATGCTCACATCTGTTACACAAATGCATATATTTGTTTCTTTATAAATACAAAAACTGCGTATTATAGACAAACACGACTTGCAATACTCAGATCAGTAACGTCTGCTTGCCATCGAAGTTTAAGTAGAGGTTCCCACAATAGTCGCACTTTCCCTACAGATCAAAATGAAATTGGAAAATTTAATTGTTTGATTATTCTTTTGTTCATTGTAATTAAATATTTTAAACTTGTTTTAAACAATTTTTAAAATAAAAACTATAAGTGACTGAGTAATATTCGTAATAAGCGATCGTAGAAATATCAAGTTATAGCAATCGTATTAATATATTTAAAATGTATCTTATTACTTTTCATTTAATGCTTTGTACTTTCAATATAACGAAACGTAAATTCAAAATGGCAAAAATAAACATTTTTTAATAACACTAAGAGAAATAGATGTTACGGGATAATATATAGATTGTACCAGGTACCACATTTGATGCTACATAATAATAGCCATAATCATAATAATAGTAAAATCTACTTTTTAACATCAAAATCCTACCATCTATTTTTCTCAGTCAAACATTGTAGTCAGAAATTGAAAATACGTTTTATGTCACTTTGTATCGAAGTGTTTGAGGTCGCTGTTTCCAAATCTGGGATCAAATTTTTAAAAAC
The DNA here is from genome assembly GCA_032873175.1 of Leptopilina drosophilae. Lineage (NCBI taxonomy): Eukaryota > Metazoa > Arthropoda > Insecta > Hymenoptera > Figitidae > Leptopilina > Leptopilina drosophilae. The sequence continues at coordinate 23,690,679 of CM065483.1, forward strand.
AAAAATGGTGGATCCAATATGGCGGATGAGTTTCTTAAAAATTGACAAAAATATATTTCAAACTCTACTAGAAGGTTTTTGGAGCCGTTGATTACGAATGTGTCAATAGATTTCGAAAATTCAAAATGTAGATTTATTTTGACGAAGAGAAAATTTAAATTATTTATATTTTTCTTTTATTTTTAATCATAATAAAACGAAAAACAACCCTTAAGTGATATTTTTTACAAATTCTGGAATTTTTTTAAATTGATCATCTCCTCATGCTTTGTCTTAATAGTTTTGTATCTTTAAATAGCCTTTCGCAGTTATTTAATGTAAATTTATTTTTTTGTTACAGGTAAGCTTTGATTGCATTTTGAATTTTTAAACGAATGGAAGAGAAACAAATGTTTTCAATATTGAAGGTAAATAAATGATATTTTTAAATTATTTATTTTCTTTCGCATTATGAATTTTAATACAAGGTGTGACAAAATCAAAGAACTTTTGGTCTAAAGCAATTAAAGAGATAAAACTTTTTGAATGTTATGTTTTACAAACCCTTCTGATTATAGGAAAACTAATAATAAATTCAATGTTTGTAAAAATTTGTGCTTTTATTACTAGGAAGTTTTTGGGGTCTCTGATTACGAATCTTGCATTGGATTTTCAATATTCAAAATGGTGAATCCAATATAGAGTCAAAAAAGTGTAAAAACTAAATAGATTTGCTTGAAACTGTTTACAAGCTTATCAGATTTACTCGATACTTATTATTCGGAAGTTTTTGGAGTCACTGAATACGAATCTAGCATAAAATTTTCAAAATTCAGAATGTTGGATCCAATATGCAGGACTAAATTAAAATTTTTTGTTGAATTTGCATAAAATTTATTTTATTTTTTCTAGAAAAAAAATCTTTTTGTCTAACATATTGCATCTACTGCTTTGAATTTTGAAAATCTAATATCCGATTCGTAATTAGAAACCTCAAGAACCTCCGAGTAAAGAATTTAAGGCAAATTTAACATTTTTTAAATTTAATCCGCCATATTGGATCATAGGTAACAAGTTACCCAGCAAACACGAATATGTAATGGCGATATATGTGTTACATAACACGTTCTAACTCGTTCTGTCACGAGCTTGTAGCATGTTACAAGCAGATTATGATAAATGTCAGCTTTGATCGCTATTACAAATATATAAGAGATACACAGAAAGTGTAGCACTTTATTTTAATTTTACATAAATAATTTGAATTAAATAAAAAAAGTATTCCTAATTCACTTGGAAATATTGCTACCTAAGTAGACTTTCAGGACTTAAACCCTTGACCATCTGTGCTCAACCGTATTGGGAGGCGCCTAGCGCGCTCGACCAAGGAATTTATGCAGGGCGAATAGGTTAAAAATTCTAAATCAAGTTTAATGTGATTTTTTTTGTTTTTTAGGACAAACAAAGAGATACTTTTTTTTGGTTTGAAGAAAAATTTTTTTCGCAGATTTATGAGTATTTGAAAATTTTAAGGCTCATAGTGATTTTAGAGCTGAACAGCTTAATGAAATAATTAAATTTTCTTTACATCAATTTATTTTACGTAAAATGTAGAACTATTATCATCGCCTATTTGTTTTTACGTGCAGTACCTCCGCATACGCGTATTTCATTACACGGACCGCCTACGATCATAACAGGGTTGAGATACGCTCAACCAGCGCCAACAACTCATGTGAGTTCTCTACCGATCCGCAGTGGTTCCCCGACTCCCCACCGAAGTGACAAGTCAGAGAATCTCCGTGGCCCCTCGGTTTGGGGCGGGACCTTTCTAATTCCTAGTGGCTCTGCAGTGCCACCACCCGAGTTGAGACTGTAACTCACACAGCGAAGCACGGAAAAAGGCTTCTCGCTCGGCATCATGAGCTTTCAACCACTGACAAAAGGGGAATGGAAAAACGCATCTGTAAGCACGGAATCTTTTACTTCCCATAAAGGAAGCAAGATAGACAATGCCCAGATTGCAGAAGATGGGTGCCAACGAATTGGAGGATCAGTTAGTTGCAGTCGCCCTGACCATGATAGCTCCCATTAAAATGGGAGCTAGCATGGGCAGTCCTTGTGCACTACCAGCGGGGACCACGCGGAGGTTCTGCTCCCAGACCGAAGTCTCACCCCAAAAAAAATCCCACCACCAAAGGTCCCAAAGCAAAGCAATTTATTCACACTCAAACACACCTTAGCTATTAGCAATCACCCAAGCACTCGTGCTGAAAGCACGATCAGCAAATTCACCCATGCATTCATACGATTCCCTGCTTCCCACCACCCCACTTACATCCCAACCACCACCACCAATTACATTCATGCTATCAAGATCCCGGAATCTTGCATACATATCACACTCACACAACACATGCAACCAAGTCTAACTGGCATTGCCACAAGGACAGGCCGGGGAGTCAGAAAGTTTTCTCTTGAAGAGAAAAGCATTAAGACTCTCATGTCCCGTCAACAAATAGCACGCCTTAAGACCCGGATCAAACTTTCTACATCTACCCACAAATGTCACATCCCTTATCCATGCATAAGTAACCCGCCCTTTAGCACAAGTATCCCACCTTTCTTGCCACCTTTCATGCGCTTTATCTACCGCTAGTTTTTTAGCTTCGATAACATTTAATCCCTCCACCTCATTATCCGCAACTAAATCTAAAACATTCATACTCAAATTCTTTCTAACCTTATACCAATTCGCTCTCTTCTTACACTCTAAGTCCCACGGAAGCGATCTATATATCACCTGCATCGCCTCCGTGGAAACCGTCCTGCATACCCGCGTACACGTATACAACCCGACGCGCTGACACCGATTTAATTCCACGCACACAATTTTCAATTTTAGCAATTCATACCAGGCGGACGCCGCGTACATTACCGTGGGCACGAGCATTCCATTCATTACCGTTTTCATTACGCCCCTTTTTAATCCCCAATCCTTTCTTAAGACCCGACGCAAACTTCCGACCACCCCGTTCACCTTTTGACGCATTCTGTCGACATGCGGTCTAAACTTCACGGCGATACCCACCAGAACCCCCAAGTATTCGAAACTCTTGACAAACTTGAGGGTCCTTACGTGGTCTTCACTCAACTCAACATGCACACGTCTATTCTTCATTTTAACCCCCCTTTTAAAACCATACATACCGTTTTCTTATCGTTAACATCCACACCGACTTTTTCACCCCATTCATAAGTAGGTTTCATAACCTCGCTCGCTCTACCTTCCACCGCGTTCCTCGTCTTGCCCGTAGCAATTACGACCAAGTCGTCTGCAAACACGATCACTCTAATACCCATGCTTTCTAAGAGATTTAAGAGTTCATTCATTCCTGGGTTCCACACGGATGGACCCTTGTAGGCAACCTCGCTCGCAAACTCACGCTACTTCATCCATCCCATTTGTCATACTCGCGGATCTATCTTTAAAATAGCTTTCCCATAACCTTAAATCTTCATTCACGCATCCCGCTTCGTCCTTTAATTTCTCTAGGGCAACATCCCAGAGAACATGGCTGAAGGCCCCCCTGAAATCTACAAATATCCCGACCACATACTTACTTTCCGATTCATCCACTATTTCTTTTAATTTATCCCACGCGTTCTCGGTACATTTTCCCTTCCTAAAACCGTATTGACATTCATTCCATTTACCCTCCATCGCGACCAACATCCTCTCAACCATCATTCTCTCCAAGATCTTACCCATACCACTTAGCAGATTAATAGGTCTGTAAGATTCTGAATCAGACTTTGGTTTGCTACCATTCTTTAACAGCGCCACCACCCTCGCCCTTTTCCACTCCACCGGGAAGTGGCCTTCATTTAAACACGAATCATACATACTTTTCATATACCCAGGCAGAGTACAGTGAATATGTCTTAACATTAAATTTGTAATACCGCCGAAACCCGGTGACTTTCCCATTTTCATCTTTTTGACTGCCCCCCTTAACCTGTATCGCTTTCCTCTAGCAGACATTTGATTCGTCCGCGCGAGGAAAGAAATCATCCATTAACAAATTCGCACTCTCTTCCCATATTCGCGTAATACGTCCATTCTTCGTTAGACCCGCCAAACCGTATCTATCCAATTTCCCCATGCACAACTTGTAGACCCGGTTCCACGGATTACGCGACCCTTCCTTACTCACGAATTTCTGCCAGTCCGTTTCTTTCGCGTCCCTCATCATTCTCTTATATTCTTTCATGCAAGCTTTCCATTCTTTCCACCTATGTGTTCTTTTTTTCATTCTGATACCGTTTTCTCTTTTTACCGACCTCCCTTCGTTGTTTATCGAGTTCCGTGTTCCAATATAAAACTTTATTTTTGTTTCGCCGGACACACTTTTTCATACACTCGTTATTCGCGGTTTAGATCTATTCATACATTTTATTAACTTTGTCACCAGCCCCAAGTTCTAGGTACCTATCGTACTCAAAAGTTGAGGCATAGGACTCCAGTAAAAACCTATATCTTTCCCATTCACACTTCTTATCATTCCACCGTTTTAATTCGACCGATTGCGATTCGACCACCGGCGCGTTAACAATCAGTCTGATTTTAATTATATTATGGTCGCTTAAACCCTCTCTATCCAAAACCTCCCATTCAAAGGTACATTCTTCCCCTTTGTAATGAGATACATCTATGTCGCTCTCACCCCTCGGCCCAATAAAGTTATAGATAGACGAAGGCTCGTTCAATACAGATACATCCCTCCACAAAATCCAATCAGTCAGTCTTTCACCCCTATCCAACGTTCTCCAACTCCGACCCGAGGCTTTACTATGCCATAGATCGGAGGAAGCGTTGGCATCCATACCAATTAAAACGCGTTTTCCTTGAAGCATGCGAAGCACTACATTAAGGTAATTAATACATTCATTCATATCCCCGTTTGGTCTGCAATATAAGGAAACAAAATAAGCTTCACCAATTTGTCCCTTCACCCACACACATACACCGTCCCTTAACTTACCTTCTTCCAGAACCATGCATTCGTAATCTACGTCGAACACGGCAACGCATGCCTTGCCCGACTCGCTCGCGAACACTCTCGGACCCGAGGATAAACCACACACTCTACCGAAGTTAAAGTATGGTTCTTGAAGAAGGCATACTTGTATGCCCTCCACAAGAACATACCTCAACAAATCACTCATAACACCAGACGCACCATTGCAGTTAAGCTGCAAAACACTCATACTCGACATAATGGAATTCGCGAAAGGGACTTTATCCATTATTGCACCGTACGCGAAGCACATTCAGTCTCCACACATACTCAGGACACTCCCGCGAGAGGGCGTTATGCCCTACCGATGGAAGACCCCTTGCGCGACAGTTGCTGCAACTTTCCGATGATTTGCAGGCCGCCGCCACATGTCTGCTTTTTCCGCACTTAAAGCATAACCTTTCGTTCTTACACTTACTCACCCTATGACCTATGAGTCATCTCGTTCGAAACATCAAATATTAATACCCGCGGCATTCAGACCTGACACACTTTTACACTCCTTCACTTTTTCCGCCATTTCACACATGACACCAACACTTTCGGAGACTTTGGTGGCGCACGCCTTCTTTCCTCTCTCCATGAGTCTGCCCCGCAGCATCGCATTTTCCATGGACACCTTTCGGACCAGCTCCTCCAACATCCTGACCTCCTTCATAAATGCCTCCGATTCTTCATAAGCAACGTCCTCGCAGTCGCCCAGCACATCCCTAACGTTATTAACAATCACACTCGCATCCTTCATGACACTCAACACATCAATAACACCAACACGCACACATTCATCCTCCATATCCACATCTATTCTTTCTGCCGCAGCAGGTACTTTACCCTTCTGCTTCTCCTTCGGCTCCTTCTCGTCCTTCCTCTCGTTCCGCTCCTGCTCGATCCTCTCCTCCTCGATCCGCTCCTTCTCCTTCTGCTCCCACTCGATTCTTTCTATCTTAGTTCTCTCACTCCAATCTCTCCTGTTCTTTCGCTTCGTTCTTCCTTTTTATCTCCTTCTTCAATTTTGCAGCAACAGCCTTCTTCCTACTAGAAGGCTTCTGCCACCCTTAAACATCATCAGAGACCTCCGCTTTCTCTCCTTTCTTCTTCCGAATCGGAGAGCGAGAGTGCGATTTTCCACCCGAGGAAGAAACACTTTCCCTCTCCCATACCACGTCTTCCCGCGACGAGCAAACGCACACCTTTCTATAACACTCCCCACATCCACTCCCTTTATTTTCCAAGGCTACTTTTTTAAAAGACATAAACATCTGGTCCGAACCCCTCACCCATCAGACAGTGTTGAAATGCCAGTATACAGAATGCATCACAGATCCGGCTTAAAAAGAAATAAAAACAAAATAAATGAGGATGAAATGAAATAAAATGAAGATGAAAAGCCAAACCTGCAACACACACCATCCACCGACCACCGCCCTTTAGTGAGGGAAGAAAAAATTCAAAAAGTTTAAAAGCAATACACAGCATTCGTGCTTAATATTGGTACCCCCAATCATGCATCCCATCACCACACGGCTCAAGCTTAGGATTAGGGAGGGCCTTATAGAGGGCCCTCATTCTCTTAGCCGGGCGATAAAGCCAAGCCCCCGGTTTAAAAATAGACAACGTTCCCCCGTCACGCATTACAGAGGTCGTTGAAGTGCACCTGTAAATTACGGTATTTAGATATGAGCAGGGCTTACCCATACCTGGCTAGGGTAGTATTAGGCGCGCCAAACCTACTAGATAATATTATAACCTAGTCCCTGCTACTCCTCCTCCCCCACCGAAGTGGGGTCCTGGGCTTGGGACCGGCGTAGCGGAGTTTGGAACTATTATCAAAAAAAAAAATTTTAGGGCCCGTATTTTATTTACAAAGTAAAGCTATATTTTTGTTAAGTGCTATTTTATTCGCCATATTGGATCCGCCATTTTGCAATTAATTTTAATTTTCGAAATTATGTATTAAAAGTTTTATAAACGACCCCTAACTAACAAATTGAAACCAATTCAACGCATATAACGCTTCAGTGCGACCGCCCGCGAAACTGCACGAGCCATGTCTTTGTTACAGCGCGTAACAAAAATAGCTGTAATTTGTAAATAAAATGCGGGCCCTAAAATTTTTTTGTAATACTTTCAAATTCTACCTAGAATAAAATGCTATAAAGAAAATTTAATTAGCTCATTAAGAACAGGCTTGAAAACCATCGGTACACTTCAGAAAGCCTTAACCAATAACTATAGTTATTTTTAAAAAATTTTTAAAGTGTCTGGCATTTAGTTAATTTTTGAAATTTATCAACTTTACTAAGAAAAAGTCACCTTTTTTGAAAGGGTTGTAACGTTACAAGCCGTATCGTTTTTTTATTATTAAATCGAGTTTTAATAATTGATATCCACTTTACAATCATTTAAAGGGTATATTTCCTATTATAATTAATTATAATGGTGAAAATATACATAAGCGAAAATAAAGAATAATGAAAAGGTCATACGAGCCATAAAAATTGAACTCTCTTTCTATTACTTAGAAAGACACTATAAGTAATTTTTGATTCTTAGTGAAATTCTATCCTAGAACACTTCCTTCAAGACAATTTATAACTATTTTATCATAAATTTACATCATAAATAATTGTGTTAATATAGAACCGAATATATTGTAAAAAAAAGGCAGAGTTTCGCAACCGTGTCAACAAAATAGTAAGGAATTTGCATTGCGCGTGCATCCTTTTTTTACAACTTTGAGAATCCAAATTCCATATCCTTCTTTGAAATAAAATCTCAATGGGACAAAATAATTGCCAAGTAAGAAATAAAGGAATAATTTCACAATTGTCTTGTGTTAGCTTAATAAGTTAAAAGTATCAAAGGCTTCTTTGGGTTAATGGCCAAAATGTAGTCTGTTGATAAAACGGAAACGCAAGCGTTTCTAAAAGTCAAGACTGTTACAAATTCACATGTTGCAACGACTATACAAGCTAAACATTTTTTTGCACAGTAAGAGAGTGCAATGACATTAAACTTATTCCAAGTTCTAATAATTCTTGGCCAATACATGAATATTTCACAATCTTTTAACCCTCTCCACTAAATTCTGTCACAACCAAACCTCAATTTCAGGTATTAAAACTAGTGTACTCCAATGTAATTCGCTTCTTCGCCACAGTTAACTCCTGTAGACAGGTTATCGCGAGGTTGACCGTCTGCGAAACTCGACCGGTTCAAAAGTTTGCCACGGGCAACGGAATTCGGGTAGACATGAAAATAAAAAATCGTGAAGTGTTCGGAATAGATAAGACTGAGAATTTACAGTGAACATGAAATAAATAAGTGGAATAGTTTAAACTAATTCATTAAAATAACCTATAATTGTTAATTACTCTTTCTCGCATATTCTACAATTTTGGCAGCCCTTTCGTCACACTTTGAATTACTCTGAATGTATGTAGGTGTACATATAACAAATTCAGATTAATAGATAGTCGAATTAAATAGCCGCGTAAAGATTGAGAAATTGAGTCGAGTAGAGACGAAAACAACATAAGGGTAAAATGAATTCTTTAAATTATCCCATTTAAATAAATTGTTAATCGTGAAAAGTTCAAAATAGATAAAACTGAGAATTAACAAGTGAACAACACATTAACTAAATAATCAAACTTCAAAATTTGCCCGTTCTCATAAGAAAAAGGACCAGCTCTAAATAACCTTTTCCCTCTTCTTTTAAGTGCGGTAGGAATTAAGGCCATTACTGCGTAAGTAACCAAATTGTATCGTTTCCAAAATTATGTAAATCTTTATAAAGAATATTGAATCATAAATTCATCTAACATTTGTTCATATTTTCGAAATCTGGTTTTTTAAAAATTAAAATGTAACAAGCTTGATTGTTTTAAATATATTTTGTTTGAGATAAAGTATTGCGACTTTTTATTTAAAGAATAAATAAGCTGAAATATTCTCTTAATGAAACCATCGAAAGGCGAGATGTACTGAAAAGAGAGAGATAACGACCCCATAATTTATCAAAGAATTGAAATATATAAATTATTTTGTGTTCCAATTCTTTCTTTGTTACAACTCCGAGGACAGTAATTTTTGATTATAATTAATAGTTATTTTCATTAACAAATTTGTAACAGGGTTATTTTTTTATCTAGAAACTACAAAAAAATTTCCAAGAAAATAAAAAATAATGTTTTGGAAAAAATTGAGATCTTATATTTTTTAAAAACGGCCGCCATTTTGTAAAGTTTTGAAATTTGCAATTTTGAAAAGAAAAAGAGTCAAAAGCACTATTAAAAAAGATGAACACCCTTGTATACATGAAAAATATACAGGGTGTCCCAGTCATGGGTGTACATATTAAAGGTACATATTGTACGGAAAAAAATAAGAAGAAAAGAACTTTACCGTTTTTCAAAATTGTTTGTAGTTTTTGAGTAAATTGCAATTGAAAATTTAAAAATTACGCGCGGCGATTGGTCGCGCGGAGTCTGCAGGCAGGTGGGCGGAGCCTAGCGCACGAGACTTTTCCTGCTTTTCCAGGCGTGGGCATGCAGCCTTGACTCGAGAATATTCTTCCGAAAAATACATTATTAATACAAGTAGCACACAACATTACTGTAATGTAACTGTAAAGTTACATGTAATATTACAGTATTACAGTAATGTCACAGTAATGGTACAAGAAAAGATCGTCTTTGTAACATTACTGTAAAAGTACTTGAACATTACCCAAGTAGCACGTAACATTACTCGAAGGTTGATGCAGTGTTACATGTAATGTTAGTAACATTGCAGTGTGACATTGCAGTAATATTAAAATGTCCGCCCCAAGGCACTACATGTAATGTTACAGTAACATTACATGGTAATGTTACTGCAAAGTTGCAGTAATGTTACAACAATGTTACAAAAAAAGATTGCAAAATTCCTTATTGTAGTAATTTTATAAACTTTTTTTGTGACATTACTGTAACATTACAGTGATATTGCAGTAACATTACTGTAACATTGCAGTAACATAACCATGTAAGGTTGCTGTAACATTACATGTCCCTTGGGGGTGGACATTTTAATATTACTGCAATGTTACATTGTAATGTTACTAACATTACATATAACATTGCTGCAACATTGTTGTATAAAGAGTCATATTCTAATGTATAAAATTAAAATTTTAAAAAAATTGTTCAATAAAATTGAACTTTTCAAAATTTTTTTTTAAATCTGAAAATTAAGATTGTTGTAATTTTTCAATTTTATTGTTTCAAGATAATTCAATTTTTTAAAACAAAAATTGAAATTTCTTTACATTTTTGGAAAAATAATTGATTTCTTTCAAAGAATTTTATTTAAATTTTTTTAAAAATAATTAAGGGAAGTTAGTGACCGTATTATAATTTTATTTTTAAAATCTAAAGTCTCTTTTACAGTTTTAAATCGATTTTTTGCTTCTAAATATTATAAATTATTTTAATTATTTTAATTATTGAACTTCTCTTCAATTTTAATAATTTCAAATTTCTGAATGTTCAAATAAATTATAATTATTTACTTCTTGAACAAATTAAATGTGTATTACTTATTAAGTAAATAATTAATTATTGTTGCTTATTATTTTTAAAAAATTGAATAAACTTCTTTACAAGAATTAAATTATTTTCATTAATAATAGCATTTTTTGGAAGGATTCAATTATTTTTATAAGTAGTAAAATTCTTTGCAGAAATTCAATTATCTTCAATATAATTTTAATAAAATTGAAAAATCAAATTTTCAATTATAATTATGAAGAGACAATATTATTCTTAAAAAAATTGATAAAATGCTTTGTTTAATTCAATTATTTTTCAAATTTTCAATTAAAATTATTAAAAAAAGCATTATTTTCAAAAAAGTTTAAAGCGTTATTTATGTTTGAAATCAAATTTAAGTTTAAATTTTATGAGAAAAAAAAGCGGGAAAAAATTAAGATTTTATAAAAAGACCGGGAATTTTGTTGAACGAAAATAGTAGATACCCTGGATTATTTAAAAAGTCTAAATGCAAATAAAAAGTTTTATTTTATTAGGAGATTTTATAAATTCATTGACAATTTCAGTAGTAAATTATTTATTTATTTATTAAAGAAGTTAACAGAAATTCTAAATTAACATCAACAAAATAGAACAAAAATAAAATTTCCATAAATAACAAAATAATATTACAAAATAAATGATATTAATTAGTGTACAACTAAAAATACGTATTTTATCACAAAAACAAATAAATACGAAAATAAAACATATACTTAAAATTATTTTTAATAATTTAAGAAACAAAAAATAATCAGTTGATGAATAAACAAAAAATATATCTTTAATAAAAAACAAAACGAATCTTACACAATAAAATATAGGGCCAAAATAAGTGAAATCGGCATTATTACTTTGGAACAAATAAAGATAATTAAGTGATTTTTTTTAAATTTACAATTGTGCTTGGAAGTGTTTCCCTCTTTTTTCCAAGCACTTTCTGCAGCAATTGATGGCATGTTGTGTCGATTTGCGTACCATCTCTGGCGTTATCGTTGCAAAGGCTGCATGAATGCTAGCTATTAATTCAAATTCTGCCTCCTCTTCATTTTCTGGCAGTGGAGTTTGGTACACCAAAGTTTTTATGTACCCCCACAACCAAAAATCAAGGGGGGTCATATCAGGTGATCTAAAAGATTTTTTTAAAAAGTATATGTAAATATACTATTGGCGGTAATTGTGCGACCACTACTTTTATGATGACTATTAAATAAGTTTTATCCTGAAAAAATGATATTTACAATTTTTCTTCTTTATTTTAAAAAAACTAATGAAATTCTAAAATGAAATGACACCTCAACGTTAAAAAAATTTAATTTTCCAATCAGATACTTAGAGAAAATCCAAACATTCAGAAATTTGCTTAATTCTATCTCCCAAAAAATTAGAAAGATTTAACGATCATAGGATCATTTTAATTGTCTTTTTTGTAGAAATTAGATTTTTTACAAGAATTTATCCACATGCATTCTTTTAGAAAATGCAGGACATAAAAGTTGATAGAAAAAAGTATAAAAATCTTTTAAGGAACTTTCAGAATTGAAAAATAACTTTAAAAAAATTAAACATTTGCTTAATCCAAAAGTTTCTTCAAAGTTTAAATATTTTTATAAAACAACGGATTTTATTAATCCTAATCCTCTCTCTAAAACTGAATCAGTTAAATTTGACTCATCTTCAGTGACTCTATTCTCATGATTTGAATCAGTAAAAAAGGATTGAAATATCAGTTATTTTTCACTGATTTGCCAATGAAAACAACTGAAATTTTCAATCACAGAAAAAAACCCGACTCATTTTTGTTGCAACTCATTTGGAAGTCGGTCTCGAAATGAGTAATCGACAACTTCAAGTGACTCGAAATGAGTAATCGGCAACTTTAAGTAACTCAAAATCAGTAAAAAACAATATTCTAGTTACTTTCTTTTGTGTTTCGCATGATTCGTGTTCCATGGTTGTCCATCCCTGTCTGTCAATTGACAAATGTCTAACCTAAAAAATTTTTCCATTTCTTATAAAAACAATAAATCGACTGCAAGTATTAATGTTTAGACAAGTGCAACGTGTTTATTAGTTATAAACAATTATTATAATTCATATTTTTATAAATTATTCTTAGCTTTTCCAATGTGATTGTAATTTTATTGAAAAGAAAAAATGATACCCCTTAAGACTCATTTTGAGTCTTTTTCCTAGAAACTCAGAATGAGTCGAAGGGGTATCATTTTTGTTGCAGTTCAAAATGAGTCTCATATGCGACTCATTTTGAGTCCGTTTTTTCTGTGATATGCGTGACTGCAATTTTCAGTAATTTCTTAATTGGTCAATTAGTAAAAAATGACTGACATTTCAGTAGTTTTTAACTGATATTCAGCAAAATTCCACTAATTCATATCTTTAAAATGGACTCACTGATTCTCAGTCAAATTTCACTGCATCAGATTTAGAGAGATTTTTAGTATTTTATTAGTAATAACAATTTTTCGAATTTTCTGAATACAATTTTCATGACTTGTACTTTCAAAAGAAATGTACGTAGGTTAATTCGTATAGAAAATCTGAATTCTACAAAAAAATATGGTAAAAATAAGCCTATGGATGTTAGAAAACGATAATCTTCTTGGGAGATATAAAGAAATCAGTCAAATCACTGAAAATAGAGTTTTTGTTAACCATGGACTGTCCAACATCCTTCGGGCAGAACAAAAAAACTCACGTGAATTTCTTCGAAATTGCTTCGTAAAATTAATATGGATTTAGAAAAACATAATAAAAAAATAACGTTGCAAAGGTAAAAACGTCAGCTTTCAGGGCATGTTAATATCGAGTACGTTAATTCAAAGCCAAGGGCTGGGTAGCTTAAATAAGTAAAACCTTTTTATAGGTTTGTTTAATGAGTTTAAAAAAATTTTTAAATTGAAATTTTTTAAAATTAAACAATTAGGTTTTATTCTTTGAACATTTCTGAAGAGAAAGAGACTTGTCCGGACAAAAATATGTATTTTTGTAGATTTCACGTTAAATTTACTAAAGCATATTTTTTGACTTTTTAAAACATTGGTAGTTTAAGAGCATTGAAAAATGGTTCAATATTACTATTTTTAAATGTTAAAGATATGGATTTTTTGTCTTTTTGTCTACTTTAACCCCAAAGAGATGCTTTTTCAAAAAGGGCTTTCGGAACGTCCTGTCGGCAGGACGGGCGCTTGGACTTTCCATCATTAAATATCTAATTAAATAATTAATATTTTTCTATTACTTTTTGAGAACTTTATTAGTATTCTGAAAATAAAAAGGAAAAAATTTTTGATATTTTTTTCCAAGTTCACAGCTATTTAATATTTATAAAAAAATCCAGGGTCGTACAGTTACCGTCGGTAGTGTTTTAAAAAACAAATTTAAAAAATTTAAAAAATGTTTGTTTACCTAGGTGGCCATTTTATGTGATTCTGATTTTGGGCCTTGAACCCTATCCAATTTCTACCAAACCTGGCATTTAAATACTCGAGAACAGGGCCAAAACGATGCACAGGGCAGCCATCGTGCATAAATCTCATGTTCTGTCTAATATTTACTGGAACATCCTCCAGTAATTCAGGCAGAACATGTTCTAAGAATGTTAAATATGAGGGACCCTTAAAAAAAATTCATTTTGGAAATTATTTATTATTTGGTAGTTCCACAAACAAATTGAGGCCAATAAAAAACGATTTGAACTCCTCCTACTTAAAAATGCTATTTTCTTATTCGTTTTTCAATTTGAAAATGTCAAGAATAATTAATTTATAAAAATATTTATGTACTTTGTCTCAACCCCTAAAAAAATAAAATCTTTTGGCCAATAAAAAACGATTTAAACTCCTCTTATTTTTAAATGCTGTTTTCTTATTCGTTTTTCAATTTGAAAGTGGCGAGAATAATTAATATTTAAAAATATTTATGTACTTTGTCTCAACCCCTAAAAAACCAAACCTTTCGGAAAATCATGAGTGCAACGAATAAAAAAAAATTGTTTATAGTAAATAGAATGTCTTTGAACATAAGTTTTATTTCCTGTTTAGGCGCTGAATAAAGTAATATATTTTTTAAAAATAAATAAAACGAATAAGAAAATTGCATTTTTAAAATAGGAGGAGTTGAAATCTCATTTTTTTATCTTTTTGGGGGTTAAGACTATGTTTATAAAAATTAAATATTCTCGCCATATTCGCCATTCGCCATTTCAAAAAAGGAGGAGTTTAAATCGTTTTTTATTGGCCTAAAGATTTAATTTTTTTAGAAGTTGAGACAACGTAAATATTTTTATTCATTAAATATTCTCGAGATTTTCAAATTGAAAAACGAAAAAGAAAACAGCATTTTAAAAAAGGAGGAGTTTAAATCGTTTTTTATTGGCCAATCAATTTTATTTTTTTTGGGGTTGAGACACAGTACATAAATATTTTTAAAAATTAATTATTCTTGCCACTTTCAAATTGAAAAACGAATAAGAAAACAGCATTTACAAATGGGAGGAGTTTAAATCGTTTTTTATTGGCCAAAAGATTTTATTTTGTTAGGGGTTAAGACAAAGTAAATATTTTTATTAATTAAATATTCTCGAGATTTTCAAATTGAAAAACGAAAAAGAAAACAGCATTTCAAAAAAGGAGGAGTTTAAATCGATTTTTATTGGCCTAAAGATTTAATTTTTTTAGAAGTTGAGACAACGTAAATATTTTTATTCATTAAATATTCTCGAGATTTTCAAATTGAAAAACGAAAAAGAAAACAGCATTTTAAAAATAGGAGTTTAAATCATGTTTTACTGGCCAAATATTTTATTTTGTTAGGGGTTGAGACAGTAAATATTTTAAAAAATTAAATATTCTCGCCATTTCAAATTGAAAAACGAATAAGAAAACAATTTTCAAGTGGTTACCGAAGAATCAGTTTTATCCTGATTTGCTTATAAACCCAGTGAAAAATTTTATTTAAATCAAGCAAAACTTTTTTATGTGATTTTTTTGGTAATAGACAAGTAAGCTGATATTTGAATCAAGTACATGAAGCATGTAATATTACCCGGTAATATTAGTCATATTAAAATGCCCGCCTGATGATAATATTACCCATAAATATTACAAAAATATTAAAGTAATATTGATGGGTAATATTATCATCAGGCAGACATTTTAATATGACTGTAATAATACTGTAAGACTAATATTATTGACATATTATTGTAATATTACGTGCTACATCGGTATTTTTTTCAGCGAACAATGTAATATTACAGTAAATAGTAATTAACAAAACAACACTTACATCCATCCTTTCCGGTAACAAATATGGACCAAAAATTCGGTCTCCAAGCACTCCAGCCTAAATATTTAATTTGAAACGGTGCTGGAATTGACCTTCTCAATGGAGAAATGGGTTTTCTTCATCGTACGAATGTTCATTGTGGATGTTGAACGATCCTGCCCTTGTAAAGGTGCACTCATCGGTCCACATAATGAAGGGAACCAGTCTTTCGTTATCCAGTAACCACCTACTAAATTCCTACTAAATTCTCTGCTTTTTTTATAATCTGCACGTTTTAAATTCTGGGAATTCGTGAAATGGTACGGATGCAGCCCATTTCTTCGTTTAATACGATTCACCTTTGATTTTGGAATATTCAATTCATTTGCCATTTTTCTAGCACTTGTTCTGGGCTCCTGCCAAACTTTGTCCAGCACAAGCTCCTCTTGTCGTAAATTCCTTGCTGCATTGAGATCAGCTCTTTCAGGATGTTTTGGTTCCACACATCCTGTCTCTCTCAACCTTTGATCCAATCTTTGGAATGTTATGAAAGAGGGCAATCTTCTTCCCTGTCGTCCGTACACTTCTCTGTAGCGTTGCTCCGCGGCCCGCGTATTTCCGAGACGTTCTCCCAAAATCAGGTACATATCACAGTACTCTCCCTTTTCGAATGCCATAATTCATGTTAATGATTTTTAAAAAATGTAAAATAATAATAAGAAAAATAAAAAATAATTGATCGTAATAAAGAAAACTAATAATTAGAAACAATATTAAAAAATTAACAATAGGATTTTAAAGATAAAAGAAATTCAATTTTAACAGAATATGGACAGAAAAGTGACTGATTCGCAACAGTGCATACACTGAACTAATTTTCTATTATGATTTTTTGTTCTATTCAAATTCTGAGATAGTTTTGGTATTTACGTATTGATGTTTACAATTCTGTTCGACTGATATGCAAAAGTTCGAAGATACGCTATGTGTTATTTACTTCACCTCACAACATTGTGTTTCTTCGAACTTTTTCATACCAGTGGAAGAGAATTGTAAACATCAATACATGAAAACTAAAACTATCTCTTAATTGCAATAGAAGAAAAAATTAAAATAGAAAATTAGCGCAGTGTATGCACTGTTGCGAATAAGTCACTTTTCTGTCAATATTTAGTTAAAATTGAATTTATTTTATCTTTAAAATCCTTTTGTTAATTTTTTAATATTGTTTCTAATTATTAGTTTTCTTTATTACGATCAATTATTTTTTATTTTTCTTATTATTATTTTACATTTTTTAAAAATCATTAACATGAATTATGGCACGGACCACATGGAAGAAGATTGCCATTGTTCATAACATTCCAAAGATTGGATCAAAGATTGAGAGAAACAGGAAGTGTGGAATCAAAACGTCCGGAAAAAGCTGATCACAATGCAGCAAGAAATTCACGCCAAAAGGAGCTTGTGCTGGACAAAGTTTGACAGGAGCCTAGAAAAATTACTCGAAAAATGAAGAATGAATTAAATATTCCAAAATCAAAAGTAAACTGTATTACGCGAAGAAATGTGCTGCATCAGTACCACTTCATTAATGCCCAGAATTTAAAACGCTCTTATTATTTAAGAAAAAGATAATAATATTACTGTAGAGTGACTACAATGTTACATGTAATTAAAGTAATATTACAGAGACACAACATGATAATATTACTGTACCCAAGCAGTACGTAACATTACTCGAATGTTACATTGTAATGTTACATGTAATGTTAGTAACATTACAATGTAACATTGCAGTAATATTAAAATGTCCGCCCCCAAGGGAATACTACATGTAATGTTACAGCAATCTTACATGGTTATGTTACTGCAATGTTACAGTAATGTTACTGCAATATCACGCCTGGAAAAGCAGGAAAAGTCTCGTGCGCTAGGCTCCGCCCACCTGCCTGCAGACTCCGCGCGACTAATCGCCGCGCGTAATTTTTAAATTTTCAATTGCAATTTACTCAAAAACTACAAACAATTTTGAAAAACGGTAAAGGACTTTTCTTCTTATTTTTTTCCGTACAATATGTACCTTTAATATGTACACCCATGACTGGGACACCCTGTATATGTCGACACATTACTAAAAATAATGAGTTTTTTTATTTTCTAAAAAAAATTATAGCGACTTCCAGAAAGTTTTAGCAAACATGAGACCTTTTGGAAAAAGTTCCTTTTTCCATCTAGAATCCACAAAAAAATTTGCAGAAAATTAAAGTTTTTGAGAAAATTGACTTTTTTGATTTTTTAAAAAATGGCCGCCATTTTGTTAATTTTCAAAAATTTTCAAATTTTCAAGTTTATAAAGAAAGCTTATCAAAAACACTACTAAAATCAAGTAACAGAATTAAAAAATATTAATTTTTGCAAAAACTAAAAAGATTAAAAAAAAATTTCAGCTGTTTAGCTTTGAAATCATTATGTGCCTTAAAATTTTCAAGTACTCATAACTCTGCGAAAAAATTTTTTTTCGCCAAACCAAAAAATACATATCTCTTTATTTGTCCTAAAAAACAAGAAAAATCACATTAAACTTGATTTAGAATTTTCAACCTATTCGCCCTGCATAAATTGAAATAGAAACAGTCATATGCAACTTCAAAATATTTTATAAATATATATTTTCCTATCTTTTTATCATTTTGAAATTTATTTGACTTTAATTGTTTATTTGATGCTTTTTGTTATATAATTTGTTATACTTTAAATATATAACAGGTATGTAACATCTGCTATATTAAAAAGTACAGACTACAATTCTAAGTAAGATCTTATAATTTGATTGTTACATTTTTATAGAATGGTGCTATAACACGTTACAGCACGGATCTATTTGTAGTGTCACTTCATCGGGACCTATCTATTTTGATATTTGTAAAGTAAGAATCAGCATGCTCCCTTTTTCTTGTAACCCAAACAAATCAATTCAAATGTGTGTCATCTTGGACAGACTTTTCTATATATGGTCATCCACGATTGTCACCCTCCTGTAAGGTTACTGAACTGTCTAAAACAGTGACGAATCAATGCAGTATTGATCCGAAGAAGGTTGTGTCCTTATTGCGAATACCAAATATGGTCATATCTATCTCATCATTTTTTCTATTTTGATACGGAGGAATAACAATTAAAAAAAGAAAAAAATTTAAAATTCAAACGAGGGTGAGTTAACGATATATATATTAAAAATAGAAAAAAGGATCGAGAAAAAAGAATATCATGAAGAAAATGAAAATCGATGAAATTTGTTATATGAATCAAATTTGAAATGATCAGTGTCGTGATTGAAAAAACAGATAGAATTTATATGTATATTATGTCCGTTCATATGGATCGTGGATAAGGGTCTTTGGAGAGAGAGGAAAGAGGTTGCCCGTTAGGTGCCACCTCAGGGTTAAAGATGAGGGTATGTGGAGATTGTAGCGGCTGGCTTCGGTTGAACGGCTCATACGTCGTTGAAAGTATATGACGATGGCGAGGTCGTATTTACGTCCGCGCCTGACTGGTTTCCCTCTCTACGAACGGACTCCTCGGAATTGCCCCTACCCTCGGAGGGACTCTCGCGCCTCAGCTAATCGCGTCATTCCAGACTAGACCGCAGCAGCCGAGCCTCGCTGCAAAACTCATTTGAACGCGTTATTGGAGTTGCGTCTACCTTCACAATAGACTTGCTGATGATCTCTGATCCTGTCACATCTTTCGCGTCGTCGTTGAGTCACAGAAAGCTCCATTCACCGGGCTTTTTTAGTGAACCACTAAACAATGCCACGCTCGGGGAAACTCCAGTTGCAGCGTTTCGTCTATTGTGTTGATTGAACAAAATCTCCGGTATTTTCTTGTCCCATTGGTGATGCGGGAGACCTTCGAGTTTGATACGCAGGCCTATTTTCATTTCCTGATTTCTACTCTCAGTTGGATTTCCTCTCGTATGGTACGTGGGTGTAGTCCAGAGTTCGATATCCCATTTTTTATCAGCACGGAACCATTCGTTGCTTCTAAATTGCGACCCGTTGTGTGATAGTAGAACCTTAGGATATCCCCATAATTAAAAATCTGAGTTTCTGAAATCTCGGTTATTTTCGTCGCTGTTGTTTTTCGAATGGAGAAAGCCTCCACCCATCTGGAGAATAAGTCCGTGATGACGAGTAAATACTCATTCCCCTTTGCGGTTCTAGGATATGGTCCCATTATGTCCAAGACGATGACTTCCCAAGGATGTGCAGGTTGACGAGGTCGTTGAATGTCTTTCACCTTATTCCTTTGAGGTTTGGAGCAATCGCAGAGTCTGCAGCTATTGACATGTTCTCGTACATCTGTTTTTATAGATTCCCAATGAAACTCTCCCGAGATTGAACAAACAGTTTCATCCCGCCCTGGGTGGCCTGCCAGTGTGTTGTCATGGAATTTAAAGAGTACTCGCGGTATCATGGCCATAGGTACCACGAGGACCCAGTGATCGCCTCGATGATAACTTTTTTCCAAAATCCTTCTCCATTCGCTAGGTATTTTGTCAGCAGCTCTTCTTCCTATTGGCGTTCCTTCTCCGCTTGGCTTCGGTTGAACGCCTCATACGTTCCCCATCTACGAAGGGACTCCTCGGGATTGCCCCTTTCCTCGGCGGGACTCTCGCGTGTCACAGTCACTGCATTTTGCGCATTTTTTTTTGCATTTTGTCACAGATTTTTGAATTCCAATTGCGACATTCCAGACTAGACCGCAACAGCCGAGTCTCGCTGCAAAACTCATTTGAAAGTTCGAATGCTCGCGTCGATAACAATTCAAATGCTCTACAAAATGCAGTGACTGTAACAATTTCTTCCCCACTTATATGTGATACAATTTTTATCACTTTGACCCAGAGGTAATAAAATTTTTGGTGGTTTGCCGTCAAAAGGATAGTATGTAAGGTGCCATCTTTGCCGAATTCACCAGTCTAGAAGTTTGAATCCTCAAATCAACAAGTCGCGTTCTTCACGTTAGTCCAAGAAATGTCGTCAACTTAACTAGTGCAGAAATCACCGCCGTGTCAATTACTTGTGTTCTTCGTATCAGTCCATCAACAGCCTTTAACTTAAGTCGACACAAGTGAACACCGAATCAACTTCGCAAAACCGCGACCAAGTTAACAAGTGGTGTACTACCCCTAAGCGTATTTTTCGGATCAGTCTAAAATCTCTTCAAGTATTTCTTCTTGCATTCTTCAAGTCAAGTTATTCAAGAAGAAGTAAATTAAGAAGATAATTTCTATTCCGAAGCACATTTCCATTTTTCTAAGGACTGCATTATTTAGACTTCAACGTCAAATCAATAATTTGACACCTGGACTCCGAAACTTTCACTTTGACTGTCCCAAAAACAATTTAAAGAAAATCTACTGTATATTCAGTTTCCGCTAGACATCGTCATTTCTTCAACCTTATACTGAAGGAGGTGTCGTCTGTTAGGTCTACGACTCTAATAATAATATTAAAGGGTAAGTTTCTAATACTTAAAAATCTTGTCCTCTTTAAATTCTCGATTGATCCCAAAAAGTAATAATTTTGTTTTAGTATCCCTTAAGACATCTGGATCTACTCTTTCTCTCTAATTCTAATTGTGAAGAATTCAAATAAACACTTCAGTAATTTAACTTCATTTTATCAGTTTTTCTTTCTTAAAACCTGTCTCTTAATATCAGTTTTCTGCTCTGTAAATAAATCAGGTCGAATCACCAAAGCCGGAGAAATTAAATATATAAATTATGATTATGTTTAGTTTCATTCCTTGAGGCGTCACAGTAGTATATTTGATACTTCAATTCTATAATACCTACATAATAACTATTATGTAACAAATAGTCATATAATTTAAAATGTGATCAGTAATAAATTAGTAACGCTCTTATAGATTGTCTTTGAACCGATGGTCTATCACGGTGGTGGGACTCCGTGGCTTGCGATCGTCGAGGTTAAGCAGACCTGAGTACAGAAGTAGTACTTGGTGACTGCGCTTCGACTCTCGCTATAGCACGGTGTTTTTCTCACTTTTGTGATATATCAAGCGGGAGGTTTGACGTCGAGGTGAAATGATGTGGACTGTCGATTATTGTCCGGTACACACCATTAAAACTCGGCTGTCGATAAACCGGTTGTACTCAAGAGAGGTTTTCTACAGTTTCCCTCTCCTCTGGCGAGAAAACCCATTAGACGGGTGGTCCAGGCAAATGCGAGTACTCCTAATTTCAAGCCGTTCTGTAGACGCAAAAATTTAGTATTAAGTTTGTCAGGGAAAAATTTGTAAGAGAAAATTACGAAAATGTAAGAACACTTGTATAGCCAAGTATGTAAGGCTGAAGACAGGTGTATAAACCAAATAAATAAATATAGATTGTCTTTGTAACAATATTATATCAATGTTTTATACCTACCTCAGAAAAAAAATCTAGAAAATTTGTTACACACTAATTATGTAATAGATACAATACTGATGGTTTTCTACGTTTTCTTAGCCAGTTGCGTCCATCTTTGAAGCACATTTGTAAAAAAAACTAATAAAGCTAGAGGTGTGAGATTTCTTGCGTTCAAAAGAGTAGATCGTTTTTTATAAGAATCACCAAAAAAGTAAGAACCGATTTTTTTATTTGAGAAACACGTTTTCTTGTACATCTTTAAACTTTTTTCTGAATATGTAATTGTTTTTAAAAAAGTCAAAATGCCGGATGCAATATGGCGGACATTTTTAACTAATTTTTTAAATAATAAAATTCACTTAAAACTTGTAACTCGAGCGTTTTTGAGGTCGCTGATCACGAATATGTTGGCAGTTTTCAAAAGTTCAAAATGGCCGATTTAGAATGAAAACGCTTCTTTTAAAAATTAATAGACTTCACATGAAAATTGTTTCTAGTAAGGTGTTTTTGGTTGTTTATTACAAAATTTATAGTTTGAACTGAAACTTAAGTTGTGTAAAGTAAAAGTTTTTTAAGACCCTTATATCATGTAGACATTATCTATAAGTGGTTTCTAGTATTATACATTTATTTCAGTTATGAAAATTTAATTGTAATTTATTTATTTAATTTTTTATTATGAACAATTTTTGCACAATGTAGTTTGTATAACACTATAACAAACAAGAATTGAAATACCTCTTTATTCATCGTGTCAAATTTGTTGATTGATTGAATTGGTCTTTTCTTTATTTTGATTGTGTTTTGGAAACCAAGGATGTTTCAGCGATTTCTTCGTAATTTGTTGGATCCAACGTGGAATGTTTCTCAAGTGAAGCATCGTCGAATTCCAGTGGAGCACTGCTGAATTCTAATACCAGAGTACTATTAGATTCTACAACTCTCATTTCTATTTCTTCGTTAATGTTACTGTCCCCGTTTTCAACTTGGTACATTATTTCTTCGTCTATTCTTCGGTGTTTCGTAGGAGGACATCCGCAATAGTTGCACAAAGATGATTTAGAAGATGGTGACCAATCGAACTCGGAGCAATGAGAGCACTCACACTTGCCTCGTTTTACTCCTCTTGAGTCTTCCATTTCCTATTTGCTGTAAAAGATTAATT
Source organism: Leptopilina drosophilae (assembly GCA_032873175.1). Lineage (NCBI taxonomy): Eukaryota > Metazoa > Arthropoda > Insecta > Hymenoptera > Figitidae > Leptopilina > Leptopilina drosophilae. The sequence continues at coordinate 23,714,202 of CM065483.1, forward strand.
AAGTAATCACTACTATATTAAGGCCAATGCAGAATAGAATCTTAAACCGGAACCGCAATCGTACATACAAGTACGATTTGTCAAATGGATGAATCATCAAAACGTTGAATCGTCATTTCGTCGAATCGTCAAATGATCGAATGCTAAAAACATCGAATTGTCAACTGGTCGAATGCTAAAAACATCGAATTCTCAAAACGTCAATTCGATTTGAACATTCGACCACTTGGCGATTAGGGGAAATCATTCGTCTCGAAAATGAGTTCACGGAATAGAGTTCACAATAAAGGCGCTTGTACAGCTCCACTGTCTGTCTGCAGTTTGTCATGGTAACACATATGAGTGAGAGAGTCTGAACATTCAAAATAAATGTTTGTCTCCTACTATTCTCGTTGTACCTGCTTGCACAGGAAGAATACTGTAGAGCTGTGTGAATACCTTTATCTTTACAGCTAAAGCTGCGGTTACACCTCTGCAGACTTTCAGCGTTCAGAGTGTGAACGCTATTTTGACATTTTTCTGTAATTTTTTTAACAGAAAAGTGACAGCGTTCTGCTTTGTTTTTTGTAACTAGACCATTATGTTCTGGTTACAACTCGCAACGCAGAACGGTGCCAGTATACTGCACCTTAAAAATTTTTAGATTCAGATCGAACTGTGAACTAACCTTCAACTTAGCCTGAAGGATAACCTAACCTATCTTACCCAATGCATGGTTAATGTCATCTGTTTATTTTTTTTTTACGATTTCACCAGTCAAAGACAAAATTATATACAGTTAATTAAGCACCGAGTATTATGAGTAATTTTGTGTTTTTAATATATAAAATATTGTTCTGACAGTCAGATTCAGATACCACTTTCAGCTCAGATCGACCCAATAATGATTCTGGTGATGAACCTGACTATGATCCTGACGATGAACCCGAAGATGAATGCTTTTAAAAGAACAATTGCAGATTTTATATTATATCTGAGAGGCCGTACTAGAGCTACCAATGACGATGTTCTTAATATAATAAATGAACTGTAGACAGTTGTAGAGATATATGTTCGGTATTACTTAAATCACACTGCACAAGTACTTGACGAAGCCCTTCACATAAATCTCAATAACTACATAAACATAGAGGAAAGTATTGCAGGAATTAACAGTAGCTGTAACTTAGACAGCATATATAAGCAAGATGTCTACTTCGAAAGAGAATATGGCGTGGTTAATCCTTTAATAAAAGAATTAGGCAGTTCGTTTATTTCTTCTGGAACACCTGCAAATGATGGAAATCAACCTGTGCGTCGAAAGGCGGACCAATTGGTTCACATTCCTATAAGTAGTGTTCTACTTAGAATGTTTGAAAACTTTGATTTCCATAGGTTGATTCAGAGAAACGCACAGATCAAGTTTTAGCTTCATACGTAGATGGAACTTTCTTTCAAAATCATCCATTTAGAGATCAAAAACCGAATTCATATTTCATTAGACTGTACTACGATGAAGCAGACATGTGCGATTCTTTAGGTTCGAAGGGAGAAGAAACAAACAAATTGGGATTCTTTTATTGGGTGCTGGAAGATATGTTGCCAATTTATAAATCTCAAGTAAAATTTATTTTTCTTACCGGTATAGCGTCTCATTCAAATATTAAGAAATGTGGAATGGATTTAATATTAAAAGTTTTTCTTGAAGATTTTAAGAAACTTGAAGATGGAATAAGGCTTCCTGGCGGTGAAATCATCTATTTTACTCTTTCCATTGTTTTCGGTGACAATCTGGCAGTTTGTGAACTTTGTGGATTCAAAGAATCGTTCATTTCCACTCATTGCTGTAGGTACTGCACAGCTGACTTACAACAAATTAGAGCGATGATTAGAGAAGATGAAACATTGCTCAGAACTTCGCAAGAACAGGATCGTCAAACTCAAGAAATTGAGGTCCAACAGGATGAAGAAAGAAAGAAAGAACTTTCAAAAGCTTATGGCATCAATAGACGATGCATATTTAATGAATTAATTGGGTTTCACGCGACACAACCAACCCATGATGTCGTTCACGACGATTTGTTGGGATATTGCATTTTAACAACAAGATGTTTATTATACAACATTTGCGTCGAGAACGAATACTTGACTTTGGAAACTCTCAATACTAAAATACAGAAGTTTGATTATGGTTACTCTCAGAAGTCATCTAAACCTTCAATAATTAAGAAGAAGTACTTAAGAAATAAGAGAGAAGGTTTCAAACAGAATGCGTCACAGATGTGGCAGTTGGTGACAATATTACCTCTTATCTTATGTGACTATGTACCAGAAGCGTGTCCACCATATTAAAATTTCCTGTTGATGTTGCAAATTTTATGCATTTCATTTGGTGACAAAGCAAGTGAACCTATGGTGAATTACTTAAATGGAGTAATTGCCGAGTACTTAGAGAGCTTCCAAGACATTTACCAAATAAATTTCATTTCAAAGCAACATTTTTTTCTACATCGAGCTTCACGAATTATGAAATTTGGACCCGTCAATCATTTTTCGACAATCAGAGAGGAAGCGAAAGATCAAACTTTCAAAAGAGAAGTGCAAGGTAAACGAACCTATAAAAACTTGCCCATTACGTTAGTGAATAAACACCAGCTTTCCCAAGCATCAATCTTGACCGAAACCCTTTTCAATAAAGTTCTAACTGGACCCAAAAAGTTAATTGACACCAATACAGATCCGTTCAATATATTCTTTGGCAATGACACACGTACTTACTCAACTTCGTGGACAAAAGTAAATGGCGTCAAATATGTATCTGGAAAATGTTTAATTGCAGTTGGCTACAATGAAGACAACTTACCACAGTTCGCCGCTTTGGATAACATTTGTTTATTAGATGATACCACTGTACTTTTGTGTAAAAAAGTCGAAACATTACAGCATGATATGTCTGTAATGGCTTATGAAATCAAAATCGTTGAAGAGTTTGTGACATTTTCCTTTAACGATTTAATATCACATGATATTTTCCACTCCCACCAGGTAAAAGAGAAAACATTTGTAATTGTAAAAAAAGCATTGGGCGACTTACATTAATGATTAATTTTATTCATTAAAGAATATACAAAGTCCTTTAAATATAATTAAATAATGCTCCAAATTATTTTAATTAAAGAAAAAAAAGTTTGAACAAAAAATGTGATTAAAAATAAAATGTACGTAAATATTTTTCTTCTTTTCTAAAATTATTATTTATTGGAATTATATATTTTTTTCTCTATATATACAAAATACGTCATTGGATCTTTTTTAGAATTTTCATTTGCGTTCACCTGAAATAAAACATCCGAATTCCATTACTTTTAATGTATTTTTTTAAAAAATTTTATTTTATTTAAGAGGAAAGATAAAAGTTTTTTTAAAATATTAATGTCGATTGTTTTAATCCCAGCGTAGCCACGTTTTTACTTATTTGAGATTTCCTAACTTTTCCAGGTTAAAAAAAGGAATTTTCCCAGGCTTTTACAACTACATTTTTATCAAATTAATTAACAAACAAATTTTTAAAAATACACAGGACTTTGATATAACACTGTATTCTACATTATTATAATGTTATTGAAAATTTTTTAAACATTTGCATTCTTTTTACGAATTTTTAATAAAAATTACATTTTTTGACGAATTCGATTAAAATGGTGTTAAAAACAATTACATACTTGTAATAATATAAATATTGTGAAGAAAATTATTTTAAAAAATTTGTAAATAATTGAATTCCTACTTGAAATTTGATTAATTTTTGTTTTTAATAATTTTATTGCTTTGTAAAACTTCATTAAAATATTAGAGATTAAAAATCATTGAATTAAGAAAATTTTTTGAAAATAATTGAAATTTTGTTAGATTTTATTAAAATTTTTAAAAATAATTATAAATTTCTGAAAAGAATTGTATAATTTATAAAGATAATTACAATTTTTACGAGGATATTTAAAAAATTTTGAACTTCATTGAACTTCTGCGAAGAATTTAATTACTTTAGAAAATAATTGAATTTCTGCAATTATATATAACATCTCAAAAATTAAATTTTTTAAAAGTGTTTTTACTTCAATATTTTTTCAAAAACCATTATTTTTAATAACTATAATTTTATATAAAACATTAAAAATTAAAAAAATTAATTTTAGAAAAATTTGAATTATTAACACTTTTCAAAAATATAAATTATTTAAAATTTGTAACACATAGTTCTTGAAGAATTAAGTTATTCCAAAAGAAATTATTGTAAAAAGAAACAATTGAAAGTTTTGTTCGTGATAATTTCATAGTTCGTAGTCACAAAAATTCAGAATTTAATTATGATTTCTTGAAATTGGATATTTTTCCAATACAAAAAATCTCAATAACTTTAGAAAGCAACAAGTTTCCAGGATTCCAATAAAAATTCACTAACATTTTCAGGGTCCCAGGTTGGGCGACAACCCTGAATCTCTTCAAGTACATCAGGCCTCGTTTCGATTTTTAGGCTCAAAAAGTCCCTTTAGACGATTAAAAATACAAGAAAAAGTTATTTTTTTAATTCAGATGTCACAAACATTTTATTATGTATTTCCTTGATTTTCCACTTTCACTGAATTCTAAACTTAATTTTTTTAAATTAAAATAATTTGACAATAAAATTTTTAACATTTAATTATTTTTAGAAGCATTTAAAATTCTTCATAATAGTTGATTTTTACAAATTCTAATAAATTACTTTAAATTAATCAATTAATTTTTACAACATTTCCCTTTTTTTGAAAATAAGTCTATAGTCATAATATCCGAGGCCTGAAAGTAGGATCCCTTCATCTGTTATCCATTTTTTTACTTTTGGATACCTATAAAATAGTATATGTAAATTATTATAAATATTTTAATTATTCATAAATTGGTTGAAATAAATATCTATTTTTTATCAAATTTACACATACCTATGTACACAAACACATTCAAGTCAAATCTTCTTTAGAATGAAAACCTTTTTATGATGGAATCAAAAAATTAGATCACTGTACGAAAAAAAATTTAACACTTTTTTCGCTGCTTCAATAAAAATTGAAAACACTCACTACAATGCAACTTTGATATTTTTATACTTTAAAAAGTCTAACATTTATTTGAAAAGAATTCTGAAGAAATATCAACATTTATAATTTCCTGGTTTTGAGGTTATATTTACTTTACATATACATGCTGGGAAAAGAATGCTAGATTTTAAAGCAGATGTTTATTTCATACATTTATGATGTTCTTTTGCTTCACTAATATCCAAACTACTGAAATTATCGATTTTTTTATTTAAAATTTATAAATTCAAGTTTTGCTTACAATTTTTCTATTTATTGTGAATTGACACCACCAGATGTGTCATTGGGAAAGATCTAAAGGCACAAACACAGCTCGACTGTCAGCTTGCAGGTTGTTAAGGTAACGTAAAGAGTGAGAGAGTCAGAAAATTCAAATCAAATGTTTTCTCTCTCTTACTCTCGTCGCGAGTATAAATTGTGAGTGTACCATAAGAGTTCTATCCACCAATTCAGAATAAGGGTGCATTTACATCACTGCCGGTAAAAATAAAAAATGTCGAAATAGTGTTCACATCTAGTTGTAAATGTATTTCTACAATAGCTTGCAAATAAACTTGCTTTGACTAAAGGCCTAAGCACACAAAACCCTATTTTAATAAAATGACAGATTTTCAATTTATATGATAATAACACAATCAAAACTTTATTTTTACGATTTCCAAATTTTGCGCCACAACGCTTAGTTTTTAGGCAGATGGCATTATTGCCTGTCAACCAACAAGATTTTGCAACCTAAAAGTTACTTTATTTACATCCATTGGGAAATTAACTTCGATAAGTTTAATTGATATAATAAAATTTAAATATTTAATTGATATACATTGAAAAACTTCTTTTTATCATTAAATAAAACGAAATCGATATGGTTGATTTTGAAACTTTTATTCCACTATTCTTCAAAGTACATTAACTATACCCCTATTAGTGTTATAACAACACCACTATTAGTAATACTGCAACACCACTCTTGGTGTTAAAATGTCACTACTATTGGTGGTAAAACACTAACTTTTTTCTGTGTGAACATTTTGGATATTTAAAAATTAACTGCTTAGGGAATTGTCCTCCATGTTGGATCGAGCATTTTATATGTTTAATAACTGCTACCATGTTTGTAATCAACGGCCACAAAATCCCCCGAGTAACAAGTTTAAAGTAAATTTTATAGATTGAAAAAATTAACTAAAAGCTTTCGCTATATTGGATCAACCATTTTGAATTTTTTGAAAACAATTGCAGATTTAGAAGCGTTTAAAGATACTCAATAAAACATGTTTCTCAAATGAAATATTGTATTAATAAGCATGGGGTGGTAAAGATACACAAATTTTTACAAACATATTTAGTTTTAAAATTACATTTGGATATTGAAAATCAGTTTGAAATATTGTTTGTTTTTTCCATAATATGAAGGCTTTAAATAACAACTTTTTTGAAATTTAGGCATGCATTTAAGAATGAGATATATAATTTTTGTTGTGTTTAAAAGTGTGAATACAAATTTAATATATAATATTATAATGTACTTACAATTACCTCTGTTCAGAGATCAGAAATAATTAAGAGTTTGAAAATGGAATTTCAGTTTTTGATTAGTCGTTTGATGCTGTGAGGTTTTACAATGACGGACAATCAATAATTAAATTAAAATCCGTCTCACAAGTCTGCCGATAATAAATATATACTCAATATTTAAAACAACAAAATTACGAATACCGAGCGGTCAAGCTTAATGGTTTTCTATAGTTGGAAACGAAATATCAAAAATCACGCAGCATTTTTGTATGAGTCAAGTTCACTCACAATGAGTATAGAATATTATTTATAATTTGATGTTAGTATGCATTCATATATCAAGTCTTATAGCTTCAGTTTTATGAAAAATAAAGCTATGGTGATCGATAAAGAGATGAATCAGTTTGAAAATATTCCATACCCTATCAAAGGTTTATAAGGGTTGCTAATTATGAACTAAGAGGCAGATTTTTTTTAATATAAAATAGCTGATCCAATTTGGCGGTTGGATTTTTAAAAAATTATTAAATTTCGCAAAACTTTCTATCATACACACATTGTTTCTTCATCTGATCGACATATCTGTAGTTTCTTCTTATTTTACTACAATTTCTTTACAAATACTGCATTATACTTCCACACAGCACTGAAAATTTCCTAAAAGTTGAGATTAACTTGACTATAATCTTTAGAATATTTTGTTACGAAGCTCATTTGCTTTAAATGCCCGATGTTATTCAATTTTAAACTTTTATGTAATGTCTAGTCAACTTCTGCGTCAAATGTTTGAAAAGCAGTCGAAATTAAAAAAATGACTACAACTTTAGTGACGTTTGTAGCTAAAGACTTTTAAGAATGCAGTTAAGCTAATTTCAAGTGTTAGAAAAGTTTCGATGTTAATAAGTTATACTACCGTCCGAAATTGTGCGAACGCTTACACCGCGAGTCATTGAAAAACATACTTGCATTAGAATAGATGTAACTCGGAGAGAAATAAACGATAACGATTTTTCTTTTTAGCTTTGGAAAGCTTATTATATTTCGAAAAAAGTAATGTCTATTTAAATCAAATCGCTTAAATAGGTTCCAGTATATCATCTTACGAAGTTAAAAAAATCATTGTCATTTTTTCCTCATTTTTTACTTTGACTTTAACCTCTTGCATGGTCCAGGAAAATTTACAGAAAATTTTGTCATTTCACATGATCATTCCTTGGAATCTAAGCTTTCAATGAATTCCAAGAACAATAAAAACCGTTAACAGGTTTCTTAGAAATTAAAAGAATTGTGCCAGCGTGCACAGAAAAAAATTCGACCGTCAATTGCTCGTTTTTTCCGTCTCGCTAACTCTTTCGTTCATGCGCTAGGTCCGAAACAGAAGATTTCGATTAGGCGCTTTCCCGGGCACTATTACTTTCATTATTTATGTTTTTTCTTGGAAAATTAAACATTTGCATAACACTAAAGATATTATAATTTTGTACTATGTTCATTAGACTGTTATTAAAATGAAATTAATGTAATGAAAATGATATTTTTGGAATTAAAAAGTTTAATTTGACAAACTTGCACTATTTTTTCGAAAATTGAATTTCACATATTTAAATTAATGTTTTGTACAATTAATGTACAAAAATATAAATTTCTTTTTAAAAAGTACATTATGCTAACTTTGGTGTTATACAAATGTTTAATTTTCCAAGCAAAAACATAAATAATGAAAGTAATGGTGCCCGGGAAAGCGCCTAATCGAAATCTTCTGTTTCGGCCCTGACGCACGAACGAAAGAGTTAGCCAGACGGAAAAAACGAGCAATTGACGGTCGAATTTTTTTCTGTGCACGCTCGCACAATTCTTTTAATTTCTAAGAAACCCGTTAACGGTTTTTATTGTTCTTGGAATTCATTGAAAGCTTAGATTCCAAGGAATGATCATGTGAAATGACAAAATTTTCTGTATATTTTTCTGGACCATGCAAGAGATTAAAGTCAAGGTAAGAAATGAGGAAAAAATGACAATTATTTTTTAAACTTTGTAAGATGACCTACTGAAACCTATTTAAGCGATTTGATTTAAATAGACATTACTTTTTTCGAAATATAATAAGCTTTCTAAAGCTAAAAAGAAAAATCGTTTTCGGTTATTTCTCTCTGAGTTACATCTATTTTAAAGCATGTATGTTTTTCAATGACTCGCGGTGTAGGCGTTCGCACAATTTCGGACAGTAGTGTATTTATTTACTATACTTTTTTACAAAAAATATTCTATAAACGACCAACTTTTTTTACAATTAAAAATTACTTTTCATTATTCAGTTGTTTTAGAAATACAAAAATCGTATAGGCCATTTTTATGATCTGAAAAATAAATATTTAATTATTGAAAGTTTATGCACTGATTTTTTCGATAAAAGGGACCAATCTCCAAAAAACATTTTAGGTTATACATATATGATCGCTTTAATCTCACCAGTAAAGATTTTCTTAATTTCATAAAATAAAAAATATTTTTTTCATTGAATGTATTGAATGTAATACTGCTGTACTGACGAAGAATGTTACTATCTACATTTTTGACGGAACATGGGTGGTTTATATCTTTGGATTCGTAATAAAAATTAGAATTTAACTGTACAATCTACAATTAATACTATTTATTAGTTTTTAAGATAAGTAGACCTTAATTTTTTTATTTATTTTGCTGAAATACTGACTGAAAATGGACAAGAATATAGAATTAAGCAAGTGTTACGCTTACCATATCAACAACCTATTACAATAAATGTGTCATAAAAATTGACAAATCTTCTAAAATCTCCCTATCAGTAGATAAAATTTGATTTGTGCTTGATGAATTTGCAAGATATCGTAGTACATGTTTAAACGACAATCTATTAGCGGGTCCAAATAATTCGAAGTCTCTGTCTGGTGTACTCATGCGATTTATAGTAGGAAGAACAGCATTAACGGCAATTATTAAGGAAATGTTTTTAAATTTAAGATCCGGTAAGAAGATTGGAATGTACAACGCTTCCTATGGTGAGGGTCAGACAGAAATCGAGAAGCCGATGAATATTGTATGAACTCATTGATTTTTGAATCATTAAAAAGACAAACATGCACTTGAATCCAAATTTCCCGAAGCTTATATGCGCGATTATTGTAATAGTAGTAATTCAGAACAAGACGCTATTAAATTAATTAAAGATGGCGAAGGACACAACAGAGGCAGTTAGTAAAACTATGAATATCCCCTTTTGTAAACAACGAGTGAGAAAATATTAGGATTAAAATTAGATCTAGTTAACGACGTATTTTCGTTCAACATAAGTAGTCAATTAAAGCTATTTGCGACAAACACAACATTCGATAATTGAAACGCGTTTTTTTATAAATTCTACATTTATATTACATTGGATACGATTTGATACCTGTAAATATAATGCATTCGTATCCCATCGATTTTGCGAAATTGATGAACTTACCAATAAAAATGAGTAAAAGTGGGAACCGAAGCTTTAAAATCCATGAGATGTGGCAAGTCGAAATATAGAACAGATATAGACAGTACTTACACGTATGGAAACAAAGTGTACAGTTTTTGCTACAAGAAGAGAAATATTGGTCACCACGACCTGACATGAAATAGATCACCGATTTAGTTATTAAGAAGTAAAAAGAATTTGTTGGTACCATCATTATTAAGTATACAGAGATATTTCACATTTTTCTAAATGGCTATATCTAATAAAAAGCCGGTTACAGTAATTACGTCACCAGATATTTGAATTAGAAAAAACCGCCCTGACATGTCCCAAAAGAGGTTATTAGCATAAGAGGTTATAGCAGAAAAGAGATGGATAATTAGATCTCAACAAGTGTGTTTCGGGACAGAACTCAACGCACTTCAAAGAAAAATATCCTTATACCTGCAGATAGCCGATTGCGTTCATTGACAACTCTTAATAATGATGAGGGGATTTTAATAGTTGCATTTAATATTAGGACGTTAATTCATTAAGAACTGTTAAACATGTATCAATTAAGTGTCAAACTTGCCGCATTCAAAAGACAAAACCAGTAATTTAACGAATGGGTGACCTTCTTGAGGCTAGGTTAGCTCAGCATAAACGTCCTTTTACTAATTGGGGGATATACTACTTCGGTCTAATGACAGTAACAATCTAAAGACGTCATGAGAAACAGTAGGGCGTACTATTTACCTGCCTAACAACTCGTGCAGTGCACCTCGAACATAACTTATGTTCAAGAAATCAGTAGAGAACAGCACAGCGGTTAGATGACATGTTTTGGAATCGTTGGATAAGGGCATATCTCCCTACCTTATTATACAGAAAATGATAGACAGAAGGAGTTACATTAAAGGAACTCCATTCCATTCACTTCTGCAATCTAAGTTTATTAGTTAAGTATTAATTGATTGAGTCTGTCTCTCTCCTCTGTGTGCGGTAATCACGCCCTATTATTTTAATATAAAACGTAGCTTCGAATAAATAAAATATTAAGCTCGGTTATAGCTAGTCCGGGAAAGTTCTTTGTTTTATTTCAGCATCGTGATCCCGGAAGTTTACCTACCTAGCGCCGGGAAAGTTTCCTAAAACGGGTCATCGATAGTACATTATAAGTTCGAAGTGTGGAATTTATAATTCGGCAATTGAAATCCGGTATATTGCCATTTTTGCAGCGATTCGCGGGTGAAAACCGCAAGGAAACGTAAGCACCGTTGCAGTTAGTGTAGTTTTAGAGACATCTTCTCTAATTAGGGACGCATCAATACTAGAATTTAGTGTCTAATTGAGGATGCCTCATTGGAGGCTGCTGATCCTTATTGTACGTATGTCAATTGCCTACAAAGGTTGTGCATTTATATAAATAAAGATATATGAAATAATAGCAAACCGTTTGTTTTCGTATTCCTTTCTCCCGACTTGGTAATGTTAGCACTTTAAAATTAATAACCATAATGTATAATTTTTATAGAGATAGGTCTCTTTCACTATAAAGCGTCACATATTGTAAGAATTGGAAACATACTTTAAAAAATGTTTCTATTGATAAGATAAAAAATTTTCCAACTATAAGTTTAATGGGAATGTGTAATGGTGCGTAAATGATGCATAGAGATTTTCTAAATTTTTGGTTGGAAATGGAAGTCCAGTTACATTCGTAAATAGCGTCCCTCAGCTCTGCTGCCTGTTTTATTTATTATGTATTTAATAAATGTTACAAAAGTTAATTAAGTAATGTAGAACAAAATAATAAATATTAGATCCTTGGAATTTATTTAGTTGCATAAAAAATTATCAAAATAAAAAAAAGTGTTAACGAATAAAGAATGTAAAATATTGTCAAACAGATTTTAAATATTATAGAAATGCAGAATAAGCTAATATAGCTTAATTATTTAATATTGTTAAATCAATAATATTTTATAAAGTATGAAAAGTTAAATTGTTAGGCAACTTTTTTTTAGTTTACACCCAGAGTAAAATATTATTTAAACTAAATATGTTTTTATTATTGGTTATTATTGGTTCGCCACCATCATCAGGTCACTTTATTAAAATCTTATTAAAAGTGGTTGCATTTAAAAAAATCTAATTAAAAGTGACCTGATGATGGTGGCGAACCATGCCTCCGAAACGTCGTCGTTAAAAAAGTGAATGTGTTTTATTCATCTGTCTTCCAAAAATCGACTAATTAACCAATAATAAAAAAGAATGGAAGAAAAAAATAATACATTTTATTAACCAAATATGTTTTATTTGAGGTAAATAAACGTATTGAATTTAATTTTGTTGAAAAATTTATTGAATTTCTGTATTCAATAAATAAATTATATGTTAAAATATAATAATTCTTAATTTAGAACTAGAAGCATGCTGTTTTCTAATGAAATAAGTAAAATGGTTGACATGTAGGATTGATAAAATTTTATTTAAAAAATATTAGTTAGTTTGAAATAATTTTTGTCATTATATTAAATAAATTTTTGTTAAATTATTAAATAGTATTTACAGTTTGTTAACAAATATTTTTTAGACGTTGAAATATGTTTTTGAATCAATAGCACGTGTTTTTCTTATAGTAAAATATGTATTCAAATAGGTTCAAAAACAGATGCTACAGAATTGACAGTACAGTGCAGAAAAATTAAAGTTATGCTTATTTTTGTTTTGTTCAGAAATTTTAAATAACAAGGAATTCATAAATATAAATATACCAATTCTCTGGGTGTATAATTCATTAATGTTCACATGTTTATAATGTTATTATTTATAAAACTATTATTTGAAAATAAAAAAGATATAATTTTGCAAAAAAATATTTTATTAGAGGAACAAACTGAAGTTGTGTGGAAAATTATGGAATAAATATAAAATACTTCCACTGAGAGAAAGTAATATTTAAAAAATATAGAAATAAAAGTTAATTTTAATAGAAAAATAAATAGTATAAATAATAAATGATTAACTTGTAATTAATATGAATAGTAAACCTTTACTGTGAAGTCATTGCATCTCCACGTATAAAGAAATATTTGAATCAGCATGCAAAGTTGACATTGTAAGACAACATAAAACTCTAGTGTAGCTGGTGATTTCTGCAATGAACATCTAACTTCAATATTCCAAGTGAGATAATAGAAAACCATTTATCCAAATAGCAAACTTACTAATGTCATTTCGTAAGTAGTAGTACAAATATTAATTGTACTTGCACACACTTGACTTATAATTCCAACTTCAAAGAAATTTGTAACATCATGAATGTATCTAAATTTAAAGCATCTTTATTAAACACTAATTTTAATTATTTAAATTTAATTTAAATATGTTAAAATTAATCGATTTTCTTTGAAAATGACAAAAAATATTACAACACATTGTTTTTAAAACTTACTTTAATATTTCTCTGTAATGTTCAGTACTCTTTATGACTCGTCTATTTAAGAGTTCTTCCAATGAGTCTTCATTAGAATTATTAACCATATTCCCTTCTGAATTATATTTTGATAAATTTTCAAAATTAATTTTTTTTGGTTCATTGAATATTTCTTCTTTTTTTGATAATAATTTCTCTTCAATAACATTTTTAAATTCTGACGAACAATTAGTTTGATTGACAATGTCTGCTAAATTTTTGAAATCTAGTTTTAAAATTTCTATTTGTCCCATCATAATAACATAAAAATTTGTTATCATCGTGTCTATCATTGCATTTACTGATGCTGTTTTGTATAAAAAATAGCCTTGAGAAATGTATGTAATAAAATAACGAGGATTCTTTTTTGTATCATAAGGATACCATCCCACATAGAGTAATTCATTTTTCTGAAAATATAAAATTAATTATGTTGATTTGAAAATAAATTATCGTTTTATTAATTACTAGACCTCTTTTCTATACCACAGCAAATAATGAGGTTTAAAAATAAATTCTATTCTGATTTCCCTCTATTTTAAAATGTATTAATTATTAAGTACCTACATTACCCGAATTCCTTCCGGCAAGCAACTTCTTTTGTCAATTAAAAATCGTATTACAAATATTAAAGTAAATAAATATAATAAATAATAAAGTTACTAATTGTTAAATAATTTATAAATTTATCGCTAAAAATTGATTTATTAAACCGTTTAAATATATAAAAAGCTAATTTTGCTAAGAAAGATAGAAATTTTTGTTGAGAAAAACAGTTTTCTTTTGTGATTTTCCTTATGTTTGGCAATATTTATTTGTTTTCTCTTTACCTGACTTTTCTGCACAAATGGAATGATGCACCAAAGCGTTATTGCACATAGACACATAGATAGAAATACATAATTACTTGCTTTGGCAATAAATTCATATTTCTTCAATATAAAGACATGTTTTTTTTGTTTGGGTGCAAATATTGGTTGATGTAGTCTTTGAAAAAATTTCAATATTTCATTGCCACGAAACATTACTAAAAACAATTTTGGCAGATGCGCCATACAAGCTAATGCAAGATATGAGCATTCAATCACATTTTCTAAATTCGATCGAACAATGTACAAGTTGAAAAATAATGGTGGCAAAAGAATGGTGATGTAAATTAGATGAATACTATATCCGTAAAAGCTGTAAATTAATCTAAAAGTATTATTATTATTTAATTATCAAGTACTTTAACTAAATTTATATTTTAGTCAAACTGAAGTTCAAAAGGATTAACGTACATTTTACCGAACACCCTTTTTCGCGAATTGTTTTTTTACCGTAAATTTTTTCCTAACGCCGTTTTACCAAATGCATATTTACCGAATTTATCAATAACCAACAATAGAACAAAAAATGTTAAGAAAACTTAATTTTTTTACTTAAAATTTGCTCACTTTTTTGAGTATTTTAGATTTCAAACCTCATAATATACTTAAAGATTAATTATGTTTAATAAAGTAAATATATCTGGTAAAGTGGGTCAGAAACCATTCAAAAGTGTCACTTTCAGAAAAATTACCCATATATTTAAAACTTGAATTTTTAGTGATAAATTTTATAAAATTTTTCAATATAGTTCACTTTTGCAGTAAAAGTTTAACAGTTAACTTTCTTTAAAAATATACAAAAATAAGACGCCTTTGGTTGATAAAATTATGTAGTTCAATTTTCAATAAAATATTATTTTATAGTTAGATTCTAATTTATTATGGTGATTATATGTTGTTACTTCTAGGTGTTTGCGAGTTTCAAAATGGGATCTGAAAAACTTTCAGAGAAATAAATAAAACTGTAATCTCGGTTCTTATTTTATTTTTAGGATGCCTCCTGACGATTATGGGGCTAAAATTGAAAAGCCATTTGGGCCGTTTTTATAAAATATTACTTTTTGTATTTTAAAAAATACTTCCGAAAACTATTATGAATTTTTCGAATACAATTCAAAAAATTATACATCCTTTGCAAAATAAATAATAAATTCAAGGTGTAATTTTGCGTCGAATGATCTATTGCTACCTTATTTTTATCGAAAACTCGCGTGAAGATTTTTACATGTTACCATTTTTTTATTCTTCGGACCACTGTGGATCGTGGCTTTTGATTATTAAATTAAATATTAAATTAAAGGACAATTTCTTGAGCTTATTTAATTCTAAGGAATTAATATTCAAACGAAGTAAAAATAAGAATATCAGTCATATTAAGAAATCACGCGAAATATTGTATTAAATTTTGATTTAAAATTATATTTCATTACCAAATTAAATTAGAGTTTTATCAACCAGATGGATCGAGATTATAAACCTAGACAAAAATCTTTATGACTTTGTTACACCTTAAGAAGGGTTGTTTTACTGTATGAGGCCAGACACCAAATACAGTAAAAATCCATATATTCAAACAGAATGCATCTTCTGGTTTATAGCTATCCATATTTTGAAGCAATAGTAATTTTCAAAAAAAACTTTTCTAGTTTTCCGTTTTGAAATAATTTTGTCTTATGGAATACGATTGAACAGAATGGATTAGAAATGATTGACGTCTGGAGGCACATTGAGGGAGAAAACTTTTATATGTATACATATCTCAATGTGTTTGTAAAATAATAGCAGAAATACGAACAAGTTTCCTGTATATTGACTCTAATTTTGTTAGGACATCCTCTATAATTTATCTGTCGTTCAGCAGTTAGAATTGAAAATCTAATTTCACAACGTTTTCAACCCTTTGTCATTACCTAAAGCCATAGTTATTTCTATATACGTCAAGTGTGCAATTTCCCTACATATTTTATTTGTAAATTCTTAGTCTCGTTTCTTGAATTTCATGCGCTTCTTCTGCGATACTATTCATGTCAATAAATTCTGGATTCTAAATATGCATTGTGAACTATATTTCTTAGAAAAACAAAGATTAAAACTGAAATACAAATTCTTTTTTTTAATTTTATTTACTTATAATTACTATAAATTATTAATTTTTTATTATTTATTTTCTATAATATCTAAAAAATTAATAAAATTTAAATTCCAAAACGTAGAAGTATTTAGTACAAAGCTTGAGGGCTATTATTTATTATTATTTATTTATTTTTATTTATTTTTTTATGCCTATTGATCACAAATACAACTATTGATTTAAAATTTTTTATATATATTTGGTAACAATGTCGTCAAAAGTAAAAGGTTCTAATTTTTGTACGTTTTTCTTGCGGGAAGAACATCTAAAAAATTGTTGAATAATTTTATGCAATTATTTAATGTAAATTTGTTTTTGCCTGTTACAGGTAAGATTTGATTGTATTCTAAATTTTTAAACGAGTGAAGAAAAACGAACAGTTTCAATATTAAAGGTAAATATTAATAATAATAATATTGTCAAATCATTTACTTTATATAATTAGGTATTGTTCAAAATTTTACGCAAATTAAGCAGATTAAAAATTCAGTTTAATATTCCACTTGATCAACTTTTTCGGTTTTATCCTTTAAAAACTTCTGTACAGTTCATATTTTATTCGATGAATTGCATTTCTCTTTTACTAATGGCAACACAAAAGTATGTAAAGCTGTAAAAAAGTCAGCAACATCTATGTAACTATTTGTAATATTATTAATTGATTCTAAATAAATTTAATAAAAGGGAATACTTATTGTGTTGTTAAAGAAAAACTCATAGTTTTGAGAAGTATAAACAATCCTACTTAAAAATAAAGGTCAAGCTTTACCAAGTTGACAATAATCAGCCTACCGTTCTTCCAAACTTCCATAACCTAACATATAATATCGCTTTTCGCTCGAAATGTAACAAAGTAATTTCTTTAATCAATTTAAACATAGTATTACGGAATTAAGAAAATTAAAGAAATATTAAAACGGAATTGATTGAAATTCTCTTTTAACAAATATTTGCCTACAAACGGAATACATATGTGACAGGAAGATCGTTCTGACGTTAATTCAAGTGATATTCGATTAAATATCCTAGAATAATGGTAAGGGTTGTGAGGTCAATAGTTCTCCCCTGCAACCTTACAACGATAGAAGCGCCAATATGTTTATGAATTGTCGTCAAAATTTTGAAATTATCGTGTTACTCTTCGTTCGACCGTGTGAATGTAATCACTGAGTGAGTGTTTGATCTGACAAACCTGTGTGGAGAAATTCAACTACTTGCAGGGAGAATATTTTGTGTGATCGACAAGAGTCGAGATTTGATCGTCTTCACGTAAGTGATTAATGTTTCTTTGATTTTGTTTTGTTTCTGGAAGTCACTTGGTTAATTTTATTTTTGTTTTGTTTATATGAAAAGTTCCCCAACGTTACCTTCCATGTGATATTTTGCTGTGTCTTTTAAATTTTGTGTTTTGTTAATTTCTTAAAAATTAAATGGCGTCTGCATCTTTTCTTATTTTATTTTTGCCGAATAGAGCTGCAGCAACTTTGAACTCGGTCGCACTGGATAGGAATAGAATATATTTTATTTATTTTTATCAGATTTATCTTATTATTTTATTTTACTTAAGTTAAATTAATTTCTTTTAAACTTAACTATAAAAATTCTATTCGTCTCACATGTGAAGTGGACAGAACGGAATTCAAAAAAATTAATAATTTAACCTTTTTTGTGATGAGTTAAAAATTTTCAATACTTTATTTCTTCCTATGAATGTTAGATGACAAGTACTATTGTAGAAATCGTTATTAGTCAATTATTCTTTTTATTGAAAGAATTTGATTTATTGTTTTGCAAATGAAGTTTATATCATTCTTTTGAATGGGCAAATTTCCAAAATATGGGTACATATTTAAAAACCGTCCAGAAACATCTTAAATCAAAAAATGCTCGAAATGTAACAAACAAGGTCACACGCAACGACAATGCCTGAACGTTAAATGACTGCAAAAGAAGGAAATAAATCAAGTAAGTAACGAAAAATGTAGATAACACAATACAAAAATATTTATAAGAAGCACTTGTCGAAGATAATAAAATAATTACACTAATTGATCCAGGAGCATCAGAATGCACTATTAAATCATCTCTAGTATCCAAATTAGGTCTCAAAATTCACGAAGAAGAGATTGTTCTCAAAAGTTTTAGACCCCAACACTTCGTCACAAATTGTCCAGGATTTATAATCGCCAGTGTATCTTCAAATGGAATAGTGATACCAAGTGTTCGTTTAATAGTGGCGTCATACGTAAATTAAGCCGTTGATGTGTTGATCGGTAGATCCTACACCGATTCTAAATTAGTTGATTATTGATAAGAAGGTAAAATGTTAACATTTGCCTAGAGTGAATTCGCACGACTATCTAAAATTTCCATCACACCCCCTTTAGTTGAAAAATTATTTCTGAAAAGTGACATTGTGATTCAACCCCTTTCGGTGCATTTCATTAGTGTGGCAGGCCAATACTTGGATTATTTGGTACCTATCATGAACTTCAATTCGAAATCGCAAGAAATAAAAGTAGTAGTAACCTTAGTTAAAGCTAACATTACCTGTCTCCAGATCCCCTCAAGAAAACATGTGATTATGAACCAATCTACACTGAGACTTCTGTAACAAGCACGGAATTAAACATACAGTTAATTCGCCCCGTCGCCCACAGGAAAATGGTTCAGTAATCAACCAAACGTTAATACCTGCCATTCAGGCAAATATCGCTAACAATCAAGGTCGAGATTGGGACAAGCACTCAAAGAAAATTCAAAGGAATTTAAACGAGTCGCCTAATAAAACTACAAGAAAGAGCTCTTTTCAACTTTACTAGAGTTTTGTCAATAGACATAATGAAGGACCTTAATGATTATTAACTCAAGATGATGAAGAACTTTATACGTAACTAAAATTGCTTCAGAAGGTAGCATCGAACCAAATCCAGGAGGAACACCAACGGTATAAAAACAGGTACGAAAAAAGTCGAATACTAAACAAAAAACATCATGAAAATTTACCCAATTGAAACTTCTGGTGTGGCAAATTTGAAATCCGACTCACAAGGGGTCAGATATGAAGCAACAGTCCATGCTACTCAACACAAGACGTGGAAACCAAACCCCAGAGAAGACGATTTCTTTAACTTGAACAATGACGAAGGAAATGGTAACAAATCTCTTCTTCAACAACTCGAAGCGAATGGCGATCTATCAGAAAATTCTGTTAATCGACGTCTGAAATGTTATGACGATTTTGTATTATAAGTAAAACCTTTCAGGTAATAAATGCATTCGTAACTTGAGCACTAGTTAATTATCAGTATGGCCGAGTGTTAGCGAACACAAAATGTAATATTAATATTACATTTTGTGTTCGCTAACACTCGGCCATACTGATTATGTATTGCGCAGGCGTGAATTACCTAATCACGCTATTTATGTGCACTACGCGTCAAAATGCGTCAGAATACGATCTACGTGTGAAAAAGCATCGTGCTGTGCAATAGCGATCAACAAAACAATTATAATACCTGCGTTGAGCTAGTGTGTTACAACGATTAGCTTATGTGCGGTTACTTTTTGTATTTTCTAAACTCTTTGTTAATACATTTTAGTAATTCTTTATTAATTCGATACAGTGTCTTTAATTTGAAAATTCCTCTTACTATCGATTTTCACACTAACAAATTACAATATGTTACTCATATATAATAACACCATGTTGGAAGATTAAAGTTAGCACCAGTCTAGTAATCTGAGCAGCTGCCGAAAACATACTTAGTAAACGATATCGACGAAGGATCGTACACCTGCACGGAGAAACTTTGGGTCGTCTGCTCATCCAAAACTGGTGAATCAGTACCACCACGAAACTTGTTCATCTGCACTCTCATATTAGGTGCTCCATCTTCCCATACTAGAAGATCGACGCACCTAGTTGTCATTTTCCCAATTTTTTCCCATCCAGTGAGAAACCCAATGTGCACGTTCTATAACTATGCTAGACCAAAAAAAGAACTGTGTTCTAGAACCAGTGTCACAATTTTATTATCGAACAATTCTAGAACTTTGTTCTAAATTTGTTCTGGAACACTTGTTGTGTATCTGTTCTATAACAAGCATGTAAGATTTGTTCTCAATTAGTTATAGAATTTTGAAAAACATTGTTCCCACAATGTTCTAGAACACTGTTAAAAAAATTTATGATAACTGTTCTATCACTATAAACGTATAAACACGTGTTTATTTTTACTAGCGCGTCTTTGGATTTCTTTGTCACAGTTTTTTGTGTATGTTCTGGAACAAATATGTAATAAACGTTACAGTTCTGAACTAGATATCAAAATTTTAATGTTTCGATTATAATATTGTTTTAAAAATTGTTTCGTTGCAAAGCTACACTAATTAAAAAATATAATTTAGAATAAATTACATGTTGAGGTTTTCCCACTTCATTGTTAAACAGATAACAAAACAGTTATAAAATTAAAAGAAAATTAATTTCACATCTACACGGACTTCCGCCACTCTTGCCATTTTTGGGCAACTACACTTTTGACACTTTACCTAGTCAGATCTAATATTGCTTTTAACTGATCAACATAAAAAAGTTAGTCTTAAAAATAAGACTATCAGTAATTAATGTACTTCACTCATCTCAAAGCAACCTAAATTAATAAATAGTAATTGTTATTTATATGTACATCACCGTGTTTTATTTAACCTACTATTCACACTGCAATTAAATTTTTCATTGCACAAACAAAAGCTTTTGTAATTTTTAAATAATTTTTCACTTGCAGCTTGTATAAAGCTTATAAATAGGCTAATTTGAATTAGAACATATACAAAAAATCTTGAATACAATTCTTGTAAGTCATACTGTTTTAAATAAGCATACTTTTTTTTATAGAATAACAGTAGAAAATTTACTAATATGTTTCTAAATATTTTAGTAACAAATATGTTTTATAACTGTTCTAGAACAATGTTTATTATACCACAGTATTTATAACGGTCCTAAATTTTTACCGTCTCAATTTTAAATATTTTGTGTATAATTCCTAATAGTGTTATATAGAGTATAGATTTAAATAATTATTAATAATAATGAAGTCATTAATTTAAATGAATAAGAAAATAATATTTTTTTTTTATTTCTTGAAAGAAGCAATTCTATTAATTATTTACATTTTTATTGACAGTCATAAAAGTTTATCTGTACTATGCAAGTATTAGATTTCTTCTTGAGCATTATTTTTGACAAATTATTTTTGTTATAGAATTATTACATATTTGTTCTAAAACATTGTTCTAGTTTTGTTCTAGAGCGGTTACAGATTTTGTTCCTTTTTTGTGCCTCCAGGGGGACGACATTTTGACCTACCTGTTCCTCACTAGTTATACAACTTGTTTTTTTTGTTCTAGAATTGTTATAGAATTGATCTATAACATTGCACACTGAGAAGTCAGACCTTCATCTTCTAGTCCCGTCCTTTGCAATCTCTCTGTAGGATCTAGTTTCCTTATTTTACAATCATTTGTCATTTTGCAGTAAAGGCGGGTAGGTATGGTAGGAATCCTACCTATTTTGCTACTGTTTATTTACTACTATTTTCATTTGTATTATTATTTTTTATTATACTTTTTTACAAAAAATATTCTAAAAAACGACCAACTTTTTTTCAACAGTTAAAAATTACTTTCCGTCATTCATCTGTTTTAGAAGTACAAAAATTGTATAAGCCATTTTTATGATCTGAGAAATAAATGGTTAATTATTGAAACTTTAAACACTTATTCCGACGATCAAAAGGACCTATCTTTCAAAAAATTTTGTTATGTTTCTAGTCGTTTTACTTTGATTAGGGATAGTTTTTTAACATTATGAAATAAAAAATAGTTTTTATTGCATATATTAAAATGTAATGATTATTTAAAAGTCATTAGTTTGCACTGAAAGTTAATTTTATAGCAATAGGTCTCTTTTATCGTGGAGCGTCAAACATTAAAAAAATTAAAAACTTACTTTAAAAAATGTTTCTATTGACAAGACGAAAAATTTGCCAACTAAAAGTCTGATGGGAATGTGTAATGGCGCCATAATAATACAAAGAGATTTTCTAAATTTCTTGTTTGAAATGGAAGTCCAGTTACATTCGTAAACGGCATCCTTCAGCTCTGTTGCCTGTGTTTTATTTAATTTTAGTATAGCAATTATTACAAAAATGAATAAAATAATGGAAACAAAATAAGATGCATTTCATCGCATTAAGATTTATTTGTTTACATAAAAAAATTTATCGAAATGACATAAAAATGTATAATATTGTAAAAGAGCTATACAATAATTCAGAAGTGTAGAATAAATTAATATTAATTAATAATATTTCATATAATATAAAAAGGTAACTTGTTACTAGACAAGTAATAGTTTATTTATTTATACATATAAACATTTATTTAAATCAAATAAATTTTCTTCACTTTATAATTCATTAATTTTCATAATTTTGTTAATTTCAAAAATTATATGAAAATAGAAAAGGAAAATTTTGTATATATTGTGATTAATTAAAATTTATTTTACTGATATAAAAGACTAAAAATGTAAAATATAAAAATTATTAAATAAAAAAAATTGTAAAATATAAATTATAAAACACAAAAATAGATTATTAATAATTAATAAATTATTATTATTAATTATTAAATAGATTATTTTAAAATTGTTATTTGATTTATGTGAATAAATATAATAAAAATTATTGAACATATACATAAAATACTTTCTTTTCGCGAAACCAATATTATAAAAATATAGGAACAAAAGTTAATTTAAGTCTAAGAATAAATGGTATGCAAAAAATAAATGATGAATTTGTAATTAATATGAATAGTAAACCTTTACTGTGAAGTCATTGCACCTCCATGTATAAAGAAATATTTCAATCAGCATACAAACTTGATATTGTAAGACAACATAAAACTCTAGTGTGGTTGGTGACTTCTGCAATTAAAATCTAACTTAAATCTTCCAAGCGACATTATAGAGAAACGTTTCTCGAAATAGTAAACTTACTAATGTCATTTGATAAGTTGACGTACAAATAACAATTGTACTTGCACACACTTGACTTACAATTCCGACTTCAAAAAAATTTGTTACTTCATGAATGTATCTAAATTGAAAGCATCTTTATTAAACACTGATTTTAATTATTTAAATTTAATTTAAATATCTTAAGATTTATTCAAAACTATATTTTGAATTAAAAATAATTTTCTTACATTTATATGAAT
Source organism: Leptopilina drosophilae (assembly GCA_032873175.1). Classification (NCBI taxonomy): domain Eukaryota; kingdom Metazoa; phylum Arthropoda; class Insecta; order Hymenoptera; family Figitidae; genus Leptopilina; species Leptopilina drosophilae. Next base: position 23,738,068 of record CM065483.1, read on the forward strand.
TTAATAGTTTTAATTATTATACATTTAAACAATGTTTAGTGCGAATTTAAAATGAATTTAAGTTAAAACGTTTTTGTATATAGCATTAAAAAAAGCAAAAAATAATTTAACCGATTTTAAAGTCTAACTGGGTTTAATAGCTTGTTTTAGTATCCTAAGGAAATTAAAAGGCAAACAAATTACAAGATACTGTTTTTTAATAAAAGTTACTTTAATATTTCTTTGTAGTGTTCAGTGCTTCTTATAATTCGTCTATTTAAGATTTTTTCTAATGATTCTACACTGCGATCAGTAGCAATATTTTCTTCTGAATTATATTTTGAAAAGTTTTTAAAATCAGTTTTTTTTGTCTCAATGGATGTATCTTCTTTTTTTGATGGTTTTTCTCCAATCGCATTTTTAAATTCTGACGAACAATTACTTTGATTGACAATGTCTGCTAAATTTTTGAAATCTAGTTTTAAAATTTCTATTTGTCCCATCATAATAACATAAAAATTTGTTATCATCGTGTCTATCATTGCATTCACTGATGCTGTTCTATATAAAAGAAAGGCTTGAGAAAGGTATGTAATGAAATAACGTGGATTCTTTGTTGTATCATACGGATACCATGCTACATAGAGTAATTCATTTTTCTGGAAATATAAAATTAATTGTTAACTCCAAAATAAATTAACGTCTTATAAATGACTACACCTCTTATTTTTCATACAATAACAAACGATGGGGTTAAAAAATAAGTTCTGTTTTTATTTCACGCAATTGTAACATGTATTGTATTAATAAGTAAGGTACCCGAACTCCTTCCGTCGAGCAAATTTTTTTGTCAACTAAAAATTGTATTAAAAATATTAAAATAATTAATATAAATAATAAATTTAATAGTTATGAAATTATTTATAAATTTATCGCTGAAAATTGATTTATTAAACCATCTGAAAATGTAAAAATCGAATATGTCTGATAAGGATAGAAATTTTTGTTGAAAAGAAGCAGTTTTCTTTTGTGATTTTTCATGTTTGGCAATTTTCTTTGTGTTTTTCCCTGTCCCTGATTTTGTTATATCTTTATTGTTTTTGTTTTCTTTACCTGACTGTTCTCCACAAATGGAATGATGCACCAAAGCGTTATTGTAAATAGACACATAGTTAGAAATATAAAATTACTCCCTTTCGCAATAAATTCATATTGCTTCAATAGAAAGAGATGTTCCTTTTTTTTCGGTGCAAATATTGGTTGATGTAGTCTTTGAAAAAATTTCAGTACTTCATTGCCACGAAACATCACTAGAAATAATTTTGGCAAATGCGCGATACAAGTTAATGCAACATAAGAGCCTTCAATAATATTTTCTAAATTCGACCGAACAATATACAAGTTGAAAAATAATGGTGGCAAAAGAATTGTGATGTAAATTAGATGAATACTATATCCGTAAAAACTGTAAATAAATCTAAAAGTATTTTTTTATCTTTGTTATTTACTTTATTATTTAATTATTATAATTATTTATTTTATTATTATTAACTATAAATTTTTTTACTATATAAATAATTTACAGTATTTGACTACAATATTGTATCGATATTGCAAGTATTTCCAGTGTTGACTTTGTTATTATTATTATTATATATTATTTATTAAAAAACGCAAAAATACTACGCCTTCGGTTGATAAAATTGTAATTCAATTTTCAATGAAATATCATTTTATAATTTTATTATTACAAAGTTTATTTGTTTATTTATAAAAAGCTGTTAACAGATGTTAACATTCATTGACCGTAAAACTAATAATAGGACTACAAAATAATTAGTAAAAAATCTTTCAAAATTTCGCGTCGCAACATTTTTTTGCTTTTAATATTTTTATAAATAAATTATGTAGTTTCAGTGTGATAAAAATCGAGGACAGCAGTTGTAAAAATTTATTCACTGGACTGATATTACCTTATTGAGCCTAATTTTAGTTTTATAAACAAAATACGACAATTTGTTTAATAAATATTGTTAAACAATTGGAAATAATAAACAAAAAAGAAATGTGAATTTATTTTTTATTTGCCTAAGAATCTAGAAATAATAGAAAAAGTTAAATTCTGATGCACTGTGTAATTTGTATGTAAAAATTATATGAGCAATTTTACTTCTAAAGTGTCAACAATTATAAGTTAGACAAAAAAGTAACATCAAGATCTTTAATTTTATAAACAAACATTTATGTTTTTTGTAAAACTAAAAGAAAAGAGCAATTCCATGGAAATTTCCTTTTAGGATAAGATTTAGATGAAACTGTGATTTACTGTTCTGTTGAATGTAACTAAAATGGAAGTTAAACATTTTTGAAAAAATATTAACAAACATAGGAGATGTGCAACTATTGAAATTTTTTAGCATTTTTTCTTTGAAACCACATAACTTTTTGTCGGTTAAAAATATTAAGATGAGTAAACACTTTTGAGTTGAAGTTCCTTGAATAAGCCATATCTTATTTTTAGAGAGAGTTTCGATATTTAGGATTATATTTTATTACAAAATTAAATTAGAATTTTATCAACTAAATGAATCGAGATTATAACCCTAGACAGAAATCGTTTTGACTTTGTTCCACCTCAAGAAGGGTTGTTTCACTGTATGAGGCCAGACACCAAATATAGTAAAAATCCATATATTCAAACGAAATGCATCTTCTGGTTTATAGCTATCCATATTTTGAAGCGATAGTAATTTTCAAAAAAAACTTTTCCAGTTTTCCGTTTTGAAATAATTTTGTCTTATGGAATACGATTGAACAGAATGGATTAGAAATGATTGACGTCTGGAGGCACATTGAGGGAGAAAACTTATATATGTATACATATCTCAATGTGTTTGGAAAATAATATCAGAAATACGAACAAGTTTCCTGTACATTGACTCTAATTTTGTTAGGGCTTCCTCTATAATTTATCTGTCGTTTAGCAGTTAGAATTGAAAATCTAATTTCACAACGTTTTCAACCCTTTGTCATTACCTAAAGCCATAGTTATTTCTATATACGTCAAGTGTGCAATTTCCCTACATATTTTATTTGTAAATTCTTAGTCTCGTTTCTCAAATTTTATGCGCTTCTTCTGCGATAGTATTCATTTCAATAAATTCTCGATTTTAACTAAAAGTTGTAAATCATGCATTGTGAACTTTATTTCTTATAAAAACGAAGATGTACAAACAAAATTTTGTACAAATAAAGTTTGATTTTCTTAATTTTATTACTTGTTGACAATATATCATAAATCGAATGAAATTTTCTTTGTTACATAGTATTTATTAAAAAATTATTAAATTGAAATAAAAAGAAATTATTTAAAAATTTTATATATTCTTTTAATGACTATAAATTAATTATTTATTTGTATACACTACCGTCGAAAATTATCGGTACGGTTGCACGCGCACGGTCCAAAAACATACCAATTTTTAAATCAAGATTTTTTTGTAAATACAAATGTCAAAAAATTAACAAATATACCACTCAAAAGTTTATTAAATTCTACGATTAATGATATGTAATTAAAAATTTTAATAATTTATACAAAGTAGAATTTCAAAATCGTTTGAATGACATAATTGTTAATTTTCATACATTTGTATTTACATTTGTAGTGTGTGTAACAAATATTTTTTAACAAAATTGAAATTCCAAAAAGTAGAAATTTTTAGTTCAAAGCTTTAGGGCTATTATTTATTGTAAGATTGATTTATTTACTATATAGTCAATTTATTTAAATTATTTTTTAAATAAAGTATAAGTTTAATATGTTTAATTATTTTTTATTACCTTATACTTAAAATAAAGTAAATTATTTTATTTAAAAAATTTAGTTTTTTAATTGTTGCTTTTGAACTTGTAGTAAAATACAATTATGTTTACACAGTTAAAAAATTTATCAAAAACGTAAAAAAAATGTCAGTTGATTTACAATTTTTTTTGTTTCCTTTAGTCATTGACTTGTTTTAAAAGGACGTAAAATGTATAAGACATTTTCATAATCTGAAAAGAAATTTTTACGTTATTGAAATTTAATTAGCACTATTATTATAAGTAAATAAATAATTATTTTTCTACTTATTTACTATTTAATGGACAACATAAATGTAAGTAAATAAAAGATTACGTAAATGGATTAATTAATAAATAAATTAAAAATATATAATAATTCAAAAAATAAATTTTTTTGTGCGGACAATGTCGAATCTCTTTCTGAAAGATTTTTTCATGTAGATTAAGAATTTGCATAAAAGAAAATTACCCACATCAAAATCATTGTCTGTGATAATGTGATGAATACATCAATTAATGAATAATTGTTATACTTTTTTTAAATAAATTTATATTAGTGAAAAATAAATTTACCTTGAAGAAAGTGTCTACCGACAACAAAAAGAACTTTCCAACACATAATGTCATTGGGACTTGAAGATGTGACATTATAATACAAAGAGATTTTCTAAATTTTATATTTGGTACTGACATCCATCCGCATTCATAAACTGCATCCATGAGTTCTGTTGTCTGTAAAAAATAAGTCGTATTTATTTAACAAATTATAATTATTTAAACAATTTGGAAATTAATTAATCAAGAAATAAGGGAAAGATACTTTATAAATTATGAAATTTATAAAGTATACAATTTCACAATTCAAAGTTTTTTGTTTTAATAAAATTACTTGCCTTTATGGTGACATCATTACCACGCCAAGTGTAAATAAATATTTGGTACAACATGCACATTTGATACAGTAAATACATATAAAATTCCATTGTAGTTGGTGAAATCTTAAAAAATTAATATTAAATTGTTTAAAATAATTTTCAAAGTTAAGCAAAATTTGAAAGTTAGTAAAATATTTTTCTACCTTAATTTTGAAATAAACTTAAAAAAAAGATTTGAAGTTACTATAAAGAAATACTTTAATTTTAAAAATTGCTAACTAATATAAAAAAAGAACAGATTTCAGTCGACCTCTTAAAAACAGGCCAAAAATTGTATTTTTCTATTCTATATTGAATAAAAGCAGGTACGCATTTTTTTTTTTTGGTGGCCAAATTGTTCAGTTATGAATTTTCAAAATTTTCGTTTATTAAATGTTAGTATATTTTTAATGTCAGATAACTTAAAAATTTTTGTTTTTTTTTATTTTTTGATAAGAGAAAAAAGTTTTGTTTTTCGTTCTTTGAATAATTGAAGATCCAAGGCCTAAATTTTTAAAATAATTTTTTTTATTTCTTATTACAAAAATAAAATGTTTTTATGAATTAATTAATTTTTTTTAATTTTGAGAATGGGCCTGACATCAGCCTGTTTTCTTCAATACAGAACAAAAAAATATTTTTGTCCGATTTTAAGAGGTCGACTCAAATTTCAAGTAGAATTGACCAAATATAAAATCTGTAAACAAATACTCAAGTAGCAATTTTAGTATTCTTGTTCTATTAAAAGAAACAAAATAAGTTCTTCAATTAGAATAATCAAGTATTGAATTTAATTATTAAATGCTTTTTATTATCAAATAATTAATTCAATAAAATAAATTTTTTTTAATTTTTAGGAAATATGACTTACTGATGTTATTTCATAAGTTGTCGCACAAATAATAAAACTACTGACACAGACTTGCATCACAATTCCAATTTGAAAAAAATTAGTTACGTCATTAACAAATCTAAATAAAATAAAGTTTCTCGAGTAGACTTATAAAGAAATTACTAGTTAAATCCTAGCTTTTTAACGTAACTATAATTTTACTTACCTTAACCACTCGATCGGCAGGGCGTCAGAATTGGCGTCGATTTAAAAGTGATAGAAGCGGCAAAAGAGCGTCAAGACTTGACTACGATTTTCCAATTCTATAAGGAGTTTTATAATATCAAAAAAAGTGTTCTTATTTTTTTCAGATAAAAGAAGTCACATATCTGTTCTTTGATCTTAAAAGACAAAAATACTTTAATTTTAAATTATAAAACTCCTTATAGAATTGGAAAATCGTAGTCAAGCCTTGACACCTTTTTGTCTCTTCTGTCACTTCTACCAATTCCAATTCTGACGCCTTGTCGTTCAAGTGTTTAATTAGAACGATGGTTTTAATTTTCATTTAATTTTTATTTTTGCAAAAAAAGATAATTTTTGGAACAAGAGAATTTTTATATGAGTCTTCAACTTTTATAAACATTTATTTTTAACATTTTAACTCACTTGACAATTGCTTGATATCTTAGTAAGCATTGAATAATTCTTTCATTCAATATTTTTTCTACTGCTTTATCAGTGTAATATGTAACATCTTCCGACCTAGAACAATTTGAAGTTATAATTTTTTTACAATTCTGGTATATATTTAAAAAAAAAATTGTTTACTTAGGATAATTTTTGGAGAAGATGCTAAGAAATTGCATTCCCATACTTTCAACATAAATGTAGGTTTATTATGAACAAAATATGGCATAGCAGAAGCGGGGAAGAAAAAAGGCGTTTCTTATATTTTTAAAATTTAATATAAATATTTCTTGTTAAAGATTAGAATTTATTTAAAGGATTTCTCCATATTTTCCCCGCAATCTATAATTATTAAGCTTTTATTTTTAATTTTTTAATTATTTCAATCGTCTGAAAAGTTATACGATTTTTACACTAAAATTATATTTCCTTGCTGTGTGGCCAGTTGAATTTTTCGTTACTTCAAAGTTATGTGTTTAATGTTTATTTATCATTAAAAGTTTAGACAAAAATTACTTTTTTCTATTTTTTATAATACTTTAAAAAGCTGTGGCCACATTCTCTGTACTTATCTCATAAAGGGTCGCAAAAGAATGTCAAACTAACCTTCTACCATTAGATTCAAATTTTTCAAAAATCTCTAAATTTTTATTTGAAAATTCAATAAGTTCAGTTGAATGGATAGTAAAAAAATCAGTTAATTCACGAAAATCTTGTTTGAGAATTTCCATTTGTCCAACCATAACAACATAAAAATTTGTAGTCATTATATCAATCATGGAATTCATAGCGGCTGTGGTAAGCAAAAGAATTGTTTGAGAAATGTATGTGTAAGCATAAGCTGGATTTACTGTTGCATTGTACGGATACCACGCAGCATAAAGTAATGTCTTCTCCTAAAAAAGATAAAAGAACTCTCGATACAATTATTAAAAACTAATTTTAATCAGAGAAAGCGAATACAGATATAAAAAAGTAAAATTTACTTTGTTTCAGCTCTAATTATTTTAATATTTTCCAACAGTAAATTTTACTACTTCGAAAAGTAAAAATGTTGTTCTGCTATTTTGTGATTAATAAAATTAAATTAAAATTAAAAAAATTGAAATAATTAAGATTAAAATTGTAGAGAATCTTTTTAATTGTATGTAATATTAATTTGATTATTGTACCTCTCTGTTTTCAACCAATGGAAAAATAATCCACAAAACACAAGTTCCAAGCGACAAGGAAAGAAATGTATATGAACTTGCTCGTCCTACTTTTGCTGATTTTTTCAATACATTTAAATGTTCAATTCGCCTTGGTGCAAATATAGGATTGTTCAATCTTTGAAAAAATCCTTCAATTTTCTTTCGTCGAAATAAAAATACAACGAGTTTCGATGCATAACCAACGCAAGTTAATGTGAAGAAAGAACTATCCACAAGTTGTTTCATGTCTCCTCGCATAATATACATGCTTGTAAATTGTGCCGGTAAAAGTCCTCCAATATAATAAAAGTGAATCACATATCCGTAAATTTTGTATATAAATCTTGCAAAAAGGACAAACAGAGGAAAAAATTTATCAAGTTGAAATTATTTTTCATCGATTTTAAAGTTTTACAATCTTTTATTATAGTTTTATCTTAAAAATAGGTTTAAAAATAAAATTTCTATTCCTTTCAATTTTTACTAATTCCAGAATTACTTTTTCGAAGTAAATTTTATTAATTTTAATACTAAAATCTCTTTGGAAAATAGTAAACTTAACCATTCGGGAAATGCAAAATTTTATTTCCAAAGATAATTTTATTGTGTGACAGGTATAAATTTTACTATTTTTTATATCGAATTAAATTAATTATAATAAAAAAACAAGTAAAAGAAGAAAATACTTTGAAAACTCTACTTTGCACGTATAGAAAAATTTTCGTTTAGAAATAGTAGAAGACTTTTTATGAATTTTGATTCACCAATGTAAAACCTTAAAGTCGGATTCTCAACGGAGGAAGGCCAAGCGCCGAACAATTTGAATGTACGAAGATTTATAGTAAAAGCGTCTTCTGGTCTATAGACTTCCATTTCAAGATGGGAAATTTTCTCTCAAAAGAAGGGTCTATTTTGTAACACAACGTTGCATTAAATTCACCTGAATATGCAGGTAATTCGAGACAGTTGAAAATGATTGGCATGTAAAATCCGTATACTTGTTTGCAGTATTGCAAAATAATATAGGCACTTGAAAGAAACGCCCCCTCCTTATTTCTCAACTCGAATTTCCTGAAATCAACTCTCTATAATTTAATAGGGTTCGAATCAATTGTAAAACGTTGTTTTGTAATATTATCCTATGCCTCTGTTGCCATTTATTGTAATCTATTATTTGTTACCGTAAATGCCATAAATGCGTTCACAAATATATTAAAAAATGTTTTAAAAATTTTAATTGGCATATTATGGGTGGATTTATACTTTGTTGCAAAATCGAAGAATTGAATGAAGTATATCTTCACATTGTGTTTCGTTCTATTGATATTTGACGGATTTTAATATGTTTATGGACATTTTTCTCCAGGTTTTATGCTTTATATTGTATGTTTTAAATATTTATTGAACTACATTTCAATATAATGTAAATTGGGTCAATGGAAGGTAAAAAAAACGTAAACAATTGTTTTTAAATTTGTAAAGCTTCGAAGTTGTGGTTAACCATCTTCATGAGGCTAATTTATTAAGAAAACACCAAATTAAAATAAAGAAAACAAGTAGATATGAAATATTAAATAAGAAATACAGTGAAAAATTAATAATACCTGATTTTAAAAAATAAAAATTCATATTACGACTAGTCAACATTAAAAAATTGTTAAATAATTATAACAGGATGACGGACAACAGAAGTACAAGACTTTTAGGCTTCGTACTCTTTTACTAAAAGCTACTATTTGCTACTGTTTTGATACGAGGCTACTTTTTGGCTACTTTTTTGAGCTTAATGCTACTAAAGGCTACTTTTCTGAACAAATAGTTAAATTTAGATTTTTAGGTTTCACATTTCCATTTGAAAACAGTGTTAAAAACTAAAATCGTTAATAAAAAACGACCGCCAATAAGATAATAGGAAATAATTTTACCGATATTTTCTCTATCTATTGATAGAGACTGATTATAAATTGTGTTTAACTTTTAAATTCCCCTTTTTTCCTGATTTTATTTTCTCATCAAATTTTAATCTATTTCATTTTGAACATAAATCTACAATTTAGAAAATAATTGAATTATAAACAAAGAATTTTTTCAATTTTTCAAGAAAAATCTTGTCTGTTCATAATTCTAATTGAAAATTTGATTAATTCAATTTCATTAAAATTTATTGATACTAATTGAATTTCTGCAAAGAATTTTCCTATTTATAAAAGTAATTAAATCCTTCAAAAGAATGTTATTACATATTTATGAAAATAATTAAATGTTTGGGTAGATTTTTATTAAAATTTCTGAAAATAATTGAATTGTAGAGAACAATTTAATTATTTGTAAAGATAATTAAAATTTCGGAGAATTTCAAAAAAATGTTAAACATTGAATGTCTGCGGAGAATTTTATTACTTTTGAAAATAATTGAATTGGTTTTTTGTAAATTTTATGGAAATTTATGAAAATAATTAAAGTCTTGTGAGGAATATTTTTCAAAAATTAATATTTAACAGAATTTAGTAAATCGGAAAAATTTTGCTATTTATGAAAATAATTGAAATAATTGAATTCCTTAGAGAAAATTTAATCCAATTTTTAAAACTAATTGCATTTTTCGACGAATTTGATTAAAATTGTATCAAACATAATTCCATTTTTGCAATGAGTTTTATTATTTATGAAAGTAATTGAATTATTGCCAGGATTTTATTAAAAAAATTTCAAGTAATTGATTTAAAAAAAAATTAGATAGACTCTATTTTTAATCATTCAATTCCTTTGAAATTTTTATTCTCTTAGAAAATAATTGAATACTTTTTGGAAATTTTATTAAAATATTAGACATAAAAATTATTGAATTAAGAAAATTTTTTGAAAATAATTGAATTCTTGTGGTGAATATAAATGAATTTTTGTTATTTATAGAAATAATTGAAATTTTACAATGAATTTTAATAATATTCCTAAAAGTAATTTAATTTTGTCGAAGTTTTACTGTTTAAGAAAATAATTGAATGAATTGCGAATAAATTTTTAAGAATAAAATTATAATATGCGGTGACTAACTTCCCTTGATTATTTAGAAAAATTTTTTAAAAATTCTTTAAAAGAAGTAAATTATTTTTAATAGAATGTAAAGAAATTTCAATTACATCAAAAATTTTCTATTATTTGTTTATAAAAATTTAGTTATCTTAAAATAACAGAATTAAAAAATTTATTTTTCAAAATTTTCAAGAAAACTGCGAAAATTCAATTTTATTAAACTATTTGAAATGTGTATTTTTTTTAATTAACTAATAAAACTTTTAATTATTAATCTTTGCACTAAGAAACGTAAATACATTAGAATATGACTTTTTGTAGAATTTAATTATTTATCAATTATTATTAAATTAAAATACTTTGAAAGTTCGATTCTTTTAAAAGTTTTTAATGAAATTAATTCTTTTTTTTGTCATCGAGGCTAATATTTCCTACTTTTTTTAGTATTAAGGCTACTTTTTCCTACTTTTTTTAAACTTATAATGGAGTGCAAAGCCTGGACTTTTGAATCCTTTTTTTCTTAATTATACCAAAAGATACAAAATAATATAATATATGGGTGATTCTTCACTCAGTGGGCGCTTTTGCTTCCCCATTGTTCCCTATTTAATAACTTTAATAATTATTTTCTATTCTGCTTCAAACTTTTTCATAATTAATATTCAGTAAAAAATTAACAAAAAAGTAAAAAAAGTAGTGGAATTTGCTTGAAACTTATTGCTTAGAAATTTTTTAGGCTTTCTGGTTACACCGGGTAATTTCCAATTAAGTCATAACTTTCGTTTTAAATAAAAAATGTTTTTAGATTAAAATATTTATAAAAAACAATATAATTATAATTTTTTTTTGTTTTTTATAAATATTTTAATCTAAAAACATTTTTTATTTAAAACGAAAGTTATGACTTAATTGGAAATTATCCGGTGTAACCAGAAAGCCTAAAAAATTTCTAAGCAATAAGTTTCAAGCAAATTCCACTACTTTTTTTACTTTTCCAGCCGCCATGTTGGAACCACCATTTTGAATTTTTAAAAACAAACGTCGGAATCGACCTCTTGATAGAAATAATAAAAATTCTAAATTCTGTGTTTTTAATACTATTAAAAAAAATAACATAAGTGAAAGAGTATTCGGTATAATTAAAGAAAGTGAAAAATCGCAGTACAAAAGTATAATTTAAAAAAATCACCCATACAATAAAATATGGAAATGTAAAGTAATTAACTTTTTATTCCTGCTTATTAACTGAGATAAAAGTTCTTTCGATGCAACAAAAAAAATTTGTAGTGACAAACAATTTATGACTATTATTGTTAACCACTTTATTATGACTATGGAAAAAAGTATAATTAAAGTTTATTGCAAACAAAAAGATAATTATAGAGAATTAAAAATCTAAAATGTTAATAAAAAAATTGCACTTTATTTCTCTCAGTTGTTAACTTGTTTTAAGAGAACGTAAAAACTATAGGACATTTTAATAATCTGAAAATAAAATATGAAATATTTTATCAAATTTTTACTATTAATTAAGTAAAATAATTATTAGTTGTTACTAACATATTATTAAATAATTATTGAACTCATTGTTGATTTGTATTATTAATTAATTAATATTAATAACTAAATCATTCAGACTATTAATTATTACTAATAAATTCAATAATTAGTTTTAGTAATTATATTAGTAATATAATTATTACTATTAATTAGTACTAATAATCACTACTAATGATTAGTTAATACTTGTAATTAATAATAATAACAACATTGTGTATAATAATAATTCATAATCATTCCATTAATGAATGAGTAGACATTTTTTTTAATTTTATATATTTTTGTACTAACAGTAAATAATCTTACTTTAAAGAATGTGTCAACTGACAACAAAAAAAATTTTCCGACACATAATGTCATTGGAACTTGTAGGTGTGACATAATAATGCAAAGGGATTTTCTGAATTTTAAACTTGGCACTGATATCCATCCACATTCATAAACTGCATCCATTAGTTCTGTCGTCTGCAACAAGTAATTCGTTTTTTTTCAAAAAATTTTTATATCTTTTAAATAATATTTTATAATTGGAAGAAAGTTGCTTACCGCTAGTTTTACACTAGTGAAAAATAACTAATATTATTCAGTCTACTAAATACTATCAAAATGTACACGTTATTTTTTAATAATATGTAACTTTTCATTATTTATACTACTATTTATGTTAATTCTATAGATTTTTATTTGAGATCTTTTATTTATTAATAAATATTTGAATTTAAAAAATAATGTTGTGGATGTTAAGTTAATAATTTTAAATGAATGGCAGTATTTGAATTAGATTTAATCGTATTTTTTCTGTCGCAGTGTAAAATAACTGAAATTAGGGAAAATGAAAATTTGAAGTTTTAATAAAATTACTTGCCTTTACGGTGATGTCATTACCACGCCATGTGTAAATAAATATTTGATACAATACGCACATTTGATATGTCAGATACATGTAAAACTCCATCGTTGTTGGTGAAATCTAATAAAACAATATTAGTACTGATTTAAAGTAAGTATATTAGTATATATTTTTATTAACATTTTTTAATTATTTTTAATAGTAACATTTTTTTTTAATATCATAACTTTTACATTGCTTTTGTTTATTTTAAATATATGACAGTAATATGATATTGCAGAAGAGTATTTTTGTTTCTAATTTTTATTAAGAGAACTCACTGATGTTATTTCGTAAGTTGTCGCACAAATGATGAAACTACTAACGCAGACTTGTACCACAATTCCAAATTGAAAAAAATTCGTGACATCACTAACAAATCTTAAAATGGAATCATAATTAATAATTTTAACTTTTTACCGTTCTATATATTTGGGAAATTAAAATTTGTGAACTTTGGATTATTGTTATAAAAAATAAATCTTATATTGAGTCTAATTTTGTCTTAAACAACTTACATTAGTCTAAATATTTACTACATTTTTTATTAGAAAATTGATTTTGAGACCTCAAAAGTGAGTTGAATTTTAAAAAACACTTTTTGAGCTCTAGGTACTTTAAGACTTTGCTTTTACAGTAATTTTAGGCCTCTGAACCCGGCAAGAAGGATGGTGTTGAAATGGATAGAAACGATCCATTAGTTGATATTAGATGGCATTGAAAGTTATTGTTTTAATTGTCAATATATGCTGTAACGCTTTTTTCGACCCTCTATAGGGAAACTGAATATAGAATATTACTAATAATCAATTATTCATAAATCAATAATAGTTTTAAAGCTGCAATTTATAAACGGAAATTATTGGCATTTAAAAGCTTTGGATTATCTGTTTCTTCTATGCCAATTAATGCCTTTTGATACACTTCTTCTTGCCGGGAAGTTAGGGTTGAAAATCGGAAGTGATTTTTTAGTGCCATTTTTGTATCTGATTTACATGAAACTTGTTTACCCGTAGGTTTTTAAGATCGATGATACAAATGTAATGTTATTTCTTGGAAATTCAAAATGGTGGATCCAATATGGCGGAAGACAACATTTTAAAAGTTGAGCTATGCTTTTAAAAATGACTACTTGGTTTTTTTTTGGTCGCTGATTACGAATCCGATGTGTGTTTTTCAAAATTATAAATTGAATGCACTCATTACTAGTGGGTTTTCATATCAGCCATGGACAAAACCTCCAAAATCGACATTGAATTCAAAATCAGCAACCCAAGAAAATCCCGAGTTACGAGTTTCAATTAAATTCTATCAAATAAAAATAAAGAATTTAAATAAAAATTAATTTTCAAAAAAGTAATGTAACGAATCACGGTAAAAGTAAAAAGGACATTTGTTACACAAGCACACAAAAAAATAAAACTTTCCTGACCCAGAGGACAGACTTTTATATTTCTACGTTTTTGGGGTCGTTGAAACTGAATATGACCATTAAAAATTTTTTTAACTACCCATTTTACCATTCGATTTCAGCGACCCCAAAAACGTAGAACTGTAGGGGCCTGTCTTCTGGGTCACAAAATTTTCATTTTTCTTTGTACCTGTATTATTAATTAATAATGATTTTTATCGTACTTGATAATTGCCTGATATCGCAACAAACATTGAATAATTTGGTCGTTTAATATTTTGTCTAAAGATTTTTCATTCTTCATAAAATCACTTTTTGGCGCTTTTAAATATAAATTATTAAAAATTGTTGTATTTATATCCTGAAGAATTGACAAATCACTAACATATTGTTTCTTTTCATTAAATAGTTGAAAATTTTCATAAAATTCTGTATTCTTGATTGAAAATTCAATACTTGGAGTCATTGAATGTGCAGCAAATAAGTTTGTCAATTCACGAAAATCTTGTTTCAGGATTTCCATATGTCCCACCATTACAACATAAAAATTAAGAGTCAACATGTCAATCATGCCATTCATAGTTGCTGTGGTAACTAAAAGAATTGTTTGAGAAATGTATGTGTAAGCATAACCTGGATTCTTTGTTACATTATATGGATACCATGCAGCGTAAAGTAATGTTTTTTCCTAAAAGGAAAAGAATTCTTTCTTTAAACAAATTTTTTTTTATTAAAAAATTTTCTTTAGAAATAAATAAATAAATTTTTAATTTATTTTAACGTTAATATTATTGACATACCTCTCTATTTTCAACCAAAGGAAATATGATCCAGATAACACAAGTACCAAGTGACAATGAAATAAATGTTATTGTACTTGCTCGTCCAATGTCTGCTGATTCTTTTAATAAATCTAAATGCTCCTTTCGTCTTGGTGTAAAAATTGGATCATTTAATCTTTTAAAAAATCCCTCTATATTCTTGCGGCGAAATAATAAATTAAGAAGTTTCGATGTATAACCAACGCATGTTAATGTATAGAAAGAGCTATCGACAAGTTCTTTCATGTCACCACGCATAATATAAATACTTATAAATTGTGCTGGTAAAAGTCCAATATAATAAAAATGGATTGCAAAGCCGTAAAGTTTGTAAATAAATCTTAAAAATTAAAATTATTATCTAAAATATACAAATGCAGGTATAAAATTTCGTAAATTATAAAGTAATTAAAAAAAATTTCAACTGATTTTACATTACTTCAGTTATTTTTGTTTTCAAAAACTGTTTTAAATGTTTTTATTAGTTAAAACAATATTTTGTTAATACTTTCAATTTTAGGAACTTTTTTAATAACTCTTTTTAAATTTTGTTTGTTTTCAAAAAATATTTTTATTTTCTTTTTTATTCTGCGAGTGCATAACAGATTAAAAAACCTTAGAGCCGGATTCTTAACTGACGAAGGCCAAGCACCGAATAATTTGAAAGTTTGAAGATTTAGAGAAAATGCGTCTTCTGGTCTATAGACGTCCATTTCAAGATGAGAAATTTTCTGTCAAAAGAAGGGTCTATTTTGTAACACAACGTTGTATTAAATTCACCTAACTATTCAAGTAATTCGAGGCAGTTGGAAATGATTGGCATGTAGAATCCGTATACTTGTTTGCAGTATTGCGAAATAATATAGGCACTTGAAAGAAACGCCCCCTCCTTGCATCTCAACTTGAATTTCCTGAAACCAACTGTCTATAATTTAATAAGGTTCGAATCAATTGTAAAACGTTGTTTTGTAATATTATCCTATGCCGCTGTTACTTGCAGTATTATTACCATCTCTATCTTTCATGATACTGTAAATGTCAAGTGCATCAATGAGGGTAATATTCTGAATTTTTCAATTTAGTGAAAACTGTTCTTAATTTCTATTTTTCTTTTCTCTCTTTTTACTATTAATTACTTATTTTTACTAATATTATTGATTTTGGGATCCTTAATTTCTTTTCAACCTGAACTGTTAAAATTTAATCACTTTTAAAAATTCTATAATTTGGCAGCGGATTTAAAAGAAGTTATTATTTGTTTTTATTATCTGGCCTGTTGATAATAATTCTAGTTTAATGTATTTTCTTTTCTTTTGTTTCAGGTGAGTTAAAGAACATATGTATCCTGCCGAGTTAATTTTGTAAGTGTTAAATAAATAAATATATAATTGTTTTGCGTATGTGAATAATAATTTATAAAAGAAGAAGCGTGAATATAAATCTTATAAACTGATACAGATAACTGAAATTTTTTGTACAGAAAATGAATGAACGTCTGTTACCTGTCTTAAATCAACCAATAGAAAAAGTAATGCAAGAAATACAAATGTTACAATTTCGCTTGCCGCCAAGAACAAATACAAAATATGGTCTTCTTAATCTCGATCACCAGATGCTGAAAGATTTGGTATGGCTAAATAATACATATTTTTCGGTTTTATTACCGTTCGTTATGTATTGTGACGGTCGTTACTCGTTTTGATTCTTCCGTCGACTAATGGTTTTACTGTTTTATCAAAATACGGGATATCTTATATCTCACTGCACTTGGTCGATGTAACGCAGTCCCAACAACTACACTGAAAAAAGGAGGGCCGTTGTAGTAAATTTTCGAAAAAAGTCTATTGCAGACGCTCAGGGCCCGAGTCGTGTAAGGGAACTCAAAAATATGCTGCAACGACCCTCTTTTTTCAGAATATCATCCCAGATGATGAGGATTTTTATGCTAACGATTCGCATCATATGTGCATCATAATGCACATGATTATTTCCTATGATATCGGTTACTGTAGGTGAGAGTAACTACTATTCATAGGCAGGAATAAAATATAAGATGAACAAATTATTTTCTAACTTAAGGGTTACACTAAAGTTAATGATGAACGTAGTAAGGCTGGCGAGAAAGCTTCCAGAGATACACCGACAGTGATGAACAAAACTTCGGGCGAATGTTGGCTTGGTAATAGAAAAAGCGTTGAGCGAGAGGGTTTCATTGACGGGGCGCCAACTTTGGAGGGGCTAACTGATGGTCTTAATGAGAGAAATAAGTCGACAGCGACTTGATCGTTGGATTTGGGTGGTTTTTTATGGAGAGACAAATAATTTTCGAGTGGGTTTGGGCGTGAGTAAAAATGGAAGGGAGGTTTGTTTACTTAAAGATTAGTTGCTTTCGGATGAACCAAGGAAAGTTCAAGACAGAACGGAATATTTGCATATACATCTTTTTTAGTTGTGTTAGCTGCGGTTGGGTAGCAGAGCCTCAGATGGGGATTGCGTAAGTGCATATGCTACGGATTATAGCGTTAAAGGCACGGATTTTGGTAAATTTGAGGAAAGTATTGAAGACGCATCATAGCATTAATTATGTTGTTGATGGTGACTAGGTGTTTGCAAAAAAGGATTTTGAGTACTTTGTTACTGATGGTGTCACTGACAGGGGCTTTGCGGTTTTTAAGGAGGGGAATTGTGTTATAAATTTGCTTGAGAAAAGTAGGAGGGAAGTTGTTGTCAAGGCTAGTAAAATTGAAAACAATATTTAGAGCATTATAATGAAAGGAGGTGAATTTTTTTAGGCTTAGAAAGAGGGAGCATTGGTTTTTAAGTGATTCAAAAAAATTTTGTCTTCATCTTCATCTAAGGTGAAGGTATTTCCGTCTTTGGTGAGGGGTGGGGTGTCAGTTTTTATGTTTCGAAGGGACCTGATAACTTTCCAGCAGCTTTATGGTGTTGTTTAGCTTCAGCTATGAATTAGTGAAAGGAAGTTTTAATTGAGTGATTTAGAGAGTCTTTTACTTTTTTTATAAGGAATTTAGAAGGCGTTTGTAGTGAGAAAGGCAAAGGTTCGCCATCTTTTGTGGACTTTGTTTTCTTTTGGATAGGAGAAGGAGGTAGGGGATGATGTGTATGTGTGAGTTGGTATGACTGTAGTTGTGACGAGTTTGATTGATGTTTGAATTTCTGGAGTCAGAGCATCAATTGCAGTGTCTAACTCGATCTTGGATTTAATGGAGGAGTATTTAAGGGAGGAGGTTTGGAGAATGTATTTTTAGTGAATGTAGTCAATTTTTGATTCTGTTGGTGGAGAAAGAGATTGGGTCCCTGTAGTTTCAAGATATACTGGTGAGTGGTTGGAGCTGAGTTTAGGAAGTGTGCAGGGATCTTTCTCCGGAGTGATATTTTTGTTAGGAAGAGATCTAGATTGCAAGGTTAGAAGCGGGCTCGATAGGGGTGGTAGGTTGGTTCAGCAGGAGCTTCAACTTAAAGTTGTGGCGGACTGATGCTCTTAAGAGAGTGTTTCCCTTTTTATTGTTTCAGATGCATCCCCAAGATGTATTTGTGGCCCAGAAGATTGGATATGTCTTTTAGGCTCGTTAAGGAGTTTAGTTCAAAGACGTGTAGAGGACCAAAATCCAGAAAGATAGTGGTCCCAACTGTTTCACTGGCAGGGCGGCTGGTATTAATAGGTAAAGATAGCGAAGAAGAGGGTTGTGAGGAATTCACGAAAAAGCTGTTGAAGTTGCAATGAAATGTTGGGATTAGTGAATACATTGATTTGATGGAGTGGTTAATTTTTTAAAGTTAGAGAATAATTCTTTGAGGTAGGTAGAGACTTTTTAGACGTAAGAGGGGAAGGCTTTTGTGTAAATTAGATGGGCTGATAAGTATCTTTTTTTGGGATGTTAGGTTTGGATTTTTTTTTTGAAATTTGGGGCAGCTGATATAGGTGGCGCGGTGAGGACTTTAGCAATTGAAGCAGGTCGATGCCAGAAAGAGTTTTGAAGCCAGATTATTTCTCCTTTTTTCATCCGGTGGGTTTTTTTCTGCGGGGTTATTGTTTTTGAGTTCTGTGAGAAGAGTTTCGTCAGAGATGAGCTCACTGTCGCCACGAATGACGACTATGAGGTCTTTGTCCTGGTGGAGTTAATTTGTTGTGTATTTGATTATGTGATTATCCAGCGTTGATGTGATGAAGCATCAGTGGTGTTTTTTGAGAAGTGGATAGACATACCTAGAAAAAACAGGACGCCGTTCAACGAACGTATAATGGACTTATACTTGTACCTTCACTAAATTTTGTAGGACTTCCATTAGTCTTGAAAAGTTCCAAAGATACTTTTTATATATTTATTAATTTCTTATTAACAATATTAATATAAATCAAAAATTCTATATTGTCTCTTGAAAATAAATGTTTAGAACTCAAAACTTCATATATTTGAGGATTTTTAAAATTATTTTTTAAAAGATATAACAAAAAAATTAGGAGGTTACAAAATTACTTTGGAGTACCAAAATCAATTATTTTAATGTAGGGGAGGATGGGGTAAGGATAGTTAGTTGCTGTTATGCTTAAACTGCTTTCTCAAAAATCGCGTAATTCATGATATATTCTCGTTTTAACACCAAAAGATGATTGTAAAAATTGGAAGTCAATCTGTCACCATTTGCCAAGTTGGGAGATTATTTTTGAAAAAAGTCTGTTTTGCTAAAATGTCAACGTAATGTTTATCATATTGTTTTCTACATTTGAATTTCAGAATATTTTTTTACGTAAGTGTTTTCCGGAGTGGAATTTCCTGTTGAACACGAATATCGTATTTATTTTCAAATTAATTCACGTCGTTTCTTAAAATTTAGAAAAAACTGAAATATGGGTTCACGGGGCAAGGATAGTTAGAGATAATACGGCACGGTAAAAGCGTGTTAATACCATTGAAAATTTTAAAAAAGTGTTTAATTGTTCTTTTTAGATTGATATACATAATGGTGCGTAATTATATACGGGAAACGAAGCTTATGACCAAGAAATTGGTGGTCGTCTGAAAAAAATTGGTAAAACCTCTTATTCTAGTTCAGATGAATTTTAATACAATAATTGCAATTGAGAAAATGTTCCATACATATTTTTAATACTTGAAATATCAATATTGAATGGTCTAAATCCAGTAAAATAAAAAAAATTACTGATTTTCTATAACATTTTTGGCATTCAAATTTTTTTAACTATCCTTGACCCGGTACTGGGGCCAAGATAGTTCAAAAATTTTGTTTACTTTTTCATTCGTATCTCGTAGGGATTTGAGTCTACAGTAAAATAATGTACAGCAAAATTATAGCCAAATAACCAGGCTTTCCAAAAATATTTTTCATTTGCAGACACAGAATCAAGTTTGGCCGCTAGATCCGAAAAGGTCTTACCTAACTAATCTTGCCCCATCCTCCCCTATACTTATTCCATAATAATTGTTAAATAAAAATGACACTTTTTTACAAATTCTGTAAAATATATCAATGAGGTAATTTGATGGTGTTAATTTCCTCTTGATAAAATGAGTTTTCTGGTACGAGACAAGTAGAATGGTACGCAAAATTTGATCAGTATTTACTATTTACAATTAATTAGTTATTGCATGTTAATTAAAAATAGAGATAATGACAATTAATTATTTATAAAAGTTGGGGGAACAATTTTTTTATAGTTGAGAACAGATATTGTAAAATCCAAGTTGAAAATTACAACAATAATCAATCAAAACAAGTTTTTAATAAGTATGTGGTTTAAAATGTGATGTAACAATATTGCTGAAAAACCATATTTATAATAATTGATTTTGCATTAAAAATTTATTTTTTTAGAACAATTTTTTCAACTTATGTATCAAAAATATAACAAAGTATATACCCTTTCCTCTTTGTTATATTTACAAAAGGGAAAGAGAAAAAAAGGGAAAAGGATCCATTTTGTCTAATTTTCTTGATTTCAAATACTGAAAAAATATTCTTGTTTTGAGAGGAAAATTCCTCTTGCAAAAATCCTCTTGAATAAAAAATATCGATAAGTATTTTTCTCTAATTTTAGGAGGAATACTCTTAAATGGAGAATAATCCTCTTAAAATAAGAGGATTCTTTTCATTTTTTTATTTAATTCTAATTGAAATTTATGAATAAAAGTGAAATTTTTATTTTAGAGATTAAAAATTAATATCGTATTTGTATAATAAATTTTATTTCTTCGTGAATTTGTGAAATACAAAACGCTAATTAGTAGTGTACTAATTCTCAACTAATTATGCTGAACTATGAATTAACTATTAATTAATTAATTTCAAGCAATTTTTTCTTAATTTTCTAATTTTTCTGTAATACTTCAATTAAAAAATTCGTTTGATTAATTCATTAATTACTTAATCAAACATCTATGTCATCTATGTTCACTTCAGACTTAGTTAAATATTTCATCGATTGTTCACTTGTTTTAAGAGTATGTAAAAACTGTAAGACAATTTGATAATCTGAAAAGAAAATATGCCCATTATTTTAATTGTCAATTTTTACTTTTCTATACTAATTACACAGGCAAACAAATTATGGTCAACCTTTAGGCTCGAAAAGACCATTTTTAAGCTGAATTTTAAATTCTAACCCATTGCTGGATGTTCCCTGGCATGTCAAATTTAAAAATGGCGGATCCAAAATGGTGGAAACTAAAAAACCTGGCCTAACAAGTTTCAAGTAAATGCGACTGATTTTTAAATTTTTTTTATCCGAAATTTTGGATTGGCCATTTTATATTTTTAAAAGTCAACAGTGGACTTGTAATTAGCGAAACTGTAGACAATGAAATTAAGCTATACTTTTTTGATAAAAGATTTAAAATTGTAATTATCTCAAAAATCTGACGTGTAGTAAAAACAACCGTAGATTCGAATTCAGCGTTAAAATAAAGACTAAGAAACAGGGTTTCGTTGATCGCGGATATAAAATTTTGTATTTCTGTGTTATAGTTATACTCAATTTTAAATTAAATTGTATTTTTATGAAAATTTTTTCTACTGATTGATTTATTTATTATTTTTCACTCTGCAGTGTAAAATAAGGTAATTACCTTAAAAAAAGTGTCGATTGACAAGGAAAAGAACTTTCCGACACATAATATCATTGGAATTTGTAGATGTGACATTATTACGATAAGGGATTTTCTGAATTTTATATTTGGTATTGACATCCATTTGCATTCGTAAACTGCATCAATTAATTCTGTTGTCTGAAATAAATAACCTAACTAGTAACAAATATTTTTAAAAATTTGGCTGTACGTCGTTGATGATATTTTTGGCATTTATAGTCTAAAACAAAATTCAAACGGATTTCATACATACGTGTTCATAGCTATGGCGCATATCAAGGAATTTTAAAAATTTGGACTTTAAATATTTTTTTGTTATCCAAAAGGATGAAAAAACAACGTTTTTTATATTTTTTTCGAAAAATGTCTACCATTTTATCAATTTTGCAAAAAAAAATGTATAAAATACACTGTAGCTATAAACATGGTAAATTTAATACCGTTTGGATTTTTTGTTTTAGATTTAAAATGTTTTAAAATATTTTTCAATAATTATTTTTAAAAAATATTTTTGAAAATTAAAACTTTCGAATTGCTAGGAAAAATCTTTGCACTTCGAAAGTGTATTTATTATGTTATATTTAATCAGTTTTAAAACATTTCGAAATCTTAGTATTCTTCGGTGGATTATTTTAATTCTTAATGGATTAAAGATTAGTTGAATCCATTTTTCCGTTAAAATAACATCCCACAATTTTCAGTGTTTTTAATTTATAATTTATTGTTTCTCTTGCTTCAAGCAAAAATAAAATTACTTGCCTTTACAGTGATGTCATTACCACGCCATGTGTAAATAAATATTTGATACAACATACACATTTGATAAAGCAGATACGAATAGAATTGCAATGTCGTTGGCGAATACTGTGAAAACAATAATAAGTTTTAATTTAAAGTAAATGTATTTAACTTTCTATGCAGATATTCATAAATGAAGATGATAAAAAATTGTTATAATAATAAATACAAAAAGTAGAAATCATTTCGTATAATAATAGATTGTAAAAAGAAAGTGACAAATTGAGTCGATTTCTGATAATAATTTATAATTTACAATTTAATCAATTATTGACAATTAAGTCCACGAAATAAGCTTCAATTTAACACTTATCTTTTTGCAGCGTAAAGTGTAATTCATAGACTATGTGGTACTTCAGAGGAGAGAGGGGGGGGGGGTGTAATCTATTGACTACAATAAAGGGAAAAAACGACGTAGTTTAAGGACGATCTTATGTTTTACTTCTTGTTTCGTAAATGTAACTTACCGATGTCATTTGGAATGTTGTTGCACAAATAACAAAACTACTAACGCAGACTTGAACTACAATTACTGCTTCAAAACAGGTTGTCACTTCCTTAATGTATCTTAATTTTATTTATTCCCAGAATTTATTGTACGTAAATTAATTAATTATAATTAAAAATTAAGTTCAATTTAATTATGAATTACATAAATGTAATACATATTATTATATTATATTATATTATATTATATTATATTATTATTATATTATATTATATTATATTATAACTATATTATACACTATCGTACAAATAATTTTAAAAATTTTATAATTTTGAAAAACTATATGTACTTATTATTATATATATCTTATATATCACTTGCTTTATTATTAATTATTATAAGCTTTAAAATTTTTTGTACGAAAATATTTTATTTTTCGTCCTTTTAAAGTTAAGTATCCCTTGTTTAATTATCAATAAATGTTTAGATAAAAATAGCTTTTTTATAATATTTACAATCCTTAACAGAAATATGGTCATTTTTCCCTGACTTAATATAATAATAAAAATATATAAAATTGATAATCTATATTTAATTAAATTTAAACTTACTTGATGATCGCTTGATACCGTAATACACATTTAATAATTCGATCATTCAATATTTTTTCTATTGCTTTTTCATTGTAGTAAATAATATCTTCAAAAGTACTTGACGATTTAGAGGAAAAATTTGCCAATCTACGAAAATCAATTTTTAACATTTCCATTTGACCCACCATTAAAAGATGAAAATTTGTCACCAAGATATCAATCATGGTAAGAAATATTGCTGTCGTTAATAAAAGATATGTTTGAGAAACGTATGTGTATATATAACCTGCATTTGTTGTCTCATTGTATGGAAGATATGCAGGATAAAGAAATTGTATTTTCTACAAAAAATATTTTTTCTAAATTATCTTTTCAGTGATAATTAATTAAATAAATTAACTTTGAATATAAATAACTTTTAATTCAATAGCTAAATAATGAAGTCTAAACAAAAAAATATTTAACTTTAAACTTAAATTTTCAAAATTAATAAGGGTGCCAGTTTCAGTTTCATAGTTAAACAAATAAACAATATAAGAATAACTTTAAAATAAATAAAACAAAAATAAAATTAATAAATTAAAATAATTAAAAAAAGTAATTAAAATTAATTTAAATTGATTTAATTATGAAGAATAAATACCTCTTTCTTCTCAACCAAGGGAAAAAGGATCCATACTGCACTACAACTTGTCGACAAGACAATAAATATGAAAGAACTAATTCTTCCTTGAAGTGCATACTTCTTTAGTACAATAAAATGTTCTTTCTCTCTTGGGAGAAAAATTGGATGGTGTAATCTTTGAAAAAATCCTTCAATTCTCTTGCGTCGAAATAAAAAATAGAAAAGTTTTATTAAATAGCAGGTACAAGTCAATGAGAAGTATGAACTGTCCACGAGTTCTTCTACATCAGTGCGCACAAAGTACATACTCATAAATTGTGACACTACTAGTCCAACGTAATAAGTTTGAATTATAAAGGCGTAAATTTTATATAAAAATCTGGAAATTATAATATAATTGTTATCAATTAAATGGCCCTTGTAAAGATTTGCACTGTTAAAAATTTAGAGAGTTGGCGGTCACGGATGTTGGGAATTAAATTTTGTGATTTAATAATCAACTCCAAAAGAGAATTAATGTAATAATTTGTTATTTTTACTGTGTAAATTTCAACTCCTTTCGTTTTAACTATCAAATGGGTGCGCGACTTTTATACAATCCCCTGAGAAGTTAAAATTGAACTCCCCTTTTTTTGCAGTGCACAGTGTATTGAGTTGAGAGTTTTCACTCCCTATGAGTGTCGAATATTTTCATTCGTGTTTCATACGTAAAATAAAAATAATTTTTTTCCAAGTAAAACTTATTTTATATAAAAATAGTGTCAAAACCGATTTATAAAACCTTGATGTCGGATTCTTTATTTCATAAGGCCAAGCGCCAAAGAATTTCAGTATTCGAAGATTCACAATGAATGTATCTTCTGGACTATATTCTTCCATTTTTCCCTCCTTATTGGAATAGAAAATTGTCTCTTAAATTATAGAAAGTTGTTATACAGGGTTTTGTATATTAAATTCAGCCGAATATGCAAGTAACTCGAGGTATAGTTGAAAATGATTGGCATGTTACAATGTAGGAGACGTAGATTCATAAGTTCCAGTGTCGCTAAATAATAGGTACTTGAAAGGAACGCCTCCTTATTATTTAAAGTTACCTTTTCCCGTAATGAATTCTACAATTTCACTGTTTCTCGAATCGATTTCTAAACATTGTTGCAATGTATTTCTGCACTGAAACAAATTGTACTTTATTATAGTCTTTTTCATCAGATTGTAGAAGCCAACAGTAACTTTACCACTAGTTAAACTACTGAATCTAAATACAAGTGCAAAAAGAGAATTAAATTATCTGCTTTGATAAATGGAATTATATTTTTATAGATTGACTAATTCAGGAATGTTTTGTTATAAAAAGGGTGGTAATATTACGAAGGATAATGGTTAAAAATGACTTGGATAAAGGGTAAAAATTACGAAGGATAATATTAAAGAGGGTAAAACACTTACCTAAATATGTCACTAAAACAAATTATTTTTTTTTCTTTTAATTACATCAGGAAGGTTAAATATTAAATTAATCTGATTAGAACTAGTTTGAATTAATAATAACTCAATAATTTTTTTACCTAAATTAATAAACAATTATATTTTCCAATTTTAATTAATCACTTTTAAACTCTGTATTTTATGGTTCTGACTTTGTAAACAAAGAAGAGTTATAAAACAATATAATAAAAGGTCACGCAAAGCAGTAAATTTTTAATATAAATTTTTATTTTATTAAACAAATTTTATCTTTTCTATAAAAAATGTTTAATTATAAATCATAATACATAATTATGACAATAAATAAATTTTATGTCTTTCAAAATCATAATTAATAAATAATTATAATGAAAAAGCAAACATTTCTCTCATTGTTTTAATTATTGTCTTTATTTTGATTCAAATGTGATTTAAAATATTAAACATTACTTAAATTTTGTTCAAGTGTTGAAGCAACTAATGTTAACTAATTTATTTAAAACCAAAAATCTGAAACATCTTTAATTTATAAAATTTATTCAAAATATTATATCGGTGTAATTTATAAAAAAAATATGTAATTTATAAAATTCATTCAAAATATTATATCGGTGTAATTTATAAAAAAAATATGTTTCTAAATTGAAGACAAGAATTGTTTTAAAGAAATGTGATTAATAATAATTACGCATTAACCAGAATTGTCTTCCTTATTAAAAAAAATTTCAAGGAAATAATTTGATATCATATTATTGCAGAAATATCTTTATTATAGTTTAAAACCAAATATTTTTTAGAAACAAATGTTTATTACACCGTTTTCTTTTCTTTGAATATAAATAAAATATTTTTAGAAATGTATAATTCGAAAATTTCCCATGAACAAATTTATTCTTTATTTATTTATTTATTTTACCATGAACGGGCTTACAAATATAAATGCCCTTTCGTGCATCAGCACTAATTATAATATTATAAAAATTATAAAATATAATTACAAAATTACGATATTGAAATATTTGATATATTTTTTTTATTATATTTTTTGCAAAAAAATGCGACTGGAACATAAATATATTATATTTTTTTCAATCTTTACTTGGAAAAAATTAGAATTCTTTAAGAAGTTTATAATTCAAAATAAAATATTTAACAATCTTTTCTTTGCTTTGAAAAAACCTTAGAAATTGGTTAAAAAAATACATAATTTTTACAATTAATTATGACTGAAATACAAATGTTCTGCTTATATTTTTCTTAATAAGAATTAAATTTAAAAAAACATTCTATTATTCAATAAATTATTTACTTTTGTAGTTAAATAATTTAGAAAAGGTTTCAAATTAAAATATTGTTGAAAAATTTTAATTTTCTATCCTTTTAAATGGTAATTTTCAAGAATTATTTTTTTTGAAAAAGCTTAGTTTAATTTTTTTTAAATAATTTGAAAAAAATTGTCTTTTCGAATGAAATGAGTTAAGATTCTAAGACTCACATATTGTACATTTGTTGTTTTTGGAAAATTTCTATTTTTAGAATTTTAATAATTTTTAATTCATCATTGGAGATGACTCTTTATTTGAAAGAAAAATATAACTTTTGAAAGAATAAAACGAAAAAATCCATGTTGAGAAACAAAATTACATCATTTGGTATATTTATTTTTTTTAATAACTAATTTATAAAACACACTCATTTGTAGATTTCACAAAAATTTATAACTAACGATTGAAAAGTGAAAAATACTTTTCATTCAGAAAAAAATTCTGTTTTGTTTATTATAAACATAGTTTTTATAAAGAAACTAAATTTAGAAAAAAAACAAAATTTGTCTAAAAAATAATTTTTTTTCCAAAATTGCTGTCCATAAAATGTTGATTTCATGCAAATTAAATCAACTACACTTTTCTTTTACAAATTTTTTCTGCTCGAAAGAAATCAATTACAAGCTTGCAGTTAATTTTTTATATTGCGTTTGACAAAATTACATTATTGTTATGTAATTATCGCCTTTGCGATGTAATTTTTAAACATTCTACTTTTGCTCCATTAATTCCTTTTTCGTGTTCATTTGCTTCAGTAGAACGTAAAATGTGTAGGCCAATTTTATAATCTGATAAATGAAAAAATTTGCATTAGTCGCAAAAAGTTAATTTTTCGTTTCTCTCTAGTGTGAAATTAAAAAATAGTAATGATAAAATTGTATAGGGTCATTCGGGTTGAATATGAACAGAATATCTATTTTTAATCCCAAATGACACTATTTTACTATAAAAATATTAAATTAAACTAGAATTATATATTTTACTACTTAAAATAGTAATTGTATAAAAAAATACATTAATGTCAGTATAAATTTTTAATTTATTTTCTATTATTAATAATTGTAACTGTAATCGAATAGATAAACTAAAAACCCGGAATAGATATGTCTATTGTAGTTTTTTTTACTTTAAATCCGAA
Organism: Leptopilina drosophilae; assembly: GCA_032873175.1. Lineage (NCBI taxonomy): Eukaryota > Metazoa > Arthropoda > Insecta > Hymenoptera > Figitidae > Leptopilina > Leptopilina drosophilae. The sequence goes on from CM065483.1 coordinate 23,766,754, forward strand.
AATGACTTCGAAATTGTTCCGTGTCATGTCAGGATTTTTAGATTCCAAGTCCTTTGGGTAATTTTTTACTCTTACATATGGTTATTAACATACTTTTCATCCTTTTTAATTCAACATCCTTTTTATTTAAGAGAATTTTCTTTTTTTAAGCAACTTTAAATCCTTCTTTCTAGTAAAAATTTATTTCAATTTCAGAGGAATAATTTAAATTAGAGGAGAAAGTTTAAAATTAATCTTTTAATTGAAAAACTTTCTAGATAAAAATTTCTCTTTTTTCGAAAGATGAAATATAGAACTTTATTGTAAAATTTGAACAAAAACTCAAAGTAATATTTTGTTGACATAGACATTTAAATATTTCCAAAATCAAATTTTCTTTACACAATTGGGTTTAAATTTTTCAAAATCCAAACGTAATAGAACATTTTCAAGGTCCTTTTCGGATTCAGCATAAAAAATTTAATTAAAAATTATTATTCCGATCTGTTAGTCTGAAAAAATTTTCTATGTAAATTAATAACAATGAAACTTGTATAAATACTGAAAAATATTTACCTTAAAGTAAGTGTCGACTGATAGTAAAAAAAATTTTCCAACACGTAATGTCAATGGAACTTGTAATTGTGACATAATAATGCAAAGGGATTTTCTAAATTTTGAATTTGGTACGGATATCCATCCACATTCATAAATTGCATCTCGCAATTCTTCAGTCTGTGACAAAATTTTATATAATTATGGTGTGATTAAATTATTATCAATTATGACAAGTATCGAAGAGTAGGAAATTTTATAGGTTATGTTTGCTATGTTTTTTTTTAAATAAATAAAGTGGATGAACTCTCAATCCAAACTAATCAAGTTTAAGCCTTTATTGCAGCAAAAATGTACAATAAAAGTTATTTTTCATTTCTCAAAATTAAAAAGAATCCTTTATTGGAGGTAATAAGTTAACAATCATAACCTATAAAATTTTGTTTCTTGTAGGTTTCTTTCTTTGCGATGCGTCGCAATTCTTTGGTAATTTATTTGAACATTTATTGATAAATATTATATAAACAAAACTATTCATAATTTTAATTAATCAATAAATTAAAAATATATAAATATATTATTTATTATTAAAATTAAAACATTATTATTAATAAAATGAATTTATATGAGACGCGCTCCTAAGGAAGATGCTTAAGAAGTAAATCATTTGAAGGTTTCGTTTATGTTATTTTTACCATAATTGAAAGTTTTTATTTATAATTGCACTGAAAAAAATTAGGCAGAATGTGCTTTTTACTCAGACAATTTTTGCCTTAGTTATTTTTTTCAGAGTGCGTGAAATGAAAACCTCAAATGTTTTGCTTTTTGAGTGAATTTTGTTTGGAGTTCGTCAAATATTCACAATTTTACCTTTAAAGTAATGGTATTTCCTCGCCAAGCAAAGATAAATATTTGGTACAGAATGCACAATTGATATTGTAGAAGCATGTAAAATTGCATTGTAGTCGGAGATATCTTAGAAGAAGCACAACATTAAATAAGAAGAAAAGCAATTTTCCACTTTTTTTAATCGTAAAATTATATTTTATAGATCTCTTAAATTAGCGTCGACACTCAATATCGAAAAAAAAATTTTCTTAATTTTTTCTAAGATAATGACACAAAATATTACTAATTTCATTAGTATTATAAATTAAATTTCTAAGTACTGAAACTTTTTAAGACATTCTTTGAACTTAAAACTTATAAAAAAATAACTTTCTGTTTTGATTAGACGGAAAAATTATTTTTCGTCACTCAGTGCGACGCTAAATCTCAAGAATTTTAAAACTTACAGAAGTCATTTCATAAGTTGTCGTACAAAATATAATGCTTGTAACGCATACTTGAACGACAATTCCAATTTGAAAGAAATTTGTTACGTCGTGAACGAATCTAGATTTTGTTAAAACAAAAATAGTAGTTTTTGTATTAGTTTTAATTTTCCTTTTATTTATTTTTTTAATAAACAAGTTTTTATAACGATCAATATTGTAAGTTAATAAGTAATGATAATTAGTAGTAATAGTAATTTTTATTACTAATTAGTAAATAGTAATTATTAATAATAACTAGTGAAATAAATGGTAATTATTAATAATAATAATTAGTGTAGCACCTAAATGAATTCAGTGAAATTTTACTGATAAAATACAATTGTACTTTCAGTGCAAATTTTACTGAAATGCTTGAGTCGCTAAATTCTAACTATTTTTCTAGTTAAACTTTACTGATTCAACTTTGAAGAGTAAAAAGAGTTTTTAAAAAAAGCAAAAAAACATTCTTTTGCACCCACTTGGCTATTGCTTCGTAACGTGAAGTGCAGTAAATAATTCGATCGTTTAATATCTTGTCCACAGTATTTTCATTGCAGTAGAAAACATTTTCAACTGAGTTGATTGACTTTAAATATAAATCGTATGGAATTTTTGTATTTAATTCTTGAAATTTCAATAATTCTTTCTGATTTAAATTTAATTTTGAAGAATTCAATGGAACATCATTTGAAAATCCATTAGTCTTTCCTGAATGATTGATAACAATAAAATCTGTCAATTCACGAAAATCAAGTTTTAAAATTTCTATTTGTCCCACCATAAGGACAAAGAAATTTGTTGTCATCATGTCGATCATGGTATCCATTGCAGCTGTCGTTAATAGAAGAAGTGTTTGCGATAAGTACGTGTAACCATAGGCTGGATTTACTGTCGTATTGTATGGGTACCATGCAACAAATAGTAATGTTTTTTCCTGCAAAAAAAATTTTCTTTTTTGACATCAATAAATTTTTTTAATGCCGTTAATAAAACTTAGATTCAATTTTAATCAAGAAAATTATTTTTAATTAATCTTTGAAATAAAAATTATTGATCACAATTATTTAATAACTTTATAAATTATTTCTATAAACAATTATGTTTATCTATTTAATTGTTTGACAATTTAACAATAATTCCGAATTAGAGAACGTATAACATACTATAATTTTTATTAAAGTTACAAATAATTTTTTAAACAAAATACATATTAATAACATTTAGATTTTTAAAAAATTCGATTTTTTCTAACTTTATTCTCTTAAAATACAAAGAGCTATTTTAAAACAGAATTTAGTGTTAAAACCAACACAATCATAAACACCAACAACATTGGTGGCACCACAATCGATTTCGTTTAACATTCACTAACAAAAATTCACTAATCTTTTTCTGCTGTTAAAAATTAACGATATCAGCACTTTAGACGTGTTAAATTTAATACTAATTTATAATTTGTTTATAACATAGTTAAAAAATACTTACTTGGAATTCAAAGCATAAAGGTTCATTTCTCCTAAAAAAAATAGCAGTGGAAGAAAAAATCGACTTTTTACTTTTAAATACTTGTTAATAAATGATTTGTTTATAAGAATTGTTTATAACTTTGTTGAAAAATATTAAGAATTAAATTGAAGCTTCAAGATTTATTAACCCTATATAAAAAATTATAGGGGAAGAAAAAAACCTTTTTATTCTTATTTACTTCTTGATAAAATGTACTTTGTTTATAACAATTGTTTAAAACTTTTTTGAAAATATTAATTGGTAAATTCACATCTTAAGATTCACTAATCTTATATAATAAAGTGAAAGAAGAAACGTAATCATTCACCTTTACTTGTTGTTAATTCGGAATTTGTTTATAGAAATTGTTTATAAATGTATTAAATAATTATGATGCATAATTTTTATCTTAAAGATTCATTAAGAAAACAGTAAAAAAAGTCAGTTGAATAAGAAACCATTTTTTTCTAGCTTCAATTGTTGTCAACTGTTAATTTGTTTATCAAATTGTTTACAACATTGTTATAAATAATAAAGTTAAATCATTTTAATTTTCAACATTCATTGCATTTATAAAAATAAAAGCGATAGAAAAACATGTTTATTGATAATATTTGTGTTTTTTAACTATTTATTTATTAATTTGTTTATAAAAATTATTTCAAATTTTGTTAAACATTAGTCAGTAGTTAAATTTTATGTTGACTTTAGCCATTTGTTTTTAATTAGTAATAACAAATTATTATAACAAAAAAATAGTTTAATGACATTTTCATTCTAAATAATAATTTTCGACTATAAATTCACGGACATAGTAAAACACTTAAAGAGTATGTTTTCACCGATTATTTTTTTCTGTTAAATTTCGAATTCTGAAGATGAGGAAAAATTATAATTTGAATACCTCTCTATTTTCAATTAGTGGAAAAATAATCCACGTAATACACGTTGTCATTGCTATTGAGAGTAATGTCACTGAAGTTGTTCTCGCTGTAACAGCCGATTCTTCTAATACATCAAAATGTTCCTTTCGTTTTGGAGTAAATATTGGATCGTGAAGTCTTTGAAAAAATTCTTCAACTCTCTTTCGACGTGTTATAAAAATAATTGATTTCGATGCATAGGCAATGCAACTCAATGTAAAGAAAGAACTATCAACAAGTTCCTGTACATTATGTCGCATAACATACATACTTATAAATTGTGTTGGCAATAAAATAGCAATATAAAAAAAATGTATAGAATATCCATAAAGATTGTGAAAAAATCTGTAAAAAGAATAAATAATTTTTGTATTCTATATTTATTATTCCCAATTTCTTTCAGAATATGATTATCGAGTGTGTTATGCTTTTTGGAGAATAAAAATAATTTCCCACTATGATGAGAATGTAAAAATAATAATAACAAATTTTCAACCTTAAAACCGGATGTTTTACGGATGATGGCCAAACACCGAATATTTTAAATGTTCGTAGATTCATACCGAATGCATTTTCAGGTCTATAGACTTCCATCGTTTCTTGGAAGGGAATTTTCCATAAATGGGTGATATTTGTTATTCTGAGGGTTGCATTAAACTTGCTTTAGTATAAAGATAATTGGAGGAAATTTGAAATGATTGGCATGTTGCGTTATGGTAGAAATTCAATTCACATACCTTGTTTGTGGTAAATGCGAAATAATCGAAAATTCAAGAAACGCCTCTTATTATTGTCAACTTGTTTCCTGAAACTTGGTCTATAATTTAACAAACGTCCACTCGTGAATCTATTATAAAAATCGTTGTGCAATATTTTATTATTAAAATTGCGTATTCCACAAAATGTTAGTTGTACTAATCTTTACCTGCCACCGTAGATATCAAATTCTGTTTGGAATTTTTGTAATCAAAATTTCTTCTCTTTCATATTTGATATTTATAAGTATACTTTGAGTTTCTCCTATTTTTGTTTATTTTCTTGTATTCACTTTTATTTTTTTCTACTTCATTAAATTCTTTTATTTACTATTATAATCTTCTATTTATTTCTATTTTTCGTATTTCTTTGTTTTCTTCAGTTTTTCCTATTTTATATTACTTTCTTCTATTTTTTTCACTATTTAATAAATTTTTAATTACAGTTTTGTTCTCTCTAAATAAAAATTAGTTAAAAATAACAAAATGTGATGCACCACAGAAAAAGGGATCTAATAAATATTAAAGGTTATGTTTATAATGTTTTAAGTGAAAATACATAAAGTGCACTGAGAGAAGTCCAGGGCTTAATAGTTCCCGCTAGACGTCGCTATAAGCTACTCTGCTTGTCGCGTTTGAGATGTCTCGAATCTAGGGCTCAGACACCCCGAATCGGTCAAACATTGTTCCCGCATGTGAGAGACAATTCATGGCCGAAACTAAAAGTTGTAAGTAATCCCGCTTCGGGACGTTCACGTTTTTTATCGGGGCTTGAGACGTCCCGATCGAAGGTTCACATAAGAACATTCAAAATGATCACTGAAGCCTTGCACGGGACGTATTAGTTCCCGGACTTCTCTCAGTGTGGGCTAACGCTCAATTAAAAATCATTGTTCACACTTTCTTTACATTAAAACAGCCAATAAAAATTATTTGTCATTTTAAAACGAATGTTTAAAAATTAAAAAATGCTTTATTTAAGGTGCAAAAATAATATAAACTATGTATAAGATTTTTCTTCTTAGGTCCCTTTCTTTGCGATGCGTCACAATGATTAGTTAAATGATATTTTTCTTTAGCAATCAGTAAATAGTAACTAAAAAAATTAGGAAATAATTATTAAAAATAAATAATTATAATAAATAAACAAATTATTATATAAATAACTAATTGTTATTATTAACTATTCGATTAATAGAAATAAATTAATAAATTTTGTATTAATCACTTATTTCAATAAATGACTAACTTTTTACAATCAAATTCATTATTTTTAACTAATTAAAATTTAGAGATTTTAGATATGCTACAAATTGTAAAATTTACATAATGATTAAAGAATTAAATTTTGTATTTTTTGAATTATTTACAGGATAGAAAAACATAGATGTGAAAAAATTGTAATGATGATGATGATGATGATTGTATTGACTCATATTATAATGATAATAATAATAGCAATAATTTGTAATAAAGACAATAATCAATTGATAATCAAATTTTTCCTAATAGTAAAAAATCAATTTAAAGGTATGTATATCTGTTTTAAGAAATTATATAAAAAAAAATTCTTTTCATTTTGAATAGAAAGAATGAAGGAAATAGTTTTTTTTTAAAAAGAAGAAGAAATATTTTTCGAAAAATTTTATAGATAAATTAACTTGTTCTGCTTTCTTTCTTCACTTTATACATTCATTGTTGTTGTTTTTTTGGCATTAACTTGCTTCAAAAGAACGTAAAATGTATAGGCAATTTTTATAATCTAAAAATAAGAAACAATATTTAAATATCAAGTAAATAAATAAAAGTAATAAAACAAATAAATTTTATATTTTATTTTCTTAATTATGTAAATTTTTAATTTGATTACTTTTCGTTTGCTCTACTAAACAATTTTTTTGCTTGATTTTTTCTGCACTAGAACTTTGAACTTTTTCAAAATTCATTGAATGATTTTCTAAGTAATACTTACTTTAAAAAATGTGTCTACTGATAGTAAAAAAAATTTCCCAACGCACAGTGTCAAAGGCACTTGTAGTCGGGACATTATAATGTAAAGCGATCTTCTAAATTTTATATTTGGCACAGTAATCCATCCACATTCGTAAATTGCGTCTCTCAGTTCAATTGTCTGCAAAGAAAAACAATTCAAAATAACATCTAATTAGTTAATAATATTGTTAAAAATATAATAAGCAAAATAATGGTAGTGAAAGAAATAATATGAAATAAATTTATAATTAATAATATTTTTATTAATTAATTTTTTTAATTAATTTTTTTAATTAATTTTTTTAATTAATTTTTTTAATTAATTTTTTTAATTAATTTTTTTAGGGAAAATTATTCAATAAAAAATAATAAGTTGATAAATTACTTTCAGGGTAATATCATTTCCCCTCCAGGCGTAAAGAAAAATTTGATACATGATACAAATTTGATATTGTAGAAACATGTAAAATTGCAATGTACGAGGAGAAATCTGAAAATGGAAAATTAATTTTTATTAAACGAAAATAATTTTTTTTTAATATAAATATAAAACACTTAATAAGGTAAAAATTAGTCTAATAATTAAGATATTAACTTTTTAAAATTATTATAATTATAACATAATTTTCTTAATAATAATAATAATGAAGAATAGAAAAGTGGAATATCATTTATTGAAGATATAACTTACTGTTGTCATTTCATAAGTTGTGGTACAAATAATAATACTACTGGTACAAACTTGCACTATAATTCCAATTTGAAAAAAATTTGTTACATCTTTCACAAATCTAAATATGAAAAAATGAAACATAATAATTTTATAGTACTCTTTTATTCATAACTTTAGTATTCAATTTCAATCGAAATTTTGAATCTTTTTTTTCAGTGACTTTATGCAATTTTTATTTTACTAAATATTTATTTATTTTTTAAATTTTTTTATTGGCTGATTCTTTTATTAAGTTATTTTTGTATTAAATTATTCGTTTACTACTTATTTATATTTCAATTGTTTATTGACCTATTCATTTATTTAACGTTGGTGAAGTTTACAACGTTTATAGTCAACGATTTTAGAAAACAAATATTTTTTTGAGGAAATAGTTATAAATTTTTGTAAAGAAAATTGTACAATTAATTTTTTTAATAATAATTTACAAAAGAAAATATTTCTGAACAATAAATATTATTTTTTTTTCGTTGGAAAATAATTTTTTTCTTTCAATCGTTGACTATAAACGTTGTAAACTTCACTGACGTTTTATTTAATTATATTTTAATTACTTATATTTTGGAGTTATTTATTTACTGAAATGTACATTTCTTAAATTTTTTAATTATTGACTTATTCATTTATGTAACTATTTATTTTGTATATATAATACATATATAGTTATTAAGTACTTTAGTTATTAATTTATTTAACTATTTACTCATACTAAAAAAAGAATTCATTTATTTCAAATAATCGATTATTTGACTAGTACACTGAAAGAAAATATATTCTTAATTTAAGAATATATAGTAAGAATATAGTAAAAATGTAGTAAGAATATTTCCCACTCAATTTAAGTTGAAAATATCCTTGGCACTTTTTTTTAATATATATTCTTAAATTAAGAATATTTTTTTTCAGTGTATCAATAAAACATTTATTTGAGACAATTAAATACAAATAGCATTTTAAATAATTTAATTTCAATTATTATTAATTAATTAATTAAAATTATTTTCATTATTTTATTTTATTTCAGTTTTTGATGTAAATAGCTTCAAATACTGAAATTTTAGATTCAAATACAATCTATGTTGGATTGAAATGAAAATTACTTGATTCAAGTAAATATTTATACGATAATAGAATATACATGAATCGGTTATTTGAATGAAATAAATTTTTTCAGTGTATTTAATTGTTTGTTGAATGAATGATGGATTTTTTTTCTATTATTATAAACAATTAAACATTTTTATTTATTAATATTAAAAACGAATTACTAATTTATATTAAATTGTAACAAAATTAATAAAATTTCAAATGAATCTCCCTTACTTGAGAATTGCCTGATACCGTAAAGTGCATTTAATAATTCGATTATTTAATATTATCTCCAATGATTGAATACAATTGGAATCATTTTTTCCTGTACTTGTCGATTCTAAATAAGTAGCAGAGGTAATTTTTGTTTCTTTCAATTGACAAAAATTTGTTAAATCAAATATTAAATCATCGTGAATGTATTTTTCATTATTCCAATTAATGTTCTCCATGAAATATTCATTGTTATTAAAATTTTTAATATTATTTACTGTTAAGAAGTCTGTTAATTCACGAAAATCAAGTTTTAAAGTTTCCATATGTCCCACCATAATCACGTAAAAATTGAGCGTCAACATGTCTATCATTGAATTCATCGTTGCTGTCGTTAGCAAAAGAATTGTTTGACAAACGTATGTGTATTCATAAGCCGGATTTACTGTTGTATTATAGGGATACCATGCTGGAAATAGTAACGTTTTTTCCTGTGACGGCAAAAAAATTTTTTTTTCAGCATTATTACATATTTTCTGTTTTGGAAAATTGAGCTTTGAAAAATATCAAAAAGTTTCGATTTGTACGAAAAAAATTTTTTTGTTGAATTTAATGAATAGGTGCTTTTCTTATTGAACTTTGGAAACATTATTTGAGATTTAAATACAATTTTTACTTTATAAGGACCTAAGTATATTATTAATTTACTATTACATTCACCCACTGCTAGTTCGAAGAATTAAAAAATATGTATTACAAAATATTACAAATAAATTAATATTTTTTTTTCATGGGGTCGATTGTGTAATTTCATTTTTCATTTCGACTTTCACTTGTGTTCTCACTTTAATTTTCACACTCGTTTTTTACTTTGACAGAATTTTATTTTCATTATCATTTTTATTATCACTTTTTCTATTTAAAAATCATTAACTAATATAGATTATTTTTTAAATTGAACAACAATAGTTTATTTAGGTATTTCAATCTTTCTCACAACCGGTGAAATAGAATTCAGACTTAAATATATACGAACAGTTTAACCATTTATTTGCATTATTATTATTTAATGTAAAAAATAATAATGTAATGCTTTTAATGTGTTTAATGTAATGCTTTTACAGTCTAGTTCTTGAAATTTTATAGTTTATGTCTGTCATTACAGTTTTACCGAACTTAATTCAGTAAAAAGTCAAGAATAATGTTTGAAATCGGTCTTTTTATAGGTAAATATTATGTTTAACATATGTCGTCGTTCATGCGCATGCGCCTCTAAAGAAAAAAGAAGGGACCTTAAGTTGAAGTATTGTTACGTATTACTCTCTAAACCTGAATTAGTGTAACATTTCTAACAAATGATAATTTATTTACTACTTTTTAGTAGTACTAAAAAGAATAACAATTATTTATTTATTACTATATGAATAAGTAACCTACCAAATAGCGTTAAAATAAAGAAAATTTGTTTTCTAAAAAACAAATATTTTTTGAAATTATTAAACTGAAGTCAATATAATCTTATCAACTAATACATAAATTGAATTTTTTATTACACAGAAAAAAAAGAAAATTACTCTAAAATTAAAAGAAATTTGTTACCTGTTTTGAATCAACCAATGGAAAAATAATCCAAGTAGTACAAGTGGCAAGTACAAGAGAAATATAAATCGTTGTATTTGTCCTTGCCGATATTGTATATTCATTTAACACGTCCAAATGCTTTTTTCGTTTGGGAAAAAATAATGGATTCTTCAATCTATCGAAAAATTCCTCGAGTTTTTTGCGTTGCAATATAAATACAATAAGTTTTGACGCATAACCAATGCAAGTCAATGTAAAAAAAGAATTATCCACAAGTTCCTTCAAGTCGCCTCGCATTATGTACATACTCGAGAATTGTGTCGGTAAATGTCCACCGATATAACACAAATGAATCGCATAGCCATAAATTTTGTATATAAATCTGAAATAATTATAAGTCTTTTTTTTCTTTACAAAAAATAATTAATTCCAATTTTTCCCAAAAACGGTAAAATATATTTTTACAAAATTGTATATTTATTCTCTCCACGTGTTTAGTTAACAATTTGTGTCAATCATTAATAAATATTTAGAAAATTATTAGTAAACTTTTTATAAATCTTTAGTAAATATTTAGTGAATAGGTAAATAGTAAAACAGGAATTAAAGATTAATTAAAAACTGACTATTATTATTTACCAAATATTTACTGAATATTCACTAAACACATACTAAATAATTAATTGTAATATACCGAATATTTAGGTAATGAAAATTTATAAATAATTTACTAAATAGTTATTTAGTACTAAATATTTATTAGCAAAGACTTAGTACGTATTTAATACATCTTTAAAAAAAATTACTTAAATTTCTAGTAAATATTTGTTAAGTGTTTATTAATTTAGTTGCAAAATTTTTATCTGATATTTGGTAAATAATAGTGAATATTTTCTTCTAAATCTTTGGTAAATAGGTAAAATTACTAAAATATGCAATTAAGATTCACTAAGAATTTCAATTTAATAATCACTTGCCTAATGTATGCTACAGATATATACAGAATATTTACTAATGATTTACTAAAAATCTGTAAACAATTTAACAAACGTTCTACTTAAAAATATTCTAAAAATTTATTAAATTAATTAAATTTATATTACATGAATTGAAATAAATAAAAATTGTTTTTAAATATTCATTAAATGAATTTACTGAATTATTATGTTACTAGAAAATAATTTCTAATTGTAAAATTTGTAGTAAAGTATATTAGTAAACCTTTAATAATCCTTTTAAATTTTTGTTAAACCTTTTCAGTATTTAGTACATTTTTAAAAAATAGTAAATTATCCTGTTAATAAATAAAATGAATTTAAATGTTTATTATATATATTTGGTAAACATATTTTTAGTTTTTAATACATTTTTAAGAAATTCAGAAAATATTTCCCAAATGAATATTAAATTTTCAGTAACGTATTAGGAAAGTTTTACGAAAAAAACCTTTAACTGGAACAGAGATAACTTTCGCTAAAATAGCGAAACTATTCGTTGAAATAGCGAATCTATTCGCAGCAATAACTAAAAATTTCGCTAATATAGTGAAATTTGTAGTTGTTCCAGGAGAAGATTTTTTTCGTGTTTAGAAGTCTGATAAATGTGTGGGAAATTCGTAGTAAATTTTTAATACATTTATGGAATATCTATAGTAAATTTAAATTTAAAAATTTTTTTTTATTTTTAGAAATGTTGTAGTAGATTTTTAGTAAATCCTTATGAAAGTTTTAGATTAGTATTAGCAAATTTTACCGGCAACTCTTTTAAATAATAAATTTTTTAAGGTTTCAATATATTTTTAGCAAATCTAGTTAATTTTTAGTAAAGTTTTAGTAAATTTTCAAAAAATTTTAAATTTTCTTTTAAATATTCAGCCAATTTGCAGTTAGTTAGTTCCTAGCGACTAGGGAATTTTCTGTAAATAGTAAATTTTTACTGCATCATTAGGAACTTTTTATTAAATAGTAAATGTTTAATGAAGCCCTTAAGAAATTTGAAGTAAATTGGTAAATTTGTATTAGTAAATCATTAGTAATAACCTTAGTAATGGATGTTTCACCGATGAAGGCCAAACGCCAAATAACTTGAATGTCAAAAGATTCATATGAAATGCCGCTTCCGGTCTATAGACTTCCATATTTCATATCAAGAGAAAAAGAGAGAAAGATAGATAAATTTTTTCACCCAAATGAGCCACATTGAGGTTGCATTAAATTTGTACCCTATTGTAATATGCTGAGTAATCGATGATATTTCAATATGCGAGAGGTGGATCCCTATTACTGACTCGCAAAATAATATATAATGGAAAATTGAAGAAGCGACCGCCCACTTCTTGTTGTTGATTTCAGTTTCCTGAAACTTGGTCTATAATTTAACAATCTGAATCGATTATTAAACACCGCCTTTGTCGTATTTCAGTATTTTCTCATTGTATTACAAGTTAGTTATTTCCATTGTTTCTAAACATATGCTGCATTTCGAATATGAAATCATGAATTTTGGAAGACTTTCATGGTAACAATTCACATCATATGTGCATCATGATGCACATAATTATTTCCTTCATCTAGTTAAACATGATAATTATTATTTATTTATTCTGTTGATATCGTTTGTAATTTTTTGTTATTCATATTATTACTTCAATAAATGTTGTACTGTAATGACTATTGTAGTATTATTACAATTATTGCTGCAATAATTATTGTAATATTAATAACATATTATTTCTGTAATACCTTCTGCAATATGTGATTTTTCTAATTGTACTTAAATGTGAAATTAAAAAATATTTGCAACAACAGAAATTTGATTATGTTAAGTTCCCAACTGAAGAATTTAGTTTTCAGTTACAACATAAAGAAAATTTTACTGAATTTAGTTCGGTAAAACTGTGATGAAAAGCCAAAACAGTAATGTTCAAGAACTGGTACTGTAAAATCAATTTCATTAAATAAATTGTTATTTAGTATAGGGCATATTATTTAGTAAGGGCATAAAACTTCATGAGACATAGCTTTTCAAGTTCTAAATTAAAGCAACTGAGTATTTGAAATTTGACTGACAGTTCGGTAAAACGTAAGATAATTGTTCGCTACATTTATATTTACTGAATAGTTTGCTAAAACTTCATGAACAAAAATTAAAAATAATATTAATGCAGTAGATCAATTTTAATACTGTCGTAAATCTCAATTTACCTAATTCAATTATACCTACCTACGGTGCATTCTAAATGCATTTATACATCGAACGCTCTACATTACTTTAGGAAGTTTAAAAAAAATGAAAAAATTGTGTTTTTATTATTATAAAGAATAATTTCAATAAAATACAATAAAAAATAATCATTTTTGGAGAAGCTTATTTTAAATTTATTTGTTAAAATTTAAAAATATGAGTATTCTAAACACAATTGACTGTTTGAAATTATTAAATTAATTAATGGAATGTTTATTTTTTGAAATACCGAATAAAACTGTTCACATTTAATTTTAATGAATAAATAATTATATTTAAAAAAAATAACTATGTAATTGCTGTTTTATATTTTCTTTTTTGATTATTTAAAAACATTTATTACACATTTAACAATAAATGTTTAAAATAATTAATTAATTAAATTTTTAAATTATTAATAATTAAACAACAGTGTTAAAAAATATGAGAAATATAATTACTTTAAATCGGACCTGGTCCTAACTTGTTCTTGATGGAAAAATAAAACAAAATAGTATGCAATATTAAGGGTATTTGAAATATTATGACACTGAGAAACAAAGATGTCAGTGTTTTAAAAAATAGCAACAAAAAAATAAGAATTAGTATTTTAACGTAGACATAATTTTTTTTTTCTTTTCTTTTATTGAATACGACTAACAAGTTTTTTTCCCTTAAAAATAAAAATATTTACCTTAAATACAGTCTGTCATCTAAGTGCTCTCTAAATTTTTGAAACAATGAAAATACGTTTATTTAAATGACAATTTTTTTAACTAAAATACTTTTTTCATTTTTTGAATAATATTCGTATTTCTTTTACATTTCTATTTAATTTTAACGTAGAAAAGTCTTAGAAAATTTATATTTGCATACGAATTCTAATTTTATTAATTTGCAAAATTTTTTACAGTAAATTAAAAACTTTACTTTAAAAGAAAACTTACTAAAAAAATTTAAAAAGTAATATGTGGTAAAAATTGTTATAAAAATTTAATTTTTTTTAACTTCCACTTTTTCTGTCATTCACTTGTTTTAGAAGAACAAAGAAAGAATAGGCGAGTTTTATAATCTGTAAAAAAAAGGATTTTAAAATATTATTTTACAGACTATTTTACTACTTTTTTTTACTTTTTAGTGCGGGTGAGTAAAAGTACTGAAGAAAAATATTAAATGGATGAATTTACTTACGCCGAAAAATGTATCAATTGACAGAACGAAGAATTTACCAACGTTTAATTTCATTGGCACTTGTAATTGTGACATGATGATACAAAGAGATCTTCTGAATTTTGAGTTTGGAATTGAAATCCACGCACAATCGTAGACTGCATCCTTCATCTCGGTAGTCTATTTTTAATTATAAATTTTTGATTAAAAAATTTTGAAAAACTATTTTTGTTCAAATACAACTTTTGATTGTTTAAAAGATTACAATTTTCTTCTTCTATTAAAGTTTTTAAAAAATTTAATTGGTTTTGGCTTCATTTAAACTACAAAATTTAGTTAATTGACTAACTTTTTACGACTTTTTGAAAGATTCTACTTCAAATAATTTAGAGTTGATAAAAAACTTTTTTCCTGATATGTTTCTAATTTTCAGATACAATTTTGCCTTATTTTCTGATTCTGATAATAACTTCCATTCTAATTTTTGTTAGAATTTGTAAATAAAATTATTTTCTAACTGTTAATCTTTAAAAATTATATTTAAAATTTAGTTTCAGAAATAGGAGAGCAATTATAAATTTAATATTAGAATGTATCATAATTTTTAAGCTGAGGTGAATTTTTATAATTTTTTTTACTATAACTTCAATTTTGATTTTAACTTTCATTCTCACATTGAGTTTGACTTTAATTTTAACTTGGACTTTAACTTTCATTTTCACTTTAACGTTTACTTCGACTTTGAGTTTTATTTCCATTTTGACTTCCACTTTGACTTTCAAAGTTGAAGTCTAAGTCAATGTCGAATCGAAAGTCAAATTATATAATCGCAAATTGGAAATAAAAATTTATAAAGAATTTTAGTTTTTAAAAATTTATGAAACAACCCTAAACACTAAAATTTTAGTAGCAAGACTGTAAATGTAAATTTCATTGTTTCTAAATATTACTACACTGATAAAAAATTTTATTTTATTCAAATAACTAATTACTTGTCTATTATTGAATAAATCTTTACTGGCTTCAAATAATTTGTATTTACATCAAGGAAATACAATTTATTTGATTTGAATAAAGTTTATTTGATAATAGACAAGTGATCGGTAATATGAATGAAAGAAATTTTTCTTCTTGTAATTTCTCACCTTTAATGTTATATCATTCCCTCGGTACAAGTAGATAAAAATTTGAAATAACATGCACATCTGATACTGTAAAACGACGTAGAATTGTAAAGAAGTCGGTGAAATCTAAAATATCAACACGGAGAAAAATAGTTAGCTATTTCAGATAATTTTTAGCTACCTTAGCTAACCTTAATTGCTATTATATGGATAGCAATTATTGTTAGCTAATGCAGCTAATAATTAGCTAAAATAGCTAATTTGTTTTGCTAAAACAGCTAATTATTAACTGTGATAGCTAAAAATTCGCTATCCATATAACAGCAAACTCATTTTTCTCCGTGAATAAGGGCTTTAAATTAATTTTTTTTTAATTTAAATTTATTTAATTTAACCATCTATTTATCAATTCATTGAACAAAAAAATTATTTATACAAACAGCCTATTGCTGGTCTGTTATAAAATAAATATTTATTTGATAATAGACCAGTAATCGTTTATTTAAATCAAATACATTTTTTTATTTTTGAGTTAAAACTTACAGATGTCATTTCGTAGCTTGTTGCACAAATGATAATGCTACTGGCGCAAACTTGTGCCACAACCCCAATTTGAAATAATTCTGTCACATCATTTACAAATCTAAATATTAAAAACTTCATTGACTTTATTAAAAAACGATGATTGTGCATATATCTGTTCAATAATATTGGTAAATATGCTTCAATATTTTAATACTGCAGCAATGTTGGCATGTAATAAAGTTGTCTGAACTGCTGCCAACTTGAGACAATTTTGCTTATATTGCTGCAATATTGAAACAAAGTTGCTTTAAATTGATAGAAAATCCAGGTAATATTGCGTTTAATGTTTGGAAAATTGATAGAATGTTGTTTAAATTATAATTTAAAAAATGAATTGACACAATCTACAAGTCCTGATACTGTGGATGTGGAAATATTCTTACTTGACAATTGCTTGATAACGTAGTGTACACAAAATAACCCTATCATTTAATATTTTGTCTAATTTTTCAGCATCACCAGAAAAATCATTAATTTCAAGTGTTTTAATTTTTTCGTCACCAGAAACAAGAGTTTCAAAATTAATTTTAGTTTGTAAAACTGCTTCTGGGTATTTAATCACTTGAGGCGATGAGTATTTTTGTTCACTGACACTTTCTTTAACTGATGTTGCCAACTCTCTAAAATCTTGTTTAAGAAGTTCCAATTGTGCCACCATGAGAACATATAAATTTGCAGTCAACATATCTATTTGAGAATTCATGGATGCAGTTGTTAAGAGTAAAATTGTTTGTGATGCATATGTGTAACCATAAGCTGGATCAACTGTCGCATTATATGGATACCATGCTGCAAATAATAATACTTTATCCTACAAACAAATAATAGTTATTTTAATATTAAACAATCATTCTTGCATCATTACAATCCTACAAGCAAACAACGTAATCTTAAAGTACAACGGTCATTAATCCATTTCGTTCGATAAGTCTGTTTTTCTTTATTTTTAAATATAAAATATAAAACCACTTCCAAGTTGTATATTTTTGTTATAATTTTTGTCTTCATTTCATGAACTGTGCTTCTTCATAGAGATAATAATAATTGAAATATATGGATAACTTTTCATAAATATACACTACCGTCGGGAATTATTGGCTGCACGTACATTTTAATCACGATTTGTTTGTAAATACAAATGTCAGAAAATTAACAAATATACCATTCAAAGAATTATTAAATTGTATGATTATTGATACATAAGTGAAAATTTTAATAATTTATACAAAGGTTGCAGCAATCGATAAATTTGCCAAAAAAAATAATTTTTTTTTCAACTTTTGCACTTTTTTCAAATTGCAGAAAAAATTTGAAACTTACGTAGGTGTGATAATTCCCGACGGTACTGTAGGTTAAAAAATTATATAACCTGAGGTCCAATAAATATATTTTTTATATACTCTACAAGACTCTTGTAATAGTTTAATAGTTATAAAAAAATTTTTAAACAAAAAATGAGATAATGATATTGTCATCTTCAACTTTTGACAGTTATGATTATTTAAACAAATAAAGCATCCGTTATCAAATCATTCTACTGAATAATAGTTAACAATATTTTAAACAATTTTTATAAACTGATATGTTTTGAACTACTCAAATATGGTCGTGAAACATTTTTTTTCTATTGCTCCTATTTTTATAATATTGCAATGAAAGTTGAAGTTAAAAATGGTTTAATGTTATAATTTAACAAAGTTATAAACAAGTTTGTAAATAAATTAAGAATTAACAATAAGTGAAAATGAAAAGATATCGTTCCTTTTCCCTCTATTTTTTCAATAAGATTAATGGATCTTGAAAATGAAATGTTTATGTGAATATTTTTCAATAAAATTTTAAACAATTGTTATGAACAAAATACATATTAAAAAAGTTATAAACCAATAATAAATTAACATTTAATTAAACTATTTTGTTTCAGTTTCAGTTTATAACATTGTTTGTAAATAATATTAAACCGTTTTTATCTTTAATCATTGTAATTATAAAAATAAGAGCGATGTGTAAAAAAAATGTTTTTTGGCAATATTTGAGTCTTTAAAATCATAATTTGATGAAAAAAATTGTTCATTTTCATTTAAAATTTTTCCTGAAGCCATTTACAAACTAAAATATAGTTTTAATGAAAGAAATACCAAACATTTGTGCTTTCTTTTGTTTGAAAATTTTAATTGATTAATTTGATTTTAAACAATCATTCAGCTTCTCATCCTTGTAAAATTTGCTTGTTGATTCTAAAAGAAGACTAAAAAATACGAAAGAAACACGATATGGAATTTTTGTAGCCCAGCAACTGACTTCTCGGACTTAATGATTAACATTTAGTTAAAAAATCACAATTATCACAAAAGCTATACTATTTATTTTCCACCATCTCAACATTTATCCGCATAAATGAAAATTTTCTCCTTAAAACAATCAGCAATCAACAATGAAAGTATAACTACTTTTAGAAAAAAATTTTCAATAAAAAATATATTTGATGAGAAAAACAAATTTACCTCTTTGTCATCAACTAACGGAAATAAAATCCAGCTTCCAACTGTTAGTGTCGTCAAGCTCACGTAGATCAACGTACTCGCTCTTGCGGAAACAATAAAATCTTTCAAAATTGTCAGATCTTCCTTACGTCTTGGTGCAAAAATTGGTTGATGTAATCTCGTGAAAAACCCCTCAATTTCCTTACGACGTAATAAAAAAACAACTAGTTTCGTTATATAACCAACGCATGTTAATGTGAAAAAAAAGCTATCAACAAGTTTTTCCAAATCCTCACGCATGAGATAAATATTGATGAATTGTGTTGGTAATATTGCCAATACATAAAACAATTGTACACTATAACCGTATAGTGTGTAAAAGAATCTAAAATTTAAAATGAAAGAAAACTTAAATTTTAAAACAAATAAACTTATTTGACATAAAATTATTTGGATAATTTTTGTATCTGTATGTGGTGAGTATCTGATATAAAGAACGAAAGAATTTTGAATATTGTGAATTTTTGTTTCGTTAATGACATTCTAGACACTCGATAATCATATTATAATTTTATGAAAGAGGAAAAAAAGTCTGAAAAAAAATTTTCGACTATGTTAAGATTTTTTAAGAGAGAATTTTTAAACCTTAGGGTACGATTTTTGACAACTGATGGCCAGAGTCCGAAGAATTTAAAAATTATGAGATTCATTTTAAAGGCATCTTCGGGTTTGTAGACGAGCATGTTGTAAATTTTCGATGTGCGGAGTTTTGTATGCACCCGAACTAAACTAGGGAATGGATACTTTAATTGTCAGCTAAAGACACATGAATGGATGATACAAATACCAGGAAGGTTTATGCACTTTCTAATTACAGTTTTGCTGTTCTCTATTGTCATTTCAACTATCGTCATTGCATTTAAAAATTCAGTTTCGATTTGCTTCAAACTAAACATACATTTAGTGACTATTCTTATCCTTGAGATGTGTGTTTGCTTTCGTTCAGATAATAATTGCATGGTGTATAGCAAACAGCAGGAAGTTTCTCTATGCATATTGTAATTAGTACCTAATGTATCGTTTGTGACTTTCAAACAGATCGAAATTCACCTTTCGATTAAAATAGAAATTTTCATCGATTGACAAAGTTAACTTCGGTTTGCTTTTGACTTTTGTCACTTTCCAGTTGTTGTTTGTCCTTTAAAGAGGATGGTTCTTTTTTTGCTCCAAGAAAATAATTTTTCATTTTTTATTAATTTCTCTGTTTGCAATAAACTCTGGTTTGCATTAAGTAACTGAAATGGTAAAAGTTGAACTAATTTACACACAGGGAGTACATCAACACTAGTAGATCAATAAGCTATGAGTAATAAATTTTTAAAAGCCGAATGCTAATAAAAGATGGTGGATGCACTAATTGTTGGACCGCGGGCATTGCTAATACTTAAGACTGACCTACTTATTTTTCGAATAAATTAAATAGTGGAGTAAAATTAATTAGATGTCAGTGCTCTCTTATATGGAATGAAGAAACTGAAGGAATCTATCTTGCAGGGAACAAATGCGGTAATGATGACCCAAATATCAAGGAATAAAGCAGAGATGGGAGAATGTGTGCTTGTATATACTAGATCGTTGTGTAATGAAAGATAATGAAGCAGGTGCTTCCAGTTTCTGGGTCGGAAAAAAAATTAATCTATCCCACTTTATGCGGATGTAACCTATTTATATATAATTCAATACTAAAGTTGCACTCGTTCATATCTCTTTCGTACCAAAATCAAAATTTACATACTTTTCAACTTCTCTGTACAAAATGGTAATTTTTTTTAAAAACAATAAAAATATTCCCCCTAAAAAGCACAATTTTTGTTATTTTTCACACTTTCTTCTACATTCTACGTCTTTTAATTTTGTACTTTTTTCTAAATTTACATTTTCTTTAATTTTCCACTTTCTTTTTATAATATGATGCATGGTATACTAAAATTAAAATAAAAGTTATTTAGATTTGACAAATTTTCATCATTAATTCTATTTTATCAAATGTTCGATTTAAGGTTTAAACTTCCTTCTTTCTAATTTTTAGAATTATTATATTATTATTCTTATTTATAACATTATTATATTTGTTTTATTATTACATTACAGTGAAATGTTTTTAAGAAGCAGAAGTAATTTATAAAAGTGTTATTACTTTTAGCAAAAATAACCTACTCTGAATCCGTCGTTTTGAATTTTCTAAATCTTATATCATATTCGTAATCAGCGTCCCTAAAAACCCCCAAGTACCCATTTTGAAGTAAATCAGAAAAATTAAAATATTTAACGATCACCATATTGAAGCCACCATTTTTAATTTTTCAATTCTGACATCATATTTGTAATCAGCGACCCCAAAAACCTCCAAGTAACAATTTTAAAGTAAATCTGACTGATTTTCTGTTCATTAACTTTTGGGAATGGAATTTTCCAAAAACATAACATACACTAAATATTTCGCATTATGACATTTTCGGAAATATTTGGGATACAATTACACTTATTACAGTAGGTGATGTTGAAATACCACAAAATAATGCAATGTTGCATAAAAATTCCTAACTTTGTATACTTATTTATAATCCGGATCAGTCGGACCCGTCTTGAGCCTTTGCGTATGTTCGACTTCAAAGATAATTTTCCAGAGCATTTTATTTATAAAAAATTGTTTACAAAGGTGAAAAATGTATATTTTTACATCTTAAGCCTAATGTGAAGTTGATTTTAAAATAACATTTTCTTATTATGCAGCTTTTTTTGCCTTTATCACTCGGTCGAATTAATAATATGTAAGATGTTGCAAACTCGAAGTGATCGATAGTTTACAACATCTTACATATTAATATTTTCTTAACCTGAAATAGATAAACAAACTTTTTTCCAAATCCAAGGAACTCGGCTCGAACCCGTATGGGTTCAAACAATTTTTATGCAATATTTACCTTCAATATTTTGTAAATATATAAAAAGGTCCGCCATATTAGATGCGCCATCTTGAATTTTTAAAAAGTGACTTTGAATTCGTTATCCATCTCCCTAGAAATCCTTGATAAAATCTTTATAGCAAACATCGAATAGCTTAATTTTTATAATCTGTTTGTTAAATGTTTGAAAAGCATTTCTGTCCATGTGTAAAGACAGTTGAAAAACTTATAGTTACAGGAGAGCAGATGTACACAGTGCATATATAGACTTCCGTCTCATGAGGCTCCTTGAAAGTTAGCACCTTTAGTGAACTACCCAGAGGTATCACAAAGACTTATCTAGTTAATTAGTTTGAGAGCTATCGACGGTTAATTCCGTCTGTGACAACTTGTCCCATTAGTAAAACTATAAGAGCTGTTAAATATTAATGAGTTAAATTTCCTCAAGTTTCACTCATACATATACTATTATCGTCAGGGAGCTTCGTGCAATTTCATTTCGACAACTTCTCCTAAAGTGTTTGGAACGACCCTTTCATGCACAATGCATTTCAAAAAATAATATTTATAATAATCTTAAATAAATATCACCCACTTTTTTTGTCTTTTTCTCTCTTTTTCTATTAAAAGTTTCGATATTATCGATATTTTTAAATGAAACAAGCGGAAATCGGACACAAATCAGAGAGGAAAGATTTATAACGTGAAGTGTAACTTTCGTGCTTGAATCCCAAAGGATATGGGCCCTGAGGTTTGAAATCGATGGAGAAACCAACGAGTTTCCCCCAATGAGTTGAGAGGAGTGGGTAAAAGGGGAGGAAATGCGGTCACGTCAAAGTGAAATAAACGTTGTAACGTTTAACTTCCAGTCCGATTTTGAGGTTTGTGAATATAATCCACTGTACTTCTGATGACAATTTTTGATAATATTAGTTCCACTCTCTTTCCTTTCTTCTCTGTGTGTTTATCAGATTGGAAATTTATAACAATCAATTTTCAACAAAAAGATCTTTTATTTAAAACTAAGTTTAGAAAATTTTGTATATTTTGCTTGCAATTTAAGAGGCAATTGTGAATATCGGTAGAGACTGGAAAATGCCAACAATTAGAAAGGATTATATGAGAGGGAAGTTTAATTCCACTGGAAAGTATTTTAAAGGCAAAAATGGATTATTATCGTTATTTCGATGAGGTACCTGCATCTAATGATCAAAAACGTTTATGGTAATGTGTAATTTTGTCTCAAAATTATACGTGAATGGTAATTTTTCTACATTTTTACATTGTTATTAAAAATTCATCGATAACTTCAAAACCAAATTACACATGATCAAGTTCTCATTTTTATTAGACTGCATGAAATATTAAATAAAAAAAATTAAAAAAAATTAATATGAAAGTAGCAAATAATTTGATATTACATAATCAACAATTTTCTATTTCTTCCCGCTTGATTTAGTGTTGAAAACTTTTAACGTCAAAGAATTGAAAAGGAGGTTAAAGAGTTAAATTTCAGAAAAGGTGAAACAGACTTTTTTAATTCAGAAAGTGTTAGTTACAAATGCCTTGAGGTATATAAGATCCTGTGCTTTATCTTCAGTTCAAAGTATATACGCAGCAACCAAACCTCTGAAGTTAAAGTTTCAGCGATAAACAACAGTCGTGAACACTTGCGCGCCAACAGTAATTCTTTCCTGTTTTTTTGATGAAACGAGAAAAAGAAAATGTAAACTTACTACAATTTTTATAGTTTATACTCAAAACATAAAGCGCATAAAAAATGTTGCACAATCTGGCACTTAGTTTTTGCTGAATTTTCTTAACACTCTAGGGCTAAAATTGTACTATTATAATTCTCAAGTGTTAAATCAAAACTTTTAATAAAATTTTTAAAAGTTCCTGTATTCTTAGTTAATATTAATAGTAACTTATTCTGTTCTACAAGTAACATTTTTGGAACGTTTGTGATGGTAGCCAGTAGCATAATGTTAGTACAGTGTAACATCATCATTTAACATCAAAATCTTACTATCCATTTCTGTCAGTCTATAATCAATGTTAAAGATAAAAATTATTTAACATTATTATTTAAAATTTTTATAAACATTTTTATAAACAAATTAACAATTTACAACAATTGAAGAAACTGTTTACAAAGTTATTAAATAATTGTAATCAATATTTTTTCCAGAAAGATTCTTTAATACATTACAAAATTCGGTGTAATAATAAATTATTTTGTTTCCCTTTTAATTATTAACAATTGTTAATTTGTTTATTTAATTGTTTATAGTATTTTTAAATAATAATGTTTAATAATTTTTATCTTTATCATCCATTGCATCTATGAAAATATGTCATTTGAAGAAAATATATGTGTTTTGAAAATATTTCTCTCTTTCAAAGCATAATTGTCAACAATTGTTTAAAATATGACAATAATAACTTTTTATTCTTAAGTCAAAAGTTAAAGTTTCTGTAAGGTTCTGAAAGAGGACTAAAAATACATAAAGGAAACCATAGAATGCAAATTTTTTAAGCCCTCAATCTTTGAAAATGACGAGTACAGAAAAAGAGGACTTTTCGGACGAAATAGATATGTATTTTCATTACAAATATTACAAACACAACCTAAGATTGTTAGCTTATTCTTAACTAATTTATGCGACTGCATGATAATAGTATTCATAAAAAGTAGAAATTAGTGTTGAATACTTTGGAAATAAGATAATAATGGCAGAATTTCGGATCAATTCTCCAATCCTAATCAAATGTCAGTTGCTCGACAAGGTGATGATTCCACGATGTAAATGGACCTTGTATGCAGAATACTGTGTACATAGAAATCTATATATCCAATGTATGCATAGATTCGCATGTACATACACGTACAGTGCACAACAAATATTGTACCAAATCCCAACATCTTCCCCTTGCTACAAAGTTCCATGACAATCTTGTACTCGAGATAGGTCTCAGGCTTTTCTCTCTTTTCCATTCCCAAAATTTACTGAATTACAAAATCTTCCTCTTCTCTATTTTTTACGTATTATTTATTTTCTATTTTATCCAATAAATAATCTATTATTTTATTGTAAAAATATGTTTTTTAAATCTTAAAATATAAGACGTATAGACTAGAAAAAAACATAGTGTAATCCGAGGGAGATGTCATCTCTACTATTGGCTCACCAACATATTTTTTATCTAAACAGTTATTCATCTTATTAAATAATTCTATACATAAATCAAAATCATACTTACGCAACAGTGATGACTTCATTAATAAGATTAAACCTTTTATCATTCTAGATGATCATATTTTAATTACTTTGGATGTACTTTCTTTTTTTACTAACGTCGGCTCTATACATGTACGTGAATCTCTCATCAAACGTTTTTCTATAATTTCCCAAACTTGGAATATTACTTTGGATGATCTACTTTACTTGTGTAAATTTCTTTTTGATAATACTTCTTAAAATTTAGTGACAATCATTATCACCAAATATACCTCCTGTATATTTGTCCTATTGGCTCATCTACTTCAGGATTGTTTTCGGACATTGTTATGGATGATCTTAAGACATCCTGTATCGTAAAACTTTCTTTTAAGCCATTTTTTTTATAGATATGTCGATGACATAATTACGTGCATACCGAAGTAAAAAATTGACGAGATGATAAGTCTGCCGTACTAAGGAAAAACTTACATAAGTGCAATCCCTGTCAAACTGAGAAAATCGAGAAAAACTGTTTGCTTCAAGAACTCAGTTTTAGAAATAAAAATTTAATAATTAATTAACACTTCTCTAATGAAAGTGTATGCGCTGATTTTAATTTTGCAAAAAAAAAATTATTAAACAATATCTATTATTTAAAAACTTATTGTCTACTTTTGAACAAATTAAGACTTACGATGTCACTATGAGTTGTTTCTCTGGCAAATATGGGCATTCGAAAGAGGCTTCGACGATCACGATTAAAAACTTACACATTTTTTTGTGCTTGTCTTGTGGGACGGGCCTTGGAAAAGCTAGGCTAAAAAAAATGTATCAGAATTAAAAACTTACACATTTTTATTTCACTTGGTAAAAATTACTTGGGATATAAATGTGTTAAATAAAATGTAAAAAACATGTCGATAAAAGTTTTTTAATTTTAAAATATAAATTTCCGTCAAGAATTTGTTAGAAACACTAATCTTAGTTTTTTTTAAAATGTATGGAATTTTCTCTGTAAAAAAAAAATATTGATAAAACAAAATCTTAATTATTATATTTTCTGTGATTTATGTAAAATTATCTTGATATCATAAAGTGTAATTAATTTATTAAATCTTGAGAAGTTCATAAATTTACTTATCATAAAGTTTTTTTTTTATTTTTCTAATAATAATATTAATTTCTCAAAGAATATTTAAAAGTAATTTCTTGTTTTTTCAAAGTCGATTTTGTTAATAAGCTGCGTGAGTCACAGCGTGAAAAGTTATATGTATAATAAGAATCACAATAAAATATAATATTAAAAAAATTGATTGTATTTCGCCAAGAACGTTTCATAGAAATAATAATACAGAAATTCTTTTTATAAATATAAACTACAATAGAAACTAAAATATACATTTTGTTATTACTTCTTGTTATAAGAAATAAACATATTTATTAAATTGAAATAAATGAAATACATTTTTTAAATTTATCACATTGATGATGTCTTCTTTATAATTTTTATATAGATATAATTATAAATGGTGATTATACAACAATCTTTTTGAAATAAATAAATTGAAAACATGTAAATATTATAAACAAAAAATTATTCAATAAGATTACATATTTGCCAAATGTAAAATATAAAAATCATACGTTTTTCCATCCTTAGATAAAATAAAAGTGTTCTTCTTTTTGCAAATTTATTTTAGTATAATATTTATATTATCTTTGAGTAATGTATGTTTTTTGGAAAAATTAATATGTTGATTTTTGAAAGTAACGAAATATTTAATTTAATAAACTTATTTAATTAGAAACAATTAAGAGAAAGATTTAAAGAAGACCGATTTAAATACCGATTTATTTTTATTATTATTTTTAAGTCATTTTTAATTATGTACTTTGAATATTTTTACTCTTCTCCATTTTCGTAAGTTTCAATCAAATCAGGTACATTGATGTTTTTAAATTATACCAAAAAGAGCGTCTACTCTAAGGCATAAGAGAACTAGTTTCTCGATGATATCCTTCTTCTTCTGTTTCAGGAATTCCGCGTGGTGACGCTTAATTGTCTCAGGAAGATGAATGCCGGTTTTTTATTATTTTTACTTTTAAAAAATTTAATTCTGGAAGGTTTTCTTGTTCATCGTAGGTAAGATTATATAGATAAATTGTAACTTCCACGCTTTACTCTAATCTGTTTCATATCATGGAGATAGGGTCTATTACCTACTTGATTATTTAATTTTATGCTGCGATGAATAATCAATCCATTTACGAATATTTGAAGGAGTTTGAGAATGAACTACAACGTTTTTCGAGTTAGAATTTCTAACAGCGTTCTCAAAATCTTGGAAGTCGTAAACGTCTTTCATTTTTTTCAAGGATTGCTCCACTTGATGGTGGAAAGAATCCGCTGACATAAATGTATGTCCAGGTTCAAAATAATTAAGCTCGATGACATCAGTTTCTACTTCCAAAGAATTAACTATATAAATGAGAAAGGAGAAAAAAGCACCAGTTTTTATTTTGGGCTGAACAATTGTCAAGCCACAGAACTATCTTTTTCTTGTCTCTATTCTTGAGAAAAAAAGCATGGTACGCACTTACAATGTCTTCTTTTTTTCGACCTGTCACTTCTTCATTCCAAATTATTGCACAAGGTACTTTATTCGACTGAGATGACCCGATTGGAACGAAACTTTGATTAAAAGCTATGATTCTTCGTGTAAATGCAACAAATTTGAACTCATTCATTTGAGGTAACATGATGACTTTTTGTTAGATCACATGAATAATATGCAGTATCTGATGAAAACGTATGCGTTTTCGAGCATCTATATTATATTTTCCACGAGCTTGTACGTACTTTTTATGATGCGTTGACACTCATTGCATACTATGCAGTCCGGATTCAAATTTTCCGATGTGTGATCTTTATTATGCTGATGAAATTTTTCGCACGTCTCGCACTCCTCATTCCCCAATTTAGCAAATGAAATATTAAGTGATTGGACAAGTGAGCGATATAAATCATATGAACAGGAGCTATTTGGATTTTTTAGAACGAAATGTTCATGCATTCTTTTATAGTAAAAGTATCAGGTTTAAATTACCGCCTATTAGGAGCATGAACTCTTCTGTAATGAGAGACATTTGGACTGTAAGATTCGATGTGTGCTTTGAGTGTATCATGTAGATCGACTTTTGATATATCTTTTTTTTTCCTCTCCCATCTTCTTTAGGACGTTGAGTAATAGAGTCAACAGAACTCATACAGTCTCTAATTAAGAAGTCATTAGTTTCCTTATATCCTAAAGTTGTGAGGAAAAAATTCTTGTACACCCTCCATTCAATATTATTTTCACCAGAGATATAATAGTGATATTGATGATTCCGCATTATTTTTGGCTCAATTTTTCGACGTTTAATATCATTATTTCTAACGTGCTTCACAATATAATACCGTCTTTCCATCCAACTGAGTTTCCAAAATTGACTATTAATTTTTTTTCGAGTTTCATCAGATACCTGCTCTGTACACTTAAGGCGGCAATCACTGCAAGGTGATCGAACATAGTGTTTATTCAAAACTTCTTGATCATTATCTTTATTTTGGATGGAAGTTTTTGAATTTTTTCTCTTTTTACTGATCTGAGATCTCGAGTCGTAATAAACTTCACTGTTATTTCGAGAGAAATTATTATTATCACTAGATTCACCTAAACTATTTTCTCTGTAGTTTTTTTCGGAAACACTAGAATTTAATTCTATAGAACGAGGATATTCGTGAGTGCTCCAATTTGTTTGTGCCACATTGTGTGCAGAACCGTCGAATGTTTGCGAATTTACAGTTTGGTTTCTCGAGTCATAAACAAATTCATAATTGTCGTGATTGTCATTAGGTATATTGTTTTCCCCGTAGTTTTTTTCGAAAACACGAGAATTTAATTCTGTAATATGAGGATATTCGTGAGTGCTCCAATTTGTTTGTGCCACATTGTGTGCAGAACCGTCGAATGTTTGCGAATTTACAGTTTGGTTTCTCGAGTCATAAACAAATTCATAATTGTTGCGATTGTCATTAGGTGCACTATTTTGCCCGTAGTTTTTTTCGAAAACACGAGAATTTAATTCTGTAATATGAGGATATTCTTGAGAGCTCAAATTTGTTTGTGTCATACTATTTTCTGAGAAAGTTTTTCCCAAAACACAATAATTTAATTCTTGAGAATGATGATTTTCATTTAATCTTGAATTATTTGGTGTTACATTTGGGGCAGATCCTTAAGAACAAGAAAGTATTACAGATGCGACACTTAAACTTGTCATTTCAGAATCATCAAAGGTTCCTGAAATATAAAAAATAATTACAATCGAAAAGAATAAACAATGTTTTTATTTTATAAAATATTCTATATAAATGATGAGATAATAATGTTTGTAACTTGTTGTTTTTGTATTTGTACCAGGGACCGACACAGACACGGGAAACAAGAACATTTGTGTCGTGTTCTTATTGTGTCTTGACACGACACAAAGTACGCCTGGTAATTCGTGTCGTGGCAAGGCACTACACTACGATCGATTAGTAATAATTTGTATCGTGACAAGACAAGTTTTAAGGACACGCATGAAACACTGTGTAGAATCTTGCAAGCATCATTTGTGTCGATTTAGGCACGACAAGAATTACCAAGCGAAATTGTGTCGTGTCAAGGCACGACATGGACACGACACAAATTTTTCGTGAAAGTTCCTGATTTGTATCACTTTTGATTGTCAAGTGAAGTGTATGTATTTTAAGGTTATGTACATAATAGTCTGATTTTTTTCTATAAAAATTTGAAAAGTTTCCAATTTCCAAAGAAGCAATAATTTTTTTTAACTTAAAGATTCAATTTTCTATTACAATTGTAAAAAAATCAATATTGAATATGTTTACGAATGTATCATTAGATTGTTTGATTTTATCACATTTAATTTTTCACATTGTTAATGATAGAACGTCCAACGTCCTTCCGGCAGGACCAAAAAGACTCAGGTGAGTCCGTCCGAAATCGCTAAATAAAACTAACATGGATTAACATAAACAAAAAGTAAAATATATCGTTGGAAAGGTGATGAAACAAGCTTTCAGCGCATGTAAATGTCGAGCTTGTAAGTTCAAACCGAGTAGAGCAGGGTGGCTTAAAGAAGTTGAATTTTCCAAAAATTCATGTAATTTTTAGTCACAAAAATGATGAAACCCGGTTCCTGCCGGCAGGACGCTTTTCGCTTTGTTTTAAAAGGCTACCAAGCCTAGGACATATAAAATTTAGAAACTTGATATTAACATCATTGGAAAGCTTGTTTTATTACCTTTCCAACGATATATTCGTTTTTGTATTTATCTGCTTCCATATTAATTTTATAAAGAAACTTTGAAGAGAGTTTTTATTCAATTGGCCGCAATTTTGCTGATTAACATTAAAAATGAAATTTTTTAAATTAAACAAATAGGTTTCATTCTTGAACGTTTCTGAAGAAAAAGAGACTAAACCGGCCAAAATATATTGATTTTTGTGGATTTTACATTAAATTACGAAAAAATGTTTTTTTTTTACTTTTCAGAAACAGCAAGTTTGAGGGCTTTGAAAAATGGTTTAATATTATTATTTTAAAAAGTCAAGTACATGGATTTTTTCGTCTTTTTCGTCTACTTTAATCCCAAGGAGTTCCGGAAAAGAAAAATTGAATTCCCTTTTTTTAAAAGCCTTATTTTCGGAACATCCTTCCGGCAGGATGGGCGCTTGGACGTTCTATCATTAAAAAGGATAGTGCTTAAAATCATTACTTACCATTTGTAATTTGCCACATGTTTTATTGTGATGATTTATTATTAATCTTTCACCAAATTTGTAATTTTTTTCGCCCATTAATAATTATTTTCAATCAAAAGTAACATATTACTATTGCAGTCACAAAAGAACAAACATGAATTACGAAATACTGATACAGTATAAAACAGCCCGGTATGTCACAAAAACAATATGGCCGGATCGTAATGCTGTAAGTAAAATGTTACGATTTCTACCGCACCGTGGCGCTGCGCGCATATAGGCCTACAATAATATTTATTTGCATAGGGAAAATATTTATTAATTAGGAAATATTTTTTAAACTGAAAATAATGTATTATATTTAAGTGGTTTTCATTTATTGCCTAGTTATATATGCAAAAAAAAACTACTGTATAAATTTAAATTAATCATTCAATGCATTTTAAATCGTATTAGTATATACCATTTTACCTCTCCGAACATACCCGACAAATAATGGCGAATGTAACCGAAGTGCAGTTACGTGGTGCCTCGGTCAACTTTACGATAGAAGAACTTACACATGTTTCGGGTAATGCAGATGCGTGGTTTTTATTTCGTACGCAACCGCCGTGCTCGTCCATGTGTTCGATTGAAAAAGAACATATATCACTTTGTGTATGTTTTTCCTACGGATTTGATAGTCGAGTTTGATGATTCGTACGATTTTCAGAGCACGCAAAGTACTTCGTATCACTTTTTATCAAGTATTTCTTAATTTTCTTCATATTCATCGATTTTTAATTATCGTTTTTTGCAGTCATTAATTATTATATTTAATTTTTATTAACACAGTTAAATGCAGTTTTTCTTTCCGAGTTGATTGATACCAAAAACTAAAATTTCACAAAATTGTTAGTTATGTAAGTTTTTTCTTAGTACGGCAGAAGTACTTTTAATAATTATGACGAAAGACTAAATTTTACCTTTGAAATTGAAAACAATAATTGTATTAATTTTTTAGATGTTCATATTATTAATAATAATGGTACTATTACTACTGACTGGTATAGAAAACCTACTTTTTCTGGACGTAATATTAATTATTTTTCAAAACATCCTTTCTCTTAAAAGATCGCTATAGTATACAATTTAATTGATAGAGCGATAAAACTTTCTGATAAGAAATTTCACTCCAAAAACATCGGGTTTGTAAAAAAATTTTAATTAAAAATAATTAGTCCCATGATTTTATTGATAAAGACATCACTAAGCGTATCTGTTTTATAAGTTCTAGTTTAAAAAAATTAGTAATAACAATATAATGCACAAAATGTTTCTCAAAGTCTTTTTGCCTTATGTTCCAAACTTGTATGAGAACACTTCAGTGTTTCTTAAAAGTTATAATATTTTATCAATTCCTAATGATAATAAAAATATGAGTCATAACCTCGTCAAAAAAGCCTAAGACAAAAATAATAATTTAGAAAATAACTCTGTTAACAAAAAAGATGATACACAAAATCTTAGTAACTATTATATTCAATATGTGAATTTTCATGTATACAGATGTAGAGAGTAGTAAAAACTAATGTACTGAGAGTAAAAATGATAAAAAGTGAAGAAATGATAAAAGTAAATGAAATGTATATGTTGAAGGAGATGTATGATGCTGTGTAAGAATGTGCAGTTTCGGAAGAGCTTTCATCTTTTATGCTACCTCCTTCATTGCGGACTTGGTCTTTCTAACCGTTCGAGATAAATTATGCGGCTTCGTAGGCAAAGTTTACACGAAGCCGAGACCTGCCACTAGCTATTTGCTCTTAGGCTACATTTTCACGTACAGCCTCCAGGAATGTAATTATCGTCGAGCACACCTATAGCTGTGTAAAGCTCCTCTCTTGGGATATCTTCCTCCATCTTCCTCCTCATTTTGCACCCATCGTTTATGCCCTCATCATTCGTTCTTACTCCTTCAACCGGGACACTAACTCCCTATTAATGTCCCACCAATTCTGTCTTTAGATAATGGCTTGGACTACGATAAAACTCCCCCCTTCCACTAATCCCCCACATAAAATCAATCACTGTTGTCATTGTCTTCGGCAAATATTCTTCTCTCTCACCATCCTATTTTTCAATATGTAAAATTGCTTTTATACCTTTATCATCAGTTTGCATTTTATCGTTCTTATCGAAAACAATTTCTAAATTCTTGCGTCAGCTTTAGAAGTTGCCGTAGGTAAATTTATGTACCGTCAATCGAGCTATTCTGTGTGCCAATTTGATATTTTTTGACTCAACGATTTATTAAAATTCAGAATTAAGAAGCCTGAACTTTTATATCCAATAGCTTGGAAATACTTTTAATTATTTTTTCTTTCAATTAATTCAATTAATAAGAAAATTACAAAACAATAAGTAGAAATAATTCCATACATTCACATAAGACATATGAAACAATTCCGGAATTGGGAATGATTAAAGAGAATAGAAAGAACACAGCAAAATTTAAATTGTACTCACTTTTTAATCCATTTCAAAATTGGATAAAAGATGAAATTCGAACTGTAATGAAGATGAAGTTGGAGAAGTTCCATTTTTAGACTGTAAATACTATTAAAAACACTTGATAAACTTAAATAGAGAATTTAAAGATTTATTTTATGAATTCATTTTGAAACTTGGAGAATTGATTGGATTTTAAATTTGATGGATGAATATTTTTGACTGATGGAATTGAGAAGTTTGTAGGATTGAATTTTTAGAACTTTGAAGAATGAGTGTGACTGACGTTTTTTTAAAGAACACATATATTTATGTAATAATTACTAATTATTATAATTAGTAATGAGTAATTAATTAATGTAATATTTAAGAAAACAAAATGGAGAAAAAATGCATTAAGAAAATGGGTCTAATTGGTTATTTTTGGTTCCGTCCCATTTATATCAGTTTTAAGCGTAGGAGGACCTTTGAAAAAGAGACTGAATCTTAACCTTCCTCAACTTTATCAGCTCTTCCAACTCCAATTTCTAGAATTTACAGAAATAGCACTTTTCTTTAATTTTAACATATGTTCTAAATTTAACACAATAATGCACGATTGTTTATAATAATTAATTTAACAATTGCAATTATAGGACTAAAACAAAAAAGTTTCAAGAAATCTCTATTTGTGTGTGGAGACGGAGATAGTGTACTCTAAGATTAAATCTCAAAATTTTAGAGTATTGATTTTTCGTTGTACAAGTATCTTCTTTCAGTTTAGATATTTTCTTGAAAATATGTTTTTGTATAAAATACAGAAATTTCGGATATTTTAAATATATCGTAATTATTACAGGACGTTACACACATTTTAAGTTATTTGAAGAAAAATATGAGAAACAGTTTCAAAATTAATGTCGAAAACCTATAAATACTAATTAAAGTTAACTTTTTGAGATTATGTTGCACGCCAGTTACAGTCTTAATAGCTTTAATGGTTTGTATTAATTTATTTATAGTTTAAAGAAAAAATCTACTAAAACAACAATTTTTCCATCGAAATTTACTATATCGGAAAAAAAGTTGATCGTTTTTACTGAAACTTTCTACCATTTTCCAGTATGAAACTGATATTTCCTGAAAGGAAGTACAAAAATGTTATAACGTTTTATTAGCTTTCATTAAAAAGAAAAAAAAACTTGATAAAATCTGATAAAGAAGAAAAACACGAAGAATATGATTTATCTCGAAATAGCATTGTTGTTAAAAATAATGAATCCTCATTTCTTTCATAGTACAAAATAAATAGCCGCACACAAAGAAATGTTTGCTCTTCTGTTTAATTTTATTGAACTTTTAAGGTAAACTGTTTTCATTATTACCGATAAAAGAATTATTAAAAGTTATTTAAAACTTGTTAAGAATTCAGATAATTAATTTGAAAAAATATATACTGTAATATTTAACACCACACATACTATATGTATATCGTATCTAGCACTCAGCATGAGACACTAGTTAAGTGAATTTCCAATGAAGGAAACCGTATTTAATCAAGGATTTACGCTGAGCGAACATACCTCTATTTCCTTGCAAGGAAAATCCTGATACAGAATATTCAACTTCAACACTGATAATGGCTGAATGGTTATTAAATTTACACCCTGAGTTTTGTTGATTTTCATGATTTGTTGATTGCGGAATTCACTGAGGAATAAAATGCACAGTACTACAAAAAAAATTCCCTTTAATATTTGTTATCTACATAAGAATCGAAAATAACGAATAATGAATGAATTCCTTGTAATTCCATTTTGAAATCCGTTTTCTACTTGGCTGTGAGCCATTGAGTTAAAGGCGTATCTTGCTTTGCAAAAGACAAGTGAACGACAGACGAGTGATTTTACTTTTCAATAGCAAGATAATGTTTTTTCGATTCTAGATTTTTTCATTTACAGATTTCCAAATGAAAATGTACAACTGTTGGAGTACTGTGCAAGCACTGACTAGCAGAAGGCTCGGAAATAATGTATTTCGATTTTTAATTGCTGATTTATAAATTAAAAGAAGTATGGAATATTTTCTCTGATTAAAGAATTATGACTATATTAACCGATTTTCAAATTGCAATAATTTTAAGAACTTCGTGGGAAATACAAAAAATTTTATAAAGTACCATGAAACATATCATTTTCATAAGGATGAATTTCATTTCGTGGCATGTATCTGGATATATTCCCGACGTTTTAAGCTTCTGACGAACCTCGTAAGTTGACATTCGAGGCAACTTTTGAAGTCGTAGGAAGTTAGAGGAACTACGTCTCAAGAAAATTGAGGTTCAACTTTCAAAGTGTCATAAAAGCGTGTGTGTTACCATTTATTATTTTTTCTTTTTTTCTCAAACTTAAAGTATATCAACTTTACGTAACTTTTATGATATTATAATAGTACATTGACATTATGCCTTAATTAAAAAGCATTCAAAAAACATGTAGTGCACATGTTGCGCACACCCGTTATCAATATATTTTCCCCTTAAAAAACATTATTTAGATATCATCAATTTTAATTATATTTCAGTTTAATTATAAAAAATTGTGTACAAAAGAAATCAATAACCAATATTTTCCATTAAACTAAAATGTTGGATAAGAAGAAATACATTATAATTAGAAGATATAGAATTATGTGTGACGAACGGATTTCGTCACGTTTTATAACTAAAAAAACAACAGTTTTTTTGTTTTTTAACAAGAAAAAACAAATAATAAAAGCAAAACACATAAATACAAATTCGCCTTTTTACATAAGATTCTTGTAATTAAAACCAAAACCAATTCAAGCCTAACTTTGATTCGTAGAAACATAAAACTAAAAAAATCAAATTAAACAAAAGAATTAAGTCTACTTCTCAATGGTCACTCAACTTTGCAATTCCACACTTAGTGTCATTAACTTTTAAGGTACGTAAAATACGTAAGAAACACTATATGTACATTTTTTAGTTTGTATTTAGTAGTACATATCTTATAATTTTCGATATAGCCAAAAAATTGAAGGAGAAATTATTTTATTTTTTTAATATCTTCATTTTTATTTTTATCATGTAGGCCATTAACAGCATGTGACTTATAAAAGGGCGGTGAGAGGCAAAATTTTAATATTTTAAAAAATTAATTATTATAAAGCACTTTAAAATTGTCGAAAAATGGGAGATTAAAAATGCCAGTCACAACTGATAACTTTAAAGTGTTTTACAATAATTAATTTTTTAAATATCAAAACCTTTTCGCATCACTGCTATTTCTGATTATAATTTAAAACTGACTCATGAAATATCGGCATAATTTATTGAAAATATTATGAGACAAATGGTTGAAAAATTAATATTAAATATCTAACAGTCAGATGCTGTTAATGAATTTTATTTAATATTAAACAATTAAAAAATGTCTGATAACAAAATATATCATCTAATTGTCATTAGAGATGGAGCTATCTTTATATGTTGAAGCGAAAGTTACAATTAAGCGACATTGATTGGAGGATTGGATTCAATGCAGCATTTGAAATTTTAGACAACATGAAAACTGCATTGAATTCCATGATAAATGTTTAAAATGCGCCCAGAAAAAGAGAAAACTAATGTGTCCGATTAAAAATTGAATTAAAGCTAGAATCCAGAAACTATAAGATTTGGCCCTATCTCCCTGACACATTTATTTTCTATGTGTAAAGTAAATATTTATTTAATATAAAAATTACGTAGTATCAACAAAAAGTGATACGTCCCGGTCTCCCCTATTATGATTTGATTAAAAACACTGATACTAATAAAGTAAATATGAATTGCATTATTTAATATTATTGATTACCTAATGAGGTGTGTGTTTATTTATTATTGTTACGATTATTCACCATTTTGTGGATACAAATCGTTATGAGATTATTTCACAATATTCTCTTTATTTGTTTTAATATTCCAATAATAATATTCATTTAATACTATCATTTAATCATTATTCAATATTAAAGCATATATGCAAATAGCAAAATGGACAAGACAATTGTACAATAATAAATCCCTTATAATGATCGTAATGAAAATAATGATTGAAGTGATTAAAATGATTATAAAGATTTTACTCATGTAAAATATGATAAAATGATTTTTAACATTATAGTAATTAATGATTAGAGAGATTGTAATGATTTAATTTATTAATATTATTATACAATTTATTAATTTAATTAATTGTTACTTGCTTTGAAGAAGTATATCGAAAAAGCAAATCAGTTTAAGGTTATTCTTTGTAATATTTGTACGGTAATTAAAGGTTTCTGTTCAACTGTGCAAAATAAAAAAACAGTTTTTACTAATTATCTTGTTTGTAATGAGGTATTATGTCAACTAACCTTATTATTATATTCGTAATTTTTCCCGATTTAACTTTAATAAAATTATTAAAATTGAGATGAGGTTGATAAATGACAAGAACACACAAAAAAATATGTGTTAAATTTGTTGCGTGTAGTTTTTAAGATGGTGTTATTTTAACAGCCATTAAAAATATGCATTAATTTTAACACACTCATGGTGTTATTTTAACACAAAATGTAGGTTAAAATCACATCGTATGGGTTAAAAATGTTGCGTGTTGTTTTAACACTACTTTTAGTGTTAAAACAACACTTCTTTTTTTCTGTGAAATAATTCTATTTTAACACAATGTTTTTGAAAAAAAATCAAAATTATGGAAAGATGAAATGAACACTAGGTTTTTAAATGTGAGTGTAAGTGGTTTGTCTCTCTTTACCTTCACTCAGCCGGTGGTGGGCCTAGCTCGTGTCGCAGGAGTACAATTGGACTGGTTTGGTAATTATGAACTAAGTGGGGTGCAGGTCAATGATTTACGAGACTTGTAAATTATCTTCGTTGAATAGGTATTATGTTTCTTTCAGCGTTTGTCACAATTTGAACGATATTTTCTAACACCAAATTAGACTTCAAGATGAACTGAATTTAGAATCTCACGTAAAGGTCAGGACAACTACTGTACTGGGGATGAGACCACTTATACGAAGAGAGCCACTTGTTTAGATTGAAATTTTTATACTGAATTGTTGTTGATGCTCTGGACCTTTTTATACCCAAATTTTCTGATGTATTTTATGAATTCTTCACTTTTCCATGTATTTTACTAACTCTCCACTTTTCCATGCATTTTTAGAAACCCTTTGTTAGGGAAACACTTGTGTTGACTCAGTTTTTAGATTGAACGTGTTCATATCCTCTTAGTCATATGTTTTTACGATTATAATTATTTAATATTATAGTTATTACAATTTGTTATTATTGTTTACATTATTATAACTTATCGTTATTAATTATTATAACTTATCGTTATTAATTATTATTTTGTTACAATTTATTATTATCTTGTTATTATGAATTATTATTTATTATTATTTTGTTGTTACAAATTATTATTAACTTGTTATTATTAATTATTATTGTTGTTACATTTATTACTACCTTGTCATTATTAATACAATTTATTATTATTATTATAAAAATGAAAATTTAACGATCCTTACGAGTCAATAATTAGAAAAACACACTTTGGTTTTAACTTTTCAGCAGCGCTGCTGCCCTCTTCAGAAACTATTATTTATTTGACAGGAAAATATAAATTAAAATACATTATTAAAAAAATTACATTACTAAAATTATAAGATAAAATCATTTATAACTATATTAGTAAAAATTATTACCGATTGTAAATTATTAAAATTGTTTGAAGAGTCTCATAGGAGACGTCTTCGTCATGGCGATTACAATTAGATACTGATGAATGAAAGTATAGATAAAGTATACTACAAAAACTGTATATATTTCATTCATCAGTGTCTAATTGTAATCGCCACGACGAAGACGTCTCCTATGAGACTCTTCAAACAATTTTAATAATTTACAATCGGTAATAATTTTTACTAATATGTTTATAAATAATTTTATCTTATGATTTTAGTAATGTAATTATTTTTAAATAATGTATTTTTATTTATTTTTTTCTGTCAAATAAATAATAGTTTCTGAAGAAGGCAGCAACGCTGCTGAAACGTTAAAACAAATGTGTTTTTTTCAATTATTGACTCGTAAGGATCGTTAAATTTTCATTTTTTTTATAACTAATACGAACGAGTGATAAAATCATATTACCATTTATTATTATTATTTTGTTATTATTGTTACAATTAATTATTATTATAAATTGATAATTTTTAATTAATTCTTATTTAACATTTAATTATTATTAGCTATTTATTATTGTTATTTTTATCATGCTTAATATTATTTCCACTAATTACACATATTAGTTTATTAGTTATTATATTATTATTTATTAGTTTATTATTAATAATTGTTAATATAGATTTAAAGTTAAAATAACAATATTTTAATAACAATTATTTCTGGTTAATTTTAGCATTATTATTATCAATTAATATTTGCTAATATTGATTATTTTTAATGTTATTGTTATTATTCCTATTATTACTTTTTTTACTAATTATACAATTGTTTATTGTTAATAATGATTTTTTGTTAAAAAATCAATAATATGTTAATAACAATTATTATTATTATTGTCGCCATTATTATTGTTTTTTAACATTATTTAAAATACGTTACGATTACGTAACAGAAGATACGTAACATCAGTGATTTATATTGAAAATTGATTTTACTTGTATATTTTCAATCAAAAAATTACAAACATAACCTATAATTTTGGCTTCTTCGCAGCGCGAAATAAATATTTTCAAAAAATATCCTTTTCTAGAAAATAAAAAAATTAAAAAATCTGTTATAAACATGGTGAAAAATAATAAGAAAGCTTACTCAACTTCTATAAAAGAATTTTTCCATTGTACCAGTCAATAATGTTTCCCTCTTATATG
This sequence comes from Leptopilina drosophilae, assembly GCA_032873175.1. NCBI lineage: Eukaryota > Metazoa > Arthropoda > Insecta > Hymenoptera > Figitidae > Leptopilina > Leptopilina drosophilae. The sequence continues at coordinate 23,807,418 of CM065483.1, forward strand.
ATGATAGCATATATATATATATGTTAAGAAACGACCTTATATGATAGGGTCCCTATATCATCCTTATTGGAAGATAGTTGGGTAGAAGAAGTTTAAATTGATTACAACGTTGAGGCCACAGTGTGGTATACATGAAAGGACATTATGGTTGTTACGTACATATTATGGTTGTGCTTTTATATCATAAAGATATGATACATAGTTCTTTTTTATTCATACCAAAAAAATACACTCAAGTAAACAGCATGTGATTGTTAGATCACCAATGATAATTTTACGACAATTTTTCTCTTAATATAATGAATAAATTGAGCTGACATTTTTTAAGTATGTCTAAACTATAATATGAGAGAGCAGTGATGTGCAAACATTTTAAAAAATTAATTATATAATATTTTAATAATTTTTAAACAAATAAGAGAAGCTTGTATTGACTGCCGCAGTTGTTATTATTTTAAAGTGTTTTATAAAAAATATAAATACTTTTGCATCTCACTGCTCTTTCTCATAATATTTTAGGCTTCGTTACAAAATATCGGCTGAATTTATTATTTGGAAAAAATTGGTCAAAAAGTTAATTTATTTTCTTTCAAAATTTTCTACAATCACATTATTCGTTTCTTTTGAAATTGCCTCAGAAGAACGTAGAAGGAATATGATGTTTTAACGGCCTAAAATTGTTTTCGATATTAAAATGTAAATAATGCATTATTAAATAATAAATTAAAAAGTAAAAAAAGAAAGTTAAAAACTTACACCTAGAAATGTGTTGAGCGACAGTAGAACAAAATTCCAAATTCGTATTTGAATTGGCACTTGCAATCGTGACATAATTATGCATAATAATTGTCGAAATCCTTTATTTGGCACAGAAGCCCATGAACATTGATAAATTGCGTTTATCAATTCTGAAGTCTAAAATGTATACACACAGTTTGACAATAATTATTTATTCTTCTTTCTGTAAAATCTAATTTTCTTTTAAATAATAAATTAATTGCATGAAAAAATTATTATTTTAAACAAAGCTTTTCTGATACAATAAATAGTAAGCCATTATTGGCTCATGAAGTGAAAATCTTCTTTCATAAAAAATAATTTATTTAAATAAAGTTATTATTTAATATTAAGAACTTAATGTTTTCAAATTTTATTTAAAAATAATAAAATTATTCAACAAATAATATTATTTTAAATAAAACGTAATTAAATACAAAGAGTACTTTAAAGTGTTTTCTAATACAATATATTATTTCATTTGGAAATAAATGGACAGGTTAAAAAAATATATATTTCTGAGCCAGTTTTAGTCGGAACAACCCGGCTATAAGTTATAACCGGAAGCTGAACGAAATTTGACTTACCCCATTTTGTTCGGTTAAAATTAATGGGCAGAAATTTGTTGCAATCAGCATTGGGTCATTTTGTAATTAAATTTATGTTTCCAAATTCAACTGCAACTCTTTACATTATTTTACATTTTTTCTATATATTATTTGTTAGACATAATTTTATTATTTATTTTATTTATATTTATGAAATAATTAATTATTATTTCATAAATTTAATAAAATTATAAAGATTAAAATTTTATCACTTTTTAAAATTAATTATAAATTAAACAATTAACAGTATATTAATAACATTAATTATATGAATTAATCTTTTTATTAATTAATTATAATTAGGTACCTTCATAGTAATTTCATTTCCTTTTCTCATGTAAATATACATTTGAAATAACATGCATATCAAATATTGTAAAATAACGTAAAACTTGATTGTATTAGGTTCCAACTAATAGGTAATTGAGAAAAATTTAATAATTTTTTTAAAATATATTTTTAGAGTAAAAAATAATTTTTTTTTACATTAAACAAAAAAATGAACTTACCAAAGTAAGTAAGAAACAACTTAAACATAATGCAACCGAACTTCCACAAAATTGTACCATTATGCTTGTTTCAAATGTTTCTACTACATCTTGAATGTAACTAAAGTAAAAAGAATTTCTCCTTATGAAAAATACATATTTCACTTAAAAAATACATTTTTTTTGAAATTTTCAGTTAGCAGTTGAATTATTTTTATTAAATATAATTTTTTCTAATTAGTTGAATAAAATAATGAATTTTAATTAAAATTAGTGACTTACTAAATCTTTAATTAATAGCTAATTTTAGCAAACTAATTAATTAGTAAAGTTTGATTAGTAAAAATTTATTTTTAGAAAATAATGCGGAGTTTTGTTTCATAATTAAATAATTAATAACATATTGTTGACTTAAAAGAACAAATATCCACTTACGCTAATATTGCCTTGTAACGATTAACATAATTAATTATTCTTTGCTCGTAAATTCTAATCGCATTATTATCCTCATTAAAAGAAGAATTAGTCGTTAAATTATCATCTGCTTGTGAAGAAGTTTCACGATTTTCCGTTCCATTGATATTATTATCGTTAATGTCGGTTAATTTCTTGAAATCAATTTTCAGCATTTCTAACTGTCCCAACATTGTAATAAAAAATGCAATTACAAACATGTCCATCATTGAATTTATATTAGCTGTTAATAGTACCATACAGCATTGAAATGAGTAAGCGTATGTGTAGTACGGCTCGATTGTAACGTTAAAAGGATACCAAGCACCATAAAGTAATGCTTTTACCTGAAAGAGTTGAGGAAATTATGGAAAATCTATTTTTACCATGATATAAAAAGTTCCTTAAATTTTCATTCATAGTTTTACATTTTTATTGTTTTCAACAAATTTTTTGTGTTTAATTTATGTTAATTTCTTATTTAGGTATTTCCAAAAAATATAGCAAAAATTAAATTAAATTATGACATTATTATTATTATTATTATTATTATTATTATTATTATTATTATTATTAGACATAATTTTATTATTTATTTTATTCATATTTATGAAATAATTAATTTTTATTTCATAAATTTAATAAAATTATAAAGATTAAAATTTTATCACTTTTTAAAATTAATTATAAATTAAACAATTAACACTATAGCTTAATATAATAATAATGATAATGATAATGATAATGATTTATTTATTTATTTATTTATTTTTACTTTCTTCTTGAACTGTTCAGTATATTCTTATATTCAGCATATTTTAAGTTTCATTTCTCTAATCTGTTGGTAAAGTTATTAAAATTTGCAAATACATTTGAGAAATTGCTCGTTTAATTTTAATTAGAGCAATAAATTAATTTTTTCTTGAATTGCTTATCATATTTTCATATTCAGCATAGTTTGAATTTCAGTTTTCTCCTTTTTTTAACTTTATTAAAATTTATTGAACATTTAGAAAAATTCAAGTTGTTTATCGAAAAATAGCAGTTATTTAAGTGTTTCAAAACTATTCATGGTAATTTTTACTAATTTTTTAGAATTCTGTTTCCGCAATTGTATGAAATGTAAATATAATTAAAATATTGAGAACAATTTGTAAAAAAAGTTTTATTTAACTCAAATAAAATTTTTGCAGAACTATTCAGCATATTTTTGATAAAGTTCTAAAATTTAATTTGCATACTTTTTAATCAACTTTTTAAAACAATTTCGCGCAATTTGACAAATTGAAATTTATTTCTATTTTAGGAAAGTAAATTATTCTGAACTGTTCAGTAAAACTTTGATTTTCTACAATTTTTTAATTTAATCTTTCTAATTGTAAATGTTATTAAAAATTTGAAAAATCGGAGGATATCGAGTTCAATTAGAATGAAATTTGTTAATTTAAATTTTCTGAACTGTTCAGCATATTTTGAAATAATTAATACTTTAATAATTTTAGTTCCATATTTTCTTCGTTAATTTCATTAAAATGTAGTTATTGGCAAACATGTTCAACCTAATAGAAATGCAATTTTCCAGAACTGTTTTGTAATCTTTTTGTTCGACGAAGTATATTAAAAATTGAGAAAGAAAGAAAGTTGTATGAAGAAAATTAAATAAATGAAAATTTAAAGAACGAAATTAAAATTTTTCCAAACCTGACTATCATCGACAAGGGGATATATTATCCACCATATACAAGTTATCACACACATTGAATAAAATAGTATACAACTAAATATCGCATAATTGGCACTTTTTCTTGCTATTAAAAAATGTTCTTTTTTAGTTGGTCTAAAAATTGGATTATTTAGTCTTTTTAAAAGTTCCTCAATTTTCTTTTGCTTAAAAAATATGTTCATCATTTTAACAAAAAATACAAAGCATGTCATTGTAAAAAATGAGTCCTCAATTAAATTGTATAAGTCTTTTCTATGAATATACATATTTATAACTTGTGTTGGTAACAGAGCAATATTATATGTAAAATGAAAACAATAACTAAAAATATTATAAGATCGTCTGAAAAGTAAAATATAATTTAATTTATAATTTTCATTTTTTTTACATGAAGAAACAAGTTACGATTAATTTTTTATGATAATGAGAAAAAGGTTCATTAATTTTTTAAACCGGATATCTTTAAAAAAAAAATAAAAATATTTTAAAATCACTTTTATTTTTATAGTTGCAATCAATGTTGAAAATAACAAGTGTTCAACATTATTATTTAATAATATTATAAACAATTTTATAAACAAATTAAAAATTAACAATAATTGAAGCTAAAAGAAATAGTTCCTTTTTTAACCTGTTTTTTAAATGTTGTCTTAATGAATCTTTGAAATAGAAAAATAATGATTACATTTATTTATTAAGTTTATAAACAAATTCTATACGCAAATTTTGAATTAGCAACAAGTGAATGTAAAATGATATCTTTGCTTATTTTAATGAAAAAAGTATTGAATTATACTTTAAAATTTATGTCTATGAGAAAAAAAGAGAAATTAAATAACCTTAATGTTGGAAGTTTGACTGCTGTTGGCCACATACCAAAAATAGTAAAAACACTTACAGCCATAACAAAACCATCTTCCGGCTTATAGACTTCCATTATTATCATTTTCCGTTAGAGGCAATTTTCCTCTATTATGGTTGATATATTTGAAGTGATATTTTATTACGTTGATGATTGGTGTTTGAATTTCAATTGATAGTCATGTGACGAGAGGTAAATTGTTTTCCAATCATGTGCGGCTTCCATTACAAAGTAATGTGCAATATTTTCCTCAACACGCCCATTTCTGTTTGTCGACTTCGTGTTCCTTACATTGTCTGAATAATTCAATTATGTTTCCTCCCTTCTATCGATTTGAAATCATCATTTTCCTCCGTGTCTTTTCAGTATCGTGATTTTCATTCAATCATATAGTTGGAATTTATATTTTACTGTAATAGAAAACATATTTTATGTATACAAATTACTGTACAGAGGGGAAAAAATAGAAAATTCAAATATTTTCTACGATTCTTGCAAGGAAAGAAACTGTAATATTAGTAATTTTAATATTTAACAACTGGCATTTCTTGCTATTTTTCGTCAGGATTTTTGGATAAATTTTATTTTCAAATTTTGGAACAATCAATCTGTAATTTAAAGAGTCGAAACTCAGACAATCAACGTTTGTAGAAATAATAATTTGAAAAAAGATTGTAAACTAATGTTTTTATTTTAGTGGTAAAAAAATGGTTTATAAATATATTAATTCGTAGATAAAAATATTAATATTATTAATTATAATAATAGTAATAATAGTAATAATAGTAATAATAGTAATAATAGTAATAATAGTAATAATAGTAATAATAATAATAATAATAATGATAATAATAATAAATAAATAATATTATAAGTAATTTTAAAACAATATGAATAATAATAATGAGAATAATAACGATATGAAAGATGAAGGAAAGATGAAAAGAAAAAATTAAAGTACAAGTAAATTGAAATTGAAGAAGAAAGTTTTAGTTGTAAATAATTCTTTGTCTGTTTTATTTCTCCAATCTCATATCATAAAATTACTCTTAGAAGGAAGTTTTTTCATATTAAAAATAACTTTTTATTAAATTTCCGAAAATGCAGGTAAGAAATATGTTTAAAAATATTTGGCTATTTTTAGAATTTTAGAAAAATTTTCTATTACAAATTGAAATTTACTACAGCAAACAAAACTAATTACGGGTTTAAAAGAAATCGGAAAAGGATAAAAAAATACAATCCTTCCTCTATGAGGAAACAATATTTGAAGAATAAGAATTGTTTTCAATTTTGAAAACTTCGATTTATGGAAAAAATAATAAAGTAATAAAGATTTGAAAAAATAATAGAAATTTTAAAATATAAAACAAAAGTAAATGAATATAAAGATTTAAAAAATAAAAAAATTTAAATAATAATGAAGAATATAATGTTTACATCTTTTGGCACTATTCCCTAAATTACAATATACCTCACAATTTACCAGAAAATTTTTTTCATTTTAACCTTTCTTTACAATTTTTTTTTTCTTTTTCTTCATTTTTATTTGTTTTCCCTCAATAAGAATAAATTTTTCTTTATTATTTTTGTCTTTATCTCTCCGTCTTCTTGGGATCCTTTAAAAAGCATTTCTTTCTTTCTTTTCTTGCCTTTTTTCGCCCTCTTGTTCTGCTCACTTTTCTTCTGATTTAAAGAGGCAAGCTTTTCTGGCTTTTAGACAGAAATTTTGAATGAAAAGTGCACCTTGATGAGGAAACGTGTTTACAATCCTTCTCTCTCTCTCTTTCACTATGAAGGAAACAGAGACCATCGGCATTGTTCACTTTCATTTTGCAGATTACTGGGTAAATCTCCTGAAAATGGTCTTTGTAAAATAATATAAAAACCACATCAAACACAATGTTTCTTTTCAAATCAAAAAAAAACCTTGTATAGGGGAACGTGGGGGAATTGGATCCCCTTAAGGAAAATTATTAAAAAAAAATATTGAACTTATCTTTATAATGATATATTGTTTTGATTATTTTCTAGTCATTTTATTATGTTTAATTAGAAACTTAAAAAAAAGTAAATTAGAAAAATATTTTTTTAAAATACATTTTTTCATATCACCCAATCTGTGGAGTATTAAGAGTTTTCACTTGAAATTTAAAAAAAATTAAAATAATTTCTATTTCTTATGAATATTTTTGGTTTTCTAATAGAAGTAACTGTTAATACTTACAATTAAGCCAAAATTTTTAACGTAAAATAAATTTCTTCTTTTATTATAATTTAATAAAAAAATTTTAAATAATATTTTAGATATACCACGCTCCCCTATGTCTTTTTCTTTTTTATCGAATATAATTAATTTCCTCTACATTAAAAAAGTCGTTCTTAGATTTTGGATATTTTTCCTAGAATTGAAACAATTATTTTCTAGAAAGAAATTTGTTTACAAGATTTTATAAATTTTGTCATTTATTAATATTACTATCACTGTAAAATTTGTAAAAAATATAGCTTTTTTCAAATTAACATATTTTAAAATTATTTGCCTTAGGTGATGATTTTGTTGTTCATTCTTACTCCGTGACATGAACTTGTTTAAGAAGAATGAAGAACGAGTACGCTGATCTTAATATCTGTAAAGAAAATACATTCTTTTATTTTGTGCTATAATTTTAAATATCTAATAAAAAAAAGGTTTGAGCTTTTTGCACACCTCTAATACAAATTAGAAAATATCTAATTAAACGTTGATAAAAGTTATAAATAAACAAAAAAGAAATGTAAAAAAGGCGTTTTTCATTCCTCAAAAGTAGCGCAAAATTTTTTTAAAAATTTAATAAAAATTTTAATTTTATTTTTTAGAAAACTAACATTGAAAAATGTGTCAACTGACAGAAGAAAAAAATTTCCAACTCTCAATTTGATTGCCTTTTGAAATCGTGACATAATAATGCACAAGGATTTTCGAAATTTTTTGTCTGTTATTGAAGTCCAAGAACATTCGTAGACGGCATCTTTAAGCTCAGAGGTCTAAAAAATAAATTTTACTAATTGTTTTGCTAATTCTTATAACAATTATTAATATTATATTAATATTCATTACTTTAATACTCATTAGCTATAACGTATATTAAATTACTAATAGATTAAATTAACCATGAAATGTACAACTGTATTATAATATTTCAAGATATTTCTCTTCTTTATTTAGTTGTATTTGAATGGAACTTGTATTTCTCGGTCTAAATGATATTTTTCTTAAAAATAATTAGTTTAGATTTGTAGCTTACTTTTACAATAATATTATTTCCTCTCCAGGTGTAAATAAAAATTTGAATCAGCATACAAATTTGATATTGTAAAATAACATAAAACTGTAGTGTGTTTGATGCTAACTGAAGAATAAATCAAAAAATATATATTTATAATAAACCGTAGAACATTTAAGTTGGCTTTTTTAAATACTATAAAGTAATATTAAGAAATGGTATAAAAATTGAAGAAAATCAAATACAATCAAAATATTTGTAAATAATTAAAATACGACAAGAATACTATACAAACTATATAATTCAAAATATTATGAAAAGCATTGCCTACAGAAATTCAAAATTAAAAAAAAATACTATCAAACTACTATAAAAAAGAATACTGCAAAAGGTTATTAAAAGACTATAAAACACTACCATAATAAATGAGGAAAATTCAATAAATAATATTGTTAAAAATGCTGTGAAATTTCATGAAAATACAGTAAGTAAAAAAATACTGTAGTAATAAAAAAATAAACAAATTCTATTTAAATAAATAATAAATAAAGAAATTTATGTAAAAATTTAAGGGCATTTGAACCATTATGACGTCAAAGTTTTAAAACACATGCTTTGCAAAAAATTTGACGTCATAATGGAACAAGTACCCTTAAAACAAATGTTATAAATTATTGTGAAGAATACTTTAAAAATTGATTATAAATTAATAATAAAAATCGATTTGTAAAAAACTGAAAAATACTATAAGAATAGAGAAAATGCATAAAAATTAAAAAATTAAATGAATATTGTAACTTACTGATGTTAATTCGTAACATGTTACGCATATAACAATACTGCTTGCACATACTTGAACCACAATTCCAATTTGGAATAAATTCGTTACATCTGTTACAAGACTAAAAAAAGAAATTGTTTGTAAAGATACCTATACTTTTTGAGTACGTACATGTATGTACTTTTAGTATTTAAAAAATAAAACAAAAACTTTTTGCAAGAGAATATTCAAGAGATTATTCAGTTATAAAATTTAGCCACATTCAAAGTAAATTTCAGGTACTAATTTCGATACTAACTCTGAAGTAAAATTTAGATAAATTCGAAGTGAATTTTTCTAATCTTAACATTAAAATTCTTTTCACTTGTAATGAAATTTACTCCGGAATTCTTAAGTGTTAAAATTTAAAAATGACTCTAGTATAATTTTAAATTTTACAACGAAAATATGGAAAAAGTTGTTTTATTCATTTCTTGTAAAATTATATTCATACTCAACAATTGCATCGTAATGTTTCGTACAACGAATAATACGATTATGTAACGTTTTCAAATAAAAATCATAATTTTTATAAAGATTATCATCGTTAATGGAAGTATTCTCTTTTAACAGATGATTCACATCATTTTCGTGAAATATTTTCTCCTCCTGAACTGAAAACACTTTTTTAATATTATTCCCATCAGTTGAATATTCACAATTCGTGGAAGAAAGAAAATCATTTGTGTCATTTACAGTTAGTAATTTAAAATCCTGTTTGAGAATTTCAATTTGACCCAACATCAGGACATAAAAATTTGCCACCAACATGTCCATCATTGACGCCATTGACGCTGTTGTTAATAACAATACGGTTTGAAAAATATATGTATATATGTAAACCGTATTTTTTGATGTGTCAAAAGGATACCATGCTGCGAAAAGTAGTACTCTTTCTTCCTATAAAAGAATAAAAAAAAGGCAATAACAAATATTGTGTCTAGTCAAAATTTTGTGTTACCTGATTGAATAATACAAATAATTGAAATTAATTAATTAAAATTAAGTAAATTAAATAAAGAATAGTTTTATTTAATAGTAGTACCTGTGTTTTGTCAACAAAAGGATACATTATCCACCAGACACATGTGAATAAGCATAATGCAAGATACACCAATGAATTTACTTTAGCAATATTTGACCATTTCTTCAATGTAATGAAATGCTCTTTTCTTTGTGGTGCAAAAATGGGTTGATGTAATCTTTTTAAAAAATTTTCAATCTCCTTGCGACGTAATAGAAACAAAAATAATTTTGTCGTATAACCAGCGCATGTTAATGTGAAAAATGAACTTTCAACTAAATTTCGTAAATTACCACGCATATGATAGATGTTTATCAATTGCGATGGCAGAAGTGCCATTATGTACAGTGACTGATAAATAAATCCATAAACTTTGTACAAAACACTGAAAATGTTTTTTTTTGTAATAAAACATTAAAGAATATTTTTAAATTCACTCTATGTAGAGTTGTCACAAATAATTTTTAATTCTAAAGATTTTAATGATCTTTGCACTATTGACATTCATTATCTATTTAAATAAAAATCTAATAATAAAAAAGAATTACTACAACAGTCGCTTCAGAACGTTAGCTTTTTGAGATATCCTAATTTGAATGTTCTAAAAAAATTAAAATTTTGAAATCTTAATAACCTTAATAATGGATGTTTAACAGCAGAAGGCCAGAGGCCGAATAATGTGAATGTACCTAGTGTCGTAACAAAAGCATCTTCTGGATTATAAATGTCTTCCATCTTTTTTTTTGAGAAATGATTTGTTGTCGACTATGGTTCAGTTACTTTCTTTCTTTCTCTCTCTCTCTGACGATTTTATTATGTATGCACAACATGTTGGAAATAATTTGAAAATTATTATATGAAGACAGGAAATGTTTCTTTACATTGTCATTATGTGATAGAATAATGAAAATTGTCGTAACGCCCACTTGAACGTTTTAGTCCTGAGAAATGTAACGGTAATTTTCCACAGTTTCCTCCCATTTTATTGATTATTAGCAAAAAACATTTTCGATGATCGTTTTTAGTTGTTTTTATTTGCTTCTTCTTTTTATTCTTTTATTTGTACAATATATGATTGTTTCATATTTTACAAGTAATATTTTGTTCACTAAAATTTTTTGCGACTTTAAAAGAAATAAAAATTTTTGCGAATGCAAAGAATGAAAACTGTAAATTGTACACGATTATTGTGGGAAGAAAAAATTAGTTTAAATTTCGCAATTAAAATTGATATTCTTTGTTTTTGAATATTTCAAAAAGGATAAAACTTTATAAAAATGTTTAAAGAAGAAGAAAGAAAGAAAAATTTATAAATAAAGAACACATTGTCATGGTTTTCTTTTAATACTTTGAAATAAAAAACGTACAAATTGTTTACAAACTGTTTTCTTTCTCTGTTGCAGGTAAGTTTCAACAATACAAATGTTCCCATTTTATCGCAGTTATTTTGCGTAAGTATTCGCCGATTTTATAAATGTTTCACATGGAGTTGCTTAAGAAGAACGTAGAACGAATAAGATGACTTCAAAATCTAAGCAGATTAATTTACCTTTCATATTTAAAATTGATAATTTTTTTTCAGTATTTATAATATAAAGTATTATATTATAATTAACTTACGCTAATGAAAGTGTTGATTGACAGAATAAAAAAATTCCAAACACGTACTGTGACTGGCTTTTGCAATCGTGACATAATTATGCATAATGATTGTCGAAATTCTTTATCTGGTACCGAAACCCACGAGCATTCGTAAACAGCGTTCAGCAATTCAGAAATCTTTTTAATTAAAATAATTTCATTGACTTTCAAAAATAAATTGTATCAAAAAAATTAAAAATTTAAATTTAGAAAAAAATATAAAAATCCAATTACGAATATATATAATTTAATTTGTAATGTAATTATACAAATGCAGTTATGAAAATTCAAATAGAAAATAACGAAAATTGAAAAATTAAATTGTTAATAATAAAAAAATTTAAGTAATGATAATATGATAAAGGAGATTTAACTATTAATACCTTTATTGTAATTCCATTTCCTCGAAATGTGTAAATAAATATTTGAAATAACATGCATATTTGATATTGTGCAACAACATAAAATTTTATTGTTGCAGGATGGACCTAAAATTTTACAAATAACAACAACAATAATATTAATAATAATATTAATAATAATAATAATAATAATAATAATAATAATAATAATAATAATAAAAGTAGTAGTAATAATATAATTAATATTCAATCAAAATCATAACATAAAAAACTATGAACCAGAAAAATTCTTTTTTTCGTGGAATTTACATATATGTAGTTTAATCGAATGTTATTTAATTTATTAACTTGCCATTGACAAATCAAAATTAGTTAAACATATTATAAGACAGCTGCCACAAAGTTGTGCTATTATACTTGTTTCAAATGTTTCTGTCACCTCTTCAATGAAACTAAAAAAAAATAAAATAATTTTAACCAAATTTAAAGATTTAAGTTTACATATTTTTTAAATTTAAAAATGGAGTCTCAAAAATGCGCCAATAGGCGGCCCAAATATCTAAAATTTTTAATAGACAGAAAAAAGTAGCAGACACAATTTATCATCAAAAGCGACTAAATTTTCAGTATAAATCTACATCTGTGATCAAATTTTGCTACTCACTAATATTAATTTAACAATATTTTAAGTATATGTTTTTAAGTAGAATTTTATTTCTCAATTTGTCAATTATTCGGAATCGCTTTAGGTTTAATAAAAATGTCTCATACACATTCAATAATTAGTAAATTTTCATTTTTCAATTTACAGATGCGTCTATTATTTCAAAGATTAATTAACAAAACAGTAAAAAAAAAGTCAGTGCAAGAAGCAACTATTTTTTTCAGCTACGATTGTTGACAATTCTTACTTTGTTTATGATATTGTTTATAAGATTATTAAATAATAGTGTTGAACAATTTTAATCTTTAAAATTTATTGCAACTATAAGAATAAGAGCGAAATGTAAAAAAGTATTTGTCGGCAATATTTTGTGTCTTTCAAATCATAATTTGTTTATAAAAATTATTTTAAACATTTTAAAATATTACATTAACTATTTCAAATTTTTGTTATTTTTACCGTCATTTATTTTGAGCCACCATTGTGAATTTAGAAAAAATAAAAATTACTGATAATGTTTTAATAAAAGGTAGTTTTTTTTAAAGCGATATTTTCTAATTCTAAATTTTTGCTAAATTTTTTCCTAAATAATCGAAATTTTTTTTATTTAAACAACAGTAACTTTCTATCCTTATATTAAAGTTAAATTTTTATGCATTCGAAAAGAGGACTAAAAAATACGTAAGAAATAATATGGAATATTTTTAGTTCACCATCTTTAAAAAAGTCGAGTACAAATGAAAAAAAATAATTTCTAGGGCTAAATGGGTTTAAAAATAGTTAAGAAATAATTATTTTGCTTTCTCCTCATGAGGAAGCTTAGCATTCGCCAATCACCTCCTGAGGTCAAATTGCATCGCGAAATATGTCAAGAAAAATGAAAAAAGTGGTTAAAAAATAAAAAAATGTAAACTTACGACAAAATTGCCTTATGACGATTGACATAACTTACAATGATCTCTCTGTAAATGCTAAAGTCCTTATTGTATTCTTTTTTTGAAAATGAATTTTTCGATAGTTTTTCACAATTTGCAAAGAGAATTTGCACATTTTTTTCCTTACGTGACTCACTTCTGGTGATAACGTCAGTCAATTCGCGAAAATCAACTTTAAGTATATCTATTTGTCCCATCATGCTTATGTAAAATGAAGTCACTAACGAATCAATCATTGAGTTGATTCCGGATGATAAAAATAGCATTCCCGATTGAAGAATATAAGTATAGGTGTAATACGGTTCTTTTGTTGCATTGTAAGGATACCAAGAATCAAACATCAAGACATTTTCCTGAAAAATAAAAAAAGATCAATTCTGTTTTTCTTTCCATAGAGAGGAGAGATGTATTTGATCTTGTAAATTTTTATTTCAAAGAGTGCAATAAATTCCGTCTCTCCTTGACGGGAAAATGTATCTTGGATCTTTCAAGAAATATACTTCTCAATGTTGAGAAAAAAGATATAAAAATATAGGGAAAGAGGATATGAATCATTTTTATGTATTTTTATAAAGAAATTCTCACATGTTTGACATCCACTTTAGGAATTAGGACCCACATTGCAATGCAAAACCAACACATTGTAATGAATGTTAAAGAATTATATTTTGCAATGTTAGCAAATTTTTTTATTGTTCTCAAGTGCTCTTTATTATTCGAATTGAAGAGTGGATTGTTTAATTTTTCAAACAGTTGTTCAATTTTTTTTCTCTTTACATATAAATTCACTAATTTCACATTGTAGAGAAAAACGGTGACTGTGAAAAATGAAGTATCAATCAGTAGATACAAATTGTTGAGATTAAAATAAACATACATAATTAGTGGCATTAATAAAGTGATGCAGCATGTTATATGGAAGCACAATCCAAGAATAATGTAGAGTAACCTAGAATTTTGTTATTATGTTCAAGATATAAAAAATTATTCATTACACAATATTTGGTAATGTATTTTTTATTATTTTTTTATTAAACAGTATTAACTGGTGACGACGAACAATAAGCAATAAATTTAGTAAACAAAGTGAAAAAATGGTCATGTAATATAAAAATTGAATAATAGTCAATTACAGTAAGTGGATGTATTAGATTTCCAAGTTTTGGTTCGTTCTATAACTTAATTACAGAAATAACGCAAACCTATGAAATAAACAAAACTGTGCACGAGGGGAATCGAACCTACGCCCCTACGGACTTATAGACTAACGCTCTAACCACTATGCTAACGACGCGTGTGTGTTATAAATAAATAAAAAATAAATTTTTTTGGGTTCTTACCCCCCATTTTTTCAAAAATCTCTACTTTTATGGTTGTACACATGCTGATGTTAATTTGTTCGATTAAAACATCAGATTAAGGCATCACGAGAGTTCTCAAAAGTGTTAAGTTAAAAAAATTTAAATTCACAATAATTCCATATTAAAAAAATATTGGAAATTTTTTTAGAGTTTTTATCCACACTTTTTCCAAATTTTTCTTTTTTTTTGGTTTAAAATATACGTTTTAAGTTTAATTCAAGACCTCATTGAAAATTATATTAAGTCAGAATAAAGAGGAAATAGTCCCCCTAAAACACGTTTTTAGGCCTTTACCCCCACTTTTTTCAAGATTCTGACGCGATAGATAAATCTGTGACTGAAAATCGTCTTCCGTAGACAAAAATGTATTAGAATACACTCCAATCTCAAATTATCTCTATCTTCGAATTTTTAAAAAAAGAATAAAATTTTTATTCATAACAAAAGTTCTAGGTATATTTACTAATATTTATCTTTTTATTATTGCTTTCTTGACAAAATTCGACTATATTTTTCCCCTACAGTGTTAATATTTCTATAAAGTAATAAATATGTCAGCTTGTATTTTCCATTATATATAGTAAAATAGTAAATAAATATATAGAATAAAAATTTAATGATAACTTTAATGTTGGAAGTTTGACTGAAGCAGGCCATAATCCAAGCAACGTAAAGAGTCCAATAACAAAAACAAAACCGTCTTCCGGCTTATAGACCTTCATTATTGTAGGGACAATTTTCTTCTACTATGGTTGGGACTCAAAGCGATATTTTATTATATTATCTTGACGATTGGGGTTGAGTTTCATTGGATAGTCATGTAACGAGAAAATTGTTTTCCAATCCTATGTGGTTACATTACAAAGTAATGAACAACGTTTCATCCTCACCACGCCTATTTGTGTCGTCAATTTCGTATTTCCTGACATTATCTGAATAATTCAATCATATTCCTCCCTTTCATCGATTTCAAATTATAATTTTTATCAGTTGAGTCTTGTTTGGTATTGAAATTTTCGCAACCAACTACTCGGGAAATTATAGATGAAAATAGTGATTACGAAAAATGGTATTTTGAAAATTCCCCTTAAAAAATATTTCAAATATAAAAAAATTAATTGAATAATTTGAGTGTTACAAAGATACACCGGCATTGTGTTAAGTGAAAGAAAGTTTCAAAGCAAATAAATAAAATAATTTGATTCTAGAAACATAAATTGGAATAAATCTATTTAACCTGATTTTAAAATTCAAACAATTTAGTCTGCCCAAAACACGCTTGATTTTAACCATGAATGCTATTATATATTGTTGCCTGACTAATATCGATAGGAACTACTGATTTCTAAATGAAACCAATTTATAAAGATTTGTTACTCTAAAATATACTAAAAGTACTGATTTTAAAATGAAAGTGAGAATACTCTTTCCTGTCTCATTGAAAATGATATAAACTACTGATTTTTGAAATGAAAAAATTTAGTCTAACCAAAATTTACTTCTTCTACTAATTTTAAAACAAACACTAGCTGTATATTATTCCGTCTGACACAATCGTTATGAACTGCTGATTTCCAAAATTACAGCGAATCAGAGACATTTTAGTTCTAGTAACCATTTTTAACGACTGTTAACCTAGTAAATAGTTAGTTAGATAATTTTTTGTCTGTCGCTTAAATAGTTTAGTTTAATTTTAGAATAGAACTAAATATTAATTATTACATTTTAGAAATTAAATTTGATGTTTTTCTAGATAATACTATTAATACTAATATTTTAATTATTTAAATGTTAATTATTTCTTGTTTTAAAGGTAATATCCTGCTTATTACAATTTATATTTTCCGAAAACATTTTTATTCTAGTAAAAAGCCAAAGAATCTTTTTCCATTACCAATGAATCTTCTATTAATATTTTTATTTAATTTAATTAACAGGTAATATTAATTATTTACAGTGGAAAATTTATTGACAGTATATCTAAAATTTCCTGACTGTTGAATGACTTTCTTAATCGAAAAAGTTGAAGAAACTTTTTTTTAGAAAAAAATATCGATATTAAATATTCTGTTTTTGATACATTTACCAATAATTGTCGATCAATGAAAGTTGAAATTAATTTCGAAAATTCGTCAAAAGAATTAAAAGAAGGAAAATATATCTTCTTACTGGTAGAATAATAATACTGTGAAGAAAATTGTTGCTTTTAAAAAATATACTACAAAAGCATGATTAATTTCATCATTCATGAATGGTACTATAGAGACACTTTAATGCGACTCTTCACAGAAATTTTCTGCTTCATAAAGCAAATGGCTCTCTGCTCTAGAAAAAGCAAGTATGTTTTAAAATTTTAACTATACTCTCAGGAAAATTTATAATAATGCCACGTTAATTTATAAGAAGTTGAAAAGTCTTCTATGTATATATGTGTATATTGAAAATATAAAATAGACGTATACAGCTTTCGGTCCGTAAAAAACGAATAAATTAAGTTACAAAACAATTTTATGTCTTTCATAGAGGAAATTAACAAAAAAATGCATAAAACTGTTATAAAAGCAACAATAAAAACAGAATAATTATTTAGGGGAGAGGGCCCCAAGGTGGTCACCCTAAGAAAATTTTTGTATATTGGTTATTATCTTCAAATGTTTTCTGTTATTCTTATTATTTGAGAAGACGCAAAGATTTTAGTAAAGTTTTGAGATAAATAGTCGTATGAGTCTCTTTGTAACGTCAACGTTGTAAAATTTCTGTTTTTAAATTATCGAGAAATTTTTTTCTCAGGGTATTAAAATCATTGAAATTAACCAATTTAAATTAGTAAAAATCGTTATAATTATCTTTATATATCGTACAATAATATTCCAAATGAATATAATTAATATTGTCCTTTAAAAATTTTTTTCATTAACGTTTAAAAAATTGTGTCTTCGCCCTAAGGTGGACACTATTTTGTCCACAAGGTGGTCACTTTTGATTTTTATAAAAATGTGTTTATACGCTTTATTTACCACATTTATCACTGTGAATATGAATTTTATCAATTTTTAAGTTTTATGATGAATAATAATGAAATAGAATTATTTTCAAAATGTTACCTGTCTAATACATACACAAGAAGTGTCATTTTTGACAAAAGGACAAAGTGCATAAAAAAATATGTAATATGTTTCTGTGATCCTGAAAAATAATTAATATTAAATAAACAACTTAATAATACGTTTTTTACATTTTTTTATAACTTTTTTAGTGAATTTTCGTATGGTGACCACCTTGGGGCCACTTTTTTAAAAGTCGAATTTTCAACTTTTTTTAAAAAGTGACCTAAATTTTTTTTTATTAATGAAATGAAAAAAACTTTATGATAGGAAATTAGATAATATGATAAAGCTTCAAACGCCGTATTATTGACCTTTATTTATAATTCCAATTGAAATCTACAGTCGTTCAAAAGATGGGTGACCACCTTAGGGCCCTCTCCCCTATAGAATCAAATTTGATATAAAATTAATAAAAAATAATAAATATAATAATATATAAATAAAATAAATATAAAAATTTGATCCATTACAGAATCAAATCGTGACAAAATCTTTTGTCGCCCTTTTTTGATTTTTGTTGGATCCAAATGCGTCAAATTCCTTTTTTCAAAGTTAAAGAAATTACTAAACTTAACTTGAAATTTTCTAATGACTTTTCCAAAGAGAATAGCAACAAATTAATTTACTTTCGGCGGTTATTACCTATCTCCCGTTTTCCTTCAACGTAGTTTCTTTTTTCTCAAGGTTGATTAATTTTTTGGTATATTCATGGCATTGAAAACTTTGAGGATATAGAAACCAGGGGTGCGATTTTGTAATTTCACTTTGACTTTGATTTTGACTTTAACTTTGACATTGATTATTTGACATTAACTTTGAGTTTGACTTTGAGTTTGACTTTGAGTTTGACTTTGACTATGCCTTTGACTTTCAGTTTGACTATGCCTTTGACTTTGACTTACAATTTTATGAAACTTAACTATTGTACGAAAAAGAAGTACGAGTAAACGTATAAAATGCCGTATCGTTAATTCTCTTTCAATTTAAATCTATAAAGGGGGAGAGCCGGTTAAAACGGCGCATCGGGTAATTCGGCATACTCAAATTTACGAAAATCAAAGGATTTTAGAGAAAAAAAATGTTTTTAATTTCAAAATTTATGTATTCCTTGAAAGTATGTAAAAAATCTTAACCCTGTTCTCACTTCAGAATGAGTAGACAAAGGGGAAACCAATATTTGGGGGTGGTTTTTTCCGGATGTCCTTAATCAAATATTATTGTACGATAAAATTTTGTTTCTTACATGAAAACGAATGAATATTTAATATTAAACGTAATCCAAGAATTTTTAGAGGAATATTTGGATCCGCAGACTAGAGTTGCCGTTTTAAATTTTTTAGAGTCAAATAAATTGACAAATACATTGACGCTAAACATTCTCAAAAATACAATTATTTATTTAAAGAAAACATTTATTTTATCTAAAAGTATTCAATTTTGTGTTTGTATACAAATCGTCTATAAAAATAACAATTTTGAGATCTAATTACATAAAATTCAAATTCTACTCAAAGTCAAAGTCAAAGTCAAAGTCAAAGTTAACCTTCACGCTACCGGACGGCCACCCGGGGTGGCCAACTAATACATAATGTTGAATATCTCCTCGAATTTTGTATCAATAGAATCGCCATTTTAACTCACTGAACAAAATTTTATCTACTTTCGAAATAAACAAAAATAAATTTTTATTAAACACTTCTTCTTATTTATTTATAACAATTAAAAAAGTATGTACGAGAATACTGAAAATTGACCGGGTGTTTGTTTCGTATATTGCAAAAAAATATAAATAAAATCGTTAAACTTTTACAGTAAAATTGTTTTATATCAATAAATAAAATATATTATGATGTTATAATACATTTTTTATTTGTTTAAACAAATTATTGTTGTTATTTACCAACTTATTCCAGAATACACCTAGAAAGTTGCAGTTTTTTCCTAATTTTGCAATTAACTAAATCTTATATAATTACTAACAAAGAATAAAAATGTAACTATTGTTTAAACAGTTTTTAAACAAATTATTGTTGTTACTTACCAACTTTTTCCAGAATGCACCTAGAAAGCTGCAGTTAAATTGTTTAAAAAATAGTTTAATTTTTATTCAACTTTTATTCTTTATCTGTAATCATAAAAGATTCAGTAAATTGCAAAATTAGGAAAAAACTGCAACTTTCTAGGTGTATTCTGGAAAAAGTTGGTAAGTAACAACAATAATTTGTTTAAAAATTGTTTAAACAATAGTTAAATTTTTATTCAACTTTTATTCTTTATCAGTAATTATATAAGATTTAGTTAATTGCAAAATTAGGAAAAAACTGCAACTTTCTAGGTGCATTCTGGAAAAAGTTGGTATAGAACAAAAATAATTTGTTTAAAAATTGTTTAAAAAATAGTTTAATTTTTATTCAACTTTTATTCTTTATCTGTAATAATATAAGATTTAGTAAATTGCAAAATTAGGAAAAAATTGCAACTTTGTAGGTGTATTCTGTTAAAGGATGGTAAATAATAACAATAATTTGTTTAAATAATTTTTTAATAATAAAACAAATGTTTTGTGTCATAAAACATTATTAAGATACAGTATTTGTAATAATACATAATTATATTTAAAACTTTTGATGAATTTTAATCGTTTTGGGAACATAATAGTAAAAAAGCGTTTGGCCACCCCGGGTGGCCGTCCGGTAGTCCGCGTATACAAAAAGTATTGGTAGCGCGAAGGTTAATGTCAAATAATCAATGTCAAAGTCAAAATCAAAGTCAAAGTGAAATTACAAAATCGCACCCCAGGGTGAAAGCCAGTGAACCACGACAGAATCAGAGCTTTCTGCAACGCAGGTTTCCAGGTTTGTGCTTCTCTTGCTGTTAGTGATTTTTCTCGCGGTACATCTATGGGTGGCCTTTGCATCGCTTTTAATAACAAATATTACCAACAGATTAGCTTGGTCGGATAAATGCCTCGCTTGGCGGACGTTCTAGGACCAAGGGTACTTGGTTCGCGCCCATTTGGCTTGGATTTTTCCGGCATGTGAGATAATCTGAGCGGGAGGTTTGACGTCGAGGTATAATGATGTGCACTGTCGATTATTGTCCGGTACACACCATTAGAACTCGACTGTCGATAAACCGGTTGTACTCAGGAGAAGGTTTTCTACAGTTTTTCCTCTCCTCTGGCGAGAAAACCCATTAGACGGGTAGTCCAGGCTAATGCGAGTACTCCTAATTTCGAAAGACGTTCTGTAGGCACAAAAATTAGTATTAAGATTGTTAAGAAAAATTTGTAAGAGAAAAATTTACGAAATTATAAAAACACTTGTATAGACAAGTATGTAAGGCTGGAGACAGGTGTATAAACCAATAAATAAATAAAATAATAACAAATATTACGAAGTTATCTCTTCTCAAAGTAATTTTTTGTTTGTTAATGTAATCTCTCAAACATCTCAATTCATTTCAGGTCTAATAAACGAAGCCTCCGGTAGCAATTTTAATCTATTTATTGAAAATCTGTCGTCTACTCTCGATATGTTAATGTATTTGTTCCTAAACTCTCCCATCGTGATGGGAGGTGATTTTAATTGTAGAGTTTCGAATCTTAACCAATTGGACCCCACACACTTTCAATTCTCTTTTTTTTAGAAAGACATTCTTTAGATGTAGTAGTAGCAGTAGTAATTCGTCTGGCTTTTGGAAACCCGTTAATGCAATGCGTCCTATAGGCAACGAAATAATTGTTGTATTAATCTAGAGGCTTGGTATGACTTTTTGTTAATATGTTACCCTGTAACTAATATTACCCCCCTGCAAGACGAGTGTATTACAACTACTGAATTGCTCAAAGTTTTAAATAACTAAGAATGGAAAGGCTTCTAATTTATAAGGAAAATTTATTCAATAAAATTCTAACTACTGAAAAAGTTCCGCAAGACTGATGAAAACTTTCTACTTTTATGCTACACAAGAAGGGCAACTCTGTTGATCCGGAAAATTACAGGCCACTTGCTAGGTGTTTCGTTGCAAATGTACACTAAATAAAAAAATAGAATTTAAAATAAATTACATGTTGGGTTTTTTATTCATTGTTAAGCAGATAACAAAACAGTTATAAAATTAAAAGAAAATTATTTTCACATATGCACCAGTTGTAAAGTTTACATTCTAAATTATAACAAAGAAACACATTTAATATCTTTAAATCTTAATTCGACATATCTTATTTTTATTCCTATAATCCGCTTAGGACGAAACTATCTTGAAGTTGGCGAAACTAAACCAAAGTGTACTGTAAACATTAAACCTTTTTTTACTAGCCTGTATACCTACTCGATGGAAAACCTTTCAATCGTTCACTACGTTCAACCATAATTGTACTCACACATTTTAAACACTTCTACCCGGACTTCCACTACTCTTGTCATTTTTAGACAACTACATGTTTGACCCTATACCTAGCCAGACCCAATATTGCTTTCAACTGATCAACATCAAAAATTCAATTTCTAAGACTGTTAGTAATTAATGTACTTCACTCATCTCAAAAAAACCTAAATTAATAAATAATAATTATTATTTATATGTACTTCACCGTGTTTCATTTAACCTGCTATTCACACCACAATTAAATGTTTAATTGCACAAACACTATTGGCATGATCTTTAAATTCTTTAATATATTTTCAAACTTCTTTGTATATGCGACTACGTATATTGGAACAGTCGAGGCATTTACTAATGATATTCGAGTTACACAGGAAGTTCTTCAGAGTGAAGTGTTCAGCCCATTATTATTTCTTTTGTTTATCTTTGATATAGAGGATTTTTTTGGCGAGCAAGCTTGCAGAGGACTATCTATTAACGAAAAAGTGGGAAATCTAATGCTATGTTACGCTGACGACTTTGTTTTGCTTTCTGATACTCCCTTCAAATTGAACAAAAAAGTCAAAGCTCTGCGTCTGTACTGTAAACAAAATAATTTCACTGTAAACGTCGAAAAAACAAAAATTACCACCTTCAGCAAATCCGGAAATTCATCAGCAAAAAGGTTTAAATCATTTAAGTTTTCAGATAAACGTATGAAGTCACTTCGAAATTTAACTGGTTTTGTCAGTTAAGAACATTTTTTGTGGACTGTAGTCTGACGGCACGTGGCTGAATGTATGTCTCGAAGTTGACATGATCATTATTCCAAATTCTTATGGTGAAATGGTACAGTTTCTGTGACTGAAATGGTAAAATTTTTTATGCTGAACTTGTACATGAAAATGTATATGATCTTGTACTGTGATTTTCAGTAGAGCACCCCCAACGGGTTATAAGTGTTTTTTTTGTTACCCAGTGTTATTTATTAGTTTGAATTATTTTATAACTAACATACCATTTTTATGTGATTCTTTGTATCTTTTAATATTTCCATACTTGAAATTGATATTTCATTAAATTGTTTAATAAATTATTATCAACTGTTTCTATTAACTCCGAATTTCCATTTTTTAGGGGTAAATAGAAACAGTTTCCTATTTTTAATTAAAGTTTGAACATTGATAAAATCAAAGATTATTTTTTTGTAGTATTAATAAAAAATAATTACAAAATTTTAGTATGAGCTTTCAGTTTAGTTTTTTCCATAGGCGAATCAAAAAAGTGAAAGTGTGTTGTCTTCTTTGATTTTTAATTATTATTTATGCAATAGGAAATATTTTTGTACATACTGCTGCTAACTGACAAACGGAAAATGGGAAAATACTTTCAACCTTTTGGGGGTGATCTAAGGTTTAAGGCCGTATTTATTTGACAATTTTTTATTTAATTAATATAACTACTGTTTCTATTCACCTCTAAATTTGAGCAAACATCAAATAATAATTTAACAATTTTAAATAGTCGAAAATATTTAAATATTTAAAAATATTTAAAAAATTTTTCTTATACCATTACAATTGATGCAAAAAATATGGATCAAATTAAACAAGACATTTAAAAAACTTACATATTGTAAGTATTAGTGGTAAAATAAGATTTCAATCGCACTAAATATTATTCCCTTTTTAAACTTAATGGAAACAAAATTTCACTTTTAGTAGTAAAAACTGATTCAAGTCAGACATTATTGATAAAATTGTCATACTTTTTAAGTATCAGTAGCAAAATAAGATTTCAGTCCGACAAAATAATTTTATATTTTATTAACTCATGGAATTTTCCAGTTTAGTAGTAAAACTTACGTTGTGTCCTTTACGACTGTTGAAAATACTTTATTTTAATATTGACAGTAGTAAAATCAAGTTCTAGTCAGACAAAACTTTTCTGTTTTAATAATTCACATTTTACTATATAGGTACATATAAACTTAATAAAATTTAATGTAGTATAAAGTATAATTTGTAAATTCTGTTATCATAATTTATCAATTTTCAACATGTAAAAAAGTGTTTAAAAATGTTTAACTTTTATCAATTTGTTTTACAATAAACTATTTTAATTTGTAAAATTTTTTTAGCAAATTTTAATTTAAAATTTCAAAACGTGTTGAATTTTGCATATAATTTTAAATATAAAAATAAAAAATTTCTCTATATTCTATAAAAATAGCACTTTTTTATCTTGAATTATAGCGTACAGAAATTTCTGGTTTAAATTAATTTTTATTTTTTTAAATCCTCGATTTTGTATTTTGAAAATGTAATAAAATTTCTAATTTTAATAGAAAAGATTTTCGTTTATTGTTAAAATGTCGAACTTTGTATTTAAAAAAAAGATCAATAATGGAGGATTAATTATCAACTGCAGATGAGAGACTGAAAGTTCAGAACAGTTCATCGGTGATAGAGAATCTTTTTACCGACGTTACCATCAAAAGCTTCCCGAGAACTTGTGCAAGCTTTTCACTAGAATTCAAACTATTTAAAGGTAAAGCAGATGTCTTCTTTTTACCATCGGTTCGTGTCTATCGTTTACTATTTCTCTTGATGGTAACAACATTACTATTCGAAGGCAGATTAAATAGAAAATTGACAAAAAGAAAAAAACAATAACAAATTTAATATTATTATATAATTTAATCAATATATTTATCAACATATTTACTTAGTTTTGTTATTAAAATATAAGTATTGCTTTTCTCTATTAAACTCTTCTTTTTCTACTGCAAAATTAAAAAAAATAAATAAATAAAATATAAAAATTTTTTTTACAAAATATCAATGAAGAGTATAGATATAAGTAATTAATGAAAATACTAATATAATAATAATTGGAAAATTATTATTAATTATTTAATTAATATTAATATAATTTAATATAAAACTTATTATTGGTATTATTGTTATTTATTTCATTTTTTGGTGAATAACAGTGAAGTAATAAATTAATAAAAGTACCTTTGTTTACTCTTCAAATTTAAATTTGCAAAAGAGTTTACTGATATGAATTTGTGACTTTTTGTTTTTAAATTAGTCAATTTTACTAATCAATTAGTATAAGTTATTATTTATTAGTCACATTTATTAATTTAAAAGAATTTTACCAATTAAAAATTTGGAGAGTAGTTTTTAATATTTAGTTCTTTTCTCCCGTATAGTGAAAAATTATTAGAATATAAATTCCTGGAGAATAAAAATAAAAGTATGAAGGAAAAACAAATGAAAATGTATAAAAAGGAAATTTTGATAACATTTTTAAAATTTGATGTGATCGCGTTAACGACATGATTGATGAAATGAAGAAAGAACATTGAATTGAATAGACCAAATGATCGATGGTTGAAATTTTTGAAAGTCGAAACTCATTTTCTTTGAAAATAATATTAACATTACAATGAGAGACTTTGTGTCATTATGTTTTTTCTGCACTATCTATTTGTCCAGCAAATCAATACTTTAACAAATTCTCTTTCTAAAGAGAAAAACGACATAATAAAAAAAAACAGAAAGCAAAAACACAAAACTTTCGTTTAATTCATTCATATTTTTCTTTACCATGAATTTCACTAGATCATTTTATGTTTGAATTTTCGGTATACAATTCCAGAAATACTATTATAATAATTATAATAAACAATATTATAATAATTAATAATATTTTATATTTTAAGTATTTTAAGAAAGTAATAATTTTTGATATTAATGTATTATTGTACATACATATAGAATTTTATAAAAAAAAGTTTTTTGGCATTTTTTGTTTTTTAAACCTGACGTATATTTATTTGATTAAATTATATGTAATTAAACCATTTTTAATTCAAATAGTATTTACTATTGTTAATCATTTTTATATTGTTAACGGAATAAATTATTAGTATTAATTAAATGTAAATATTTATTTCTTATTTTATATTGTTTAAAAACGGAGTAACTTTCTCAGTTTTTTAAATAAAATATCTTTATATAGTAAATGGAGGTCATGTTATTTTTGCTATATAACAATGAATTGTAACCAAGTACTTTGAATGAAATTAAAAATGGCTATTGTTTGTTGTTTAGTGAAGGAAAAAAGTATTATTGTGAGAAAGTTGAGGTTGCTAAAAAATAAAGAGCATGTAAATGGAATTGAATTTTCAACTATTATATTCTCTTTTTTTGAGGTCTTCCTGAAAATTATTGTTTACGTGAATTCTAAAAGCTCTTCCCGACCAATTGAAATGCGACTGCTAGAGTGCATCCAATTTAGAAAGTGCACTTTGCCATCCAATATTGTTAAAAAAAAGAAGAAAAAAATGAAAAAACATTTGTAAATTTCTTTCCTTTTTAATTAACAATGTCATTGTGTAATGGTTAATTCGATAAATTGTTTAAGAATTATAATGGAATTTTTCAAAATGTCAAGATTGTTAAGACTTCCGACTTCTCTAACAAATTTCATTTTCGAATTCAAAATTACAATTTTTTGTTAAGCAAAAATATTTATATTTCTTAAATTATAAGTAGGGGATTCTGAGGATAAATGTTAAATTCTGCATAAATATTTTTGTATGCAATAAATCCACTGAGATGCAAATATTTATAGATCAATATTGCTTCTCCATAAAATTTTGTAATAAATCATCGAGATTTATTTAACACTTAATAGCCACTAAATAGCAAATTTAGTAAATTTAAAGAACATACCAAATTTGTCAACACTATTGCTAGGCATAAGATAAAGTTCTAGATTTTTTAAAAAATGGTTTTTTAAGAATACTCTTGTCGATCTTATTAATGTATTTACTTAAACTTTCTAATGATTTAAATCAATTGTTTATTCATCATTAGGAATTATTTTGTGTTACAATTTTATAGATCTTCATCAAAATGGTGTTACGTCACAAAAATATTAAAAAGTAACAATACTTGTTTCAGATTTAATTAAATATTAAAATTTAATTTAATCAGAATTGTTTTAAGCCTGAACTTTTACGTCCAATAGCTTGGGAATACTTTTAATAATTATTATTTTTTATTAAATTCAATTAATAAGAAAATTACTAGAATATTAGGAGAAATAATTCCAGTCTCCCCTATAGATTTAGAAAGTAATATTAATAATAATTGCAATAACAATAACAATAATAATAGTACAAGAAGTGAAAGAAAATAATTGACGCAATTGGAAATTGTAAATTTTCATTATCCCTTTATCTTTTATTGTCCAATTCCATTATCGTAATTCTGTCTTAGATATTTTTGAAATGTAAGAGGAAAATAAAAATTTTTCGTTTCAAGGATTTGTCAATACGTTTCAGTGATCTCAATTTCTTTGAAATGGCCTTTTCCTTTTCAAATGTCAATGTGGAAAGTTAACTGCACTTTTAAGAAATATACCTCAATCGCAGACATTTTTTAAAATTGTGAAAATTAAGAATTGTTATTATATTAAACAATTAAATTCATGTAAATTATGTTAAAAATAGAAAATGAATGAAATTATTACAGAATGTGTAGTACTCATGGAGAAAAAGAAATTTTAGAAAATATATTGATAGTAACAGTAACAATATCCAACAATTAGAAAATTTTCTATAGTAAATAATAAATAATGAATAAACTTGAGTGAAGGGAAAAAAGTAAAAGGTTAAAAGCTTCCCGTCAGATTCGTATACATATATCGACATATTCACATGAAACGGGAAAAGTTTTTTTACCCCACTAGAAAATGCTTTTATGAGTCAGCACAATTACCTTCTGGTAAAAAAAGAAATTTTATACTTTTCCACTTGGCTGTTATATTTTTCATTCACTTTTATTACGAGTACTCTTATATTCTTAAAAGAAAAATGGAAAAATTATTAAAAGGTTGTCTCCGTATTAAAAAAACAGCAGTAGTTTGTTTTTTCTCGTTTCTTATTTTTTTCTACTGCTCATTTATTTATTTTCTCTGTCTGATTTATTTGTATTATATTTTTTAACTTTTCTTATATTCCAATTTCAGCAATTACTATCTTTTTTCTCTTTAGGAAACATTGTTTCATTAACTTTCTTGCTAAAATTAGGACGAGCAAATTAAGGTAGCGTAAGTTTGGTATTTTTTTGTTTCAAAGTCCAGCTGTTCTTTTGCGAGAAATGAACGGTATTCTTGGTGGGGAAGTGAAGAGTGTGATGGTGCAATTTATATGATAATTGGTTTCTTCGAAAGACGAGCTTTCCTTCGGTCGCAGGACTTTTCTTCTATACTGAGCCATTCTTTGTCAGCCATTATGCTTTTCAAGTGCATTGTTCCTACTTTTTTTCCTCTTCTTACAATTGACTTTTTCCCACTCTTCTTTCCTCTCTCTACCTCTCTTTTACTTTCTCTTTTTCTCTCTTTCTTTCTCACCTTTTCCTTTTCTAGTTTCAAATTCCTTGTTTGCTCCTCAAATCAATGAATTCCATTCAATCTACACTGATATCCACAATCCATTTAATATGTCTCCTAAGAGATTTTATCTCCCTAAGACGTGTATTTCTATAATAAATCTAAATTTTGTTAAGTTTTTAAAGAAAAATTTTATTTTTAACTATATAAAAAAAATTTATTTCTTCCATAAAATTATTTTTATAGCAATTTTTTGAGCCGAAATCAATGGTCAGAAAATATTCTGACCCTTTTTGAATTTATATCTTACTTAAAAATTCATACAATTGAAAAATCCATCTGTAATTATATTCCATATTATACATTCTACATTATTGTTTCTTAAAAAATAATTATAATAATAATTTCTTTTTATTTTTGACAAAAATTACACCGAAAAAAAATATTCTTGTTTTAAGAGGACAATTCCTCTTCTAAAATCCTCTTACATTTTATTCTTAAATTAAGAATATTACTCTTCATTGGAGACTATTCCTCTACTTTTAAGAGGAATTACTCTTAAGTGCAGAATAATCCTCTTAAAATAAGAGGACGTTTTTTGGTCAATATACAAAAGGAAAATATGCATCGAAATAAGAGGAATCCTTTCAAAACAAGAATATTTTTTTTTCGGTGTATAAAATGAAAAAGGTCATAATTTATCTTTAAACATTATTTATATTTTCACATAAAGAAAAATTAATAAAATTTTCGTATTATATATTGAATCAGATCAGCTCAACTGTGTTAAAAAAATTTTATTGATTTTCTGAAACGTTAAAACATTTATGAAAATCAGTAGTTCACAACAAAACAAAAAAAACACTTTTAACTGTTTTTTGAAATTATAAATTTTTGTTATTCTTTTTGCATTTGGAGGGGTAGAACTCTTAAGTAATTGAAATTGTTTATAAAATTGTTATTAAAAATATGGAATTTTTAAATTTAGAATCTTGCAAATATTTTCTTTTAAAAGAGTGAACAATTTTGTATAATCAGTGTAAGTTTCAATAATTTATTGTAAACGGCTTTTGAGTTATTAATTTTTTTTTAAATTTTGTATTATTTTGTTAATGCAAAAACAATAACAAAAATTTTTAATTTCAAAAAACCGTTAAAAGTGTTTTTTTCTTTTGTTGTGAACTACAGATTTTCATAAAAGTTTTAACATTTTACAAAATCAATAAAATTTTGTTAACACAGTTGAGCTGGTCAGATTCTATTAAGTATTAAAATGTTGATTGATAGTGAAAAAGTATAAAAAGCATGACTCAAAAATATTTGGTTCAATTATACAAATCTGATAAAAATTTTAATTTACTCTTTAGTAAGAAAACATTAGCAGAAAATAGTTTTAGTTTAAAATTAATCAAATTAAAAGTGTGAATAGTGATTTGTAAAGAGTTTTTCACCAGCTACGAGCTGGTGATGAAAAAACAATTTTTTTTCTTCAAGTTGATTTTGAAGTGCAAGGTCAAATTCGTAACATCTAAAAATCGGTTTTTTTAAAAAAAATTTCTAGTATATTATAAGGGAAAGCTTACATCTTTTCCTATGAGTCATAAAACTCTGAGTGGGACCTTGAAAATTTTTAAACAAAAATAATTTATTATTATTTCATATAGAAAATGATGATTTATAATTATTTTCTTCAAAAATTTTCAAGGTCCAACCCTGATTCTTACGTGGCTTATAGAAAATAAGGTAAGCTTTTCATTGGGATAAATTAGAAAAAAATTAAAACAAACCGATTCTGAGATATATTGAAATTAAGAATTTGACCTTGAATTTCAAGGTCAACTTGAAGAAAAACAATTGTCTTTTTCATCTTTCTTTCTAGCTAGTGAAAAACTCTATAAAAATCCAATTTGATTAATTTTTTACCGAGTTATAAGCATTTCAAAAAAATACGTAAAAAACGTAATTTTTAAAAATCTGTATCTCTTAAATCGCTTTATGCAAAAATTCAGGGTAGTACACATTTCAACGAGCATAAGAAGAAAAAAAATTTGGAAAAAAATTGGAGATGCAAAGGCAAAATGATTTCTCACTTGTCGTTTAATGCCCCGTATTAATCGTAAAAATTGTGATTGAGGAAAACGCGCTTTAAGGTTCAAAGTTCAAAAAGCATAAATTTTAAGAACACACATATATTTCCTCTTTTCATAGCAAAATTTTATTTTTTTAATTTTATTTTGTTTGACTTTTGTATTTTTTGCAAATTTAAATAAAATGACATTTACTATCCTCGACAATTTAAATATTTCACAAATATGTACACAATTTTCACCTACAAACTTTTTGTACTTACATATTGTACAACTTGGGAATTCCACTGATAACAAAAGAATTGAAGATTTTTAGTTGTGAAAATCCATGTCCATTGGGAGAATTTTAAAACCTCGTTAAGCATTTACTTTCATCTGATGAAGAGTTTTGTAAACTTAATAATGTAATTAGATTTTTTTATCACCTATTGCGTCGCAGATTTTCTTGTAATTATTTAAATATTAAACATTTTTTTGATTCTGAATTTAAATATATATAAATCATGGTAAGTATTAGACTTAATCATTACAGTGGTTTATTTGTTGACATTTATAATAATCTTCTGAAATCTAACAGTCACATGTTGTTATTTAACACGTATGTTTAAGAATAAATATAAATAATTTTTTTTAATTACATTAATGAACTTACCTGAAGAAACAATTCGTTAACCATAAACTTTGTAAAACATCACAAAACATATTTATTTATCTTTCTAAACTACGTGAGTTTGTGAAAACTTCACTAAACTTCAGAGAGTTTTTGTTTAAATTTATACTTTAAAGTTTGTAATTTACAATTTTGCAATAAATTTACTTTATGAAATGTCATCACTTCTAATTAAATTTGGCTGTAGTTGCTTAGCAAATATGTGAGATTAAAATCTATGAATAGTAGGGTGCCTAAAAAATACGACTTTTAGTTTTCTGAATAAGAATATTTAAAGGTAGCACTAGCCCATTTTTTTAAACACAGATTTTTTCCATTTTCCTATTCGACAATAGTTAAAAATAATGTAAAAATTTTTTTATTTTTTTAGGTCACCCTAATAAATTGTTTGGATAAACTAATACATAGTACGATTTTTAAATTTTTACTTAAATCGTTTCAATTAATAATTTTATTTGTTATATTATTTCTATTACCATTGTTATTTATTTATTCATAATACTATTATTAAGATTCCATTTATAAATTATTAAATATTAAATAGAAATTTAATTGATAATATTAATTATTTATTAATATTTATACTTTTTTTTCCGAACATTTCATCTTAAAATAGTGATAGAATTTAATATATTGTGCAAAATTTTACTATTTCTCAATTAAATTTATCAAATAAAATACCTAAGCATTTTAATAAGATAAATCCTTAAACAAACAGTCGATAACTTTATTTATTGCGAATTCTTAACCTGTGTAACAAATTTTGTTTAATACAATATCTAAAACTAAAATTTAAGAACTTGCCGATAAAAGTATGAAACGTACACTGTAAAAAAAATGTTCTAAATTAAAGCTTATTTTGGTATTAAAATAGAACAAAATTATGATTTAGTACCAAAAATTGGTTCTAAATTAGTGCCTTTCTTTTTACAGTGTAGATGAAAGAAGAGGATTTTTCAAAGTGAAGAAGGAAGATAAGACGAAATCGTTATTGATTTTAGTTTTTATTTTATAGTTGAAACAAGAGCGGGCGTTATGCTCTTAAAAATATATGTACGTACTGCACCCTTTTATCCCTAATCTTTTTACCTGATGTAACCAAATTTTTCAAACTTTCAGATCATTTTGTTTGCATTTTTTTACTCAAAGGAAACCGAGAACTTTTTCACCTCATAATTGAAGCTCCCAATGTAAAAACCAAGTATAAAAATATCAATAAAATTAAAATTGAAAAGATGCGCCTTTCTATTTCCCACAATGTAGTATATTTTAAAAAACAAAAATTTTGAATTTTAATTTTATTTACATTTTTGAGCGCTGACTGGCTTCACAGCAACCAATGCGAGCTTTTGACTGGTTCTTGAATTGGGAGTCTCAATTTTACCTTCTTTTCTCTCAATTTTGACTACTAGCATTTTGTATAATTTTCTTTTTACATAAAATTGTAAAATATAGTCCCTGTTATCCCGCATGGAATTTTTTTTCCTTTCGCTGGAGTAGAACCCTACTTGTGACTGCATTTTACCACAGGTAATCGAAATAAAGTCTTTTTACCTCCTAGTGAGTTGTTTTAATCTTTTTTTTATGTAAAATCACTTTTGAATTTTTTTATGATGTAATGCGTATTAAAATATATTATGAAAAATGTAAATTTCATTGATTTGGAAAATTTTATGATGAATAATAAAATAATTTAGTTTTTAATGTATGAAATATGATAAATAATTAACAATAATATAGAATGGTGTTTTTTAAGTAAAAAAAAAAGTTTGCAAATATTGATTTTATGATTATAAGCCATGAACAATACATTTTAAATAAAATTACCTTACATTGATTGAGTTTTGCAACTATTTTTCTAATTAATCAGTGAATTACCCTGATAATGATAACAATAATTGTAATAATAATGTGATACAAAAATCTATTAATTTTAACAAGACTTTGAAATTTAAATATTTGGGATACTATTCTAATAATAAAATAGAAAAGATTTATTTATTTGTATTTATTTCATTAGTTATGCTCAACAATAGTTGTGATCTTTAACAAATTTATATACTTCCAACGTGAATTCTGCAGTTTTAAATTCCTCTTGCTGCTTCTGCTGCTCCAACTGCCTTTTCTCTTGTAGCTTGAGCTAAATTGAAAAGTGAGCAATAATTCTTATTAATAATGTTACGCAACTTTAAATTAATTTTTTTTTAATTAACCTTCGCTTGTTCGAATATTTTTTAGTTAAGTGGATGACAAGAATTCACGAAGAATAACGATTTTTAATTAAAAATATATTTCATTTTTTATTTTTTAAAATAATTTATTATTTTTAATTAATAATTTTATTGCTGAGATTCGGTTTTTTATCTTTTGTAATTTTTTAGTACAAAAAAAACTGATTTTCACTATTTCTATATCTACCGGTATTGTAAGAAGCGTTCCAGCGAAGGCTAATAACAAATGTAAATTTTTTAATATAAAACGAAAATCATTTTGCAAATGAAAACAAAATTTTTACGTTTTTCAAAGCTTTTTAAGTGACCGACTAGTGTCGGATGCTTACTTGTTTATTTGCAAGTTTTTTTAACGAATTTTTAAACAGTATTCATTAAAAAGATTTTTTTAAGTAGTCGACTATTGTTTGGTTTATTATATTTAATTTTTCAAAACTTGATATTGGTATTTAAAAAAACATTAAAATTTATTTTCTAAAATTAAGTTATTCTTGATAACTGGGTTACCAGTTTCACCTTCATAATTCATTTTAATCTTTATTTTAAAATTGATTTCTTTTTATTCGTTTTATACTTTTTTTATGCTTTAAAAATTGATTTTCCATTCATTATGATAAATTAAAAAAAATATTAAAATTTTTATTTGGAATTTTTCGTAACAAATATAATATTAGAGCTGTGCAAAATTCGATTTGAATCGAGTTTTGTTCGGTTTTGGGGCAAATGTAGGAGGTCAAAAACTAAGCTAACTCAAACGTCGGTTTTTCGACATTCGAATTGGACTAACTCGAATGTCGAAAATTCGACTTTTTAGCGTTCCAAATCCAAACAAAACTTGGTTCGAATTTTGTTGCAACTCGAATGTCGAATATTAAACATTGGAACTGGGCTATCAATCAAACAGTTCATTTCGAATCTTAAATCTTTAAATAATATTCATTTGTTTTGTTTCTTAATACTTTTGAAAATGTTATTTTTAAACTAACCTGGTCGTAGACCTGCCTCAATCGCAGTCCAACAAACAATAAATACTGCTGCTGCCAAAACAGTTGAAAGGAATTTCATTGTTACTTTATTTTTTACAATTGCAGTTTTGCAAATACTTTGTAGAATGTAATTTTTCGCTTATTTCCGCCTTTTTATACTCGGGATAATCACTCGCAACTTGTTAATATTATTTTTATTTATTAACCTCTCTATCCACTTATCTATATTCGTTCTGAAGATAAAAAACACGTTTAAACTGGTTATTATTTTTGAAGGTCCAATTTTGTAGATACACTTATTATTAAGTTTCTTATGAAACGTTTTTTAAAAAACAATTATATTGTTTATGAAAAATTGAGAATGTACGTTTCATTAGCATTATAGAAGAGCGTGGGGCAAATTTAGGGTTTAGCGTTTCTTTAGAAAATACAATATAAGCTTTCTTAAAAAAAATTTTTTCTCTACTTTTATCATAATTTTTTAAAGCTAAGTATACAAAGAAGAATTCTGATGTTTAGTTAATTTAATTTATTCGTTTCGTTCTCTGTAAGCAGTCAATTTCAAAAAGGTACCCCAATTTGCTCCACTCTCCTCTACAATAGAAGATTCAAAAACTTCAACTTATCAAGGTTCTACTGTAAAATATCGAATATAATAATATGAAATAAAATTTATTTTACATAGGTGGAATAGAATTTGGCGTGAAATTTGCATCATCACCTAATATCGTTGGCTATACATCATATTTACGATAGTTTCGTGTTTCTGCACACGTATTGCAATTACTGGAATCACATAGAATTCTGACAGCTGAACGAAGTTTGTCGCTATCATCTGTGATTCCGTTCTGCATCATGTAATCCGTAGAACGTTGGTCCATGCTTCGCAGTATCAGCATTTAATGCTTCGATAATATTATCGGTAAAATAATATATTTCGCGATATACGCGTACATATTCTTAATATGTATTAGTGACGATAATGTTCAATCGGAAAACAATTACCTAAGGAGAAAAGTGTTCTTACAAAAAACTTACTTACAAAAATTTGAAATTTAAGGGAAACTTTATAAAACAGTGTTGGGTCACTACTGTCGAGTATTGGCTCAGTGCAGACCGCTAATGCTGAAATAGAATTGACATTTGATCGAAAAAATTTGTTGATAATAGTAGTACTGAAATATTGGAACAGTGATTTTTTCATCATTGTCAGTTAAACTAACTTTTATTTTCAAAATTTTAAATACGTTTAAAGATACAAATCTGAGTTGCGCAAAATTAATTTTTAAAAATAAGCCTTCCAACATCATTTTTATATTAAGTGTTTTAAAGTCCGTGTAGAAATTAAAAATAGGCTTTAATAAGGACCTGAATAGATGCCCTTTCGCATGAGAGTCGCAAACTAGAAAAATTCGTCAGGACCTGTCTAATTTCGTCACGCTTAGAATATCAGGTAATGGTGTGGAAAAATAGAGGGGTTCTAACCTTACTAATTCCTTATCAGTGCTTCTTTTTAAATAAGGCGAAGTGGGGAAATTTCTACACATCCCGTGTAGAAAAATCTTCTGGAACGTCTGGAGTCAAGCCTGGCGCAAACTAGAAAGCGTCTAGCCTCGCAAGTCTGGAAGATCTGATTTGACCCAGTTCTGGTGCTGCTTAGCTACATGCCAGACTGTTGCTATTTTATCAGTTCTGGATTTTCTAGCCAGACCCAGCTCTGATTCTAGTCAGAATTTCTAGATGACAGCAATTTTTTATTTTGCAATTTCTAGGCTGCGGCGTGCGATGCTGGTCTGGAAGGTCTGACCAGACCCAGTTCTGATTCTAGTCAGAATTTCTGGATAACTAAAATGATTTATTTTGCAACTTCTACAGGCTGCAGAGAGCGATACTGGTCTGAAGAGACTATAGCTTATTTTGAGATATCAAAAACCATCTAATTCTTTGTCTAAAAAACTAGACAACAAATCTGTAAAATTTAATATTTCTTCAACTTAATATTTTCTACGGGAAAAGATTGTCCAAAAACACAACATTTTTCGACTTTTTAAGATCAATGTGTAGGTATAAAAAGTTATATAAAACATTCAAAAAATAGTTTTTAAAGAGAATTTTTTAAAATTTTTATAAAAAAGAATACCGTTTGAATTTTTAATTTACGTTTACTAAGGGAACCAGAAAGTTCCTCGCAGAATTATTACTGAAAAAATATGTTCCACATAAATTACAATGAACAATTTTTATTTTAGCAATTTATGGAAATTTTAGCAGTGTTTTATGGAAATTTCTAGTAATATTTAGCGATAATTCATAAAAATATGTTAAAGCAAAAATTATCATTAAAATTTTGTATTTCAGCCATTTATGAAAAATTTTCGAGGTAATTTATAAACATTTTGACGGTAATTTATGAAACTATGTAAAACAAAAACGAGAACTAAAAAATGTAACGTCGGTAATTTATGGTAATTTATGAAAATTTCCTCGGTAATTTATAAACGTTTTGACGATAATTTATAAAACTATGTAAGAGACAAACGAGAACAAAAAAATTGAACTTCGGTAATTTATGGTAATTTATGGAAATTTTCCTCGGTAATTTATAAACGTTTTGAACGATAATTTATAAAACTATGTAAGAGACAAACGAGAACAAAAAAATTGAACGTCGGTAATTTATTATGGTAATTTATGAAAAATTTCCTCGGTAATTTTATAAACGTTTTGACGATAATTTATAAAACTATGTAAGAGACAAACGAGAACAAAAAAATTGAACTTCGGTAATTTATGGTAATTTATGGAAATTTCCGCGGTAATTTTATAAACGTTTTGACGATAATTTATAAAACTATGTAAGAGACAAACGAGAACAAAAAAATTGAACGTCCGGTAATTTATGGTAATTTATGGAAATTTCCGCGGTAATGTATGGAAACTTATGCGATAATTTATAATCATTTTGACGATAGTTTATTAAAATATGTAAAACACAAATTAGAACATAAAATTTAACGTCGGGAATTTATGGTAATTTATGGAAAATTTTATTAGGTAATTTACGGTAAATTTACTATGATGTAGTTCATAAACAAGGTTTGTTATTTTTCTTTATGTACCATAACACGAAACTTGCAGTAGTTTCGTGATTACACAGTGAAACACTCTTTATTAATTGTAAGTGTAAAAGGTGTCGAAAATTAAAATTTATTTTCTTGTAGCTTCGATAGAGTAGTGGTTAGAGTGTTAGGCTAGAAGTCCGTAGGTCGTAGGTTCGATTCCCCGCAATGTCAAATTTTATTTAGTTATAGGTTTGCGTTTATTCTGTGTCGTGATCATTACTTTGATTGAAAGTTAAAAGTTAATAATTATTTCATGTTTGCAAATACAAATAAATTTTTTTTATTATATTAACATTTAATTTAAATAAATTTCTCATATGTTTCGTTTAATAAACGATGTTGGAGGGCTGCTTTATTATATTTAGAAAACAGTGAATATCTATCTTGCGGTTGGCTAGCGCCTGGCTAGACCGTCTGAATAGCCTGTCTATTCTGTGGCTGACCGTTTCTAGCGTTACACTTTTGGCTAGCCCCAGACCAGTGTTTCAGGCCAGCCACTAGTTTGGAAAATAGACGGTCTGGTCTGACTCAGGCCAGCGCCAGAAGATTTTTCTACACGGGATGAAGTAAAATATACTGTAATCAATATTGGGGTTTTTGTAAAAAAATTCCTTTTAAATTTAACTTCTTTAATTTATTAAACTTTAACATTGTTCACTTATAACCTAATGAATTGTGTATTTAATAATTTATTTTTAATTATCTTATCTTTTAAAAAATAACTAATATATATTTTTTCATATGGAATGGAAAAAAATTGTAATTAATTTTTTATTTTATCATTTTAAATTAAAAATTGATATTTTCTGTAAAACATTTTTATTTTTAATTATAATTTTATTATTTACCAAACTTTCTACTTAATAAATAATATACTATATTTTAGAAAATTAAAAATATTTTATTTTAAATAAAACGAAACATTTATTTTAATTCAACGGTTAGGTAATTGAAAATAATTATTAAAAACAAAACAATAACGTTAACTAAATATAAAAAAGGCTTCGGAGATGAATAGTTTGTCAAACAAAAAATTTACGCTTTTATTAAATTAAAAAATATTGAAACATAATTTAACAAATTTTTTGGGCTACAACCTCATATATTTATGTATAGATTATACGTATAATCAAAAAACAGTTTAAAAATATGATGTTATTAACTGAAAAACGAGGCTTCGGAGATGAATTTGAATTTTTACTCCCATTGCCAGTAATTTTTAATTAATTATTTTAAAAATTTCTTTTGTTTTCTTTGAACTAAATATAAGTGGAAAAGAAACGGTAGAATCTAAGCTTCAATTCGATATATTATATTAAAAAACAATTAAAAATATGTATCATATTTAATCAAAATCAAAAGACAAAATTAAATAAATTTTTTTACTAACAAAAACTTGAAATTTTAACATTACAAGATTATGTAAAGATAAATAATGTTTCGTAGATTATGGATAAATTTTTGTTCAATTTTATAC
Source organism: Leptopilina drosophilae (assembly GCA_032873175.1). NCBI lineage: Eukaryota > Metazoa > Arthropoda > Insecta > Hymenoptera > Figitidae > Leptopilina > Leptopilina drosophilae. The sequence goes on from CM065483.1 coordinate 23,846,858, forward strand.
TCAACAAAATATCAATAAAAAGTTAAGGCAAGATTTCACTGAATTTAAGTTTTTTTAAAAAAATTTTTTTTACAGTAAAATAAATATTTATTAGTCAAACGTTTTTTTCAATAAAATACCATAATTTTGCAACTTAAATTGTTTATAACTTTTATAAATATTAATGGATCTTAAAAATCCTAGTTTACACGAAAACAACACATTCCAGGAACATGCTGTCCAAATTGCATGTTATTTAGTTGAAAACTGTAAAAATGACAGTGTAAACAAGTTGAAAATATGCAGCTTCGAGAAAAACGCGTTTAAAGTAAAATTTTTAATAACAAATATTAGGGGAGAGGGCCCCAAGATGGACATTTCCTATAAAATTTTTGTTTAAAGTGACAGCATCTTCTCAATTTTTTTATTTTTGTTGTTTGTATAGACGAAGATTTTTATGCATATTTGAAAAATAAAACCAGTTTTTTTTCTACTACGCATATCACCTGAATTTTTTGTCAAAAAAAGTTTTATTTTCGATTTTTCTCAAGTCGATAAAGTTATTTAAATTTTTGATTTTAGATAGGTATTGATCGTTATAATATTATTTATTTATCATATAATAATATTCTAAAATGATTTTATTAATATTTTGTTTGTATACAATTTTTTTCTGGGTTTCAAAAAATGGTGTCATTTACCCTAAGATGGACACTTTCAAGACCCTAAGATGGACACCATATTTCAATGTATTTATTTTCATGCTTTCGATTACACATTTTTTTAATAATTTTGTAAGCCTCGTAATTGAGATTTTTTATTTTTACAGCCATGGAATGTAGAGCTATCGATAGAGAATTCGATATATCGATATATCGAATATTAATTAAATTAAAGTTAAATATGTTATTTTTTTTTATTCTCAAGTTATAAAATTAAGATTTTTAATAATGTTATTCCTATTAAATAGAATAAAAGGATTAAACATTAGTTAAAAAATGAATACAGGATGTTTATCTTTAATTTACCACACTTTAAAGTGATTTTTAAGAAGGTGTCCATCTTGGGGCCCTCTCCCCTATACATATCGATAAAAAAATTTAAACTTATCAGATGCACTTGAAAATCGTTTCTCGGAGGTTTTCGGGGTTGCTGATTACGAATCTAGTATTATTTTTTTTTGATTAAGGAATATCCTAACATTAATTTTTTTAGTCATGCATAATGAATATTCCATTATATCAAAGATAGAACAAATTTTTTGCAAAACTGTTACTTTTATTCAACTTTTCAATAAAAAAATTAACATAAACAAATAAAAATTTGAAAATCGGGCTGGACAATGTTTTTCAAAATTTTATAAGCTTTAATTGAAAAAAATTTTTTTTTAATCGGTTGAAAAATAAAGCCTATAGACCTTTTTGAAACTTAATTATCAGGGTTGCACCACTGATGAGGGAGATGTTTTTCCTACCCTTCTACTCGAAAGATTATTTTTATCGCTTCAGACTATTTTTCTCGTATTTTTAGATAATTATACTAACCAAATATGAAAAAAAAAATTTTCAATTTTTTGAAAAAAAATCAGTGGAATCTCTCCTTAATGCTAATATTGAGACTCACGTTGGAGACACGTGAAGTGGTCCCTTTCAGCAGAATCACTTATATGTTATTATTATTTAGATATTTGTTTAAAGTTCATTTCTAATAATCGTGCAATTTCCTAAACAACAGGGTCGTATTTATTTAATTTTTTCAATAATTTTAACTCACCAATCATTTAAAGTTTTGATATAATTTTCGTTTTCAAATAATAAATTTTTAATGAAGCTAAAACTTCTCTAAACATAACCTAAAATTTTAAGCAGCTAAGTCCCTTTCATCGTAGAACGTCACATATTGACTGGAAGAACGTAACGTTAAAAACTTAACCAGAATAAAAACGTGATTATTAGTGTTGATTTAAATTGGTTTCAATTTTAACTATTACAATTCGCAAGGGAGTCAAAAAATGAGACAAAAACTGTTCTAGTCGTTTTATTAGAGGTGGCGCCAAGAGATAAAAAGTACCATTGAATTGTTAATTTATTTTTGCATAAATACAATTAAAATTTGATACACTGAAAATTTATTTGTTTCAAAATTTCATATAATTAATTTTCAACTTTAATATGGTTCATTTGAAACAGGCGAAAACAATGTTTTTAGCTTATTTAGTCTTACAAACGTATCAGTTTTTGACAAAATAATGCAAAAAATTAGTATGGTCCGTACCAATCTTTAGTATGAACTAAATTTTCATACTAATTTAGTATGAATTGATACATTCATAGGATTAAGTAACATAAAAAAATTGTTTTCTCCTGCTTGAAATGATCATATTAAATTTTGAAACACAAAGTCTTTCAGTGTATCTGGTAAAAAATTTTAATAGACTTGAGTACAAAGAAATTTTAGAATTAATTTTTTTCCACTTAGTTTGCTTCTCATAGTTGTTAACTGTAGGTGTATATACATCTCACACTGTTACGAGGCTTTTTGCACGAGAAGAAACTCTTCCTTTTCCTTACAAAAAACACTTTTTAATGAATGCAACAACTCTTTGGTGTATGAGAATGACTGAGAGAAATCCTCGATCTTAATAGAACCAAAATTTCTTTTTGTAATTGTAATTACATTTTTATAATTTCCTTTTATTTATATATATTCCATTTTTTTATCCTTACTATATTATTGTTCATTGTTAGAAATTTGTTTTTTATTAAATCGTTTTTTTTTGTATTGTATAAAAGTGATTCTTAATTTAAAAATAATTGCTCGTCTATATATTTTCAAGCACAACCATTTCAATTATTTGTAAAAATGATCGCGCGAAAGGGGAATATAAATTTTGTTTTAAGAATATTTATGAGATGAAATATATTTCACTATGTAAAGCTGATCACGTTTTCTCATTGGATCATCACTATGTCGGTTTACTCGTCTTAACATAATTTTTCGTGAGATAACGTTGCGGTCGCAAACTCTATGGAACTCTCTTTGGACAGAATGGATTTTATCTCGCCAAGAAGAGATGAGAGGTGGAAAAGGATAAAGTCTTGCGATGCTCTCATTGCATTTCAGAGCATCTCCCTTAAGATATTTATCCTTCATGTAATTTCAGTATTCGAAGAACGTCAAGTCTATTTCGTATCACTGGAATTTCAAACTAACTTCTAATCATAATTCATCTTCGATTTTCATCAGAGTCCTACAATTTGATTGATGAATCCAATTTAACCTCTAACTAAATATATATACTACAAAGTAGCGAAATTGATTTCTCTTATCAGAAAATTGCTTAATTTCCAATATTGCATTCAGTATGAAAGTTTTTGCGATTGTTTCAATTTTTTTCTTTAAAGTAAAATTTAAATTAAAAATACTTTTTAATCATTAGAGTTGGGTAAGCAATATCGATTTCAATTCATTCATTATGATTAAAAATGGGGCTTTGATCATTTTCCACAAATATTATTAATAAGAAATAGGAAGTATAGTGGTATGAACTCTAAAAGAAAACAAACATGTATTGTAATTTCTTTATACAGAGAATATAGAAAAATTTGCATGATTTTGAATTGCCACTGTCAATTATAATTTTTCTTATAAAATCTAAATTTTTTAGAGTTAAAGAAAAATCGTGCCTTATTTCTCTATCTTATAACAATTTTTAACAAAATATCAATATTTTTATCAATGTGTCATCAATAAACGAAAGCAATAAAATATATATGATAAGAATTTTGTATTAAAAAAAATTAATAATATATTCTTTAACGTCCGAGTGGTTTAAACAATAATGAAATAAAACGAAAACATTCAGACAAAGCTTCTTGAATGTTACTCTAACGTTTCGAAATCCACGGATTTCCCCTTCAGGGAGTCTAATATGTACAACAAAAAAAAAAAAACAATTTAAAACAAAAAGTGTTGGCATTCATTAAATCATTCGAAGTATTGTAGAAATGTAAATAAACATAAAAATTATAAATTAAGAAAATTAACGTAAAAATTTCAAATATAATAATAATAAACAAAAATTCAAAAATAAATAAGTACAATAATAATTAATAAAATGTCAGTACATTCTTACTAAATTAACAACAGTCAGAAAATTAAATTTTGTCCAAGAATAAAACAAACACCCAGACATTGGAGACATATAGAATCTGTAGTCAATATTGAAATTAAGTTAAAATAAAGGAAAATGTAAAAAACATAAAAATAAATTAAGAGTAATTCAACAAAAAAATTAAATTATATAAAATTATGATAAAATATGAAAATTAGTCACAACTTACGAAAAAAATAATAAATAATCCAATCAATAAATAACAATTAAATAAATAGACAAACAAACAATTACAATACAATAGATAAAACTTAAAAAACTATTAAACCCGATATCGGGACTTGTCACGATGAAGACACAATTTAAACTGACATCCAAACACTATACTATTAATCACAATGTCACTCAAAGATATACAAACAGCTAAGATAATAATAAGAAAATTTAATAAGAAACAGAGAATCACAGAATGAGCATTTTAACTTTATTTAGTTTTTGAAATAAAATTTAAAATCATTTCATACGATTTATCAAAATTATTTAAATCAGTGACTTTATTTAAACTCTTGTCACCTTCCGTCTTAATAAAAACCATTTTAGCAAATAAACGTTTTCCAAGATTAAAATCTGTATGTAAAATTTTTAATTCATCCCACTTTAGAAAGTGTGTAATTCCATTATCATTATTGTTATTCAAATGATTACTTATTACGTTATGATATTTAACATTTCTGTTTAGATTACAATTGTGTTCTTGTCTGCGAATATGCAATGGTCTCTTAGTCTGTCCTATTTTTTCTTTTCCCGTAGTTACATTCAAATTTATAAACACAATTACATTGATTGTGTTTTGCAAGTTTATCCTTTCCAAGTTTTATAAAATTAACTAATTTTGAATCTACACTAAAAACAGTTTTTAAATTAAATTCTTTTCACAATCTCTTAACGACAGTTGTTTCATTAATTTCATTACAATTATTGTCATTGGTATTAACATTAGTATTAGTAATTTTTTACTGTTAATTTCAACTATTCTGTTTTTAACGTGTTTATTAATACAATCATCAGGATAACTATTAAGTTTTAAGAATGTAAGCTAACACTTTTTGTTTTTAATTGTTTTTTGTTGTTGAACATATTAGACTCTCTAAAAAAGAAATCCGTGGATTTCGAAACGTTGGAGTGACATTAAAGAATCTTTGTCTGAATGTTTTCGTTTTATTTTATTATTGTTTAAAAAAATTAAATTTTTATTCTAACCAAATGAAATTTGAAACAAATAAAGCATTCAGTATAGACTTTAAAAGTAAAGAATATCTTTTTTCTAGGTGTAAAATATTAAAATACGGAATGAATAATAATTAATTGCTAATTAGTCACCAATATAGGCGTTAGTTATCAATAACAGTAGGTTACATGAGTTAACTATTTAGAAATATTTTTTTTATGAAAGACTCTTCTTTTGCAGTGGAAAAAAAATTTCGATGGAAGTTTTTGTTGAATACCTTAGGTCTTTTCCTAGTTGGTGTGTTAAAGTTCTGATAATTAACGGGTGGCTTAAGTTTCTGCTAATTAGCGCGTATCTCATTCCACTTTTCACTCTTCACTTCCATTCGCGTCTCTCTCGTTTTACCTCTCTGAATGAAAGTAGAAAACACAAATTAATTTTAACTGATTATCTAACAAATTGATTTACGTAATGGTCCACTCGACAAAAGTCAGCTTATGAACGTTCAGACACGGTGATTCATGACAAAAGAAATGAGTTTACTTCAAATAATCCAATTAAAAGCGTGTAATATTTTGATCAAGAGTCACTCATAAATTATTCATGAAAATGAGAATTTTTGGCTTTAAAACAGGTTATTAGAGTTTCAAGATTCTTTTTTTTCGATATTCTAAGAAATGAGAAAACATTTGTTAAAAATAAAATTGTTAAATTAAATATACTGTTTCTTTTTTCTCCTTTTTTAGAAAGGAATTTGGTAAAAGTTGCGATATTGTAAATCAAAATGCATTAGAAAAAGGCTTTACATAAAAAAGAATGGGGAATAAAGTACGACATTGAAGGAATTTATTGGTTATAGATAAGCTTACAGATAAGCGTAAAAGATTTCGTGAATATTTCTCTACTCGTGAAAGTAGAGGCTTGTCGGATATTAATAAAGTTCAATTCCCCTAGGGACTGTTTCTTTTCATACTTTTTGTGGCTGCTTTTAAAATTCCCTATCACTGTTCTTTTTTTCTGATTTCTTCACGTCACTCACGAACGGGGGAACCGAACTTCCATGACTTAATTTAATACTTTTATGGGAGTTAGAAAATAATTTTGATCTTTTAGACGGTCAGTGGTTTGAAAATGAAAAGTCATACCATTTGTTACGTCAAAACAAGAAACCTTTTTAAATATATCTAACGTTCCTCGTTTTGAATTAGTTTCAGAAATTGAATCTAATTTGGGATGAGCATAAGTCAATAAGCCTACTACATGTTGTGAGAGAATATTTTCTTTAAAAACCAACCAAGAAAAAAAATTGACAATAATACAAACACCATGAGTATTTTTAAAAATGAAAAATCTTACTTTAGGAATAACGATTATTGTAGGTGTTGAAGCTGGTGATTGTTATCTTGATTTTTGATCTGCTGTGGTATAGTAGAGTAGACACAAAAGAGCCTGTGGTTGGTGTTCTTAATGGTAGTATTTAGCCGTATGTTTACACTAATGGGATTTAGTGTATTGTACTGTTATGGATTTTACTTTTCTTCCAGACTGCTGCCTCCGGAACAAATTTCGATGCTTTGAAATTTGATAAATTGTTTCAATATTAAATTCGGATTTATTTCCAAATTATCTCTTCTTAAATTATCAGATAATACACTTGGTAATTCAGAGTATTTGTAAATTGTTGTCAGAAAAGTGTCTCAAAAATATACTTGGGGATGGAGTTTAGTTAGCTTCTGAACTGTAGACTGGGATTGCACTTTGAATCGGTATCGACGTTAACTAGTTGATTCCAAAAAAATACTCTCTTTCTTGAAGATGTTCTAATGCTGGATTTCAAATAGATACTCTCTTTCTTGAAGATGTTCTAATGCTGGATTTCAAATAGATACTCTCTTTCTTGAAGACGTTATAATGTTGGATTTCAAATAGATACTCTCTGATCTAACGATGATGCTTCCCTTTTTTATATCAAAATCTTTTAATGGAGCATTATGCACGAAAAATACAAGTGTCGAAACTCGTCTAGTGCTGGTAGATGCAGCGTGACGTCACCGGAACACCCTCAACGGGACTCGATAAGACTTTTAGCACGGGAGTCTGGTATGCGTGTTTCTTTTTATTTGGAATCATAATAGTGCAGTGTGACGTCACTTGGACTAGTTTCTACGGGATTTGATAAGACTCTCAGGACCTGGGTTTGGTATGTGTCTTTCTCTCTTCTTCCTGATGTGTGGTCTAGTAAAGGTTTGTCGTATTGATGCGTAATCGTTATTCCTTTTACATAATTTAACAATAAACTTCTTTTTCTTAGATATGATATAACTTATCATGTTACTTCAAATACATAGAAAATATAAAATAAGACATATTATATTAATGAAAAGTGTATTAAATATAATGCAATAATATATGAAATACAAATAATACACACATACATATACAAGTAAATATAAAAATTGTATAGTTAAATTAAGAATATTTATAAAAAAATTCTTAAGTATTTAAAGAATGTTAATAGGAAGTTACTAACGTAACACATTCACTTGAAATTTTTAGGAAATATTATCAAGAAAAGTTACCTAGATTTTAAAATAGCCTCGTTTTCCGCTAGAGATGTTACACATGACTATTGGTTTTAAAAACAATTTTTTAAATTTTTCTTTTTTTAACCAACTACGTTTAAATGAGTGGAAAGAGTTAAATGAGCGGAAAGAATTGGAATTGCGTTTGATTTCAAGCCCTTGGTAAATTCCATTTTCAGTAGACCTTGACATAAGCTGTTCACGTCACGGAATTCGGACCATAAGGGATGGTTGTGGTCGTGTATCGGTGGCAATTACTGATTATGCGGCCAATTGGCACGAAACCGGCAACTATACAGTGAACGAGGTGAATTGAACTCAATAGGAATAGGGTCATATATAGAAACAAGATATCCCATGATCGATTTTCAAATTTCAATTCCACTTCTCCACTCAACTTGACAATACGAGAATTTAACAATAATACTAAAGGAAAATTTTTCAAAAATATTTGTTTTTTATTTTCAAAAAATGCAAGGCAATAAAAATTATTGTAATGCGATGAATAAACATCAGTCTCGACAAACAATTTACAATAATGAATTTTGCCAAAACCATCGCGAATACAACAATGCAATTTATTGGGACACACAGTCATTGCGTAAACGTTCTTTGATTGCTTCGCGTCCTGACATGGTTACAATTTTCAATTTTATTTCAATTAATAAAATTTTAATGTGTCGAGAAGCGTCCTTGATTATCACTGAAACGCGAATTAATTTAAATAGCCGGCTTCAGAGTCACGAATGCGTTACTGCACATGTGCTTTTTTAGTTGTGGTAAGTCCCAGGAGTACTACATAGTTTTGTAATTTAATTTTCCGTGCGGCGCAATTAGTAGCGGCCGATAAGGCCGAACGCCAAGATTTAACAGGACCACAATAAAAGTAATTTTCGTGTTCCCGGTGCTCTCGAAGATTCGGAAATTACATCAAAATATATTCACCAGAAAGCTCTTTCCTTGATGACTCCGACTAAAACTTTCACGCTGAAGATCCCAAGGATTTCCAATTCATTTTCAGTGAAATATGATGTAACGAGGTAAATCGTTACTTGTATAGGCGAATTTTCGTTTTGAGTCCAAGTCTATAGTTAGTGACTTTTGTCTCCGTCTCGTCTTTTCTATCGCTCCGTCGCCTTTGGCGTAATTTTGGTATATTTCGTTGGTCAGTGTCTTGTGTCATCTCTCCTAGTGCCCCTTCCCTGAACGATTTCTCGCCTGTTTGATAAGAGGGAGATGTCACATGCTTTATAGCGATCCTTTCCCTTCTTTCTAATAGGTATCGTTTAAATTGGACAAGGAAAGATTCATGGGAAAAATCATAAGGTGTGATAAGGAAGGAGTTTTCCAAAATTCGCTGCAGGTTTCCAGAAAAGCCGCGAATCTGTAGAACACTCGTCGCCTAAATATCAATCAAGCTGGTTGAGTTTGAGAATTTAAAGTTTGTCAAATTTTCGTGCGGTAGAAAAATGAAAGAGTTTTTGAGAGTATAATTGTAATTTTAAATATTTCATAACATTCAATTTTAATGAAGCAACTTGCTTGTATTTAATACATTATTTTTATATTTTGATTAATAAATTGTGGGTAATTATTTAATTGTTTCCTCTGCGATTGGCGTTCAATTCGTTGAAGTTTTTGGAGACGCCGTTGTTACGAGATTTCAAAAAAGCAATTAAAGGTTTGTCTATTGTGACCAAGGATTCTGGGGGTCGATACATCGCGATTTTAATACTCAGCAATTCCCCCCTTCAATGAGATTTTGTTGATTATCGTATTCTTTGTGAATTAGAGTTTTTTGAGATTATAGTGACTGAATTTTAGGTTAACGATGCCATAGTTTAAATTAAGTAAATAGTAAATAACTATAAGTTTTCTCGTTACAATGAAAATAAAATTCGGAAGACAGAATACCAGTTTTGCTCTTTAAATTTTATTTCAGATGTAATTTAACGAGCTAACAGGTTTATTTTACTAAACTTTAATTAATTTAATAATTTTATTTTACAATTTCATGACAAATATAAACAATGGTTATGTCTCAGAAAGAAACTAAACTTATCCTAAATTATACATGAACAATTCCACGTGAAATTTTTTTTCATTCTATATAGAAATATTAAATAAATATTTTTTTAGTTTTGTATAATTGCCAAAATTTTCGTTCATAAAAGAATCTATAATTCTTTTTAATAAATATTATTAAATTCTTATTACTTCAAAGTTATTGTGTTATCGTCATTATTAATTCAACAACACTTTTTTTATTATTGTATAATAAAAGAAAATATGTGCAAAATGAAAGTTTTCTGAAACAGCGGGTTTATATTTTGAGTATAAAATGTATTTATTCAACAATTAGTGAATTATGATGCATAAGGAAAGAGTACAATATAAATTATTTTATGGTTTTCATTTCCGGCATGGTTGTGTGCCTTAAATGCAATAATGGTTGTTTGGTGTGGGTCATGAAACTTATATGAAGCATTGTCTCAGGCGAGGAAAAGCCATAAACTGGAATTATAGTCCACTGAATGTCGACTATTCGGAGCACAAACCCATACTGGAAATTATATCAAAGTCCAATTCTAAAAGACGCTACACCTACAGCCAATGTATTATTTGTAGTCCGAGGTTTGAGCTGAATCCAACGACCATTTCCTATTTCAAATGAAGCTCGTATGCCTTAATGAAAGTTAGAAACGAAAACTATAAAATAATTTCAAGTACAATATTTCACTTCTGTTTTTTTCTCTTTTTTTTAAATACTTTTCCAATACGAACATTAATTGATAAGAAGTAATGATTAGTTGATTGAACGCTTGTTTTCAACTTGTTTAAAATTACTTTTAACAATTAAATATGAGGTCAAATGCAAATGGTTTAAATTCAAATTAATAAAAATTTCGTTGCATAAAATTGTTATGTTAATGGGAAAAATATAAAAAAGTCTTTTCACATTTATAGCTGATTTGAATAAGAATCGCATATTTAAGAAATTAAAATCGCTTTTCCATATATAATTTTTGCTGCGACTACATTGCAATACAGTGCCATTTATTTCGAGTGAAATGCAAATTTACGTAATCTGTGGTGGAAATAAAATAGCCGTCATATTAAAAAAACTATTATAATTAGAATAAAATGAATTTATTCTATTTCAAATGAATTGAAAACTAATTATAAAAAAACTAAATTTAAACCCTTACGTAAGGGCAATGAAATTGTCAATTTTTAATATAAAAAGAATTCTAAGAATCTTATCAAGTTTTTAAAATTAAAAGTATCTGCTCCTTAATAAACGTGAACATCCAGTTTCCGCAACAACCGATTCAATTATCGATTTTAAAGTTTCTTTCCGTGGCCTAGATGCTTTAGAAAAAAAAACTTTTTAAACTGTAAAACATTAAGTAATCTATGGTTTTCAGCACAACTAAAATACTAGTTTGTTGGTTTAAAACATTCCTCGGCCTTGTTTCATTCATTTTTTGACTTGAACAGTTTTTTTTATTTCTCTTATTAATAATAAAATTAGCTGAACACAGACTTCGTTTTCATCTCCGACTCAAATAAACTGAAAAAATGAAAAAAATTCTATAACTAGTAACATGTCATGTTTTTTCAAATTGTGTTTATTTATCCTAGAACTAATAGTTTGGTAGTATTTTTTACATTCTACAATTAAAAATATGTCAAAGATTAAAGATAAGCCAAAAGGTAAAAGACATATTTTAAAAGGTCAATTAAAGTATAAATGTTTTCTAAAATAAACATTTTTAGTTACTTTCAAAAGATATTAAAAGTGAGAACATTTTTTTGTCGGTGAATTGCAAGAGATATTTTCATATAATGTTTTATCAAATATTCAAGTATGGTGTATGGACTTGTATAACGTTCCTGGTACTAAATATTAATTAATTACATCCCTTTAGAAATTTAGTACTTTGCTAAAGCTTCTTGGAAATTCAGTAGAGTCAATTAAAATCTTTGAAATTATTTCCAGACCGCTTAATAATAATCTCTTGTTTTTATCTTTAGATTCATAATAGCGTGTTTAGTAATTACTTTTGTATATATTAATTTAACTTACTCATCACTTCCCGGTCTAGTTGTATATTTTATGAATAAAAAGACATTTTGTACTTTATTTATTATTCTTTTTAATTTTTTTCAGAATTTATTTTCTTTATTTCTATTTACAATTGTACTTTTGTATGTTTTCTTATTTATTATATTATAATTTTTATATTCTTCAGGAATATGAATTTTTTAAGACAAAGATTTTGTGCTAATAGTGAATACAACTTGGACAGATAGTCACTGATAATAGGAATGATTTATTCGTGATAAAGTTTTTAAAATTTTAAAAGGGAAAAGATGTAGTATATTTCGTCTTTCTTTTTTTATATTCCCTCAAATACATAATTATATTAATAATTTCAAATTGTCTTATTGTTATGAACTCCGTAACTTTCTTAATCGTAAACAATTAATTTATAATATTTAAAAAACTAAAATCACACATAACATGAGATTTTGTAATCATATGTATACATTTTACATGAAAACAACCCTTTGTAATTTCACAAAAGGGGTATTCTTCTTTTTGGATATGTTAAACCAATGCATTTCAATTAAATAAAAATCTAATTCTATTTTAAATAAGAGATTTAATTGAATTTAACATTCCTTCGAGTTTCGCAATTTTTGGAGTGAAAAAGCTCAAGAAAACAATACCATATTTCATTATAAATTGCTTTTCTTTGACAAACAGTTTATTAACCTTTTTGAGAAATAGTTAGAAAATATTAAAGTAAAGTAAATTGCTTAATATAAAGAGTGGTGCATCCAAGTCACTGAACTCGGATCGCGCCATTGCCTAAATCTGCAACTTTGCAGAAGTTGTCTTGGTAACAACCAAGTGCAACGAACTTAATTATGATTTCCCCACTAAATCGTCTTTCAATAAAATTGATCTACACTGGGAAATCTGGGCAGTTTAAGCGAGGCCATTGTAGCCAGAAGTTGTAGCCGGAAGTTTTAGCTAGGTAAATCTAAGTCCGGCAAGTTAGCCGTGTATCGTGAAAATTATCTCAAAAGTTTTAAGAGTTGAATAAATAGTCTGTTTAAAAAAGTGAATTTGACTGAGAAATAAGAATATAAAAGAAAAAAAAATTAATTTGAAAAAAATACATTATTGAAATATAAAATAAAAATAAAGTGATATAATTGATAAATTAAAAAGAATAAAATAAAATATTGAAAATAAATAGAATAAATGCAATTGAATAAAAATCTGTGAAATAAATAAAAAAAATTTATGAAATAAATAAAAAGGAATGAGAGTAGTAAAAGTATAATAAAAGAATCTCGAGTCAGCTAAAAATAAAGTAAAGCCAATAAAGAAACATTCATGTTAATTTCAGAATAATTTAGAAGTGAACTTTATTCTATGAGGTTAAAATTTTAGCAAATGTTAAACTTTTAGGTTTTTATAGTTCCTAGCGAAATATCAATCTAGTGAACCTAGATTTGATATTTCTTGAATTTTTAGAAATACATCGTAAAGAGTTAAGAGACCTCATCATTGGATTTCTATTACAAGAGTTGGAATCTCTAAATAGTGAGTAAAAGCATATTACATTTCATAACACACACACCACAACTTGATTCACACAGATACATCTACTCTCCTTACACATAAAATTAGATTTATTTGCATTAGGGAATTTCGGGTTAAAATATATATATATATATATATATATATATATATATATATATATATTTATTGTTTCAAGTTTCATTTTGTTTATGATTTCAAAAACCTATAATTATCCTATCTTCTATAAATTCAAAAGAGTAGGGTTCTCAACCTCTTAACTAAATAATAGTTAAGTAGAGAGGGAATCCACTACCTTTTACGTTTTTCGTCCGAAGGACACGTTAATTAAAGTAAAAAATAACATCTTTTTATAAAATAATTAATTTTCTTCAATTCCTACTTTAACAATTATATTTTTTATGTAACATTTACTACATATTTTTTTTAAATAATACATTTTCTTTGATTATAATCATGACCGATTTTATATAAGAAGGCATTTATTTTTTTATCATCTCAAAACGGAGGAGTTAGAAAATATACATTTAAAATATCAAATTGGCTCAACATTTATTATGTTCCTTTAAATTTTTTTGAAACTGAAACCTTTCTTAATTTCTGTTCACAATTTATACTCAATTGCTAAATTCAATCTGTAATAAAATTTTTGAACACAATATGCTTTTTATACTTTTATAGTGATTTTTAATATATTTAACATTTTTAAGTTATTTAAATTAAAGCTACTAAGTTTTTAATTACTACAATGTTATTAGATGAAGATGTTGCTTATCCAAATTGTAGATAAATTTTCGATCCTTTTTGTTTCCGGAAAATATTGTAGTTAAAAAATTTCGCCTCTAGGATCCATATGTGATTTTAATAATAAGAGATGTTAGATGGTATCAGAAAGAAATGATGACGTTTTTCTTTTCTAGCATCTTTATTATAATATTAGCCAACGTTTCGGCCTCTAATTGAGAGCCATCATCAGGGCTTTTTTGTTATAAAGAATATTTAAGAAATTTTTAAAAGAAAACGTAGAAAACAATGATAATAGTAAGAGGCCGAAACGTTGGTTAATATTATAATAAAGATGCTAGAAAGGAAAAACGTCATCATTTCTTTCTGATACCATCTGACATCTCTTATTATTAAAATCACATATGGATCCTAGAGGCGAAATTTTTTAACTACTACAATGTTTTCTTAACTTTTCGCTTTATATTTCAAAATATTCTTCATCTGAAGCAATGAACCAAACTAATGTAATACATTCAAATATTATAAGCTTTTTGAAAATCCAGGTACCTGTTCATGAACCTATTTTTGAAAACGGTCTTCAAACAATATTTTAAAATGAACAGTGAAACAGAGAAAGTTTGTTTCTTTTTCTTTTCTTTCTTTAATAAGAGACATTTACAAAATATAGAATAATTTAATTAATCGAATGTCCTCTGTAGTTTTGAAAATACTTGAGGGGTTGGATGAAACCAAAATTGCAGAAGTATTGGTTCAACGCGGTATCTTGGAGTGATTCGAGTGACCACAGTGATCCTGTTGGTGCTCCGGGAATTCTATCGTGCGGTCGCATTCTCGAACTCCTATGGGAAAGTCCTCCTGGGTACTTGAATCAATTAAATATCTCCCAGTGCCAGAAGGACCCGTACATTTCTCACTATCGTCCCTTGAATAACTAATTTATAATTAAATACCATTTATATTTCAATTAAAATCCATTCTTACATTTACCCTCGCACTACATATAACTCTATTAAACAATATCATAAATTATTCTCCTTATATTTCAACCATAAATTCATTCTCATTTAATTATTTTCATTTAAAATAAATAAGGACCAAATGAAATTAACAAACAGAAATTGCTTTCAACAAATAAAAAATTTAAACAGATGAATGTAAATACAAAATATTTATTGTTTGTTAAATAATTAACAAACTTATAATTTTTTATTTTTAATTAATATTTATTTGAAAAATTTAATCCCTCTTCGGAAGCGCACTACTACTCTTACAGTTCAGTTAGATGCGTGTGAAGAAGATTTCCCCTCTTAGTGCTCAAGGTGGTGTCCTTTCTTCCGGATAATATTACTACCGGGATCGCAGGAAGTACTTGCAAAAATTAATTAACTTGGACAATGCTATGAGGTACCTTTCCACAAATGCTGTTACGTTTCATAGAATTAATTACAAATAGAAGATAGATTGTTTCAAAATTCTATTAATTAAAATAGTACGTGAAAAAAAACTATTATCTAACATGAAAGGCCAGTTTAATTTTTAACTATTTTGAATGTAACATAATCGTTACAGGACGTCATACGTAACATATTGGCGTTATACTTAATTATTTATTAAACACACGGGAACAATCAGATAACCTTTAATATTTATTTTAAACTTAACGTTAAGTCGCAATAGACTCTAAATGCGATGTTTAAAAATATTATGCAATTCTCTAGCTTTTTTTGCGTTCATACATATATTAAGTATTACACATTTAAAATATTCATATTTTATGTACAGTTAGCAAATAGAAAAGCTACAAGTTCAACCAGTTTAATTAGAAGAGAAAAAATTATTTATCGTTAGGTAGATAAAATAAACATAAATAATATTATTTTTAAACAAATTCATAATGTTTCAGTTGTTGGCAAATATTTATTTATTTACCTGACAGAGAGGAGAAAATAATTATCAAACTAATGATAAATTTAAATAGAAAACAAGAAAGTTTATAGAAACTAAAATTAAAATTATATATGCCGCATTATTATTTGAGTCAGTTTCATAAATTGAACTGATGTATGAATTTATATTTTATTCCCAACTTGAATTAACATTATTTTGCAGAAAGATGAACAAACATTAAATAACATACATTTGAATTAATATTTTATTACATTGACATGTTTATTAGATGTTTAAATTGAAATGAAATCTAAAATGAACATTTAATTGAAAGGAAGGGTGCGTCAATAAATTATTAATCAACTTCTAATGAGAAGAAATATTAAAAGCTAAAATCAAATTATATTTAAATTGCTAACCTCGGGGCTGATAATAATAATTAAAACTACAGTTTTATCAAGGAAAACCCTTTTCTTTTTCAAATTTGATATTTTAAGTCTTCGCTTTCTTCCCTGCTTTCGACGATGTCTCATAAATGTTGTCCCTCTGGTTTTCATAAAATATACTGTTGAGATTTTGAACCCCAGGCTCTTAAATCTCAACAACCCTCCATATTTAATAAAGTTAGTAAAAAAATTTTTCTATTTCATTAATTTGCAAAATAAAATTTTAAATATTTTAACTATTTGAAAATCATGTTATTTTTTAATGTCTAGATTATTATATTTAATTTATATTTTATGTCAATCCATACAATAATAATAAATAAAACAATTATTTGTGGAAAGATGTATTTTTTATATCATTACTGAAGTAATTTAATAAAAAAATACAAAGAAATCTAAAATATACTTATTAAAATTATTGTAGGTCAAAAGTTGGAAAACAAATGTTCCAATCCAAAAGTTCCAAAATAAAAGTCAACCGAAAGACAAAAGTTTGGTCTTTGAAAAAAGAACTTTTCGAACTTTCAGTCTTTGGAATTTTTTTCCATGGGAAGTTCTGTTTTGGAACTTTTGTCCTCCAACAATTATAATATTCATCAGAAAAACAAAAAAAAAAACTATTGTGAGCATAGCCTTAAAACATAAAGTATATTATAGTTATTTACTTATATTATAGTTATTTAAAAATAAGTTTAAATTTTATTATTGTTGTTGTTACTAAAAATGATACCAAATGTTACAACATTGAAATTATTTTTTTACTGCTAAATATTAATAATAATATAATGAATAACATATAATTTTAAATTAAAAGTATAATTAAATTAATAGAAAGTTTTATACTTAAGAAAACAAATTGTTAAGTAAAATGGAATTTTATTTAAAAAAATATAAATTGAAAAAATTATCATTAGAAATTTTAAAAATTGGACAAAAATGATCATAGAACAGAAGCAACGAAGACGGTTGAAGGCCGTCTGCGGTGCTAGTATATTAAAAATTAAAAAGTTAATATTTTCTACATTAAGTATATACGAAAAGTTTTTAAATTTTGAAAATTTAAATTTAATCTTCCCTCACAAAATTTTTAATATTTACTAACATTAAATATTTTCCCATTTTTAAATGAAATTTATATGTATATAAAAACAGTTAATATAAAAAAGCAGTAAAATAAGAATGAAATGGTAACGATTTTATTTGTAAAAATAAAATTTTGTACTTTAGTTTTTATTATTAATTTCCCTTATTTTTAATTTTGTACTTTAATTTTTATTATAATTTTCCCTTATTTTTAATTTATTTAAATATTACATGGACTTGCATTAAAAAAAATTTAATATTTGTATTAAATTTTATATTTATTTATTCATATTTTTTAACTTCAAATAAAATACGATAACGAGTAAATATATAAATAAATTTTTGAAATAAAATTAGCGTAAAAATTTTAATAAATACCTGAACTTTAATTATTTTTATAATTAAATTCCGCTGCTTTTAATTACTTTTTACCATAATTTTTTTTAATAAAATTTTATTTAATCAAAGAAATCGGAAAATTTTCAAGCTTGCAATTTTCCAATTAAAACTTTAATCAAGAAATGGAATTTTATGATATTAAACGACTGTGTTTCCCAAGTAAAATTAGCATAGAATAATAATGAGTAATTGTTAACGAGACAAGTTTCTTTTCTTTTACCTTTTCTCACTATTTTTATTTCTTGTCAGATTTTTTACACTCTTGAAATATTTCTTTAAGCTTGTGTAATTTTTCTTCAGCAGATGATATCCACTCGAGGGCCTTATCAAATTCAAGGTTTGATTTTTTTCCATCATTTTTTAAGGTTTCAATCTCTTTTATTATCTCTGACTTTCTCGATTTTATGGAATCAAAGATGTCACTGAGACACTCAAGAATATCGACTAAAATTTCAAAGACAAGAATAATTTAATTCTTTAATGAACGAGTGTTCTTCTTTGATTTATTATATATTTTTTTCTTTTATATTCTATTTTATTCTGAACAACACTCTTATTCTTAATTGGCGATTCTAATTGACTTTTGTTTAAGAATTTTATAGAATCATTTAGATTAGAATCAATTACTCTTTTGTGCGAATTTATTATAATTAATAATTATTAGTTTTATTGTTGAAAAGTAATTTTAAATTATAGTTAACACTCTGTTAATTAATAATTTGATAACTTGCTATCGAAAAATTATTTGAAAATACGATTATTCTCTTTTGTTTAATAACAAATTTTATAAAATAATGTCCTTCAAATAAAAAAATAAGGATAACATTTTTTTTAATTGAACGTTTTTTTAAAAGGTATTTAATTATGTTTCAAAAATTTATCCAAAAAATTTTTTTTGGAAAATTTAGAAAAAATAATTTTAATCAAATAAGAAAATTCATTTCCTTAGTTTTTTTAAATAATAATTTTACCTTCTGCATTTTTATTCGTGTTCCTATCAGTACATTTTTGTAAAACTTGTTTAGCCTCTTGAAATAATTTATGAGTTTGATAAAGAACTTGTTGTACGTGAGGATTTTTTTTATTCGATTTCTCTAAAGTTTCTGTAAATTTTTCCGAAGACTCGATTTCATGTAAAAATAAATTTACCGTATTTAGAGCATCTTTTTGTGCTTCATGAAGACATTCAATTTTCTCATTTTCCTCATTTGGCAATTCTATCAAAATTTTTATTGATTTCAATTCCACTTTTTTGTCACTTTCCTTTTCTTCTAAATTTTCATCTCTTTCCTGCTAAAAAAATTATTTTTAATTTTGCTTAAATAATTATAATAAGAAAATAAAAAAAAAATTTATATAAATCCAGAAGTTATCAAATACATAAAGAATTAATAAAGAAATAAATAATTATCAATAAATTATAATCGCGATTATTAGAATAGAAATAAAATTTTTTCATTATTATGTCCAGAATAATCCTGACTACAATTTAATAAAACTAGATTCCATTAAATTTTTAAATTTTTAGTGAAAAAATAATTAAATTAACAATACAAAACTAACATTTGATTGTTCAATGCAATTGGACATTTTTTCAATAATTTCGGGAATTGTTTTTTGAACCTCATTTTGTGCATTTTTAAAGCAAATATTCGCCGATTTTAATACTTGATCAATAGTTTCTATTGAATCGTTTGATGAAGATTTTAATTTATCCAAAAGTTTACGATATTTCTCGTGTGCAGATTGATTTTCAGTTTCGACGCAAACTTTTATGTTTTCCTTTTTATTCAAACATTCCTTGAGTGCACGTGTTGTTAATTTCTTTAAATCACGTACTTGATCTAAATTATTTTCATAATTACTGCGAACTGTTTCAAGTTCAATGAGAGTTTTTTCACTGCAATTGCGAATTTCATTGTTAAATTGTTTTTTAACATTCTCAATATTACGATTATATTGATTCATACAATTTTTATGTGAATCAAATTTATGATGAGAAATTTGCATTAAATGTAAAATTGATTCTTTCGATTGTTCAATTTCCTTATTTAAAAATTGATTACTGGCTTTTATTGAGTCCTCAATTTTTTTTGTTGCAGCGGAAAATAATTCCTCTGACTCTTTTGTTTTTAAATCCAAGGCCAATGTGACTTTTCGCAAAAAATCGCGAATTGATTTTGCAAATTTTGAATTTAATGCGTCGTTGTCGGATTTTCTTGTACTTTGACTGGTCTGAAATAATTAATTTTTGATTATTTCTATAATTTCTATTTCTATGTTTTATATTTTTAATTTTTATGTTTACGTTTTAATGTTTTAATTTTAACATTTTAATTTTTTGTTCTATTTCCAATTTAAATTCGCTATATTCCAATATCAATTATATAGAAAGAGGAGAAAACTATACTTTTTTCAATTTCGATAAAATAACATGGATAGAAGTTTTTTCAATGTGAAAAATAAAAAGTAGTTATTTGTTAGATATTTATTTTCTTCAATTTTTAATGAATTTCTGTGTTCCTTTATTTGTAAATCAAATTTGCCTTAAATTTATTCATAAAAATTAAATTTTTTGTTTTGAAATCAGAAATTTGATTAATTTTTAAGGGGTCTTGTTAACTTTTTCGGTCCTATATACTTTTTTTTAAACTTTTGGTTTAATATCTAGTTTTTATTTTGTATTTTTAAATTTTATTTATATAAATATTTCACATTTTGTGAAATACATATTGCATTTTGCTCTATAAAATGTAAAAAGATAAACAAATTTTTTTCGAATTTTGTGAAAATACCCTGAAATTTAATTTTTTAAATTGTTTTCAATGTTTGGTTTGATTTATATTTTTTGTTGTTTTTGTAAATTTACATTTCATTTCATTTGTTCTATAGTAATTGATTTTGTGGAAATTTAGATTTAATTTTGCTTTATAAAAAAATATGAAAAAGAGATTTCGTCCAATTTTTATGTGAATTCAACGTAAAAAAAATTTTTAATTTTGAAAATGGGATTACTTTTTAATTTTAATTAATAAAATTGAAATTCATTTATTTTGATATAATTACAACTAAAAGTTAAATTTATATTTTTTGTAAGTTGCCTTTCTTTTTAATTTGTTCTTAAAAACTTAATCGTTTTGTTTTTTAATTAGTTTGTGACCTTTAAAATAAAAAAGCAATTTTTCCCAAGTTCTGAAAAAATAACCTTTAAAACAAATTTTTAAATATGTGAAATTGAGGGCTAATTAAATAGAACAAAATGTCAAAAAGTATATCGAAAAAACCTGTTTAAATTTCAATTGACCACTCTTGAGTGCTTGTTGAAAATTGAAAAACTTCCACATTCTTAATCATATTGACACATTTTGGATGTAATTTTTTTTCATTTTCGCTTGTCAAAATTATTTATCAAACATTTCTTCTTTTTCAATTGAAACTCGTATTATAAAGCTCTGAACAAGTGGCTCTGTTAAAATCACATTCAATGTGGAATTTTTTTCTTCACCAAGTAGAGAGAGAGAGAGAAAGAGAGCTAAGAAAAATACAAGCAGAGAAAAGTTATCTTATTTCAGAAGTCTGAAGTCAGCTTCTATTACTCCTTATCTTCACTGAATTTGATGCTGATCACGTCTCGAATACCAAATCTACGAGTTTGACTTAACCTTTGAAAAAACGTCTATCACACAGAGCCACTAGTTTTCTCTCTTTTATTTTTTTTCTTTTTGTTTATCTGAAAACGGTTCAGTGAAAATTTTTTTTCTACTTTTCGTTTCTTTCGAGACTTGTCAGACAGAAATTTAGTCTCGGGATTATAAAATCAAGTTTTTCTTTTTTACAAAAAACATACTTTTTCTCTAAAGAAGACACTTTTTTTTTAAAAAAATAAAAACTTGAAAGTGCATTTCCTCATTGCTTCTGGAAAATATGAATATTGTAAGACGAGCTTTTAAGTTCTAAAGCTCTTAAGTACTCTCTAGTCTAAGGGTTCTTTTAATTTTTCATCATGGTTGTAACCTGTTTAATCATTCTCAATGAAACTTTTATAACAATTTTATTATTTCCCGCATGAAAAATCTTTTCTATTTTTATAAAAATTTCCATTTCTAAAATTAAATATCAAGAAGTGAGAAAAAATAAAACTAATTTTTCGAAATTTCATAAATAATACACAAAATATTTTACAGTGCGTAAATAAAAGTAAATTTATCTTTTATGATATGATTCTAGAATAAATGACAAAAAAATCCACTAGTATCGAGGGAATAATATGTAAAATTTGATTTATTTGTTTTTTTCATATTACACAGGATTAATAAAAATTTATATCACATCAAATTTTTTAAAACGTATCATATTTCATATAAAATGTGTAATTAAATCTACCTACTACAAAAAAATAACGATTTGAAAACATATTGAAAATATGTTTTCGAGTTTTCAAATGTTGGTGGAATTATTAATAGAATTGAATATGTGAGTGAGAGAGAAAGAATAAAAAAATAAATATAAATATAAATAAATGAGATAATAAAATTATAAACCTGGAAATAAATATCAAAAAAAAAATTTTCAAGCTTTTGATTTCATCTTCAAAACCGTGTAGTAATAATTTTATTTTATTACTTTGAGATTGCTTGTGAATTTATTAGTTATATATAATTTTTGTTGAACAAGTTATTTATCAAATGCATCGAACATGAAGTAACTTGAAAAATTTATTATTCTCTTGTGATATGATAAAAAATGTGACTTGTCCCATCTCATTTTTATTTTTCCCTTGCCTCACTCTCCGGGGATCAATAGCAACATAAACTTGCTGAGTTTCATGTTTTATCCACAGCTAAAAGCTAATTTTGAAACAAAACTATCTCGTAGTGTATAAAGTCTCTAATAAAAAAAAATTATTCATTAAACTATGTTAATAATTTCTTGATTTATTATTTTTTTAACCGATTGCAAAATTACTGTGAAGTTTCTGCATTTTCTTTAAAATTTCTTCATCACCCTCACAAATTTGTAAATATTGGAATTAGAAAAATAATTAAATTTATCTAGAAATTTCATTAAAAATTAGTAAAAGTTTATTCCTTAATTTTTCAATGAAAAATTTATTTTCCTGTACTTGTGAGTGTATTTTATTTTTAAGAAAAAGATTACAGAAAATTCATGGAATTTTTTTTTCACTAATTCTAATCAATGAATGACTTTCAAACATCTTTTTGAAAGTTGAAAAAATTCTATTTTATAAAAATAATTTCGTTTGAAAAAAATTCTCCCAAAGGATTGAAAATGGTTTAAATTCAACTTTCAATAAATTTTTCTCTTTTAAACGACAATCTTTTTAGAAAATTTCCGTTTGAGAGACGTGATCTATCAAGAAATCTTCTTTGACGCTTTTATCACTGCTATCGTACAAAAAAAGGAGCATCGAAATGCGAACGCACGAGGCTTTTGATGTCTGATCCCTTCTTTCAAATGCTACATAGTCCGGATTTTTTTTTTCTTTTACCTTTTTTTTATCTTAAACCTATATTTATCTAAACAAAATGTGTCCACATTTTGTCAGGATCACGGGGGAGAAATAATCTCTTCTTCAAAGCAATATCAAACATTTGAAAATTAAATTTTTTGTTCATGAAAAGTCGAAAAGATAAAACTGTACCTTTATTTTTTAGATTTAGAGAAAGAAGAGTAAGAAAATTGTTTATTTTCTATCATAAATTAACAATAAAACATTTTTCACTGAGGATTACTGTAATAGGAATTATTCCAAATTATTTTGCTCTTCGAAATGAGGTTTTGTACAAAAATTTAAATTTTTTTCTAAATTGACCTTATATAAAAATGAAATTTTTTAAAAAGTTAATTTAAAAATAGATAAATAAATTCTTTTCTATTTCTCTGCAAAGAAAAATTCTTATCGATTGAGGATAAATGAAAAGTTTGCACATGTAGTGCATTCAATTTTTGACAAAGCTTTTTTTGGCTTTCATATATATTCAACTCGGCTATAAGTTGAAGAATGATCCCTCTCTCATCTTCTCGGGTATGGAATGTCATGCATTCAAGACTCTCGAATCCAAATGCAAGAGGATGGTACCATGGCCTCGATTGATTTCAGGTATTTTCATCGATCGCCTGCGATTGCAGTATTCAATATAGGTACAAGATATATACGCATTTCTCGCAACCAATAGCGGATAAATGAGTTTTTGCGCATTTCATAAACTTCTGTCTCTTTTTCTCACCCTTTCTTCTCTTTCTCATCTCTAATTGCGTGTGTAGAGCAACTGCTCGACTAGTTTTAATTTCCACTTGTCTTTCATTTATCATTTTGCAATCACTTTTTTTTCGTTTTATTGCGAATAATATCGAAATTCACTTTGAGAAAAAGTTGTCAGGGAGAGTAGATAAAAGTAATACTAATTATTATTGATATTAAGGAGGCTTATAAATTCATAAGTGATAAAAAACAGGAACTTTTTCTGGATGGCCTTTTTAGAAAAAGTAATGATTGGCCGTCTAGTTGAAATACAAATATAATAAGAAATAACTTCTATAAAAACATTTTATAAACCGTGGTTAATAAACTTAATGAGCAGCCATTTCGACAATCATAATTATGTTGTCCATTGTCATTAATTTTAATTTAATTATTTATTTACGTGTTCCGAAAGAGCAGCTTGACAGCTGCGAATCTTATGGTGGTAAATAATCCATCCTTACAGAAAATTTGTCGTTTTAAAACAACTTTTTGAGAAAATTTTTTTATACTTACTGAATGTGTTTAAAAATAATAATAAATTGTTGTTTTATTAAAAAATATTACATTTTCTTAATTTATAACTAGGCCAATAATACTCTCTTTAACTTGTATGAAAACACAATGATTGGACAGGTTGGTTTGAAAGGCTAATGACTGCATTTTGCAAAATATTACTAAATATTAAAAAGTACATTATATAACAGTTAAATAAATGTTTTTAAATACATTTTTGGAAATAAAACGTTTAAAAACCCTTGAAATACAAGTTTGGCCACTGTCAATGATTGTACAACCGTGGAGGTCAATCATTGAAAATTCAACTTTTATTATTGCATAGATATTATGATTTGTAACAGGCGGCTAATCACTGTATTTGGATAATTTCAGAGGTCAATGATTCAATTATTGTCCTCTGATAATTACTATCTGTTTAGGGCCAATAAATGTATTTTTTGACAGTTGTGTTATTCTTCTTAAATATTTATTATTTACAATTTCATGAGGCTGAAGTCCACAAAGTTTTTAAAAACGAAAACAAAAAAATAATGGGATGTTAGTTTTATTTTTGATTGTAAATAATGTTATATTTTTTGACAATTGAATCCTTAGTAACAACTTATTTCTTAAAAATTAAGGCACATGAAAATTAGAGATGAATTTTATTTGAAAAAACCTCTTTTTTATTTTTCGTTTTTAAAAACGTTCTTATTCCAGTGTCATTATCAACATTAAAAATAGAATAAATTTGCTTTTACACTGAAATCTGGATCGGTGAGCTCTGGATCGCTGAGACTCTGTTTACATAGTTTATAGGCGAGGAAAGGTAGAGGGCCGAGCGGGGACTCTAAAGTGGCGATCAGTGCCGTACATAACTGTAGAGAAAAAAGGTTCGCAGTGCCCGATGCTATTAAAGCATTTACAGAAACACGAAAAATAAATCATTATTTAGCAAATAAACAAAGATATGAAATGGCTACGAAGATTGAGGCAGGAGAAACTAATGAAAATAAATATTAAAATATTATAATGAAATTTTAAAAGAAACGTGCTCGCATAAAATACTTCGTACGGTCCTGTTTGTTTGTTTTTCAGTCTCAACTGATCCGCTGAATCGGTGAGAAGCCATCCCCGATCAGTCTCACCGATCCAGATTCCAGTATACTTTGTGTTTTTGTAATGTATTTTTGACAAATGCAGTAAATTTGCCAATGATTTACACCTAAAAATTCTTTTGAGGGGCCCATCATTGTACCGATTACCTTACATGCTTGTTCAAAATCGATTAAAAACATTTACAGCAAAACCACATTTTGCCAGAAATTGTAGTTCTTTTAAAAAACTTTAACGAGAATGTACCTAATGATAATGAGGAAATTAATGTTACTAATCCCACTGAGGTTGCAGAAGATGAAAATATAGAATTGGAGGATCATAACATAATTGTTGATCAAGAAGGTTTTGCTGTGCAAGAGTTTAAAAAGTCTCTTTTTCAATCTTCTCTTTCTTTAGCAGCAAAACTTAATGCAAGTAGTACTCTAAATGGAGCTCAGATTTAATAGATCATTCAAGATATTAATAACTATTGTTCAACTGGTTTTGTAGATATTGTTAAATCTGAGGCATTTTCTAGGTTAGAGGCAACAAATTAAAATCAACAAGATCTGGATAATTTAGATAATATGTTTGCTTCGTCGGAAAATGTGTTTCAAGGTTTAGAGTTTGATTGGCTAAGAAGAGGTGCTTTAGAAAAAACTTCATGCTACATTCGTCCAGTGGCTAATCATTAATCCTATAACCATTCATGAAAAGATTTTAAATATTAACGGTAACCCTATATTATTGCGCGACAAATCGAAGGTCAGTATATTCCAGTGCAGAAGGTATGAAAGAATTTTTTGAGTTACCCAGAGTATTAAAGTCAATTTTGAATAATATCGAAAATATAAAAAATTCTCACCATTTTTCAAACGCCAGTCAAAGTCTTTTATAGAAAAGGATTGAATCCAATTTTGAAAACAAAACCGTTTTTCCCTTGTTTCATTATTACGATGAGGTTGAACCTAACAATGAAAGAAGCCCTCCTTCCGGCAATCAGAAACTTGGTACCGTTTACAATCAAGTAGCTTGTCTTCCGCAGCACTTACTCTCGTTAATCGAAAACACTTTTGTGGCAGCATTTTTCCTTAGTCACGATAGAAATGTCGATAATGCAAAAGCTTTTGGTTCTATTCTAAATGCCTTAAAAAATCTTGGAAACTAATGGCATTCTTGTTTAAAATATTTGGAATATTCTCTTCTCTTTTCACATTATGTTAAAGTATGTAGATTTGATGCACGATTTCCTCGAGGGAGTATGCCATTATGATTTACTCATCATACTGGACATACTGATTAATGTCTATGGGCTTTTCTCACTCAATATTTTGAATAAATGAGTTCAATATTTTAACTACGGTCCCGATTCAAGGAATGTTTTTTCCTTTATTACATCGGAGCATATTAAGATGCGTAAACTGAAAATGACTGGCTTAGAGATTTTTTATTGTCAAAATCTTGGTTTAATGATAGAAGACCTTTTACCAGAGGGAAATAAAGAATGGAGGCTGTGTTTACTTTTAAATTAAATATTAGGTATTATCACTGCAACTATAGTTGACTTGAACTCTATATAATATCTTGTTGCGTTCATTGCTGATCACCAAAAACTATTTATACAAATATCTGGAACAACATTAAAGCATGATGGTTCACTACCCCGAAATAAGAAAACTGATAGGGCCCCTTATTCATATCTGGATTATAGGATTCGAAAGAAATCGTCGTCAAGTTGTAAAATTGCCTTAAAGAGACACAAGTGGAAAAAATTTACCGTTAATGCTTACAAAAAAATACTCTTTCATTTTCTGCACCAGATTATTTTGGAAGAAAGGATTTGCTCAAAATTTCGAAACTAGTTCCAAAGAAATGCGTATAATAAATTGTGAAAACAACTTAAATTTTTGTCATATTTTACCAATAGAACATTACAATTTCTTTGTTCAAGAATCGACATTTCGTGGTACTCTTTACAAATCATGTGTGGCTATTGCCATTGACTATGAAGAGGATTTGCCTATTTTTGGAATTTAAAAGTTTATCATGAAACCTAATGATGAAAATGAGGTATTTTTTGTATTGTCTGGCCTTTATAATGTAGGATTTAACAAACATCTTCCCTCCTATATAGTCATACCGAGTTTTTTTAATTAATAATTACTAAATATTAGGTTGACCATTACGTAATTATGATTTCTGCCGTGAATCCGAGGAGAGGAGCAGTCAGTAAAGAGTCCAAATTTAAATCTTCGAAAGTGAATATATTGTAAATCAAAAGAAAATATTTAAAAAACAAATTAAACAAGAAATATTTAAAACGAAAGTATAAATATAAAAATAGTGAAACATAATACAGTATGAAAAGTAACTTAACAATTGTTTCTTGTCGAAAGAAATACTTCAGTTAAGATTAGAAATTCATTTAAATAAATAATACTAATTCTTGTATAATCGGTTCTCGCGGAGTTAAGTCGACACTTTGTTCGCAATAGATTATAGTTACAAGTAATTACGTGTTTCAGTTTGATTTTCCGATAAAGGGATTTTATTCATATTCGCAAGACAGTTCTAGAATAGGTTTCCACGTTACACGAGTCGGACGATGTCTATGGCGCGCACTTCTAGGAATTAATTAAGTAACACATAGGGGTTAATTCAAACTCTGGATACTGCCGAAATCCTTGCCGTAAGCGGTAACGAGTGAATATGAATAACTAGAAAAGGAAATTAATTAAAACCTGTGATTTTATCATTTTATTTATTTATTGTACGTGCAAAAAAACCGAATAGTCTCAACTAACTTCGTCATTACAATTTGAATATGTTTTTTTATGAATTAATGTAATTTTTTCAATAAGATGTTACTATTACGTTCGAAAAACTGAATAGGTACCCAAATTACAACCATATTTCGTGTCAATGAATGATTCTTAATAAAACAAATATTAATAATTTTTTAAATAATACTTAGTGTTTATGTTAAAAATTAAGAACTTTTTGTAACTACAAAATAAATTGCTTGACAAGAATAAGTTGTAGAATTTATTCTTCTTATTGTTGTTATTAATATATTTTTGACCGACGAAATTTTATTATAATAAAAAACATTGTTGTTAAACAATTTTATTCAAAATTTTGTTTCGAAAAAATTTATTTAAAAAAAATATTTTGTACTCAACCTATTTAAATGGCGAATATTCCAACGTCGAGTAGAAATCTTTAAAATTAGAATATTCTTTCTTCAGTGTATCTGAATTTTTACATAGTTTTTATTTTCGGATACAAAATAATGTAATTACAAAAAGTACATTTAAATATTGTATGAAAAAAAATTTTAATTTCTGTTGTACAACAATTTATAAATAATTCGTTTTATTCCAAGGCGTTGAATACGTATAAACATTTTGTAAAAATCAGATAAAATAACTAAAAATTTATTTTTATAGATTCTCTTTTGTGCTTGCGCTACGGAACAACGATTTTCTAATATATATCTTAGCGTGAGTGACATAATTTTTCGTCTACGGTCTTTCTTTTCCTTAGGAAGAAAAGAAAAATATACATTTAACCTATTTTTAGGTAAAGTTAAGACCAATTCGTGTTTGCTTTTCCTGCACTATGTTATATACTGAAGGCGAAACAACAAAAGTTAAGCTTAAACTATATTGGAATAAGGAGAAACAACCAGGCAACGCTTTGTGATTTTCTTTGCTGTAATTCTTTGAAATTTACAAGCATTTACAAAACGGTGTTGAGATTTTTTTTAGTTTATAAAAAAATATTCTTTATATCCGATTTTGGAATAAAAATTTATTTACATTTATATATCTTTAATTCGCTAATAATATTAATTAAAAAGCAGAACAAATTTTCACATTTATTTTACTTAAAAAAATAATTTTATTGATTACTTAAACTAATTTAATGAAAAGCTAAACAATTAATGAACAACAATTTTTATTGTATTTCATATTTATTTATTTTTTTTGTTGAAAAAAAACTTGATTCGCTATTAATATTAATTTAAAGGAAAGCTGAACAATTTGACCAATATAAATGCCACAGGCAGGGAAGAAAAATTTAATTTACTTCCCGTCAGTAATTTCATTTCTACTCGTAAAAAGGAGGTCTTAAAAAAATCCGTTTCTTCACGTAATCAGAAAGATTCCGGCTTTCATTAAAGTGACTTTTTGCATTTGTTAATTTTCTTCCTATCATCATAATTATTCGAGTAGAATGAAATGTTCTCTAAAAAAATGTAAAAAAATTGTCATTACAATTTAAAAGAAATTTTAAAGGAAAACTGAAAATATTTATAAAAAGCTTTTTTAAAAATTAAAAAATTACTTTAAAGAATCGCTTTTAATTAACAATAGCAATAATTATATTAGAATATCAGGTAACTTTGATTAAAAGTATTTTTGATCGATAATGGAAAAAAAACTTTATGAAAATTTCAATGAAATAAGGAAATATAAACGAGAATTGATAGTGACAAAAGAAAAATTGTCGAAACTAAATGCAATTTAAGGTTTCTGATTTTCTGAGGGTATTGCATGGAGCGTATAGTTTCTGTTTAGCAACAGCAGGACCGTTGCGTTTTGAGAAAGTTGAAATTGCAAGTCGTAAACGGTACTTTATAGGTGGTATGCTTCTCCCAAAAGGCGGGAAACTGAAATATTACTTCTTGTAATGCACTGCATACATCTTGTAAGGTCGTCGTCTCGAAATTTTCAAAGAGGAGAGGAAGAAGAATAACGGAACCAATCCATGACCATTTTTCCACTTGAAACTGTGGTAAAACAGGAAGTTAATTTAAAATAGTATCAAATGTGTCCCGAAAGTGTTAAGGTGGCAAAGAAATTAAAGGTACCAATGATACTACAAAAATCTTTGTTTCTAAATGCATTTACTCTTTCTGAATTTGGTCCGCGCGAAAATCAAAAATTAAATTATTATTTATCGCTTTCATTTTGTATATGTGACGCGACACGAGAATTTTGAAATTATGGTGTTATTTGATAGATTTTTATTTGTGCTTTCACGTGAAAAAATCAGAAGTTAAAAAACTTAAATAGTTTTAATAATACAATGTCCGAAAATTAAGCATTTCCGCGAAAATATACGGTATTTATTTCATATTTCATATCAATTTATTCGCTTTTGCTATTAATATAGTAGTTTGTGGTATAACATTATTACTTTAAAAATCTTTTTATTTTGTATTTATAATACACTGTGAATGTATAAAACAATGAAAAGTTAATTTATCTTTAAAAAATAAATTAGTTTTTTCGATTTTAGGAATATGTATATAAAAGGTTAAAGAAAAAACACTCTTTTACTTTTTTATAAAATAGACGACGTTTTGATGGTCAGGTTCGCCACTATCATCAGGTCACTTTAATATAAAAATTTTTTATAATAATACAACATAATTTAAAAAAAATTTTGAAATGTAAACAAAAAATAAGAAAACAATTTTTACCTTGTTAAAGTCAATAAAAGAAACATCACATCAATAAATTCAAAACCATAAATAAACGCAATACAACTAAAAAATAAAATATTTAAATTTACAAATAACAAACATATTAAAACGAGTGATTAGTCAAAACTGACTGAGCCGGTGACAATTTTCGCGTTATATACAGTCGATGGGGTCAATGACCCGCAATCGAAATATTATGAATTATAACCATTATTTCAATTTATGAAGCAAAGGAAAATAGGAATAACTAAGAAACTGTACATCTTTCTTCTAGTTAATAGTGAAATTATTGCATTTAATATAAATCATCTCAGAAATTAATCGTTTTTTATAAGAAGTTTCATAATCTAGAATTTCCGCATCGTCAAAATTTAAAGAATGATTATATTCAGTTTGATGTTTGTTCACAACAGATTCGAGGTTTTTGTTTTTATGCTCGCTAATTCTTTTTTTCAAAGTACGCTTTGATTCACCAATATATGTTGCAGGACAACAATTACAATTAAATTTATAAACAATATTATTCCGATCCAACTTTTTCGTCAAATCCTTTCCCAATTTTATTACAGAGCTTAAGCTTTTTTCAACAGTAAGAATAGAAAGTAAATTATATATTTTTTAAATATTAGATAATTGATAATAAATATCATTAAAAGAAATACAGACTTTAGGTAGTAGTTGATAAGTACTACCAACATTGTTAGTTTATTATTTATCTAATGTTTTTTGAAATAATGAATGTTTTCGTTTTTTAATATTTTTTTGTGTAAATTCTAAAGAGTAATCCTTGTTTTCCAAAATTTTAAAGATTTGTTTAATGTTTTCATTATGAAAGAATTTATGAGACAATAAAATAGTTATATCATATAAATTGTAAACAATGTTCTTTTTTTGTTGAATTGGATGACGTGAAAAATAATTTATCAATCTATTGGAAGAAATGGATTTTTGATACCAATTAGTGATGTGTTTATTGTTATTTTTTATTAATGTCATATCTAGAAAATTTATTTTATTATCCATTTCTAGTTCATGAGTGAACTTTAAATCAATATTGAACGAATTAAAAGTATCAATGAAAAGTTCGACTGGATCTTTATGGACGTTAAAAGTGTGTCGTTCACAAATCTATAATAAAATAGAGTTACACAATTGAAATGATTTTTAAGCAAATTCAAACAATCAGTTTCCACATCATCCATTACAACATCCGCAAAAAATGAAAATGTCGATTACCCCATCGGAGTACCGTAAATTTATTTATAAATTTTCTCATTAAAAACAAAATAAGTATTACCAAATAAAAATTCGGCACTATTAATAATGTCAACGAAAGGAATTTTACATTTATTATGAATAATATTATTTCTTCTATCGAAACTTTGAATAATTAAATGATGTATTTGTATAACTAAATCTTTATCTTTAAAAG
Organism: Leptopilina drosophilae; assembly: GCA_032873175.1. Taxonomy (NCBI): domain Eukaryota; kingdom Metazoa; phylum Arthropoda; class Insecta; order Hymenoptera; family Figitidae; genus Leptopilina; species Leptopilina drosophilae. The sequence continues at coordinate 23,879,727 of CM065483.1, forward strand.
AGTTTGAAATAATATTTTAGAATTTCCATTCTACATTCGAAGAGAAAGGATGTAAGTTAGTTAAATCTAACTGTGGTTTACCAATGCAAATTGTCAAAAGTTGATCGGAAACAACTTGGGGAGAATAACTTCTCCTCTGTTCAATTCGTCACTGGCAAACGATTACTTGCTTCGAAATAGAAGCGTGAGATCGATTTCGAAACGAAATTTCTCAGATAGCAACTCGTGTCTGTGGTGTCAGAGAGAACATCGTTGGCTTATCTTGAATCGGACAACGAATGTTTCAGAAGGAAATTACATCAGTCCAATGGAAATTGCCCACTGGTTAATCGAATAAATAATGAATCAGTGATTCGCCTATATTTGTATAATAAATGATTGCTAAATAAACTTTTCTCTTTTTTCCACACCAAAAGAAGAAATTTTGAAAAATTTTAAAAACTTTTTTCTTTCTGGTTTAATTTTCTATTCTTTTATCATTTGAATAACGATAAAATTATGATAAAAATAATTTTAAATATTCGTTAAAAGTCAAAAAGTTACAAATAGCTATGGTAAAGAAATTATTCTTTCAATGTTATGATTTTAAACTATTTCTATCGTTTTAATAATAATTATTTCAAACAATAGTTTTTTTAAATCATACAAAAGTTTATAACTTTTGCAAACTGGAAACGTTAATCTACTTAAGTAAATGACTTTAGCTTAAAACTCTAAATGCTTGACAATTAATATTGCAACAGATAGTACTGAAAACGTTGGCGTTTCCATAAATGGAAAGTTATGAAAGTCATTAGTAACCAGCGTACTTTATCATCGCTCTACAAAAGACAACCTCAACTTTTCCTCTCGCTATACATTTAAGGACAAAATCATTTAACCATCTCCAAATATTCTATTATTTGTTTGTTTCTACACCCATTTCAAGCGTATTTAGCTATATAAGTGTTGACTTTGAATTCTCTTACAATATTTCCCATATACATTTCTTAAACCTAATTTTTGCGTCTACAGAACGTCTTGAAATTAGGAGTACTCGCGTTTACCTGGACTATCCGTCTAATGGGTTTTCTCGCCAGAGGAGACACTATTACACTATTACTGAATTTAGATATATTAATTATAGTCTTATTCAATTTATTTAATTTTAATTTTTAATTAAACAGTTAATTTATTCGTCAGAAGGTCTAGGTTTTAGAATTTAAATACTGAATGACAATGCGGTAAGAATCAAAATTTAAACAATGAATTTTATGCGAATCTGTCCTGACGTGGCACAATTATTTAAATTGTATTGAACTTTAATAATAACATTTTATGGCGTGATACGCCCTGTAACACCATCAATTTGAGAATGAATTTTAAATGACCGATTACTTTTTCATGGACACGTTACTACGCGCACTTTGTTTTCCTGAGTCCCAGGCGTACTACATAATTTATCATTTTTTCAATTTTCACTTATCCGCGCAAGATAATTAGCCTCGGCTGATAAAACAGAACGTCTCATTACCTATAGTTACCAACAACTCACTTAGGGTTTTTAATTTAAAATTAAATGGTCTCTGACAGTATTTTGAGAGGACCAAGACAAAAAAATAATTTTCGTCTTCCAGATGCTCTTGAATATTCGGGAATCACATTCAAATATATACACCAGGAAGTACTTTCTCTATTGACTATGACCAATAATAACGCTGATTTACAGTGTATAATTTATTTTATAAAATTAAGAATTCAAAATACTACTGATATTTTTTTATTTATAAGGAAATGAAATTATTCTCGTTTTGCTTTATCATTTTTAATACCTAATTTCAAAGTAAGAAAATTATATGCATGTCAAAATGGTGCGTCGCAACAGTTAACTTTTTGTAAATTTTGGTCGTTAGAAATTTTATTTAATAAACCCAGTCCGACAAGCATCTGTTTTTGAATTAATAATTAACAATCATTACAATGTTAGTATGTATTTTATACCCTAACTTTAAGTATGTTATGTTTTTTATTTTTTTTAAAATAGTTCTTTTGGGCCTTCACAGAAAACTGAAGTGTAATTTATCTATCTAATGATTTTTTGACTGATAACATTGTTAACCTTTAGCCAACGAATCGTTACTTCTTTAACTACACTCTGTTGATTTTTTTTAATTAAAATATTGTCCGAATGTCATCGTTATTGTCAACTATAATAATCTTTACAATTTTGCATTTAAAAGTCAAAGAATGGGGATTTGATAAAAAAAGAATTTTTTTTCCATCTGTGCTGGTGAACTTGAAAATAAAGTGGTAGTTGGTTTCAGAAAATTTAGGTGTTCGTGAGAGATACAAAATTCAGTTACACTTTCTCTCTTTAAGGCTGCAAGGATCGCTCAACACTCAGCACTCAATTTGCTGTGTTAGATGAAACTCCTTTGGCTTCCCCTCACTCTCTCGCGATTTACTGTACATCCAGTTTCTAGAAACATGCTTTTTACGATCAACCTACCTTGTAAGTTGCTTTACATCCTTCTTGAAAATGTAGACAGCAAATCCCATTTCTAACACATAAAAAGAAAATTAACTGCGTTAGATTTAAACAACCCTAACTTGTTAAAATTGTTCATTTACCTCCCGAGTAAAAATTAAAGTAATAAAATTAAATTAAATGACAATTAAATTAGAATACTTTTCCTTCTTTATGTGCATTTGATAAAAAATTAAAAACCAAAGGCACGGAATATTTTCTAGAAAATTACTTTTAACAATTCACAATTTTTGTATTTTAAATTGAATACAATTGTTATATCTGATAATGAAACTAAAGAAAACAAAAATTTATATACAGTTGGGTCCCCATATTGTTAGATTCCAAACTGTTATGTTTTAAGTAGTGTTATATTTTTTATAACCTCCAAATTCAGAAGTGTTAAATGGCATCACTTTACGTGACCAACTATCAAGGCCGTATTCTTAAGTCTAGGGAGAATTAAAAAAGGGCTGCGTATAAATAAACAAAAAAACAATATTTAAAACAATTTTAAATATTGATATAATAATGATTCTATAACTCGGTTTTCAAATTCAATCGTTAACTTCAACAAATAATTAATTTTAAATATTGTTTAGATTGTTTGAAATTAAATTACATTCACAATTTTAATTAGAAAATTATATGACAAAATAAAAGTAGATAATTTTACACATTCTATTCCTGGTCCCTGAAAAGTGCGCAATAGACATAATTTGAGAACATAACAGTAAAGTTCGGAGGAGTGAAAAATTTCTGGAAATAGAACGGTATGGGGCCTGACTGTATTTAAATTGTCCGATATCGGTGATTCAATACTTGATTTATTCACAGAGCGGAAGGGTTTGATATTAAGGGGCAAGTTTTAAGAAGGAGTAACCGTTAAATTGAAGTTAAATTATTAAAATTTTTATTTGAATCTTTTACAATTACATCAGAGAAAGATTAGTTCCAGTTTTTCTCATGAACCCTAAAACAAAATTAGAACCTTTTTGGATCGATCGACAATTTAAAGGAGACAAATTTTTAGAGTATAAGTAACTAACTTTTTAAAATTATTTTTGGAGTTGTAGACCCAAAAAAGCGTCTTCAGTGTGAAGTCGAAGAAATGACGTTGTGTATCGGAAACAGAGAATGCAATAGAATTCCTTTAAATTGTTTTCGGGACAAAGTGAATTGTTCGGAGTCCGATTAAGAGGTGGGTTGTTGAGAATTTGTTTTATGCTGAAATTATGAGTATCGATATTACAAATTAATATGTGCTTTTGTGTAATAATGTTGGGTGTGCTTTTAGGTTAATATTAATTAAATGGATTTTATATATTTCAAGTTCATATTCGATGTTGTATGTGAATATAAAAGTTGCTGGTAAATTCGGTAAGGTTGGCGCCTTTTATATTATTCCTTTTGTAAGGATAATACTTCACACCATCCACTTTTATTACATTTTGGGTCAAGACGTACTTACTGACTTAATTTCTAACTCCTGTATCCTAACTCCTAAACTAAATATAGTTTAGATTTTGAGAGAACAAAGATTTAGTTATTTTTAATTTCACAAAATATTAATTTATATTTCTAATTTTATAACTTTTTTAGAATTTGTACAAATTTGAATTTAGTTTAGTAATTTATAGTATAAAATTTTAATTTTAGTTGCAAAAATTAGAATTGTTAGAGAAAAATTTAGTATACAGTAGTTTTGGTTATTGTTGAAGTGATAACAAAGTAAACAGGAAATTATACGTTTGATTACCTTTCAATGAATTAAATAGATATATGGTAATGGTTTAATTATGCATTCTCTATAATGATGGACGTGGTAAAGCATAATTGTTCAAGTTTTGTCACGCGTTTCATTGTTGATTACTCTCTATATGAGTCCAATTTATGAAGTTACATTGGTATACATACACTCACTATTGTATATATCCCCACAGCGGTAGTGCAATGCAAATTCGTTGAAATAGTTTCAATTAAAGTTATTTTACCCACTGGACTTAATTCTCATGTAAACAGTAGTGAAAAATGTTCATATTTCTCAATAATGTTAATTCTCTTTTATCTTATAGTGGTATTTTAGTAAACTTTCAGAACTGTTTTAATATTATAAAGGAAGTTAGTAATATATTTAGGAATAATGTTAATGAAAGAATTTAGTAATACTATATTAACTCTCTGTGCGCTGCAGGTTTCGAGGATCCAATTACAAACTTAGAAACTAATTACATATAATTCTTACAATCTTTTTACTAAAACACCAACTTAGCCTATTAACGTCTCTCTCGATTTATAAAAAATTTGCCAGGGCTGTCATTTATTGTTATTTTGTCCTTGCTGATTTTATCAACGTTCACTGCTTTTAATAATTTGAAACTTTATTTCAAATTATTTTTATTTGTACTATCAGTAAGATTACATTCTTTCCCTTTGGTTTGAGCAACACTCATGCTGATTGTACACTGGGTCAAAGTCGAGTCCTCTCATTTATCCTAACCTTCTTCGGAAAAATCAAAGAAGGAAACTACAAAAATGTGAAAGTTAACCTTCAACCAACACTTAAATTCAGAAAAACAGTAATTTTATGATATTCAGAAACCTTTTTAAACATAAATTTTTTGATTTTTATGACTAAAGTTAAAATTATATAATAAATTGAGTTATATGATTTTAACGTTTATATAAAGCGAAACAAAGTTTTCTAAACATCAATATTATTTTTTGTTTCAGGTGAGTACTGTAGATTCCTGGTGTCACTATTGTGGTAAGAACAGAAGCTGTCCGAAGAGTGGTGCACTCTCTACTTTGAGATATTGTACCTGTCTTGTTCTTAGCTCTGCTGAACAAGATACCAAACAACATACAAGTGTCTTATTGCGTTTCGCTTGAGAAACCATTCTTGGATAAGAGAATACCTGTCACGACACGTATTGACTGCTATATTGCAATCAAGCGCAGCAAGTGCAAATAGACCAGCAAATTGTATTTTAATACTTATTTTGATATAGTCTATTGATATTATTTGCATTTTATTTTCTTGACTATCTTCTTTAATTCCAATTCGTTAGATGCTTAATAATATCTTTCCTTGTAAATTATTTTAGGAGTGTGTCCACTTGTAAGACATTCGATTTTTTGAAACGAAATGTTAAACAGCTGATTGGTTTTTACAAAAACATTTATTTTTATATAAGTCAACTTTTTCGTTCATGCTGAAGTGGATATATCAATTGTTTGTGTTAGATGTCAACACTGTGTGTAAGAATAGGCTAAAAAACGTTTTTCAATAAATTGCAAATTACTTTTCCCAAGTTAATTAATTGAAAAAAATAAATATTATACATTTTTATTTAGTATGTTTTCTATATTTTGTAATGCAATGTTGAATTTTTTCGATTTATGGTCAAAATTTTATTTTCCTTTTTTAAAAGAGCACTAAATTTTTGGTGTGATGCTCTTGATAAAGTTATTAAATTGTGTTTATTTGGTAGTCATATTTTAGTGAATAAATATTATTACTTAGTAGACATATATTAATACGTTATAATAATTGTTACGTCAAAAGCATAAATCTTTTTAAATATTCCTAACGTTCTTCGTTTTGAATTAGTTTCATAAATGAATCTCATTTGGAATGAGGATAAGTCAATGAGCCTACTATTGTTCTGAGAGAATAATTTATTTAAAAACCAACAAGAAAAAAAGAGTTGACAAACTAGTGATAAAAATCTGGTAATCCAACCTTGAATGGTGTTGAGTGTGTTATGTCTCAGCAATGAAACTAAACATAACCAAAATTATTAATTTTAATCGTCCCGCATCGGTGATTCAAACCTGATTTATTCACAAAGCTGACAGATTTAATATTAAGGGAGAGGTTTTTAAGAAAAGAGAAACTTATGTTTAAAATATTATTTGGAAGTTTATTTGAATCCCTTTTACAGTTGAGTGAAAGAATGAGAAAGCAAACAGATCCAGATGTCTTTGAAACACTGGAACAAAATTAAAATCCGTGAGAGAATCAATAATGAACACGACATAGATACGTATGATTTAATTATTATTTACTTTGACTATGACCTGGGATTGTCGAGAGATATAATAAGTTTGGGCAATGAGTTAGAATGAATTCCCAGGTAAGATGAAGATATCTCTTAGTGAAGATGTTTACGGGACAGATTTAAGTGAAGGTCCGGAGTCCGGATGAATTATTGACCTTGGCACGTTTAGATTCCACAGATGCAAGCATTAAGAATATCCACACAGAGTAGTTCCGCTTAGTGTGTTAAAATCTTCTAAATAGACAATAGCAATCTCCTCAATGGTTACAGGTGAATTTTTTATGAAAGGAATTGTAGAGTGACTCGTAGCACGAGATAAATAGGAACAGTGAAGTATTGTAAACTAACTCATAGAACATACTTAGCGAATATGTGAGGGGAGTTAACTTAGTGTCGGATTATAGACTAACGCGAAGGACACATGTAATTGCGTCGGCGGTGATTTCTGGACTGCCAAATTCGACAAGGGTGGCCTCTTTTATATATTTCTTCCCCAAAGGGAACATACCACCCACATTTATTTCCTTCGGGTTAAGTTGATAAAAATTTTATTACATTTAAATGAGGAACCAATAGAAAGAATGAAAATGTGCAGATGACCAATTTTCGGCATCTGCTAATTAGACAAAGACATCATTCTGATCAATAATACTTTTGCTTAAGGAGAAGAAAGAATGCAATGACTGGGTTACTGGCACTAATGAAATAGTGTATTGTATTTTTAAAATATCTGCTTTCCTCCAGACAGTTGTCGCTTCTTGAAGAAATTTCGATGGTTCGAAATGTTGAATGTGTTGTTTCAATATCATAATTTTTTGGCAGTTGAACTTATGACTCGATTTAGAATCATTAACATTAATAACAAAATACATAGTAAAATGTTATAAATCTAATACATGCATTTCATTTTCAGGACTTTTAATTTTTCAGCATGAATTTTTTTAGTTAATAATGAGAAAATTAACAGCATATTTAAAAAAAGATGAATGTCTTCAATAAACCATTTTTAACTATTTAATGTTATAGAAATTATTACTAACTGAATCAATAATAGGATGAAAAAAATGCCAACAAAATTTAATAAAATTTCACAATTTCTTAAAAAAGAAAAGACACCAGCAAGTTGACTAAATATATTTGAAGGTAATACTTTTACGAACGAGTTTCACGGAACACGAATGCGGGTGGATTGCTTTGCAACTGTGGTCGAACTCAAGTCATGTGAAAAATATCACGTGTCGCATTCACGTCGAGTCAGACATTATTTAAAAGTGCCACAAAGGCGTATTTCTCCCTTGATATTTGTGGTTACTTTCACATATTTCAAATTGTTTTATTTATTAGGAGGTGAAAAAAATATTTGTATCGAGAAGAGTGGGGTTAGTTGACGCACTTTTCACTCTTAGTCTCGTAATTTATACTTCTGCAATAAATTAACTTTTTGCATAAAATGTATAATTACTTTAATATTTTGAATTTTATTAATTGAACGTATTTCATTGAATTCAATTTAAAAAGTAAAATACATTTTTTTAAATGTTTTATAGTGGACCAGTTGTTACTCATTCACATTTAGAAAGCGGTCATCACAAAGATCACTTGATTGTAACATCATAAGAAATTAAAAATGTCTAAAAACAAAAATAACTTTATTCCAACCCATCGAAACTAATTCATAAGCTTGATAAGTAAGTTTGGGGGTAGCCTTTCAGAAATCCAATATTAGTTACTAGTTAACTAGTCTTCACTGAGCCGACAAACAAGCCATCGAAGAGCTGCTTACGTTAGTAAATCTATAATCATATTTGGTCTTCAAGTAAAGTTGGAATTTTTTAAATATTTTCTTTTTTAATTTAAATTTTTTCAAAACAAATTTTTTTAATTAAGCAGGATTTCTACTTATGGGGTTCTAGAAATAACCATTTATTTCCAATTTAAAAAAAACAAGTAGAACTTTCGGATTATTTAAGAAATTTTTTTATCTTTAAAATATTCCTGAAAATTTGTTTGACAAGAGATATTAAAATGCTCTCGAGTTAAGATAAATAATTAACGACGATGCACATTTTACTTTCAAAACACAATGCCCTCTTTTTCAGATATGAAAATCTAACTGGATCTATCTATGCCTCTATTAAATATTTCAATCAGACACTGAATAAAATGCCTATTGTTAAGGCGATTTGGTTAGAACCTATCTATTTTTCCACGTCATTACCTGATATTCTAAGCGTGACGAAATTAGACAGGTCCTGGCGAGTTTTCCTAGTTTGGTCCTCACTGAACGACAGGGCATCTATTCAGGGCCTCTATCTATATATTATTTTTAATTTCTACACAAGATGTATAGTTTGAGTCTAAAATAAGAAAATTGAAAAATAAATTATTAAAAATTTTTAATACAAAAAATGCTAAACGCAAACTAGTTACAGTTAATAAAACGCCAATGATAAAGGATAATTATTACGATAATTAAAATATTACGTAAATAAAAAGGAGATACGAATATTAATAATTTGTTTTTTATTTTAGTAACCAGAAGATAACGTAACTTCTGACTTTGATGTTTGAAAATTTTATTTAAAATAAAATTTACATTCATGATGAAATGCACATTCATTGCTGTGGTATCTTTCTCTATATTTTCGTGTTGACTTAGTTCGTGCATAAGTGGAATTGGAAATCGTTCATGATACACGACATGTTTTACTTGCGACTTGAAAAATATTTACAGAACACTGATTAACTCTCGCATATCGACTAATATTAATATTCAGAAAACTTTGTGTCAGTTTAAATACTTTAAATGAACGCTACTATAATAATTCTCAATATTGCTATTATTAATTGTTTAAGATTATATAAAAATTTTAATTAAATATTGTTAGAGTGTATTATTAATAATAATATTTACAAAGAAAAAGCATAAAAAATGTTTAAAATCGTTTCTTGGTATTATAAAATTACTGCCCCAACCTTTTATAAAAAATAGAAAATAAAATAAATTAAATAAAATTGTAAGTAAACAAATAAATATTAGAAAGGGAAGACTGGTGTTAAATGTTAAATTTGGAATAAATGATTTTTAGACCATAATTACGCTTAAATGCAAATATGTATACATTAATATTGTAGGGCAACTTGTTCTCAACAACTTTCAATAAAAAAGTTTCCGATATTTTAACATAAAATACATGTGCCGTCCTTTTCTTAAAAATTTCGTGTTTTTTTAAATTTTTTAATTAATATAGGCTAAGTTATTAACATTTTATATATATTATTATTATTACCGTTATAAACCCAAATAGATATAATTTGGTTAAGAAAATAAAAATTATGCAATAAATTATATATTTTTTACAAGAGGGAATTAACAAAATTAGTTACAATTAGTATAGCAAGAAAAATCTATTAAAAAGAAAAATTATCCCACATGATTTGCATAACGAACCTCCCGTGTGCAAACATAACAGCTGATATCATGCGTTATTTTTGCCCATGGGAGAAAACGGCCGCCATTTTCATATAAGTCGAACAAGTGACTGACTTTTATTCCCTGTCGTCTGCTATCTGAAATCGACACTTTCGTGCATTAAGATTTATACCTTTGTTCCTTAATATACTATTTTAAATTCAGTGCTTATTAATTTCAGGATTATTTCTGGACATTGTTATGCATGATCTGAAATAACATTGTGTTACGAAACTTATGTTATAAAACACCTTAACTTATATGTTGAACACTCATTGGCCCTTATTTAGGAACTCATAAGCTATCAATAAAAAAAATATGATATCATTTTGTTGAGAAATAATTAATTTAAATAATAAATTTGAAAAAACTAAAAAACGAGTCATGGAAAATGTGGCCTCCAGTATCGGTCAGTATAAATGTTAGCATATAAAAAAGCAATAATCGCAAATATATTGCTATGAAAGCTCCGATATATTTGGACAAGCTTCATTACATTTTTTGAAACTTTTTTATAGCTTTCTGCATATTGTCAGGATCCCAGATGCCCTTCTTTTTCTTCGTTTCTTTATTATTTTTATTTGTTATAATAAGCAAAGAAATGTAATTCTTAATCAACTGTTGATAGTGTCCAGTACTGTAGGAAACGAACTATATTGTTACTTATAATAATAAAAAGTAACAAACGCGTAAAGAGTAATCAGAACATATTATTTTAAAAGCTAAATTATGAATGAATTCCAGGTTTTACTTAATTACAATTCGACCGCAAACTTTAAAAAATACACCAGAAACATTAGTTTTGTTAATTACTATTACGACGCAAATTAGTAATCTTTCCACAGACAGTTGTTAGCCCCTGGCAGCTTAGCCGCGTGAGGGGTAAATGCTCGTGATGAAATATTAAATAAATAGCGCATGCAATATCAGCGTCATTTGCTATTGCTTCTTAGAAATAGCAACTGGCCAGTACTGGATGCTGGCCGGTACTGTAGGTCTTTCCCCTACACACTAAGATGTTTTCGACCAATAATTACTTACAGACGATGTCACCCTTCTGATATATTATTAGTAATTAAGGAGGATACCGGGAAGCAAAACACCTACATATTATCACTTAAATTATAAATAAAACTTTTTAAAAAATTATATACATCTGATCGAGCATCTTGTAATTATGTACGTAGCAATTACGCGGTAGTGTTTCCGGCTGTTCAACGTTAGTGAAGTTTACATCGTTTACAGTCAACTATATGTGAAGCAAAATATTTTTTAAGTAAATTTTTATAAATATTTGTAAAGAAATTAGTACGATTAATTTTTTGTATTATGATTAATAAAAAAAATATTTGCAAAAAAATTTTATTTTTTTGGAAAGAAAATAATTTTTTTTCTTTCAATCGCTGATCATAAACGTTGCGAACTTCACCTACGTGTTGCTCATATACTAACCTTTTCAAATTACTTACAACTTTTAATGCATACACTGATTCAAAATTGGGTACAAGTTCATGTATCGATTTGTCAGATCCGTTGTGGACGATTATTTCATTTAAAGATCTTTAGGTCATTGCGTGAGCACCGCAGGCGTCTAAGTTTTGGTACTTAAAGTAAGATCTTTACATTACGTTGAAAGTAATATAAATAATTATATTTAAGTAAAAAGTTGTCCACTTAAAATCAGTTTCACAATCATTCCTTTAAATTAAAATGATTTATTTCCACACGATAAATTTTGACACAACATTTGATTATATAACTATCACGATGTATTTGTTTTGATATTTGTATAGTTAGAATCTGAATCCTCCTTTTTTCTTGTAAGCCAAACAAATCAATACAAATCTGTTTCATCTTGGATAGACTTTTCTATATATGGCCACCACGATTGCCACCATTCTATAAGGTTACTGAACTGTCTAAAACAGTGACGAATCAAAGCTGTATTATTGATCAGAATGATGTCTTTTTCTAAGTAGCAGATGCCGAAAATTAGTCATCTGCACATTGTCATTCTTTCTATTGGTTCCCCACTTAAATGTAATACAATTTTTATCACCTTAACCAAAAGGTTAAGGTCCTGGACGTATCAGTCCAGGAAACGTCGTCAACTTAACTAGTCCAGAAGTCATCCTTAAATCAGCAAGTGGCGAAACCGCGACTAAGTTAACAAGTGATGTACTACCCCTTAGCGTATTCTTCGTGCCAGTGCAAAATTTCTTCAAGTACCAAGTGCATTCTTCAAGTCTTAGTCAATTTATTCAAAAATAATTTAATCAAGAAGATAATTTCAACTGCGAGACACATTTCTATTTTTCTAAGGACTGCACTATTTCGACTTCAACGTCAAATCAATAATTTGACACCTGGACTCCGGACCTTTCACATTGACTAGCCCGAAAACAATTCAAAGGCAATATATTGCATATTCAGTTTACGCTAGACAACGTCATTTCTTCGACCTCACACTGAAGGAGGTATTACCTGTTGGGTCTACGACTCTGATAATAATTTTAAAAGGTATGCTACTAATCCTTTAAAATATTGTCCCTTTTCAATTTTTGATTGATCCCACAAAGTAATAATTTTGTTTCAGTATCTCTGAAGACATCTGGATCTACTCTTTCTCTCTGCTTCTAATTGTAAAGGCTTCAAATAAATATTTTAGTAATTTTTCTTCATTTTATCAAATACTCTTTCTTAAAATCTGTCCCTAATATTTGAGTTTTCTGCTCTGTGAATAAATCAGTTTGAATTAACGATGCCGGCCGAATTAAATATGTAAATTAAGATTATGTTAACTTTCATTTCTTGATACGTAACATAACAAACAACTGATAATACTTCTCAAAAGTTGCTTGTAAATAACTAAAAAACTATTGCTATTTAATTTCATATTGAACTTAAAAATAAAACTTCTTTGAAAAATGATATTTTAGAAATTGAATTTTAAATATTTATGGATCAAAAAATATAAGTATTGAATTAGGGTCAGTTGGGGTAAATAAAAAAAGGAATATCTATGTTTCACGAAAACATTAGTTTTTTTTGTTAAAAGGTTAAACGAATAGATTTCTTTTGCTACTGTTTGAAAGGATGTCAAAACTGAAAAAAATTCTTCGTAGATGTGTAGTAAATCAACCAGTTGACTGATAATGTATCATATAAAATAAACAATCAACCATTTCAAAATTAGTAATGTAAAACTTGAACAACTTAAACAAATTTTAATAGATTTTCTTTTAACTTGGTAAAAAAAGTTTTTAAGGTTCCTAAATAAGAATCTAAAATCGAATTTTTTAATTTCATAATGGCAGATCCAATAATTTCATGTCGTACATATTTTTAAATTTGTAAATTTAGCTGAAACATCTACTATTTACATTTACCCTAAATGACCCTATATTTGAATGTGTTTGCTTTGAAATAAATTATTGATTGGTCTCCTGTAGTTTATTGTCCGTGTTACATATCTTGGAATTTATATTTACTTCCAAATACATTTTTGTACAATATCACTGAGTAGTATTTTTAATTTTAATTATTTACTGATAATTAGATTAAAAAATACACTACCGTCCACGAGTATCAGAACGATTACACGCGACTCTGTGAAAAAAAATGTCATCATATTTTTAATAATAAAACAATATCGGATTAACATTTTTAAATTTTTAAAGCTTATTTTAAAGTTAAAATTCTAACAAAAATATCTGTGTTTAATAATTTTTTTTCTGTCTCACTCTACAACTCAAAAAATAGTTAACGAAATGACTATAAATATGCTTATTTTACGCAAAATTTAATAAGCTTTTTAACCGTTTTTAATTTTTTTTATCTTCCTTTGTTGTCGAGATATGTTTGAAAAAGTGATGACATGTTTTTTATTAGTAAATTAGAATGTGGGAGCATTTTTTAATCAGAATCAAACTTCTATAAGAGGATTTTTTATAAAAATGTATCATATAACAAAGAATCCGAAATCTTTAAATTTAAAAACTGATAGTAAATCACTAAACCAGGTTTATAAAAATTTATCATTGAAACTAGAAAGCAGAGATAACAAAGCGATATATGCAAACACAAACAATAAAAGGACTTAAAATAATAATTATTTGTTATTATTATCAGTGTTATAGGGAAATATTGTGAAGCAATACTATTGATTTCATTTTATAATCAACCATTTCTAAACTTTAATTAATTTATTAAAACAATATTTACTATATTCATTTAATTTATTATTTTATTTTTGTATTGAATCAGATTTCTTTAATTTGATTATAAAACGACAAGTTTTTCAATAAACTCATTAAGAAAATATATAATGCTTTACTTAACAAGAAAATAATAGTTCAATATATTCATTCATAAAATTTTATTGAGGTACTTTGGAAACCAGATCTTATTTGCTGACATAGTTTGATGCATGTCTTATCGCAAGAAAGCCGTCAAATTTGAGAACAATGCATCTCCAAATTTGAACAGTAGCATTCTTTTCATTCGTATCATTCGTATGGTAGGTGAGTGAGAATTACTGAATACATATCATTCAGGGAATTCAAATGTTCTAGAACTTATTATAATCATTTATTAACTAATGAAAAAATTTATTTAAAAGAAAGATAATAGTAAATATTTGAAAGATTCCCCGGCATGTGAGCAAATAAATGTTTTAACTTTTACTTTGATAGATTTTCATTTTTAATTTTAATGGTAATTGGCGGACAGAATTTCTTCTACCACTTAAACACTTTTCTTGTCACCATAATCCTCATAGAATTTTTTAAAAATTAAAGTTTTGTATTTCTATTTACAATTTTCACATAATTTATTTATTTATAAAAATCATAAATTCTTAGGAAATATAATCGCTATTTTAATCATCTATCATAAATTATTTGAGCGCCTTAATTTTTTAACCACTATAACACTTTAATTTACTTAAATTAATTACTTATTTTTCATCATTACAATGTGTTCTTTATTTTTCGCTTCTATTTTAAAATGTTCTTCCTTTGAGATAGCGATGGTAAATATAATGTTCACTAGTCCTATTTTGTTTCTTGATAATTATGTGAAGATTTTTATGTAAAAGATTAATATCCCGTATATTTAAGTTTTTAGATATGAACTTTGATTAGTAATGTTTATAGTGTAACACAATATTGTATAGCCGTATGACAAAATTACGAGTTGTATACCAAACTAAATCCACGACCGTTACAATATATAATGTCTCATAAAAATTCTGATTAGTTTTTTCTCAAATCCAGATTTTATGTGTCGTAAAAAAATTTGAAATTTAAAAAAACACGTTAAAACACAGTGTTGTCAAATATAATATTATAGAGAAGAGAAATCTCATCGTGAGACAAAAAATATTTTCACAAGAAAATAAGAGTAAATGAGAAGTTGGAAGTATTTTTTTTCTTCGCTTTTATTTTCTTATATACGAGAGAGACTTAATGTGGTCCGACAGAAGATGTGTTCCAGGAAAAGTTTCTTTCCGGTCATGAGACGCTGAAAAATAACAGTAGTCTTGGTTTGCAACAAAGTTGAGACGAAATGTCGTAGATGTTTGGGAGGATAGGATGGAAGGGGTGAGAGAAGGAAAAGCGGGATTGGATAGGAGCGATGGAAAAGAAACTGAGGGTGTGCAGTGCGCAAAGAGGTCGAGAGTTGCCCCGGGGTTTCATATAAACTCGGCAAGGTCTCACAATGGACACTGACTGGACCCCTGGTTAGTTGAATTGCAGTAGCATGTGTGTATGTGTGAGTGTGGTCAAAGTATTGCCCGTTGGTAATGTCTACGTCTGGACTAGAGGTATCATTATTGCAAGTACTGATGCAGCCTCCAGCATCACACCAGAAACGACTATCGTCTCGTCTTTACTTGTACCATGTGTATACACTCTTATCTCCTGTTCACGAAATACAGACTCTCTACTGTAAACTAAATTTTACTCATATGAGTCAATGTTAGCTCTCAATAATAATTTTCAGAACCAAAGCAATGTCGAAAAATCTTTTTCAAACAAAAATTATTTCTTCCTTTTTTTCTCTCTTTTCATTTCTAAAAAAAGACAGGAAATAGTAAGTGTCCTTTTTATGACAGATTTATCATAATTTTATGATTGAGTAGAGTTAAATCCTTCCATAGCTTAGTTGATATTATTGTTAAATAAATGATCATGGGAAGGTAGAATATTGAATAAAAAATCCAATGTTTACCGTCAGTATAGCGACGTTTCGTTGGCTAAGGTTTGCCAACCTCATCAGGTTGAATTTATTGAACAGAAAAAGCGTCTAAGTTGCTATGAAAAAATTTTTCTAATGTCTTATCAAATAATTTTAATAACATAAATTTATCTACAAATCAAGATAAATCTTTTTATAAAAAATTAAGCATTACCAAACTTTTTTAAAAAATAATTTTTACCTTTTTTACTCCTGTTGACAAAGGTAATGTGACAGTTCTTTTTAAAAAAGCGGACTATATTCAAAAAATGACAAATATATTATCTGATACATGTACTTATTAACTCATAAAAAAGAATCCAATAAAAAAAATGACTAAAGAAACATCAGCAATTCTTAAATATTTAAATGATAACGATTTTCTAGACAAAAACTATCACCCAAATCAATTAACCTTGACCGACACTGTTTTGGCTAAGGCTTATGGACTGCCAAAAATACATAAAGAAAATGTTCCATTCCACCCTATTATTTCCTTAATAAATAGTCATACTCATTTTCTTGCTAAAATTTCATATATTTAAAAAATTGCATCCCTCTACCTCACTCACACATTAACAATAGCTTAGAACTTAAAAATAAATTAAATAATGTTACTATGGACGATAGTTATATTTTTATCTCATTTGACGTAAGTTCTATGTTTTCTAATGTGTCTTATGAACTTGCCACTTGGAGTTTGGATTGGCGAATTAACTTTATAAATCAGAAATGTAAGATCCCTTTTTCTGACATTATTGATTTTACTAAATTCGTATTTAACAACACGTATTTCTCGTTCGATGAAAAATTCTATAGACAAGTTTATGGTACACCAATGGATTCTCCAATTGCAGCTTTCGTCTCAGACATTGTTATGGATTATCTGGAATCTGAATGTTTAAAAGAATCAAGAGAAAAGCATGATTGTGTCCCCCCTGTTTTATTTAAGATACATGGATGATACAATCTTAGCATTTAAAAAAGAACACGTAGATTTGGCCATTGATACCTTTAACTCTTTTAATCAAAAACTACAATTCACCGTAGAAAAAGAAAACTCTATTAAATTTCTCGACTTAAATCTTGTTAGAGATAACAATAATATTATTACAAATTGGTATCAAAAACCGACTTTATCGGATAGACTTATTAACTATTTTTCAGATCATCCAATTCAACAAAAAAAGAATATTGTATACAATCTTGTTGACAGAGCGATTTCATTGTCCAATAAAAAATTCCATTTTAATAACTTGAAAAAAATAAAAACTATTTTGAATAATAATAACTATCCTATCGACTTTATTGAAAATCAAATTAAAATTCGTATGAACAAAATAAAATTTTCTGATGCAAATAGTATTAATAACAAAAATAATATTTATATTTAAACTCCTAAAGTTTGTTTACCTTTTAATGAAAAATGTTTTTTCAAGTTGTCAAATATTCTCAAAGAGTTTCGTTGCACTTCTATCCTTCTTATAAATAAAAACTCTAATTCCATCATTAGACTAGGTAAAGATTCGACGAAAAAATGAGATAGAACTAATGTTGTATATAAATTTAATTGTAAAAACTGTACTGCAACATATATTGACGAGACGAAACGATCATTACTAACTCGCATAAATGAACACAAAAAGTAAATGACAACTCTGTAGTTTGTCGACACCGCACTAATTTTAATCATGACTTTGACTGGGAAAACACAAAAATATTGGACAATGAAAAAAATTTTACAAAACGACGAATATCTGAAATGATGCCTATTAAAACAAATTGTTCCATCATCAACAGAAAGGAAGATATTTTAAATCTAAACAAAACTTTCTGTTCTCTTCTCAGGCGTATAGACTCTTTCCTATCATGACAAAACAATAACATAACTTGTGTTTAGATATCAGTTCTTTGACCCTTCTCGTTTCTATCAGTTTGACTTTCTTATATCGGTAAAATTTTAATTTTATTTCAGTTCACACTGAGACAGTGTGAAGAGATATCTTCCTTTTTAAATTTTAATTCTGTTTTTAATTATTTTAGGTGGAGCATGTGTTGTATTTTGTTTATTTATTTATTGCTTTTTACTTCTTGACAAATTAAAACGTGCCTTCATGTTTTAATGACTTGGGTAGGATATTAACATTGTTATTACTTCTGTGGAAATAGTGCTTTAGATCTTTATAAATATTGAAGTGTTTTTCTGTTTAATAAATTTAGCCTGATGAGGTTGTCAAACCTTTTTTTCACTATAAGATACAACAATTTAAAGTTTGGTTATACGACCTAAACACTCTTAAGGAAGAAAGAAATAATTGGAAAGTACTTCAACTTAATGCATCTTATTCTTAAGGCTTTTGAGCTCGCTAATTACGAAACCGATGTCAGATTTTTAAAATTCAAAATGTCAGATCTTATATGGCGGAAATATTTTTTAAAATTTTACGGATTCGCTTGAAACTCACAAGGTGACAAATATTAATTTTACCCTACATATTACAATTCGTTACAATGTATAAAAATTTCTAGCAACCATTTTTCCGTCTTTAATGTAAATTTAATCTATCTTCATTTGAGTTGAATACAGTTAATGTAATAGGTCTACGTTTCTGTAATATGAAATGGATTTAAAAGACAATATTCTGTGGCATTTAATATTAAGATCAGACATTAATATAAGTAAACAAAGAGTCCTGAGATTGGGAACCCATTGACGAACCGTATGTTTGTGTATAAAATTTATTGTTAAGCTTGAAAAGGAAATTGCAAGAATTGATTATTTCATCTACCAGAATATGACATTTATTCTATAATGCGTATGACGTGTTCAAATCTTAAAATTCGTCTGTCTGATACAGTAAACTTGCCATTTTTACTGCTGTTAGTATATTTTACTTTAATTCTAAAATGAATTCACAGTTTATAAACATTAATTAATTATTACTAAATTTCAGTTTCTGATGAGGAGAATTAATCTTGTTGAAACGTGAAATTGTAAATAAGGCTTTTATTTTGATTTGGCTTGAAAAGAATGACTTTCCTTCTTGTACAACTATTTTCGATTGAGTGATATAAATAATATCACTATTTTAGCCATTTCATATTGTTTGCTTTTAAAAAAACGCATCTAATCTTCTATTTCACACACAAAAGTTGGGTTTTTGATACTGACAGTCAGTATGGTTGAATCAGCCACAAAACGGAATAGGCAAATCTAACATAAAAATTGTGGTAATACGAAGAGGTAAATCACAGAGTTTCATTTAAATGTGATTGATACTGTCATTAATAAATTTCTGGTGGGAAAATGTAATTTATATACGCATTTATAATATTTTCAATTTAAAACAGATAAAATAAATGTTTCAACTGAACAACTTTGTCAGCTAAAGTAGTACTTATATTTTTCAAAATTGTGTTTATTGTTATTATGGTTTGTATGGCTGAAATAAAAGAACCTTACTTGTAGTTTAATTCGAATTTCATAACGAAACTTTTTTTGTTGATAATGTCGAAGATTTATTTCAGTGCAACTAATGGAATATTTAAATTTGAAATATTATTGAATGTCTTTTGTTGAGAAAATTACAAACCTGTTTTGAACCAATTCAACGTTAGTGAACATCCAAGAGTCCAAAATTAATTAAAATATGATCTTAAGGAATGTTAAAATGTTGGATCTTTTCTATAAATTCAAAACTATATATCGAGTAATTAAATAATTACATTTTCCGAAAGCCATACATTTTGGAGAAATTCATATTAGTTTGTCTAAGTTATATGTCTTTATCTTTTCATCTTAAAAATCCGCAGTCATTTACAAATATTATAATTTTATATGTTTAAGCTTTTCTTTTTGGAAGTGGGTCTCTGTTAAAACTTTATATATAATCAATAATGATGTTATAATTTGATTGTTGGTAATTTATTTATTGTTATGAAAAAACATAGTTCGTTGATAACCTTTTCTAAAGTTTTATTTTGTAATTTATGAAAAGAACTACTGCGACGTTGAAACGTAAAAAATAAATTCTTATTTACATTGATTCGGAGTGATGCGCAAAAGTCGATTTTTTTGCTTAAATCTTCAGGCAATATATCTGAGAATTTGTACACAAAGTTTTAGAGGCCAATCTAAAGTATTTTTCAAGTTACGAGTCCAAAGACAGAGTGAGGGTTCTGAAAGGTGTTCGAGATTCTGTCTAGACACGAAGGCGCTCCACTTCCTTTATTGTCTACTCCAAATTCCTGTCCTGCAGAGGGGACGCTGCATAGGTATTGAAGTGTCCTTTCTATAGACAAGATTAATGATTAGAGAAATATTTATAAAAGTCATTTTGGAACCTCAAACTTCGTAGCGCGTTTTCACCAATTTTAAGTTTTAAGATTTTTACTTGTGGGCGTGATGCAAAACGCATCGATAGATTTTAATAAGTTTAGTGATGACATGTTTGTCTAACTGACATAAAATCTTATTATACGGTAAAAAACAAAAAAATATTTTCTTTTTTTTAGACAAAATTGCAGAGTCTTTTCTTGTTTGTAAATTTACAATAAATTGTAGTTATTTTTTTTAAGTACAGTGTCAATAAGTAAAAGTAAAAATACTTGATACGTTAATTTTCGGCCAAGATAACAAATTATTTAAACAACAGTCCTTGCGTATGTAATTTGAAGCTAAATTTTTCAACTCCATTTTGCATTAAGATTCAAGACTTGTACTGAAGATTCCCGTCTTTTGTTTCTCTCTATTTTCGTATTCATTTCCGTTTGTCACACACACACACACACAAAGAAATGTATTTACAAATACATACAATACAATACGTACAGAACAAGTCGAATGCATTTTACAATACTAGCAACCGATCTCCTCTCTCGAACTCTTCCACGACCAATCGGCGTCGTAAAAAAAGAAATCCTTTTGAACCTGACTCTCACTCGTAAGAGCCATGTTTGTTGAGATACATATTCAGACGTCATTTATAAGGAATGCTCTCTGCATGAAAAGAAAAAGACAGTGAAAACGAGTGCAAAGAGCAAAATACAACAATAAAAAAATTTTACTTTCAAAGCAAAAAAAAAACAAATTTACATGACGAAAAATTGGAATTACAAAGTATATACGATTTATTAAGAGAACCAAAAAAAATGATTTCAATTTTATAAATATTTGAAAAATATAGAGAATTTATGGTGTTTACTTTTCTGACAAGAAATATTTATTACAGACGTTAAATGAAATATTTAAATTTGCAATTTAAAGTTGTCTTGCGGTGGTACAATATTGAAATACCAGACCAATTTATATTGAGTGTCTCACATACTTGGAATATTTGTATTTTCAGTATATATATACATCATATGGTTAATTGGAAACAACTTCTAAAATAATTTAATTTTGTAAAGTAATCTGGTAATTATTGTGTTATCCTTCAGAAATATAAAAAAATAGTGAAAGAAATTTTCAAATAAAAATTATTCCAGAGAAAACAATTTTTATTTTCTTATAATTCTTAAAGTTAATTCTTAAATTGTTCATTACTACGGGAAACTCTTCGTTGTTAAAATTACCTAAGGAAAAATCAAAAAACCATTTCATTTTCAAAAAACATTTTCCTCCTGGATTCTGTATTACAAAATTAATTTCGAAAGGAAGAACTTTTGACATGTAGATATATTTTTATGTAAATGTGTGCTTTTTTTACTACTAATGTGACATCCGTAACTTCTTCACGTGTCCTTAATTTAATTACAATATTTACATGTTTAATTCCTTCTAATTTTACCTACATATTATATTGTTGTATTTGAAATACTTTTTCATATCATTGCATTATATTCAGTATATTTTATAAATATGGTTACCATTATTATATATCTTATATGTATCTAAACAAATTTATAAATTATAACATACTAAAGAGAGGAGAGTAATATTTTGAACCTTGTAAAAGAATAACGATCGTGCATCAGTTAGATGACCTACCACAAGCTTGACTACATGAAAGAAGGAAGGTAATGTGGAATCATGTCATCAGAATAATAATTGTGCATCAGTTCAACGATCTTCAACAACCTTCGACACGTGGAAGAATAGAAAAATATGTGTAACATACATGTTTTACAAGTTAAGTCATAGAGCAGTTACGAAACTCAACAACCTTGAGTGTAGAACGTGCGACAGTATAAAGATTCAAATAGCATTAAACTAATTAAGGAAGTTTGATATAAAAAGGGGTACCTTTTCTGATTAGAACAGAGAGTAATTTGTTAGAAATCAACCGGTACACATCATATCGTCTACAAGTAAACTCAAAGTACATCTTTAAAAGTGAACAGTATATCCCCAAGTATTATGTTTGAACGTACATCTTTAAAAGTGAATTATTTTTCCAAGTATTAAATTTGAAGTGAATTTTAAATCGACCTCTTATAATTCATCAATTTTCAAAGTATAAATTTTAACAATTTCCAACAAATATATATGGAAATAAACTCAACTGTCAACGAAGGTTCATATTGAAACAACACATTCCAAATTTCGAACCATCGAAATTTGCTCAAGAGGCGACAGCCATCTGGAAGAAAGCAGATATTTTCACGATACAATGCATTATCTTATAAGTGTAAAATAGAGGACTAATACTAAACCATTAAGAACAATAGTCCCAAGGCCCCTTGACGTCTACTGCTCAACAACTTTGAGATTGGATTACCAGATAATCATCACACCACCAGTAATCGTTATTCTCTAAGTAAGATCTATAATTTTAATTATACTCATTGTATTTTTGTCAACTCTTTTCTTTCATGTTGATTTTTAAATAAATTATTCTCTCAATACATTTAGTAGGCTCCTTGACTTATCCTCATCCCAAATTAGATTCATTTATGAATCTAATTTAAAACGAGGAACATTAGGTATATTTCAATTTTCAAAAAGGTTTCTTGTTTTGAAGTAACACTGAATACAAAAAAATTATATTGTCAGGAAATTAGATATAAAAAATCCAATCGGAATGTTAATTAATTAATTTTTTTGTGATAACCGTATTAAGTAATAATCGAGAAAAAGTTGTCGTTTACAAATAAAATTTAATTTTTCTTTAAGAAATTTTGATAACGAACAATTCCTACAGTAATAATTCATTGCGTAAAACGTTCTCGACCTTTGGAAAAAATTGGAAACACTCAACAAAGTTCCTCAAATTTTATTTGAATATGTCTTATTACATTATTTCTTCGACAACTTAAAAGGAGAAAATTATGCACAATTTAGATGAATCAAACACAATTTGTTCTAAAAAAGCGTGTGATAAACAAAGTTTATTTTGTCAGTTATGTTTTGTTTTTATTTTCTAATTTAAAATATTGTTTTATAATTAATCATGAAAAATACCTGCATATTTGCGATTTGTCAAATATTTTTAAAGAACAAGAACACAATTTTATACAAAAACTAACTTCGAACAGAAGAAATTAAAAAAAACAAATTATTGATCATTTAATTGTTTATTTAACCCCAGGCAGTATTTTACAGCGTAGCAGACGTAGCTTGAATATTGATATTTAACGCAAAATAACTTTCTTGTAAGTAATTCTCTTCATTTTTTATAAGAAGAAAAAAAGCCTTTTTTGTTTTTCGCTAAAATGAAAAATATAGTCAAACAGTTTCAAAAATAATTACGAAAAAACTAAATTTTTAAAAATGCTGTAATTGGCATATTCTCTGGGAAACATTTAAGTATACCCCATTTGCACTGCAAAAAGAAACATCTTAAAATACATTGTATGCAGGAAATAAGAAGTGTTGTTTTAACCCGAATTTGTTGTGAAAATCACACGCAACAAATTTTACCCTCGTAGGCGGCGCCACGTTCTATGTCGTTTAACATTGGTTAATTTCACACGCAACAAAAATCACACCAAGTTCTTTCTGTGTATAATCACTTTTAAAACGATTAAAACATTTTATTTTTCCATCTTCTATCTTAGAAATTAATGCATTTTAAGATGTTTTTCGTAACTTTTTCGAAATAACTTAAAAGTGATTACAATAATATCTTAAATAAGATGCCTTCTTTTTACAGTGTGTACTTTATGTAAATTAAATTTATAAATAAATATTTCAATTCTCAAAATTCTTGGCTATAATGTTAAAGAAAATAGTAGCTTTCGTGAAAATTCACCCAAAAACACTGGAGAGAGAGAGAGGAGTATTTTTAGTGATATTCACTGTGTGGAGTGGCGCGTAATAAATTATTATGGTTCCCATTGTCGTTGTGTTAGTTTTGCGCTTATACACGGTCCACGCGACAGGGGTCGTAAGTTGAATGGAGACGTTCAGTGTAATAAAATAAATCGCAGCACTTAACAAGTGGCGCCCTTTCCTGTCTTTCTCTTTAACTTCATGATCTCCAGGGAGGGAATTTCCAGCAGAGTTCCGGATTTCTATCTGTTATACTATCCATGGTTATTTTAGTCGTTTCCACACCAAGAGAATCCATCGAGGACATCGTCAGCACCCCACTTAATGAGAATACTTAATGAAAACCCTCGGGCGACTATTCAGATTTCTTTTCCTATTAACCAACGACGGGACGATTTTCTAAATTTCTTTATTAAAAAAATAGTTAATTCTTCAGAGGGCAAGAAAGTTATTTATTTATATTAATTTTTTCTGCGTAATTATTATTTTAGTGAAAGTTTAAAAATTTAGTTTTAATAAATTTATAATTTACATATTCTTTTAATTTACTTAATTTATTATTTAAATTATAATTAACTGATTATCCAAATATTTGATTAATTTACTTATTCATCAAATAAATTTATAATTTAGAGTTAAATGACATTTTTGTAGAAAATTATTTTTTTCTAGAATTTGTTTTATTTATGGCTTTAGTACAGATTTCCTAAGGATATTAAATGAAGACACAAAATTTATCAAAATTAAAGCGATTCAACGTTTTCATGTACGAAGAGAGGATATATATATTAAATTTTGTAAAAGTATTTTACAAATTAGGAAAAAAGTACAACAAAGAGAAATGTTTATGTAAAAAATTTTAAACTTTAAAAAAACTTTTGTGAAATTTAGTACAGTTTATCAAATGTAAAGAATAATAATTAAATTCTATAATAATTTTACTAAATTTCACGCAAGTTTTTTAAAAGTTTTGTATATTTTATATCAAAATTTCGCTTTGTTGCACTCTTTCCTGATTTTTGAAAATTCTCTTACAAAATTTAATATATGTTCCCAATTTGTGTACTCTTTTTGTTTCAATTTTATATGAATTACGTTCATTATAATTGTATTAATTAATTTATTATTTAAATGTTTAATTAAATTTAATTAGATATTCAGCTTTCATTAATGTGTAATTAATTATTTAATGTCTAAAATATAAATTTTTTTAAATGGTGGTAAACTTCGGAGCAAATTACTTTTTTTAGTAATTAAAAAAAATTTTTTTACTTATTTAGTCGTTATAGAAAGTATTACAGCCACTGATTTTTGTATGAAATATATTCCGATATACGTTGTCTGACCTAAAAATGACTGTAACTACTGAAACTGTCAGAACAAGTGCTTCAGAGTTGTTTCTTGTGACTTATTTTGGAATAAACTACTTATTTCTAAATGAAAAAGATTTAGAAGGTATTTGAGTAAAATTAATTTGAATTACTCTTTTTTTAATTTAATTATTTAAATATTTTTGCCTTCAAAGACAAATAATTATCTACCTAAAATTCACTTAAACTACTGTTTACTAAAGAAATTTAAGTCCGAAGAATTAAAAAAAATTTTTTGAATAATAAATAATAAAAAGAACAATTTTTTAATAATTTACTTGTAACTGTAATATAATCACTTGACGGCCATATTCTTAAAGTAAAGTATATTAGTTCGCCCTAATTAATTATGAATAAAAAAGTTTTGCATGTTTTCTTTCAAAAAGTTTGTATGAATTGTTAAGCACCAGAGGTTTTCCATTAAAATGTCGTATGCTTAGTCAACAGTTAAAGTCCCTTTGGAATGGAGAAAAAATAATTTATTCACTTTAAAACCCTGAAGGAATACGTGGTTGGAATTTTTTTTCTCTCCTCCAAAAAATGTGATCTTTTAAATTCCTCAATTCTTAACTGATATTTCACACTTTTTTCTCTATGTAATATTTCAAAATTAAAAATTTATATATTATTATTTTGTGAATAAATTTCTTTAAATATTTTCTTGTTTTCTCAAAGATATTTATACACATAACTTTTCTTTGTCTGATAAACTTTTTGATTATCATAACGAAAATTATAAAATACCTTATGCAAAAAACTGTTTTAATTATTATTATTTTAAAATATGTGCGTAAATTCAGTAAACATAGAAGCATTACGAAAATATTTTAAATTCCGATAAAATATTCCATAAATTGTTAATAGAATTTTGAATAGATTGAAAATTTCCATAAATTGAAATTATTTTCAGCTCTGTAACTTTTTGATCATAAATAAATTTTCATTTTTAACAAAACTTTTTTGTTTTTCTGTTACAGGTGAGTTCTATTTTTATAATCAACATTCATCAATTTTACATCACAGGTACTTTCTTTATTTAATATATACAATAATTTTAAAATATTTTTCATGTTTTATAATTTAATTATATAGAATTTGATAGTGAACATGTAATTTCACTTTAAAACCACTTTACGATTAATATAAAATATGTTGGATAAAGTATTTTCCACAGTACGTGGATAATTAGTGGTTGAACGAGAACAATCTGGTCTTTTATATTTTTTTTCTCCACTTGAAGAGAAAACTGTAAAAGGATCAGAAAAAATCTCTCTTTTTTCGTTCTTTTTTTTGTAAAAATGGAGATTGAAATTTCAGGATTGGAGTAGTATTACGGATATGTAGTAGACTTAAGGGCTAAAGCAGAAACGTAGAAGCTAGTCTAATTTTAAAATTTCAGAACAGAAATTGAATCTTTTTCAAAAAGAGAACTTTCAATCCACCATCTTGATAAGTTTAATCCTTCTTATAAGTAATAATAACTGTTAAAAATAAAATCCCTCGAAAGATTTAATTTTTCTTTTTGCATTTATTTATAAATATCGACAGAACTTTGGTTGATTATGAAAATTAATTTTCAAATTAATGAAAAAAAAATACTTAAAAATATAAATGAAGAAAAAGCTACGAAAAAATGTAAATAAAGAGAACAGACATAAAACTATTAAAATAAAACCATGAAGACATAGGGTAAGTGACACTAAGTTCGGACGACAACTTTATCTTATTCTTCGTAAAATTAAAAGAAATTATTAATGTCGAAAGGTGGAAAAAAAATTTAATTTTCCTGATAAGTTAAAGTTTTACGATAAACAAAAATATTGCACAGTAAAAACTTTTAAGTGCTTTAAAATAATTCGAGAAAATAAAATTTTACGTTATAATGCATTTTATTATTTTATTTCCATACTATTTTTAATATTTATTTACAATAATAAAAAAATAAAAAATTTACTGTGTCTAAATAATTCAATTTAACAAATATTTGTTTTATTAATTAAATTTAAAAAAGCAAAGAAAAATATTCCTTTTAGTTACACTACAATATACATTTAATTTAAAAAAATCAATTATCAAATCGATTATCAAATATTTTTATTTTTTTCATTTAATATCCTTTTAATTTAAAAAATAAGGTTGAAATTCAAAAATATTTGAAACATTTTATAAAATATTTTACAATTATTTCTCTCTTCTGCGAGAGAAAAAGAATTTCTATACAAACATAGAAATCGTCAATGTTGATTGTATGGAGAAAAATAATAAATATTTATTGGCAAGTACACAAGAAGTAATAAACTAATAAAATGTAATGTTACACATAATAATAAAAAATTTTATTTATTGAACAGTAATATAATTATTTATTTGTTAAATTTAATTTTATAGTTCCGTTTTTTATGATGTTGATTAATAAAATTTTTACGAGGCCTTTGAAACAGTTTTAAATACAGTATTAAAAATGTTTAAAGATGTTTAACAACGCTTTTCGATAAACTTTTATGTTTCTAAGTGAGTAGGGGAAACCGGGGTGTAATAAATCACTTCAATTTATTCAACAGTGATAAATCAGTGTAATTTCGGTCTCCGGTCAAAATAATATACTTGTTATATTGAAAGTTTGTACCAAGTTTTATTGTTATTCATTCATTATTGTAGAAAATATGACAGAATAAGTAATTTTGACATTTGACAGTAAATTTTCAAAGTCTTTATTTTTTTGTTATATTTTTTTCAAAAATAGCTTTAAAAAAACTAAAATCTTGTTGAGCTTGAAACATTTATTTTTAAAGAACAATTGTCCATTTTTGACTAATACTTGCGGTATTGATAAAACAATAACAATGCACAATGTGCAAGCGCTGATGCTTTCCTTATTTGCGATTATTTTAAAGACAAATAACTTTACTTGAAAACCGTTCGAACCACAAAAAAAGGATTTAAAAAATTTTAATTAAATTTTAACATGACATTAATTGAAATATAATATACGGATCGTTATTTTGATTAAAGATTAATGGAGAAGTTAAATTTTTAACTAATGTAACATTATGTTACCTTAAAATTTCGCAAATTGTTAAATTTTAATAAGAAAGAAATTTAACTACATGTTTTTTCATTTTAAATTTTAATGAAATAATATAGTCAAATTTATAGGTACCAATGATAACTTTGGATTAAATATCCCGTACATTTAAGTTTTTAAATATGAAGTTTGATTAGTTACGTTTATAGTGTAACGCAATATTGTATAACCGTATCTTTTAAAATTATATTTTTGAATAATTTTTTTCGGTAATAATATTTTATAAAAAATATACGTATAATTAAAAAAATTGAGAATAACTGCAATGTAAAATTTATTTAAAAATAATTTATTTTTTTAAAGTATTTTATTACAAATTTTGAAGAACTTTAATTGCAAATTTTAAAAATCATTGAATTCATTTTAATTTTTAAAAATTTTCGAGTGTTCAAATTTTTTTAATTAAAATTCTTTGAAAAATTGATTATTTATATATATTAATTTTAGGCTTCGCACTCTTCTACTAAAAGCTACTATTTGCTAATTTTTTGATAAGAGGCTACTTTTTGGCTGCTTTTTTGAGCCTAATGCTACTAAAAGCTACTTTTCTGAACAAATAGTTAAATTTAGATTTTTAGTTTTCACATTTCCATTTAAAAACAGTGTTAAAAACTGAAATCGGTAATGAAAAACGACCGCCAATAAGATAATAGGAAATAATTTTTACGATATTTTCTCTATCAATAGTGACTGATTATAAATTGTGTTTAACTTTAAAATTCCCTGTTTTTCCCGGTTTTATTTTCTCATCAAACTTTAATTTATTTCATTTCGAACATAAATGTACAATTTAGAAAATAATTGAATTATAAACAAAGAATTTTTTTCAATTTTTTAAGAAAAATCTTGTCTGTTCATAATAGAAATAATATACAATATATTATACAATATATTAATATATTAATATATTAATAATATGTATACAATATATTTTATATTTTTTTTCAATTTCATTAAAATTTATTGATACTAATTGAATTTCTGCAAAGAATTTTACTATTTATAAAAGTAATTGAATACTTCAAAAAAATGTTTTTACGTATTTAGCAAAATAATTAAATGTTTGCGTAGATATCTATTAAAATTTCTGAAAATAATTCAATTGTAGAGAACAGTTTAATTATTTATAAAGGTAATTAAAATTTCGGAGAATTTCAAAAAATATTAAACATAATTGGATTTCTGCGGAGAATTTTATTACTTTTGAAAATAATTGAATTGGTTTTTTTTTTAAATTTTATGGAAATTTATGAAAACAATTGAATTCTTGTGAGGAATATTTTTCAAAAATTAATATTTAAAAGAATTTAGTAAATCGGAAAAATTTTGCAATTTATGAAAATAATTGAAATGATTGAATTCCTTAGACAAAATTTAATCCAATTTTTAAAACTAATTGCATTTTACGACGAATTTGATTAAAGTCGTATTAAACATAATTTCGTTTCTGTTATAAGTTTTATTATTTATGAAAGTTATTGAATTATTGCGAGGATTTTATAAAAAAAATTTCAAATAATTGTTTTTTTTTTTAAATTTAGATAAACTCTATTTTTAATAATTCATTTCTTATGAAATTTCCATTCTTTTAGAAAATAATTGAATACTTTTTGAGAATTTTATTAAAAAAGTAGACATACAAATTATTGATTTAAGAAAAATTTTTGAAAATAAATCAATTCTGTTGGTAAATATAAATAAATTTTTGTTATTTATAGAAATAATTGAACTTTTACAATGAATTTTAATAAAATTCCTAAAAGTAATTTAATTCTGTCGAAGTTTTCCTACGTAAGAAAATAATTGAATGTATTGCAAATAAATTTTAAAAAATAAAATTATAATTATACGGTGACTAACTTCCCTTGATTATTTAGAAAAATTTTTAAAAAATTTTTTAAAAGAAGTAAATTATTTTTAATCGAATGTAAAGAAATTTCAATTACATCAAAAATTTTCAATTATTTGTTTATAAAAATTCAATTATCTTGAAGTAACAGAATTAAAAAATCTTATTTTTCAAAATTTTCAAATAAACTGCAAAAATTCAATTTTATTAAACAATTTGAAGTGTGTATTTTTTTTGAATTAACTAATAAAACTTTTAATTATGAATCTTTGCACTAAGAAACGTAAATACATTAGAATATGACTCCTTATAAAATTTAATTATTTATCAATTATTAAATTAAAATAAATTGAAAATTCGATTTTTTAAAAAGTTTTTAATGAAATTCTTTAATTCGTTTTTTAGTCATCGAGGCGACTATTTCCTACTTTTTTTGTCATCAAGGCTACTTTTTTCATTGTTTTTTAAAACTCATAATGGAGTGCGAAGTCTGTAATTTATTAATATTTTTCAAAAATCCATTAATTCTTTAAAGATTTAAAAAAATTTTAAATTTTAAAATTTTATATAATTAAAAAGCTATTATCTTTCAAACATGATTAAAAAACATTTTTAGAAGATTAATTTCATGTATTTCCTGATTATAATTTTTTTTGAAAATATTATACGTCAATAACTTTTAATACAACTTAGACAGTTATTATTATTAAAAACAATTAAATTGGAGATTTTGTTATCAATTACGTTATAATTGTTAGAAATGTCTAAAAGATTTTAGATGTAAATTCTTTTAATCGATAAACAAATAAAAAGTATTTAAAATTTAAATATTTATTTAACAAAATTATTGATGTTTTGAATAATTGATTTAAATAAACCATTTTAATCATCTCTTTTTATTTTTTTAATGATTAAAGATACTTTTTGTACTCCTTAAAGTCGACCCGAGGCCTATAATATAGTACAAAACTTTCAAGATATTTTGAAATATTGAAATATATTGAAATATATATTGATAATATATATATATATTGAAATATTTTTTGTTGAATATCAATTTTCTTTCCATTACAAAGTAAAAACCCTTTCTTATAGATATACGTTTTCATATTCTACCAAAAATATTATGTTCTCTCTAAAAAATTTACACGTGGCGAGAAAGAAATATTTTTTTTAATGTTAATAAAAATTGTTTTTTAAATTAAATTTACAATTTGTTTTTTCAGATTTTTCTAGAGGACTTTAACTCTAGTTTTAATGAAATTCGAATATAGTTTTTTCTTGCTTCCTTTTTCTTTTTTATTGTTAGTTTACGAGAAAGATGTTTTAGTCATTGAAGCAGTGTGTTGTCACGATTGACGGATAGTGTCACGGTTTAGAAAGAAGGGAGAAAAAAAAGATAAATAAAAATATAGGCGAGTGGCGTGAACTCGAAACAATTACCGTTGCTCAGTCGATGCAGAAAGCGGTTCGACGCGTGGCCCTCCTTTTTCCCCGTCCTCTTGGATGAGGGGATGGGTGCGGCGAGTCCTCTCCAGCGTTTGCGCCGGGTTTCGCTGAGGACACGACAGGGTTGGTACGGGGATCAGAATTTGCGAAAGGAGTCAGTGGCTTGCCGCGCGCCACAACGATCGTAAGATCTCATCCCCCTAATTTTCCCTTTTTCTCAAAATACCAAGTAAAAGGAAACAAAAAATAAACCCCCTCCACCCAGCCCCACTCATGCAAACTTAGGATTTTTCTACACCGGAAAATTAAACTTGAAAACAGTTTCAAGTTGTCTTTGAAGTGAAATAGAAAAAATCATAAGTGCTAAAATACTCTGAATAAGTGTTTTCCTCTCCTTTTTCTTTTTTCCAGAAAGTGAATAAAAATCATAAATAAAAATTGTTTACATAATCAAAAAATAATCAAACCAAAACAAATAATAAAAAAATGTGCAAAACTGGAGGAAGCTTATTAAAAATAATCAAAAACATATTAAAATCACTATAAGAATCAAAAATATTCTTATCAATCAAACTTATTTTTAATAAATGTAAAAATAATAACAATATTAATATTAATAATAAGAAAAATTAAAATTTATAATAATTTTATTAACAATAATAGTAAAAATCTTTTTTGTATCCATAATTGGTGGAAAAACAAATAATAGGTAAATAAGAATGGTAATAATAAAAATTAATGAAAGAAATAATTATTGTTCTTATAAGAATTAATAAATAATAATGTTAGTAATAATAAATGCAAATAATAATAACAATAATTACGATAATTAATAATTAATAATAATAATATTAATAATAATAATAATAATATTAATAATAATAATAATAATAATAATAAAAATAAGAATAATAATTGCAATAATATTTAATAATAACATTAATAAATATTAATAATAGTAATTATAATTAATACTGATGGAAAATTAACAATAAAAAATACAATCCGATAATGAGGAAAATTACGTGACTTGATAAATTAATTTCAGTGCTATAACGTTTTGTGCTAATTTACAATTGAAAATTGTATTAAAATTAAAATTTTGTATTCAAAAAGTGAAGTGGTATAAAAAAAGTGGTAAAAAAATAAAGTGTATATCTTTAAAGGAAAAGTGAAAAATTCTTTTCAGTGTTAAAATAAAATGAAATTGTGTATGCAACAAAAAAGAATTATCGATAAAAGACTGAGTGGAAAACACAATATCAAGGTAAATGTAGGTTAAAAAATAAAAAATAAATTGGAAAAACGAGAGAAATTCTTTTCCGCCTCTCAAGGCTGATTTTGAGCAAAGCAAAAAAAAACACACACACACACACAAAATTAAAATCTGGCATTTTTTACTTGGCACTCGTTTAATTAGAGATGAGAGAAATCTTGCGTGACTTCTCTTGTTATAGGACTTTTGGACTTGGGATTCAATTAACCAGGGTTGAGCCAACGATGATATAAATTACAAGTTCTATTTGTTCGATGGAAAAAATCTTTTTTTTCCCTTCTAACGCGCTTCGCATTATGCTGATTACTTAGAAATATGGTTCTGATTTTTTTATGCTTCGTGTTTTCTATTCAGATAACGAAAATAAGAGGCTGAGTTGTGTGTATCAAAACAAAGAATTTTTTTTTCCTTTTTTTAAAACAAATTATTGAAATAAAGGTTGGCGTGTGTGTATGAGAGAGAAATGTCCTTTTTTTATTTTTGTTTGTATTCTTTATTTATTTATTTCTGTAAATAATAATCTAGGAATATATTGAACAAGAATATAGTAAATGCAGTATCCATTTTGTAAACTCTTTCAACCATGACGGCTTTTATCAAATGTTCCAGTTTCTCGCTTTACGCTTTTAAAGTGTAACAGTGTCATCCGATTGGAAAGTTTCATATTAAAAATAGGCTTTCCAAACAAAAATTGTCTGCAGTTACGTTTCTTCGTTTTCATTCAATTGAATACTTTTAACGGAATCTGTGAATTCAATTTTTAAGGATCTTATTTTTTTTCTCATTTTTGTGTTTCGCGAAAATAAAATATATTTTTCTCTGGCGTCTTACAAGTTAAATTTTTCACTAAATCTGAATTAGTTAAATATATTTAATTGCTTGTAAAATTTTTGCTGACTTCTATTGTTAAAGAGTAAGGTAAAAAAATTAAAAGATACTCAAAATTTTACAAAACTAAAGACTAATGAAACTAAAACTAATTATGCACACAATACTAATATTCGAAATATTCTGCGTACACAAATTATTTGAAACAAATAAATATTTATATGATGGTAAACAAATTATCGTTTACTCGAATAAAGCAAATTTTTTAGTCTATATTTAAAAAATATTTTTGTGAGTTATTAATAAGGTAGAAAATAAAAATTAGAAAATAAATTTTAAGCAAAATTAAATAGTTCCAAAGTTTTCACCAAATACTGAAGAAAACTGAACTCAAAATGAGTCGGAAAAGTGACTTATTATCAGCTGCAATAAAAATGAATCTCGTAGATGGCGCCACGGTTTATTTCATTCAATATAGACTCATTAGATTTCTCTAAAAGGTCAATATTTAAAATTCAATCTAATTTCCATTTGAAATCTACTTTGAAAATTTAAGAAATTTTGATTAAGTAATCTTTATCTTTAAGTAATCGTTTATTCAATTTTCTGAGTCTGGTGAATTCTTCAAAAACTGAATAGAAAAAGACAAAACTTCGATAATATACAAAAAATATAACTACAAACATCTAAATTGCAAATAGTTCTGTGGATTCGATGCCAGTTCTTGAAATGTCAATTGAATCAAATTTTCTTGGCCTGTGTTACCGAGTCCAATTTTTTTCTGTAAAATTAAAATTCAAAACTTTTTCTTTTTAAACTTTTTTTTTAATACTCAATGTAAAACAGGCAGAGAATATATTTGCAAATGGAAATGAGAACTTTGTATTTTTAAAATTAATATTTTCAGTTTTCCAATCGTTTCTCAATTTTAATAACAAGTAATGAGTAATTTTCATTTAAAAATAAGTAGCTTATGTCAATTTCGGTCAGGTCAAAGTTTTCTGAATTCTTTTCTCTAGGAAACTAGTAATAGACGAATATTTTAATAAGACAAACATTTACTAAATATTTTTTCATTTATAAGTTGTTTGTGTCAATTTTAGTCAGCGAAACGTTTTTGAATATTTTCTGTTAAATCAGTAGTAAAATTAAATTCTTGCCAGACAAATAATGACTTTGCTCTTTTCATTAAGAAGCAATAAGTTGTCAAATCAAAATTTTCTTGAAATTTATTTATTAGTTAATCAGTATAGTAGAAGTTAACTTTTGTCAGGCAATGTTGACAATTTTACTCTGAGATATGATTCGAAAATTTTCTAAATTGGAAAATTAGGTGCTTTATTTATTATTTACTTTTATTTTCCCTTTGAAGAATTTGTATATTTTTACCTTAAATTTTTTTTATTTATACTTTCGAAATGTAAAACAAAATTGAATTAAAAAACAGTCACTACGAAAGTAAATGTAAAAATGACAATTTATCAAAATGAAAGTAAATTGTTAAACGTTCTTAAAAAATAAAAATAAAAGTAGAAATAAAAGCAAAAGTAAAAAGCTGTGAATTTGAATGAAAAAAAATAAAAATATGAAAGCGAAAATAAAAATGAAAACTAATAAAAAATTATATAACAAAATTATCAGTAGTTAAAATAATTTGTAGTAAGACAACATGTGGCTAAAGTTTGGAAATTGAAAAATAAGTAGTTAAAGCCTGTTTATTATATATTTATTATATAATTACTTACTTCGGGATTTTTTTAAACTTAATTATTAATTTCTTATTGACGTATTTATTTATTTCTTATTCTCTTATTATTAGCATGTGACTGTTAGAATTCAAATGTTAATTTTACCATCACTTTTTTCTTAAAATAAAAAAAAATTAAGCTAATTTTTTGTGAATTATTAAAAATTTTGTGCGGAAGGGTAGTGAATTTTAAAAATTCTATTACTTTTAAAATTAATTAATATAAAAAAAGACTTCAAAATTTTCCAGTTGGAGCGGCCATTTCAATTTTTTTTGAAAAATTTTAAAGTATTTTATAATACACAGAAAAAAATGAACACAAATTGAGTCAGAACAAAAATGAGTCCAACTTTTTTCTGTATAATTAATTTAAAAAGATTTTAACTTTTGCTTCGAGACACTTTCTCATTATAATTTAACCATTTTCACAATAATTTCAGCTTAATTTATTTAAAATATTAAGAGAAAAATTGTCGAAAATTTTAACATTGGAGTTCTAACAGTCAGTTAATTAATTTATTCTCAGGAAAGAAATTTTTTTGACTCATAAGAAAGTAAAAATGTTTGTTTGCAGAATTTTGTATCAAATAAATACGTGATCTTGAAAAGAAGTGAAAATATAGACACTAGACATTAGAAATTTAAAAAAATTTTCTATGTTGCGAACTTTACGAATGTTATTTAAAAAAATTAAAAATAGCTTTTCTTTTTTTCGCAACTGATTAAAAATTACGCAATGTAATAAAAAATTTATAATACGCAAAACTTTGTTTTAGTTTTAATACTTGGAAATTTGTATTAAACAAAGCCTCATGATTTTACTGAGGTCATTAGATTTAATTGATCTTAAATTAAATTTATTCGAGTATCTCGAAACTAAAGGACCTTTCGAAGTACCATTTAAATCAAAAGTTAATTTTCAAAGTTTTAAAAATCTTCTATCTATTGTTTTTCTTTTTTCATTCCTAATTTCTCGTACTCTGTACGAAGCTGAAGTCCACAACGTTTTTAAAAACGAAAAATCAAAAAAGAATTTTCTTTCAAATTAAATTGATTTCTAATTTTCATTTGCGTTAATTTTTAAGAAATTAATTGTCACTAAGGATAAAAATAGCCTACCCTTATTTTTTTGTTTTCGTTTTTAAAAACGTTGTGGACTTCAGCGTCATTACTCTGCTCTCTTATTCAATGAATGTAAAAAACCTATCTTTTCAATCAAATTATTAGAAATATATAAAAAGCCGAAAAATTTTTTTTTTCTTTCCTGACCATTAATATTTTCCAAAGAGACTGTACATGAAACGCACTTGACGTAAATGCGGATGTAATATTTCGTTCTTTTTTTTTTGAAGGAAGGGGGATAAAAATGATGAAACCGTAATCAAAAGCTCGTTGAATTTGGATGAGAAAAAAATTTTGGTCCATAAGCTCGTGCATTAACAAGCAAAAAAGCTTATCTCTCTTTGGGAGAAATTCGTTTTGGGAATGGAAAGGAGGATGGGGGAGAGGGGGTGGTGTATGAATTTCGTAAAGGTTAAGTGATCATTGAACGTTATACACCAGTTCTCTCTAGTTAACGATCGAATCAGTTGTAATGAGGCCGCACGAGTATCGTAAAAGCAAGCATGATATGAAACGATGAAACGTCGTAATGTCGGCACAGAAGGAAATCTTTAGGACGTGTTATAAAAAATCGTAAAATTTATGAATCCACCTTATCTTCCTTTCATTTCATTTTTATTTAACTTCTCGCCAAGCAAAAATTTCTGTCATATGTCGACAATGAAAACAATCATTTCATCTTTTTTTCTTTATTTTTAAATTACAAAAATGTGCCTTTCTCTTTCTTAAATTTTGATAATAATCAACCCTTTCGCAGTCTGGTGAAAAAATCGTTTTCAAATATTTAACAAACTTCATAAACAATAGAGAAACATAATAAATTTATGAGAATTTTATTAAATTCTTATAAAAAATAACTGAAATAATCTAAAAATTAAAGAGTAATAATATCTTATTTGTCAAGGAAATAAAAATTTTTATTTGCTTGAGTAAAAATGAAAATAAGTTAATTTAAATTCTGCTTGTAAATAAACGATATATATATATATATATATATATATATATATATATATATATATATATATATATATATATATATACTAAGATTAAAAATTCTCTCTACTATGTTTATGGCTAAAAGGTTGATTTCTAATCGCGAATGTTTTTTTAAACAAACCTAGTTTCATTAAGGAAAAAAAATTGAAAAATGCCTTGAAACGAAATGTTACTTTTTGGTTTAGCAATCCTGCAGGAAGTTGAAAGTTGGCGCAAATAACACTGACGCCTGCAGGTCGGATCTCAAAACGTCGATAAACATTTAACTTCCTGGAGCGATTTAGAACACATTTATGTGGTTGCAGTTGTGTGTCAGCGAGGGAGGGTTTTCAATTGAAAGTTCGCTATTTCCAATGTTAAGCCATTGCAGATATTCGAGTTAACGAATTTCCTTTAGAAATCTTATCGAGACCGCAATACGATAAATATATATATAATATATATCCAGGAGGGTAAAAAAAAATTGGAAACGCAGCAAAAAAAAATTTTTTTCACCAAAATTCATTCATGTATAGGACTTTAGTTGGCACTTATGCTATTTCTGGTGAATAATTCTTCTTCATGTTTTAGGAATATTAATTAAATTGTTTTATGAATAAAAACAAGATTTTTTCAACTATCAAGGGGGAGTAAGAGTTTTAGCGTTAAAAAGAACACTGTTTTTGTAAGTTTTTTTTTAGAAACACGGATTGATTAAATTTATTAGAACCTTTTGTACATTATTAAGTATCATTTTAAAAATATTTTATTATATAATAATGATTCTATCACTCGCTTTTCAAATTAATTATGTGTTAAAGTTAACAATCACTCCGAGTCAAGCAGATGGAAAAATTAAAACAATTCCTTTAACGTTTTCAACAGCAAAACTGCCCTCTTCAGAAACTATAATTTATTTATTAAATAAATTTAGACAATTAGTTCATTACAATATTAAATATTAAAATAAAATAACATTAATCAAATTATTACCGTAAAAATTGCGAAAAAAATTATAAATATATATTTAAAAAAGAAACGACTGGAGGACTTACGAGGTCATTAATAGAGATCCGTTACCAAATTTAAAAACTAAAACTTATAAAATTTTAAAATATCATTTCTACTAAATAAAATTTTAAAATATCTTAATAACAATGATTTGCTATATAAACAATTTGGTGACGTTGAACTTACACAAACTAATACGAATCTCTTAAAAATTTACGGTTTACCCAAGATCCATAAGAATAACAATCCTCTGAGACCTGTTGTTTCTACTATTGACTCACCAACTCATTTTTTATCTAAACAATTATTTACATTTCTTACTAACTCTATAAAAAACCAAAATCTTATATACGTAACAGTTATGATTTTATAAACAAGATTGATTCTTTTTCTATTCCTAATGATCATATTTTAATTACTTTGGATGCTGTTTCTTTGTTTGCAAATGTTGGCTTTCATCATGTTCGTAAATCACTTATCGGACGTTATGTTTCTATTTTCCAACGTTTAAATATTTCTTTGGATGATCTACTTATGTCTTGACAATTTCTTTTTGACAATATATACTTTAAATTTAATAATAAATATTTTAAACAGATCTATAGTACTCCTATGGGTTCATCTATCTCTGGTTTATTTTCTGACATTGTCATGGATGACTTAGAAACTTCTTGTATTGATAAACTTTCTTTTATACCATTATTTTATTATAGACATGTAGATGGTATTATTACTTGCATCCCAAACAATAAAATCAATGAAATTGTTGATGTCTTTAATAGCTGTGATGAGAGATTGCAATTTACTTTTGAGACGTAGAGTAGGGTAAACCAGACAGTAGTCGGCCACCTTTCAAGTTTAAATAGCTATAAAACTGTGTGAGATAAAAATATGTTCAAAGTTACTAATCACTTCTAAGGTGATCGTAAACAAATGTAATAGAAAAAAAAATTTTTGATGGTTTTTGAAAGCTTTTAAAAGTGTCCGATTACTGTCTGTTTAGATGGCCGATTACTGTCGGATTCTTACTTGTTTATTTACTAATTTTTTTGACGAATAAAAAATTTTTTTTATGAACATGATTGGTTTAATAGTTTTGTGTGATCGTAAGGAACAACATCACATAAAAGAATTCGAAAAAAATGTGAATTGCTCTTTTAAAACAGCGTTAATTAAAAAGATTGCTTTTAGGTGTCCGAATACTGGCTTCTAACATTTTTTGTGAATTTTTTTAACCAATAAGAAATTTTTTTTTGTAAACATAATTGGTATACTAGTTTTGTAGGAGCATTAGGAACAATTACTCATGAAAGAAACTTTCCAAAAATTTTAATTGTAATTTTTAAACAACATTCATTAAAAAGATTTTTTTAAGTGGCCGTCTACTGTCTGGTTTACCCTAATAATTCTATTAATTTCCTTGACGTGCTTCTCATCAATGAGAATGGTAGAATTGTTACAGATTGGTACAAGAAACCCACATTTTCTGGACGTCCCATTAGTTATTATTCTAAACATCTTTTTATTCAAAAGTTTGCAATAGTTTATAACTTCATTGATAGAGCTATTAAACTCTCTCATAAAAAATTTCATTCTAAAAATATTAAAGTTGTCATAGAAACGTTAAAGAAGAATAATTATCCTTTTGAATTTATAAATAAATATGTCAAACATCGCATTTGTTCTATTGAACAGAATTCTCTAAATCCAAAAAGTGGTAATTTATATAGAATGTTCCCCAAGGTTTTTCTTCCTATGATTCTGGATTATATGAAAGGACATAAACTTTTCTTACAAATTTCAATATTCTAACTATTCCTAAAAAGAATAATAAAATGAGCCATAATTTAATCATCAAGGCTGAAGATGGAAACAGAAAATCTGATAATGTCAACACTGTTTACAAAACAAGTTGTAGAAATTGTTCTGCTTCTTATGTTGGTCAATCTGAGAGAATGGTAGGGGTTTGTATTAATAAACACAAAAGTTTTAAAATAGGAGTTATTACAAATCATAGCAATTCACTTAATCATTAATTTGACTGGAATATTTTTTTAATACTTGACAGAGAATCTAATTACAAAAAACGACTAATTTGTGAGATGATTCATATTAATTTGTAAAATAATTCAGTTAATAAAAAAGATAATACACAAGATCTTAATAATCATTACGTTTAATTTTTGGAGGAAAAGAAATTCCTTTGATTCTTTTCTTATCTAGGTTACCTTGGCATTTCTCTTGGTTTAGATTTTTTGTTTTCGTTTTCTGTTTACTGATGGGTTATTCACATCATCTTTATCGATCCACGTTTGTATCTTCTGAAAACTTATAATATGAATCAGTGTCTAATCGTATACGATGTGATGAGCACGTTTGCTCCATTCATTACTTTTTAAATATGTATTTATATTTTTTTCGCAATTTTTACGGTAATAATTTGATCAATGTTATTTTATTTTAATATTTAATGTTGTAATGTACTAATTGTCTAAATTTATTTAAGAAATATATTATAGTTTCTGAAGAGGGCAGTTTTGCTGTTGAAAACGTTAAAGGAATTGTTTTAATTTTTTCCATCTGCTTGATTCGGAGTGATCGTTGATAAATATTTTATTATTTTTTATGTAAAAATGTCGACAAATAAGCCGGTGACAAGCTTTTCCAAAAACGTCTTTGAAATAACACGATTTGCGGTTTTCACTGTATCTCAGCTGAAAATTATTTAAAATCAAAGTTCTTTAAAATTCAGTCCAAAGTATCATTAAATGCAAACCCCAATGATCTCTGATAATAATTTAAATCATTTTTAAATTTTTTGTGGCCATTTAAAGTGAAAATGGCAATTTTTCACGAAAAAATTACAACATTTTTTAAATGGAAAACCCCCTTAATTTAAAGAAAAAACTTAAAACTCATCGTTGGGATGGAACATCTCAAAAGCTCGAAATACTTTAGGAGATGCTTTACTATTAGAAAATAAAAAAATATAAAAATCTATTTCTTGGAAGTATAAACCCTTACCTCCCCATACCTTTAATGTAAATTCAATTATATAATAATTTAATTTATTTATCCATTTCGTCCCAAATGTCCGTTTAATTTTTTCATTACAATAATTTTTCAACTTTAACTGCAATTAGATCTATAAATTCTAATACAATATATACTTTATATACACCAATCGATCCGTCTTGATACAAAGAACATTTTCGAAAGAAAGGAATAAGATTTTATTTTACAGGAACATAATTTTACTAAAAGAACTGATTTTTTGATAAAAATGTGAATTTTTCATCTTTACTTTTGATTAATTTTATCAATTTTTGTACTCAATATTTTTAAAGATTTATAAAACTCTATTTTTGATTGGAATTCAGTAACAATTTGAAATTACTAAATATCGTGTCCAAAATATATGACATTTTATTTAGGCATTATTAGAAATTTTTATTTTTTCACAATTCAAAATGGCGGCTTAAAGATGGTGGTCGAAACGTCTAAAATTTTAAATGGTCAAAAAATGCAGACATATTTTCTCATTATATATTACTAAATTTATATATGACTAAATGGATTGTAAAATTAATAGTTATGAACCGATTTTATTACTGACTAATATTTAATATTTTTAAAGAATTTTATAAACAAATTATGAATTGAAAGACATAAATATTGTTGAAAAACATTTTTCTTTCATATTCTTGTTAATTTTAACGTTCCAATAAATCTTAAAGAAGAAAATTATTTAACATTAATTTTTCTCGATGTTAGAAGCATTTTCATAAACAAATTAAGAAGTGATTAAAATTGAAACTGAAAAAAATTATTGATTTTATTTATTTAACAGCTTTATAAACAACTCTTATAAACAAATTTCGAATTAGCAACAAATGAAATTAAGTAGATATCGTTTTATTTTTCACTATTTTATTTCTGCAAAAAGTAATTAATTTTAAAACCTAAATTTATATATGAATATATTCCAAAAAAGTTGTGATTGGAAAATATAGCTGCAATTTGTTTTTCTGCCTTTTTTAATTAATTTCTATTATTTTTTAATTGTTTATGTTTATTAATGTATTGTAAAATTTTAACAATAATAATTTTTCTAAAAATTAGTT
Organism: Leptopilina drosophilae; assembly: GCA_032873175.1. Classification (NCBI taxonomy): domain Eukaryota; kingdom Metazoa; phylum Arthropoda; class Insecta; order Hymenoptera; family Figitidae; genus Leptopilina; species Leptopilina drosophilae. The sequence continues at coordinate 23,923,057 of CM065483.1, forward strand.
CTCTTCTTGCATATATAATAAGCGAATGTGTAGTAGAGGAGTTCTACGTAAAAAGATCAAGTAAAAATTTTAATTTTCTGGGAATAGGCAAAATCTCTGGTAAACTTTTGTTCTGTGTATAACTAATAAAATTGTATTAACTTTTATAAAAATTAATTGTATAAATTGTGGATATTGCAGATATGCTGCATTCGGCAAAATTGTTTGTTTCAACTCAGTGTAATTTCGACTAAACTTGACATACTTCAATTTTGTATATGGTGAATTTTAAAGTACCTCTTTTTAACATTTTTTATTGGAGAGCTGAGATTTTTCCATAAAATTTTGTAAATTTAAAAATTCGTACAACAAATGGATTTTCAATTGAATAAATAAAACCAACTTTTGGAACACTTTTTCTTTATTTTATTGAAACTCCATTATTGTCCCATTTTTTAACTTTACTAAATTCACTGGGAAAAATATCTGCCTTTCAATAAAAATGATAAAAAAAATAAAAGAGGTACAGTTTCTGAAAAAATGTTTAAATAAGGCTTTTAAAAAAAGAGTTTTGAAATCGAAAAAACACACAAAAAATACGCATTAAAATTTGATAGGTTTTTGTTTCAATTTCCTATGCTTAGAAAAAATGCCCGAGTCAAATAATATAAATTTTTTCCCATGGCTTACAGTTTAAAAAAAGGTTTAAAAAGAAAGAATCGAAAGGTGGTCTAAATTTTGACTCGGGTGTGAATTAAAAATAGTTTTAAGCGCCATATTTCGATCACTGAGTTCCGACAATTTCAAGAAGATTCGTCCATTTCACCTCACTCTATTTACTATCGATATTGTTTAAGGGTTAATTGGGAAATGTTTCATTGGTCAGAAGATACACCCTTGAGTGTGATTTTGATCAATTCTCGAGACAAGGAGAAAGAGGGACGAGGGGGGATATTAAGCCTACTGGTTTGGATATCTATTGTAGGGTTAAATCCGTTGTTATCGCGCTGGAGTACTGACTTGACCTGATTCTGTGTCATGTCGTCAATTAAACAGCCTACATCGCAGGATTATGGCGAATCAGAAACGCCATGTCATTGCTGCATGTCGTACAATACAAGATGGGCACATCATTTTCTAATGGTTTCAAGGGGGGATTTTGATCTCCTTCTGAAATTTTAGTGTGAAATTCCCTGACAGACACAAACACAAACACACACACAAAATACACTACGTTATTTCAATCTCAATCTTCATTCAAGTTTAATCTTATTCTAGTCGAATGCAACTCCTTCGATTCCTTCCATCAAATCTCGCACAAACTACTTCCTCGCTATGCTAATCAAGAACAAACAACGTCGACTTGAGATAATAGAAGCTTGTAATTGAAATTCAAGTATTTTAACTCACTCTCTATTGTGAAGAAAATTGTCCTATTTTTTGGAAAATTTTTTAATCCAAATTTAGTGAAAACTGACAAACTACAACTGCGCTTTTAGTGCAATTAATAAATTGATCGAGTAATGGATAAATTTATAACTGATAATGATGATGATGATAAAATCTGGCGAATCGTAAATTCTAGTTTGTGTGTAATGTGAGAAAATATATATTATACATATATTAGAAATTATAGAGATTTTAGATGCGAAACAATTGCATTTCGAGAGCTGTTGAAATAGGATTATTGATATTTCGAGAGTTTATGAAGCAGAACCAATTAAATGTTAAAGTGCTGTTCAATCGAGAGGCTGTAATTTAGTCCATACCTTCAAATTGGAAATAACAGATGAGATTATATTGAGAGTTTATTCTGCATTCGGATTACAAAGATTGGAATTTCCATTTGATGCTTTGCAATTTCCTCTCGAGAGAGTTGGATTCCATTATTCTTCCACAATTTCTAAATTATACCTGTAAACAAACATTTAAAGAGTTTCATTTATCCTCACTGAAAATTACTGAAATATGATTTTAATTTTTCCTCTTGATACGAATTTGCAAAAAGAGTTCATTGATGGCAGCGGTGGGATTTCTGACATTATTTAACCTCCGCTTTTTTAATATATTCGACAGCAAATAAAAATTTTCTACATTTCTTCTAAACTGAAAGAAATAATATTTCAAAAGAAGAAAAGTTATTCCAAATATAATCAAAACAGTAATTAAAATATAATTTATGGTCACTTAAACGAAATTGCTTTTTTTCACCAAGACGGTCAGTTTTTCTTTTACTTTCAAACTATACTTTTCAAAAAAAAGTAGTAACTATTTTCTCGTGATATTTTCTTTTTCTTCAAGAAAATGATAAATAAGTCAATATGAAATTTTAATAAAAGTGAAAATTTACTGTTATTTAAGAATTTAGAAGAAGTGGAAATCCCCCTAGAGTGAAGACAGCAAAAAAAGGTATTTTATTTCCACTCCATTTGTCATACCTCGACATATATTATCTACTAAGTTTTCCCAGCTCGATTCTCAGCATACGGTGGCGAAAACTTCTTTTCATTCCCCTTCTCATCTTTTTTTTGACATCCAATATATATCTATGAACGGTCTACTTAACATTTGTGTACTTTTTATGCAAATGAATTTTTTATAATATTATGAACATATAATTGCTAAACCATGCGAAATTATAACTTTTTTGCAAACTTTGCATTATTTCGTTTATCACATAATTTATATTGAACATCATTCTTCACATAACTGACTAAATTAAATTAATAGACGCTTTCATCTATATTTATAATTAATTGAACTTTGTTCCTGGGAGAGTTAATAACTAACTGTAATAAAATATCAATATTTAATTATTTACATATATATTGTATTACGAACGACCATTAAAATTTGATTAAAAAATTTTTTTTATTAATATTTATAGAAAAATATGAAATACTCACAAGAGGTTTTTTCTACAATTAACTGTTCAAAAATGTCTATAGCCTACAATTTGTAATCGATTTGAGTGTTTTTTTGTTTTAAATTAAAGGGGAATAATTTCTCAAGACCTTCATTCAATCATGAAAATTCTACTGACGACCTGCATTTTCTAAGAAAAAAATTACACGTTATTACTTGCTACTGTCTATAATGTAGTGGGTTTTTTTGTCCCTAATTCCGGATCAAATGTTCTTTGAAGTCCCACAAGTTTAATTACAAAATTTTTAAATTTAACAAAATGGCTGCTATTATTCGAAAAAAATTAAAATCAAATTTTCTCAAAAACCCCATCGTTTTTTTTCTTTCAATTTTGTTATTACTTTCTAGAAGTCTAACGATTATTTTCAAATAAAATTTATCGGGGTCCCGCATCTTAAAGAGGAATAACAATTTTTTTTTGTTTTTTTAAAAATGAAAAATCGAAGTTTTTCCGATATCTTTACAAAATACAATTAAATTTCAAAAAGAAAAAACGTTTGTCTTGAAAAATTAAGTAAATATTTATTACAACTGACAATTCTACCATTCTAGGAATTTAAATTATTATTGTTTTATAATTAAATCAATAAAACATGCATTTTTAAAGTATATTAAACTTTTAATTCAGCATTTGAATGCAAAACACTTTTAATGTTACAAAAATTCAAAAACTACATGAAATACATTCATCAAATTTTATGGGAATTCATAAGAAAGTAATATATTGTTCACGTGAAAATAAATTTATGAAGCTAAGAGAATTAGCTAGAAAAAAACACGAACGAAAAAATAAAAGCAGAACAAACCTAATAGTAACAAAGTAAAACAATACATTAAAAAAAAATTTGACGTACACTGAAAAAAAGTATTGAACCAAGAAAATTTTCTTGGTTGAAGCTAATCATGAGATTGAATACGGCCAAGACTATTATAGTATTGATAAAAATGATTTTCTTAACATAGTATATTTGTAAGAAGAAGAATTTTTTTGGATCAAGAACACGTATTCTTGATCCAAGAAAATGTGGAATTTGACCAAGACGTTAATTTTTAAGAAGTTAAATTTTTTTTTTTTTTTTTTTTTTTAAGAAGTTAATTTTTAATTGAGTTGAAATAATTATCAACTTATATTAATCTTCCTATTTTCTTGGCTCAAGACTATGGGTGTTAGATGAAATAAATAGTTATTTAAAAAAAAGAAAAAATGATTTGTCCAATGCTCAAATTTACTTGACATAAGAAAATAAATTTCTTCCAATAAGAAAATATGGGTTTGTTTCAAGTAAATTAGGTCAAGAAAATACATTTACTTAATTCAATGAACTTTTTTCAGTGTATTGAATTAATCTAAAGGTGAAGTAAAATAATTTTGAATTCCATGGAAATTTATTTTTTGTTGAATGTATTTCATGTAGCTTTTGAATTTTTGTAAAATTAAAAGTGTTTCGCATTAAAATGCAAAATTAAAGCTTTAATAAACTTTAAAAATGCAAGTTATAATGGTTTAAGTATAAAATAATAATAATTTAAATTCCTTGAATGGTGGAACTGTCAGTTGTAATAAATATTTACTTAATTTTTCAAGACAAACGTTTTTTCTTTTTGAAATTTAGTTGTATATTGTAAAGATATCGAAAAACTTCGATTTTTCATTTTTGAAAAAACAAAAAAAATTTGTTATTCCTCTTTAAGATTCGGGACCCCGACAAATTTTATTGGAAAATAATCTTTAGACTTCTAGAAAGTAATAAAAAAATTGAGAGAAAAAAAATGATGGGGTTTTCGATAAAATTTGATTTTAATTTTTTTCGAATACTAGCCGCCATTTTGTTAAATTTAAAAAATCTTTTACCCTCATTTTCTTGAAATCAGACTTCGCAGGTTTAAAAATTCAAATGCGCCTAACTTCTTTAAATATTTTTTTTTCCAAACGGCAAAATTCTGTTGTAAAAAGAACCTCACAGCATTAAAAATTTGTACTTTCAATCTTTACTTTGAATTTTTAAAAAAAAATTTTTGATAAAATTTTAAATTAATAGAATGAATAGCCCATTTGATGAAGAATGCCTCGGTTATAAAATTGTTTGATCTTCGGAAGCGCTATCAATTTGACTATTGAGCAATTTAACCTTAAACGAACAAATAAACATTTTTATTATCTGGGCTTGAAACGTTAGTTAATTATTGTTCTATATGAAAGTTATAATATCCTAGAATGTTAAAATTAAAAAAAAATTAATTTGTCAATATAGATATGGTATGGTTTGTTTTTGAAAAAAGAGTTTAAAGAAATTGACATCTGTTTTCATCGATTTTTAATTAATTACATTCCATTATATTAAATTTTTTATTAGATGTGAGACGACACTAATTTTTATTCAATCCACAATCTTGTTATGAAACAATACTGGATTGTTCGTTATTTCACATCGAGTTGAGAGATGACATTTAAGTTGAAAACATTGGAAACTAATTTTTGCAAAAATAAAGAGAGAAACTGACCTCAAAATCTAAAGAAAGCGAGTGATTCGCAAAATCTGTCGAACTACACTATAAACTAGCGAATTTTACTTTCTCGTAAAATCGTTATGGCGATATCGCGCTTTTACACACAGAGTCTATAAAACTTGACGAAACGACCCTATACAAACGTTGAACCCTCTACATTTTTAACTGTGATACATGACCAAAATCCAAACCAATTTTTATTCATATTCCTTTAGTAAAATGTTTTCGATGTATAAAAAATTGGAATCACCCTTATTTTACAGCATCTGTGTATTTTTTTTCATTTTTTTCCTGCGTCACTATTTATCGATTTTTAGAATAAACATAGAAATATACACCTTGCGCCCTCCATCAAAGTGTACCTTTACATGCGTTGAGTTAGTAGAATTTTTTTTGTTTTCTGAATAAAAATTTTCTAAATAAAGTAAGTTTTAACTTGTCCTAAACTTTTAACATATTTTTTTGTATATCAAAAGTTTCATTTTTGAATTTTTAAAAAAAAATTTACATTTTCTCAGCAACTTTTATTCTTACTCAAAAAATTGTTACCTTCAATTTCACTTAAAAAGTTGTTACTTTCACTTTAGCTAAAAAACTTTCACTTTTACTCAAAAAAAATTTACTTTTAATTTCATCCAAAAAATGTGTTCACTTTCAATAAAAAAATGTTTGATAAAATTGCATTGAGGAACATTTTTCATAAAAAATTGAAGTTAAAATATTTTAAGTGGAAGTGAATATAATATTTTTCTCGAAATTGAAAGTAAAAATTTATTGGCAAAATTTAGATTAAAAATCTTTTAAAAGTGAAATTTTTTTCGCAGAAGTGAAGATATTTAAAGAAAATAAGAAATTTTTTAGAGTGGAAGAGATTTTTCTGAGTTTGGGGAAAAAATTGATTAATTGAATGTTCATTGTAAAGGTTTTTTGTTGGAAAACTTTTTTAAAAGGGACACTTATATCACGAATTGTCGTTGGAATCCTGTATAATGTCGTTACAAGAATCCTTACACCAATGTGAGAAATTTCGTCCTCCCCACTTTGAAACTTTGTCGATTAGTTTTCACTGGAAAGTTCCTTCTGACAGAAGTAGCTTTGGCAAGCGAATACTAGCCCCTTCAGTATAGAATTTTCTTTTTTTTTGGATTGTTTATTCCTATTTTCTTACTTTTATTTATTGGTCTTTTTTAATTTTCTTGCTTCTTTCCCTTTGTTTCTTTACTTAGGTTTTTATTCTTTTTTATTTATGTCTTATTCATTAATATTATTTTTTATTTATTTGTTTTTGATTTTGTTCGTTGCTTATTCCCTTGTTTTTCATTCTATTTTTTTATTTTCTAATTATTAATGGCTTTTTTATTTAAATTCGTCTTCATACATTTTTGCTGGTAAAAAATATTTTCTCATTTAATTTCATTTACCATGTATAATATAATATAAGAGCGTAGAAATAAATGGAATGTTAATTGATATTGTATTTCTTTTGTCTTCATTTGGTGTATTGCTGCGGGCCAAATTCAATTTAAAGTTACACAAAATTAGAAGGTTCGTTAGTGTAATTCAATTATTTGTTTCAGAGATGAAACTTGAGAGTAAATCTAGATCTTTTCTTTTTTTTACACAACTCGCTTACAAGGCATTTTCTAAAGGACCCTGGAAACCTCTTGCTTGGCCAGGAGTAAAACAGATAGAAGAAAATTTATTGTGCAACGTCGATAAAACTTCTTCACCTTTTTGGTTATACACAGTCTCATCAAGTTTCGTGTAAGAATTTTTCAGATTTTGTAAGAGATGATTATTATTATATTATGATTTTTTTGTCTTTTGCGGAATCTTTTTTTGAATTGCACAAAACAATAAAGTAAGAAAATTGTATTACTAAAACATACTCTTATGTAGACTTAAGAAGTTGTTCAAACGAAGTAGAGGTTATTTTTGCATTAGATTTATCTTGATTAGGAGTTTATTTTCACTTATGTAAATTTCAAACTAGTTTTTATTGCATATTTTAGATGCAATGATGACTTGAGAATCAATAATTTTTAATAATAATTGATTTCCTTTCTGTATTTTAACTCCAAAAATTATAAACATAACCTAACATTTTTTGCTTCTTAGAGAAGTGCGTCACATTTAAAATATATCTATTATTTAATAATAATAATAATAATAGTTACTACCACTATGACAATAAATATTATTTTTATTATTAATTTTAAACAAATTCATAAAAAAATATCAAAAACAAAGTATTCTTTATCTACTTGAAAATTTTAGAAGGTTGGGATTTTCGTTAGTGAATATTTTTTCCTTTCTTTGTTAATGCCCCTTTCTTCTTATTCTTATTGTTGTTCTTACTATTTTGTAAATTAATTAAAATTCAAATGAAATTGTTATGTCGAGTTTATAAATTAGGTATGCTCCATGAGTTTCGAAATATCTTCTTCACTCCTCTCTCTCTCTCACTGTGTTTTTTTTTGTGAAAGACGTGCTCTCCCTACTTTTGGAGTTCATACACCTTCTGAAAATCCATATTAATGCAAATCTCGTTCGTTCAGACAATTTCTCATGGGCAATATATAGTGAAACCACCATTGGATTTGAATCCAGTGTGTTAATATATAGATGTTCGAAACTTGACAGCAATATCAAAATAATAGGAAACTTATATTGTTAATTTATAATGTCTTTTACTATTTAATGAATGTTATTAATAGAAAAGGATAATATTAATATTTAATAACAGTATAATATTATCCACAAAATTTTAGAGTGGAAATATTTTTTAATAAATTAGAATTTTTAATTGATTTTTATCTAAAAATTTAATTTTTTAAGTTTCTTTTTTATAAAAATTAAGAAGCAAATAAATTATTTTTATCGATTTTAATAAGAAAAATGATTTTTCATTAAATTTGTGTTTATTAAAAAAATTTATTAGAATGAAAAATTTTTAAATTCTAGTCTATGAAAAAATTCTTTGCTAAAAAAATTTATTTCAATTGATTCATTATGCCAAAAATCGGTGCTATTTATTTTAAACTAAAATTTAAGACTTCTTCTGAGTCTTTTTTTCAGTCAATTTAACAAACTCTTGTTTATCTGTATATGCAATATGTTGTGTCTCTGATTTTGGTTCCAGTCCAATAATATAGTTTCTTGTAAAATCGTTCGCTCGTGATTGGTTTCTCATGCTTCATGAAGCGTACATTTTTTTCTTTGTTAAAACTTGAGCTTCATTACAAAAGTTTAAAACAATTTTTTTAAAATTATACACGAATCTATTTTAAAAATTGATTCATTTTTTTTTAATTCATAAACGACAAAGACTAATATTTATATTTAAATTAATCTTTTCAATACGTTAATATACCTATTAAATATAAATAAACTTTTTAAATAGAGAAATAAAATTATTTTTCTTCTCATATTACTCCCAAAAAACTCATAAATTTAACGAAATTCTAATTTTGAAAAAAATTATTGAATAAAATTTCTTTTATCTTGAAAATTGTCTTATAAATAATACGATTAATATTAATAAGCTTAAAAATCTAATCAGTAAAAAGTTAAATTCAAAATTATAGAGAAGAAAAAATATTGAATAAACTTAGATGAGTTTTTTTTTCTTCTTTATTACTGTTTGAGAACATTAATTTTGTGAAAAATATATATATGAACGAAAGCTCCTTGTGAGTTCAACTATTATAATGAAATAAGGCATGCACCCAACGGTTTTATGTATACGTGTTTGTCTGGGTGTGTATGTGTGTGTGCGAATAACGAGCTATTTCACAGAGAGAAACCTGAAATATACGTGAAGGAGAGAACGATTTCAAGTATAAAATGCAGGGAGGATAAAAAGAAAAGGTGAGTTTGTGAAATGTGAGTGCGAATTAAAAACGCGTAATTTTAATTCTAAGAGACGCAGCAACAGAAGATACTGCTGCTGCTATTATAAAAGACAAGCTGTACATTTTTCAGAAACAAAAAAAAAGTTATGTATGTTTAGATTACTTGCTTGCAAAACATTATTATTATTATTATTATTATTATTATTATTATTATTATTATTATTAGTAACTATATTTTACTGTTTTTTGCTATCAACTTTTTTAATTTCATTATTATTAAGTTTACTTTAAATTTTATTTATTTGTTAAAATTTCGATTATATTTCAAGTTCGCATATTTTTGTTTAGGTAATTAAAAAAAATTATCGTTATGATAATTATCAATATATTTTTTTGAAAATAAAGGGTCCAGAAAGAAAAATTCATGGCGGGCAGGAAAAATTGTTGAAACAAATTTAAAGAGAGATTTTTAATTTCATAAAATATTTTAATCTTTTTATAAATTGTTTGGAATCAAAAAAGCATTTATCCAGAAAGATTTCTCAGCAGAATTATTACTGAAAAATTAATTAAATTTCTTGTAAATAAGTATAACAATTAACAAATTTACTGTTTGGACAGTTTTGGCGTAAGAAGGTGTTTTCTTCTAATAATTTATGAAAATTATAGTTATTTATAAAAATTGTTGCCGTAATTTATAAAAATATTGCAGTCTGAATCTCATTTGAAAATTATTACTTCGGTAATTTATGGAAATTTTCCATGTTATTAATGGAAGTTTATGCAGTAATTGATTGAAATTTTCGCAATAATTCGTAACAATATATACCACATAAGTTACAATTAAAAATATTTATTTTAGCAATTTATGATGATCCCAAAGTTTTGAACGTTCAAATGAACGAAATATTTTTTATTCAAGATATTTTAATAAATTACTAATCATAAAAAAATTTTTAAACTAAAATTTTACATTTACAAACTCAGTAATTAATTTTTTTTGTCAGTGACACAAAATAATTGCAATAAAAATGTAATTTTTAGAAGAAATAAATAAATTTCGTTCATTTGAACGTTCAGAACTTTAGGGTCTTAATTTATGGAAATTTTCACGGTAATTTATGGTAATTTATAGAAGTTTTCGCGTTAATTTATAAAAATATGAAAAGCAAAAATAAACATTAAAATTTTTAATTTCAGTCACTTATGGAAATTTTCGAGGTAAATTATGGAAATTTATGTGGTAATTTATAAACATTTGGACAATAGTTTATAAAATTATGTAAAACTCAAATTAGAACTAAAAAAATTTAACGTCGGAAATTTATGATACACGAAAAAAAACTTTACCTGGAACAACTACAAATTTCACTATATTAGCGAAATTTTTTGTTATTGCAACGAATACTTTCGCTATTTTAGCGAAAGTTATCGCTGTTCCAGTTAAAGGTTTTTTACACGAAAAAAATTTCGTGTAATTTATGGAAATTTATTAGTTAATTTACGATAAATTTTCTATGATTCAGTTAAATAATAATTTAACTAAATTACATAGTTAAACCCTTTTCAATAATTGTAATATTTCAATTTTAAAAACAATATGATAAATAGTCGTATAAAAATGTGTATATTTAAATTCATGGCAAGCAAAAGCAGCAAAAAAGTGTACTTTTTCGCTTTTGCTTGCTATGAATTGCGAGAAATACAAAGAAAAATATAAATAAATACTCGGGTATAAATAAATTGCGACACTGTCGAATGTAAAACAATTTTTCTGTTGTAATATATACAACATAGAATACATATTTTCTTTTATTAGAAAATCATAAAATTGTGAATAATCGATAGTCAACATCGATGTCTTTTCTAGCGTGGTTATTTCCTGGCTTTTCGACGCCTTTCGTACAAGACGAGGGACGCGTTAACGATCTCGTAAACCATAACGTAAATCAGCATTGCTCAGCTGTAGTAGTAAAAAAATCATAAAAATCACCCCCTGAAAGTGGTATCTAGAACCAAGATAAATTCCGCATTCTTAGTAATAGTTTCAATGCTTCCGATCATTGAGAATTGATATATTCACGTCTGACTATTTTCTCCTTGCACTACTTAGACTCAATCTATTCTCGACAATTTACTTTCGTTCTTTATCAATCGCGATTCTCAAAATATATTTTAAAATTAATATTTCTATCATTGTTATATAAATTTCACTTTAATAATAATACTTAATAATAATAAACTTTAAAAAAAATTTACATTCATTAATTAAAGTAATAAAATAAAACTTTAAATTTATTAATATAATTGTTTTTAGATTTATTAAAAACGAATCTTATTATGATAGGTGGTCACTTTTTCTAAAAAAATATTTTTTTCTAATCTTTTTTGTCGATTCCTAATGAAATCTGTTTCTCTAAAAAGTTATGATTTTTAATATTTATTTGCCTAAAATTTGTAAAATTCCATAATTTTGATAAATGTTAGAAAATTGTTAAACAATTAGGATTAAAAATTAGAAACTATTTTGCATATTTTCTGTTTCTCTATCACAATTTTGTTTACAAAATGATAAATTTATTTTTGAAAAAGAAATTTTTTTTATAAAATTACTCTATTTCTTATAACAATTTATTAACAAAATTCTGTTCTTCTTTGAAAAAAAATAATAATTTGCATCTTTTTTATACAAAAATTTTCCAAAAATAATTTATATAAAAATCTTTTTTTTAATTTTCAATATGTGTTAGAAGAAAAATCCCTATAATTTCTATTTATTAATATCGATCTTTACCTAGATTATTTTAAGATTTTGTAAAACAATTTGCATAATTTTGAGTATTAAATATTTTTAGAGAAGAAAATGTTGTAAATTACCTTTATTAAAAATTTTTTTGAAATGACCTTTATTAGAAAAAAGAAAATTACCTTCATCAGAATAAAGCTTTTTAAAAATTCACCTTTATTGGAACAAAATGTTAAAGAAATAAAAAATTAGAAAAAACGTTTTAGAAAAACTGGAAATTTATTAAAAGCTACTTTTTAGAGTTTTTAAATTTAAAGGTAAAAATAGTTGTTTTAAAATATTTTAATAAACAAATATATTTCATGCAATATTTATTATTAACATTTAGGAATAATAATGATGAGTATAATGTCTAAAAGAAAGATGGAAATAATTTCTCGTTTTCTTTTATCAATAATTTTCAGAAGGAAAATCAATTTCATGGGTGGCTTTGGTCTCTTTGAGATTTTCTGACATCAAACCAGGCGCTATTCCTTATTAGAATAAAGAAACCTCTTACTTCGGGATTCTGAGTAGTCTCGTTTTAGAGAACTTTTCTTTTCATATAAAGAGAGATCAAACGGACCAGACTTCTCTGAAGTCGCCTGCCTTACCATTTTTTTTAAATTTATTATTGCAAAAAATACTGAAGCTCTGTTTTTGAAAGATAAAATGCAACATTTTATTAATATAAACAGAAAGAAAAATTTGTTAAATTCTTTTTCTTTGTTGTTATTTATAAAAAAGTATTACTTACTTGTTAACAAAATTTTTTTAAGTGTATTTGATTTTTGTATTAAAACTTTAATTTTTAATTAATATTTAATTACAGAAAAAATATAAAAATAAAATATAGAAATAGTATGGAAATACTTACAAGAATAAAAAAAAACTTATAAATAGAAAAAATATTTCGAGTAAAGTAGAATTTTTTTTAAAAAAGTTAAAATTTAACAATTTTAATAACCTAAAGTGGATAGTTTTCAAACTTTTCGTATCGTTGTTTTTTTTTATTTTTCCTTTTTAAAAGACGGTTAACTTTTAACTTTCTAATAGAATAATATAATTTTTCATAAAAATAATGTATTTTCAACATTGATGCTTCAACATTTTCCTTCATCAATCTTATTTCCATAAAATAATGATTCATTTTATAAACCTATGCCTGCAATTTTTATATTCACAATTACAGACTTCTTTTTGCCTGGAGAGTTGAAAAAAACTTTGTTCATTTCGAAAAGTTACCAGTAACATTTTACTTTCATAAGCTTTTTCTTGTAACATCACTTTTCCATCTATATAAATATCTTCTTTTTCTACTCCTGTTTTTTCAATTTTTACGTTTAAAATTACATGGAATACACTTTTTTAAGATCCAATTATACTTTCTTGAGAATCAAAATTGCCTTTTTTTTTTAGAAAATGAAAATAATAATTTTAGAGGAACAGAAAAAATAAGGATAAGAAGAGAAAAACAAAGAAAAAAGTGTGATCGTTTAGGTCGTCATATTGTTGTTTAATGAAAGTTTGATTTTTCGGTTTATAAGTAATCAGCGTTTATTTAGTAATTATTATTATTATTTTTGTATAAATTATCTTTTAAAGTCTTTGGTGATTTGGTGACTTATCCTAAAAATTTGTGTTTAATATTTTATGCTTCACGCCATGTGCTTTCCATGGCGGTTTAAATCGAATCTCACCTTAAGTAGCCTAAGCAGTAGTCTCAAAGTAACTTTGTCAAGTTTAAATTTCAGTAGTAGAAATTATTTTGGTATCTTAATAATTTGAAAAACCAGTAAAATAATTGGCGTTAAATTTTGTTTGTGAAAGGCATGAGAAGTAATTGCTTATTAGACTAAAATATTATTTGACTAATTAATTAAATAGTCTTTAACGTCCGAGACACTTCATAAATAAGTCAAAAAATGAAAACGAAAACATTCGGATAAAGTAACAAATTTTATTTACTCCAACGTTTCGAAATCAAATCGATTTCCTCTTCAGGGAGTTTATTCAAAAAAATATGCACAAAATTAAAAAATAATAAAACAATTTTAACAATAAATAAAAATAAAAAAAGTACATATTCAAAAATTATCTTACCAAAAAATAATAATTAAATAAACGAAGACTTAACATTTAAACCCTGACCCTGAATTTAATTTGTCCGAATGTTTTCGTTTTCATTTTTTGACTTATTATTTGACTAATTTTTCAATTTGAATAGCAAGAAATGTCTAGGGAATTATTAGTGATTTATTGAATTAACTAACAAAACTAAACGCGCGCAAGCGCACGTGAAATTTTCTTTTCTATTTTTACTTTCAAAATTTTTGCTTTTCCAAATTTAATGAAAATTCTTAATTTCTTAAAAAATATAATTTTTCTTACGGTTTTTCATAACATTTAAATATTTGAGCAACTCGAAAAGTAAATGCCAAAATATTTCTAACAGCAACTTGAAATAAAATTCAAAATTTATTTTAATAAAAGTTGGCAACATTTTCAATTGTTTCAATTTTTTAAAATTATTTTCCTAAATAGAAGTAATTTGAAAAAATTTTAGTTGCATTTCTTCAAGAAACAATTTTACGAAATTTCTGAATTAAATTTTTCAAAATTTTAATACTTTTTGTTAAATAAATATTTAAAAAATTATTCATATTTATTTTTTTTCCCAGAAATTAAAATTTCAAATATAATTTAAATGAAAAACATCATGAAATATAATTATTTCTAAAATTTGCAACTGTAATTCATGCAAAATTCAATTATTTTTTTTAGTATTTTTGAATAACAATTATTGAAAAATTTTAATAATTTTTGAAGAAAAATAATGTTATTAATAATTTTTTTAATTAAAAATTTAAAGATTTTTGAACTTTTGCTTCACTTAAATTTTTAAAAAATTTAATTTAAAATTTAATTAAATCCTAAAATTCCTGTTATAACAGTTGAAATATTTAATTATTTTTGAAAATGTTAATTGAAATTTTTTTAAATCAATTCCTATGATAATTCAACTACGAGAATTGAATACTTTAAATAGAATAATTTTTGTAAATTTATAAAATGATATAATTTTAAAAATGTAATTATATTTATAGACAATTTTTAAAGAGGAAAAAATAAAATTCTTTAAAATATAAAATTTTACAGAATTTCCAATTGTTTTCAATTTATCAAAATTATTATTGTGAATTCAAGTACCTTTTTCTTTAAAAAATTGTAATTAGTACACGGAAAAAAAAAGTTCACGAATCTCTCGTGAACTAGTATATCACTTTTGGATGGGACACAAAATTCTTCAAAATCTATAAACACAGTTCATCAAAATTTCATCAACTCCTTCACTAGAAACTTAGTACGGTTTCTGAACTTTTCGTCAAAGTTGACGAAAAATTCGTGAACTTTTAAAAAATGTTAAAAACAAAAAAAATAATTTCTAGACACTACTTTTTTGATAGTATTTCACTTAATTTGATAACTTGATGCCTATACGCACTCAACTACACAGAATACACAATTTTATCGCTATTAAAATTCGCAACTCGCTTCACGGGATTCGAACGTAGTACCCTAATAATATTCCTAACAACTAACCGACACGGCTAAATCTATATACACTGACAGTACTCCTGCAAACGACACGATTAGCTTTGTCTGCTGTTGTCTGCTACAAAACTCAGGACCGTGCAAAGTATAAAGCGATCCTTGTCGTAACTTCTAATTTATTTTATGAATTATTTGTTTCACAAAAGAAATTAGCACACAAAAATATTCAATGAATAATAAAAACATTGATTCTAAATAATAAATTTAATCAAACAAAGAATTTGTCCGAGTGTAAACACTGATGACACCGACTGAATTATGACAGATGAATTCTTGATCAGCCATATTTGATGCGCATTGCGAACTGCGCATACTACTGAGACTCGCGAGTTCACGACTTTTTCGTCAACTTGTACCTCTACTTTTGACGAACTACTCATCCTTAACACGTTCATCAAAAATTCATTAACTTTGTTTCAGTTTTTCGTTGACGTTCGCCATTTCTAATCAAAAGTGAATGAAAATTTTGAAATTTTGTGTCCCATCCAAAAGTGATATACTAGTTCACGAGAGATTCGTGAACTATTTTTTTCCGTGTATTTTTCAAAAATCTAATTTTTAAAAAATTTCTAAATTAAATTTTTAAAATTTTAATGACTTTTGTAAAACAAATATTTAACTCATTTTTTATATTTATTTGCTTAAAATTTTAAAAATTTAAACTACTAGTCTTCCAAAACTTAATTAATTTTCTAGAACATATAAATTTAAACTACAAAACAAAACATTGTAATAAAACAAGGCTAACTTCAGGTAAGGACAGATTTCGTCGTTTATTGTAATATAATTAAAGAGCAATTTTTATTAGATAAATTAAATGGTAATTTTCTTTGGTTACAACTTTTTTCCTATAAATTAATTAAAATTAATACGTTATTTGCTAAATTTGTATTTCTTAATTATAATTTAAATAAAGAATCATCTTTATAACTTTTCTCTAAAAAAAGGAAAAAGAAACGAATTTGGACAATATAGGTATATATATTTCTCAATTATAATTTTATTTATAACTTTTTTAACACATCTTTCAGATTTACAGTATGAAATAAAATATTTTGCATAATTTCTATTTTTCCTCTACAATTTTTTATCAAAATTGTATGTATATCGTCAATTTAATAAATTACTGCATATTAAGTATTTTTGTACGAAGGAGCACTGCCAGTTGATTTGTAAAATAATAAATGAAGTCTCAGATATTTTTGAAAATAAAGGAAATTTTTGTTTGCAAATTCGATCACAATTTGTAATTAAAAATAAAACTAAAGTTTAAATGATTTTTATTAATAAAAAAATAATTAATAATTTTTATATGTCAATCATATATTTTTTTAACAAATATTTATTTTTTCTTGAAAAAAATTAGGGTATAATAACAATTTTTAAAGAAATGATAAATTTTTTAAATTAATGAAAAAAAAATTTGCTTATGGTATGTGTTAAGAAACAAAACATATTCCAAATTTTATATTTAATTTGTCCCAACAGGCGATACCTCCTTCAGTATAAGGTCGAAGAAATGACGTTGTCTAGCGGAAATTGAATATGCAGTGGATTTCCTTTGAATTGTTTTCGGGCCAATCAAAGTGAAAGGTCCGAAGTCCAGGTGTTAAATTATTGATTTGACGTTGAAGTCGAAATAGTGCAGTTCTTAGAAAAATAGAAATGTGCCTCGCAGTAGAAATTATCTCCTTGATTAAATTCTTCTTGAATAACTTGTCTACGACTTGAAGAATGCACTTGGTACTTGAAAAGATTTTGAACTGACTCGAAGAATACGCTTAGTAATTGTACACCACTTGTTAACTTGATCGTGGTTTCGTGAAGTTCATTCGGTGGTGACTTGTGTCTACTTAAGTTGAAGGCTCTTGCTGGACTGATACGAAGAATATACACGACTTGTTAACTTGGTGGCGATTTTTGGACAACTTTAGATGACTGCTTTTCCTGGACTGTCGAATTCGGAAAGGGTGGCACCTTATATACTAACCCTTTAACATCATACTACCCAAAATTGTATTACCTTTGGGTTAAAGTGAGAAAAATTATATCACATGTAAGTGGGGAGCCAATAGAAAAAATGACGAGATAGACATGACCGTATTTGGCACTCGCTATTAAGACAAAGACTTCTTCGGATATAAATTTATTATTTATCAGAAATTTTCCTTGTTCGAAATAAAGGCAAAAATGGAAAATTTTTAGGGATATTAGAATATAACTTAGAAGATAGATTTTGTACTAAAAAATTAATTGTGATTGTAGTAATAATAATAATTAGGCCATTGGAGAGAAATTTCGTAGACACCTGTCCTCCTAGAGTGAACAAGGCTTTAACGTGCGTCAACAACAGGAGCATAATATCGCCTTTGTCGTTCGACGTGTCCAATATATACACACACAAATATACATATCATATACTATATAACATATTAATAATATAGTCAAAAGCCTTCACTTTTGACAGTCATTTTTCTCGAGATTCAATTCTTTCAAATTTCCAAACTACCTTGTGCCATAAAGTTTATTTTATTTTTCCAACTTTTGGCACTTCGGGAATATTTTTCAGATCGTCTTTTTTTCGCGCTCTCTACTATCCCGCCAAAATGATAGAAAAGACGATAAAGAGAAAGAGAGTGGGGGTCAAGAACGACGGGATATCCGCTGTCTACTCTTCTGTGATACATCGTTCTTGAAGGTGGAATCTAAAAAAAAAGAGTCACAAGACTCACCTTTTCTTTTGGAGGAGCAGCGCCTCGGGAATCACACAATTACGGAAGTTATATTACCCCCCAGACTCTTCGACTAGTTCGATGATGATGGTCACAGGACTTTTTCCATCACAACTAACAGTGTACCTTCTTGCCTCCTAAGCGATTTTTTTTCTAAAACTTTTTCATTTCCTACAAAAGCCTCTTTCTCTCTCATCTATAATACTTCTGTTTTAAAAAAGAAAACTTCCTTTTTTACGATCAATTTTCCATTGTCAGCAAAGTTACAAACACCAATTTTTACATTATTGAAATAAGAAAAATTATTAAATATGTATATATATATATGTATATATTAATAATAAACGACGTTATTATTAATTTAAAAAAATCAAAAGAATGAATTAAAGGCTTTTAATTAGCAATAATTTTTAACGAATAATCTTCAGTGTTAATGAGTTAATACAGAGTGATATATGATTGAAATATGGGTAATGAAAAAATGGGTCAATTTCACACACATGTAGACTCTCTTTGAAAGAATCTTGACGTATTGAAACTCTAACTCTCCATATTTCACATGATGAAACCAATAAATGGGAGTCTCTACCGGTGGCGAGGTTCAGAGAGTGGACTATTGATTCAGAGTAAAGCTCGTTCGTGCGATTATTACTCAAATTTGTGAGCGCCTACCATCTCCGAATCTCTGGGGCATATCGTACTGGCCATCGAAATCAGAATGCTTAGCTGCGTGTAAATGGCTCGTTATAATGCGCTACGGAATTCTACAATTCCACCTGCACCATACAAAGGCACGTGTGTATTGTTATTATTGTATTTCGCCATTATTTATGATCATTTTCCCTGATAATCCTTTCGATTAAGTACCAATATGTGATATCTCCAATCCAATTCTCTACCAATTTGTAATATCATTATTTCTTAATTATTTTTCAACAAATTAATTGATAAGTATTAATTTCATATGCAAAATCTTACTAAATTTTTATTTACAAATTCAGATTTAACTATTAGGTAGATGCACTGGTTTTCACCAAGACACCGCTTTTGGCCAACCACACACTTTTTTATTTTTCGGTTAATAAAAAGTAATTTTACAATTAATTATCTTAACTGTTTCGATTTGCATTTTGTTTAATGTAAAATAATTTAAAAGTGGAAGAAGAAGTGGTAATGTAAATAAAGAACCATTGAGGTAATATTTGAATTATAATATAAACTAATAAGACGTTTATTAAAAACATAGAATTATAAATTGTTACATAGAAAATTTGTTTTTGCGAGTTGAAAGGTTAGACAGTAACTGATTTCTAGAATTTGCTATACAAGAGAAGATGAATATTGTGGTTCGTGAGGATTGTTAAAACTTTTAACTAATTTCAATATATCTTTTTTTGTCTAGATTTTAGGTATTAACACAATTGCACACAAAAACCATTTAACATAAATATCATTTGTCATAGAATTCATTTAGCAGAAATATTATTTTACATTAAACTCAGATAACTTAATTCCCATTTGACATAAATATTATGTAACATAAATTTCTTTTGACATAAAAATCATTTAACATAAATTTCTTTTGACATAAAATTCTTTTGTCACAGATTTTATTTTACATAAGGATCATTCGACATGAAAAGATAGTCGCGAATTTCAAAATTGGCAAATCACAATGTTTTTGAAATTATCTAATTGTTTGCTTTTAAAATTCGCGATGATATTTTTTTGTAAAATGTAATTTGTGTAAAATGATTTTTATGTCAATTGAGAATTTTGTTGAATAACTCTTATGACAAATGAGAATTATGTCAAATGTCTTTTATGTCAAATGAACATTATGTAAAATGAAATTTATGTTAAATCATCAAATTAATTTTATGTCAAATATAACTTATGTCAATTGAAATATATGTCAAGTGATTTTTATGTGTAATTAAATTCAAGTCAATTGTATTTTTACGTTAAATGGAAATTATGCTAAATTATTTTTATATCAAATAAAATATATGTTGAATTAATTCTATGTAAAATGACAAATATAGTATATAAATTTTATGTTGTTTTTCTATTAAGGATTTGAGTTTAAATTCTAGTTCTAGAATTGTATTTTTAATTCTAGTTTTCTATTTTTAATTGTTCATTTTACATCTTAATTTTAGTATTCTAATTCTAATTTAAATAGAGAAAGTACATTGAAAGTAACTTCTTTGTGAATATGTAAATTTAGTAATCCTAAATTTCTTTAAACAGCTTCCAGGATAAATAAACTTTCCGCTTGGCTTGAAAGGGAAAGAAAAAGCAAAATAAATCAATACGGAAAAATGTTTTCTCTTCTCTCACCTGCAAAAAAGCGGGTCGGAAATCTTTGTTCCTACAACAAAATAAAGAACAGTGTTACAGAAACTAAACAATGCACTATGTTTTCAAGAAAAATTGAGACAAATCCATTTTTTACATCTACAGAATTCTGCTCTAATTTTTTATGAAGATCTAAACTAATAAATATCACCTCCGAGTTTATTTTTCTTTTGAGAACAACTAACATTACGACGTTTATACTATATTTTTAAAAAATGAGGAAACAATTCTAAAATTTCGAGAAAAAAAGAGAATTTCTATTTATTTTCGATAATGGAAGTATTTTTCTTTAGAGAAAACTTGAAATGTTTTCTCACCGTCACAATATCGTAGGTGAAAGCAGAGAACAACATCTTTCATGAAGGCAATACACAAGAGGCATTCTGGGAAAGCTAAATTTGTTGTGCGACATTTCATTACTCTGAGATATTTGGTCTCGTAAATTTTGCAAAATGGAATTTGTGCTTCTCATATTGGTTTGTGGAATAATTTTACAAGGTTTTCGAGGAATAATCGACGAACACGTTCACAGAGTGTGTGTGTGTATGTGAGAGAGTCGCGTAGCACGTGCCTCTACGTATGTATTGGCCGGAGGTGAGGATCCACCGGAAGTTGGACTCAAAGCAATTATCTGCCGCGGGTGCATGCCTGAGTACTACTACGTGCTCGTAACACTTGACGATGGCCTCGTTGCGAAATAGCAAGGCGACCATAACGGTGTCGAGATCTACATTCTCCATCTCTTTATATCCAGCATCCATGGCTACCTATATTTAAGTCAACATTCGAAAGTCCACATGCATACAAATTCCCTCTCCGCAGTTTTTGATATATCAACAACCAATGTTATTTTGTGTACCAAACTAAAAAATTCATAATTAAAAAAAAGAAATCAACAATTTTTATATGTTATGGATATCATTCTGAAGATATCACATGAGTTGTGTAAGAAGAAAAATTTTTTTATCTAATAAGAAAAGGTCGTCAAGTGCCTCTCCCTAAATTTGACAGGGCTCCAATTAAAGCGTTTTGTGCAGAAACAAAATAAGTCCCATAAATCGACATTGTTTAGGAATCAATAAAAACTGTTTTACATGTAAATGTTAAGATTTTTTCTAATTCTGCTTTTACATTATATTCTAGTAACCTATAAGTTGAAAAATCCAATGTGATTAGTTTTTTATCTACTTAATATAAGGAATAAAAAAATAAGTTAACATTTGGACTTATGCTGTTTCTGCACAAAATAAAATGAAAAACGCAGAAAATTTATTGAATCGAGTAAAGTATCAAAGTCTTATTAAATGTTTAATAGCATTTATTTAAAATATTGAATTTCGATAATTTTTAGAAACATTTCCATAAGTAGTAAAATTGTTTTAAGAATAAATTTAACCAATTTTCAATATTTTCTAATTTTAAATTAATTCAGTCACCAATATCACTTTTTGCTTTCTTTAAGTGAATTTCATTTATAATATAAACACTGCATATAAATTTCTAATACACATCAAGAAAATCGCAAGAAAATTAAATTTATTAAAAAATATCACAAGTTTTTGCACGAAATGATAATTTAATTATTATTTTTTAAGGATTTAGAGTTTAGTCACTTATTTAATATTTTACCAGATTGTAAAGCTTCATTGAAAGATAAATTTTCAATAAAAAAGTGATTTTCGAAAAAATGGATTTATGCGGTTACTGCACAAAACGCTTCAATTATAATACTTTCTCTTTTCTTATTATCAGGCTTCGCACTCCATTATGAGTTTAAAAAAAGTAGGAAAAAGTAGCCTTGATGACAAAAATAGTAGGAAATAGTAGCCTCGATGACAAAAAAAAAGAATTTTTAAAATATTTTTTTTATTTATTTTTAAATCGAACTTTCAATGTATTTTAATTTAATAATTGATAAATTATTAAATTTTATAAGGAATCACATTCTAATGTACTCACGTTTCTTAGTGCGAAGATTAATAATTAAAATTTTTATTAGTTAATTTAAAAAAAATACACACTTCAAATTGTTTAATAAAATGAAATTTTCGTAGTTTTTATGAAAATTTTGAAAAATAAGATTTTTTAATTCTGTTATTTCAAGATAATTGAATTTTCATAAACAAATAATTGAACATTTTTTATGAAATTGAAATTTCTGTAACATTCTATTGAAAATAATTTACTTCTTTTAAAGAATTTTTTTTTAATTTTTCTAAATAATCAAGGAAAGTTAGTCAACCTTATAATTATAATTTTATTTTTAAAAATTTATTCGCAATACATTCAATTATTTTCTTAAATAGTAAAACTTCGACAAAATTCAATTACTTTTAGGAATTTTATTAAAATTCATTGTAAAAGTTCAATTATTTCTATGAATAACAAAAATTTATTTATATTCACCACCAGAATTCAATTATTTTCAAAAATTTTTCTTAATTCAATAATTTGTATGTCTATTTTTTCAATAAAATACTCAAAATTATTCAATTATTTTCTAAAAGAATGGAAATTTCATAGGAATTGAATTATTAAAAATAGAGTTTATCTAAATTTTTTTAGAAAACCAATTATTTGAAACTTTTTTACTAAATTTACTAAATTCTTTTAAATATTAATTTTTGAAAAATATTCCTCACAAGAATTCAATTATTTTCATAAATTTCCATAAAATTAAAAAAAAACCAATTGAATTACATTCAAAAGTAATAAAATTCCCCGCAGAAATTTAATTATGCTTAACATTTTTATGAAATTCTCCGAAATTTTAATTATCTTTATAAATAATTAAATTGTTCTCTACAATTTAATTATTTTCATAAATATGTAATAACATTCTTTTGACTTTTATAAATAGTAAAATTCTTTGCAGAAGTTCAATTAGTATCAATAAATTTTAATTAAATTAAATTAATCAAATTTTCAATTATAATTATGAACAGACAAGATTTTTCTTGAAAAATTGAAAAAATTCTTTGTTTAATTCAATTATTTTCCAAATTGTAAATTTATGTTCGAAATAAAATAAATTAAAATTTGATGAGATCATAAGACCGGGAAAAACAGGGAATTTAAAAGTTAAACACAATTTATAATCAATCACTATTCATAGAGTAAATGTCGGTAAAATTATTTCCTATTATCTTATTAGCGGTCGTTTTTCATTAACGATTTTAGTTTTTAACACTGTTTTCAAATGGAAATGTGAAACCTAAAAATCTAAATTTAACTATTTGTTCAGAAAAGTAGCCTTTAGTAGCATTAAGCTGAAAAAAGTAGCCAAAAAGTAGCCTCGTATCAAAACAGTAGCAAATAGTAGCTTTTAGTAGAAGAGTGCGAAGCCTGTATTATTTAAAATATTTTGAATTTCTGAACAGTTGTATATTTTTAGACTAGGAACTCAAAATTTACAACTATTGATTTTTTAAATTTTACTTTTACGTGAATTTTTGTTTGGTAACGAAAAAAAAAATTCATTCTTTTAAAAGTATTCGAAAGTAAATTTGCTCATTGAGAATGGAATTCGCAAATTTTATTTTACAATGCATAAAATGATAAAAAATTTCAAAGAACAGATGTTTTTGTTCCGCTGTGAAAAATAAAGAATAATAAACTAATATAAAAGGTAATTTTTCTGTTTGAGTCGTAACAATTATCGTCCGAGATAAAAGAAGTTTTTTTTTAAATTTGCAACTCGCGTATAATCTCATGGTAATATTTTAATTCCAGAACATACATTTCCCTCTTTAACGTAGATGTACGTGTGTAAATTTAGGAAACAAATTTCACAAACTAATTAAGCGCTCAACAAAGCTCGTAGGCTTTAACGACATTATTACATTTTACTCTGTAATTTCTGCTAATGTAGTAGGTTGTCTACTGAGTCTTTGGCGTAAGATAACAAGGAGTTAGTCTTTCTTATATAACCCATACCATGGTCTTGAATACGTGTCAGTTCGAAATGTAATTTGAACTCAATCACAAAAACTCTCATAAAAAATGCCATTAAAAATTTGTTTTAAAAGAGATTGAAAAAATTTTAGAAGCTATAATTGACAAAGTCTTATTAATTGTTTCCGTAATTAATTATTTTAGTAATTATAATTATTGCAGCAAATATTTATTACAGTTAATTATTATTCTTTAATATTTATTATTTACTATAATATTTATTATTTACTATAATATTTCTACATTTACTATTTATTTCTTTTATTTTTTAATATAAACCCGTCTCAAGACTTACTGGGTAAAGTAAAATAAGCATTTCAGTAATTAATTAATTAATAATGATAATATTCATTATTTCTTTTTTATTGTTTATTTACTGTTTAATATTTATTATTTACATGTTTTCTGTTTATTATTTATTGTTATTTATTAAATGTATCATTTGAATTAATTAAATTTATCATATTACGGAATCCTTTCCAAGATTTGGAACTAAGTCAATAGAGACAAATTTCTCCTTTGTGTAATAATAATATTTAGATTATTCGACTATTGTTATTTCATTATTATAATTATCATCACTATTTCATAATACTAACTATTAAAATTTGTCTTTTATTTATAAATTCATTAAATATTAATAATTATTTATGTTTTAATCATCTTTTAATTGAATCATTATTCAAAGTTTATTGACAAATAGACTAAATGAAAATATATTATACAAACATTTTATTTTACAATTATGAAATTAAATTATTTAGAAAAACTTTTCAATATTTCTATATTATAAAAATTAATATTAAGTAGATACTTACAATTTATTACAATATTATTTAATTTTATGTCGGGATAGTTAGAGGCAGTTTTCGTCAGTAGTTAATATAAGTGTGTAGTCAGACATACTGTTGAATTGAAAATCAGTAGAATAGCGACTTTTTGGTCAGTCACAGTTACGAATTCGAATTCAAATGTAAATTTAACAATTGTTTATAAGAAACCAATAACTAAAAAGATAAATATAGTTCAGAAAAATTAAATGAGAAATTTTGCAGGAAAGTATCAAAATGGTCGCTATCGGGCACTCTGGAGAATTAACTCTTATATCACCCTGGAGCTCGACGCAACTTTCGATATTGCACCAATTAATAATAGAAAGTGCTCTTTGTATTCAAGTTAATGGGTCCTATTCTCCTGCACGTTTTGAGGGTACTATCGCATAATTGAGAGGTTCGCCAACACAAAACGCATTCACTTCATCGTCATTGCAGTTTGAGGGAAAAAACTTTTCCACCAAACCTGATAAAAAATATATTAAGAATGCTATGTACAAAAAAAATCCCTTTTATGCCAAAAAAATACCCCTGAATATGACAAATAAAAAAGAACACAATAAAATATTTTTTAAAAAGTGTAATTCACACAAAATCTCCTAAGAATATTTGTCAATAAATAAGAAAAGAAAACTTTATTTATATAAATAAATAACAAGTGTTTTTTTCGGTTTCCAATGGTCTCTCCTTTACCGTACAGTTTTCAATAAAAGTTTCTTTGAATTACTTTCCAGCAGACTTCTTAAGATTTTGTTTCTTCTTCTTCTTCTTTTTTCCTCATTTTTACTATTTTCAAACTTGCAGAACTTGTACTGTTGTTGTTCGATAAAGGGTGTGATACACAACTACTGCAAACAAATAAATGTTTCGTTCTGTCTTACAAAAGTCGAGTATTTAAACGACAGGATAAAAAAATCTCTTTTCTTTTATATGAGTGTTACTACTCAAAGTTGTATTTTAGATGTCTCGATTAATTTAAATTTAAAATTCCATTTTCACCACTAACTAATAGCAAATGGTTTAAATATGTTTGAATTATTGAAAATATTTATTACTTAATAATTTTTTTTACTTATGTATATATCAATTTTTTATTCAAAGCCTTTAAAACTATAGTTTTAAAGTTAGGCACAATATATTGTGCCAAAAAAATATAATATATTATACAATACAATATAATATATTATAATATAATATAATATAATATAATATAATATAATATAATATAATATAATATAATATAATATAATATAATAATATAATAATAATATAATAAAATAATATAATATAATATATTATACAATACAATATATTATACAATATATTATTTAACTAATTTCTACTATTAATTTTCAGAAACAAATGAACTAACAGGCATTCATACTAAAACTAAAATTAACTGTTATACATTCCTCAATCTCGAAAATATTAAATTTAGTCATTTTTCTCTATTTATATAATAATTTATAAATTTATTAAAATTATCTCCCAATATTATGGATTGAATATTCATTTGTATGAAGATAAACATAATTTCATATTAATAATAATAATATTAATATAAAGTTTCCTGCATAAATAAATATTTATTTAATAATTTATAATACATTATGTGTTTTCATTCTACATTTATGTTATTAAATATTTATTTTATCGATATAAACGGGTCATATAATCGAGCCAATCAACCGCATGTGTAGAGTCATCGATACCTTAACTTCTCGCAAATTGTGGCCAAATATCCAACGAGAGCGATAGAACCGTATCGTTACTGACCCCCTCCCCTCTCTTTCTCCTCTTCCTGGCAAATATATGAGCCAATTCAAATGAAATGTGTGGTCTCTGCAGTTCAGAATTACAAAAGACCTTTACACATAGCTAAGTACACACACCTCGCAAATACTTTACTCTCAAATGACAAATTGGAATTTCCGTTTTAACTTTGATTGTTGCGTGCAAGACAAATTGTTAGACAACAATTTTTGAATAATAGTAACAAAAAAAAACACTTCTTTGAAGTCTGAAAAAATTTTCTGGCTTAAATTATCTTTAAATTTATACACATGCAATTTTTTTTCTGACGATTTTAAATAGTTTTTACTAGTTGACATGCGATGACATCAAAATTTATGACCTTTCATTTAGATATTATTAGGAATTTATATTTTTTCGACATTTAAAATAGCGGCTGAAAAATTTCAACCAAATTGTAAAAAATTTTAAATACACTACCGTCCGAAATTGTCAATGCACCCATTTTTAAAGGAATGAACAAAATTTTTTAACATAAAATTTATAAAAACTAATATTTTTTTCGGTTTATATTTTTAAAGACAATAAAATTTTGAAAATAATAAGACCTTACAGAAGTCATTTGGCCAAAATCTGTACAAGATATTCTTAAAAAT
Source organism: Leptopilina drosophilae (assembly GCA_032873175.1). NCBI lineage: Eukaryota > Metazoa > Arthropoda > Insecta > Hymenoptera > Figitidae > Leptopilina > Leptopilina drosophilae. The sequence continues at coordinate 23,951,011 of CM065483.1, forward strand.
CGTCATTTTCAATGTTTTATAAAAATTTGAATAACTTCTAAAATAATGAAAGCTTTTTAATAATCTAAGACTTATTTTAAAGGTCATTTTTTACGGAATAGAAATTACTTATAGGCATTAACCTGTAATTTTTTGCTTGAAATAAGCATGACGTCAAACTTGGACAAAAAAATTGAAAAAATTTTAAATAATTTTTTGTACTAAAAACTATTCTAGAACATATATAAAACATGATATGATGTAGATTTTTTAAGAAAATTCAATAATAAAATAAGTTTAAATTTTACAAATTATTTTTCTTTTAATAATATTATTTAAAATTTTTCGAATTTTTTTGTCCAACTTTATCGTCATGCTTATTCAAAGAAAAAAATTACAGGTTAATGACTATAAGTAATTCTTATTTCGTAGAAAATGACCTTTAAAATAAGCTTAAGATTATTAAAAAGCGTTAATTATTTTAGAAGTTATTAAAATTTTTATAAAACATTGAAAATGACGATTTTTAAGAATATCTTGTTCTAATTTTGGCCAAATGACTTCTGTAGCCTCGATGACAAAAAAAGAATTAAAGAATTTCATTAAAAACTTTTTAAAAATCGAACTTTCAAAGTATTTTAATTTAATAATTGATAAATAATTAAATTTTATAAGGAGTCATATTCTAATGTATTTACGTTTCTTAGTGCGAAGATTAATAATTAAAATTTTTATTAGTTAATTTACAAAAAAATACACACTTCAAATTGTTTAATAAAATGAAATTTTCGTAGTTTTTATAAAAATTTTTAAATACAAGATTTTTTAATTCTGTTCCTTCAAGATAATTGAATTTTTATAAACAAATAATTGAAAATTTTTTATGTAATTGAAATTTCTTTACATTCTATTAAAAATAATTTACTTCTTTTAAAGAATTTTTTTTTAAATTTTTCTAAATAATCAAGGGAAGTTAGTCACCGTATAATTATAATTTTATTTTTTAAAATTTATTCGCAATACATTTAATTATTTTCTTAAATAGTAAAACTTCGACAAAATTAAATTACTTTTAGAAATTTTATTAAAATTCATTGTAAAAGTTCAATTATTTCTATGAATAACAAAAATTTATTTATATTCACTACAAGAATTCAATTATTTTTAAAAATTTTTCTTAATTCAATAATTTGTATGTCTACTATTTTAATAATAAAATTTCCAAAAAGTATTCAATTATTCTTTAAAAGAATGAAAATTTTATAGGAATTAAATTACTAAAAATAGAGTTTACGTAAATTTAAAAAAAAATAAATTATTTACAACTTTTTTATAAAATCCTCGCAATAATTCAATTACTTTTATAAATAATAAAACTCATTGCAGAAATGGAATTATATTTCATACAATTTTAATCAAATTCGTCGAAAAATTCAATTTGTTTAAAAAATTGGATTAAATTTTGTCTAAGGAATTCAATTATTTTAATAATTTTCATAAAAATTTTTCCGATTTAGTAAATTCTTTTAAATATTAATTTTTTAAAAATATTCCTCACAAAAATCCAATTATTTTCATAAATTTCCATAAAATAAAATAAAACCAATTCAATTATTTTCAAAAGTAATAAAATTCTCCGCAGAAATTCAATTATAACATTTTTTTGAAATTCTCCGAAATTTTATATATCTTTATAAATAAATAAATTATTGTTCTCTACTATTCAATTATTTTTAGAGATTTTAATAAAAATCTAAGCAAACATTTAATTATTTTCATAAATATATAGTAACATTCTTTTGAAGGATTCAATTACTTTTATAAATAGTAAAATTCTTTGCAGAAATTCAATTAGTATCAATAAATTTTAATGAAATTGAATTAACCAAATTTTCAATTATAATTATCAACGGACAAGATTTTTTTTGAAAAATTGATAAAATTCTTCGTTTAATTCAATTATTTTCCAAATTGTACATTTATGTTCCAATGAAAAAAATTAAAATTTGATGAGAAAATAAAACCGGGAAAAACGGAGAATTTAAAAGTTAAATACAATTTATAATCAGTCAATATTGATAGAGTAAATGTCGGTAAAATTATTTCCAATTATCTTATTTGCTCAAAAAAAGTAGCTTTTATTAGCAATAGGCTCAAAAAAGTAGCCAAAAAGTAGCCTCGTATCAAAAAAGTAGCAAATAGTATTTTTTCATCACAAATAGCTAAATTTAATATAAAACTAACATATATGATTAAATTGTATTATTAATTAATATTTAACAATATTTTTATCTTTAAACAATTTTTAAAAAAAAACAAAAATATTGTCGACAAACATTCTTTTTCATATCGCTTTTAATGTTATATTTGCAGTGAATGTTAAAGATAATAATTGTTTAATATTGTTGTTTAACAAAGTTATAAACAATTTTATACACTAATTCCGAATTAGCAATAAGAGATTATTAGGATCACGTTTTTCGTCTATATTATTTTTTTAAATGAAATTTGAAACTTATATTAGTCTACTAATATTTTTTAAGAAAGTTATAAACAATTGTTGTAAACAAAGTACTTTGTTTATTGAATACTAAAGTTTATTGGAAAATATATTTATTACAAGTAATAGGTAAATTTATGTTTCTAGTCTCATTTATCGTAAAAAAAAATATTTTCTCCTTTGCTTGTTACTAATTCGGAATTTGTTTTTTAGAAATTCTATATAAAAATGTTAAATTATTGTGGCGCAGTAAAGTTTAACAAATTAATTTTAATTGAATTCATTACAAATAAAGTTAAAAATTAACAAATATTTGTACAATTTACTACCTTCGAAGCTATAAAATATTTTTGGAAATAACAAAACTGATTATAATGAAGGACTTTGAATGTAGTTGTAAATTGTTTCTTTTTTAGGCAAAATTCCAATGAAAAATAACAAACACTACAAGATTAGTTGATTACGAACAAAAATATAACAAACGAAAGAGGATATTCAATTTTCCCCACAGCAATGTATATTCAAAAATAATTTCATATAATATCCGTCTTTACAAAGACAAATATGAAATAAAAAGTGAGTTTAACAATATTTATATTATAAACGAATATCACAAGGCTTTAAATCGAAACTATAGAAAATTAATCTGAAAATATCGTTTGTAAAATTGGTGAGATTTAGCTTTGCAAATGTTTCATTCATTCAATTGGAATGCTCGCCCGATTATATAACGATATCATTGGAAATATTCAAACCGTCAGGAAAAAAAGGTGAATACAAAAATCAGCCAATGCAACGATCTCTCTTTCTCTCTCTTTTTCTCTATATATATATTGTAATAGTTGGCAAAATTCCAATGAAAAATAACAAGTTGACATTCTGCGAGAGCGATAATCGTATACCTTTTGGCAAAATTGACATTATACACTCGGTACACATATAGATGGAAAAAGAAGGGAGAATAAGGAAAAGAATGAGAGAAGAACTGTAAGTTTAAAATTTGAGTCACGGCCAAGATTTCTTTGCCCCGACAGAAGTATTTTATATATATATATATATATATATATATATGGAGGGAGAGAAGGAAACGAAAACACTCCCGTCTTGAATTCGACTTGACGATAAATCCCTGGCGATGTCATGTCCAAGTGAACCAGTAACATTGCACAATGGTGAATAACTTGAATCTCTTGTGAACCAACGTAATCCTATTGGAAAGCCTTTGATCTTATGGTATGACATTTAATATTACTTGCTTCACCCGAGATAATCGAATCTCTCACCAGTTTAATGCGAACTCTATCATATATATAGTACTGCCACCCTCGCTTTTATCTCAATTCATGTGAACAAATTTTTTTGCCGTCAAGTGCTGTACACCTATATATGTATATACATATATATACTTTGCGTCCTGCGGGGAATAATTAATCATAAAATTTTATGGGAAAGTTTAGTTCTCTACCAACTTTTATCGCCTCTGTTGGAATATTAAAAGATAGTTGATTTTAACTTTTTTCAATTAGATATTTCCTATAGGTAAAGTAACAAATTACGTATTATAATTTTATGATGGATATTTATTCATTTTACATTATTCTTTTTTTGTCTTATGTTTTTATTTTTATTTTCAGATAATATGATTTTCAATTTTCATCAGCCATTTATTTTTCTAGCACTGTACGCGTGAAAAAAGAAGAAATAAATTAATAACACCAGTGTAGAAATTTTTCCATGACCCCGACTGGGACAAAGTTGAAAAAATAAAACAAAAAATGAATTTCTTATAAAAGGAATGAATTACATTAAAATTATCCACATAAATTATTCTTGAAATAAGATTTGTAAAAACTATAAAATTCGGTAAAAATTATTATTTACTAAATGATGTAAAAGTATTATTTGATTCAAATTATTAAATGAAATCAGTAAATAATTTAATATATTAAATGATAAAATTAAAACTAAAGTGAACAAAATGAAACAAATTATAAATTAATTAAATTCGGTACAAGTTAAATATCAGAATACATATCAAAAATATTATAATACATTTAAATTTATGGAAAATTGTTTTCCACGCAAATAAAACATGTCTTGATATTAACAAAATAATAAACCGCTGAAAGCAGAAATTTTTGAATTCATTTCATGAACACTTTGCTACCTCATGAATATTTATTTTATTTTATGAATATTAGAAATTGCCTTTCTGATATTTCTCATTACAATTTAATACCAAAAAGCCACAAAAACGCACTTTTGACAACATTTTTTAATTTTTAAATAATCAACAACTTTTCACCTCCACGTCGTATAAAGATAAAAATCGGCCATTGGTTGCGTTTTTAAAACGTATTTTTAAATTATATGACAATTTAATATCAAAAATCTACAAAATATTTTTTTAAAAAGTGCTAGTTTTTCTTAAATAAGTACAATCGTTTTTTACAATAAAGTCTAAAAATAACCAATAAATCCGAATTTACAAGCCGCAAAATTTTTTTTTATTTTTCTCCGGTTAAATGATAAAAATAAATTTTGATTTTTAATTTTTATATTAAAATCTTATTTAGTGAATTTAGATTTAACCATTTGTATTTATTAGAAATTTGTGTAGTTTGCTTCATTTCAATAATAATTTGCGTTGAAAATTGTTAAGTTTTAATAAATTTTTTAATGTTCAAATTATAGGGTCACCGCATTTAACATCTAATGGATTATATTATTTAGTCAGTTAATTTCGAACCCGTTAGACGGATGTTGATATTTCCAATTCTAATGTTCTCACAAATATTGAATTAATTTTATTAAACTTTAATAACTTGTTTACATTGCATTATCACATTAGTAAAGTATTAAATATTTAAATTACAAATAAAATTGCTTTAAAAATAAGGACTGTTTTTAATAATTTATATAATAATAAATGTAATCAGTTTTTTGAAGAATTCTTATTAAAAATTTCGAGCAAGATTCTTTTCTCCAAAGTGTTAAAAACAATTCCAAAAATTTTAATATTTTATATATTGTATGTATTTGAATTGTCAAAAATGTGTAGTTGATAATAATTGAATTTTAAAGAATTAGAATGAATTCAATTATTTTTTAAATTTGCAATTGAAATCTTTCAGAAATTGATTTTCAAAAATTGTAATAATGTAGTGAAACACATAAATTATTTTCAATTAAATTTGAAAAATTTAAATTATTCTTAAATTATAATAACAATTAAAATGCAAGAGAATATATGTTAAGATTAAAGAAGGTGTTACGTCAAAACAAGAAACCTTTTTAAATATACCTAACGTTCCTCGTTTTAAATTAGTTTCATAAATGAATCTAATTTGGGATGAGGATAAGTCAATGAGCCTACTAAATGTTGTGAGAGAATAATTTATTTAAAAACCAACAAGAAAGAAAAGAGTTGACAAAAATACAATGAGTACAAAATTATGAATCTTACTTAAAGAATAACGATTACTTGTGGTGTGATGATTATCTTGTAATCCAATCTTGAGTGGTGATGAGCACTAGACGAAAAGGGGCCTTGGGACTGTTGCCTTAATGGTTTGATATTAGTTCTCTTGTTTACACTAATGAGATAGTGTATTGTATTCCGAAAAATATCTGCTAGTCCCAGACAGTTGTCGCCTCTTAAGCAAATTTCGATGTTTCGAAATTTGGAATATGTTCCTTCAATATTAGAGTTTTGTAGACACTCGAAAGAATTTCCAAATTTATATTTTTGGAAATTGATAAAAGTTATATTCGAAGATCGATGAATGGGGTGTTGATTTGTAACTGATTTCAAATTAATACTTGGGGAATAATTCACTTGTAATGAAGTATGTTTAAATTAATACATGGACGACACTTTTAAATAATGTTCAAAGGTATACTGGGAGACTTTTCACTTTTAATAATGTTTAAAGGTTTACTGGGAGACTTTTCACTTTTAATAATGTTTAAAGGTTTACTGGGAGTTCACTTTTGAATAATGTTCAAAGGTATACTGGGAGACTGTTCACTTGTTGACGATTAGATGAATACTGCTGATTTCCAAAAAATTACTCTCTGATCTCTGCTTAATTTCTCTCCCTTTTTATACGAAACTGTTCCATTGTTTAGAATCATATACATGTAGTTATTGAGAGTGGGAGAGCAAGGTAACTATGAACACCTGTGCACTTTTTATCTTTTCTCTCTTTCTAATTTTCATGTCTCTTCAAAATAGTAGTGGCGATGATCATAGCCTGTTTACTTTTTTATGCTCGATGCTGCTGTGGACTAATCTTTTCTCTCTTTCTAATTTTTGTGTCTCTTCAAGATGGTTTTTCTTCCTTCCTGTGGCGAAGTTGTTTGAAGGTTGTTGAACTGATGCTCTATCGTTATTCTTTTTACATGATTTAAAATATTATTCTCTTTTCTTAGAATTATTACGATTTGTAATTTATTCAGATACATATAAGACATATAACATCAATTGCCATATATTCAAAAATATTATAATTGTAATGCAATAATATGAAATACATAAAATATAATTATAAAATATATACGAAAAATACAATATCGAATACAAAATACGTACATAAGTATTGTACTTAATTTAGGTACATTAATAAGAAGTTACGGACGTAACAAAGGTAATGATTTTAGCAAAAAATCAACTTTTTCAACTGTCTAGAAAGTAGTACCCATTCCTTTGCAGAAAGTTCATGTAAGGAAAATTAATTAAAAAAAACTCCTCTTAATTTTTCATCCATATTATCTAATTTTACGATTATAATAACAGTAATAAAACCGATGTCTAGTTATTGAATAAATTTTCATATTAATAAATATTAGAGACTTTAATGAGGGGGTGAAAAATTTTAATGAGTGTGGCTTTCGCACAGGAGAACAGTAATTGAGTATAGAGGATGATATAGACAGTGTGTACTATATATATATTATATTCTAGTGCGAGAGAGGGGGGAGGGTAGCGAACGAGGAGATAAAACGCTGCCTCCGGCTGAATAATTAATGTTGGACAAGTTCGGTTGGTTACGCATAATGGCAGACTTCCAGGAGTCACTGACATTGTTGGCATCAGCTAACCCGCATCATATACACGTAACACATAACTTTACCCAAAAAGAAAATCTCTCCTTTTTAGTTTCACTGAACAATATTTATTCCATTTCATTGCAAGAAAAGAGAAAAAAAAATTCACACCTGTCAAAAAATAAATCGATATCGATACGAATATTGAAAATAAAATATTGCGTTTGTATTGAAAATTGTTTTAAATGTCAAAAACTTTGAAGTGTTAAATTCTCAATGTTATGCTTGCATATACATTTCCATTTAGAGAGTATGGTAATGGTAATACAACAAACAGGAAATGCGACTGCAGAGTGGTGATATCGTTGATTGAAATGACAGTTGTCATCGAAATCAACAGACTGGAAATCTGTTTGTCGCTAGAATATTGACTAGAAACGAGAAATAATATCCGAAATATAACACTCCTCCTAGTACCATTTTTTTCTTTAACTTCAAAAAATTCAATATTCTAATTTCCACATATAGGTATTTATATTATTAAAATTTATTCACATTTATACTGCATTATTTAGTTTCCGAAAGAAAGATTCACCAAAAAGAACAAGACAATGATAAATTGCTTGTTTCTATTATTAGCCCTGAGAATTTTAAATTAGTGCAATTCTTCAGAGTCATGAGTCTAAAAAATGTTTTGTCCTTCTTTTTAAAACTAAATTGCAATCTTTTTTTTTCTTTTTAAGGGAGGATTATTTGTTTGGTACTTTAAATATCGGAGAATAAAATTCTAACACTTTTTCAAAGAAAAATGGAAATGAAAATCGAAACTGATTTCCCTTGAGGGATTGTTATTGATTTCAAGTTTTCGACAAAGAGACATTGTGAAATAAATAAAAGCAGACGTTCGAAAGTGGGTAAATTAAAAAGAAGTGAAGTTAATGAATTTCTTTCAATGAATTGAGAGAAAAGAAAATCGTGAATATTGTGCTATATATAATTATATTATATTTGTGTAAATTTAATCCATTAGTTTCGTTTCAATTTGCAAATGAACAATATGGAAATGGATGTTGATAATGCTCGACAATGAAAAGAAGTTACAAGGAAATAAAAAAGATCGCTAGCAGGAATCTTAACATTTCTTTTAGTCTTTCTCATTGTTTACTTTATCTTATGCGCGCACTCTATTCAAAGGCAGTATAAGTATAAATGCGGTCACTGAAAGCCATATCATCAAACATTCACTTTGGATTATTTATTCCTTAAGTATAATGTTTCCTAAATATTTTAGAAATATTTCACTGAATTATTTAGAAAATCGTTTTAAAGTCTTTGAAATATTGCTGAATTCTGTGAGTGGTTGAATTTTATAATAGAATTAAACTAGCAACTAACTTTTTCCTACTTTAAAAAAATTAGTAAATTTAAAAATAATTAAATTTAAACCTTTTTAATTCTAATTTGTTTAATATAAAATATAAATTGGAATATAGTTTCAATATTATTATAACTATAATTATATATTCTGAGACAAAGAATTCGGGAACAAGTCAGGGATTTTTATTGATAATAATCCAAAAAATAAATTTTTAGGTCATAAAAAATTATTTAATTTTTTAATTTTTTAAAATACGAAATTACCATGAATACTAGTATAAAACCTTTATATTTTTCTATCTCTGTCAATAATTTCTTTTCACATAACTTAATTTCTATAAAATTATGGTCAAATTAATAAATGATAAATGACTAATTTTAATTAAATATTTCAAAATTTATTAAATTTCAAAAGAAGGGGATTCCACCAGTAAATCACAGTGTTATACGTGAGAAGTTACCAATATGTTTGAAAGTTTTAAGGCGTATTCTACTTTTAAAAATAGTCAACTAGGCAAAATTTTAAGTCTCTATGTTATAAAGAACATTCACAATCTTAAATTTTTTAAAATGTGTCATTTTTAAAAAATAAGATTGAACAATTCATTTCTGCTTGGAAAAATGTCAATTTTGGTCTAAAAATAAATTGGAAAAGAAAAAAGAAAATTTGATGAGAAATTTTCCGAAGAATAAGAATTGTTTCCAGTCCAGAGCTCTTAAAGAACCTCCCCTTCCATTTTGAAAATACAAAAAATTCGAAAAAATAATGGACCATTTTCTTTATTTTAAAGAACGAATGAAATTAAACCCTTGAATTGACGATAAAGCAATTAAAACCGCATCATTCGACTTATCAAAACATGTAGATTGAAAATGAAAAAAATTAATAAAAAATAAAATAATGATTCTATTACTTGGTTATCTCCATGTTTTAAAATAATATTCTTATAAGTTGTTGAATTTCAAAAAAGGTGAAATTTGATATTTTGTAAATCTTATTTCCTATGGAAAAATAACGATAATTAAATATTTTAAAAAAGAAGTTATTGATGTTTTTGAATAATTTTAGAATGAAAGAAATTCGTCAATAAATGTAACAAAACATTTTTTGCAGTAAAAATTTTTTTAATTTTCTAAAAGTTTTAAATTTTATTTTCAACTAAAATTTGTAACGAACAAATAGAATTTATAAACATTTTTTCTATTTTTAAAAACTAAATTTTATTAAAAAAATTCCACGGCCTCACAGTTACGTTCCTGTTAAACACAATTACGAAATATTAAAATGATGCAAATTATTTCCTTCGAAAAATATTAATAAACGTGAATATATAATTTTTTTCCCAAAAGAAAAGAATCAGTTCGTGAAGAATATTGTTACTGAGAATAAAAAATTATGCATAAAATGGGTATATTTCCTATTTCTTAATTGTAATTTTATAACAATTAACAATATTTTAATATATATTTTTTATAAATAAAAAGGAAAAAAATTTACACAATTCAGATCAGTCAAACGAAATTTCTTTTAGAAAAAAGCATATAATTAACAGAATGAGTGTATTTTTGAATTGTTAATCATAATCATAATTTCCAACTGCGAACACAATGAACAAAAGACAGAATTATCAGTTTATTATAGTTAATTATTTGATTTAAAAGAAAAAATAAATAAAATTTATTTGTTTGTGATAGTGAAAAGTTACTTTTGGTTCGAACGTGACACTTAATTTCATAAAGATGATCTTCGACTGAGATTTAGTTCAAAGGCGGAAACGAAGTAGAAGGAGACCCGACTGGGTGAAGTTAACCGATTAGACGACCTGAAATTCGATCACGTGCCAGTAGAATTACGGAAATTACTATTCGAATTCACCTCTGGGGATATATCCCACCCCAACTTCTCCTTTAAACCTCCTCTACTCCTAACACGATTTTCCTCTCGTTTCTCCTGCCCCATTCCAAACAAGTAGAATTTCCTCCAAAAATTATATGTTATTTCCAAACACCCTTCTTGTTTGTACACGAACACACAATTTGTTTATTACTTTCAATTTACTTCTCGTTATTAGAAAAAAGAAAGTTTAAAAAAAACTGCAATTTTTTCAGTATCAGTATCAATTTGTTTATTGTTTTCAATTTTATTCTCTTTATTAAAAAAAAGAAGGTTTAAAAAACTGCAATTTTTTCAGAAAATCGACTTTATATTTGTAATCAGCAACCAAAAAAAAAACCCTCGAGTAACAAGTTTTAAGCCAATTTGACAAAAAAAAGTTCTTTGTCTGGGGAACAAGAATAGTCAGTAAACCCATATAATTTATTTATATTATTTATATAATTGAAATAAAATTCGATGCTTGTATTTAAATATAAAAAGTTGCGAATTTGATCGTAACAGAGATTTTTCTATTATAGTTGAGAAGTATCTAAACGGTTCTTTCTTTGTTCTATATTATATGAAGAAAGTAATTCCATGTGCAAATAAGTTTTCACAGAAGCATATGAGCCAGACCTCTTATCTGGGTTTTATACTGAAGTACAGTCTTGCCTTACTCCAGTAATATCCGTTCCGTCGAGGGAAATCTGGGCGAATTATATTGTCATCTCCTAAAGAATCTAGTTTCCATCTTCTGTCAGCAATGTTAACTTTGTTAAACTTCTTTATTGAAATACCAGCTTGATAAAGCTTTTAAGAAGCAAAATTTGATTTGGCCTTTGAGAAAAGAACAAGAAAGTTAGAAACTTTTTTCAACTAGACAATAATCGACACGACAAAAGATACAATTGTTTAAAAAATCTCTATGTTTGATTTTACAATGACCCAGGTAAAAAAAGTAATTTAAAAAAGAAATACCATTTGCTGCTGTAAAAAGTTTGATTTTACAATAACTGCGTACTAAATTTTTCGAAATAAATAATATGGAATAATAAAAAATAATATACGAATATTTTACAATGATAAAGTAGATGGTTAATTTCACTTTATTAATAAATGCAGTTTTGTTTCCTCACAGAGGGAAATGGAAACATTGGACTTCATAATATTTCGTTGCATTATTAATTTATTAAAGTTGAGGTATCCCTTTAGTAAACAATATTTATTTAGATATTGTTGATTTTTAACAAAAATGTTACCATAAGGTTGTATGAGTGAAAGCATCACGTCAGCTTATAACGTTATGAACAGTTTTGAAATGCCATGTCTCGGAAAACTATGTGCGGAATTTCCTCATTTTTCATGTCTACCTCACAGACTCCGGCTTGTTACAGTTTTTTTTTATTTGCAAAAAATAAAAATAAATAATTCCACGGCCTCACAGTTACGTTCCTGTTATAAACACGATTACGAAATATTAAAAATCGGAAAGTGCGAGTGCAACTCGTACCAAAACTGTGGATTACAAACACAATTAAATTCATTTCAAATACAAATACAAGTAGAAAAAAATTTTAATATTTCTGTTTAATATTTTAGCAGATTCAAAAAATCTGGTTCTTCTACTTATTGTTATAATATATTGGACAATAATTCTCTGATATTAAGGTCCACATTTTAAGAAAAAGTAACTATTTAATTGAAATTAAATTATTAATGTTTTTATTTAAATCCTTTGCATTTAAAATTAGAGAAAAACAGTCGATCAACCCGTACAAAAATTAAAATATGAGCCTAATGGGGTACTAGACAATTTATTACACAGAAAAAAAGGTGGTATAAATTTTGTTGCGGGTAATTTTAACCAATGCTAAGTCACATAGACAGTGGCGCCCTCACCTAGGTGAAATTTTGTTGCAGCGAATTTTTACCTCAAAATCAGGTTAAAATTTAAACTTTTTTTTTCTTGTGTAAATAAAGCAGTTTATTTATAATAAGAATGAAAAAATCAAGCTTTAAATTCTCTTTCAAATTTACAAATAATCAATTATAAAATACAATAAGTAATTTGAAAAATATATCAGTTTAAATTCTTAGGAGAATGAATATAAAAAAATTAGATACGGACCAATTTGATCATAGTTTTCCTTTAGTCGATTCGATTGAGAAGGTGAATAGACGAGGTGAAGTTGAATCTTCTTCCCAGTCGATTTAAAAAATCCAATAGAAGAATTCAGAAGAATTGAAATTACTCTCCATAGTCCAATTAATTAATACGTCTCGATCAGGAGATCAATCCTTTGTTTGAAATCCATGTCATATAAAATTAGGGAAGACTTCGACACCAGATTTCTTGCCATTCGTATAATACCGCCACTCTAAATCCAATTACAATCAATTTATAAATATATTTTCATAATTTTTAATTCATTTATCACAAATAGATTTTTAGAATTACCTCAAAATTCTCGGCGAGACAATTGTTAAGTCTTAATCATACATGTCTTTACGTCTATCCCCACTCATTTTCCTAATACACCGTCCGACACGATTTTGCACCCATGAATGAACCAAAGATTTTCGGAAACTAGAGCTAAAAAAAAGATACCCGTGTCTGGCCGTTTTTCGAAATCATGTCGTTTACGGTTTTTAGAGGTAGAAACAACCCTTAAATAGAAGGTACCCAAGTCAAAATTTAGACCCTCTTTTGACCCTCTTTTTTTCAACCTCTTTTGAACCTGAAAATGATGCGGAAAAATCCATATTCCGATGTTAGCAGGTTGAAAAGAGGGTTTAAAATTTTTAGGAAAATTACATTTTTTAAATTTCTATCTATCCTAATAGATTTATTGAAATCACTCAAAAACTCATTTCTGTATCTTCTACAGGGCAATTGAAATACAACTGTGTGAAAAAAATTCGCATTTTCGTTTTCGAAAAATTAAAAAAAAAATTTTTTGAACCTCTTTTAAGCCTTGTAACTTCTCTCTTTCAACCTCTTTTGAACCTCTAAATGTGCGGAAAAATACAAATCTGCAGTTTTGAGGTTCAAAAGAGGATATGGGAGTGTGAAAGAGGCTTAAAAGAGGTTAAAAAGAGGGTTTTGGAGAACTAAAAGAGAGTTAAAATTTCGACTCGGGTAACCAATTGTATTGCAAAAAATATAGGAAATGGTAAATTATTATTTAAAAATTCTTTAAACCTCATTGGGACTATTAAACATACTTTTACTAATTATTACTTTTACTTTTATTTCAAAAAATACTAATAAAACTAAAAAAATATGGATTTTTTAAAAAGTAATAGTTGGTTAATTATAATATCATTCTACAGCCTATTATTTTCAATTTTTTACCCCAACCCTTATCTCAAAATCTGCCCCTAAGCTAAATCAATATATTGAATACTGACTTACAATTTTTTGAATTTTACAAAACTTCGTATTTAAGGGTTTTTGGGGTCGCTAATTACAAATCTGAAGTCGTTATTTAAAAATTCAAAATGGTGTATCCAGCATGGCGACAAATTAAAAAAAACCATATGATTTTTATAAAATTTAATAACCGTGGTATTTAAAAAAACTGCAAAAAAATTTAAAATAAAAAATGTGTTATTTCTTTTTTTTGAGTTGTAATAATTTAAATTATAAATAATTTTTTAAATATCTAAAACGATGTTTTGAAAAGACAATATAAAATTTTTAAAAATAACTCTAATTTTTCGGAAATTTTGGTCGCTTATTTTTGCGGTTAAATGATTCATTATGTTCCACAAGTTCGAAATACCACGGTTATTAAATTTTATAAAAATCGGATGATTTTTTTAATTTGTCCGACATTTTGGATATGCCATTTTGAATTTTTAAACAACGACTTCAGATTTGTAATTAGCGACCCCAAAAATCCTTAAATACGAAGTTTTATAAAATTCAAAAAATTGTAGGGCAGAATTCAATATATTGATTTAGCTTAGGGGTAGGTTTTGAGTAGGGGTTGAAGTGAAAAATCGAAAATGACAGGCTGTAGAATATTACAATTAGTCATCGATTAATTTAAAAAAAATTATTTTTATTATTTTTTTTAAATAAATTGAAGTAAGGGTAGTTTTGGGGTTGACGGTTGGACCTGAAATAATATTAAGGGTATGTTTAATAGTCTCAATAACTTTTAAAGAATTTTTGAATAAAAATTTCCCATTTTTCTATATTTTTTGCAATACAATTGGTTACCTTCTATTTAAGGGTTGTTTCTACCCCTAAAAACCGTAAACGACTTGATCTCAAAAAACGGTCAGACACGTGTACCTTTTTCTTAGCTCTAGTTTTCGAAAATCTTTGGTTCATTCATGGGTGCAAAAAAAGTTTAATTTTGTCGGACGGTGATATCACTTTAATTAAGGTTTAGGAACAAACGTCAAATTTTAAAACTTTATACAATAAACACTCCTACATATGTATGTTATTCATATTTTGATGTGGTATGAGTCAGAAAAGAGGGGAAAAAAGGGTAAGAATTTGGTAGCGTCTCAACGGTTAATTTCAAAAAGGTTCGTTTGGGTTCAACTTAATCTTGAGTTATTTGCATCGCGGCTTTTGTCTTGTCAGAATCTCCCGATAAAATGTACGGTAATTTATAAGTGAGTAGTAATAGAGATTTCTAGTAATGGGATGTGAGACAAAATTAGTGATGTACTATTTTTTATGTAAAACTAGCCATTGCAAATGCAACCTTTTCAAGCTTTAATGATATTCTCAATATTTACTACCCTTCTACTATAAATTAAAGCATACTCCGTTTCCCAAAATAAATACTATTTTTATAATAAGATGTCGAGTAATGATGAGTAAATCTTTAGCAACCAAAAACTAACATCATTCCACATTATAAATATTTACATTTAATCAGAAAAATTGATTAAAATTTATTTTCGTTCTATAATAATGCTTGTGTTTATAGTCTCTGAATTACCTGAAACAAATTGAGTTGGATTAATTTCATGTGAATGAGACCAACCGCAAGCTTTGATTTCTCTTTGAATATCGTCGTCGGTGCCGCTCACATTGGTAACGAGGAAATAAACGTTTAGTGTTGGCCATGTTAAATATGTACATTCTGACATCGACATCGAGCTGTATGGTTTGCTTGCGTTTAATGCCATATTGGAATTCAACGGGATCGATATATGTCGTAATGTTTGCTACCGCCGCTACTGCTGTCGCGACTCATATCGATAATGCGTTAATATCGCTTAGCGTCAGTGTGTATACGATGACTTATAATTGGGAGCAACGATTCCTATTATATTCCTGCAACACAATGACCTTTGTTCTGCCTTAAATCACTTATTTCCTTTTTTTAATAATAATGTTCGTTACACTTAAGGCGGCTTGGATTTTAAAGATGCATAACACACAAATTAATATAAAAAAGTCCTTTATTATAACTTGAAATATTGATTAAAAATTCACATAAAATTCGTCACAGTGTTCTTATAGATACGACTACTCGTCGGGAACTGCTTTCCCTCGTTTTCACAAATTAGGCATTCACAAATTTTCCTACCATGGTCATTTTTCATTCTCCCACTCTCTCACTACTCACAGCTTATCAATCGCGTGGCGACAACCTTTAACAAATGTTACGAATTTCTTTTCATGTAAGTTAGAAAAATTCGCATTTCCCTTAATTAAAATTAATAAAAAGAGGTTTGAAAAAGCCATACTAAAGTGATTTTAGAAAAGGAGGACGTATGTCGTGTCATTAAATTATTAATACAATGTTAGTAATTAAACCTTCCATTCTGGACAAAAACCTCATAAATCAGGACAAAACTATAAAAAACAGATTTCTAAGGAATTTATCATCTCCACTAGATTACCCTCTATCCTAAGAAACTTCACCCAAGAAACCTAAACCCCGAGAAACACTATCTTGAGCAAAAAGCGGGTCGTCGTGAGAAGTAAGCTGATTCCCGGCTCGTCGAGTTGGACACACTCGAATGCAAATTCCGTGGTGCTGATGGTAGAGAGAGGGGGGGAAGAACTTGATACTGGAAAATAAAGCGACAAAAGAAATAAAGTCGAGAATAGAATGAACAAAGAGAGAGGGGGTTTGCTTTTCAAAAAAGTGGAATGAGAAACTGGGGGAAAGGGTGAAAAGCGACAAAGAGGAGTTGAAGAGGGCATTAGGAAAAAAAACTAAGAGAGAGAAAGAGGGAGTTCGCTAATTACAAAGGCGTCGGACACAACGGAAGTAGAAACAGAGACGACGGAGGGGATGTACAGGAATAAAATTCCGTATTCCGCCTCTTTTCCTCTATTCTCAACGTGCATTGGGAGCCACCCTCGAAACCAAGAGTGGAAGGTCGTCGACAGGCAGTTACTTTTCCTACACATCGTTTGCATACTATTTGTGTAAGCAGCAATGCATATGCATATTGCGCATCCATGAAGAGTTTCTCCTTCTTTTTCTGCTAGAGAAACTGCTGCACTGAAGTAATATTCCCTAATTATAAAATTCTTCTTTCTCTTATTATTATTATGAGCTAAATAACTGCAATACAAAATATTTTTACTTTCTATATAATTCCAAAATGTCTGCATTACATTGCTGTGGAGGTGAATTATTATATGTGTGATTTGTTATGTCTGTTACGTCTCAAGAAATGAAACTAAACATAATCATAATTTACATATTTAATTTGGCCGGCATTGGTGATTTAACCTGATTTATTCACAGAGCAGAAAATTCTGTTATTAAGGGACAGGTTATTTATTTGAATCCTTTACAATTAGAATCAAAGAGAAAGAGTAGATCCAGATGTCTTCAGAGATACTGAAACAAAATTATTACTTTGTGGAATAATTATCGAAAATTTAAAAGGGACAATATTTTAAAGTATTAGTAACTTACCTTTTAAAAATATTATTAGAGCCGTAGACCCAACAGGTGATATCTCCTTCAGTATGAGATCGAAGAAATGACGTTGTCTAGCGTAAACTGAATATGCAATATATTGCCTTTGAATTGTTTTCGGGCCAGTCAAAGTGAAAGGTCCGAAGTCCAGGTGTCAAATTATTGATTTGACGTTGAAGTCGAAATAATGCAGTCCTTAGATAAATAGTAATGTGCCTCGCAATAGAAATTATCTCCTTGATAAAATTCTTCTTGAATAAGTTGAGTAAGACTTGAAGAATGTATTTGGTACTTGAAGAGATTTTGGATTGACACGAAGAATACGCTTAGGGGTAATACATCACTTATTAACTTGGTCGCGGTTTCGCTACTGATGCGAAGAACGGGACTTGCTGATATGAGGATGACTTCTGGACTAGTTAAGTTGACGGCGTTTCCTGGACTGACGAATTCGTCAAGGGTGGCACCTTATATACTATCCCTTTGACGGCATGCCACCCAAAATTTTATTACCTTTAGGTCAAGGTAGTTAAATTTTTATTACATTTAAGTGGGGAACCAATAGAAAGATTGACAATGTGCAGATGACCAATTTTCGGCATCTGCTACTTAGACAAAGACATCATTCTGATCAACAATACTGCGTTGACTTTTCACTGTTTTAGACAGTTCAGTAACCTTATAGAAAGGTGACAATTGTGGATGACCATATATAGAAAAGTATGTCCAACATGACACACGTTTGAATTAATTTGTTTGGGTTACAAGAAAAAGAAGGATTCATATTTTAACTTTACAAACATCAAAACAAAAACGTCGCGATGACGTGACATGTCTCAGGATAAAAACAACATATCTTAAAATTATTCATTTAAACTATCCGGCATCGGTGATTCAAACCTGATTTATTTGCAGAGCTGAAGACTGATATTAAGAAACAGGTTTTAAAAAAGCGTAACTGTTAAATTAAAATTAAATTATCAATCGAAAATTTAAATAAGACAAAATTTAAAAGTATTAATTTTCGATGAGTTGTTTTCCTACCGTATTAAAAATGTAATGCAGTCCTTAGAAAATTAGGAATGTATCTCGTAGTAGAAATTATCTTCTTGAATGAATTTGATTTAATTAACTTGGTCGCGGTTGCTGGACTGATAGGAAGCAGACACAAGGGCGTAGAACACGACTTGTTAATTTGGTGGCGATTTCTGGAACGGCACGAAGTACACAGGTTTGCTGATTTAAGGGTGACTTCTGGACTAGTTAAGTTGAAGGCGTTTCCTGGAGTGGCGAATTTACTTTTTAATTCCTGTCTCAGGCAGGGGGGAACCAATAAAAAAATGTCAAGATACACATTACCATATATGGTATTTGCTATCCAGACAAAAACTTCTGATCAATACTTACTTTGATTAGAAAAAGTAAGGATTCAGATTCTGGCTTCACAAAATTGTGACGCGATCTGAAGAAAGGGACTTTAGAAGCGAATCACTTTAAGGTTAAGTAGCGTTGCTTTTTTTCTTGTTTGAAAGTTTATTTTTACTTATTGCAATTTAAAAGCAGTTTTAATTGAATATTTTGGTTTTAATGAAGACTTAAACATCAATAATTTATATTTACAGTTGATTCTTTTTTTGTATTTTCATTTAAAAAATTTCAAACATAACCTCTAATTTTTTGCTTCTAAGGTCCCTTTCTTCATATCGCGTCACAATTTTATTTTATAAATATAAAATACGTCGCGATGACGTACGTGCCAATTAAATAAAAATTTTAAAAAATGCAAATATTTGTATATTTTAGTGTAAAAAACTGTTTACTGTAAATTTTAGAAAGAAAGAAAATATTTTTAAAAATTCAAAAAACACTCACTTGAAAAATTACACAGGACAGGATGGACAACAAAAAAAAGAGACGAAGATAAATGGTCGAGCGTCCTCTTTTTTTATAGGAATTAACTTACTGAAAGCAATTTTTCAGGTCCTCTGCCAAGTTTTTAAGTAATTAGATTGAACAACATTTCAAAACTAAAGTCTTGAAATGTAAAAAAAAATTCTTTACAAAATTAGGTCTATCAAAAAGTTTTTAATTAAATTTCTCTAACTATTTATTATTGCTTCTTCATATAGAGAAAGTATTGTAATACCAAAAATTTTCAAGCTCGATTTTTTAACATATCTTTATGCTATTTGACTTCAGGAGTTCAAAAATGACATTTTTAAAAAAATGTCATTGTGTGAGTGTGTGTACACATTATATTTTCATAAATATCTCCAATTTATAAAGAGCTTTTGGGCTGAATTTTTTTTTAATTTTAGGTGTCACCTGCGGACATAGAATGAGAGTACTTTGAGATAGATTAATGAAGTTTAACTATATATTATTTTATTTTTTTAAAAAAACGTTTATTGCCCATAACTTAAAAAAATGTTAGGACACCTATAAATTTTTTTCTCTAATTTTGTATAGTTTTTTAGACGCATCTTTTGAGCCCTCAATGAACATTTTTCGTCCATATTCACCGGAGATATTAAACTTTTAAAAATCAAAAATTTTGGAAAATAATACTTTTTGGAAAAATTTGTTGAAAAATGTAAAAATAAATTTGAAACTATAGTTACCAAGTTGTAGAGCATTAAAAAACGCTCCGATTGACCTATTTTTGAAGCTAATTCGATTAGAAATGAAGAAGTTATTGATATTTAAAAAAAACAAAAATTATGAAGAAAATTTTTTTTATTTTTTTTTGTAGAAGTATCAAATAAAGAGCAAAGTGTTCATGAAATGAACACAACGAGATTTACGAAAACGAATGAAATAAGCACAAAAATTATAACAAAAATATATAACTTGGCAGCTGTTTTTTATTCTTTTCCATATTTCTTTCAATCTACATTTCGATATTATTTGTCTTTCTGTATTTTTTTACTATTTTATATTTATGAACGTTATATTTTTTAAATATTTTTTTTATTATATTAATAATACTGATTTTGTAATTTTCAACTAATTACACTAAAAGAAAGTTCCAATTTAATCCAATTTTATAAAAAAATTAAAGTACTTTACAAGTGTAGGACAAAGAGCAACAAAGGTAAATTTTAATTTTAGAAGTATTAAATATTAAAAAAATTATGATGATATAAAATACTTTTACAAAATTTGAAAATAACTTTCCTTCTGTGCACATTTTCTAATTTACTTAAATGTTAAAATATAATCAATTGAAAATTACAAAATCACTATTACTTTTTTCTTCAAACACTTTGTAGGAATTAATTTGTCTATTAATTAAAATAAAATCCAAGTTTAATTAAAGATTAGCGCAATTCAAGATTTGTAGAATAGGAAATTAGGTGGATTGAGAAAGGGGGTCAAGGGGGAGGATTTAGTTTTTTCGTTGAAAGTATTTATTTAGCTTTAAGCCACGAGTCATTTTGTTACTCTGAACCATGTGCTGTAATTGCTTTCCGATCGGCGCCGGCTGCAGTATATATTGCAATTTATATTCTTCGTAATCGGTTGGTTTAAGAAGACGTATAAATTAAATAAGTACTTTTGCGCTACAAACCTTCTGTTCGTTTTCAAAACCTGTCATCGTCAGGGTTTCTGAAACAAAATAAAAAAAACACGGTATTGAGAGTATTAATCAAAATCAGGTAAGAAGGCAATTGCTTCATATTTTAAAGAAAATAAATTAATTTTTTCGTTTCTTTCAGTTATTTTAAGTTCCAAAAAATATAGACATAAAAATATGAAATTACACACAATTATTTTTTTAGCAAAAAGTTACATTTGAATTTGAAACCACAAATTTGTATTGAATTAAAAAAATACTAATTTGTAGGTTGAAATAAAAAATGAAAAATTTTTTTGGTTCTATCACTCTGAATTTATAAATAAAATTGCTATGGCCATTAGACCGAATGATAAAAATCTGAATCACGGAAAATTGAAATTGACGAAATAAACGTTTCCTGGAATATTTACTATTAAATAAAAATGAATTCAACAACAAATTTACTCGCAATTCACGAATTCAAGAGAGCTATTTGATTTTAAAAAATAACACTCTTTTTTGGAAATAACTTTACCAAATAGAAATCTTTTCAACGAAAATGGGAAAATTTACTCCTCTTGATACTCCACGTTTCTCTTCTTTATTATATAATTATGTAATGAATTTGACAGTAATTTTTACAACTAAAAATTTCTCATAAAATAAAGATGCTCAACACTTTTTAGAGATTTGGAGAAAAAAACTTTATATTCTCTCACTGCAGTTACGGAAAATAAATGACAAAATAAATGTGTTAAAAAACAGGAAAACAAATGTTTCCGCTAGTTTTGCATAATCTTCCGGTTCGACGAATTCAATTTATATTTATGAGCCTGCTATTATATTAGGAACTCTTTTGTTTTATTAATCTCATGAAAATTCTTGCGCTCTGACACGTGATTGGCAACGCGGAAGCGGCAATTTAAAAAAATTATGCACTGAAAACAGTAAAATTTCTTTCTTAACGTTTAAATTTCAGACAATTTTTTTAATAGGATAAATAAATATTAAAATTTCCATAATAATAACAGTATATTAAAAATAATTGTGCACCTATGTAAATAAAAAATAAATTAATAAACGTTAAAATGATTATCACGGTGAAGCGATATTCTCTTTCCAGAGACTTTTAATGGACTTTCTTTTGGTTCTGCGAACTTAATTGACAATTTTAATTTCTGTGTTCTCCAATTAGTAGGCAGAAGTGGAGCGTTGGCATTTTGAATTGTGGGATCGATGAAATCAATAATTAACTGTAATTGCTTAGACTTTGTCAGTTCGTGTGATTTCGTCGATACAACAACGGTAATTATTTATATTAAAGTCGGTATTTCATTTTCTTTTGTGTTTTTGTTTTGTTTATAAAGTGTGTCCGTTAAATCGAATACTGATTAAGAGAAAGTCCAAATGATTGAACTCCTAAGAACAAAACTAGGATCAATAAAATGATTATCAATATAATCATTATTGATTATTATCAATATAATAATTATTATAAAATGATTATAAAATGATTATGACTTGGATATGACCTATTCAGAAGTTCTTCAATTAAATATAAATTAGAAAATAAAATTTGTTAATATTTTTAAAAAGAATTCAATTAGAATTTTACAAAAAAAAAAAATTATACAGAATTGTTATAGTTAAAAAGATGAAAAATTCAGATTTCGAAAATTTTAATTTAGTTATAAATATTAAATAAAAAAAAATTATCTGTATTGAATGCTTTTGAAATTTAAATACTTTCGGAGACATTAAAAACAAAAACACTTTATTGAGTTTACAAAATTAAGTGACAAATTAACTTTTAGAAAGGAAAGTAACACAATTAACATTTAATATTTTATTTTTACAGAAAGTGAATTTATCATTCGGTTTACAAATATTATATGAGACTTAATTATTTGATTCAGAAAATTGATAGCTTCTTCTCATATAATATTAAATATAATTGTTGTTAACAATTATTTAAACAATTTTTAAACTAAGTTTGTTTTTTTTAAATTTTCTCTTTCTTTCTAGAATCAGAAGTTTATTAGTATAACTCCGGAATAAAAACTTTTAAAAAATAGTTCTTTTAAACAATTATTGTTAAAAACAAGTAAGAATGTGAATCTCATGAAACATTATTCATTGAATTTCCAATATGTTGCTATCATCAGCATTTGAATAAAATTTGCATTCTATTTGAAAGAAAAAAATATAATTAGGGGAAATTTTACCAACCCTAATTAAAAGTTAATTAATAATTAAATAAATTATTATTCTTATTTTTGTTTAAATTATAATTTTATTTTTAATGTAAATCGGCATATCAAAAAAGTTTGGTAAATTTGCATGATTAGAAAAAAGTGTATCTTTTAAGTATACTATATATTCTGTAAATAGTTAGTAATTAATAATAATAATTTGTTTAAATCTTGCTTAAAATTTTGTTTTAAATTTGCATCGGTATTTATGTCAGGTCCGGTAAATTGCAAAAATTAGAAAAAATACACCTCTCTAGGTACAATATGTAAAAAGTTAGTTATTAACAATAATAATAATAATAATTATTATTGCAAGGATAAAAAATTCAATATCTCCTAAATTTTCAAACCCTCCATCGATTTTGTTTTTGGAAAATACTCGTGAAATAAGTGGGAATCGAATAATTATTATTAAAAAGAAAAAAAAATGGCACAATAGTAGACATTGAAAATTTTTGAAAATAATTGAAATTTTGATAAGAATTTTATTAAAATTTTTGAAAAGAATTGAATTTTGGTAAAGAATTTTATTACTTTGATTTCTCTGATCAATTTTACTTTCCCTGAAATTCCTGACTTTTATGACTTGCGGCAATTCTGATTATTTTACAAACAATATTATTCTTTGGAAAGGAAAATTTATAACTTAATACAATGGAAGTCTAATAAATTAATATTTTATACAGTTTTATTACTGAGAATATTTTATTTATAATCTAAACGAAGCATCTCTCTATTCGTAATGAGCATACATTTTCAAAGTGAATTTTGCTTGATATTGTTGATAAAAGTGCTTGTTATATATTCATGTAGTGAAAATGCATGTTAATTGAATTGTAAACTTTTCAAGTATACGCTGATGGTTATACTCACAGATCGATTACGCAATTGCTTTACAGATGAAACTGATATTCAATTTAGCATTCTCTTTTTTGCATCTTTCTTTTTAATTTAATATCTCAATTTACAATTGTTGTTATAGTTTAAGACTCTAATTATGTATGAACTTGGTAAACATTTTAATGCCAGCTCGCTTGTAACTTATACTTTTTCTTCTAATTTCCACCCTTTTAATTTATTATATATTTCTCTTTTATCAATGTTATTCTTTTTCCATTTTTTGTTCCTCTTTTAATTGGTTTCATCTATTCAAAAAAAAAAAAAAATATTTTAAAAAATATTTTATTTATAATCTAAACGAAGCATCTCTCTATTCGTAATGAGCATACAAATAACAAAAATAATAATAATAATAATAATAATAATAATAATACTAATACTAATTTGTACTCATTTATACTATATAATAACATTTTTTTAATTTTTTATCTATTAATTTTATTTTTGCTTGATTTAAAATATTTTATGTTACTTTTTACCTCATTTGTTTATTTCAGTTATCAACCTTTCTTTTTACAGTGTCTTATGAGACAGGTGGTTCCAAAAAATCCCCAGTGATGACACTTAGCGAGACGTGACTCTATTAAAGGAGAAAAATTGTTTTTAAGAATAAAAAAGAATACAAGTAATGACAAAATCATCCTTTTTGAGTAGTGTTTACTAAAAAGCAAACTAAATATTAGTCGTTTTGCAATTTTTTCTGTAATGAAACTCTCGTGAAATGGTTTGATTTGGACGACAGGATGTGTCCAGAGTCAATTTCCTGAATGTGTTTCAATTTTCACCGTGCTCGATAATATAATACGCTTCACTGGCTGCACGACATTTTGAAAACGAAAAGCGAAAACTCATGGCGACTGGAAACAGAAAACGTGCTGTAATACTATATATGAATGTCATCTCACCATGACTGATGTACTGCCTCCTATATAGTTTATTCCCATATGTGACTATTTACTCTTGTTACGACTTTGATGTTGTTCTTATCACCTTTCATAAATATAAAAGGGCAAAAATTTAATTTTTCTGGAAGTTAAAATTTATCCTTTCACTTACATAGATTTCTGTTATTTAATTCGAAAATCATAGGGGAAGGGACAAACGATTGCTGAGTGAACAAGTGAATATTTAATTCTTTTTATATTTTATTAACTTTAATTTATTTAAACTTACATTATTTACTTATTCTTCATTTTCATTAATTTATTTTCAATGTTAATAAAATTTCATTTTAATTAAAATTTTTGTTACAATTTTAATTTATTTTTAAATTAATAGAAAAAAATTCGCCCTTTACTCTTTGGTAATATGAATTTTATTTATTAAAAACAGTCTGTGAAGAACGTGAAAAATTTAATTAACGTTTAAATACATCTCATTCATTCAGTATATAAAAATTATTGTGAGCTCTTAATTAAAACTCTGCCAATGTCACGTTAATTAACGAACGGACTTTTTCTTTGGTTTTCTTTTTCTTTTTTTTTGAAACTCAGACTACAATTTTTTTTTTCATTTTACACACTGAAAATTTCATACTAGTTTATAGAAGTTTTTTTATTTATTTATTTTCTGGAAATAAAATTAAAAAATTTTTTTATGTATAGATTACATATAGTTTTTCTAGTGAAAATTAAAAAAAATTACAAATTTTCTTTTTATTGTTTATTGAAAATAATTTTAGGATTTGTTTAGAAAATTGGTTTTCGAGGATTTATTATTTTCGTAATAAAGATATTAAAGATGAAATTTTTATTTATAAAATAAAATGCGACTAACTACTTTCATGGTAGCATGAAAATTAAAGGCGCGTTAAACTTTGAAATAATTGCTATTAAATAAGCAAAGTAAGTAGTTAATTTTTCTTCTTATTCGAGAAAGAAAAAAAATAAAAATACGAATATTTTATAAATGATATTTAAGATTAAAGTTTTAAGTCTCTTTGACAGGTATTCTTGCTAATAATTACCTGTCTCGACGACTTTGTCCTTTCTGATGGTTAATTGTCCGTTTCTTCCTTCGACTAACGCTCCAGTGCAATGCACAAAGCCACTCTATTCTGGAGTCACTATTTAAACTTTTCCTTGGTACGGACAATTCAAGCGGCCATTATTTTGAGTCAACGATAAGACTTGTATTTTGCCAAGAAAGTACATTAGATCACAAAACAGATTATTAGCTATATTCTTCTCTCTCTCTCTCTCTCTCTCTCTCTCTCTCTCTCTCTCACTCTCTGTCTGTCTTTAACTCTGTAGTGAACTCATAATACTTGAAATTTAACTTTTCCAAGATAATGGACATGCACTTGAAATGGATTTAAAATTTTTTATTTTTATCATTTAAAGGCGAAGACTTATTAATTTTTTTTAAACAAAAAAGCAGGATTTATTTTTTACTTTATTATTTAAAAATTAGTAAGTTATTTAAAAAAATAATAAATGAAAAAATTGAAGGTATTTGGTTTTGGAATTTTGTTACCTTATAAGTTATATGTTAATAAGCCAAAAAAATGCACTTCTTTCTTTTTTGCACTAAACGATCGTAATTAATAATTAATTTTCTAAAATAATCAATATTAAAATATTTTAATTACTGGGTGAACAAATTTTAAACAATTTTCTAAACAGAGCAAAATAACAATTTTAAATGTTAAAAATTCTAAAATCTAAAAAAATTTTTAAAAATAAACTACTTAAATTTGTATTGAAACATTTTAAAAAATTAGTTAAATTGTAAAACGCAAATTTAATAATTTTTTTATTTTAGGAATTTGAAAAATAAGTACTCAACTCGAATAGTATAACTTTTTCGACCTTATTCGATTATATTTTCAAAAAATAAGATATTTTTTTCAGGATTGTCAGAAAAATTTAATTTTTTTGTCTCTCACATTTTCCTAATTTTTAGACAGAATTTTGATTTCTTTCTTAACCAAAAAAATATATTCTTATTCATAATCTGCTTCACACTACTGTTACTTTTTCAAATGTATTTTCAAGATTTCAGTTCATTTATTTTCTAGAATTTTTAATAATAATTCTTCTCTTATTATTCTCATTTCTATTCTCTTATAATTCAAATATTAATTATTTTAAACAATAATATTTGTAAAAGTGCTTTAACAATTTATTTATTCAAAGAAATAAATTTTCGAATTGGCGAAGCATATTAATATTAATAAAATTAATATATTAATACAAATATTTTTAGTATATTAATATTATAATATTTTATATTAATATTATTTATTTTTTTCTTTACATATTAAATCAATTAATTTAAATTTATGTTTTTTAAATTAATAAATTTGAATGATTAAATAATGGATTCATTGAATCGAAAAATAGAATAAAATGTTTGTAAATAATAATAATAATAAAAATAATACAATGCTTTTTCCACTTTTATAATGAGTGGCAGTGCACTTTCCATTAAAGAGAAATCTTTAGTGCTGGGTTTTTCGATTTCGAAGATGTATCTTCTTCATATAGGGGGACGAGGTTTTGATAGATGAGTCTAGAAGAGATTAAGGATCGTTTTAAGATCGTCTGGTGATAATAGAAAGAGTTGAGGAAGATGGAATCGTAGTTTTCGCTTGACGTTAATGTAAAAACATTAAGAAAACGATAAAAAGAAAAAAAAGGCACGAGTTGAAAACATGGTGTGTAAACTCTTAACCGCATTTTTCAAGAACTATGCAAAAAAAGAAAACCAATTTAACACGTAAAACGAAAGCAAAAACTTTTTTAATGAAAAATTGATGGTAAATTAAAAATAAAATTTGTATTTACAAATTCGTTGAATGAGTCAATTACTTTCTAAAATTGGCATTTTTTATGTTATTTTATTATTTTCATTTTTTATCATTGTTTTGTTCTTTTTATTTTTTAGTAATACTATTATTATTATTTATTAGTATTTTTAGTATTTTAGTCTTTCAGTATTAGTTATTTTTTTATAATAAAATTTTCATTTTTTAAACTTAATCCACATTGGACAGCTGTTCGACTAGTCGAACACTAAATTTTTTAATTTTTACTGCAAGAGTAAAAAAATTCGGATGTGTAACATTTGTTGTTATTTTAGAAAATATTTTTTTAATACATGAAAATAGTTGTCATTAATTCATAAAATTCATTATAAACAAAATTAATTTCGAACGGTTTTAAAATTTTTGTTTTTAAAAAATTTTTTTTCACAACAACCTTTTTTTGGCCTCTTATCAAATATTCAGAATCTTCTAAATTTATTCGTGTACGTATATATGAATCAAAATATATATAACTTATCTCTTGGTATATACGGTTAATCGAGGGATCCATAGATCTCGACCTACCGTCGTATTTTGAATTCGTGTGGTATTCATATCAACGTAAAACCGTTCCATATCGCGTTTCATTTTGTGTACACAAGGTAAACGAAATTTTCCGGGGACACATGCGGATATTCCGAACCAAAGCGCTCGAAGGATTTCGAGGATTTTTGTCAAATCCTCTCTTTGTGTTTTACTTTTTTTTTCTTTTTATTATTATTTTTTTTAGGAAAGTTATACGTAGTCACGTCTACTAAACCGTGGACATAGGTGGACATCTCAGTGGTTTTTTTTTCATCTCTTGTTACGTTGCTACTCTTTTGTACAAAAAAGAAAACAAAACCATTTTACAATTGACAGAAAAATTATCTTTTCTCTTTGCTTTTGTGTTATTTCGGTCATTTACTCATTTTTAAGAAATGCGAAAGAAAAATTTTCCTAAATTGAAAATAAATAAATTTTGCATTTTAAAAAGAATCAGCTAATCGGAGCCATTTTGTATGGAAATATTTTTAACCAGAATTTTAGTTTCGAGGGTCAAACTGTGTGAAAGCCCCTGTGTTTTCGTCGTTAAGACAAATTTTTTGATTTAATAGAAAATAAATTCAATTCAAAGAAGAAAAAATCGAGAAAATGGAAATATTTATTTTAGCTATCAGCTGATCGTGTAAACGAAGCCATTTTGTATCCAACTTTTTTACCAACAAAGTCTTTGGTTTTTGTAGGTAAAACAAAGTTTCTGATTATTCACAAAAAACTACAATTTTTTTAAAATTAAAAATAAATTTATTTATTTCATGATGTCTTATTTGTACAAATGTACTTACATAAGAATATTACAACAAATGCTATTCCTTAAACTAAATTACAAAACAAAATACTAAACAAAATAAATAAATTTTAAAAAAGAGAGAATAATTTACAGAATATTTATTATCAATGATAATTATTTTTGAATTCTTTTTAAATGAAATAAAATTGGTTGGAAAATCACATAAAGAATTCATAAACAAGATAAAATATTACCTCAAAAAAAAGAGTTTACGAATTTTTTCCATTAATTAAAATGTACTTTTATATAAAAATTTTTTTCTTTTACGAATCCAACTCTATTTTACAATTTTATATTTACCTCGCGTATCTGTCTATATATGTGTGCTAAATTCAGTCGTTAGTAAACCCGAGAAATAAAATGGTCAGTTCTTTTTATCATCTCGTTAAATTTTACTTCATATAGAATACCCTGGCACATCAATAGCCATTTGAGTTGTCCATTTTATGAAAGGGAAAAATAATAATTTCGTCAAATCTATATATGCACTCACGCTAGCTGGAGTGCCTTTAAAAAAAAAAGAATGCAAACACTATACGAAAAAGTCAAATTAATAAAATAGAGTTAGAAAGGAAATTAAAAATGAAATTGGAAAAAAAGTTGAAAAAAAATTCCTAGTGACAGTGAAACGTTTTAAAATAATAACACAATGTATATTTCATTAAATCACATGAGACATATCCTTTTACATTAAATTTTTCCTGTTCCTTGAATTTTTTGTGATAATTTTATTTATATGTTTTTTTTTCTTTAAAAAATATTGTTTGACAAATCGAAAATGTGCAGGTATTTTTTTCATGATTTATGATAAAATAATATTTGAAATCAAAAAATTGTTTAATTTAAAACAAATTAATAACAAATCAATTTTGTTTATTACAAGGTTTTTTGTAACAAATTTCATTTGACCTAAAAAGCAAATTTTTCTCCTTTTTATTTATAAAAAATATTAGAAAATTGTTAAGTGTTAAATAAATTATGATTAAGAAATAATAAATACACCCATTTTATGCATAATTTTTATTTTTCAATAACAATATTGTTCAAAAACAGATTTTTTTATTTGAGATAAAAATATCAAAAATATTCCCGTTTCTTAACATTTTTGTAGAAAAATTTCAATGTTCATAAGGAAATAATCTGCAACATTTCTATTTTTTAATTAAAATTGCTTAATAATAAAATTCAAAGTATTTTAAAAGTAAAGAGGAAAAAATGTTTATAAATTCTAGTTGTTACTTACAAATTTTAATTCAAAATGAAATTGAAGGTTTTTAAGTTTGTAAAAAATTAAATTAAAACCTTTTTTAAAATTAAACAACTTATAAAAGTATTGTTATAAAACATTAAGATATCAATTGCTGCGAAGGGAAGACTCGGAGTGATTTTTCATATCAAGTGAATGATTGAATGATTAATTATTCAATTCAATTATTATTTTCTAGAATTTTAAATTGTTTTTTATGAAAATAATTAAATTCTTTAAAAAAATTTATTAATTACACAAATCACTGAATTATTCCAAAAAAATTTATAAAAAATTGGTAAATAATTGAATTGCTTTGAAATTTTTATTATCTATGAAAATAATTAAATCTTTGCGTACGATTTTTTTAAACATTTTTTAAAGTCATTTGAACCATCATAAGGCCGGAGCTTTAAAATACATGCTTTGCTCAAACCGTGACGTTATAATGGTACAAACACCGTTAAATAATTGAATTCTTTTTGAGATATTTTATTAAGATAATGGATATTTAAAATCATTGAATTAGGAGACATTTTTTAATATTATTGCCATTAGGACAAGAATTTTATTCACATTTTTGAAAATAATTGAACTTTGGCGCAGAATTTTATTATTTATAAAAATAAAATTTGTATTTTGGCGAGAATGTTTAAAAAATTATAAACAGAATTTTATGAAAAGAATTTTATTACTTCTTAAAATAATTGAATTTCTGAAATTATTTGTAATTTCTCAAAAGTTATTTTTTTTTTAGTTTCAAATTGTTAGATTCTATTATTTTTAAAATTGACATTATTATTTAAAAAAATAAAAAAGAGGTTATTTGCGCGAATAGTTGTTAATGAAATAAATAATTTTAGTAATATAATAAATAACGAAATGCAAAAATAACAAACAAATTGAAAAATAATTTTAGAAAATGTTAATAATTATTAAAGAAAGTTAGAAAGTACAAAAAATTTCAAAAGTTTTTATTTTCTAATCTCGTACATTATGAAAATTGCTATTTATTTCTAATAAATGAAATAAAAAATGATATAATTTTTATTTAATAATCACAATATTTGTTATTCTATGTTTGTACTATTTCCTAACATTTATGTTTGGGTAAAATTAAGGGGACACTCCAGTTCAAAACTGTCAAAAAAAGGCTTTTTTAGTTTATATTATTAAAATAACTATTTATTTGAAAAATTTCTTTTACATGTAATAAACAGTTTATTTAAGAATTTGTTAAAAAAAAATTTTCATTTTTATTTCAAAATGGCGGCGATATAAGCCATTTTCGGTGGTAGGATCGATTCCAAACTTTCTAAAACAGATAAAACCAAAAACGAAGTGACATTCTCTTCGTTAGATATTTAGATTTTTTTTAGGTGTGGAACCTCAAAAAAGTGGAATTTTCTTTCTCCCCCTTTTTTTAGAGTAGTTTTTACCCAAAATATGCAAAAAAGGTGTTTTTATTCAGAATCCTTCTTATAAACAATAAGAGTTGAAAATTTTCTAGTTTTTGAGCTTCCACTTATAGACATGATGACGTTGAATCAAAAGCCATTTGATTTTTTAAAATCGCTTCAGAAGAACTCGAGATATCACTTTTACCAGATCAAAAAAGACATTTTGAGAAAAACGCATTTAAAGTTTTTGTTTATAAGTTTCGATATTTTTAAAAAAACATCTGCTTTGGTTATAAATCGTTAATCGGAGGTTTCTGAGGTCGCTACTTACGAATATGGAATCAGATTTTAAAAATTAAAAGTGGCGGATCCAATATGGCGGACATTTTTTTTTCAAAATCATTGGATTTCCTTGAAAATAGTTACGGGGGGTTTTTGGGGTCGCTGATTACGTATATGACATCATTTTTTCAAAATTAAAAATGGCGGATGCAGTATGGTGGACGAGGAAAAAAATTAAACGAAAAAAATGTTCTTTTCTGACATATTAGATCCGCCATTTTAAAATTTTGAAAATTTGATATCTAATTTATGATCAGCAACACCAAATACAGTTTTGTTTGTCTTTTTTAAAAAATGCAAATGAGAAAACATTTAAATTATTCGATTGCTTATCTGCATACAAAAACATCTTTGACATGGCGAAGAATAAGAATGTATAACTTTTGTTTTACTTCGAATTTTGCAATAATATTTTAGGAGAGTATTCTTGACATTATAAGGAATACGAAAATAAAAACAAAAAAATTGTTTTTTTGGCATTTTGAACTGGAATGTCCTCTTTTTTCCCCTCAGCTTTTTCTTTTATTATTTAATTTTAATATTGAGAGTAAATGGAAATATAAATTTTATATAGTCTTAATTAGTTATGAATTATATTATTTCAATAATGATTAGTAGAGTAATATAACAAACGTAAATAATTAAAAATAATTTAATTTTTAAAAATTTTTTTCTAGAATTGTAAGAAAAGCACTTGTGATGGGATTGTATCATGTAATTTATGAAAGAGATTTTGATTCAGTGTGCGGCGCCAAGCGAATGTGGCATATTGTCGTAAAAGCGAAAAGGGACATTTAATAATGCATTGGGGACAAAGGTAGTAAAGATGTGAAGGGAAAGAGGATGGTTTCGTGATAGAGAAGCGTACGACCAACGTTAATCACTCAGATGGTTTTCAGTTTCATGGTATGCGTTAAGATTAACGAGCTCAAGAGCCATGGAATTTCCATGGCAGAGCTCATTAACAGATAGCTCCCGGGAACCGATTAAATTTTCTATATCCTTCCTACAATGCTCTCTCTCTCTCTCACCTCAAGTAATTAACTCTTTCAACTGAATCTCAATCCTTTCGATTATGTATTCAATTCACATCGAAACAACAAGTCTCAAAAAAAACTTAATTGGAAATAAAATTCAATTTGCGTTTCTTTTGTTTAAGAGTTTTACACACTTTTTTTCTATACATTCTCTTTCCTTTGATAAGAGCAGATATAAAAATTCATTTTCAGGGGAGAAAAATGTCTACTTTTCTTTTTTGCAAAAGCAGAAGAGAAAAATTTGAAAATGTTTCTTTTAGAGATGGGAGAGAGGAAAATTGCGTAACGAACCAATTTATTGTTTGGTGAAAAAAGAAAGGATATTTCCCCAGTGATAGACTCGATCTAAAATGACTCTTACGTGACTTACGGATTTCATGCACGTTGACTTGTTCGCTTCGAAAAAGCTTTCTAACCTTTGAAATCCTATTTTCTTTTATGTCACTCGTCAAAAGTCCCAGGCTACCTTATAGTGTCTCTCGGTTTCAATTTTATGTCACCAATAAAACGCTTTTCTAATGTCCTCACATCACTTAGAGTCATTCAATTCTCATCAATTTTCATTACGATTGTGATTTTAAAACCCTTGGTCATTTCGTTTATTCCTTTTATAAGAAATATTTCTTTTGATGTAAAAAAAGAATTTTACCGCATATTTCAACAATCAGCTGATTGTTCATATAATGACGACATGTTTGAAATTTAGAGAGAAAAATGGAGAAATTTAGTTTGAATTTAAAGAAATTTCCGGTATCTTTGAAAAATGTGTAAGTTTTATACTTTAAAAATGTTTCTTTTCGCGAATGCTAACTTGATTCTATGGGCTTTGCCATGCATTCAAACGAGCTGCCTATACGGATATTGGAGACACGTAAAGGAGAAAAATTGCAGCGACGTTGATATCGCAAGGCAATTCGATTTGCGACCTATGTTGAAAACAAATTGATTCCGAATATTATTATTTTCATCATTTGCCAATAGGAGAAAAATCTTTTTAGGTAATTTTTTTAAAGAATTTCCTTTTCAAAAAGAAAATTTTTCTTCTTTAATTTAAAACAATTTTTGAAACTAAATTTCGATAAAAACAAGAAATAATTAATCGTATTAATAATACAGGTCTCTCTAATACAAATACTTTAATTTTTTTAATTTCTGAACAATAATTTCTTTTTAAATAACTTAATTCTTCAAGAACTCTCATTAAATTAATAGTTAGGAATTATTTATAAATAATATTACTAAAATATTTCAAATCTAATTCAATTTTAAAATATTTTCGTTCACAATATTCATAAATAAATAAATTTCAAAAGGTTTAAATTTGAAATTTTTGAAAATTTCAATTTTGAATAAATTTAATTAAAAATTTTGATAAACTTACATTTTTGACAAATTTTTATAACTTAAATTCTTTTCAAATTAGTTAATTTTTAAAATAAATATATTTAATTAATTATTGAATATGAAATACTTACCTAAGAATTAAAGTTGACTTTTAAAAAATTATCAAATTTTGGAGAAATTGCTACGGAAACATTCAACTTTTTATTAAAAAATAAAAATTTCATGGAAATTAAATTATTAAAAATAGAATTTGCATAAAACTTTTGACAAAGACAAATATTTAAAAAATTATTACTTTATTGTTCGTTAGGATTCAATTATTTATAAAAGTAATGAATTCTTCACAAGAATTCAATTTTGTTAAATAACAAAATTATTCTCATAAAATCAATTATTTTATTAATGATAAGATTTTATTTAGTAATTACATTTTTTGTGGCAACCTTGAAATATTATTTCTATTGACAGAATTTGTGGTTTAACAAAAGAAACTTTCTTACTAATCGATGTAATATTATTTTTTGATGACAAAACTTGTCGTTTAAGGAAAAAAATTTCGTACTAATCGATGTAATTAAGATCGGGGAATGTTTGTCGGCGTTTTTAGTTAGAAATTCATGGTTCATTAAAGACGAAGGGAAACTGAATTCTAGTGCCTCGATATATCACCCTCCCTTCACCTTAGCCCCTCTCGAAGTAAACCATTTTCCACTGTGGAAAAGTTATTTATGTTACCTCGTGATTTATGCTCACTGAAATCGGAAAAGGAACACGATTAAATCCTCACAAAGTATGCTTCTTGTAAAGTTATGTTTAAGAATATTAAAGAATGAAAAGGCAATATACTTCTTTTTTCTTTTTGTCCTAAATATATTACAGAATATTGTTTCCACGGGGTCAGAATTCGTGAAATTTTCACAGAAAACAAAAAGTATTTCTTTTAAATTAAAATGATGAAAAAACATTTCTATTTGGTCTTAGGAATGTGTCCACTAAAGAACAGAAAAAAATATTATTTTTTATAAAAGTTATTGCAAAATTAATTTTTTTGCAACGTTTTAAACAAAATGTTATTTCTCCTAAAAGAATTTAAGTGAACCAAGCGGGAATATAAAGGGAATGAAAAATACTTTCGTTCAGAACTGGAAAATTTTTAAAAAGTTTTTATTTTAATAATTAGGGTCAGTCGTGGTAAATCCGAACGCTTTTAGTAAGTTTCAACAATAACATAAGTTTTTTCTTTTAAAAGACAATACTTCCGGTATTCTGGTGCATGAAGTTGTTGCTTTACTTCCATAGAACAATTTTATGGGGTAGCAAAAATTTTTGATAAATTACAATCGCAGGAAACTTAGCGTTCGTATTTACTCCGATACTTTGCAACTTTCCTAAAATACCGGGGTAAATACGAACGCCACTGTATTTCAGAAAAATCTTAGGAAAAATATATTTAAGGTATTGCAATTGTTAAACTCATATAAAAACTCAAAAAAATACGATAATAAATCTATTACGTAATAATGCATCATATATAAATACAAAAATCAAACAGGTTAAAAAATAAAATGCATTTCGCAATTAAAACCTTCAATAACTTTATCAAATCATAACGGATTTTTGCAAAACTTGGTACAGAAATTATTTTGGAGTGATTGAATGTAAATACAAAAATAAAAGTCAAATTTTTTAAATTCAAAATGGCGGATTCAATATGGCAGACTTTTCTAAAACTTATTTTTAAAAATGATCAAATTTGTTTGAATCTTACCACTTGGGGGTTTTCGGGGTCGCTGAATACGAATTGGGCATCAAAGCTTCATCGTTCAGAATGGCGGGTACAATATCACACACAAATTTCATAAAAATTCCTCCAGTTTTAGAAATTTTAATCCGCTTCTTTTAATTTTTAAGTGACTTTTTAAATTTTGAGAAACTGACTTCAAATTCGTAATCAGCAACCCTGAAAACCCCCGAGTAATAATTTTAGAGCGAATCCAATGAATTTTTTAATTTTCGTCCGCCATATTGGATCCGCCATTTTGAATTTTTAAAAACTGACTTCAAATTGGTAATCAGTGACCCCAAAAACCCCAGAATACTAAATTTTGTTTAGATCCTGAAAAACTTTTTCCAACAAACCATTTGGCAAAAAAAAGTGGAACACTCCTTCGAGAGAACGGAGATTAAGTTTCTGCTTATTAATTACTAACGAGGATACATACAGAAAGAAAAACTTTTTTCTATGTACTTTTATAATGTTAAAATAATAGTGTAATCAAATAAAAACAATTTTGTGTGGCTCTGATATAAGAAAAAATTATTGAAAATACCGTTTGGATTTACACCGGTTTTCCAATTTTCCGGGGTAAATACGAACGGTCTGATATTATTAATAAAAGTTAACAGAAGGCAAAAATCAAAAACAGTTTCTAGTCTAGTATTCATAACAAACAATTATAAATGATAAAATGAATTTTTAGCTTTTTTTTCTTCAAATACGAGACAAAGTACTGAAAGAGTGTCAACTTTGATTTTCAATCATTTTTGCAATACTCGTTATCTTTGTTTATGCTGTTGCTAATTAACAAACGGAAAATGGGATAATACTTAGAATCTCTTAAAGAGGATCTAAGGTTAAAATTCTCATGTCTAACTTATTTTTTAAAATTTTAATTAAGCTGAAATAATTAGCGTTCGGATTTACCCCGGCTGACCGGGGTATTTATTATTTAATAAATTTTTTATAAACAATTAATTTTGCTTAATGTTCTGTGCCTTTTACATTTTTTTTAAATATCACATATACACTTAAAACTATAAGAAATCAAAATCCATTAAGAAAATTTATGAGCGACCATTATTTTAAAAGTTATAATGGAAATTATGTCGAACGGAGATGCGATTTTGATGATTCTCAGAATTAAAGCATTATTTTTAACTACGAAATGAACAAAACACTGTTAAATTAACATTTTTATTCAGTTATATAATCATAAAAATTATCAAAAACTAAGTTCAGTGTTGATGCACTATACACCGCGCCAATATAATTTCCATTATAACTTTTAAAATAATTGTCGCTCATAATTTTTCTCAACGGATTTTGATTTCTTACAGTTTTTAAGTGTATGTAGATATTTTTTTAAAATTTTTAAAAGGCGCAGAACATTAAAAAAAATTAATTGTTTATAAAAAATTTATTAAATAATTATTAAAATATAAACTTTTTAAAAATTTTCTAATTCTGAACGAAAGTATTTTTCATTCCCTTTATATTCCCGCTTGGTTCCGGTTCATTCATTTAGGAGAAATAACATTTTGTTTAAAAAGTTTCAAAAAAATTAACTTTGTAATAACTTTTATAAAAAATAATATTTTTTTTCTGTTTTAATTATTTTATATATTTTATTTTATATTATTTTATAATTTTCTGCTTACAAACCAGGTTCATCGGGCACATTGGATTGTCGGTAAATAAACGATGTTTTCGTACATGAAATGTACTACACATATTTGGCAAATTCATGCACTAAAATAAAAAACTATAAAATTGTCTTAAATCACTATAATGATTTTGAAATTTTTTTTATACAAAGACTATAATCATAGTGTTTTGTATTTTGGGTCTAATCTTTTTTACCGAAAAGTTTAAATTTTCGTATTGAATACAGAAAAAAGCACGATTTTGTAACAAACAGACAAATATTATTGAAAATAGAAAATAAATACAAAAAAGTTGTAAAATTGTTCTACAGTGAGTTCTCGCGAGTCGTTCAATTCTTGAAAATTTTCGAGATCATAAAACTCACGAGTCGTTAAACGCGTAAGCCACGCCTCCAGGTCTATTTCAGGGACGTGTTAAGAATGGTTATCCCCCCAGAGAAATGCGATATTTATAAATAAAATATAAAATGAATAATTTAACTCATACTTTAATTTTTAATAATAATGCACACAAATATAAATATTTGTATTTGGAAATCTCTTAAGTGTCGTATCGATAGCATTCTCAGTGCTCATTCGCCTCTCATAAGTAGAACTCATAATCCTTAAACGTCGAATTGTGGTGTGGGAAACATTAAATTGCTTAGCAATTTGAGAATAAGTTGTTGCAATTCCATTAATAATATCAGATTTAAAAATTTCCAAAATCTGCTTCCTCTGATCGAGAGTAAGAAAACTATATTTTTTGGATGACATTAACTGGAAAAATAAGAAATATTATTAATATAATAAGAAAATATATATGTTTAATTCAAAATTAATAGTTGATTATAAATAATACAATAATTATATATATATATATTATTTTATTATAAATAATATAATATAAATCAAATATAATAAATAATAAATGTGATAATAAATATGAAAGTTAAAACTTTTACAAGTATTGAAACATTGAAAGTATTTGAAAACCGGCAAAAATTTAATTGTATGTAATAATATTAATAAATTTTAAAATAAATCTTCCAAAAATTAAATTATTAAACGATTTAAACTAAAATAGAAATCAATCTTTCATCTATTTGTATATTATTAAATATATAAACAAGCAACAGAAATATTTTTGAACGTTAAACTCCATGACAACGATGTATAGTTTTCAAAACTCACTTTGACAGTGTCAAAACATCGATATTTACTTATTCCTATTATGAAAATAGCTGACGTAAAATCTGCCAATAGGTTTTTAATTAAATTATTCAATTGAGAAATCAATAATCGTCAAGTAATTTTTAAATTAAATAAAAAAATTGATATTTATCAGTAATCATACAGTCACTTATGATATAAGAATATAGAAATTTTTTTATTTTTATTTACAAATTAATGTTTATTTACATAAAAGAAAATTAAGTTTTTAATTTTATTTGAAAATAATATTATTAGCTATTAATATTTATAATAATAACAAAAAAATATAAAAAATAGTTTTTAAAATAATTTTAAAAAAATATTATTTATATATTTTTGCAAATATTATATAATATTTATTTTATTAAAATAATGACATATAATAATATTATATTAGTATTCGTTATTTTATATATTTTTAATATATTTTATTTATTACATTTATATTTTATTTCTATTTTCTTTATATTATATTACATTTATCTTATATTTATTTTTTATTTATAAATAATATATTATACATTAGAATATATTTACTTATTATTATTCTTTATATAACATAACTCATTGAATTATGAAAAAAGTTTTTATTTCTACATACCGTTGATTGAAGTTGATTCAGACACTTTTCCAAAAAATCGGGTTCATTTAAATTGCACAGCACTGAACACTGGCGCGCGCATAACAGAAATTGAACGACTCGTGAATCGAACACCGATCAGCTGTTGAACGACTCGCGAGTATGAACGACTCGTGAGTTGAACGACTCGCGAGAACTCACTGTATAAAGGGTGAATGAACGGATAATTTTCTTAGTATCGAATGTTTCTTTTCTACCTTTTAGATTATTAAATGAATAGATCTGGAGGCAGAGAATTTATCGAACGATCGTATTCAATTACTCGAAGGCCTCTCTCTTTCTCTCTATATGCCGACTATTCAAAGGCACTTTATCCCGGAGGGTTGTTGCTAACGAAAAGAAATTTCCAAAGTACGTGCCGCAGCGCTCCATCCTAAATAAGGTGTAATTGTGTGGAGACCTTTGGACGCAAGTCTCGCCAATAGTTGAAATGTAATTTCGTTTGCCAATCCCACACCAGACGTAGATGAGAACAAATTAGGTTAGGCTAGTCACGCCTCGTGGTGTTCTCTGCTCGTAATTCTCTCGAGGGCACGGATTCTCTATAGTCTTTGTTACCACTCCTTTTTTTCCCCATACTATATACACTCCATTTTCATTGTCCTGCAGGATATTTCACTTGCTCAGTCCATGGAAACCGGTTCTTCTTTTTTTGTTGCTGTCTTTTCTGACACCATTTTCGCGAACAAAAAGTTAAAGAATTTCATGTTTTTCAAATTTTATTCTTTTGCATGTTAAACTGACTTTTTCGAAAATTATTATATTTATTATTAATATTTATAATTCATAATTATTTATAATTATTCTTCCGTTAAACCTGCTTTACATGATCTACTCTAATCGCTTCGCATTGTTTATAAACCGATTTTCATGCCATCTGAAAGGCAATTTAATGAACTGAATCGGTGCGAAATTTAAATAAAGGGAAATTTCATTCATTTATTTAAATAATCCTCGATTCATGTCTGTAAACTAATTTAATTCAAGTAGAAATTCTATACCAGTGTACTAGATTCTATTTTGAATTATTCTATAGAATAATTTTACTGAAATACTAGAAAATTTCTTTGACTGGTTAGGTCAGGGAAAAATCAAGGAAGGAAAATCAGGAAAAAATCAAGGATTTTCAAAAAAATACTGAAAAAATTAAATTATTTCCTAATATATATGTTAGGCTCAAAGATAGAAAACGTTCATTGAGCGAAAAGGAAAAAAATCAAATTTTTGTCTGGAAATCAGAGAAAACTGAGGGAAAAACAAAATTAAATTTTTATGGTAACTCTGAATAAATATCAAAATAAATAATGAATATTTCCGAATTTTATAATTATTATAAGTAGATAAATAAAAATAAATCCAATATTCAATTACAAAAGTATAAATCAATCAGAAAAAGGCAATATTTTTAATTATTACATGTTTTCATGAAAGAGATCGAAAAAAATATTTTTTGTCCATTATTTCTCTATTTTTGAGAGAGAAAAAAATATCATTGGGAATTAATTTCATCTTTTCTGATGTAATTTCATATGGAATCGTTGCACTTTACAGTTGAACAATGAGGACGTAATATTATAAAATGCATTTCGACAATACCCGACAGTCAAGTTCGATTAATCGCAAATGCTCAATCAATATAATCCGTACGTTGTGCACCACAATAAATGCTCTTTGTGACATCTCTCTTTCTCTCTCTCTCTCTCCCATTCTGTGTATACTCACATGAATATAAACAAACCTTCCGTGTATAATTTTATATTGAATTTTTTTCACTTTTCCTTTTTTAAATTCATTTCGAAACAATTTTTTTATTCACTGTAAAAAACAAGTTTCAAGTCCTCAAATTACTCTCTTTCTCGAGAGTTATAAGGTTATTGAATATTGAAGGAGCTTCTAACAAATGAATAATTAAATAAATAAATGAGCAATATACTATTATGTTAATAAATAAATAAAAAGGCAAAAAAGCAAATAAATAGGCAAGTAAATAAATATTAATTAACGAAATTAGTCAATAACTATTTATAATTCAATTTTTAGAAAAAAATTGGAAAAATGTTTGCTTAAAACTTTTTCCAAATGTAATTACTTTTAGAAAAAGTTTTCAGAAAACTTTTTTTCTCTTTGTTTCCCCTTTGACTTCTTAACGAAGTTAATTTCACTTCGTATTTTTTCCCTTTTTTTAAATGTCGAGAAGTGTAAAAAAACTTGTTCAGTAAAAATTTCAACCAATTACAGAGGAAAACAAAAATTTAAAAAAAAAGTTGTGATTTAAAAATTAAAAGCTTCTAAAAACTACAGTATAAGCTTTTTTGATAAAATGTATATGATAATAAAAATCCTCCGCATACTCACGTCTCTTTTCAAAAAAGTTGGAATAATTTTTTAACGTGTGGCAGAAAAAAAAGAAGGAAGCAAAAAAATCTGGAATTCAAATATCTCGCTCTTCGTAAACTAAAATCGAGTCTCGAAAGGCAATATCTCAGAGATGTTAGAACGCGTGGATATTCTCGAGAAATTTTCATATTGAAATTTATTCCATTGCAGTAGGAAGTAATACTTCAATCAAGAGATTCGAGGGTATTTGATTTCAAACTGAACTACATATACAAATTTCGAAAATTTATCCAATTGCTTCTAGTTTACATCAATTCCTTACTGCTCTCTCTCTCTCTTCCTCCTCTCACCTAATACTTTCAAATATTTTTCACATAATTCTATAATATAGGTCTACGTGAATTGCTATTGGAAACATTTATTTTCCGACAAAAAAATTGATAAAATTTACTTCGTGTTTCCTAGAAGCGAGAGAGGGACCAAAAAAAATATAATCTATACATTAAATGGTAATAATAATAAACTGCGTAAAATAAGTAGTTAATGTTAATTTTAAATCAATTTTAGTTAAAAATCAGTAGTTAAGGTGAGTTTTCAGTCTGACTAAATTAA
Organism: Leptopilina drosophilae; assembly: GCA_032873175.1. Classification (NCBI taxonomy): domain Eukaryota; kingdom Metazoa; phylum Arthropoda; class Insecta; order Hymenoptera; family Figitidae; genus Leptopilina; species Leptopilina drosophilae. Next base: position 23,994,154 of record CM065483.1, read on the forward strand.
TTTGAATTAGAATTTAGTTGTTAAAGTCAGCATTCTGTCAGACTAAATTACTTTAAGTGACAATTTAGTAGTCAAAGTCAGTTTTCAGTCAGACTGAATAAATATTGATTATGAAAAGAGTACATCGATTTTTTTAACTATTGAAAAAATACAGTACCGGCCAAAATTACCAGTCCACCCATTTCTGAAGGAATGACAAAAATTTTTTAACATAAAATTTATGAAAACTCAATTTTTTTTTAATTTATATTTTCAAGACGATAAAATTTTGAAAAGAATAAGACATCACAGACGTCATTTGGCAAATATTTTTTTCAAGATATTCTTTAAAAATCGTAAATTTCAATGTTTTACAAAAATTTGAATAACTTCTAAAATAATGAACGCTTTTTAATAATCTTAGGCTTATTTCAAAGGACATTTTCTACGGAATAAGAATTACTTATAGTCATTAACCTGTAATTTTTTTCTTGAAATAAGAATGACGTCAAAGTTGGGTAAAAAAATTGTGAAAATTTGAAATACATGTTTTTTACTTAAAAAATATTCTAGAACATATATAAAACTTGATATGGTATAGATTTTTCAAGAAAATTTAATAAAAAAATATGTTTGAATTACAAAAATTATTTTTTGCAACACTAACCTGTAAAATTGAATTTTACACACTGAAATCAGTGTGTAAAGTACTTCTTTTTATAGCAGTGTGTAAAGTGTTACTTTACACACTTTTACAGTGCGTAAAGTGAATTCCAGTATGTAAAGTGATTTTCAGTGCGTAAAATGATTACTTTACACATTCTTGTGACTGTTTGATGAGAAACGATGAAATAAAGCTTTAAAACAACAATTTACAATCAAATTTTTTTATTTTAGTTTCAAGAAAATTTCATTTAACACTTCCCTCACTACACCTAAACTTTCAGTAATATTGTCAATAGTGCTGCAAGTTTAGTTGTTTTGGTGTTGCAAAAAATGTTGTATGACACTCGTGCATAAAGTTGATTATACTAGTGTGATTTGTCACACTCGTAAAATCATTTACTTTACGCACTTGTATCATAAATAACTATTTCTTTTAATAAGATTATTTCAAATTTTTTGAATTTTTTTGTCCAACTTTGACGTGATGCTTATTCCTAGTAAAAAATTACAAGTTAATGCCGATAAGTAATTCATATTCCGTAGAACATGACCTTCAAAATAAGCCTAAGATTATTAAAAAGCGTTTATTATTTGTAAAACATTGAAAATTACGATTATTAAGAATATCTTCTACGAATTTTGGCTAAATGACTTCTATAAGATCTTATTCTTTTCAACATTTTATCGCTTTTCAAAATATAAACCAAAAAAAAATTTTAGTTTATATGAATTTTATGTTAAAAATTTTTTTTCTTTGCTTTAAAAATGGGTGGACTGACAATCTCGAACGGTACTGTAATTTAAATATTTCACACAATTATTTTTAAGGGGACATTCCAGTTCAAAACAGGCAAAAAGAAGGCTTTTTTAGTATATATTATTAAAATAACTATGACATTTATTTAAAAATTTTATTTTACTTGTAATAAATAATTTATTTAAGAATTTGTAAAAAAAATTTTTTATTTTTATTTGAAAGTGACTGCGATATAAGCCATTTTCGGTGGTAGGATCGATTCCAAACTTTCTAAAACAGATAAAACCAAAAACGAAGTGACATTCTCTTCGTTAGATATTTCTTTAGGTGTGGAACCTCAAAAAAGTGGAATCTTCTTTCCACCCCCTTTTTTAGAGCACTTTTTCCAAAAATATGCAAAAAAAGTGTTTTTATTCAGAATCCTTCTTATAAAAAATAAGAGTTGGAAATTTTCCAGCTTTTGAGGTTTCACATAAAGGCATGATAACTTTAAACCAAAAGCCGTTTGATTTTTTAAAATCGCTTCAGAAGAACTCAAGATATCATTCTTACCAGATCAAAAAAAGACATTTTGAGAAAAACGCATTTAATGTTTTTGTTCATAAGTTACGACATTTTTTTTTTAAATCATCGGATTTGCCTGAAAATCGTTAATCGTAGGTTTTTGAGGTCGCTACTTACGAATATGGAATCAGATTTTAAAAATTAAAAGTGGCGGATCCAATATGGCGGACATTTTTTTTAAATCATTGGATTTGTTTGGAAATCGTTAGGGGGGGTTTTTTGGGGTTGCTGATTACGTAGATGACATAATTTTTCCAAAATTAAAAATATCGGATGTAATATGGTTGACGAAAAAAAATTAAACGAAAAAAAAATTAAAATAAAAAAATTTTCCTTTACGCCATATTGGATCCACCATTTTGAATTTTGAAAATTTGATACCTAATTTGTGATCAGCAACACCAAATATATTTTTGTTTGTCTTTTTTAAAAATGCAAATTAAAAACATTTAAATCATTCGATTGCTTTTCCGTATACAAAAACATCTTTGACATGGCGAAGAATAAGAATGTGTAACTTTTGTTTTACTTCGAATTTTGCAATAATATTTTAGGAGAGTATTCTTGACACTATAAGGAATACGAAAATAAAAACAAAAAAATTGTTTTTTTGGCATTTTGAACTGGAATGTCCCCTTAAATTAATTTTTAAGACTGTATTGAATTTCTCATAAAAGATTAATATAAAAATAATTTTGTGAATAGTTCTTCAATAGTTAATTAACTTTTATTGTTAAAAATATCGGTTTACCCTCCCCTTATAAATCAATAGTTACCAATTTTATTTAGAAATGAGTAATTAAAGTAATTTTTTTGTCAGTCATGTTAATTTTGAATCAATTTTAGTTTTTGAAATCAGTAGTTAGAGTGATTTGTCAGTCAGACTTAATGAATTTTAGTTAGAATTCATTATAGTAAAAGATGTAGTTTTTATTTAGAAATGTAAACTTTTATACAATTTAATTTAGGAATAAGAATAAAAAATTAATTTTCTGTCAGACGTGTCAATTTAGAATCAATTTTTGTTAAATATCAGTTGTTAAAGTCATTTTTCAGTCAGACTAGATCAATTGTAGTTAAAAAGTAAAGTAAAGTCAAGCTTCTGTTTAAATATGATGAATTATTATGGTTTAGTAATTTTAACCCAAAAACGAAGATAAGGTACAGAGATATAAATCATCTCTAAAAATGTTAAACCTATAATTATAATAATGTTAGATGAAAAATAGTGTCTGCACCCATAAAAGAAATCAGTTTCATGCCGCGCCTACTAAGCATAAACCGCAATGCAGTAAAATATTTTCGTACCTCGAATTGTTTTTTATTCTCGCGCATTCGCGTATAAAGTTCGTTTTTGTTTTTGTCCTTGTCTTTTTTTCTTTCTTTTTTTTGACAGTTGGACATGGTTTTGCGCCATGGAATATCACTTGTTCCCCATGTATCTTCAGTGTCTTTATTTGGAAATATTTTTCATTTGCAGCTTGCATTTATGGTCCCCGCCTATCTATTCGTACGGTTTTTTCCTCTCCCTGTAAGCCTCTTCACCACTCGGAACAAGTCTTTTAACTATGATAAATCGCGCTTGAATTACTCTAGCGTTATACGCTCGCAGTCAGCATATCCATTTTTGTTACATGCCTGCTGATAGGAAAAAACAATGATATTTTTCATCGTCACTTTATTTTTCTCTTGGAAATTTTTATTTTTTTTGTTCCTTTTTTATTATTTTTTATTATTCGATGAAACTTCATTATTTATATTATCATACTCGATATTTAATTATTAATTATTTTAAGTCTGTGCTTATTTATTATTTTGTAGTAGCAAAAAATAACGCGCGGGTGTTAGTTTCCAGTTTCATATACTAAATAATTAAAATTTTCAAAGACAGTGATTAAAATTTACAAACACACAATTTATTCAAATCGACAAAGTCGAATTAATTAGCATTTTTGCAATATATTTTGATATGGACTAATTTTTACTAATACATTTTTTTTTATTTTAATTTTACTAATAAATTTACTAATTTACTATTTTTACTGTAAAATAAAACAAAATTTTATTTTTTTACACTAAATAATTGAAAGAACTATTGTTTCTATTTACCCCTAAATTTTTTAGCAAAGATTATTTCTATTGATAAACAGAATTTTCTACAAAAATTGTGATTAAGAAATTGAAATGAATGTGGTAAAAATTTCCATGATTTTGATTTGTCAATTATAATTTCTGTTACAAAATTCTGTTTTTAGAAGAAAAGAAAAATTTGTGCAAACTTTTTCTTTCTCTATGATAACTTCTCAACAATATTCGAATTTTTATTGATTTTCTGAATTTCTGATTTATGGGTGTTTATAATTTTTAACTCTAAAGTGACAGAAAAATAAAATATTGGGAAAATATAAATAATACGATATTTTAAGATCCTAAAGTTCTGAACGTTCAAATGAACGAAATTTATTTATTTCTTCTAAAAATTAAATGTTTATTTCAATTATTTTGCGTCGCTATCCAAAAAGATTAATTACTGAGTTTCTAGACGTAAAATTTCAATTTTAAAATTTTTTTATTATTAGTAATTTATTAAAATATATTCAGTAAAAAATATTTCGTTTATTTGAACGTTCAAAACTTTAGGATCATGATATTTTCTGCTAGAAGAAATAAAAAAAAATCAAATAATTAGTTGAAATAAAATTTAGTCAAACATGAGTTTTTCATGATTGTAATTTAAATACACTTTTAGTTTAGTCATCAGTAGTTAAACTGAATTTTGGTCGGACAAAGTTCTTAAAATGATTTTAATTTGAAATTCAGTAGTTGATTTTAGTCAGACTAGACTAAAGTTACTTTACATAACATTGTAGGACGAAAGCAGCAGTTTGTCAATTTGAAACAAAGTTAAATAAGGAAATAAAATTGATAAATGTTCAATTTCTGCCGAAAATAGAATAGCAAATATTAATTCTCCGACAGGAATTATATTTCTAAATAATTTTCATTATCGATTGTTAAGATGTTGATTACTCGAGTGTGTATTTATCAAATTAATATCATTAAGCTTTTGTATACAGTGTTATAATGCTTACACAATGTGTTTGTGTAACTCTAGGTTTATTTAAGCATAAATAATGAGGTCGCACATATAGTGTAGCGTTAAATAATTCACAGTATATACTCTAGCCAGAAACTCTGATTACCGTACAATACTTTTTGATTATTTAAAATTTATTTAATTTTTATCTTACCTTTTTTTTACTTTTTTTACTTATTTTTTCATTAAAAGAATTTATTTTTCTATTTTAACGCATATTTTGAGGAGAAAAAATACTATTTCAGAATTATCGTTACACTCCATTTTCCAATAGCAAGAAGAACTCATAAAAATTAATAAATGTTATAGAGTCATTAGCGAACTAAATGTCTTTTACGAGCTTATACATTTTCATTAACGATCTCTGTGAAAACCACTGATTCGTAATTTCACTTGTTTCAAGAGTGGGTCAACCCCATTTTATATGTGCAATTTTGTTTTTTTGCTTTAATTTCAATTTTTTGTAAAAAACAAAAAAGCAGCTGGAGTATAAATATAGTTATTTATTTTACTTTGTTTGAAAATTATTCATTTTCATTTACTTTTTTATTTTTCGATTTCTTTATTTTTTTATATTTATATTTATTTTTTTTTTATTTTAATAAAAAGAGGGTAAGTTTTCCATTGAGGGAAAATTTGCATTAAATTTGTAAATTTAAAAAAGTCAGTTAATTGAAGTCTATTGTTTTTCGCTTGAATTGTCGTCTAGTAAGAAGATGGAACTATTCAAGTGTGAAATCCAACCACTTTTGAAAACGCACTCAAGGAAATCGAATTTTTCTTTACAAACAAATCCCTTCTACAGTGATCGAATGACTATTGGTATAAATTTCCAAGCCATCGATTTTTCTGATTTTATATTCATTTTTATTATTGTGGTTTTTTAGTTTTATAAAAATTCTAACTTTTATAAACATAAACTATTTTTTCCAGTTTCAATGTATACAATTCTTTTACCCCATTATTTATTATATTCTAAATTATTATTGAAAAATAGGGAAAGCGGCCAAAATAACAAAATTAAATAAAAGAAATAAAAAAATTCGTAAACTTTTTCTGTTTTTACCTACTAAAAATAAAAGGAAACAAAAATTCTATTTTTTTATTATTCACTTTATAACATAATTATTTAAGGCTAAAAAAGTAAAAGCAAAAACAGTTGGGAAAAAATAAAAAAGCGATAAAATTAAAAACGAAAAGAAATATTTAAAAATTATAATAAAATAAAAAACATAGCTAAAAGGAAAAGGAGAAAGATAATAACAAAAGAAAAAGGGAACAAAAAAATTTACAATAAAAACAAAAGAAAAAATATGACAAGGAAAAATATAAAAGGAAAAAAAATTAGTATTGCTGAATAAAAAAAATTCAAACATTGTTGTCTATAAACGTAAATATCGAAGAACATTTTCAGTTCACAAAAATGACATATATCAAAGAAAAAGTAAAGTCACTTGTGAAAAAGAGCCATAAAATTGAATGATTGACTTCGACACGAAGAATTGAAGAGGAAGAAAAGATCATAAGCGTCAGAAAAGTGATATGATGAATCGACAAAGTTTAACCTAAGGAAAAATTTTCAAATAATTGAGATTATCGTTTCAGCAAAAAAAGTGATAAATTATTTCTTATTGCTTGTTTAATTTCATTACAACAAAATTCCAAACGAAAATTAAATTTAAAAAAAAATGAATTATAAAAATAAAAATTAAATTTATGTAAATTAGATTTTTTAAAAATTATGAAAAATAAAGTTTTATAGAAATAATATAAAAATAAAAATAAAAATTGTTTAAACAAATATGACTAGAAAGTTTAAAAACACAGAATTTATAAAAAAAAAATTAAAAATCAAAGTCATTACAACATTAAAAACAACATATATATAAAAAGTTCTTAAAAAATTATAAGAAGAAAAATCGCACTGAATTTTATTTTCAAAAATTGTTTTCTATTCATTTTTTGTTTATAAATATAGTAATATGTGTCTAAAATATAATTGATGAAATTAAAGATCATGAAAGAATTATTCATTTATTTCATATATAGACTATCAGGACAACAAACAATGAAAGAATTAAATTTTATAGAAATAAAGATCTTAACAAAATTACTCTCTAAATTTGAATCAGTGGAATTCACTGTGAAACAGTTATAACTTATAACATTTTTACTGCTTTCGCAGTGAATTTTAACTGATTACCAGTGAAAGTCAAATGTAGAGAGTGTAAGAAGTAAATTTATAAATTTATAAATGACAAATGAAATAATTGTAAAAATAAAATTATGAAAATACGGGAAAAAGGTCTAAAAATAAAAACTACTTCGATAAAGAACAAGTTGTTTAAATTTATCGCTTAATTTCGTGACGAAAATGTATTTTGCAACACATCGTAAAAAAAATTCCACAGAAGGAAAAAGTAGAGGAAATATTCGGAACCAATAGAATTTGCAGACATGTTGGTATTTCGTGAATTTGCAATAATGTCTTCAACGTTGAATATCATATATCAGAGAGAGAGAGAGAGAGAGAGAGAGAGAGAGAGACTTAAACTTTTTCTACTCTTATCAAATACCACACACGATGGACCAACAGAAAATGACGTCTAGGATAAAGAAATGCAAATTTAAATTTCTTTTTTTATACCAGCAAAAATGCATCTTCTTGCAACATATAATATATACATGTGCATATCAATCCGAGGCAACTTGGATTTAGGACACACACAAAGAGAATTCCAAACATATTTTGCATGAAATTTTCACAAAAGTCCCTCTCTTTAAATAATGCTCTTTTTTAAAAATTGTCTTTAAGTTAAAAACATCAAAGGAAAATTTTAAATGAAGAAGTATATTTTACAAAAGTACACGGAGAAAAATGAGTTTGCTGTTATATGGATAGCGAATTTTTAGCTATCACAGCTAATAATTAGCTGAAATAGCTAACTATTTTTCTCCGTGTAAAAGACCTTAAGAATAAAGAGAGAGGATAGACATTTAATATTTAATCCCTAGAGAAGAAAATTATAAATAATAATCACCATAGAGTAGTGGTTCCAGTGTATAAAATTGTAATGGCGTTACCTAGTTCCTATCTAGTTTCTCTAGACGCTATACGTACCCAGTTATCTTTCCAATCTAGTATCTAGACCGAAATGTAACGCTTGTATACTTTAAGCGCGAGTCAGTCATGTCAAGGCTGGCGCTACATAGTCTCACTATAGATACATTTTTAATTCTTACTGCGATCTAGAAACTAGTTAGAAAAGCTTATTTAACGAAACAAATGAGAAATGTATTTAAATTCAATGTTAATATAAGAAACAAAATAATTAATTTGTATTTACAAGCGTGTAATAATCCTTAACTTTCAACTTTTAATCAAGTTAATGTTTACAACACAGAATAAACGGAAACCTATTACTAAATAAAATTTGACACTGTGGGGAATCGAACCTATGAACTACGAAATTCTAGCCCAAAACCCTAACCACTACCCTATCGAAGCTGCATGACAATAAATTTTAATTTTCGACAGCTTTTACACTTCAAATTATTTGAAAGGGTTTAACTATGTAATCTAGTTAAATAATAATAAGTTTCCACAAATTACCGAAGTAATAATTTTCAAATGAGATTCAGACTGCAATATTTTTATAAATCACCGCAACAATTTTTATAAATAACTATAATTTTTATAAATTATTAGAAGAAAACACCTTCTTACGCCAAAACTGTCCAAACAGTGAATTTGTTAATTGTTATACTTATTTACAAGAAATTTAATTAATTTTTCAGTAAAAATTCTGCTGAGAAATCTTTCTGGATAAATGCTTTTTTGATTCCAAACAATTGATAAAAAGATTTAAATATTTTATGAAATTAAAAATCTTTCTTTGAATTTGTTTAAACAATTTTTCCTGACCGTCATGAATTTTTCTTTCTGGACCCTTTATTTTCAAAAGAATATATTGATAATTATCATAACGATAAATTTGTTTTCATTCCCTAAACAAAATCCTGCGAACTTTAGATATAAACGAAATTTTAACAAATAAGTAAAATTTTAAAGTAAACTTAATAATAATAATGAAATTAAAAAGTTTATAGCAAAAAACAGTAAAAAATAGTTAATAGTGTAAAAGCTGGTATTTCTGCACAATAACTATGTTGGCATTTCAGTTTGCGCCGTGATAAAAATATAATTAGGAAAACTAGATAGTACCAAGCTAGTATTAACATAGTTTTACTATAATTGCAGCGCGTTGCAAAATCTATATAAAAATTAAAAGCTTGTCTAGGAAACAAAAATAGAATCAAGACCGCACCAATCTAGCATTACTGTAAATAGCAACGCGAGGAAAAACTAGACTGGCTTTAAATAGATCTAGACTGCAGCGACAATTTTATACACGGCGTGGTTATAGTAAGTAGTTAAAGTAGTAGTAGAAAATTGCCAAAATTCATTATTTGTTCTTTTAGTGGTTAAAGTTTTTTTTATGTGAAACAAAAATTCATTAAATCATCATCCTTTGAATATTTCTAAAATCCATTCTATTCAGCTATTTTTTTAATGAAATTTTAATTCAACCATGTTGAACTAAAACAAAAAATATTCCTCTCTAAAAGCTGAAAAATAAAGGCGTGAAATATAGACAAATAAAAGGATATAAAAAAGCACTAAAAATTGTTATAAAACGAAAAAAATTGCTTTTGAAACGTAAAAATTTGTTTTTCGATGCAAAGAACCAGAAAGTAGATGGTAAATTAAAAAAAAAATCTTTTATATTTATATTCTGTGAAATAACCAACAAAATATATTTAAACTATAAAACCACTAGATCAATCATTAATGACTAGGAAAATTGAATTTTTTTGAAAACTCTCAAAAATGTTGTTCGAGTGTCAGCGTGACAGTTTTCATTTTACATTTCGTGTGACGTTTTCGTCATTTCCTAGGGCCTTTGGATATTAAAATTGGCGACGAGCTGTTTCACTCTCGTAAAAAAAACTCTGACAACTAAAAGTCGACGATTAAAAGAAAAAACGTAGCCGAAAAAAAGGAGAGAGAGAGAGAGAACTGATATAGCATCCGGTAATTCTCACATATAAAAAGTAGTTTCTCGCTGCATTTTAGTTTTTTGCATACACAAACACTATTTTTTTGAATTGAAGTCGAATATAAAATCTTTTTATAGTGTGGATTTTTTTTTTAATTTTGAGCACTCAGGACCTTTTTGCCTAAAGCAGAAAAATCCCTCGCTAAAATTATTAAACAAGTGAAGCATTCAGTATTTCATTTTTAAGATTAGATAATATTTTTTATTCACAAAATATATTGAAAAAGTAAAAAATATAGAAATTAAAAGTTACGAAGCATTTTTTCCATTTCTAAATTTAATATTTTATTAATTTATATTTGTTATCTTTAAATAAATAATATTTAAATATACCTAATATGTATAAAGAATATTTACCAGAATTAATAATTTGAAACAAAAATTAAATCAATTGAATATAAATTTTGAAGAAAATATTAATTTCTTTAACAAGAATTTTTTATGCAAAAGATAAAAAATTGAAAGAATTTTCTTATATAATAATTCAACTGTCGTAAAATGTATAAGAATGAAGAATTTTTCCTTTTATTGTATTCTCTTCATTTCATTGAAATCGTAAATTACATAAAAATATGAAAAGATTTTAAGGGCAATAACCTGAACTTATAGAAGTATAATAGCGGCAATTTAGTGTAGCTTGCGGCAATGTCCTAGACTCGAAAGTCTCTTTTCTTTTCAGCTTCTTAAAAAAGAAAAAAAAGAAACACTTTCTTGAAGAGATCGTTGTTTGCGTGACTGAGTGGCTTGCGCTCTTTGGTCATTCTATTCATAATATACATTGTTTAAAGAAACATGAAACAAAGTTTGAAAAAAAAAAATAATTTTACTAAATATTTTTTGGATAATTAGGAAAAAATGATACACAAATATAAATAAAAAAAATATTATAAATAAAAAATGATAAATTAAATTAACAATTCAATAAATTAATTAACAACAATTATTAAATTATATTATGATAATTGATTATTTAATAAATTATGAAATAACTATTTAATTAATATGTAAATCAACATTAATAATAGTTGTAAACCCTATGTTCGTATGTTCGAAATTTTGAAAATAATTGAATTCCTAGAAAGAAATATATTGAATTTTTTGTACACAATTTGAATTGGGGTTCCCTTTGAATTGTTAGGATAACTTTAATTTAAATCTTTAAAAATAATTAAATTCCTTCCTTTAATTTAATTAAAATTGTATTTTAAATAATTGGTTTCCTGCAAAAGAAATTGAATTTTTGTAAAGGATTTTATCACATTTTTTAAAAATAAATTTGTCCCGAAGAATTTATAATTTGAATTATATTGAAAGTAACTGAATTTCTACCAAAAATTAAATAATATTTAAAAATTTTCAATTATAACTTTATTCTTTTATAAGTGTATTAAACTTTTTGAAAATTTTTAAATTAATTCGAAAAATTGAATTAACAATACTTTATTAAAATTAATTGAAATATAATCGAATACTTATAAATAATTTTACCATAATATAATCTTTAGAAATAGTCCAAATTTTTCCAAGAATTTCATTAAAATTTTTGAAAATAAAAATTTAAATATTTTGTTATGTAATTAGTTAAAGAATTTTTTTTTAATTTTGAATCAGAAATTATTTAAATATTAAGATTTTACATTACTTCTTAATGAGTGCATTTTTTCCCCAACTTTTTAATTTCTATTGTAACATGACTAAAATAAAATAACAATTATTTATTTAAAGTAAAAAAAAATAAAAAATACATTTGTAAAAGCAATTTTTTATTTAAAATACGAAAACAACGAAAATGTTTTGCAAAAATAAATTCTCTAGTAGTTGAAAATTAAAAATTTTTTTTCCTCCTTTTCATATATCAAATTGAGAGAGAAGAATTTATTTACCACTTTTATTTTCACCTGCCAAACATATCGCATATTTGAAAGCAACAGAGCAATGCTGAATATTTTTCTCTACTATTTTTTGAAAATAAATTGTGGCTTTGATATGCGGAATGTTGTAGAAAGAATAGAAGAGTATTACTCGGTATTTTTCATTTGAATCGAAGTGCAAAAAAGGAGACATTTTTTTTTTGCTTTATTCTTCCTTTTCGTTAAAAATATTTATACATCAAAATTGAAAAATATTTTGTTCGATACTAAAGAGGGTTCGATTTTTTTTTCAAGAGAGAGTGAATTTTTGTGAGAGAGAATTTCAACTATACTGAAGAATCAGCAATAGTTTAACAGTATTAAGTGCTCAACTCAGCGGAGCTTATTTTCGAAATTGGTTTTCAACTCTTGAAACTTTATAGAATTACATTCTTTATTTTCCCTGAGAAAATAAATCGTTGAAACTTTCGGTAAATAAAATAATCTCTAATAGCTTTTCTCCCCCTTTTTTTCTTACCGGCAATAACACATTCGTTTTACAAGTTAAAAAAATTTATTACAACTCTTTTTTCTATTTCATTTCTGATTTTTGCTTTCTTTGAAACGAAAGAAACATTTTTTTGAATTTTTATTCGAAAGGTGTTTTTTCTAAAGTAGTCAGTTACACAGTTGAAAGGGTTTTTGATTTCATTCATTGGGTGGCGCGTACCTTTTTTTCTATTTTCTTTTTTTTAAATAGAGACGAAAAAGGAAACGTGCGAATTCTGGCGTGAAATTATTCATACATGTGTATGTATGAGGTCGCTATCGGATTATTCCTCGTCCCTTGAAACGATCTGGTTTCTGGTTTGCCTGGAAGGCTTTTACCAAAGTATGAGAGCTATTTTCTGGGTTATTTTATTTTTCTTTTTTTTTTGAAAAAGTTCCTAGACGGTTATGTACAGGAGTCATATAACCCCATGGCGTTGGAAATATTCCTGAATGCCACACAGTAAAGGCATTTTTGTTGGTGAAATATAAGATGTTGTAAAAGAGAGTGGGATGGTGTTATATGCTCTACGTGTCTATTTTACTTGTGTGTGAATCTTCTGCAGGAGGGATTTTCATAGGCGAAGATATAATAGATTATGAAATAAAAATGCGAGCATAATGGCACATTGCACGCTACACGTGCCACTGACACTGAGTAGTCCGAGTTAATAACGAGTTATACATTATGCAAGAGAACGCATTACGCATAAATTTTCTCAGCTCTGCCAAAAAAATTCTTTCTTGACTTCTATTGCGAGCAAAGTTTTCTGCTTTTATCTTTTTCGAATTTTCTACTTCTTCTTTTTCTTCTTTCCTTTCTACTTCTTCTTTTTCTTCTTTCCTTTCTATTTCTTCTTTTTCTTCTTTCCTTTCTATTTCTTCTATTTTTCTGTTAGTTATACATTATCTTCTATTGTTTACTCTCTCCTTCTTTTTTCTTCCTTTTCATATACCTTTCTTATTTCCTTCTCTTTTTCTTCTTTTTCCCCATCTCCTTCCTTATTGTTTTTTTATCTTGCTTTTTTTCTCTTTTGCTTCAACTTAAGAAGCAAAAGCAAAAAAAAAATAGACGAAATACAAGAGATATGGTAGCTATGTGGGCGGACCTTTCCCTCACTAATAGTCAACTTTTGAAACATTAACATTAAAAAAACCATATTCTTAACCCCTTCGCTATTTAAAAAAATATTCATTTGATCGACCCAAAATGTCTATGAAAATCTTTTAAATTATTATATTACTTAAAAATAATAAATAATTATTTATTATTTTATCTAATACAAATGATACCCATAGTGTATGAATAATTATTATACAAACGAATTTATTTTATAATTTAAATAACAAATTTCTATTGTTTGCTAAAAAGTTCAACAGTTAAATTGATTATTGTTCTGCAAGTGAGTGGTACAGCTACTAGAAGTAGAACTAACCAGTTTTGTTAATTAATAACAAACTGATGGACTTTTCAACAAACAAAATATAAAACATTGATTTCTTTTATTGATAAACAGTCAAAAATAAAAACATTTAATTGAATGTTCGGGCTAGTTCGGGCTATAGCCATAGTTATATAGAGTAAGATAAAAAAACAAAATTAACAATGGGTCGAATAGATTTTTTGAAATCACCTGCACCGCTTCGCTTTTTTTCATTATAAACATTAATTGTAAATATCTATAACAATATCAAGTATAAAATGGTAAAATAATTTTTTTTAGAATTTGCAATAATAAAAAACGGATGTAAAAAGATTTAATGTGATTATATTTTATTTTATAATAAAGAAATATTTCGAAATATGATTTCAAAACATGCTCGAACACCAGACTACCATCTTAAATATTTTTTTAAAAGATTTTATCTACATACATTTCTCTGAAATATGCAAGTGATTAAAGTTGAAAGAGAAAATTATAAAATTTTTTAAGGTACTTTTACAACTGAAAAATAATTTTTAAAAAACAAATATATGCCTAATCGAAAAGTTTACAAAAAGTTTAAACATTTTTTTATAACGTATTTTTCTAATTACTTTTTAGCATCTTAATAGTAATTATAATTTTTTCAATTTCTTTGAGGTAACTTTAATCACTTGCATATTCCAGAAAAATGTATGCAAATCAAATCTTTTAAACAATCTCAATTCTACATTAAAAGATAATTAAAATAAGCCTATGAACGATAAAAAATGTTAATTTCATCGGAAGATGTATAAAAATGAGTAAAATCATTGAAAATGGTGTTTTTCTTAAATATCTTATGGAAAAAATAATATTTTGTTGTTGTTAATAAGTCATTTTTTGCAGAATTTTATACGTTTATTGAAAGTAACATGGAAAAAATTTTAATTATTTTATTTTCAAAGTTAAAAGATTTTGAATAGTCATAAAAAAGTAGCTTTTGCACAATTTCCGTCGTTAATGTACCTAATAGTTAAAAGTTAAAAATGTAGTTAAATTTCAATTTCAATTTTTGAATGATTTCAGATTCGAAATTAAAAAAAATTTACTCATTACCAAGCTAATAAGTGGGTCAATCCATTTTATTTCAACTAAAGTGGTCGCCGAATAATTTTAAAAAATTCTAATATTCTGCAGGAATAATTTTGATGTTGCTAAAGTCACGAAATAAAAAGAGTTTTTTAAAATAATTATATATTTTTTATGAAATATGAATTTAAAATGTGAGAGATGCTAAAAACTGTCAGTTTTCTGCCAGTAGAAAATAATGTAAAAGAAATACAATTTAGTACAAAAATGTAACAAAAATTATTGGCATTTGTTAAGAATGTTTAAATTTATTATTACAAATTAATATAAGCATTTAAAATCATAAAATAATAAATAAAATATTGTCTCAAAGTTCATCATCAAAGTAACCTAATTTTAGGATTTTTATTAACAAATAATGGGGAAATGGGATTATAAAATTAAATAAAAACTTACGGAATATGACGAATTTTCGATGAACTTTTATTTTCTGTTTAAGTTTTTCTTCAATTTTCTACTTAAATAGAAATAATATCGAAAATAAAAACGCCACTTTGCCCATTTACGCGATTTTCAAATGCGTACAACTGCTTTGGAGAAAATCGGAAAATTATGGGACTCTCAGGAATAATTCACTAATTAATACTTAAACGAACACTACAACTTTCACTTTGGTCCCGGGCCAATCTTAAGAGTTATAAATTTTTTAAAAATAGTACGTTTTTAAAGGTTAATTGCTTCTATCTAGTTTCCTAGACAAGCTTTTAATATTTATATAGATTTTGCAACGCGCTGCAATTCTAGTAAAACTATGTTAATGCTAGCTTGGTACTATCTAGTATTCCTAATTACATTTTTACCACGGCGTAAACTGAAATGCCAATATATTTATTAAACAGAAATACTAGGTTTTACACTATTAACTATATTTTACTGTTTTTTCCTATAAACTTTTTTAATTTAATTATTATTATTAAGTTAACTATAAATATTACTTATTTGTTAAAATTTCGTTTATATCTTAAGTTCGCAGGGTTTTGTTTAGGTAATTAAAAAATAATTTATCGTTATGATAATTATCAATACATTTTTTTGAAAATAAAGGGTCCAGAAAGAAAATTCCTGCCGCTTAGGAAAAATTGTTTAAACAAATTTAAAGAGGGATTTTTAATTTCATAAAATATTTTAATCTTTTTATAAATTGTTTGGAATCAAAAAAGCATTTATCCAGAAAGATTTGTCAGCAGAAATATTACTGAAAAATGAATTACATTTCTTGTAAATAAGTATAACAATGAACAAATTCACTATTTGGACAGTTTTGGCGCAAGAATGTGTTTTCTTCTAATAATTTATGAAAATTATAGTTGCGGTAAAAAATCTTGCGGTAATTTATGAAAATATTGTAGTCTAAATCTCTATTGAAAATTATTACCTTGGTAATTTATAAAAATTTTCAAGGTAATTTATGGTAATTTATTGAAATTTACGCGGTAATTTATGGTATTTATTAGGTAATTTACGGTAAATATTCCATGATTCAGTTGAATAATAATTTAACTAGATTACATAGTTAAACCGGTCCTTTTCAATAATTGTAAGTGTAAAAGCTGTCGAAAATTAAAATTTATTGTCATGCAGCTTTGATAGGGTAGTGGTTAGAGTTTTGGGCAAGAATTTCGTAGGTCATAGGTTCGATTCCCCACAGTGTAAAATTTTATTTAGTAATAGGTTTCCGTTTATTCTGTGTTGTAAATATTAACGTGCTCAAAAATTGAAAGTTAAGTATTATGACACGCTTGTAAATACAAATTAATTTTTTTTATTATATTAACATCGAATTTACAGAGAAAAAAATAAGTGTTAAATGTGTTGCGTGTAGTTTTCAGATTATGTTGTTTTAACACAATTTTAGTGTTATTTTAACCCCATTTAAAATGTATAGTAATTTAACACCCTCTAGAGTTAATTTAACAATCTCTATTGTTATTTTAACACCAATGTAGTGTTAAAACCACACAGCGTCGATTAAAAATGTTGCGTGTAGTTTTAACACTACTTTTAGTGTTAAAATAATTTTTTTTCCTGTGATAAATACATTTCTCATTTGTTTCGTTAAATAAGCTATTCTAACTAGTTTGTAGATGATTCAATGTCTTGTCTGACTAAACTTGTGCTTTATATTCACAGTAAATCGTTAGGTATTAAAATAACACCAAAATGGATTAAAATAACACTAAATTGGATTATTTTAATCCTTTTTGGTGTTATTTTAACACCTAACGACTTACCGTGTTACGTATTCGACTCCTGGAATTGATTTTTATAAATTAAAATTAAAAACAAAAAAATAAATTCTCTCACAAGTAAAAATATGATACTCATTTGTTTGTAAAAAAAAAATTTGTTGCAGTCGGAGATAGCGTAGGAATATAAGTGTAACTCGAGTCACTCTTTTTTCTCCAGCGAGCTGAAGTTGCTCGTCGTTTAAAGACAGCATTTTGGACCGCATGGCAAGGCTAATGAACACAACACTTCGCAAAAGCTGTGTATAGCCTTGTTCCGTGCTTCGCATCTGAAAAGTAGTTTCGAAGCGGCAACTTCCAGCTTGAATTCCATTCGAGATAAGTATTCTTGCTCCAGCTGCAGCGACCGCAGTTTGCTTTTCACTTCCCCTTCTCGCGCTCTCTTTCTCTATCTCACTTCTTTTCGCAGATAACCCACTACTTACTATCCTTAACTCTCAAAAAGTTAGTTCGTTGCTCGAGACAGGAGAAATAATCCAAACTGGAAGAAACCGCTTGTAAGACGAACTTAACTTGAAGGATTCTTATATAAGCAAGATCTACGCTTGTGAATCTCTTACTGAAGAATACTATATTTCTTCAAATCCGGAAAATTTCCTTTTTTTCCAACCCCCCTTTATTTTGTCCTCTACCCAATGGGAAAATTTGTTTCCGAAACTTCTTCACTGGAATTTTCACAACTGAAACTTAGAAATTTATAATTTATAATCATAAAACCGCTGCCAAGTTGAAGGATACTGTTCCTTTCATCATGAACACTTTGCTTCCTCATAAAGATTTTTTCCGATCAATTTATTTTATTTTTTTAATATTATCTACATAGATTATTATTTCATAAATTTTATTACATTAAACACTTTAGATTTTATGAATTCTAAATTTTAATGAGAAAAATGTTTACTAATTCGAACTACTGACTATATTTTTGCTTTTAAATTAGTAAATTTTACTAATAAATAATATTATTTAATTTACTAATTTATTATTAAAAGTTATTAATTAAAACGAAAAAACCCCAGTTACTGATGCGAATTAGTAGACATTTTTACTAATTCAAATTTAGAGAGTATAAATAAAACAATAGTAAATCGGTTAGATGTTTGTAAAAAATGAAAATTTTGAATATGTATAAAAATTTCATTAATTATTTTTCTTTTGACTTTTCTATGTCGTTAAATATATGCCCTTTCTCTTTCTCTTTTTCTGTCCTTTCGCGTATCAAAGGAACAATCGTCTCGCCTTTCCTCTTGGCACTCGTCTTTCCTTTTAGAGAGGATTTGATTAATCGGGCTTTTAGCCTACCTTTGAGAAAATTGCAACGGTTCTATTTTCGTTGGATGTTCTAAAGAATCTGCAAGTTGGAGATTTAAATAAATTTCACTCAATGTAAAAAAGATTAATACAAATGTAATAAAAAATGGTCTTTATTCGTTCAGTAATGTATTACATTAAAGAAGAGTGATGCTCTTTTGTCACAAAAAAAGAAGAAAAAACTTTCTTTGGGTAAATGGAAACCATTTACAAAAATTAAAACTCTATAATACAGTGTTTGCCATTTTGAATCAATGTTGCTCATTTCATAATAAGAAAATTTTAATTTGTACAGTAAATTTTCTACTTCTGTCTATATACTATAGTCTAATGAAATTTTACAATACTAAAGAAAAAGTTTACTATTCACAAAGTAAAATTTTACTCTACTGAATGTAGATTTTATTATACTGGAGGTCGATTGCATAATTTTATTTACACTTCCGCACTCATTTTCACTTTGACGAATTTGTATTATCTCTTTTATTTTCCCAGAATTTTATTTTCATCTACATTTTTACTTGACAGAATTTTTATTTCACTCTTCGTATATTTTTATTTTCGTGTCAAAGTTTAAATTAAAGTTAATAAAAAAATTCAACAGAGTCATAGTGAAAATAAACATTTATATTTTCATTTTTTTTTCTTCCAAAGTGAAAATGAAAATAAAAATCTATCTAAGTGAGATTGAAAACAAGAAGAAAAAATCTATCAAAGTGAAAGTAAAAATGAACGTAAAAATAAAATTCTATAAAAATGAGATTGAAAGTAAAAGGAAAAAAATATTTATCAAAGTGAATATGTAAATGATAGTATTAATAAGAATCTATTGAAGTAAAAATGAAAATAAAGTGAAAAAAATTTATCAAAGTGAAAGTGGAAATGACAGTAAAAATAAAATTCTATTAAAGTGAAAATGAAAAGAAAAAAAAGAAAAAACATTACCAATAAAGTGAATATAAAATTGATACTTTCATGTAATTGAAGTAAGAACAAATTTTGAAAGTTAGGCCAAACAGAAAAGTGAGGAATGAAAAAAATGACCGAAAGAGACTTTTATGAATAAGGAATATATTTTTTTAACTATTGGAGAATATTCCGAAAGTCTCGTCTCATGAACGTGTCGAACGTACGCCTGAGGGTTTTCTCGCATGCCAAAGTTTGACAAAGTTGAAGATCCAAGGAGTCTGTTACTACCAGTTACTATGCAAATAATAATTTCAGTACGTAATAATCTTTCCCAACTGTATATTTGCATCGTCACTACTTCCTTAGAGATATGTATGGTGATGAATATGTTTTCCATCAAGTCACACACTTGGAAAAGCATTGGCACCCAATTTTCCCTTAAGTTCCAGAAATTCAACATTATATAAACAATTATTGTTATTGTTATTGCAAAAACAATTTTACCTGCTATGAGTATAATCCACATCATTATCATCGTTATTCTCATTCTCATCATCTACGTCATCAACATCTTCCTAAGCCTTCTGAATATCATCCAAGTGATGTTGTTACATCGCTTTTTAAAAATAATTTGTAAAAAATAGAAATCATTCAATTAAAAAACATTCTAAAAGAAGTTTTAGAAAGAAAAATAAGTTAGAAAAATAATTGTATTGTGAAGATTAAATTTTTAAAAAATAAAAAATAGCAGTAACTTTTTAAAAATTAAATTTCTAAGCAAACAAAAAAATGTAGAATTACTTTATTTTCAAACATTTTTCTAAAAATCTTTAAAATAATAGCTTAAATATTTTTAGAAATAGGTATAAAATTTTTCCCAAAGATGCAATTCTTCTTATAAATAATAATTAAATTCACCTCTAAAGAGCACAGCCCGTATATATTTGAATAAATAAATTATTTTGCAAATTTTAATTAATTTTATGAGATCAATTTAATTATTTTCAAGAATTTCAATTCTAAGGAGAATTTTAATTCTTTGAAATATTATATACGAAAATATTTTTTTTTGGGAAATTCTTAAAAATTCATACAATTTGAAAAAAATTTCTTAAAGTATTTAATTGTTTTTAAAATTTTAATGGAACCCTTCTGAAGGACATTTTTTTCAAATCTGCTTGAATTCGCTTGAAACTTATTATTCAGTGATTTTCTGGGTTACCATTTTGAATTTTTTAAATCTGACTTCAGATTCGTAATCAGCGACCCCGAAAACCCCCGAGTAATAAATTTTATGAAAATTTAATCAATTTTGAAAAAATGTCCGCCATATTGGAAACGCCATTTTGGATTTTCAAAAATTGGAAAATATGACTTCAGGTTCTCAATCAGCGATCCCAAAAACCCCTGAATAACAAGTTTCAACGAAATCCAATCGCTAAGTTGCTCGGGGGTTTTAATTAAAGTTCTAGAAAGAATTTAATTATTTTTAAAAATACTAATAAAAGTTTTGCAAAGAATTCAATTATTATTACTAAAAATTTTTTAATAAAACTCTTTAAAGGAATTGAATTATTGTTAAAAATTTTGGTAGAATGTTAACAACAATTAAATTATTTCCATAAATAATCTCTTTTTTTGAAAGAATTAAATTATTTCAGTTTTAAAAGTATAATCTTACTTTGAAATATTTTTTAATAAAATGCGTTAATGTTTAAAATAAAAGAAATTATAATATAAAATAATTTATAAATTTTTTTTGACAAAATATATAATAAATAAATTAGTAAAAATTTGATCTAATTAGAACAAAAGTGATACGAAATTTCTAAGATTTAATAATAATTCTGTATAAAACAAGATATTGAAATAAATAAAACTTATTTTTTTATAAAATCAATAACATTAACCGTATTTAGCAATAATAAAAATTAGTTTTTCTACAATAATTTAAAAATATCTATTATTATTATGTTTTGAAATATTAAAGTAAATTTGCAAATTACATTATTGTAATTAAAATTAGGAAATATTAATGCAAATACAGTAAATAATTAATATAGATTAGTAAAATAATTATAATTTTAAAAACAGAAGCATCGATTTATTGTAGAATATCAAAACAAGATTAAGAAAATTACTTGTAAATCTACATATGAATAGAGAAGAAATTTATGATTCGTTTTTTTTTATTTTTAAAAACCAACTCAAACGATTTACAAGACACTTGGTAACTCATCGACGTGTCTAGATAATCCAAACCTAACTCAAATGCTAGAAACGTTCGGGGATTCAGAAACGTGACAAAATGACATTGCTTAACGAACTGTAAAGCTAACCAATCCACGAAAAGAGGAGAATTCTCTATTCGTATATATAGAGACTATTTTCTTGAAATTTCTCAAGATTTCCTCTCTTTATATATAAGGGACAAAAATTTTTCTATTCACTCATATTTCAATTTTTTTTGTCCCCTCTTGATTTTCTGTTTTATAAATTCTGAAAATTTCTTTTTTCTATTCATAAAACAATATTCAAAGAATCATTTGATGAAAAAAAGTACAAAGTATATTTTTCTTTTGTGACTAAATTTGAAAAGCTATCTCATCGAAAAAAGACTGGAGGAAACTACTTTTGTCTTCTCTCTATATGGAATGAAAAGTTTTGCTATCAGCTTTTCCAATTTTCCCGAGAAACTTTCAACAAAATCCAGTTTTAGATCGCGAAAAACTTGCTATATACATATGTATATATATATTTATTAGAGAAAAATTAAATTATGGAATTATAAAAGCGTGGGAATGGAAAAGTTTTTTTTTCTTAACTCAAAAAGAAAAAAAAAGTGCATAAGATAGTTCAGAATTGTTTCTACAGTGTTAATTTGTGAATATTGCCTTGGATGGGTAAATCAGAATGAATCGCATATTAGCTTTTTTTGCAGCAAAAAGAAAAGGGGTATGATCTCAAGAGAATGGAATTTTCTCTGCAAGTAAAAGCGAGTTCGCCTTTTTCTGCTCCGTTTTTCTTGCCTTGAAAGAAAATCTTCCAGCTCAGAATATCTCAATTCAAATGAAACACCCCCTGAGATAATTTCATTTTATTTTCCCTCAACACAATTCGCGTTCTCTTCTCTTTTTTTTATCGCAACTTATTTCCGGCCTTTCTGTAAACAACTTCAAAGGGTGAGAAAAAAAATTTAATTCTGTAAAACAAAGTTTCTATACAAATTTTTTCTTTTCCTTTTGCCCCTCTCAGATGAAAAATGTACCAATTTCTGGGGAAAAAGAGGGAGAATCGAAACGATTCTGGATGATTGTGATATTAACTATAACAGAAATGGACTGTCTGTTATTTCTTATTTTTTTTAATTTTTTTTGAAAAATTGAAGAGATTTGAAAACATTGGAGTGTGTCAGACTGATTGGATTTCTTCTTCGTATTCGTGACAGGGCATAAAAGGGAGTGATAGAGGGGGTAAAAAAATACGCAGGTGCTGAAGAAAAATTGGAATTTTCTGGTCAGCAGAATAAAGAGTATCAAACTGATCGTGAGGATGAAAAAGAGTAGTTGGAACAATTTTCATTGATCCACTACTGTAGCTTCCAATCGCGATATACTCTCGAGGAAGGGAAAAACGTGTTAAAGTGATGTTGCCAGTGTGCCGCTCGTATAAACTTTCATTTCCAGGAATTCAATAATCGCTTACACCGCAATAACCAAGAAGGGGAGGGGGTCATTCGATTTTATAACACTTCTCGCGTGTTATCGTTAATCATTGTTTCCATTTTGTTAAAAAGCTTTTTCAGTATTTTTTATACAATCACACTGAAAAGACAATTTTTTCTCGCTAGTTGACAAAAATTTTCAATACAAATTTTTCCTCAGTTGTTTTATTGATTTTTCTGAATTTGGTTTTTTATGTAAATTAATTTATTACACCGAAAAAAATGTTCTCGATTTTAGACGATTCCTCCTCTTTTGCAGCATTTTTTCCTTTTACATATAGGCATTAAATTTTTCTTTTCTAATTGAGAGGATTTTCCTCTTTCATACTTTCTATTAAACGTCACTTTTTAAATAGTTTGAAGCTGCGTTCAAAAAAACAAAAAGCAACTTAAAAATCTTCTTTCTAGTATAAAAATTTGTTTCAATTTGAGAGGAATAATTTCAATTAAAGAAGAAAGATTAAAATATATCTTTTAGTTAAAAAACTGTCAAATATAAACAAAAATTTCTTTTTTATGTAGATGAATATTCGTATATTGAAAATAAAATGTCAAAATAATAGTTAAGAAGAATTTTCATCTCACTTTGAGATTTTATTTTTTTCGGTGTACTTACAAACTAAACGCGGGAGAGAATTAAATATTTCTATATATTTATTTTTGAAAATCGACGTTCTTTCTTTTTTTTTATTCAAAACCAAGCTTAATATATGTACTTTCAATACCCGAAAAAAAGTATTGCTTTTTTTTTGATATCGAATTCATAATTAATTAATTAAATACTAAAAAATAAAGTACTTTACAAACAAATAAATTTTTATCAATTTTGTACTCACCATAATAAAGATTAACAAATTGGATGCGAAACTTAGTAATCTTTACGATAGTTATCCTAAATTAAGAAAAGTTAATTTTATTGTAAAGTATTTCATTTTTTAGTAATTTTTGTTAATTAATTAATGAATAATTCGAAAACAATAAAAGGCATTTTTTCATTTCGGATATTGACAGTACAGATATTAAGCTTTATTTTAAAACAAAAAAAGTCGATTTCAAGAAATAAGTCAAAAATATTTTAGATTTTCTTTAAAAAAAATTTAGTTTAACAAACTAAGTTAAATTTTGAATTAAAAAAAATGTTTTTACACTATTTAAAATTTAGTTACAGTAGTTCAAACTTTTCTTGAACTGAAAACAAACAAAAGCATTCGTAAAATTAATTTGTATAGGCAAAAAAAAATATTTTACGCAGAATGAAATTTTTCGATTTAAATCAGTTGATAAAAAAGACAAAAGAAAAGAAATCTTTTCAACAATTTATTATAAAATGTAAAATTTACATTTTTTGTAATTGATTATAAACAACAATTATTGTAAACTAATATTAGAACCCTTGTATACATCATGTTAATTTGTATCTGATCGATATTTCCCATCTTGACACAAAATGGCCAATTGGATTGTATTCAATAGTGTTCAGTATACTGAATATTGTATGAGATACGAAATACGATACCAAGTCAATATCTCAATTTGTAACTGAATTTATGATCCCTTCGATAACTGATTTCTTAAGTGTGACAAGAAGAGTTAAAGAATATATTTTGTAATAATAATTGAATTTGTAAAACTGAACATGTTACTATACTCTTTTAGAAGATTTATTTTAACTTGTACATTTGTGCGAAAAAATTAATATATATATAAAAAAATGTATTTAAATTTTAAAAAAATGAGAGATAAATAATAGATTTTTTTAAAAATTACTTTCAATAAATAAAAATAAAAAAATTACACCTTGGATATTCTGTAAATTTCGATGTTTATATTCCTTTTGGATTGTAGAATTTAAAGTTATTTATTCGAATGCACTTTTGGTGGCATGTGGTATACTTGAAAAGTTTACTGACACAATTGTACAATTTCCGAGAGTAAAATACATCTACTTTGGAAAACGTATGTAATAATCATGAGAGAATATATCCCAGGAGCATTACAAAACCTGACACTGGTAGTAGATTTTGGGCCAATAGCTCTTCGAAGTTTACTTTCCAATAGTCGAGCGCAGCTGACCTCGTATGATGTCTACTAACATGAAACTTCTTTTTATACTCAAAAATACTGCCAAACTTTCTCGATATTTCAAATTGACGAGCCATATACTCTACATATAAGGCAACTTCTATATTTCGTGATATCCTTTCTTGTTTCTACATAGTGTAGTCTATAGTTATACCACAAAAATATTTTAAGTATAAATATACGTCAACTATGAAAATAGTAAAATACTTTCAAATAAATTTTTAAATAAACTTTTAAATACTTCACAATAATATTTTAAGTAAAAAAATAATTTCAATATAAGAATAACATACAAACATTTTTTTACCATAGAAATACGTTAGCTATGTTACTCTTAGTACAAAAATACATTAATTACAAAAATACTTTATCTACAATAATGCTTTTAGTACAAAAATACGTTAAATACAAAAATACTCTTACTATAAAAATACTTAATCGAAAATAGTCCTGTAACTAGAAAAAGCGTTAACTACCAAAATCTACAATGATACTTTCGGCACAAAAATACTTTAACTACAAAATTATGTTAATTGCAAAAATATATTTAGTACGAAAATACTTTAACTACAACACTTCTTTACCTATAGAGTGGTGAATTAAAGTATTTTTGTAGATAAAGCAGCATTTTTGTAGTTAATGCATTATTGTTGTTAGAGATCTCATCACTGCAATGGCTATTTTTAAAATTATATGGCAACTGCATCTATTCACTAAATCTAAATTAGAAGAAAATTGCTAACGAAATGAAATGAAACTATTTTTGAAAATAAAGGGTCCATAAAGAAAAATTCATGGCGGTCAGGAAAAATTGTTTAAACAAATTTTAAGAGAGATTTTAAATTTCATAAAATATTTTAATCTTTTTATAAATTGTTTGGAATCAAAAAAGCATTTATCCAGAAAGATTTCTCAGCAGAATTATTACTAAAAATTAATTAAATTTCTTGTAAATAAGTATAACAATTAACAAATTCATTGTTTGGACAGTTTTGGCGTAAGAAGGTGTTTTCTTCTAATAATTTATGAAAATTAGAGCTATTTTTAAAAGTTGTTGCGGTAATTTATAAAAAATATTGCAGTCTGAATCTCATTTGAAAATTATTACTTCGGTAATTTATGGAAATTTTCGATGTTATTAATGGAAGTTTATGCAGTAATTTATTGAAATTTTCGCAATAATTCGTAACAATATATTCCACATAATTTACAATTAAAAATTTATTTATTTAGAATCATAACGGGACATGCCCTTTCGTACAAAAGTACTTCTAATCCTAATATAAACAATATTTAGTAAATTCTTCCACTATTATTTCATAAAATATTTTTTTCGATTTTTAGAAGATGTTTAAAGGTGAAAGAAAAGACACTAACTCTCACTTTTTTAATAAAATTGACAACGTTTCGGTGGTCAGATTCGCCACCATCATCAGGTCACTTTAATAAAAAATAATTTTCAGATAAATACAAAATGATATATGAAATTATAAAATTGAACAAAATTAAAAATAATTTTTACCTAGTTAAAATCAACAAACAGACATCTCTTTAGTAAATTAAAATACAATAAATAAATAATTAAATAAAAATTAAAATATTCAAATTTGCAAATCACAAACATACTAAGACGAGTGATTAGTCATACTGACTGAGCCGATGACAATTTTCGCGATATATACAGTCGATGGGTTCAATAACCCGCAATCGAAATATTATGAATTATAACCATTATTTCAATTTATTATTTCAATTTATTAAGCAAAGGAAAATAGGTATTACTAAGAAACTGAATATCTTCCTTCTTGTTAATAGTAAAATTATTGCATTTGATAAAAATCATCTCAGAAATTAATCGTTTTTTATAAGAAGTTTCATAATCTAAAATTTCTGCATCGTCAAAATTAAAAGAATGATTATATTCACTTTGATGTGTATTCACAACAGATTCGATATTTTTATTTTTGTGTTCACTTATTCTTTTTTTCAAGGTACGTTTTGATTCACCAATATACGTAGCTGGACAACTATTGCAATTAAATTTATAAACAATATTTGTTCTATCCTACTTTTCCGTCAAGACTTTTCCTAGTTTTATTACAGAGCTTAGGCTTTTTTCCACAATTGGAATAGACAATAAATTATATTTTTTTAAAATGTTAGATAATTCATAATAAATATTATTATAAGGAATACAAACTTTAGATAGTTGTTGATAAATTGTAACGCTATTTTTAGTATGTTTTTTATCTATTGTTTTGTAAACTAATGAATGTTTTCTTTTTTCAATATTTTTTTGTATAAATTCTAATGGATAATCATTATTTTGTAAAATTTCAAAAATTTTTTAAATATTTTCTTTATGAAATGACTTGTGAGACAGTGAGATAGCTCTGTCATACAAATTGTAAACAATATTCTTCTTTTGTTGAATTGGATGACTTGAAAAATAATTTATTAATCTATTAGAAGAAATGTTTTTCTGATACCAGTTAGTAATGAGTTGATTATTGTTTTTAATTAATGTCATGTCCAAAAAATTAATTTTATTATTTATTTCCAATTCATACGTAAATTTTAAGTAAATATTAAAGGAATTAAATGTGTTAATGAAAAGTTCAACTTGATCTTTATGAACGCACAAAAGCGTGTCGTCCACATATCTGAAATAAAAAATAGGAACAGAATTGAACTTGTTTTTAAGTAAATTTAAACAATCAGTTTCCAAGTCATCCATTACAATATCCGCAAAAAATGGTGATATTGGTGAACCCATCGGAGTGCCGTAAATTTCTTGGTAAATCTTATTATCAAATATAAAATATGTATTATCGAACAGAAATTTTGTACAATCAATAATATCATTAAAGGGAACCTTACAGTTATTGTTAATTATATTATGTCTTCTATCGAGGCTTTGTATAACTAAATCACATGGAATATTAGTAAAAAGTGAACTAACATCAAGAGAGAGTAATACAAAATCTGGTAATACATTAATATCTTTTAATTTTTCTTTTAACTCGAAGCTGTTGTTTACATGAGATTTTGGTAAAGGAATTACAGTTTTTAATTCTTCGTATATAATTTTGGCTAAAAAATGAGTTGGACTATTTATAAGAGAAATAATTGGACGAAGAGGTGCATTATCTTTGTGAATTTTTGGTAAACCATAAAATTTTGCCAAAGAGGTATTAGTCATTGTTAACTAATTATTATGATATTTATGTTTGAGAAAATCATTGTCATTTAACTTTTTTATTATTTTATAAGTTCTGGGTTGTAATTTCGATAAAACTCCTTTCGTTAAAATTTCTTTATACGTGCGTTGGTCAGAGAGTAAGTCATAGGCTTTAGTAATATAGTCAGATTTTTTCATGCAAACTGAAACATTTCCCTTGTCAGAATTAGTGAAAAAAATATCAGGATTTTCTTTCAAAAAACTTTCTGCGGAATTTAATTTAATAGCAAAATTTCTGTCTTCAAAAGTGATACTATTTTTTTTGGACAAATTTGACATGACACTATTGCTAACTTTTTGTCTAATCTCATTTTTTACCTCAGAACTAATATTTAAACTGGAAATAGTACATTCTACATTTTTAATTATATTTATAGTTTCCTGTTTAGTAACATGCTTAGTATTCTGTCCAGTACAATTGTAATTTGGACCTAGAGCAATAACAACAAAAACATCTTGAGGAATATCAGTATTGCTTAGATTAATTAACCACTTTTGTTTTTTAGTATGAATATTATGATCTGAATGTTTTTTATTAAGAAGTGTATTAAATTTTTTTGATAATTTTTTATTACAGACTGAATGAATTAATGAATATTTTCTTTCTGAAACAGGAAAAATTTATGTAGTGTTAATGAATCAATAAGTGAGTGTGATATTTTGTTTTCTAAAAATTTTAGTTTTTTGTTCAGGAAATTGAGATGAAAATGAATATCTCTAATTTCATGATTCAGTAATGTACGTGAATAATACAGATTAAACTTGTAAAATCTATTCTAGCATGAATTACTATAAAATGAAATGTGTTGTGATCGTTTACTTATATTGAGGAGATGTTGCGGTAGTAGTCCATGACTCCTGCACTTCAGCAAAAAATGTCGTTTAGATGATATTTCAGCCAGTTGACGTTTAAAATGTGACCATGATTTTAGAAGAAGAACGGTGTTTCTTCCATGTTTCACTTTAATAGATTTGAAGAAATATCTCCGAGGAGATGTTGATGTTGCGTCCATTATTAATCCAGGACGGGTTTTAATTAATATTTAGTAAATTCTTCCACAATTATTTCATAAAATATTTTTTTCGATTTTTAGAAGATGTTTAAAGGTGAAAGAAAAGACACTAACTCTCACTTTTTTAATAAAAGTATATAAATAAAGTATATCGCGAAAATTGTCATCGGCTCAGTCAGTATAACTAATCACTCATCTTAGTATGTTTGTGATTTGCAAATTTGAATATTTTAATTTTTATTTAATTATTTATTTATTGTATTTTAATTTACTAAAGTGATATTTGTTTGTTGATTTTAACTAGGTAAAAATTATTTTTAATTTTGTTCAATTTTATAATTTCATATATCATTTTGTATTTATCTGAAAATTATTTTTTATTAAAGTGACCTGATGATGGTGGCGAATCTGACCACCGAAACGTTGTCAATTTTATTAAAAAAGTGAGAGTTAGTGTCTTTTCTTTCACCTTTAAACATCTTCCAAAAATCGAAAAAAATATTTTACCTAATATAAACAATAAATCTATTTTACTTAAATCTAGGTTGAAACTTTATTTACATAAATCCAAAAGTGTATCGGATTAGTAATTATTGATTTTTCAGTATTAAATATAATTATTATAACAAACTTAAGAAAGTTTTTTACACTCACTTCTTAATTTAGAAAATTGTGTATAATTGAATTGATTTTTATTTTTAATATAATTCACATGAGCAGTTTTTTTTTTGATTAAACAAGTTGTTTTAATTTATTAGTACACCAAGGTAGGAATTTCGAAGAATGAAAATACTTTAATAGTACGCATTTTCCAAAAATATTGTACAGAAGATCATAAAAAGCAATGACGTCATTGTCAACATTATCACTAGATAAACAATATATTCCAAACAGTTGAGATGTAAAATAATCATTATTACAAAAAATTAGATCCAAAATAGAACCATCAATTTAATAATTTTATTTATTTGCGATAAGCCGACAAAATCCATTGTATCCAACAGTAATGAAGCAATTTATATCTGAGTATTTGTTAAACATACATTTAAATCGATTTATGAAATTGAACCATTAAAGAATTGTGTTAGGAATGATAAATTAAAATCCCCAAGGATTAGATAAATAACATTCCTATAAGTATCATGTACTTCTTCAATTATATTACAGACATCTAAAAAAAATTTTATATAAGACGAATTAAGAGGAATATAAAAACATCCAACAATATGGAAATTATTGTTGGCTATGAATTTACCAAAAACATGATTAACTGTATTCATAGAAGTTTCGATTTGAAAACTTCGTAAGTTTCGACATATTACTATCAAAACTAAATAACAAAAATATTTATAAAAATATGAAAAGCGAAAATGAACATTAAAATTTTGAATTTCAGTCATTTATGAAAATTTTCGCGGTTATTTATGGAAATTTATGTGGTAATTTATAAACATTGGGCAATAGTTTATAAAATTATGTAAACACAAATTAGAACTAAAAAATTTATCGTCGGAAAATTATGGTAATTTATTGAAATTTACGCGGTAATTTGTGGAAGTTTATCAGGTAATTTATGGTAAATTTTCTATGATTCAGTTAAATAATAATTTAACTAGATTACATAGTAATACCCTTTTCAATAATTGTAAATGTAAAAGGTGTCGAAAATTAAAGTTATTGTCATGCAGCTTCGATAGGGTATTGATTAGAGTTTTGGGCTAGAATTTTGTAGATCATAGGTTCGATTCCACGCAGTGTGGAATTTTATTTAGTAATAGGTTTTCGTTTATTCTGTGTTGTAAACATTAACTTGATTAAAAGTTAAATGTTAATATTTATTACACGCTTATGTTACGTCTCAAAGTATTGAATCTAAACATAATCATAATTTACATATTTAATTCGGCCGGCATCGGTGATTCAACCTGATTTATTCACAGAGCCTAAAGCTCTGATTTTAAGGGACAGGTTTTAAGAAAGAGTAACTGGTTAATTTAAGTTAAATTACTAGAATATTTATTCGAATCCTTTACAATTAGAATCAGAGAGAAAGAGTAGATCCAGATGTCATCAAGGACACTGAAACAAAATTATCACTTGTAGAAGAAATCGAGAATTTAAATGGGGTCAAATTTTAGAATATTAGTTACTTACCTTTTAAAATTATTCTTATTATCGTAGACCCAAGATGTGAAAACCACCTTCACAATGAAGTCGAAGAAATGACGTTGTCTAGCGGAAACAGAGAATGCAATATTTTCCCTTTGAATTGTTTTCGGGCCAGCAAAACGTACGGTCCGGAATCCAGGTGTCGAATGTAAATTAGGTATGCACCCCTTAGCTTAGGAGTGACCAAATTATTTATATGAAGTCGATGTAGATATAATGCAGTCTTCAGAAATTTAGAAATGTGCCTTGTAGTAGAAATATTCTTCTTGAATGAATTTGACTTAGTTAACTTGGTCGCGGTTGTTTGACTTATACGAAGAAGACACACGGGGATAGAACACGACTTGTTAACTTGGTGGCGATTTTTAGACTGACGCAAAGAACGTAGATTTGATAATTCGAGGGTGACTTGTAGACTAGCGAAGTTGAAGGACTAGTTAAGTTGGCGGCGTTTCCTGGACTACCGAATTTGGCGAGGGTGGCACCTTTTATACCTTGGCTTCCAATGGAAAGAAATGATAATGCCACCCACTTTTATTACCTTTGGGTCAATTTTAATTTATCGATTAAATTAGGCGCGCGTGTTTGACCCTTGTTTTAGACAGGTGAACCACCTGGTAGAAGGGCGACAATCGTAGATGACCATATATGGTAAAGGTCGTTCAGGTGTCTGACAATTGGATCGATTTGTTTGGGTTACAAGAAAAAAGGGAGGATTCACATTCCAGCATTACAAATATCAAAACAAATACGTCGCGATGACGTGACACTTATAAATACAAGTTAATTATTCTTTTTATTATATTAACATTGAATTTAAATAAATTTCTCATTTGTTTTGTTAAATAAACTTTTCTAACTAGTTTCTAGATCGCAGTAACAATTAAAAATTGGGCTGAATTGTACTAATTCAGATTTAGAGAGTACAATACTGGAAAATGGTGAATGATATGACTTAATGGAAGTTAGTGATTTGTCAAGATTACACTTTCTCTTTTTTTTCTCTCCCTCTCTCTCCCTCTCTAAATGAAGGGGTTTCTTTCAAGCTTTATTTAGATGGGGAATGTGACTTGTCGACGTTGTGCACGTGCTTTATTTCCGGAGTATTTTCAACGTTGGATTAGCGACGTGAATTAGCTGGCCTTTGCCATTGGAAGGAGAGAGAGAGAGGGGGAGTGTGGGCGCCATAAATCTTGCGAATCTCGTCTGATCCTCAGTAGTGGGAGCGTGATGCGAGTAGTGAATTGAGAACAGCTTCGGGATGGTATGAGGTGAGCTAGGTCGAAGATCGTACTCTCGTACTTGCATTTACAGAACACGGAAATAACGACCCAGCTGCTTAATTTACCGGATAATTTCTACATGAATCCTCTTGCTTCTCCTTTCTTCAGTGTATACAGATCAAAGACATTCATCGAAATACATCTCTTTCACATTTCCCTCGTCTAATAAATCATTTTTCAATCTTGTTAAATAAGAAGAAAATGGTATTTTTAAATTAACTTTTATCATTTTTCGCATATTCCAGACGGAGAAAATTAATCCCTGGAATTTTACTGATAGTACAGGAGCTGGCGACCAAATCAACTATCTCATTTCATACAGGCTGAAAATTTGAGTGCATTTATTTGACTACGAGGCCTCACTAATTCCTCATCAGCGCCTCTTTTATATATGTCGATATGTTTCATTTTTCTAAACTAGAGGAAGTTTTGTCCAGTGATTTGAAATGTCGATCAGAGTGGTGCAAAAATTGAGCAGATATTACAAAATTTCTATTACTTGATTACCCGAGAATATTAACTTCTAGTAGCCAGAAAAAATACATTTTAAAAGTAAATTAATTTTATTCCTAATTTTATAAAATAAAATACTAATTGTCGAAATGCATATATATTTTCGAGGAACATTATAAAAAGAAGGGGGTAAATACCTTATCTTTCATGGAAAGAAGAGAAAGATATAATATGATCGTTAATTTCAATTATGTTATGCACGCCTCTCACGTAGAAAGCAAGCTGACACGGATGACTCTGAGGAATAGAATATTCTTCCTTGGCTACTCCCGGTAACCGAGAAGGAGTGAATTTCCTTGAGTTTGCCACGAGGACCGTCTCAGCGAATTCCGAGAGGCAGTAATCTTAGTTATGTTTACGCTCTGCACTCTACAGTAAATGGGGAAAAGATCCTTGAGACTTGCAAAAGACCGCTCGAAAAACGCACTTTTGTATAATTTACCTTAAACTTCTTTTTTTTCCTTTAACTTTTCGGAAAATATTATTCAAACACAAATTTACGAATATTTACATCATTATGTCAAAATGTGCGCAATTTTTTGTTTAAAAATTTCTCTAGTGTGCAGTTAGAACTTTACTTATTTTAACAGACACTTAAAAATAGGTTTTTTGAAATGAATGTCTTGGAATCAAAACAAATGAAAAATTTTATGAATTAAAAATATCATAAAACATTAAAAATATGAATCGAAAATTAAAATCAAAAATCAATATCTAGTTTCTTAGATTTAAAATTATTTTCTGCTACGAAAATTACAAAATATATATATTACAAAAAATAAAAAAAAATAATAAAATCTAATAAAATTTATAAAATTTACTTAGAAAAAAATACTTGAAACATTAAATAGAAAACGGAAAGTATAAGAAAAATTGAAAAATTGTAGTTTCTGTAACGAGTTAAACACAAAAAAAATAATTTACGACAGTTGAAAGCGGAAAAGAACTTTTATCCGAGTTTGTTTGAATGCAGAATTGTCATTCATCTCTGCACTATACGCATTCACAGTTGACGCTTTGCATAATTGCTGGGAAGAGTCAGTTCGAATATGAAAGAAAGAAAACGGAAAAAAATTGTAATGAAATTCAGAGGGATATTTAATACGAGGTTTTGCAGGAAGCCGGCCACACATTTCATCCCTTTAACGTCCGGAAGCTTCTAAGCCTTGAAGCCATTGTAATCACTTGATCACGTAGTCCGTATTAAGCAATATCACGCACGTAACCCGAAACGAAAATTATATTCAATAAAAGCTGCGAAAATCGATTATATTTTATTTTCGAATACCTGAACGGGATTTTAGATATTTTCTAAATATTGTTGGATTGTAATAATACAAAA
Source organism: Leptopilina drosophilae (assembly GCA_032873175.1). Classification (NCBI taxonomy): domain Eukaryota; kingdom Metazoa; phylum Arthropoda; class Insecta; order Hymenoptera; family Figitidae; genus Leptopilina; species Leptopilina drosophilae. The sequence continues at coordinate 24,029,124 of CM065483.1, forward strand.
GAACTTTTATTTGTAAATTTAACAAATAATAAATATTCTCTAATGTAATTTTAGCTTGGTTCATCTAATTAGCATGACTCCGAATCAAACTCGGAACCTTCAGGACTATAGTGGACAACTACTATTTTACAAACAATTTTTTCCAATGACAAGAATGTGATTCATGTGTGAATAACAAATTATTAAACATAATTCATTAAAATATTTTAATAAAATTTTTAAATTTCTTGAAATTTTATTTTTGTTAAAGTTTTATAGATTTTAAAATCCCTGAGTAATTTTGTAGAAAATTTATTTTTGTTGTCTCAAAAAAATTGATGTTTATAATTTTTGAAGCATTTTGTTGAAAAAAAAATTTGCTTTTTGTCTAAAAATACCAAAAAATACCATTATACACTATATTATTCAACTTCTTCATTTGAAAATTAATTTCTTTATTTTTCTAACTAATTTCAAATCATAATTTTTATACCTACATAAAAATTTAAGTGATTATTGTAAAATTATGATCTAAAATTAATTAATGATGTTTAATTATTTAAAAGACCTTATTTACTGTTAGAGGCGTTTATTTATTTATTAAACAATATTCTTATTTGAAGTGTGATTTATTAAAAAATAGAATTATCACTATCTACATTGGAGTTTTTGTAAACAATTTCTTTTAAACTTGATTTCTTTAATTTATTAAACTTTTAACATTATTTATTTATAATTTAAAGAATTGTGTATTTAATAATTTATTTGTAACTACTTTATCTTTTCAAAAATAACTAATATACGTTTTTTTATATTGAACGAAAAAAAAAATTGTAATCAATTTTATAATTTATCATTTTAAGTTCAAAATTGATATTTTCTGTAAAAAAAATTTTTATTTTTAATTATAATTTTATTATTTATCCAACTTTCTACTTAATATATTATATTTGAGAAAATTAAAAATATTTTATTTTAAATGAAACGGAAATTGTTTTATAATTCAAGGGTTGAAAATTAATTATAAAAATTATAATTATAATTATTATTTTCAATTATAATTGAAAATAATTATTAAAAACAAAACAATAACGTTTACTAAATATGAAAAAAGCTTCGGAAATGAATAGTTTGTCAAATAAAAAATTCACGTTTTTATTAAATTTAAAAATATTGAAAAATAATTTAACAAATTTTTTGGGCTACAACTTCAAATATTTATATATAGATTACGTATAACTAAAAAACAGTTTCAAAATATCTCATTGCCAGTAATTTTTAATTATTTAAAAAATTTCTTTTGCTTTCTTTGAACTAAATATAAGTGAAAAATAAACGGTAGAATCTAAGCTTCAATTTGATATATTTTAAGGCTATATTACAAAATTTTCAATTATATTAAAAAATAATTAAAAATATGTATCATATTTAACCAAGACCAATAGACAAAATTAAATAAATTTGTTTACTAAGAAAAACTGTAAATTTTAACACTACAAGATTATGAAAAGATGAATAATGTTTCGCAGATTATGGATAAATTTTTTTTGAAATTTTTACTCAACAAAATATAAAAAAAAAGTTAATGAAAATATCGAGTCTCACGTTGGAGACACGTGAAGTGGTCCCTTTGAGGACAATCACCCAAATTTATTTTACAATAATAATGCTGAATAAAGAAAGTAAATACAATTAAAATTGTACTAAAAATCAAAAAACATATCAGTATTTCCATAAACACAAATTTTGTTTCAATTTCAATTTTTACAGTTTGAAAAAATGTATATAATAGAAATTTTTATTTCACTACTATGTCTATTTGAATAGCGTGGAATGATTTATATTTTGAATATGCATACAGTAAGGAACATCAGAAACTATATGGAGTTAATTACAGTCTATTTGTGTACTGTTGTAGTGCAAGGAGCACTGAATTCTGTCTGTTCAGTTGCACTATGTAGTCGCATCCATTGTTTTCCACGAAATCCTTCCTCCTCTCCGCTCTCGCTTTACACTGAATTGGGCCACGTACCTCTACGGAAATTACATTTAACTGTAACAACGCTTGCAATTTAAGCTGAAAAAAAATTCCTTAAACATGCACTACACTTTCAGTCATCCTACAGACAATCGTTTATTATTACACCAGAACAAACATTTTTTTTGACAAATTTTTTTCTAAAAAAAAATTTTTATATTTAGGGAGTTCCATACAAAATCGGAAATCATTTTGCTTGTAAATTTTATTTTCAAATGCTCATAACTTGAACAAAAATTGATCAAATTGAACGCTATCGTGACGAAAATTTTTATTTTTACACTTAGTTTTTTATAAAAATATGAAAAAAAATTTTTAAATAATTTACGATAAAATTTTTTAATTTTTCAAATAAAATTTTAATATTATTTTATATATATTTTTATTAATTAATATTAATATATTTTTTCAAAATTTTTTGTAAAAAAATTTTTCACCTTTCAAAATTCAAACATTTTTTTTAACTTTATAAATAAAATTATTTAAAACTTTAATCATTTTATTAATTTCTAAATCAAATTTTATTAGAAAATTCTACCAGAATTCAATTCAAAATCCTGCGATAATTTTTATTATTTATAAAAATAATTGAACTCTTGCGAAGAATTTTATAGACATTTTTTTTTAATTATTCAATTCTTTTGGGAAATTTTCTATTAACCTCCCTATAGTTTAACCCGAGTATACTTGGGGTGTATCTTACTTTTATTTATTTAAAAAAACTTAATTTGAGAGTCTTATCGATAAAATTGCTATTGTCACTTGAAGCTACAACATACTGTATACAACATCAGAGCAAAAATTAAATAGTCAAAATTAATTTTAACAAAATTATAAATTTATTTCCTGCAAAGTTAAAAACTGACAAAACCGTAGATTTAAAAAATCATTGAATTACGAAAAAATTGTAGAAATAATTTTAATCGTTTTTAAGAATTTTATTAGAATTTTTTTAAATAATTTTTCTATCTTAACTGTAAGCAAATTTAAATCAATATAATGTAATTGAAAAAATGTAGTAAATAGTAGGTTTTAGTTGATAAGTGTGAGGCCTACACTCTCTTTTTCCAAATTCGGAAATAATAATTGTCATTTTCTGACGAATGTAGAAGTTTGTTCTGCTTGTACTTTTTTTGATGAAAAGTTTGTTTATTGTTTATTTTGCTGACGTTATGAGTAAACACCGATTTAAATGAATTTTCAAACATGACGATGGCTTTTGAAGTCGTATATCAATTTTTGGGGTGTTCGATTGCACATTTTACTGCTATGTGTGCTGAAGCTTCTATAGTTTTCTAAAACGGTATAAAGGGGCATGGAGAGAGGGGGTGTCATAGTGGCGGTCTATTCTCTAGGTCCTTTCAACGTTAATTTATTATTTCAAGTGCATCCACAACATCACAGACTGCAAATATCGTTTCGTATAGGTATATAACGCAGTGAGTTTATTTAAAACTTTTTTTTTTGCTTGACAAACGTTGCTTCCCTATTTTCAATGCCGAATGGCTTGTGAAAATCAATTTATTGCTCTATTTCCCTATTGATTTTGAATAATTCACTTTAACGTTTTTTTGATACAAATCATAATTCACCATCTTGAATATTAGAAAGATTTAATTTAGCGAAAAGTCCTATAAATTATAACAGATTTTGTTTGGAAATTATTTTCAATAACAAAAATGCAGAGTATGAAGTTACGTCGTTATAAAAATGTTTCGAAAATAAAATGATTTCATGTATGTAGCAACTGTAAATTTTTTATGGGAAACAATCTGATTCACTGAGAAAACATTGTATATTTGAATCAAAGATCAATGTTTGCTGTACAACCAACCAAAAATTATTAATTACTTTAACGAAAGCTCTTTATTATTATTGATGATTTAAAATCACATTATTGATTGATAATAAAACAATAAGAAAAAAATTGCATAAATAGGTAGTAAATAACAAACGAAAATCTTCTGCATATCTCCAAAAATTCTTTTATACAACTTTTTCAAAATTTGAAACACAAACTTTTTTGTTTAAATTTTCCCAGAATTTCATAGCTTTAAATTTGCTTTTCAAATTTTTTTGTATTTTTTAAAATAACTCTAAATAAATCTAAATTAATGTTAATTCATGGCAAAATTACATTTCTGACTTGAAATCAAATCGCTTGATGTATATAAAGTATACATTTTATCAAAATTTATAAAATTAATCGCTATTAATAATTTTCAAAAAAAATTAAAATTTTGTATTTCTTGAGATTGTTAAAATTTTACATAAAAATAATTACTATTTAATAAAAGATGAAGAAACTGGTGTATATTATATTGAGAGAGTAAAATGTTCGTGAAATTAACAACTCGTTTCAATGAACACTTTTAATTACATATATTTTACTATATATTACTCATTTTTTCTATTTTTTTAAAATTACATTTATTTTTATTGACATTTTTTGTAATTATTATTATTATTATTATTATTATTATTATTATTATTATTATTATTATTATTATTATTATTATTATTATTATTATTATTATTATTACTATTATTATTATTATTCTTATTATTATTATTACTATTATTATTATTATTATTATTGTTTGAAAATATTTAATACTGATTGTTTATTAGTTATTTAAAAATTACCCAATAACTTATATTTTGATCGGAAGGGCGTATTTTGTTATTATTAATATTAAAAAGATTTAAAATTTTCTAACAAAAGTGTTAAATATTTTTTAAATAATTATAAAAAGTAATAAAATTAATAATTGAATGTTATTGAAATAATCAAAATAAATCCACTTGTCTGACTAGAATTGATTTTTACTACTGCTTACTAAAAATTCTTTTTTTCATTTTTTATTTAAAAAATAAAACTTTTTATAAACAAATTAATTTTTTTTTAATTTTGGGAATGATCAATTTTTAATGTTTTTTTAAATAAATAACTAAAATTTAACGGTAAATGGAGAAAGTAGTTGTACCTTTGTCCAGCTATTTTATTTTTTTTTAATTTATGTTTAAAAAAAATAGACGAGAAATTAATGCAATTAATTCAAAATCTTAGTAATCTAATAAGAAAGTTATGATAAAAAAATAAACTCTGAACGAAGTTCAACACTGATTACAATATATGAAAAATCTAAAAATTTCGAGTTTTAAGTTATCGTAATAGCTAAACGACTTGCAAATTTTACTTCAATCGGTCAAACTGTTTTTCCGTGATACGCAGAATTTTATTTTACTTTTTACTCATAGAAAAACGTAAAAGTTATTTATGTATTAAAATTGATAAATATTGGGAAGAAATAGAAGAAAAAATATATAAAAAGTGTTAATAAATAATAGCAATAATCAGTTTGTAAAAAAAGTTTCTATAATTATTATTAATTTCAATTTTCAATGATTTTAATATTTATTTATTATTTATCATTTATTTTATTTATTTTTATTTACTTATTATTCTACTAAGTTTGCAGCATCTGTGAAGAAAATTTTTTTTTTCTATCACGAGCTATACTCATCACTGAAAAAACCTAGTAAGTTGCAACAAAAATGAGACTTTTTGGTTTCCATAAAATTTCTGTAAATTATTTTCACTCTGTAAAAATTCATTCAATAATTTAGAATTAAAATTGAAAACAAAGTTTTATATTTACTAATTTGAATCAATGGGTGATTTTTCACTAACTCAGACTGAGAGAACAAATATTTTCCATTTAATCAGAATTACAGTGTAAAACTTTGGTTGATAAAACAAAATAGAGGATAAATTTTTGAGTGTCGATTTTTTTTCACGTTGACCAATCGATTTGTGTCCTCTTTTCTATATATATATATATATAAATATAGTAATTAAATAACGTACCTAATAGCAGGGAACGATTATTAGTGGCCTATTGATCGATACAAATATGGATATAGTATATATAGGGTTATTACAACGTTGGCTGCATCGATGCTGATGATTCTCTTTGACGCCCGTGTATGCACGTACGTGCGAATACGCGATAACGAGTTTCGCCTCATTCGAGAGTGTATAAATCAATGTATGAGGGATTATTGTTAATAACGAATTTATGCGACATCTACCAGTTAATGAGTCTTTGTGAATTTGACTCAATTTTTTTCCCTCCATTTTTTGCATCCATATTGGCTCTCTATTAGTTTCGAAAAGGTCATTTTTTTCCTTTTTCAACCAAATTGACATGGCTCCTATACAGTAGGTTTCCTATCTTTTTTATATAGGATGCCTTATAATAAAGGCATTCTCTCTAAAACTGAATTTTTTGCCCAATATGCTTTAATATTAGATTTCCTATTTCAGTTTGATGTTTCATGTATTAATTAATAATGTAATTGATTACTAATATTGTAACGTATATTTCATTGCTCATAATGTTGAAAGAATCTGATCCATTTTTTACTATATAACAGTTACTATTATAACAGTTAATAATTACACTTTTTAAATATTTACATACCATTAATTATAAAACATTTATTTGTTTATAAACAATTAAATGAGTGTTGTTAAAAATTTTACTTTTAAACATTTTGAAGGTAAAAATATTATATATTTTTTTCGTCAAAATGATATCCTTTAGTTTTAATTAAACCCTGGCAAATAACGGTTCTTTTTAAAAGTGATAATTTATGTTGTATTAGATTTTATCGATATGTATTGATAAGTATATGTTATTCGTCTTAAAAATATATGGGTGATTTTCCGCAAACTGTCATATTTATGTCCCAAACGAGTTTTAACCGCATATTAATGAATTAACGATCTGCTTCATATAAATTATATTTGGGGCTCACTATTCTAAGTGGACCCACAAAAAAAAGTTTTTTATTTTGACCCATATCGATGTAGTGACATGAAACACCCCTAAAATGTCACTACCGTGGCATGTCCCCGACCCAGTTTTTATAACTTTCCATCTGTTTTTAGAAAACAATTATTGAAAAAGCAGAAATCTGCTATTATAATCTTGAATATAATTAGACTCACTGCATTTATACGTTTTATTTTATATTATATTGTTTATTCTTTGTTTACAAAACGTCTTCAAACTTTGTCCCCAAATTTTTGAAATTTTTACAATTACGATCTTTTTGACTTTGCATATTCACAATATTGAAAATATATGTCAACTGCAACTAATTTTGCATCAGGAGAATATAACAAATAAGTGTAAATAAAATAATAATGGTTTTTAAAGATATATGAAAGGAATAACCTTTAGTAAAGTGAAAAATTGTCGTTGTCACAAATTATGGTGTCACTACCGTGGTATTCAGTTTTCAGAAGTAAAAATTTTTTTATATCAAAGTTATTCTTTCCTGAGATAGACATAGTTAGCAACATTGTAAATTAATTCGGAAACTTTTTGAAAATAAAATGGCTATGAGTAATACACAAAACAAACTGAAAATGTCACTACCGTGGCACATCCCAAATGTCACTACCGTGGCATATAATGGATGTATCATCTCTATAACATTACACTTGTAAATTAAGTCTTAATAAATACATGTGGAAGTAAAAAATAATAAAATATATAGTTTTCATGTTAATGTGGTTAATGGTAACCTCTTGTTTAATAATAACGGGTTGTAAATAATTAAATTAAATTTTGATCTTTATCATTTTTTGTATTAATCTAATTATTTATTTTTGTAAAATGATATTAATATTAATTATTATTAATAAATAAATATTTTATCAAATAATAAATATATAATAATAATAATAATAATAAAATTAAATAATGAAATATAAATGTTAAATAAAAAAATAAATATTAATAATAGTAATTATGATTATTATTATAAATTAGTTATAAATTGTAGTTCCCATGGCTTCTTCTTCTTGTTAAATCTAAAGTGTGATACACACTTTGGAAAACGTTGTCAACCTAAAGGCGAATCCATTACATTCTGCCAAAGTGCAAGTAAAAACGCAAGAAGAATATATCGAACTTCTCATAAATTAATACAAAGAAACCAAAGTCTTCAAACCACAGTTGAAAAATTAAAGAAAAAAATTCAACGTTTAAACCGGAAAGATAAAGGGCCCGTTTCCCCAAAAACGACTGTTAAAAAATTCATTAATAGACGTCAAATACCACGTGATATTAAAGAGAAATTAGTTTGTGGTGAAGTTCTTGTTCAACAGCTTCAAACTTCATACTTCGATAAAAATAAAACGAAACAAATTTTAGGCAGAGTTCTTTCTGGCAGAGTAATAAAAAAATATCGTAAATTAAATTTCGTGAAAAATCAAATCGTTCCTATTGTTTCATCACGAATTCCACAAAGTGAGGATAAATTGAAGTATATTAGAAAGAAAAAGACAAGCCAGATTTTTATTGAAGAAAAAGTGAAGAATTTTTTCGAAGAAAATTCTTGCATTGATCCTTCAAAAAAAGCCTGTAAAAAATTGATGGGGTTCAAGTAAATAAGCGTTATTTGAATGCAAATATGATAGATCTTCATGCTAAATTTTGCGCGGAAAGTTGCTTTAAGCTGAGTTACTCTTGCTTCACAAAACTTCGTCCATCGTATTGTGTTGCTCCGAAAGTAACGCAAAGAGACACTTGCGCATGTTATCATCATGAAAACTTTTCACTGTTAACTGCTGCCCTTCACAGAATACAAGTAATTAAAGAAAACACAACTGAAAAAATAGTTTCTTGTGTCACTTGTGATATAAGACGTGAAGAGTGCCTCCATAGAACCTGTGAAAATTGCAAAAACAAGCAAATATTATTTAATAATATAGAAGACCGACTTGAAGAAGAAATTTTCTACATGAAATGGGAAACTTCACCAGAAAAACGGATTAACGAAAAAACGAAAAAACCAATCTGTGTCACAATAACAAAAAAGAAGAGAAATACCTGTCAACTAAAAGAAGCAATTAAATTGTTTAAAAGTGAATTAGACAAATTTCTGGAACACGAGTTTCGAATTATGCACCAAAAGGCGTTTATGAAAAAATTGACAAAAAATCTGTCCAATGAAGAACTAGTTGTACTAATGGATTTCAGCGAAAATTACAGTTGTAAATATAGTACTGAAGTTCAATCGGTTCATTTTGGCGCTAGTAGGTCTCAAGTCACACTTCATACGGGAATGCTTTATGCAGTTGGTCGGACTGAAGGTTTTTGTACTCTATCAGAATCATTGAGACACGATCCTGTAGCAATCACAGCACACGTTATAAAAATTCTGGACTTTTATTTAGCACAATTACCGAACGTGAGGATAATTCATTTCGCAAGTGACGGACCGACTACACAGTATCGAAATCGAAAAATGTTTTATCTGATGACTCAATTTTTACCTCTTCGTTACACTCAATTAACTGAAATATCACATAATTTTAGTGAAGCAGGACACGGCAAAAGTCCAGCCGATGGAATTGGTGGTAGTTTAAAAAAAATGGCAGATGAAAAAGTTAAATATGGGCAAGATATTCCAGATTTTGAGACTCTAGTTTCTGTTCTCCAGAAATCTGTCAAAACTATCCACGTTGATGTCGTAAAAAAGGAAGAAATTGACGTAATTGATGCCGTATTGCCTGAAGAAATTAAAAGCTTTAAGGGAACGATGAAAATGCATCAGTATACCTGGACTAAATTAAAACCAAAAACAATTTTTTTCGGATCCTTAAGTTGCTTTGAGTGTTTTATAGGAGTCGGGTGTAAGCACTTTTCCATGGGCGATCAGGATTTTATTGACTTCTCTTCAAAGAAGACCCAACTAGTAGAGAAAAAATCTACTCGAAAAAAATTCTTGGTTCTGCATTACCTACTAACAATGAATCTTCTCCAAGAACGACGAGGTCCAAAAATAAAAAACCAGAGGCTGTTAAGCTTATCCACGGGAAGAGAACAGCAAACTCCAATGAAGTGCATTCAAATCCGAAAATCAGGCGAAAGGAATCCACAAAGAAAGGCAAAAAGAAATAGAAAATGTAATTTTTTAAACATAAAATTTTTGCATTTCTGTGATCATTTTCTCATCTGTGATTTAAATAAAATAAAAACAATTATTAATTATAAATAAATATTATTACTTCTACCAAATATACTTTTAGTGCAAAATCCTTAAAAATGAAACATTTTCTACTTCATAAGTGCAAAATGTTACACAATGTTTCTCTAAATATTGTGTTGTCACTACCGTGGACATTAGGTCACTACCGTTGCAGCACTAATGGACTATTTCTAGAATATCTTTGAAAATTTTACCTTTGTAGTAGAATCACTTTTACTACTTATTCTACTAAGAAATACAAGTGGAATACAGTTATTACCAATTTTTTATTCGAAAGTTAAAAAAAAAATTTTGTATCTGAAATATCACAGTTTGCGGAAAATCACCCATATATACAGAAGGAAAAAATGTAAAAAAAAAATTTTTTTTTAATGTTCAAATATTTTTTTTCTAATTCTTCGCAAAAGAGGCACATTTTTTTCCTTAACCATTTTTTTCAAAAATCAATTGTTCTCAAGTTACCAAAAATTGAAAAAATAGGCTATTTTTATAAACAAATGATCATATCTTTTTTAAAAATTATCGTAGAGCAATTTTTTAAAAATCGTTTGAAAGGTGACAAAAAATGCTTTCCAATGACATTTGTAGATTTTAAATGTGATGATTTCTTCAAAAATTGTATCAATTTGAAATTTTTCAAAAAAAGTAAAAAAATTTTTTTTTATTTTTAGCAATTAAACAATATAAAAAATTTAAAAAAATTTTTTTTGTATTACTTCAAGTCAAATGCTTAAGGTTTAAAATAAATATTTGATTAAGATTCTATCTTTATTATTATTGAAGATACAAAACTTTTTGTAATGCCCTTGCATGGCGTAGGGTGGGCAAATCCTTTTGAGTGGCACTGTACTTTGTAATTTTTTAAAATTAATTCAATAGTCAACAAATATTTTGACATTTTTGAAATTCTATTTTTTACTCTCTAAATTTCCATTAATACAAATGTTCAATGATATGAATTAGCGACTGAATTTTCGCTTTTGAATTAGTAATTTTTGTTAATAATAAACTATTTCCACTAACTTATGAATAAAATTTACTAATTCAAAATTTTAAAAAACACCGATATTTTTAATTATATCAATAAAATAATTTAACTATTCCATAAAATTTTAGAATTGGAAAATATTTCTACCCTTTTTTGATTTTTATTTTTCATAAAAATTGGTAGACTTTAAAGTCCAACCGTAATTTAGTGTAGATAATTTGTTTTTGAATTCACAAAGAATTGACAAATAAAAAAAATTGATTATTATTATAATTTTTTTCTTGAAAAATGATTTGTTTAATTAGCTAATTTCAGATTTTAATTTTTACATACCTACAAAAAATAAAAAATACTGAAAAATTATCATAAAATTATGATTTGAAATTTATTAAAACAAACAAATGAATTTCGATATAAAAAATTGAAAAACAATGGTATTTTTTGTTATTTTACAAAACCAATGTTTTTAAAAAAAAACACTTAAAAATTTACTTAAAAATATACTACAAATCCTGTTTTTCATTGGCTATTTTTTTATAGATACGAAAATATATTTTTTACAAAACATTACTAATAATTAAATTTTTAAATTAAAATTTTTTTTATCTGACACAAGCTTTTTTGCAATATACAAAATAAATCATTATTAAATTTAAAAAAGTAATTAAAGACAAAATTAGTTAATTGTACCAAAACATTGTGATCATCTAACAGAAATTAAAGAAATTTTTAGTACTTTCAAAAAATCAGAATTTTATCAAAAATTGTGATTAAAAAATAAGAAATTATTTAAGTTTTGTTTGACCTTTTTAAAAAATAATATTTAACTTTTTATTAAATAATTTTCGATTTTTTTTAGAAATACCTATAAAAAAGTTTATACATAATTTCGATTTTTCAAACATAAGTTTATAACAAAATTTTATTTATTTATTAACTTTATTTTTTTTATTTTTTAAAAAGAAAAAAATAGTATAATTTCTCTATTTTTTAATAGTACTCAAAATTATCATTAAAAATAAAGGAAAAAGTTGTCTGATTTTCTATTTCAAAAATTTTTATAATTTGTACCTCATTTCAAAACTTAAAAAATTAATGTCACCAATTTTTTAAAAATAATAAACATTTTTTAGAAAAACTGAAAATTAATATAATACAACAATGGGAGATACACGGACAGGCACATTTTAGGTCAATTATCTATTACCAACATTAATATGACAGAATACAAGTGCGCTTTTCAGCTATTAAAATATAAAATGCTTTTAGGTAAAAACAAATAATAATTTTAATTATGAAATTGAAATTCTACAAATTTTTTCCATTTATTTTGTAAATAGAATTATCTTTAAAAATTATTATTAAAGAACAGATTTTCACAATTTATTTTTAAAAGAACCTAAACATTAGAAAAAATAATAAACAAAAACTATTGTTGACAAATCAACATTATGGAAATTGCTTACCTTATTTGGTAAACTAATATTTTTTAAATTTGCCACATTTTTATTTTTTAACAATTTCAATTAAATATCTAAGTTTTCTTCTTGAGATAAATAAAATTGTAGTTGACAAATCAAAAAACTGAATAATTTTTACCTATTATGTCAGGCAAAGTGTTTTGGAAAAAAAGAAAACAAAATCATACACAAAAACTAACAACAAAGTGCGGACAGAATGAATAAATGAATGAAAATACGATGATTACTATATGTAATAATAATAATTTTACAGTAATAATAATAATAATAATAATTTTCTTCTTACCAAATATGAATTATTTTTCATTTAAAAAAAGACGAAAATTTATAGGTGTTATTAGTGTAAAATTTTTTTCTTGTTCAGATACAGGTATCGTTTTTTTTTTTTTTTTTTGCTGAAAAAACAAAGAATCCAAATGTTTTTCATATAACATCAAAGAGATATTTCACTGTTTTGTGTTTATGTGGTGAAAGGGGAAACAACTAATACAAGAGTGCCAAAAAGGTAGAACTAAATTGTTTTTCACAAACGAAATGTTTGACGATTGACTTGAAATAAAAAAAAAAATAAGAAAAAATACGATTTTATTCGACTAGAAATTTTTTATCACTTGGAAAATATTATTAAAAAAAATTGCTCAGTCTGCAAATAATTTATTTTACTTCTATTTGTTTCGTTATTTTATTTCTATTTTAACGTTATACAAACAGACTCTTTTAATTTAAAAAAAAACAATTTTTATAAAAGCTAACAAGAATTTTTGTTAACTTCATAAATTATAATTATTATTATTAATAAAAAATAAAAAAATTTTATTTTCTATTTGGTACTATTTTTGTTATTAATATTTTCTTATTATTTTTGAACATTTAGCACGAAATTCTTATTTAAATTTAATTAATAATTTTTATTTTTTTATTATTATTATTTATTATTATTTATTATATTTTATTATTATTATTATTTTTTTTTTATTACCATATGAAAAAGCATTTTCATTTACTTTAGATAAAGATGTTTATTTTTTCTTTGATATTTCTGTAAAAATTTTATTTGGATACAATACTGTTATTTAGAAAAAGAGCTTTTCCTAAATTTAATTATAAATCTTTTTAGCTTCTTACTTTTTCATAATAATAATAATAAATAAACAATTTTTTCGAAACAATTAATTAATATTTCTAAACTTCACAAACTTTTCAATTTTGTATAATTTATATCTATAATATAATTTGTATTTTCTTTTAATAGAAATCAATTTCTTATATAGGTATAAATATAATACTGGGATTCTTTGAACATAGTTTATTTGATTGAAATAAAAATTATTATTTGTTATTAACAATTTTAATTTAATAACTTAATTAATTCTATAAATTAATTACTTTCTATATGTAAAAATATATTTCTCACATGTATAAGTATATTTTTTACACATAAATATATTTTGTGTGATGCATGTATGTACATTTATTCTGTTCTGCGTGGATTCAGCGAACAGAGTTGATTGGGTGATAATATTTTCATCTGAAGTAGTGACAACTCAAAGTAGGAAAATAGAAGCGAATATAGCGTTCAAAGGTGGCATTAAAACGCACCGGGGAGCTGAAGAGAAGGGAATATGAAATAGGATTTACTTAAGTTTTAATTGCTACTCATACGTGGGAGGTTCAGTCTCCATATTGTGAATGTGTAAATACTTTTATATTTATACATATAGTAGTACAAAATGTGACAGCAGTCAGCACTTGGGAGTCGGAAAGAGTACTTTTTACATATATACATCCACATATTCATACGCAATCTACATTCTTTCTATTTCTTTCATTTCACACACAACTACGTGCCTAAAATTTCTCTCGTTTTTCCTATAACGCAATATGCGAGATAAAGCCAGAAAGAGAATTTTTTTCCATGCCAAAAGGAGAGAGTATTTTTATTTTTTAAGACTTTTTATGATATTTTTTTAGATTTCCAAACTTTCCTTTTGTCAATAGGGGGTCGATTGTGTAATTTCATTTTTTATTCTTCGTTAATTCAATTCATTTTACTTTTTTTTAATTGACTTTTATTCTTATTTTCACAAAATTTCATATACAATTTTACTTTTAATTTCATTTTCAATTTGCTTTTAATTACTTATAGACAAAAATTGCATTTTTAATTTTAATTTTTAGTTTCATTTTCTTTTCAAGATTCCTAAAATTTATTTTTTATTTTCATTTTCAATTTTACTTAAATTTAGAAAAAAGCAAAATTTCACTTTTACTTTCATATTCGAAAAATTTTAATTTTACTTTCACTTTCACTTTGGTAAATTTTTTTTTTCTAAAAATTTACTATAATTTTTCATTTTATTTTGATACTTTGAACATTTATTAATTTTATTTTTTTTTCATTTGATATATTTGTATATTTTTTTATCACCTTAATCGATTTTTGTTTTCAATTTTATATTTAGTGCCACAGACTTTTATTTTCAATCAACTTTTTTATTTAATTTTGTCAAATTTTTATTTACACTTTTTGTTTATATTTTGTAAAATTTTCATTTTTACTTTCATTTGGCAATTTTTTACTCTTATTTTAACTTAAAAAAATTATGATATTCTTTTTCACAGCTACGTTCACTTTAATGTATTTTCATTTTATTTTTTATTTTAATTTAACCAGACTTTCATTTACACTTAATTTTTACTTTCATTTTATCAAATTTTTATTTGTACTTTTATTTCATTTTGACTAAATTTTCGTATTAGCTGTGATTTTACTTTTACTTTCATTTTGACAAATGTTTATATTCACTATCGCGTATTAGAAAAAATTATCACTTTCATTTTTTTGAGACAATTTTTTTTATCATTGCTAAAGAATATTTTTAAAAGCTTATAGCTTTATCTTGAATTTCCACTTTAGATCATATAATTCCGTTTTGGTACAATCAATTTACCCCAAGTTAACTCGGGACAAACCGTAGGGAGTTTAAGAAGTCAAAATGAAAGTTAAAGTCAAAAAAAAGTTAAAGTCAAACTGAAAGTAAAAGAACAAATGAAATTTAAAGTCAAAATGCATGTGGAAGTCAAATGATTGTGAAATTAAAAATAAGTAAGTAAAAAATGAATTTGAGAATGAAAATAAAAATAAAAACGAAATTATACTATTGACTACCAGGAAAAATGAAATGACAGTTTTAGACACAAATTTTGAATGTTTTTAATATTTCTTCCAGGTAATGAAGAAATAAATGATGATGAAGAAGTGAAAAAAAAGTTTGCAAGACCTTTTGTTACCAAGAATATAGTTGTGTTTGATTACTATCGTCATGCATGTACTATTGAAGCGTTACGAGAAGCTTTACACCGGCAGCGGAATTCCGCTGTCGGTGATACAAGACTCGTAAGTGTTGCTGTGTGTGTTCACTCTGGTAATTCGAATGGTAAACAGCTGCCATTTCCCGTCGAACCATTTTCACAGTAATACTTGATAAATAATCAAATAGACCTTCATGCCTGAGATTTGCTCAAAGGAAAACAAAGACGAAGAGGAAGAAAAACTCCCTCAGTTCACTAAAAACATTTTCCTATTTTAAACATAGAAATTTTAGAAACTTCTTTAAAAAAAGCATTCCGAAATCTTCTCTACTTCAATCTAAACATTTTTCTATACTATTTTATTTTTCTAAAAATCCGAATTGTGCCTTCTCTACAATATCAAAAAAAAATTTAAACGGAATGAAACAATTTTTTTTGTTTGAAATGAAAAAAGGAGAGATTGAAAGTAGAAGAAGAAGAAGATTGAAAAAGGGCGAGATTAAGAAGAGGAAAAATTGTGAAATAGTTGAATGAACGAAATAATTGTGAATTTAGAAAAGAGAAAAAAGTGTTTTGGTGGATGAAATTGGTGATGATTATCGACGGCACGTGGGGCCTCGATGAACGTCATTCAGCGAGCATGAAGGATCCATCGAAAGAAACGGTTTCCGAGGTTGCTATGGCACTTTTCGGAATGGTTTGGTTATTGCGAGTTCGCTCGGAAATGCGTCGATGCTCAAAATGTCGTCGCGAGGAGTTTCTAAATGCGCAACAGCAGCAGCAACAACAGCAGCAGCAGGTGCAACAGCATCACCATCACCATCAACACCATCATCAACGAGCATTATCACAAACGACCCTGCATACCCCTGAGGATGGTGTTTCGTCCTCGGCAAATACCCTCTTCACTCTCGATACCCCCGGGTCTACTGGAATTGCCGGAAGTTACTGTGAGGTTCACGGCTACGTACCTCCCAAAGAAGGTATTTCAAAACCGGTATTATTATTATTATTATTATTTTTATTATTATTATTACTTATAAATATTCCAAAAATACTATGTTTATGACATTATTCCCTCTATCTTCTCTTTATTTTTCCCTATGATAATTCAATTTGTTTGTAATAAATGTTCCATTTAATTCTTGCAAAATTCTATTGTAATCTTCAAAATATTTTTCAAAAATACTAATTCTATTCACATTTCTGGAATATTCATTTAGATCTTCGGAATATTTAGAACGAATTTCTGGAATATTCAATTAAAACCTGCGGAATTTTCCTTTGGAATATTCTAATTAATTTTCTGGAATAATTCATTGGAAACTAGGGAATATTTTTTTAAAATATTCCATTTGCATTTTTAATTTATAACTTCATTTTTGAAGAACTATCATAAAATTCTTAATTATAAATTTTTTAATTAATAATTTTCAAGGACATTTATGAAAAATTCCTCGTGTAGAAAATTGTCGCCACAGTCTAGATCTATTTAAAACCAGTCTAGTTTTTTCTTCGCGTTGCTATTTACAGTAATACTAGATTGGTGCGGTGTTGATTCTATCTAGTTTCCTAGACAAGCTTTTAATTTTTATATAGATTTTGCAACGCGCTGCAATTCCAGTGACTGAATCCATTTCAAATCAGGCAGGTCGACTAACTTGAAGTTATAGATTTAGCTGTTGCTAAAATATTTTATTGTACATAAAAAATAAAGAGACACGTATTTTTTTATTTTTCAAAAAAGTTAAATTTAAAGAAGTTATGCACATTTGAACTTTGAGTGGTAAAACTCGAATGAATAGTGAAAAAAAATTGTTTTGCTTGGCTTTTTTTTCTTTTGAGTATAATTTAATTTTCTTTCTTGGGTCTTGTAGATGGGCTCGTCCTCTTCAAAATCCAGTTTGAAATTTGAAAAAATATTTAAAATTATAAAAATAGGGGATGATTTTCTGAAAATAAATAAGATCAATTTTCTCAAAAACACCACCTTTTTTCTTATCAAATTTTTACTTCAAATTCTTAAAATAATTATAAATATTTCCTATGAATTTCAAGCGGGCTAAACCATTCTGTCAATCAGGATAATTTTTTTTGAAATATTTATTTTAGCAAATTTCCAAATTGTTAACTTGCATTTTTAAAAACAAATGAATCGCTATAACATTGTTGGCGTGAACGTTAACAATTTAAAAATTTGCGAAAATAAATATTTCAAAAAAAAAAAATTCTTCTGATTGCCAGAATGGTTAAGCCCGCTTGAAATTCATAGGAAATGTTCATAATTATTTCAAGAACTTGTAGTAAAAATTTGTATAGAAAAAAAGGTGGTGTTTTTGAGAAAATTGATCTTATTTATTTTCAGAAAATCATCCCCAATTTTTATAATTTTAAATATTTTTTAAAATTTCAAACTGGATTTTGAAGAGGACGAGCCCATCTACAAGACCCAAGAAAGAAAATTAAATTATACTCAAAAGAAAAAAAAGCCAAGCAAAACAATTTTTTTTCACTATTCATTCGAGTTTTACCACTCAAAGTTCAAATGTGCATAACTTCTTTAAATTTAACTTTTTTGAAAAATAAAAAAATACGTGTCTCTTTATTTTTTATTTACAATAAAATATTTTAGCAACAGCTAAATCTATAACTTCAAGTTAGTCGACCTGCCTGATTTGAAATGAATTCAGTCTAGTAAAACTTTGTTAATACTAGCTTGGTACTATCTAGTTTTCTTAATTATATTTTTATTACGGCGTAAACTGAAATGCCAATATAGTTATTATACAGAAATACTAGCTTTTACACTATTAACTATATTTTACTGTTTTTTGCTATAAACTTTTTTAATTTCATTATTATTATTATTAAGTTTACTTTAAATTTTACTTATTTGTTAAAATTTCGTTTATATCTTAAGTTAGAAGGATTTGGTTTAGGAAATAAAAAAAAATTTATCGTTATGATAATTATCAATATATTTTTTTGAAAATAAAGGGTCCAGAATAGTATATTGTGCATCAAGTACAGAAAGAAGCTGTTTTCCGACGAGTGCAAAGTTTGCTGCTCCGAGCGAAGCGAGGGCAGCAATTTGCACGAAGTCGGAAAATCTTCTTTCGTACGTGTTGCACACAGTACTTTGTGCAACACCTGTTTACCGAAAAAAGTTATTTTTATACATTTCTAATCAATAAATATAGTTTTATGTTGATTATAGTGTATATTATACTGTTTACAAAAAAGTGTGCAGGAAAGTATACTTTCCTGCACACTTTATCAAAAGTGTGCCGGAAAGTACACTTTCCTGCACACTTTTAAATGTGCAGAAATTGACCACTTTCTGCTGCATTTTTGTCAAAGGAAAGTAGCTCTTTTCCAGCAGGGGTTGCACAAAGAAAAATTCATGGCGGGCAGAAAATATTGTCTATAATTTATTAAATTTTTTAAACAAATTTAAAGAGAGATTTTTCAATTTTATAAAATATTTAAATCTTTTTGTAAATTGTTTGAACTAATAAAGCATTTATCTAGAAAAATTTCTCAGCAGAACTATTACTGAAATATTAATTAAATTTCTTGTAAATAAGTATAACAATTAACAAATTCACTATTTGGACAGTTTTGGCGTAAGAAGGTGTTTTCTTCTAATAATTTATGAAAATTATAGTTATTTATAAAAATTGTTGCGGTAATTTATAAAAATATTGCAGTCTGAATCTCATTTGAAAATCATTACTTCGGAAATTTTCAAGGTAATTAATGGAAGTTCATGCAGTATATTCCACATAAGTTGGAATTAAAAATATTTATTTTAGCAATTTATGGAAATTGTCACGATAATTTATGGTAATTTATAGAAATTTTCGCGATAATTTATAAAAGTATGAAAAGCAAAAATGAACATTAAAATTTTGAATTTCAGTCATTTATGGAAATTTTCGCGGTAATTTATGGAAATTTATGTGGTAATTTATAAACATTTGGACAATAGTTTATAAAATTATGTAAAACACAAATTGGAACTAAAAAATTTAACGTCGGAAATTTATGGTAATTTATTGAAATTTACGCTGTAATTTGTAGAAATTTATTACATAATTTACGGTAAATTTTCTATGATTCAATTAAATAATAATTTAACTAGATTACATAGTTAAATCCTTTTCAATAATTGTAATTGTAAAAGCTGTCGAAGATTAAAATTTATTGTCATGCAGCTTCGATAGGGTAGTGGTTAGAGTTTTGGCCTAGATTTTTGTAGGTCATAGGTTCGATTCCCCGCAGTGTAAAATTTTATTTTGTAATAGGTTTCCGTTTATTCTGTGTTGTAAACATTAACTTGATTAAAAGTTGAAAGTTAAGGATCATTACATACTTGTAAATACAAATTAATTATTTTTTTGTATTATATTAACATTGAATTTAAATACATTTCTTATTTGTTTCCTTAAATAAGCTTTTCTAACTAGTTTCTAGATCGCAGTAAGAATTAAAAATGTATCTAGTGAGACTATGTAGCGCCAGTCTTGACATGACTGACTCGCGCTTAAAGGATACGAGCGTTACATTCCGGTCTAGATACTAGATTGGAAATATATACTGGGTCAGTATAGCATCTAGACAAACTAGATAGGAACTATGTAGCGCCATTACAATTTTCTACATTGTCAAGTTTCAAGTAAATTGGGTCGCATTTTTAAAAAAAATATTTGGTATTTTTAATATTTCTAAAAATTTTGTAAAATTACACTGTTTCAAAGGATATGAATTAAAAACTAAAAATTTTCCATATTCCTAAAATATAAATGTAATATAAATTTATAATATTCACAGTACTTCAACAAAATATTCTTTAGTAGTGAATAGAATTTTTTTCGTTATTTTTTATTGAACATCAATACTTTTATTACGACTGAGTGGCTTGTTTTTTTAATACCAAAAGTGAGAAAAACAGTTGAATTGGACATTTTTCTGTTTTCCTCCATAGAAAACTGTGGTAATATAAAGATTTAAGCAAAAGATGAGAGCTAGATTTTTACCAAAGTTTGTTACTTTAATCGTAAAAATTGCAGAGAATGGTCGATATAAAGTGGACATTAGCTTAATATCTCGAAGGTTTATTGTTCAAAGAAGAAAAAAACAAGTAATATTAAACTTGATATTTACTTCCCTCAGAGATCAAAATATTGAAGAGAAATTATGATTCAATGTTAATTAAAAAATATTTTACAAACTCTATTTCGATATTAAAACCCGTACAGAAATTCTACATTCATTATTAAGTGCGAAATGTTGAAGAAAAAAATTACACTAATTTATAAATAATGTAGTTAGTAAAAATTATTTAATTATATAATAATTCATTAATTAATATTAGAAAATTTTGTAAATATAAATATTTTATATAAACATTCAAAAAATATAAAAAGTTAATAAAAATAATTTTTTATAATTCTCTTTAAATAGAAGAAAAGATTAAAATATATGAATGTTAACTTTTTAAAGTACAATTTGGCAGAAAAATCAAAAGAAATCTTTAGATTTCGATTAGTGTTAGCTTCTTTTTTTAGGTGTTTGGCATTAAGGTGATTAAGTGAGCGGGACAGCTTGGTGGAATCCACCGGAGATCCATTTGAGGGAGTAATCAGGAAAACAAACGTTCACGAGTCCTGTTTTTTTCCTCACCACCCATTCCCCCCAAACAGGCATTTCTAACAGAAAATAGAACACGTTTTCTTGGTGGTCCAAATTTATCGGCTCGGTTGTCATGGCTACGCTCGTTAAACGCCTTCATGTGTACGACTTCCTCTCTAGACGAATGAAAATGAAAAGGATATTCTTCTTTTTTTCCATTCACACCCTTTTATGTAGTTTCAAAATTTTCTAAACTTTACACAATTTTTTATTTTTATTTTCAACTTTTGTATTTTTCATTCACATTACGTCACTCAAAAAAATGTTTACTTCCTCAACTATTTATTTCAGTCAATTAACGAAAATAATTTAATATTTAATTATAAATTAATAAAATGAACATTCCTTTATTACAATGAACTGTTAGAAAAAATGGAATTTTACTAAAATTTATAAAATCGGAGAAAATCTAAATGAATTTAATTCAAGGTTGGCCCATAACCTATGAAATTACCATGAATTTTAATACAAAACCTTACATTTTTTTTATTTCTGACAATAATTTCTTTTTTAATATCTTGATTCTTGAATAACTATAATAACATTATTATCAGTAAATTATTTAACAAATAATTTTTCTTTAATATTTCAAAAGTAATAAAATTTTAAAAGAGTTGCTTTTACAAATTTCATAAATAAATGAACCTTAAAATGTTTCAAATTAAAATTTTATGAAATTTTAGTTTTAAATAAATTTAATTAAAAAATTTAAAAAACTTAAATTTTTGAAAAATTTTAATCATTCAAATTATTCTATAATTAGATAAAATTTTTTAATATTGAATTACTTATTAAAAATAATGGATTTGTAAAAGAATTTTAGTTAAAAACACACTCTAAATCTGAATCAGTGAAAATTTAACTGATTTCAAATCAGTGGCCCAGTTTTTTTAATTCATCAGTAGAATTTCACTGAGAATCAGTAAAAACCACTGATTCTCAGTGAAATTCTACTGATGAATTAAAAAAAACTGGCCCACTGATTTGAAATCAGTTAAATTTTCACTGACTCAGATTTAGAGTGCACTAAAAAAATTAAATTTTGAAATAGTTGCAAATAATTGCAAAAAATTCATTTATTTCCAAAAATAATAAAATTCTTAGTAGAAGTTGAATCATGTTAAAAAAATCTTCGACAAAATTAAAATTAACATTCTAAATAAAAAAATACTTTTCAAAAATACAATTATTTTAAAAACTTTTAAAAAAATTCTTGTTAAACTTTAAAATATTAATAAAAATTTTCCTCAATTTAATGATTTTAAATGAAGAGTAAACCAGGCAGTAGTCGGACACTTGAAAAAAAATCTTTTCAATAAATATTGAAAAATTTCTTTCACGTGTGATTGTTTCTTATGGTCTTACAAAACTATTTAATCAAAAAAATTACATTTTTTGAGGAATTTGATTAAAATTGTAATAAAAATAAAGAATAATAATTAAAATAAGAAAATTAATTCGTAATAAAATAAAAAAATTTTTAAAATAAAGAAAATAATTTTTTTAATTAAAAAAGCTTAGGTTTGTTTATGATTTCAACAGATCTCTTCGTATAATAATTCCATTATTTCCATAAATAATAAAACCCATCGTAGAATTTTCAATTATTTTTATTACAATTTTAATCAAATTCCTCAAAAAATGTAATCATTCTTAAAAATCTTATTAAAATTTGTCGAAAGAATTCAATCAGGTATTTAAAAATTTGTTGCTAAACTTCTTTTTATGAGAATTCTGTTTTGAAAAAAATTCAATTATTCAATAAATTATATATTTTTGTATTAAAATAAATTGAATTCTTTAGAATTTGTTTTAATAAATATTGAATTAAAAATTTAGATTAATAATTAAATATTAAAAGCATTACGGCATAAATTTATAGAAATAATTGAATTTTGAAAAGATTTTAAATTAAAATATTTAAAAATATGATTTTTCATACAATTATATTTTTAAATTATTTGAAGTTTTTATATGGCGCCAGAAAAGGTGTAAGAAGGAAATAGATATGCTTGAAACATTTTATAAACTTCTCTTATTTATTTTCTTCTTGTTCCTCAAGACTTTCTGGGGTCGCTGATTATAAATATCGCATTATATTTTTTAAATTCAAAATCTGATAAAGATTTGTAATCAGCGACCCCAAACATTTTCATTTACTAAGTTTCATAAAAAATAATAATTTTTTTAATTTTAATGTTCAGAATATTTTTTAGTGTCTGTAAAACATTTTAAGTTAAACAAAATAAAATTTTTGTTGCAAGTATCAACCTTGTAATATTGCATCCAGTACCTATGCACGTCTTTTTTTTCCTGAAAACACTTTCAAACAGTTTAAAATATTCTTAAACGATTAATTACTTCTCACCACTTGGAAAATAAATGGACCTGTGAAAATGAAGTAAAAAATTTCCTTTATTTTATATAAAGATATTGAAAAAAAGAGAACTGGAAACTTCGTTGTATGGTGTATAGTGAAATTAGTAAAGGTCTAGTAATCAAGTAAATGAAAGTTTTGCCAATTTTATTTTTCGCTTGCTGAGTGGTTTCAAGCCGGGTCAGATTCAAGTGCTTCCTTGATTTCTCGAGTATATAGTATATATACATATATATGTATTTTCTCTCTCGAACTTTGACCCCTCTCAGTTCGCTTCCTCCCAGTGGATTTCCAATGAAGCACGTATTCCTCTTGATTTCCCCTCATCCAATTCCTGACTGTTCGACCTCACTTTATATACTCATTCGCCATGAAGTGAAGTTATTAAAACCACCTTCTGATCACACTCAACTCCCCCAGGAACAATTTCAACAAAATGGAAACAGATTCGATGTTTTCATCTTTGAATATAAAAATTTTATAAATCTTTTTCATTTTTTTCTTTTGCAAATGGAGATTGTTCCAATAGAAGGTAAGATAAACTTTTTTAAAGAAGAGTTTAAAACTTTAAATAGACTTTTTCATTTTGTCTTTAAAAATGTCGAGTACAAATGTGTTGGCGAAAAAATAGACTTTTCAAACGAAATGGGTTAAGAGAATTGAATTTTATAGGGTTTTTCTTACTTTTTTGGTAACATTTGGATTTTTTTTCTTATTTCTTTCTTCTTTCGAGTGAATTGTTAAAAGGAAAAAAAATAAGCTTTTATTGTACCTAAATGAGTAAAACGATGATATCGATGTGGAGACTGATTTCTATTCGCCAACAATAAGTTGCGAACGCTTATCGTAACTAGAATCCAATGTGGGCCGAAGCCGCACTATGGTATACTTTATGTCGTTAGTGTTCACTGGGGGGGTTTTTCTCCTGCCTTTGAAAAGGACGTCCTCTTTATCTTCGTGACAGAGAAAGACATTCCAGTTTCACAAACGCTTTTCTGCTTGTTACCTTTCCGAGGGAACATATTCTCTTTTATACACAAAAGTTGCTTAACTCTAAAGTAGACAGATGCTTTTGTTCTGCCTAAAGACAATTTAAATTGTCACTATATATATGTACGTACACAAACATCGAGAAACTTCAATTTATTGTTTTTACATTATCTTAGCTATATAATTAAAAAAAAATAATTAAGTATTATATTCAAAAATTTTTAAATACTTTCGCTAATTTTAAAAATATTTTAAAAAAATATTACATTATTTTCAATTTACTATTTCGGACTTTCTTATTATATATCTCATATATCTTATTATATTTTACTAATAAGTTTTAGTCAGTCATTTAAATTTTCAAATCCTCAAATTTTTTTAATTACATACAGTTTTATAAAATGTGCTTTTCGATTTGTTGAAGGTTAATTATTTGTCTTTGGTGGTTCAAACCATTATAACCTAAAGGTGATCTCAATGTAAATGTCTTTCCATATATTGAATTTGAATACTTTTCTAATTATTTTACACAAAAAACCAAAATATTTCATAGAGCCATTTTAAAGAAAATCGATTTTAGAGATTAAATAACTTAATTTTTAAATATTTATTTAATGTGTGTGCAGAATCGTAATGCAAATTGATATTAAAACTAATTTTTATAAATAAAAGTATTTTGTAGAATTATCACAATTTTTTGTGTACAGAAAATCATCGAAACAATTAAATACATTAAAGTGTGGCTTCTAAAGAGCCTCGACAAAAAATGATTGTTTTCGTACCTCGAATGTTTGAACATTTTTTATGCTAAATGCAGGCTTCGCACTCCATTATGAGTTTAACAAAAGCAGGAAAAAGTAGCCTTGATGACAAAAAAAAGTAGGAAATAGTAGCCTCGATGACAAAAAAAAAGAATTTCATTAAAAACTTTTTAAAAAATCGAACTTTCAAAGTATTTTAATTTAATAATTGATAAATAATTTAATTTTATAAGCAGTCATATTCTAATGTATTTAGGTTTTTTAGTACGAAGATTAATAATTAAAATTTTTATTAGCTAATTTTAAAAAAATACACACTATAAATAGTTTAATAAAATTAAATTTTTGCAGTTTTTTTAAAATTTTGAAAAATAAGATTTTTTAATTCTGTTATTTCAAGATAATTGAATTTTTATAAAAAAATAATTGAAAATTTTTTATGTAATTGAATTTTCTTTACATTTTATTAAAAATAATTTACTTCTATTAAAGTGTTTTATTTGAATTTTTCTAAATAATCAAGAAAAGTTAGTCACCGTATAATTATAATTTTATTTTAAAAAATTTATTCGCAATACATTCAATTATTTTCTTAAATAGTAAAACTTCGACAAAATTAAATTACTTTTAGGAATTTTATTAAAATTCATTGTGAAAGTTCAATTATTTCTATAAATAATAAAAGTTAATTTATATTCACCACAAGAATTCAATTATTTTCAAAAATTTTTTCTTAATTCAATAATTTGTTTCTCTACTGTTTTAATATAATTTCCAAAAAGTATTCAATTATTTTCTAGCAGAATGAAAATTTTATAGGAATTGAATTATTAAAAGTAAAGTTTATCTCAATTTTTTTTTAAATCAATTATTTGAAACTTTTTTTTATAAAATCCTCGCAATAATTCAATTTTCATAAATAATAAAACTAATTGCAGAAATGGAATTAAGATAATACAATTTTAATCAAATTCGTCGAAAAATGCAATTAGTTTTAAAAATTGGATTAAATTTTCTCTAAGGAATTCAATTATTTAAATTATTTTCATAAATAGCAAAATTTTTCCGATTTACTAAATTCTGTTAAACATTAATTTTTGAAAAATATTCCTCACAAGAATTCAATTATTTTCATAAATTTCCATAAAAAAATAACCAATTTAATTATTTCCAAAAATAATACAATTCTCCCCAGAAATTCAATTATGTTTAACATTTTTGTGAAATTCTCCGAAATTTTAATTATCTTTATAAATAATTAAATTGTTTTCTACAACTCAATTATTTTCAGAAATTTTAATAAAAATCTACCCAAAACATTTAATTATTTTCATAAATATGTAATAACATTCTTTTGAAGGATTCAATTACTTTTATAAATAGTAAAATTCTTTGCAGAAATTATATTCGTATCAATAAATTTTAATGAAATTGAATTAATAAAATTTTCAATTATTATTATGAACGGACAAGATTTTTTTTTGAAAAAATTGATAAAATTCTTTGTTTAATTCAATTATTTTCCAAATTGTACATTTATGTTCGAAATAAAATAAATTAAAATTTGGTGAGAAAATAAAACCGGGAAAAACGGGGAATTTAAAAATTAACACAATGTATAATCAGTCACTATTGATAGAGTAAATGTCGGTAAAATTATTTTCTACTATCTTATTGGTGGTGGTTTTTCATTAACGATTTCAGTTTTTAACACTGTTTTTAAATGGAAATGTGAAAACTGAAAATCTAAATTTGACTATTTGTTCAAAAAAGTAGCTTTTAGTAGCATTAGGCTCAAAAAAGTAGCCAAAAAGTAGGCTCGTATCAAAAAAGTAGCAAATAGTAGCTTTTAGTAGAAGAGTACGAAGCATGTAAATGGTCACTTATAATGACTCAATAATCAATATTTATTTATCGATTTCACAGTTGTACTCGAATATTGATTAAAAGAAAATATTAAATGGTTCCTTTAAGATTATTAGCAGCTGATTACGAATCTAAAGACAAACTATAAGAATTAAAAATGGTAGATCTTATTTGGCATTCAAATTTTGCAAAAATTTATCGGATTCACTTGAAACTTGTTACACAAGGCTTTTTGGGGTCGCTTATTACGAATTTTATGTTAGATTTTGAAAATTTATAATAGCGGACAAAATATGGGGTATCATGTGTTACTTCCTAAGTAAATGACAAAACGATAAAATTTTTTTATTGGACAGGGTTATAACTTTGAATTTTATTTTTTTTATTTAATGATTTTAATTGTTTCGGTGATAATTGTAATAAAATTGATAATTGTAAATTTGAAATAATTCTACAAAATACTTTTATTTATTAAAATTAATTTTAGTATCAATTTGCCTTACGATTCTACAAATAATTTAAATAAATATACAAAAATTAAATTATTTAACCTAAAAAATCAATTTTCTTAAAAACGGCTCGATTAAAGATTTTGGGTTTTTCGTAAAATAATTAGAAAAGTGTCCAGATTCAATATACGAAAAGATATTCCATTTGCAACAACTGCACAGCGTAACAATACGAAATCTGAATTTCTCAAATTATTATTTTAGACCCATACAAAAAAATGAAGAAGGATTACACTTACTCTTACATTATTTTTCAACAATTTATTATTTACATTTATTAGTAGTTCTGTAAAATATTTGAACTGCCTATTTTTGAAGTAATGCACCTTTTTAAATTCATTTTAGGACTTATTGAATTCTTGAGAGAGAAGTTGAAAAATAGTCAAATCTACTATAGGAATTTCTATGAGTTCAGTACTGTTCAGCATTTTTACTATCAACTGCCAGTACCTCCACTCTCTATTATTTAACTTATTTCCAAGATATTTGTTTTTTTTTCTTTAAAATGTGGAAAATGTTTATAACTGCAAGAGTGCGCGATGGTTATAGCGTTTCTTGCTTGATTTAAATTCCAGTATAACTCTGGGAGTCAGAGGTTGTTTAAACTCAGTGGTGTCTGTTCCGAGCCATTTACTGGACTTGCCATCAACTGAGGAGCGAGCCATTGGTCGCATCCGCCATCATGGTCAGACTCGAGATACAAACTGAGTCTACTGGAGCACGATTTACCAGTCCGTTTGTCCTTTCATGCGATTACTCATATACGATTCCTCTGGCGGCTTTATCAAAGTGTGTGCAGGGAAACCCCCTCTCCTTCCCCCCTTCAAGAAGGTTTATTCACTCTAATCCTCCTAGGTCATGGGGTGGATTTACAAAAGCTCGTAATTGTTTTCCCGTTAATTCAGGGACTTTTACGCTCCTCGTAAAATGTCACACAGGTTTACTCTCTTCTCTTTTTTTTATTATCTCTTCCTGACGAAAATTTCACTTTATGGATCATGTCAATCTTCTCGGTTTTTATCCTTCGTGGGTGGAAATTGAAAAATTAGACCCTAAACCTTTTTGTATTTCATCTGTTTAATTAGCGGGGGAAATTATATTAATTATTCAGGAATAAATATTTGAACCACTTATAGTGGAAACTAAATTTTTTTAACCGGCGTAGCTAATTCATTTATTGTATTTTTTTTACTTTCACTTTTACTTTGATATAGATTTTTATTCTCACTTACAGAGTTCGAACTAGATCCGTAAATACCGTAAAAATTTGTATATTTGCAAAATGAATGTAATTTTAAAAGAGAAATTCAACTACTTTAAAATATTTAAACAATTAAAAAAAATTTTTTAATAAAACTCAATGTATGTAGACATTTACTTTTATAAATAATAAAATTTTTACAGCATCAAACTTTTTACAAGGATTCAACTATTTTCATAAATAATAAAACTCATTTGCAGAAGTAAAATTATTTTTAACGCACATTTAATCAAATTCCTCAGAAAATGTAATTATTCTCTAAATTTTTTATTAAAATTCGTTAAAGAATTTAATTTAAAAATTTTGTTTATACAATATTCTTCATAAAAATGAACTTTTCAGAAACATTTAATTATTCAATAAATTATTTATTTTTGTATTTCAGATAAAATATGTTGGATATTCAAAACAAGAGTTCATCCAATTTTATAATTCAAAGAAAAAATATTAAATTTTAAATTCGTTTTGATGGAAAAGCGGAAAATTTAATTTTGAACATTTAATACGATTAAACGTTGCATTTGTAAAAAAAAATTTCTAATTTTTTTATTGACATTTTTCTGTCAATATGATTACTTAAATAATAATTTATAATTGACAGAAAATTATAATTTTATTATTCAAATATAACATTTAATTGTTTCAAAATATAGGAAATTAAATTCCTTACACTTTTAGCAGAAGAAATTTAAAACTGAATTTGATTTTTACTTTTAAAATACAAAATTATGACATTGGACTAACTTTTCTTATTATTGATTGTCGGATTCTTCCTTAATTAATAAAAATCTTTCCTAGTGAAAGTGAAAATGAAAGTGAATGTAACAATTAAAATAAAAATCTTCTAAAGTGAAAGTGAAAGTCAAAATAAAAATGAAATTATATAATCGACCCCAAGGAAAAAATTACTCTTCCCAATTTTTATTCTGAAATATTCTTCCTTAATTCAAGTCAAACTCATTCGAAGAATCTTGCTTTCCTTTTTCTTTCTTTTTATTATGACGAATTTTCGAGTGGATTGCATTGTTCGACTTTTTTTATGACCCCATCTAAGTATAGAAGTGAATAAGGCGCAACAAACGTCAAGATTTCTAGCGAACCCACGCCCCAACTAGGTCTCAGTATCCAAAAAGACTTTTTTTCTTTTCTTTCTCTTGCTCTTTTTTCTCATTCTTTATTACAGAACTTTCACAAGTTCTCGAGGATATTCAAGTCAAAAGTTTGTCGAGGTTGTTGAGCTGGGAAATATTTGAAAATGCTTTATTCTAGAAAGTGCCACGACTCAGAGAAAGTTTATGAATTTTTTTTTATACTTCTCCTTATTGACAATTACCTTGAAAAAAAACTTTTTCTTCACACCAATTTTCTTTGCACTGAAATATTAATTTTATTCTAATTTATTTTCATTTCCAATCTTGATTGTGAAATTGACAAATTTCAATCGACAAATGACATAATCTGTGTTATGAATAATAATTCTCGGTGCATAGATTTATGATTTATGGGAATTAAAATCATGATCAACTTTATCATTGACTGTACGATGAATGAATAAATTTTCATTAGCATATTAAATCAGTCAAAATATTGATTCTTCAATAAAGATGAATTTCGCTTTTCTCTCTATCTCTGAATTTGTTTGAAATGAAAAAAAGGGAAATTTAATTTACCGAAGGTTCTCTTCGCAAATATCTTTTGTCCGTACGACTAAGGAGACAGAGAAGAAAAGGAAGTAAGTGGGTTTCAAGTTGTAACATGTTCAATATCCTTTGTGTATTTTATCTTTCCGTAAAGGGGTGTATAGGGGGGCGAGGGGGAGGAATCGAGTACACCATAAAAAGAAAAAAAAAAGAAAAAGAACCGCGAGGCAAAAAATTTATACGAGAGGGGAGGCAAAAAAAAGTGGGCACCTTTTCATCGTTCAACGAAATTCTAGAATTGTAAAATGTTGAACTGCGCACAAGACATGAAGAAAAAAGACACGTGCAGTTTAGATTTATTACACAAGTGCTTCACGAGAAATGGAAGGGAAAAAGGAAATACTTGTATTTAAGTTATCTCTATAAAGAAATAAAATACAATTTTTAAAAATTTTTAAATTTGTTCAATTCAAAAAGTTTCTTCGTAAAATATTTACTATAATGATATAATTCAGATGTTAATGTAGAAAAATAATAATAAAAACAAATAACAATGATAAGAATAATAAAAGTAATAGTGATAAAGGAATTGGAATGTAGAGAACTTAAAATTTTGTTATTTTAAGTTAAACAAAATCCTACTGTAGTTTAAAAGCGGGTTGCTATAAAAGAAAACTTACCTGGCATTAGGAGCTTTGTTCTTCAAAAGGAATTATCATTCGAGTTATAAAGAGTTCTTCAATTACTGAAGAAACTTACTGAAATAACCCAAGGCATACACCTCTCCTGGCATTGAAGGGAAGAAAGGAATAAAGTGGTGAAAAATTCCATCTTTTATGCGAAATGAAGTGGTTTCATATTGAAAGTTTTTAAACTTTTCGACAAAGTTTATTCTTTCAAATAGGCCAAGGTTACTTGGAAGTACAGCAAAAAAATATACAGTGATTATCTCAATTCTTTACTTAATTGTAGGAAACAATTTCTTCCAATCAAATAAATGAATAGAATTAAAAGATGTCCCTCAATTCGAAAATTACATAAAAATTCAATAAATATTAATATTTTTTAAATGACTATTTTATTTTTCTTCACTATTACTATTTATCATTGGTCATTTGCAACTTCTCTGAAATTAATTTTTTTATTGTTTTCAACTACAATTATTCTATAAATCCATTAATTTTTATTATTAATTACATATACATTGACAAATTCAACTAATTTGAAAAGAAATTGAATTATAACCATTTTTCAAAATTCTAACTTCATTAAAATTTCTAATTAAATTCATTCAAAATTGAAAACATTCGAAGTTTATTAATTTCTGAAAATTATACATGTAACTTCTTTTAGATTGAACTGATTTAAAAAGATATTTAAGTGAAATTATTTATTAAATACTTATTCTAAGTAATAATTTAATTATAGTTTTTCAAGAATTAATTTATTTGAAAATAAATTATTTTCCGAAATGGAAAAAAGTTGAAGGTTTTATGTTAGAATTCGTAATAATTTTGCAGTTTTCGAAGCAAACAAAAAAGACAATTAAAAAATTTGGAATTTTCTTATGAAGTCCAAAAATTTAATTTTTTCCAATATTTTTAATAACATGTTTCGATATCTACGGGAAAATTTTTTTAAAACCATTTCTAAAAATTTTATATAATTTGAAAGACGAAAAAAGCTTTCTCTACGAGGAAGCAATATTTTTTTTCGAATTATATAAAAATTTTTGAAATAAATAAATAACGAAAAGAAAAAGAAAATACTATCGAGATGAGACAAAAGGATTTATGAAAATTGAATTTTCAGTTTACATTCACGTGCGACCAAAATAATATCAAACGAGTGATCGAGTGAATGGAAAAGTTTCTTTTCCAAGCAGACACGTTTTCTTTTCGCCGATAATAAACCTTTTCCTGATATCGCATAGTTGTGATTCGTGTACCGACATGAACATGCTTTCAGCTTTAAAGCATAATGCTGAGTTGATACTCCATACAGAGTAGATATATACTATGTATCATAACTAGGTCGGACCTGTGCGAGAGTAAATGTAAGGGAAGTAAAGAGAGGATAAAATGGAACGCAATCAATACTTTTTCTACGTTTTAGTTTTATTATTTTTTTTTTATATTATTGCAAAAAAAAATTTGTTTAGTTTAATGAATCGCTATTGGCTCAAAACTGAATCACTATCGATTTAGCGCTAGGTCGGTGACTTTTTCATTCTTATGACAATTGAATTAATTTTTTTCCAAAAGAAACAACATACTTTAACCAAAAAATATAAATTACAAACCAACATTTAGAAATTTTTTTATTTTTATTTTACAAAAATATTAAGATAATATAAAGATTAAAATTAAATTTATAAGCGATGACTGATTAGACAGCGTTATTAGGTTATCACTGGTTTTCAAATTTATAGGATTTAAAAATAATTATACAATTTAATATTTAATTAATTGGCACTTTATGAAAATAACTAATATTTTATAAACAATTTGATAATTAATATATATTTTGTTTCAAAACTTAATTTGCAAATAATTGTAGGTATATGCATTTTTTCTCTAGACAAATGAAAATCTAAATTTAATCTATTTTAGAATTTCAAATTGGATTTATTTTAATAGATTCAGAATAACGACACGCAAACGAAATGAACAAGCAATTGTTTACTCCTGAAAATTTGAAATTCAATAGTTAATTATCATTAACGAGATGTGGAAGGAAAATACGAAATTTAATTAAGCTACAAACTGTGAATTGAAAATGAACATTTTTATTCTTTCTGTCGTGATTACATTGGAATGATATACTGTGATAAAAATAAAATTACCCAAGTCCGTTATAAAAATTGTTAACTCACTTATTTCAAAGATATTATTTTAAGATAAAAAAATATGATCAAAAGGAAATTAAAAAAGAAACTTTACTGAATTGGCAAAATGTAAAAGAACAACAGAAATCATTTATTCTGAAACTGAGAATAATGTACTTAGCACATATTTTAAAATATGAATAAGGTTATAAAAAAAGAGAATTCAATTTTTCTTTTTCGGAACTGCTTGGGATTAAAGTAGACAAAAAGACGAAAAACTTTATTTATTTAACTTCTTAAAATAATAATATTAAACCATTCCTTCAAACTAAGACAATATAAGAATGTTTTAAAAAGTCAAAAAACCACTGTTTTTCCAAAAATGTCAAAATAATCCCCAAGTGGATCGAAATGATCCAAAAATTTAGATCAAATGATGATTTGGTCCACTTTTTAAGATCAATTCGTTGCAATTTGATACTTTTTAGGTAACAGTGACATTGTTTCATAAATTTAATGTAAAATCTAGAAGAAAGCTGCAGCATTTCAAGAATTTATTATAAACAATACCATTTTAAAAGTATTTTATAAAACATACCATTTAGAAGAAGATTTATAAAAGCGTTATACTAAATAATTTCTAATGATTAAGCAATTGATGAAAATAATTAGGAAGTTTGATTAAATACATTGATAATGAGAGGGTGAGAATTCGTGAAATTTTCACAGAAAACAAAAAGTATTTTATTATAAAATCAAAATTATGAAAAAACATTTCTATTTGGTCTTCGGAATGTGTCCACCAAAGAACAGAAAAACAATATTATTTTTTATAAAAGTTATTGCAAAATTAATTTTTTTGCAACTTTTTAAACAAAATGTTATTTCTCCTAAATGAATGAACCGATTTAAGTGAATCAAGCGGGAATATAAAGGGAATGAAAAATACTTTCGTTCAGAATTAGAAAATTTTTAAAAAGTTTATATTTTAATAATTATTTAATAAATTTTTTTCTAAACAATTTTTTTTTAATATTCTGCGCCTTTTAAAAATTTTTTTTAAATATTTACATACACTTAAAACTATAAGAAATCAAAATCCGTTGAAAAAATTTATGAACGACTATTATTTTAAAAGTTATAATGGAAATTTTATCGAACGGAGATGCGATTTTGATGATTTTCAGAATTAAAACATTATTTTTAACTACGAAATGAACAAAACACTGCCAAATTAACATTTTTATTCAGTTATATAACCATAAAAATGATCAAAAACTAAGTTCAGTGTTCATGCATTATACCGCGCCATTATAATTTCTATTATAACTTTTAAAATAATTGTCGCTCATAAATTTTCTCAACGGATTTTGATTTTTTATAGTTTTAAGTGTATGTAGAATTTTTTAAAAATTTTTAAAAGGCGTCAAACATTCAAAAAAATTAATTGTTTATAAAAAATTTATTAAATAATTATTAAAATATAAAGTTTTAAAAAATTTTCTAATTCTGAACGAAAGTATTTTTCATTCCCTTTATATTCCCGCTTGGTTCCGGTTCATTCATTTAGGAGAAATAACATTTTGTTTAAAAAGTTGCAAAAAAATTAATTTTGCAATAACTTTTATGAAGAATAATATTTTTCTCTATTCTTTGGTGGACACATTCTTAAGACCAAATAGAAATGTTTTTTCATCATATTGATTAAAAAAAATACTTTTTGTTTTCTGTGAAAATTTCACGAATTCGGACCCAAGATGAACAGGAGTATTCTCAAGAAACCTCTTTTTAAAAATGCATAACCTTATTTTTATGTGTGTCAACAGTGTTGACAAACTTGGAAAAACGCAAAAAACGTTTTTCTCGAAATGGTATGATTTAAAAACATCTACCGAAATGATATAGTTAAAAACGAATTCCTGAAATGGTACAAGTTTTGCACTAAGCCGACAAATTTTTTATTTAAAAGAATTTTCATTTTTAATATTTTTTTACATTCCTAAAAAAACCTATAAAAAGGTTCAACTTCTTTAAGTTTCGGAGGGTCTCCCGTCAGTCCTTTTCGTCCTGCCGGTAGGACGTTTGACTCTCTATGGTTAAAATATACTAAATTTAAGTTTAAATTAATTAAAATATTAAGTTGAAAGTAATGTTTCTGTTTTTATTTAGCTTTGTTAATATGTTGAAAATTTTTTGCTATATTTACTTACAATTGAGCTCGTGTTTATTAAGCTTGCATAATTTCGTATCTTATTTACACGTATTCAAAATGTTCAATGTTCGTATTTGAATATTAACTCACCTTGTATTTTGATAAGCAGTGTATACAAATTATATAAATCATTAATTATGTAAATTTGCGCTTCGAAAATTAAATATCCCGAGCGATTTATGTTAATACGTTAACTTGTCATAGTTACAAATTTCGTTAATAATAAATATTTCGTTTTGAATAAAACATAGGTGAATTTTTTTTTTTAAAGAAATTTTCGATTTTGTTTTTTAACCTTTGTCAAAATTGAGTTTTAATTAAATAACGATTAGTAAATAGCCGGCAAAAACTATCAGTCGAACTCAGCACCAATCTTAAGGCATCAAGCCCCTCCATTAAATTTTGTAATACTTAGGACTCATTGAATGTCTTTTTGAACAAATAAACCCGAATAAAACGAAAAATATAAAAACATGGAAAAAATTAACATTAACATTAATTAACATTTAGCCCATTATTAACATTTACTCATTATTTAACATTTAGCCTCTAGGTGCGTTTTTGGCTTTAATAGAAAATATACAAAATCTGACTAACAATATTTAGCAATTACCTTCAGGTAAATCTTCAGGGGACCCAAATAAGGACAAGGTTTTTGTCTACAAACAGACAGTCGTAATCGCCGGATCATGTTTTTTGGGTTCAGAGCAGCTCAAAACGCAAAGATTTCACAAAATTAGCAAAAGTCAATTTTCGACCACAACTAATAATTTCTCATGCTATGACAATGTAAAAAGATAATTTTTCCCCAAAATAATATTCGTTTTATGATAATGCATTCATAATACATAAAGTTCCCCCTAATTTTCAAGGGCTTAACATTAATTCAAGTGAACAAGAGTTGAATTCCAAATGAACTTTATTTGGGACTGTGTGTTGGCCAGCTTAGGAAATTACGCCAATATGGAAGTGCATATGCATTAAGGCCTTGGCACTGGATCAACCAAAGTTGCGGCTCGTGATCCTTAATTACGAGAGGAAACAGGCGGTATGAAAGGGCCAAAGCCAAAGGAGAAAGAGAAAACTGAGAAATTTTAGTAGAGAGAGAAAGAGAGAGAGAGAGAGACGGTCGAAACCCCCTTCTGTACAGTTAGTTGCATTCGTTGTGGTCTGACCCGTTCCAATTGCGACGCCAAAAGTTCGAGTCAAACCACCCCCACTCCCCCCTTTGACTCTTCTCTCTCTTGACCCACGCAACCCACTCAATATATACACTGTGTTAGTTCTCTGGACACATTTACCCCCTACGTCTCCCTTTTTCTCATCATAATTCACTTCCTCCTGAAACTCTTCGTATTAAACGTATCTCTTACACTAGGACCTCCCACTAACAAAATTATATTCTATTTATGTTTTCATTTTACTTTCCCCTCAATTCCCTTGCCCTGTAGGTAAAATACAATAATTCACTTCATAAGCCTAGCGTGACAATTGTATTTAATGTTAATAAAATGGCTGAGCGTCAGAATAGTGTTTTGAATTGTTTTCATTTGGGAATCAGTACTGCCGTCCTGATAAAGAAAGTGGTTAAGTGACATTTTTATGAAAAATGAGATTTTTATACCGTTGGATTCGTTATAAAATTTAGAATCTACCTACAGTATTACATTTTACCGATATTCATTAATTTTAAAGATAATGAGACCCTAATTATCGTACTTCAGAGATTTTCGTGAAATACCTATTTATAGAACCGTACTTGCAGAAAATTTAACCGTACTTGCAAAGATTCGCCAAAATGATGACGTAGATGAGAACTTTCATTGGAGCTCGAACCGTATTGGCGAGTGCGGCTTGGAAATGTAGCCCGACTAGACCCAAAAAACTAAGCCGTTGAACCGTATAACACTTTATTCTCAGGCCATAAGTGCACTTACGTTTTTAAGGCAGTATTTTGACGATTTCAAAATTAATTTTTAACAGTATTCGACATTTTGTTTATAATAAATTAAAATTTTTAAATTACTTTAACGCCATTAAATAGAGCATATTAAATTTAGTTAATAGCAATTGTAAATATTAAAAAAACTTTTAAATATTAGTGGAGCTCGTTAGAAATGCGTTTCTTTAAATATCTCGAAATCACTCTGACTGCAACTAACCATTTTCTTCATCGGGGCGGCAGAGTAGTTCAGGTCAATTTTAGACAGACAGTGTTTTCTGCTCTGCTTGTATATTAAAATTCAATTCATGTGGATTTTAGAAATTAATTTTATTAATAATTTAATAAAATAAAATGGGCTTTATGTCGATTGTAACTTCTAATAGAACTCTCTAAATCTGAATTAGTAGAAAGTTACTAATGAAATGGTGAAAAGTCGTCCACTAAATGATTTAGTAATAATTCTACTAACAATTAGTAAAATTTTACTAATTGATTAGTAGAATTCTACTAACAATTAGTAGAACTGTTTTATTAATAGTCGAGAAAACAGTTTCACTAATTCATTTAGTGAAAAAGTGACTTTCAATTGAGCGGCTGGATTCCATAAGGGCACGTAAATTTTTCTCGGCCGAAATCGAAGTCCCCTGGACACTCAAAATTCAACTTCTGAATTTAAATGTTTAAAATATATATCCTTATAGGAAATTTCATTGCGCATCTTTTTTTCTTTTAAATTTTTATTGTATCTGTTACCGTTTTCAAAATATAAGGAAAAAACTGTTTTTTTAAAGAGTGAAATTTTTATTGTTTTTTTCACTTCAACTCGCGATTACTCAGTCAATTTTACGAATTTTTTAATGAAACAAAAACGAAAATACGCGTTGTTTTATCCTACGAGTGACTAAAAAAGAAAAATGTTGTTTTAATTATAAATAAAAAAGTTATTAATTTTTTATTAAGATATTGCAAAATTCGTAAACTGAAATTTTCACTAAGCGGGGAAGTTGAGCAAATTTTGAGCAACAAAAAACTTCCAGCGAGAAAGTTGTTCATTTAGGTCTAAAAAAGTTTTTCCCGAAAGTTACAGTTCAATTAAACAATTAGTTAACAAATGGCGAATGTTAAAAGTCGTTGGCGGCTGAACGCCCAGCGTGCGTATCTCACCCGTATTATGTATACACAGAATAAAACTCTCCAGCTTACTATTAAGTGAGATACGCGCGCTGGGCGTTCAGTCGCCAACGACTTTTAACATTCGCCATTTGTTAACTAATTGTTTAATTGAACTGTAACTTTCGGGAAAAACTTTTTTAGACCTAAATGAATAACTTTCTCGCTGGAAGTTTTTTGTTGCTCAAAATTTGCTCAACTTCCCCGCTTAGTGAAAATTTCAGTTTACGAATTTTGCAATATCTTAATAAAAAATTAATAACTTTTTTATTTATAATTAAAACAACATTTTTCTTTTTTAGTCACTCGTAGGATAAAACAACGCGTATTTTTATTTTTGTTTCATTAAAAAATTCGTAAAATTGACTGAGTAATCGCGAGTTGAAGTGAAAAAAACAATAAAAATTTCACTCTTTAAAAAAACAGTTTTTTCCTTATATTTTGAAAACGGTAACAGATACAATAAAAATTTAAAAGAAAAAAAGATGCGCAATGAAATTTCCTATAAGGATATATATTTTAAACATTTAAATTCAGAAGTTGAATTTTGAGTGTCCAGGGGACTTCGATTTCGGCCGAGAAAAATTTACGTGCCCTTATGGAATCCAGCCGCTCAATTAATAGAATTCTACTAAAACATTAGTAGAATTTTACTAAAAATTAGTAATATTCTACTAATTAAAAAAAATGAAAAGTCGTTCATGAATACTACTGAAAATTAGTAAAATTTTACTAATTCTTAGTAGAATTCTACTAATTCAGATTTAGAAAGAATAAATTTAATGAAAAATGAAGTTTAGGTTAAGTAAATTTTATGACGAATGAAGTTCAGATCAAACGAATTGTATAAAAAATTAAGTTTATAGTCAATGGTTGCATCTTAAATAAATACTACGTTAACAGCATGTGATTGCTAGGTTCTAATGCTCATTTTGCCTACCACTTTTTTTTTTAAATATATTCAACAAAATTGAGATAAAATTTTCTAAGAAAGTCTAAAATATAATAAAAAGAGGGCAGTGGTCTGTAAAAGTTTAACTATTTTTTAAATGAATTATTATAAATCAGTTCAAAATTATTAGTTGTGACCGTCACTACTAAAATCTAATTTTTTCTCTAACCGATTTCAAAATGTTTTATTTTAATTAATTTTTAAATTATTACAACTTTTGACTTTCTAACTTTCCATCTTTGATATATTTTAGACTTTTTTCTTAAATTTGAGCTCAATTTATTTGATATAGTAAAAGAAAAATGGTGAAAAAAATTATCATTGAAGTTCCGGAAATATTTATATGAGTTCTGAAATTTTAGAAAATTATGTTATAGTTCATAGAAAATAATGGTAAACAATATCAACCTCAACAGGAAATAATAGAAAACTATACTTAACAATAGAAAATAACAGTAAAAATAGTAAATGTCAAGAAATTTACCAATCCTCCAAGTCAAATATTAAAACTCAATTTAACGTTTCGACAGCCCTGCTGTCCTCATCAGAAAACTTAAAGTATTTATTAAAATCTAAAATATTATTACAAAATTAGAATATAACGTTATGAAAAACATAAATTAATAAATGAAAAATTTACCGCCAATTAATTTAGATTTTGTGCGAACAACACAACCGGCTTGAGTTGACTGACAAATATTATAAATATAAATGTATAAAAGTACGAAATCAAGGGTCAGTGAACTTATTATAAAACAAAGGAGCCAATCATCGAAGAAATACAATCAATAAGTGTCAATGAATACACACACTTAACACAGAGATCGAGTATTGATTTCTGAAAATTAAAATTTGAATTTGTTAAAAAATGTTTTATAATGTTGATTTAGATTGTTAGTCTCATCTTTTTTATCAAGCGATTTTTTATGTAAGTTAATATGAATCATTTCGGAAATCAATCTCTTTTGCCAAACTGGTTCATTGTCTAAAATTTGAAATTTGTCATAGTTAAAATCATGTTTAAAATTATTCTTATGTTGGAAAATTACATTTGTTTTTGACTTCATGTGTTCCGTTATTCTTTTTTTAATCATTCTTTTAGACTCGCCAATATAGCAAAGTGAACAATTGTTACAATTAAGTTTATATACACAGTTCGTCCTTTCGAATTTTTTTGTTACATCTTTTCCTTTTTTAACATGATTATTATTATACATGTTAATAGGGATCGTTGTTATATTATTTTGACGTAATAATGATGAAGTATCTTCATAAAAACCATTTACATAGGGTAAGCAAATCTTTTTTAATCGACGATAGATGGATTCTGAGTCTGGTCGTTCTTGGTTAAAATTGATAAAGTATATATACGTTTTTTAATATGTGTGTTTATAAAGTGAATGAGATAACTATTCTGTAAAAGCAGTTCTTTTACAATATTTAAATTCTTTTGATAAAAAATAGGGTTAGAAAGTTTTATGGCTCTATCTGTCAAATTATAAACAATTGCAATTTTTTTATCTTGGATGTTGAGACAAAAAGTTTAGGAATCTACCAGAAAATGTATAGGTTTCATAAACCAGTCAGTGGTTAAAGTATTATTTTGTCTAATGACTTGATTTCGTACTTTTATACATTTATATAAAATATTTTTATATAATATATTTATAATATATTTATATATAATATTTGTCAGTCAACTCAAGCCGGTTGTGTTGTTCGCAAAAAATCTAAATTAATTTATGGTAAATATTTCATTTATTAATTTATGTTTTTTATAACGTTATATTCTAATTTTGTAATAATATTTTAAATTTTAATAAATATTTTTAGTTTCCTGATGAGGACAGCAGGGCTGTCGAAACGTTAAATTAAGTTTTAATATTTGACTTGAAGGATTGATAAATTTCTTGACATTTAATATTATCAATTATATTAATCTTTTACCGAGTGATGAATTCTACTTCTTAGTAAAAATAGTAGTATTTTTTACTAAATTTAAGTACATAGTTTATGTGAATATTAGTCAGACAACTATTTTCTCCATTAATTTCATTAAATAATCAGTAAGAAAAAGTAAATTTTACCAAAAAAAAACAGAAAAAAAGTGTTTAGAGAAAAAAAGTATTACAAAAACAGATTTGTCTGACTAAAATTAACATTAACTACTGATTTTCCAACAAAAAGTGTTATATTAAAGTTTTGTATAACTAAAACTACGATTTTAATTACTTATTTTTTATTAAAAAAAATTGTTTAATTATTTTGTATGCCTAAAAAAATTCTTTAAATCCACATGAGAAGAGTTTTAAAAAGTTTCTAATTTGATTCAATTAAAAAAAAAGTGAATAAATTGATGCCAAAATTATGGATCAATTTTTTATTTGATCCACGTTTTTGGTATCGATTCGTTTCCATTTGATACTTTCAAGTTAACAGTGTGTACAAAATGTAATCACACTCATTTTTTATCAACAACTTTCTGTAAAAAAAAATTTTAATTTCTTTTTTTCTAAATTTCTTTTCTGTGTTTAAACACTTTTTTTATAAATTTTAAATCCAACAAATTTATAAATCCCACGTGACGATTATTATTTATGTTAAAAGAACAATTACAATATTGTTAAAATAATCTTATAGTGTTCGAAATACAGAATTAACATTAGTATTTCACTTTCTATATTTGTAAAAATAACAAAATTTCCACTCCAATTTACAATAATAATTAGTGAAATTCTCCATATATACAAATACAATGCGTATTTCCAAATTTCCAAAGCAATTGTTAAATTCAATACTTTACTTGTTTTCTTCCAAAAAAATACATTCTATTCATTTAATTCAAATGTATTATTTTGAGGAATTCAATAAAAAAATCTACTGCTTTTTATTTCAATAGAAACAAATGAAAAAAACGCTGCCAAGTTATATATTTTTGTTATGATTTTGGTGTTCATTTCATTCGTTTTCGTAAATCTCGTTGTGTTCATTTCATGAACACTTTGCTTCCTCATAGAAATGTTAATAATAATAAAGTATAAATTTTGAACAATTATTCTCAATTGCTGTAATATTTTTTTCTCTTTATTTGATTAAAAACTTAAGTTCGATACATAAGCGATTTTGATTTTTCTGGTATATTATGACTTCAATTATTTTCTTCTTTGAAATTTTAGAAATGACTTGGAAAATGA
The DNA here is from genome assembly GCA_032873175.1 of Leptopilina drosophilae. Lineage (NCBI taxonomy): Eukaryota > Metazoa > Arthropoda > Insecta > Hymenoptera > Figitidae > Leptopilina > Leptopilina drosophilae. The sequence goes on from CM065483.1 coordinate 24,072,390, forward strand.
TATTTTTCAACTTTTCAAAGTTACTTCCACATTAAAATTTTTTTTTAAATTTCTAACACAATTTTAGTTTTTTAAAATATGAATAACTTCTTTATTTCTAATTGAATTAGCTTCAAAAATAGGTCAATCGAAACGTTTTTTAATGCTCTACAAGTTGATAGGAATAGTTTTAAAGTTATTTCTACATTTTTCAATAAAATTTTCAAAAAAGTCTTATTTTCTAAAAATTTTTGATTTTTGAAAGTTTAATATCTCTGGTGAATATGAACGAAAAATGTTCATTGAGGGCTCAAAAGATGCGTCTAAAAAAACTCTACAAAATTAGAGAGAAACATTTATAGGTGTCCTAACATTTTTTTAAAGTTATGGGCAAAAAACGTTTTTTTGAAAAATTAAAAATCAAAAAAATAAATAGTTAAACTTTATTAATCTGTTTTAAAGTACTCTCATTTTAAGTCCACACATGAGACCTACAATTAAAAAAAAATTTAGTCCAAAAGCTCTTTATAATTTGGAGATATTTATGAAAGTATGATGTTTACACACACGCGCGGAATGACATTTTTTAAAAATGGCATTTTTGAACTCCTGAGGTCAAATAACATAAAGATGATAATTAATAACAATTATATAAATAATAACAATATAGAAAAAAAGAGAAATAGAATTGCAGTTGTGAAAAAACTTGCTTTATCTATGTGTCATTTTGAGAATTTCAGATTAAAAAATAAATAAAAAAGAAAAAAGATAATAAACCGTATTTTACGAGAACTTATATCTGACTCTCTTATTCTCTCTCCCTCTCTCTTTTTTCTCTTTCTCTCTTAAGTCTCAGAGCTTGATAAGAAGTAAGTCTGCATTTCTCGGTATTTCGTAGGAGCGAAACTTTGTTTTAGAACGCGTAATTTCATAGTGAAACTTTGCCTCGTTCATGTACATTGCAAGTTCTAGGAGAGGGGGATGGGGTGAAAGGAGAGAGAGAGAGAGGGGGTGGAAGAAGGGGCAAGGGCGATACCATGAAGTAGAAACGAGACGGCTAGGTAGACGGCGAGACGATAAACGAGAACTCGTTAGTGCCCTGCAGAGGCGCTCATTTGTGTGTGTGTGTGTAACTTCCCAAAAGACATATCTTCTCACATCTTTTTTTATATTCAAAACTTTCCAGTTTCCGTTCATTTCAAGAAACAAATCATACCAACGCTGGGAAACTATTTCAATACACGCAAATAACTATTCTATTTAATTATAATTCAAAACACAGTTAGTTTTTTAGGAATTTTCATTTTGCAATGGTGTAATTTTTTGGATCAAAAAACTGATTGCAATTTCTCAAGTGAAAAATGGTTACGATTCATTTATTAATAAGTATAGTTATAATGACAATTTTAATCAACCAAAATATTGCTGAAAAAGGAGTGTTATTATTTTAACAGAACAATAAAATTTTTATCCGTTTAGGACAATTTCAGTCAGCCAACACTATTCTGACACCTTTTCAATTTCAAAATCCGAAGTTATAATCAATTTTAGTCAGACGGAACCATTTTAACTACTTTTCGTTTAAAAATTAGAAGTTTACGTTAATTTCAGACAAAACTTCTTAGAATTCTTTTATTTTTGAAGCTACTAGTAAAAATCCATTTTTGATGGCCGATTACTGACGTCAGTGAAGTCCTCAACGTTTATGATCAACAATTGAAAGAAAAAAATTATTTTCTTACTAGAAAGAATAAAAATGTTTTGTTCCGAAATATTTTGTTTGTAAATCATTATTCAAAAAATTAAAAGTATTATTTTATTTACTAAAATTTATAAAAATTTGCTTGAAAAATATTTTTCTTCAGAAATTGTTGATTATAAACGTTGTGAACTTCACCAACACGATTACTGTCGGATTCTTACTTGTTTGTTTGCATATTTTTTAACGAATAAGACATTTATTTTGTAAACATGATTAGTTTACTAGTTTTGTAGGACCATTAGCAACAATTACACGTGGAAGAAATTTTAAAGAAATTTCAAAGAAACTTTAAAAAACTATCCATTAAAAAGATTTTATTAAATGTCTGACTACTTTATTTATTATTCATACTTTATGTGAATTCAAAGGTTTATGAATTCATTTAGATTTGAAGCTTAGATTTGTAATAAAAATTAATTTATTAGTTAGTCACGCTCGGCTCAAAACCGATTCATAACAATTTGTTGTCAAAATTAATTTTAACATCACATCTTCATATAATAATGAGTCAGGAGATTATTGTTTGAATCAAATGGACCTTTTCTACTGATTATTTTTTAATAATAAAAGGATTCACAAATCATTCGGCTGAAATTGATTTTGACCACTGCTTTTCTAGTGTATTAATTAAAAATTATAATATATTAATAATTCTAATAACTATATTAATAATTTTTCATTAAAAACATCACACAGTCGAAAGAAAGGAACGAACGATTTTTCCTAAAAGCGACTGAATTTTCCATTGTTGTAAATAAATAGAGAAATGGTTGAGATGTATATTGTTGTTCCCTCATTTCGTTAACTATCTCTGTTCATCAGTACTTTAGACACCATCGGGAATTCTGGAAATGGAGCGTCAATTTCTTTTTAAAAGTATGCCCACTAGTTTGAAATAGCTCTTTAATGTCCCCTGCCAGTCACTTGAAATCCTACTTTCCCGCGTGAGTGCTGTGAGAATTTAAAGTGGCGCAAAACCACCGACATTTCGCGTATAACTTGCTCGCAACTCTCGCGACTATGAAACAGTTTTCCTCCTTTTATGGGGTCTCTACTTTCTAATCCATTTTTCTCCAAACTTCACATAAATACCATATTTTAGCAAATATTAACAATATTTTTCACAATAAATAATAAATTAATTAATCAATTAATTTTCTTCTTATTCTATTTGGACAAAATGGTTCAAAAAATTAGTAAAAAAATTGACTAAAAGTTGAGAGAAGAAAATTAACAAACTCAGGTAAAAACTCAGGTAACAAACTTCACATTCCTGGTGCTATGTAGCCATAACTTTTTATTCATTGCAAAACTCTGGCTGATATACTACGTATATATGTATATATATATATATATATATATATATATATATATATATATATAGAAAAAAGTGTGTTCGGAGGATAAGGAAACACGACTGGAAAAATTCTCAACAGAACTGACACTCTAATTCGTTCGCTTTCATTTCCTTGCAATCGGAATCGGGAACTCAATTTTAATACAATTTCTCTCTGTGAAACTCATTTTTTTTCCTTTTTTTGTCCCCTTTTACGCAAAATTACAAAGTTAAGATACTTCCCTTTAATCAATGATTTCAGAGTATAGCATTTTAATTTTCACTTTGACCTTTAATGAAAATTGATTTTTTAATTGAGAACAAGAAATATAGTGATTTTCAATTTATTCGATCTTTTTCCGCTTCTTTCTATATATACAGGCTTTTAGTAAAATACAACTATTCTAATGTAAATTGTATTTCAAAAAAAATTTTTATATTAGAAATGAGTTGGGTCGAGTTTCTATGAAAATGTATTATTTTTTTTTCGTTACTTCAAAGTTAAGTTTAAAGTCAATGTTTAATTATCAATAAAAGTTTAGACGAAAATCGCTTTTTTATAATTTTTAAAGAACTTTTAAAAACTATGGCCATCTGCCCCGGAATTACCCTATAATGCAAAATATTAAATTTCAATTACTAATTATAATAATCTTCCTCACTAGTATGAAATTTTTGTGGACTACACGTGTAAGAAAATTGTCGCGGCAGTCTAGATCTATTAAAAGCCAGTCTAGTTTTTTCCTCGCGTTACTATTTACACACCGAAAAAAAAATGTTCTCAATCTTAGACGATTCCTCTTCTTTTGCAGCATTTTTTCCTCTTACATATAGGCAATAAATTTTTCTTTTCTAATTGAGAGGATTTTCCTCTTTCATACTTTCTATTAAACGTCACTTTTTAAATAGTTTGAAGCTGCGTTCAGAAAAACAAAAAACAAATTTAAAATCTTCTTTCTAGAATAACTTTGTTTTAATTTGAGAGGAATAATTTCAATTACAGAAGAAAGATTTAAATTTATCTTTTAGTTAAAAAACTGTCAAATATAAACAAAAATTCCTCTTTTATGTAGATAAATAATCGTATATTGAAAATAACATGTCAAAATAATTGTTAAGAAGAATTTTCATCTCATTTTGAGATTTTATTTTTTCGGTGCAGTAATGCTGGATTGGTGCGGTCTTGATTCTATCTAGTTTTCTAGACAAGCTTTTAATTTTTATATAGATTTTGCAACGCGCTGCAATTCTAGTAAAACTATGTTAATGCTAACTTGGACCAATCTAGTTTACCTAATTATATTTTTATCACGGCGTAAACTGAAATGCCAATATAAATATTATACAGAAATACTAGGTTTTACAGTATTAACTATATTTTACTCTTTTTTGCTATTAACTTTTATAATCTCATTATTATTACTAAAATTATTATTATTATTATTATTATTATTATTATTATTATTATTATTATTATTATTATTATTATTATTAAGTTTACTTTAAATATGTCTTATTTGTTCAAATTTCGTTTATATCTCAATTTCGCAGGATTTTGTTTAGGTAATTAAAAAAAATTTATCGTTATGATAATTATCAATACATTTTTTGAAAATAAAGGGTCCAGAAAGAAAAATTCTTGCCGGGCAGGAAAAATTGTTTAAACAAATTTAAAAAGAGATTTTTAATTTCAGAAAATATTTAAAACTTTTTATAAATTGTTTGGAATCAAAAAAGCATGTATCCAGAAATATTTCTCAGCAGAATTATTACTGAAAAATTAATTAAATGTCTTGTAAATAAGTATAACAATTAACAAATTCACTGTTTGGACAGTTTTGGCGTAAGAAGGTGTTTTTTTCTAATAATTTATGAGAATTATAGTTATTTATAAAAATTGTTGCGGTGATTTATAAAAATATTGCAGTCTGAATCTCATTTGAAAATTATTACTTCGGTAATTTATGTAAATTTTCAAGGTAATTACTGGAAGTTTATGTAGTAATTTATTGAAATTTTCGCCATAATTCATAACTAATATATTCCACATAAGTTATAATTAAAAATATTTATTTTAGTCAATTTATGGAAGTTTTCACGGTAATTTATGGTAATTTATAGAAATTTTCGCGATAATTTATAAAAATATGAAAAGCAAAAATGAACATTAAAATTTTGAATTTCAGTTATTTATAGAAATTTTCGCAGTAGTTTATGAAAATTTATGTGGTAATTTATAGACATTTAGACAATAGTTTATAAAATTATGTAAAACACTAATTAGAACTAAAAAATTTAACTTCGGAAATTTATGGTAATTGAAATTTACGCGGTAATTTATGGGTATTTATTAGGTAATTTACGGTAAATATTCTATGATTCAGCTGAATAATAATTTAACTAGATTATATAGTTAAATCCTTTTTAGTAATTGTAAGTGTAAAAGCTGTGGAAAATTAAAATTTATTGTCATGCAGCTTCGATAAAATAGTTGTTACAGTCTTGGGCTAGAAATCCGTAGGTCATAGGTTCGATTCCCTGCAGTGTAAAATTTTATTTAGTAATAGGTTTCCGTTTATTCTGTGTTGTAAACATTAACTTGATTAAAAGTTGAAAGTTAATAATTATTACACGCTTGTAAATACAAATTAAGTATTTTTTTATTATATTAACATTGATTTCAAATACATTTATCATTTGTTTCGTTAAATAAGCTTTTCTAGTTTCTAGATCGCAGTAACAATTAAAAAATTTATCTACTGAGACTATGTAGGAGAATAAAGATTGTATAACAAGTGTATTAGGACCCTTGAAGGAGGTGTAAGTTCTGAACTAACATCCATTATATTAGTGTAAATTCAAGCGGTTGGAAGGGGTGCAGTGCACTTAAGAAGAGTAGTTAAGGGTTAAACGTCTTTAACTACTGTGAGTATGCGAGGCCGTTGTGCTTAAATGGATTCTATCCCAACTCAAGGGGAACCATCACATCTAGAATAATATATTTTCAGCATGCAATAGTTTTATTACAAAATTAGCATAGTTTTATCAAGTTTTATGCTTATGAGTGTCTCTCTTTCTCGCTGTTTTCATAACTCTGTCATCTCAAATCCTTTAAATGCAAATTCATTTACGCAATAATGCAGCATCTTTCATTCTAATTAAACGAAATTAAGAAGAATTTCCTATGCAAAATTGTTTCAAGATTTGTCCCGCATGTTTACTGGACCCTCAGGGCGCGTATAATTTTAAATTAATGTTTATTACGATCCCTTCCAGGTAATAGAATTGCTAAAATTTTCCTTCTCTTATTCCGTGAATATGAATTTGTTTTTGTGAAAAATACGCTTCATTTTAGCCAGATGGCTTATTTTACCTTAATGACCTATTTTAGATAAATTGCTAAATTTTAACAAAATAACTAAGTTTTATCGAAATAGATTAATTTGTAGCTTTTGATGCGTTTCTTTATCTAAATTTGATATCCATAGAAAAATTGTGTTTTCCCTGTGAAAGTACTCTCTAAATTTGAATCAATTTAAAATTACTGATGTTTGAGTAATTTTTTTTATTCGATTCAATTAGTAAAGTTTAATTAATTTTTCAGTTATTTTTTACTGAAAATTAGTTATTTTTTCTCTGAATATAAGTTATTTTTAACTGATTCAGAAGCAGTAAAACAATCATCGATTGTTGGTTAAAACCACGACTATTAACTGATTCAAATTTTAGAAAATAAAAAAAGTGAAGATGCCTTAAAAAACAAGGCTTTATAAAAATTTGTCTTGGAGAATATACTGAGAATCGTTAAATAGTACTGTAGTAAAATTGTTTGCTTATGAAGTTGTTACTTAGAGTACTCAAACATTCATGTTTACATGAATAGTTTTATACTGCAATTCTCTTGTAGCACTTACTTGTATTAGTTCACCCTGCAATGTTAACTGTTTGAAGGACACTTTTGAACTGAACTACACTTAAATGTTTGAGCGGTACTTTGCAAGTGAGTTCTATCTTACTAAAGGAGCCAAGCCTGACAATATTTGTCTAACGATTCAATTCCAAAAAGGAATTCACTTCCTCTGAGGTCAAGTATTAAAAAAGAAATTCTCATTCGTTCCGAATCTGAATTTTAATATTCTTGACTCTCTATCAGTTCAATTGAATTATTAATAAAAATATTTTTGCAAAATTTCGATTCCAATGCAATTCACCTTCAAATCGAATGCAATTGAATAACAAAATCTCAAGTATTTCTTAAAAAAAATGGTTGAATTTATATTTTCTAATTACAGTTTTTATATAAATTAAGATTTCTTTACAAATAAATAGAAAAAATTTACATAAATTAAGTTTAATAATAACAATTTTTAAAGAAAATTTTTTTATTCAACTTAATTAATCGAAATTAATATTGTCGAGAAATGAACAATAATCATTTTTTTATACGTGCATGAAAAATTTTCGTTTGGCAACCACTGGCAGCAGTCCAAAATGCCAATTCTCTCACAATTCGACCAACCGATGCGCAAAAGCTTCTCTAAATGTTTGTACTAAACTGTCAATGAATTAGATAATTGAAAAGAAACTGTAACTGTCTAGGTGCAATATAAAAAAAATATATAAAAAAATAAAAAATATATAAAATATTAAAAAGTTATTAAACAACAATAATTTGTTCAAACAATTACGAATACTAGTCGTAAAAAATTTAATTTAATCTCTTACTAAAATTATTAATTCGGTTCTAATTTGTCTAAGACAATATTTGTCTAACGATTCAATTCCAAAAAGGAATTCACTTCACGGTTTTGATTTTTCTAAGAACTAATGGAAAATAGTTAATGAAATTTCTTTGAAAAAATCAATTAATTACAAAAAATAAACAAAATATAAATAAAAAAATAAATTGTAAAAGTCAGACAACGAGATTTCTGTGTAATAATAAGAAATGACGGGAAAGTTAGAAGAAGAGAGAAAAGGTGAGAGAAAAAGCCTGTAATTGATAGTGTGGGTATTTAAAAAATGGATTCTTATCAAAATTCACACTTGGTTTATGTGGTAAACCTTAGTTGCGGCACTCGCTACTTTTTCAGTTGAAAGCTCAGGCGGACACGCCAAAGCTATCGTTCTACAAGGCGCTGGATAAGATAAATGGTCAGAAACTCTCTTGTACTTGGAGGCAACCGAGACAAACGATTTATCACTGCTTTCATATATTTATTATATTGCAAACCCTTTCTGTCATCCACAGCGTATACCATTTAATAGTTTCATTTTAGTCCAAAAGCAGTAAGCTGATATTTACAAAGGAGAATTTAAAAATTTACACTCTAAACTAACAAGAAAACGATTTATCACTATTTATCATCATTATATTATTTCTACTCTCCTTTACTTAAAAAATCCCCAATCATATTAACAACTAATTTACGCGAATTTTAAAAAATCTCCTATATATTTAATTAAATTTTCACTCTTTTAGTTTTCAATTTGAATTTACCGTTTACCTTTATATACACATGAAAAAACAGAAAAATGCATGGAAAAATATCCACAATTAGAAAAAAAATCCTCTGTACTAGAACAGATAAAAATAGATTGTCCCATATTACGCTTCAAATCAATATATATAGAAAAATATTTCCTCGAAGGAAAATAAAATTTATAGAAGGAGAAAAAATGTAATGTGAGAAATTTTTTTTAAATGAAGTAAATTTTCGATCTAGAAGCACATGAAGAAAAGAAAATATGTGACCAATCATTGCCCTTAAGTCTGAAACTTGTCTCTTTGATAAATAGAATGACCGCTTGACGAATCGTCGACAATGGGAGTGTGAGAGACGGTCTGAGGAACAGATGAGACGACAATGGGTTCTCTAATACCATCTGAAAGAGCATTTCACTCGCCTTCACTTTTGTTGAAAAGCTTTTTCCTCGACAACGATCAAAAGCTTATTACCGGGATTTACAAATATAAAACACAAATCTTTCTAACTAGAATAGAAAATATTTTAACTCCTTCGCTGTTTGGAAAAATATTCATTTTAGTGCCCCAAAATGTCCATCAAAATCTTTTAAATTGTTATATTATTTAAAAATAATAAACAATTATTTATTTATTACTTTTTCTAGTATCATTAATACCTATAGTATGTGAATAATGATATGAAAGAATTTATTTTATAATTTAAACAACAAATTTCTATTTTTTGCTAAAACTTTCACGACCCAACGTTGGGTCGTTAACAGGCAACGGATTAATACACTCATACAATGAAATTTGTTTTCACAATTTTTTTACAAATGCAAATGTCAGAAAATTAACATATATACCATTCGAAAGGTTATTAAATTCTACGATTAATGATACATAACTGATATCTTTCCAATCTAGTATCTAGACCGAAATGTAACGCTCGTATCCTTTAAGCGCGAGATAGTCATGTCAAGACTGGCGCTAAATAGCCTCACTAGATAAATTTTTTAATTGTTACTGCGATCTAGAAACTAGTTAGAAAAGCTTATTTAACGAAACAAATGAGAAAGGTATTTAAATTCAATGTTAATATAATAAAAAAATACTTAATTTGTATTTACAAGCGTGTAATAATTATTAACTTTCAACTTTTAATCAGGTTAATGTTTACAACACAGAATAAACGGAAACCTATTATTAAATAAAATTTAACACTGCGGGGAATCGAACCTATGACCTACGAAATTGTGGCCCAAAACTCTAACCACTACCCTATCGAAGCTGCATGACAATAAATTTTAATTTTCGACAGCTTTTACACTTACAATTATTGAAGAGGATTTAACTATGTAATCTAGTTAAATTATTATTTAACTGAATCATAAAAAATGTACCGTAAATTACCTAATAAATTTCCATAAATTATCATAAATTTCCGACATTAAATTTTTTAGTTCTAATTTGTGTTTCACATAATTTTATGAACCATTGTCCAAATGTTTATAAATTACCACATAAATTTCCATAAATGACCGCGAAAATTTCCATAAATGACTGAAATTCAAAATTTTAATGTTCATTTTTGCTTTTCATATTCTTAATTTAAATTATCGCGAAAATTTCTATAAATTGATGATATAAATATTTTTAATAAATATTTTTTTATTTATTTTCAAAAAAATATATTGATAACACAGGTCAACAAGATTTACTTTCCAAGAATCAAATAATACTTTTCTGAAGGTTTTTGACGTGCTGAATCCGAATCTGACCTTCAAATAGACACATCACGTTAGGTTTTCGAGATATTTTAACCTAAAAGTGCAAAAAACCTGTTTTTAGTTATATTTAATGTCATGTAACATCAAGAGATAATTTTTTATTTTAAAAGTCAATATTGTGTCTAAAACTACCACTCTCCCCCTTTAATATCCATTTTGAAAATTTAAAAAATCTTCATTAGTCTCTGAGTAATCGTTTATTGAATTTTTTGAGTTTGGCGAATTCTTCGAAAACTGAGTAAAAACAGAAAAAACTTCAATAATAAAGCAGATTTTAACTACAAACATCTAAATTTTAAATATTTATGTGGATTTTCGATATAACTGAATACGAATTCGATATTAGATTCACAAAATTCAAAATGGCGTATACAATATGGCAGACGATTTATTTACAATTGATTGTATTTTCCTAAAATATGCCATTTTGAACTCTGTCAATCTAATATCGAATTTGTATACAGTTGTATCAAAAATTCTTAGAACTATTTAAAATTTAGATTTTTGTAGTTAATATCTGCTTTATTGTCGAAGTTTTCTCTGTTTCTACTCAGTTTTCAAAGAATTCGAGAAACTAAAAAAATTGCAATGAACGATTACTCAGAGACAAATGAAGATTTTTTAAATTATCAAAATGGATATTAAAGGGGAAGAGTAGCACTTTTAGACTTAATATTAACTTTTTAAATAAAAAATTATCTCTTGATGTTACATGACATCAAATATAACTAAAAACATGTTTTTTGCACATTCAGGTTAAAATATCTCGAAAAATTGACGTGATGGGTCTGTTTTGAGGCCAGAATTGGAATCAGCACGTCGAAATCCTTCAGAAAAATATTGTCTGATTCTTGGAAAGTAAATTGAATCAAATTTTGTTGGCCTGTGTAATTATCATAACGATAAATTTTTTTTAATTACCTAAACAAAATCCTGCGAACTTGAAATATAAACGAAATTTTAACAAGTAAGTAATAGTTAAAGTAAACTTAATAATAATGAAATTAAAAAAGTTAATAGCAAAAAAGAGTAAAATATAGTTAATACTGTAAAACCTAGTATTTCTTTATAATATTTATATTGGCATTTCAGTTTACGCCGTGATAAAAATATAATTAGGAAAACTAGATAGTACCAAGCTAGCATTAACATAGTTTTACTAGAATTGCAGCGCGTTGCAAAATCTATATAAAAATTAAAAGCTTGTCTAGGAAACTAGATAGAATCAAGACCGCACCAATCTAGCATTACTATAAATAGCAAATGCGAGGAAAAAACTAGACTGGCTTTAAATAGATCTTAACTGCCGCGACAATTTTCTACACGGGATCATCAATCGTTGAATTTAATAATCTTTCGAATGGTATATTTATTAATTTTCTAACATTTGTGTTCACAAAAAAATTGTGATTGAAAGATTGGTATGTTTTTGGGTTTTGAGCTTGAAGCCGTCCAGATAATTCCTTACGGTAGTATATATGGGTATTTCTACAAAAGGTGGAATATATGATGTTTAAGGTTGTTTTTTACATTAATATTGAAAAAATATTATTTTTAATGGGACCTGTTGTGCTTAATGGTTTCTATTATTCCACAAAACGTTACCCGGTTTCAAGAAAATATTTTTTTCTCTTTAGACACTAGATGTCGTTTTATTCAATTCTTTTTAATGCGACCCTTTCAAGTCAAATTTATCATTCAGTTTTATATCTTATTGTTCACGGTTTATATCGTTTTTCTGAAATAAATCTATTATTCTTTCATTTCGCTCGCTTTACTTTTTCCTAATGCGCAACACAATCAATGAGTTTGTTACACTGCTCTCTCTCTTCTTTTCACGGAATTCGCGAAATAATTGGTTAGAGACTATAGTGTTCAGGCTGCGAAAACTCTTCACTTTATGAGATATTTCGGTTTTAATATCATGGTTGTAGGACATCAATTTTTTTGTTAGCAGATTGTTTTTAAAGCTGTAAATTTAATTAATATTTTCTTTGGTTAAAACTTTTAAATCTCTTTGCACTCTATCCATAATTGCTTTATGTGATGAAGAATGAAATGTTGCTTTGGAACAAAAACTTGGATCTAAGATCAGTCTCCTATCTTGAGATTTTTGTAAAAAAAAAGGAGTGGGGGTACAGTGCAAAAGAGGGGATATAGTAAAATTCGTCGGGTTTCAGGTAAAGGGTCCTGGGCCCTAATAGTTTCCAAATCTAAACTCATCTGGCTTTTATCCCATAAATAATTTTGTAAACACGTACAATTTTTATTACTTAATCTGTGAGTTTAAGCTGTAAAAACTGTTACTTAGACGTAAACATAGCGATTGTAAAATCATAAATACTTTGACAATTTTTTGCTAAGAAATATTTTTCTAAATTCTATTCATTATTTAGAAATGATTAATTTAATTTTGAAAAATAAAAATATATTTTTAAGCTTATTTGTAAATAACGAATAAAGTGCATAACTTTTGAAGAGTTTTCTTAATCAAAGAAAGATTTCCGGACAGAGTATAACGAGGCGACAAATAGAAGAGGCGGTCTGGTATTTAGTATGTACGTGTTGGCTGACGTAAAGAGCCCCTCTTAAATTCTTTGACTTTAATTAACGACATTATTCTTTTTGGCGGGTTCGCAATGTTACCCCTGCTTCCACCCATACCATTTTTAGCCGCAAAACGACGCTTTTCCTTTTTCTGCCACTTACAATGCTTCTTTTTTTTCTTCCTTTTATTACCCAGCTGCAGGAAAAAACTTCACACGTGTCCCTCTTTAGTGCATTTTTAGAAAAATACTTATTGTAAAATAATTAGAAATAAATTTTCTTTTTTTTCTGTTTCTAATTATTTTTAGTTCTTTTCATTCTTGCGTAAAAATTTAAAAAGAGAAATATAGTTTTGTACCATAACTATTGTAATAATTTTTGTAAATAATTACAAACGTAATTTTACTATTATACTTTTTTAAAATATTTTTTTGTGATGGACAACATAATTTCATTATATTTTAAATTATGAATTTTTTGTATTAATATAAAATAATAACAAAGAAATAAAATTTGTTTGTTATAAAAAAGAATAATTTTACAATATTTTAATATTACATTTTTAAATTATGCAAATTATTATTTAAATTTTTTTGTCTTCATTCATTGAATTGTATCAATTTTTTCCAAGTTAGGAATATTATTACTGTTATGCGAGAGAATGGGAGATAAAAATATATCAAATTTACCGTGAAAATGGGAGAAAAAAAGAAGAATAGTGAAAAACGTCATTACATTATAAATTTCCTTAGGGCATTTCGATTCTCTCCGATATATCGCATTTTCTTTTTTTCTCTGAATAAGCAATGAATGTTTTTATTTTTTTTTTAGTCTGTGAATTGAATGTCGGATGAAAGCATAAATTTTTAAATTTGTAAAACTGTGTTCAAGAACAGATTTTCCAGATGGAAAGAATTTTATAAAGTAAATACAATTTTTGTTCTTATTCCCTGTGTTAAAGTGAGTGTTTCATAGAGAATTTTTTTAGTCCACAATTTAATTGTAAACTAGCGTAAATTTTAATGGAAATAATTACTAGTGAAAAATAAATCCAAGTATGAAATGAAAAGAAAATTGGCAAATCAGTTTTAAGTCAAACAGAATTTTTTAATTTTTATTTTCACAATCAGTTAAGGTGAACTTTAGTCACGTAGAGAACAACAATTTTAATAAAATAAATTTTTCCATTTTTCAGTGGGCATCTATTTTGGAAACTAGGCAATAAATTGAATAGAGAATAATTGAAGCAAAAAAATGGATTGTATTTGAAGGCAAAAAATTGTTTTGCACTTTATGGGACGAGGAGACGAAATCGATAAAATCGAGAATCCGAAACTGTTCTCAACTAGTTGCATCCGTTACGTCCCCGAGAGTAACGTACATTTACCAAGTCTCGTGCGAGTAATTTGCAATTTCCGAGTATAGTTCATAATTATGGAATTGCAGAATGCTACGCTCCGTTAACTGGTTTTTAGAGTCTGCAAAGCAGTCGCGGCAACTAATCTTGTCCTGGTTCCACAATTATTGTTTCAAAGCGACAAATTATAATATTTAAACTATAATGATGAATTTACTTTTTCTAATGATCTTTTAAATCTTCCATTTTATGAATATTAAATTAAATTGCATTTTTTAATAATCGTTATCTTTATCGAAATCTTTATGTATTAATATTAAAATGATATATTAATAATATAATAATAATTAATAAAATATTAAAACAATGTTTCCGAAAACAGTAATTTCGACTCACTGATTCTAAAATTATAAATTTATGGAAATATGCTTTCTAATTAAAATTGATTTTTACCACTGATTTTCAATCTCGATACAGATTCGTTATTACGAAAGTAATAATTTCTGACTATAATTGATTTTAACTACTAATTTTTTAATAACAACTGTTTTGAAATGTCTTTTACAACCGAAATTGAAATTAAAAAGTTATTTTCAAATTGCAAGGGATTGAAAATTGTCTGCCTGACTAAAATTTGCTTTAACTAATGGCTCAAACCATTTTATTTCGCCTAATGTATTTTTGACCATTACAAAAAATTCCAATACTTTGGGGAAATATTCTTATCTGCTTTGGGATGGCGAAATGCATAGTGATTTGTAAAAAATAATTACATTTTGTATAAAAAAATGTTTTAAATTGCGAGTACATGAAAAAAGGTTACATTGACAGATATTACAAAAAATTTAAAAAAGGAGAAAATTCTTTAATAAATATAAAATGGCGATAGATATTTATTTTTAATGGTTAAATTTGTGTTTTCTAGTTGTTAAAAGAATCAAATAATATATAATAAACAGTAAGATATCTTATTATGTTTGTGTATAAAATGTCAAAAATCGATCATATTCAACAATTTATTTTGGCAAAGTAATTTAACTTCAGGAATTCGAAATTATTTAAATAATACGTATTTTAAATACACTTTAATATTACTTAAATACTTTTTTGATTATCAGCTGAAAAAAAAGAATTTATCTTAAAATCTAACCATTCTTCATTTTATCGCGATTTTGAATGTTTTGTAACTTCCTTGGAGAAAAATATTCATTTAAATTAAATTTTATTAACAAAATCAATAAAATTAATTAATTAATTTTATTTAATAATATTTTCTAAGCATTTAATTATTTCTTGTAACTAATAAGTTAAATTTTAATGCAATAATAAAAGTTTACAATTTTTTGTATTATAACTTTAGGTAATTAAATACAATTAATTAATAAAATTACTTTTATTAATTTAATTCAAATAAATATAGGTATTTTAATTCACATAAAAATAATTTGAAACTGACTTTTAAATAAATAGTTTCATTTCAATCTAATTAAAGGTGTAGAAAGTTTAATTAATGAAATTTAATTAATTACTTTTATTAATTTTGTCAATAAAACTTATTTGCAATAAATATATTTAAATCTACATAAAGATAATAATTTTAAAACGTCTTTTACAAAAATATTTGTGTTTCATTTCACTGACATTAAATATTTAAAAAATTTAATTACTTAATTAAATAAAATTAATTAATTAATTTTATTAATTTAGTTAATAAAATTTAATTTAAATGAATATAATTACACTCAATTAAAGATAATTTAAATTGACTTTCTAAAAAATCGTTTCATTTCGTTTCAATTAATTAATTAGTTTTATTAATTTTATTAGTAAAGTTTAATTCAAATAAATATATTTAATTTTAAACTCACATAAATATAATTTTAAATTCCATTTAAATAAAAAAAATAGTTTCATTTCGAATTTGACTTTAATCGCAAGTAGCAAACCAACTTTAAGTTATTTACAATACTTGTCGGTAACCATAAAAATAAACACTTATTTTGAATCAATTACTTTCGAAGACTAGTGCAGAACCGAATGCGAAATTTTTACAGCAAGAAGATATTGCTTCAATCAACGTATTCCAAAAATTTGTCATAAATCAATTTTTCTCCAAGAAAGTTACAAAACATTCAAAATCACGATAAAATGAAGAATGGTTGGTTTTTAAGGTAAATTCTTTTATATTTCTTAGCTGACAATAAAAAAAGTATTTAAATAATATTAAAGTGTATTTAAAATGCTTATTATTTAAATAATTCCGATTTCCTAAAATTAAATTACTTTGCTAAAATAAATTATCAAATATGATCGATTTTTGGCATTTTATACACAAACTTAAATAAGATATCTTACTGTTTATTATATATTATTTGATTCTTTTATCAACTAGAAAACACAAATTCAACCATTAAAAATAAATATCTATCGCCTTTTTTTATTTATTAAAGAATTTTCTCCTTTTTTAAATTTTTTGTAATATCTGTCAATGTAACCTTTTTTCATGTACTCGCAATTTGAAACATTTTTTTTTATACAAAATGTAAATATTGTTTACAAATCACTATGCATTTTGCCATCCCCAAAGCAGATAAGAATATTTTCCCAAAGTATTGGAATTTTTTGTAATGGTAAAAAAATACATTAGGCAAAATAAAATGGTTTGACCCAAAAGAGTTTAAATTAACTAAATTAATTTTAACTAATACAGATTCAGAAAAGCTCTGTCTGTCTACAATTTCTTTTAACTACTATTTTTTAAAGACAACTAAAATTTCATTTTAACTAAAATTAAAATGGTACTTTTTAATTACAAGGATTTGAAATTTGTTGTTGAATTAAACTTAATTTTTTAGTAAATTACTAAGTAAATAATAAATTAAATAATAAGTAAATAATAAAATAAAAATTAAATAATATGTTAATGATAAAATAAATATTGAAATATTAAAAAAACTTATCTACTATCAAAGAATTTAAAAAAAATTGTATTATTCTCAGTTAAATGGAGTTTTAAATAACAGAACAAAATTTTCTCTACTTTGATAAATAAATAACATAATTTTTTACATTTCTTTTTGTTTATTTATAATTTTTATCAATGCATGTACGAGACTACCGAGGGTTAATTATTTTACCAAATGGTACTTTATTTTTCAAATTTTATTATAGTTTCTGAAAACCTTGAACTTTAAAAATTTTTTTTTGTATTACTTTCAACATATTTATTTAATAATAGACAAGTAGCCGGTTCTTTGAATGAAATAAATTTCCTTTTCAATGTATTAATTATGTACGAATTTGTGTGTAGTTGAAGTAAACTGTAATTATAGTGTTTCGTTCAATCGACCGATGTATTGTCAGAAACGGCCGTGTAATCCTGGAAATAGCTTCTCTATGAGCAAGGAATTACGGCCATCCACGACCTAAAGGACCTGCTCGAGACATGTCCTAGATGATATATTCCCTAACAGTCCACAAGGTCCTGGTACGCGAAACGTTTCCCTCGTACCAAAACTGCGCTCTAAACTATTGAAAATTATGTCCTCTCTTCTTATCTCTCCACCCGCGGGATACTGGCCCTGACCCTTCACTGAACTTGACTCTAAAGCCTGGAAAGATAATTGAAATATCTATTCAAACTTTGAATTCAAAATTAACCATCGTATATAATTGTTAAACGTTTCTCATACTTAGTTGAACACTTTTGTCCTCTAAACTTAAAACAATTGAATCTAATAAGTATAATAAATAATTCCTATAAATAACAAACAAATACTACCTAAACTAAATTTCAATCATGTAAAATTTTAATCAAAATAATTTATGAAATTTTCAATCTTTTTTAACAGCAATTAACAATAACAAATTTTTTCATTCCAAATGTGTAAAACATAAAAAAACACCATTCTTCTTTACTTAAATTTTACAATTTGAATTATTTTTAATGAGCTATTTTCTCTGTTTACAGATATTCAAGAATTCTATGAATTGACACTCCTGGATGAGTCGAAATCAGTGCAGCAGAAGACTGTCGAGACGATTCGAATTGCTGACAAGTGGGAGGCAAGTGATGGACCAATTACGCCGACTTATGCTCAAAATGACGTGAGTGTTATTAAATTCCACTAATAAAGATGATAATAGTAACAACAAAATTATTAATTTTCTATATTTATAAATATAATTTCAATTAATTTATTTTCGAGAATCTCTTTTCATTGTCTCTGATGCCACAGAGCATAAAATAAATTAATATGTATTAATTTACTGAGAACATAATTTATTTCCGAGAATCTCTTTTCGTTGTCTCTGATGCCACAAAGCATAAAATAAATTAATATGTATTAATTTACTGAGAACATAATTTATTCAGCAATTTTCGATTTAGAGAATTAGCAACAATTAATTTATTATTTAATTTTCTATTAGGATAATAATTAGAAACTAATATTTTTCATTTAAATATTGCAGTACGGGAATTATTAATAATAGGAGACAATTGATGTAGAAATTATTAAACAAATGAATCAATATAGAATTTTCTTTTGTGTGTACAAATATATTAATGGTCCATTGTGGTCTATGCAATTAGCGTTAGTAATTATAATCCACGAGACGATTGGATGAAATTGCAAATATCATGATAGAACTGTCGATCAATTCTGTTGGCCAAGATTTTCATTTTAATTGCTAATTGTTCTCACAATAGTAAAATGTCCACACCTACAAACTGCGAGGCATTTAATACATTTTAATGTTCCTAATTGAAAATTAAAAATAATTACTACTTTTAAAAAGAAAAGAAAATTTCAGCTCTTTTTACATTTTCAGAGACAATTTAATTTGTTTAGTTAGTTATTTATTTTTATTCGTTTTATTAGTTTAGGTTGCTATGTATGAATTTAATAAAATTTTTCAATTCTGCCACTTTGCTTCGTATAAAGAAAAATTCTTTTCATATTGTTTTAGAATATTCCAATACCAAGATAGTTAATCGTAAATAATTTCACTACGTTCAATAAAAGAAAACGAATATTTCATTAGAACATATGGTAATATTGCAAAACAATATTCCATTGAAACATTAAATAAGGCGTTCTTTTTTATCCTATTAATAATTGTTTAAAAAATTTAAATTCTATATAAACTGCGTTCAAAAACATTACACATAAGTAAGTGAAATTTAATAAATTTATTTGATTTTTTCCATCTTCTTATCACATTATTATTAGATAATTAATAGTGCATTTTAATAAACTTTCTTTAACTCTCTCGAAGAAAAATTATCTTGATTTCTATCGTAATTCATTTTTAAAGCTCTTTCCTTATTGTTCAGGAGAGCAAAAGGTACACGTTATAAACCTGTCGAAGAGTTACAACCCTTTTAAAACGGTCGTTAATTTTCGATAACGGTAGAAAAACGAGCTTGAAGGACAAAGAGCCGTAACTATTAAAAAACTAAAGTAGTTTGTCAATAGTATGGAAAAGCTTATAGATATAGTTACAAAAAAAATTGTATAAAAATATATCATCTCTTTAATGAAATAGTATTAAATTCTCAACCTTTATGTTAAAAAATACGTACTCCCACTCTGTCTCTCCCGCTATGTATCGAGAGTCGTAAAATTTTATTTCATCAAATCTTATCAAAAATTTTAGATTAAAAATTTTTAAAATATTTTAGATTAAAAATTTTAAAAAAATTTTCGAAATATAAACAATTCAGAGAATGATAAGGAATCCAATATGTCATTGGAACATTGTGAATATTGGTATGTATATTGTGATCCCTTTAATATGCCAATGAAATATTTCTTCTAAAAATCCAATAGCATTGAAATTTGGAATCGTTTTAGACTCGAGATTATCTTCAAAATTTTTAAGAAAAAAGTTAAATAATATTTATTATGGCTCTAAAGCTCGCGATGTTAAAATAAACGAAAATTCTTTATTACATTTATTTTATTTAATTAGAAATTAAAAGTGTAGTATTTTTAATTATTGTTTTGACTATTATATTTCTCCCTGTTATTTACATTTATTGTTTTGTTTCGTAACTTATTATATTACTGTAATGATAATCATATCATATTAAATAATAATAATAATAATAACAATACTAACAATTTTCATCTATTATAATTTAAATTTTACTTAGAGCAAATTCTCAATATCCCTTTTTTTAAAAACATTAACGTAAGTCTGGGGAAGATGACTAATTGAAATATTATATAGAATTTTTATTTTTTAATATTGTTATTTTTAACTTAATTTTCAATTTCATGTTTCATTAAGAAGTACAAAAACAACGTTTTGACAGTTGCTAAAAAATTAAAGAAGAAATTATTTCAATATACATAAGTTTGATTTAATAAAAATTGCATTTGATTCAATTATAAAATATGTTTAATTCAACATATTTGTTGATCAGCTACTTATTTTTGGATTAAAAAAATATTTTACTCAGTGTAGATGCTCAAGAAATATTAAAAAAAACAAATTAAAAAATGTTTGATATACAAATAATTGATCTACTTGTCATCAGAGATACAAATCTGTTTGTAGAGTGTGGCAAACTTTGCAATCAAACGACCACTAATTAAAGATTAGACTCATATTTTATTTAATATTTCGTTATTTTAAAGTTAAGTGTTCAATTTACAGAAAGTGAATTAATTTAATTTAATTAAGTGTGTAATGTTCAATTATCAATAAAATAATTTAAAGAAAAATTAATTTTTATATTTTTTACAATTCTTTAAAATACCCATGACCACCTTCTACTGATTTACCCTAATAATATTTTGTCTATTTAAATTATAATTTTTCACTAAAATAAATGCTCAATGTCCCTTATTTTTTATGATCGATGCTTAGCATCAAAGAATACTTTTTATAAGTACGAAACCAAAAAAAAATAACTTAATTTTTTTCAAAGTATAAGGTTTAGAAATTACTCTTAAAAATGTTTTTAATTCCTAGGCGAATAAAAGAAGTGAAATGAGTTAAAATTTTATTACTAAAAATAAAATCATTCAAAATTAGCATAAAAGAAATTTATGATATGGATGATTCTCCTCAAAGGGGGAAAACAAAAATTTTTTTTTTCTTCACGTGTTTCCAACGTGAGACTCAATATTTGCATTAACTTTTTATTGATATTTTGGTGAGTATAAATTTCAAAAAAAATTTATCCATAATCTACGAAACATTATTTATCTTTACATAATTTTGTAATGTTAAAATTTAAAGTTTTTCTTAGTAAAAAATTTATTTAATTTTGTCTTTTGCTTTTGCTTAAATGTGATACATATTTTTAATTATTATTTAAAGTAATTAAAAATTTTGTAATATAGTCTTAATGTATATCAAATTGAAGCTTAGGTTCTACCGTTTACTTTTCACTTATATTTACTTCAAAGAAAACAAAAGAAATTTTTTTAATAATTAATTAAACATTGCTGGCAATGGGAGTAAAAATTCAAATTCATCTCCGAAGCCTCGTTTTCAGTTAAAAACATCATGTTTTAAAATTGTTTCTTAGTTATACGTAATCTATATATAAATATTTGAAGTTGTAGCCCAAAGAAATTGTTAAATTATGTTTCAATATTTTTAAGTTTAATAAAAACGTAAATTTTTTATTTGACAAACCTTTTATCTCCGAAGCCTTTTTCATATTTAGTAAGCGTTATTGTTTTGTTTTTAATAATTATTTTTAATTACCTAACCCTTGATTATAAAAAAATTTTCCGTTTTATTTAAAATAAAATATTTTTAATTTTTTAAAATATAATATATTAAGTAGAAAGTTAGATAAATAATAAAATTAAAATTAAAAATTAAAATTTTTTACAGAAAGTATCAATTTTTAACTTAAAGTGATAAAATAAAAAATGAATTACAATTTTTTTCCGTTTAATGTAAAAAAACGTATATTAGTTATTTTTGAAAAGATAAAGTAGTTAAAAGTAAATTATTAAATATACTATTCGTTAAATTATAAATGAATAATGTTAAAAGTTCAATAAATTAAAGAAATTAAATTTAAAAGGAATTTTTTTACAAAAACCCCAATATCGATTACAGTATATTTAACCTTTTATTTTGTTATTAATGAAATATGGAAAAACGAAAATTTAAGATAAATTAAATTTAAAACAACCCGGTTTGTTTAAATTAAAGTAGAATAAACGTGACTTGCGAAGTTTATTTAGTGTCTATTTATAAAAGTTGGCGAGGAGATAAATGACAAGAGGAAAATATTCTCGAGTCTTGAATTTTCGCGGTTGATAGGTTGAAAAGGAAGTGAACAAGCGTTGGCAGCCCATTTATGCCAGGAGAGTAACGTTAAATGCTCCCATGGGGATACAATGCTTTCCACTGGTTAGAGAGATAACATACATATATATAATATGGGTACACACGTACTTGAGCTTGCAACTCGAGAGAGGGCACACGCACTTCGCTTGTATGTGTGTATTGTGGTCTGTCAGGCATTATCAGTTGCATATTGTAGCTTTGATGAGCCCTTGTCAACCTATCAGGGTTACATCTAAGATTACAACCACATATTCAGTCATAGTTATTATCTACATAGATATACTTCCTCTTTACAAACAGTAAGTTATTTGTGCAATTTGAATTCTGCAACAAAAAACTGTTGATAATTACTTTATATGACTATTTATTAGTTTAAAGAAAATTAATACTTGGTTGCTGGTACTGAATTTTAATTGCTCTCCAAATGTCGATTCGTTGACTCGAGAAATGAGTTTGACATATTTTATTATTTGACACCATTTTTCAATTGTCAATTAAAAACGTAAGCATAAATATTCGTAGGTTAATATCATCTATTAACGTAAGAAACTTTCTTTAAATTAAAATTTAAAAAAGTTGATAAAAAAGTAAGTTAATTAATACAAATATAAATTAAATTCAATTAAATTAAATAATAAATGCAAATAAAATAATAATAGTAAAAATAAATAATAAAAAAAAATTATGCAGGTTTCAATTTTTGTTATGTGATTGTGTGAAGCGTTATAATAAAAAAGAGGATTTTGCAGTGAAATAAATTTAATGTGGTCAGGAATGTAGGAGAAAGAAGCATCGATTTTGTTTTCTTTCTTTACGTCTGACCACAGAGAATTTATTCTACTACGAAAATTTCTCTCTCATGCTCGCTCGTTTATTTGAATTGAGATTCAGTGTCGCTTTTAAAATATACATTAGGCTCGATTTATATTTCTCTGAACAATCTGAAATTTTCTTTTATCTTTTCTTGACTAAATCCCCAAAAACTCAAAAATAAAAGTGAATAAATAATTTAAAATAAATGAAGTAAATGAAAATAAATTTTAAGTAGAAATAAAAAGTTAAAAGAGAGTAAAAGAAATAGAAAACAATTTAAAAAAATAAAGGCATGCAAATAAAACGTAGGTGTGAATAACACAATTGAATTTGAATTTATTTTTTGTAAACTGAAATCAATTTAAACATAAAAGCACCTAAATAAATCATTTAAAGTAGATAAAATACAAGTGTGAATGAAGTACTAAAAGTATACTTTTAATATTATACCTACTACACTGAAAAAAAATTTTATTTGATTCAAATAACTGATTATTTGACTATTATCAAATAAATATTTACTTGAAACAAATAATTTTTATTTGAATCAAATAATTTGTATTTAAATAAAATATTTCAGTATTTGAATCAAATAATTTGTATTTAAATAAAATATTTCAGTATTTGATTCAAATACAATTTATTTGATTCAAATAAAAATTATTTGTTTCAAGTAAATATTTATTTGATTATAGTCAAATAATCGATTATTTGAATCAAATAAATTTTTTTTTCAGTCTATTTATATATTTTTAATTACTTTCAGTATTTTATTTTTCAGTATTTTACTTACTTTCTGTATTTTAATTATAAATAAAATACTGAAAGTAGGTAAAAAACAAATGGCATTAAAAAATTAAATAAAAAAAAAATAAAAGTTAGTAAAATACACTTGTTAAAATAAAACTAGAAATAAATATAGAAATAAGGGTAGGTAAATAAGAAACTGAAAGTAAATTAAAACGAAAAAAAGGGAAAAACTGAAAGCAAAAAGAAACTGATACGAAATAAAAAGATTGAATGTAAATAAAAAAATAATAAGTAATGAGAAAAAGTCCAATTCAACATTTTTAAAAATTTAAAAGATTTTCCCAATCATCAATGCTGATTTATAAGAGATTTAAAAGAAATGGAAGTATCTTCAAATGTTTATATTCATTTCCTCTGTATTAATACCGATTTTTTCTTCTCTATTTTTTTTTTTTTTTTTTTTGAAATGTCCAAGACTTGACATTTTCAAGAAAATTCGAGAATGAAAAATAGAGAAAACTAAATAACCGGAAAGGACAGAGTCTAAAAGGGAAAAAGAGATACTTTAATCTTTATCTTCTTGAACAAGATCCCAATCGATTTTAGTTCTCTCGGGAAATCGGAAACATAAGGTGGTGTCTGTGTGTGTATGTGTATGAGTGGGAAGAAAAAAAGGAACACAAGAAGTAAGAAAGGAAAGAAAGATTCCTTTGTGTTGAACTTTAACCTTACTGTGTGATTTTATACACGCACATATACAAAATAGGTGTATCGCTGTGTATTTGCAATAGGTGGAATTTTTCATTATACACCAAGACCCCCCCCTTCACTACTCTCTTCTACCTTCTTATCTTTTGCCGTTGCATAGCCAATCTGAAAGACACGACTCGAGGAATAATGGAAAACAAATAACGTGTATCTATCGCGCAGCAAACTAGTGGAAAATGCTTTTCTTCTTTTACATATATTCTATATGCTACACGGAACCCAATACGATCATTCAAATTTTAAACGTTCGCAGTAGTCTAGGGATTGAAGGAGAAATGGTTTTTGAAAAAAAGGAGAATTTCTATTCATAAATTGTTTTACATTTTTGAAGCATTTGACAATATTCAGTCGGTGACAAGTAACTCTGTTATTATTTTCAATCTGCTTTGAAGGAGAGAATTAAATGAAAATTGTTTTCATTATATGTTAGAATTTTAGTTGAGTGATTTTGCAAGAAATTCGCAATAGTGACAGTTTGGACCCTTTTCATGCGGACGTCTAAATTTATATAGAAACTTCTCAAAGGTTAGACTTGGGAGTTTATTACGTAAATTGATTTTGACTTGACTTTATCCCATTTCAATTTTTTCACTAAACACGTGTATGGTGGTTTTTAAACCACTTTAACCTAAAGGTGCTCCCACTGTAAATATCTTTCCATATATTGAATCTGGTCACATTTCTAAGTATTTTACAAAAAAACCCAAAATCTTTCATCTAGCTGTTTTTAAGAAAATCGATGTTTTAGATTAAATATAATTAAAATTTTTTTATATTTATTTAAAGTATGTGGAGAATCGTAATACAAATTGATACTAAAATTAATTTTTATAAATAAAAGTATTTTGTAAAATTATTACAATTTTTTGTTTACAGAAAATCACCGAAAAAATTAAAATCATTAAATAGAAAAAAGTAAAAGTTATAACCCTGTCTAATAAAAAAATATTATCGATTTTACATTTATACTCGAATATTAATTTTAAAAAAAGATTAAATGATTCATTTAAGATTTTCATCTGTTGATTACGAATCTAAAATTAAACTATAAGAATTCAAGATTGTGTACCTCTCCTATGTTGAATATCTACTTTGCCACTCAAGTTTTGAAAAAATTCAACAAATTCACTAGAAATTCGTTACTCGAAGGTTTTTGGTGTAAGTAATTACGAATATGATGTAAAATTTCAAAAATTTAAAATAGCGGATCCTATAAACAGTACACTAACCAACCAATCTATATAGTACGTATTTACTGTTGTTCTTAAACTTTAACTGCGATTTTCTAGAAACTACATTTTTTAAATCTGCACGCAGTAGAACTCTAAGAGTTTTTATCCAAATGACTTGAAATTTTAACTGTAACTTCTTAATTAAATTATCTAAAGAAGTACACACGATTTTTACAGTGCATGAAAAAATTTTTTTTAGAGATATTTGAATAGCAATTTTTTGGTCCAAAAATTGATTTTTTTTCAAAGTTCCGCCATTTTTCGAAAAAAATTTATAACATTATAATCGTGTGTACTTCTCTAGATAAACTCGTTTAGTTTATAAAAAAAAATTTTGTTAAGCTTGCAGATTATGGTGCAGAAGACTTCTACTGCTTGCAACGGAGCAATATTTTTAAACATCACTTTACATTTATCGACCGGAAGCCGCCATTTTGTTTAATTTTGTTAATTAACAATTTTTTTCATATACCTAAAGAGTTGCTTAATTGGTCTTTATAGTATTTGTTTATGTTTATTCAAAAACCTGCTGAGAAAAAAAATTTGAAAAAGCCTATTTTTTAGGCCTCCAACCAGATTTAACCCCTTAAAGCTTGTTACATGGGGGGTAACAACTGATCCCCCATATTTTGTCCGCTATTATAAAATTTTAAAATCTAAGATAAAATTCGTTAATAGCGACTCCAAAAAGCCTTATGTAACAAGTTTAAAGTGAATCCGATATATTATCGCAAAATTTGAATGCCAAATAAAATCTGCCATTTTTAATTCTTATAGTTTGCCTTTGGGTTCGTAATCAGCTGCTAATAATTTCAAAGGAACCATTTCATATTTTTTAAAATTATTATTCAAGTATAACTTGAAATCCATAAATAAATATTGATTATTGAGTAATTATAAGTGACCATTTAGTATAGAAAAAGTTTTAACACCCGAGGTACGAAAACAAACATTTTTTGCCGAGGCTCTTAAGAAGTCACACTTTATTATTTGATTCAAACATATTTTCTTTGAATCAAACTTTAAATATCTTTGCTATACAGTCAAACAAATTTAAGTTTAATTGAAACATATTTTTTAGTTCATTTATAGAAATAATATATTTAATTAGAACATAATTTACACTTGATTTTAAATTATTTATTATCAACTTTTAAGTTTGAATCAAACATAAAATTTTTAAACACATTTTTTGTTTAAACTAAAACAGAAAATATGTTTAAATTAAACATAAGTATTTAAACAAAAATTACTTTTGAATCAAAGCAGTAAATATTTTCTATATATTGGAATTAAGCTTACAAACTAATTTTAATGAAACAAAATCACTTAAAATTATTGTTTTACTTAAAATGAGTATAATGTTTTCTCAGTAATTTTAAAGAGTTACTCTATTTACACTTTATTTAAACGAGGAAAACTTTCGAGACCCTGGTCAAAACCCTATTTAAAATTTAATAAACACCCTACCTGGGATATTGCCTAGGAATTCTAGCCAAACCCCTAAAATAAAAAATTATTAAATTACGAAAATAATGACTGTCTTTCACTGTTAATAGTTTCTTTAATAAAAAGGACTTCTACAAACTTGATTTATTTTTTTTAAATAGGGAAAACTACCGAGGCCTCTACCAAAGCCCTATTTTTAATAGAGCAAAAGTGGGTCATTTTCTGCACGGGAATCATAACTTTTATTCTTTCTTAAAATAACTTAAGTATCAATTTTAGAATTTTAAATTGGGACCACCTTTTGTGCCTTACAATAATTAATAAAATTCAAGTCTATATGACTGTAAAATATATAATAATTTCAGGTCTACTTGTCTGACTTAAACTGCCTTTTGACTTAGTTTCGCCTAGTTTACGTGGGCAACTGCCCAAATTTCCCTTTGCCGAATCTTTTTATTGATTGACAATAAGGTGGGGAAAAATCCTTATTGCAGTTTATTGTACTTTGTTATTGCTATTTCTGGCAGCTTGCAGAATTTGGTAATTGCAACATATAAAATGTAACACTTTGTTATTGAGAAACAATTGAAATCAACTCAGAAACATCTTAGCTTTCAATATTAAGAATAAAGAAAATTCTATCTTGCTTAATTATTTGTCCTAAGTACCCGATTAAAAAGTGGGTTGTTGAGAAATTGTTTTATGCTGAAATTATGAGTATCGATATTACAAATTAATATGTGTTTTTGTGTAATAATATTGAGTGTATTTTTAGGTTAATATTAATTAAATGGATTTTATATAATTCAAATTTAGGTGAATATAAAAGTTGCGAACTTGATCGTAACACAACATAAAAAAAATTTCCTACACAATTTCTGTTTTTAAAAATATCAATAACTTCTTTATTTCTAATCAAATTATCTTCAAAAATAGGTCAATCGAAGCATTTTTTTAAAGCTCTACAAGTTGCTAACTATAGTTTCAAAGTTATATCTACATTTTTCAACAAAATTTTCAAAAAAGTTTATTTTCTAAAATTTTTTATTCTTAAAAGTTTAATATTTCTGGTGAATATGGGCGAAAAATGTTTATTGAAGGCTCAAAAGATACGTCTAAAAAAACTACAAAATTATAGAAAAACATTTATAGGTGTCCTAACATTTTTTTTTAGTAATGGGCAAAAAACTTTATTAATCTATCTCAAAGTACTCTCATTTTATGTGCGCAGGTGAGACTTACAATTTTAAAAAAAATTCAGCTTAAAAGCTCTTTATAATTTGGAGATATTTATGAAAATGTGATGTTTACACACATACACGGAATGATAGATTTTAAAAATTTCAGTTTTGAACTCCTGAGGTCAAATAACACGAAGATATGTTAAAAAATCGAACATTCCAGTTTTCCGTTTAGGGTTAAGATGTTTGTTCTTAAAGTGTAGTTAAGATTTTTTTCGTATTCGTTAAAGATCATGATTCAACATGATAGTACAGAATTTTAGATTAAACTATTCTGGTAAACTATGGTTTTTGTACTATGTAATTCCTATACATTTCAAAATTTTTAATTTTGAAATGGAACACTTTAAAGGAGATGTATTAAATCCGTGTAATGTTAATGGGTATTTTAGCATCGTCTTAAAAAAACTATATGTTTCAGTAGATACGAGAATCTCGTAAAAAGTTTGATATACAGAGGAGAAGTTGAGAAACGAGGGAATTACCTTTTTATTTTACGCTCAGCCGCATTCTTTTCTCTCTTTCACTCTCAAAAGTTGAAACTGCAAGTCAGTTGAACGAAACCCGTTGAAACTACCACCCGGGCACAACCCACAGGGCTTAATCCGTTTACACTAAGTTTCCTTAGCCTCAAGAAGCTCTCATGGTGTGTGGCGCCTTGAAACGAAAATTATGACCTTTGCTTTACGAGGTTCTCCCGACATATTTACAACCAACTTCACTGGCATTAAAGAATCTTCCATGAGACGAAAAAAAATCAACTTTTAAGCTTCTGTACTTCTACTTTAGTCTTACTTTATACTTCAATACCTTAAATAATCTCACCAGAATTTCTTTTTAGTAAAATAATAATTTATTTTAATTTTCATAATTATTTCATTTTTGAAAATAATTTTTTTCCATTTTCAATTTCTCCTAAGAATTAATGCCGAAAACTAATAGTTAACTTAACATGAGTCTTTTGACTAGAGAGAACTCGGTATTACACTTCCGATCTACTTTAATGAACTTTATAAACTTTCTTGGAAGCTTAAAGTCTTTAAAATAATGGTCTTTGACTACACACGCAGTTACAGGTATTTAGCTTTCATGTTTAAAAGCTTTTAGATCTTACTTAAATTCAAAAAAGAAAATTTTCTCGAAAAGTTTAATTAAAGAACCAGTGTGTCCGTTTTTCTCTCTTATTAAATACTTGTTCATTTAAAGTTTCAACCATTAGACCTCGAGACTCTTTTTTCAACTCTAACCGATGTTTAAGAGCATAAGAAAGCGTTGAAAAAATTTAAAAATTATCGCTAGGAAAAGTTTGCTTTAATAAAAATAATAAAAGTTTTGTTATTAAAGAAAAGTCACGACGAAATAAATGTTTTCAGGAAAAATTCCCGCTAAGTACACACACAAGAAAAAAGAGAAGATAAAATATATATATATATATATATTATAAATAACTTTCGATTGAGTTAAGACGCCAGAAAATTTGTTTAAGAGAACTTTTAAACGAGATATTTAATTAAAATCAAAATTGTCTTGAAAAGTTAGTTTTAGAAACCGCAGAACCGCGAAAGTGGGTGTGAAACTTTAGTGTTTTCAAAATGATGTTCTTCTACAACCTGTTGCGTCTTAATGTTTTTCTATAATAAAAGCACTAGTGCAGTTATAATTAAGTTAGAACATATTATTTATGCTGTAAAATTGAAATTTTTTGAATATACTAATAATAATTAATATAATATTAATTAATAATAAATAATAACATAATGTTCAATTAATATTAAAATGTATTACTCAGTAAACATTTAGGTTTTTTATATTGACAGAAAAACGTTGATATACTTAAACAACATAAATATGGAAATTCGTTTTTTTGTTGTAAACATTAACTTTCAATTTCTGTAACAATATTAAGTTTAAAATATCAAAAAAAATGTTTAAACAATTTACAATAATAAAAAGATGTAAAATAATTTAATGTGATTATATTTTATTTTATAATAAGAAAATAAATCCCGAAATATGCTTTTAAAACATGCTCGAACACTGAACTAGCCTCTCAATGTCCGCATTAGTGGTGTATTCTGTTATATTCACAGAGCTAAAAGCTTTGATATTAAGAGTACGGGTTAAAAAAAGAGAAAATATCAGTATTAAAATTTTAATATTAAAACTATTTATTGATACACTTTATGATTGAGAGTGGAAAAGACCAGAAGTTTTATTGAAAACACTGAAACAAAATTAAAATTTGTAAGGAATCAATTTTAGAATTTAAATGAGGTTTTTTATGAGAGTGTTAGATCTTTTTAAACTTATTTTTTTAATTATTCAAAAATTCGTTGATGCAGGAAATAATTCTTTCTTCATTGTGGTGTCCAGAAAAATAAAAGTAGGTATTTCCTCAAAATGCTTTTGGGTTAACCAAAAGTAAATAGTCCGAAGTCCTAACCTGGTGGCGGTTCCTGGATTTACGAATTTGACAAGAGTGTCACCTTTTATACAGTTCCTTGCAAAAAACAATATGATAATACCATACAAATAAAAAATATTTAAATCAAATAAAGAATTATAAAAGTGTTACGTCAAAAACAAGAAACCTTTTAAAAATATACCTAACGTTCCTCGTTTTAAATTAGTTTCATAAATGAATCTAATTTGGGATGAGGATAAGTCAATGAGCCTACTAAATGTTTTGAGAGAATAATTTATTTAAAAGTCAACAAGAAAGAAGAGTTGACAAAAATACAATGAGTATAATTAAAATTATAGATCTTACTTAAAGAATAACGATTACTAGTGGTGTGATGATTATCTGGTAATCCAATCTCAAAGGTATTGAGCAGTAGACGTAAAGGGGCCTTGGGACTGTTGTCCTTAATGGTTTGGTATTAGTCTTCTAGTTTACATTAATGAGATAGTGTACTATATTCTGAAAATATCTGCTTTCTTCCAAACAGTTGTCCCTTCTTGAGCAAATTTCGATTATTCGAAATTTGTAATGTGTTGTTTCAATATTAAATCTTCGTTGACAGTTGAGTTTATTTCCATATATATTTGTTGGAAATTGTTAACATTTACACTTTGAAAATCAATCTATCGATTTAAAATTCGCATTAAATTTAATACTTGGGGAAATAGTTCACTTTTAAAGATGTATGTTAAAAAATAATACTTGGGGGATATACTGTTCACTCTTAAAGATGTACTTTGAGTTCACTTGTAGACGATATGATGTGTGTTGGTTGATTTCCAACAAATTACTCTCTGTTATAATCAGAAAAGGTAATGCTTTTTATATCAAACTTCCTTCATTACTTTAATGTTCATTAGTTTAAGGTTCTTCCACGTGTCGAAGGTTGTTGAAGATAGTTGAACTGATGCACAATTATTATTCTGATTACGTGATTCCACATTACTTTCTTTCTTTCATGTAGTGAAGCTTGTGGTAGGTCGCCTAGCTGATGCACGATCGTTATTCTTTTTACATTGTTCAAAATATTACTCTTCTTTCTTTAGTAAGTTATAATTCATAAATTTGTTTAAAATTAATTAAATCGAACATTTTTTTGTTTAAATAGTTTTTACATTACACTAGAGAGATAAAAAATAGCCTGGCACTTAGTAAAGGAGGAAAGCCTGTATAAAATCGGCGATAAGTAGGACGAGGAAACTTAGTTTTGAAATATATTTAAACATGAAGAGTAACAAAATTTTGAGATTAGGGAAAGTTGTGCGAATGTCGCTAATTGCAATTTACGTATATAGGAGGAGGTGACAGAGAGTTTGGAGAGTTGAAGCATTACGAAAAAGAGGTCGTCGAGTTTGAAATGGCCTCTATAAATTCCACTTGTCCCCTTGAAAACGGTAATGCATCAAGGCTTTCAAATTCGTGCGGGCCGTAAATACTATGAAAAGGATGGAGATGGGTGGATAGTGTTGCAAAAGTATTTGTTGTATGAACGTGTGCATTTTATATACATATACATATGTATGTGAGTGTCTAGTGACAGGGGCAGAGATGCATTGTACCGGCTGCATCTATCCGCTCAGGCTGCCTATCCTCGCTCAGAACTATGCACTTCACTCGGGACACAAGTTAGTTTCAAAACACAGTTTGGACAATGTTATACAGCACTCGGATGACGTTGCAGTTGTTACGCTACATTTCCCAGCGATGGTATCTTCCTCTAAATGAGATATCTGCTGACAGTGTTTCAACAAAAGGCGCTTCTGCAAAATACCGACAATGATGAAAATTTACTTATCTTAGATTCTATTTTAGTATGCTATGTAATCGTCCTTCATTCATTTTACATTTTACATTGAATTATATGGGGAAATTTACGGAACCGAACGATTTCATGTTACTCCCATTTCAAACTATGTTAATAATATCGTAGAATATTTTTCTCGCAGTTTCTATTTTTATTTCTAATATATTTAGCAGAAAAACAAATAAAAAATATAAAAATAAATATTGTTATGATTAGCAAATATATATCTACACCTTGCAACGATGCTTACATTTCCTTGCGGTTCTCACCCGCGAATCGCTGCAAAAATGGCAATATACAGAATTTCAATTGCCGAATTATATATTCCACACTTCGAATTTATAATGTACCATAGATGACCCGTTTTAGGGAACTTCCTCGGCGCCAGGTAGGTAAACTACCCGGATCACGATGTTGAAATAAAACAGAGAACTTTCCCGGACTAGCTCTAACCGAGCTCAATATTTTATTTATACGAAGATACTTTTTATATTGTAATAATAGGGTGTGAGTACCGCACACAGAGGAGAGAGGCAAGATGAATTTAACACACATTTAAAACGATTGAATAAAGAAAATTATGAGACTACAAAAGTATATTATTTTCTTTAAAAACTCTTCTTTTATTTTTAACTTTAAACTTTGTGAAGAGAACTGAGAACTTCCACACGCCAGTGATTGCGTCGGTCGACCGAAAATAGCAGCGTCCTATCGGCTTGCCATGCGGTCTTCCTTCTCGATACTATTTCTCGGTCACACCGTACACCGGTGATATTCCCAAGACAACGAGGAAGATGGACACTAAACTTTCGCTCTTTTCAGGAACGCTCGATAGTTCATTTTGATTCAATTGTATGAATTGACTGACAACCGCGATGAAACCGTAATTATTGGTCGGCAGCCTGGCGTGAACTGTCGAAATTAGGTAAATTGGCTTCCTGCTTCGGTCCCGTATATAGGTCATGCGCACCATGGGTTCACCCCAGCAGCATAATAACAGGCCCAACATCTATGACAGGTGATTGCCAGTTGACAGAAGATTTGTACCGATTGATATTAATTGTTTATGCATTTTTGTGTCGGTTGATAATTAAATAACAATAAATACATTTGAATTCGCTTCTGGCTACCGTATTTAATTTATAATAATTATTCAAGAATAGATTTAATGAGTTTCGGCGAGAACTTAATTCGGTTTTTATAACGTGATTATTTAAAAATCAACGTTACAACCTGTATTACTCATATTCGACATGAGTCGATAAGTAATATAAGAAGTAAAGGAATTTTTTAGTAAATTAGACTGTAACATTTTGGAGATCCTGCCAGGGCAACTATAAACGACATAAAAATCAATTACCACTGTTCTATTCTCGATTACAAACCAATTGTTTACGGAAAGTATTTAGAATCAACCAAAGGAAAAAAGATTCTGTGAGTATTCTACAGATACCTTCATCAAACTTGATACATGTTATTAAATGAGGTGCATGAGTTTGTCAAAAAAGACTTCCTTAGAAATTTCATCCAAACGGAAAATAAGAAGATACACTATTTAGTTTGGGTCTTTTGCAGCAGCGTCTACGGCTTTACTTCATCACGCACCTTTGGAATTCAGAAATGAAAAGCTAAGCATGAAAAATGATCACATTGTTTTCCCAGTCTTAAACATACTTAAAGTATGCTAATTCATGCTATTAATTGATTAAAAAAAAATTGTTAACTTTAATAAGATTCGAATCACCTGATACACTCTTAACTGCAGTTTCTTTGTCTGAATTTTCAGGAAAACCAAACAGGATTAAAAAGAACCAAACTTCTTTCCAGACTATTAGATATTTCTACCATACATTTCGAAGAAACTGATTCACCCAAGGCAATAGTGTTGTTATTTGTATCCAGAAGTACGTGCACCTTGTCTTCGACAACCACAATATTCTCCACAGTATCGCATAACTTTGTAGAGTAATATGATACTATAGAAGTCAATGCAGATATTTTCTTTTTAACGGCTCCTATTTTATTACCAATAAAATCATCAGATTCAATTTTAGCCCTTGTGTAGTGATCATCAAATACTTTACTAATCTGATTGATAGAGATAGTTGCAGAAGAGCTTGAAAACAAAGGCGAGATATACAACGTCTCTTACCGAACGTATTACTCACAGCGAGATTAAAAATATAAGCTTTAAATTGAATTTTTTTAAAGATTTTCATGAATTAGCGAAACTTTCCAAAAATTCACGGATATTTTTTTCAATTCCTGGCAATTTTCCGGAGTTTTCCTGTTAAACTAAATTCTTTATTTTCCCGGATGCTAGACATCTTGCTCAGTATTTGAAATAGGAGCAGCTAATCAATTTTATCTTCTGGTTAATTAGGACCGAGGACTGTTAACAAATATTCCGCATAAATGGTTTATGCTGTTTTCTTTTCAAAACCGAATGCTTCGAACTAAGGGCACAGGTGAATAAAACGAAAACCTGTTAGTATCAAAATTTAGATATTAAAAACATTTTATTTAAACCTTTTACAATAGAGAGTAGAAAGATTCAGAAGTCTTATTGAAAACGCTGAAACAAAATTAGAATTTGCAAGGAATCAATTTTAGAATTTAAATGAGATTTTGTTATGGGAGTGTTAAATATTTAGCTTTTAAAATATTCTCAGAGTCATTGACCCAAGAAACTATTCATCTTTCAATATGACGTCGTGAAAATAACGAGAATAATAATAACAATATTGACTTGGATGTGACAAATAAGTAAGAAATATAAAATAATTGAATAAAATAATAGAAAATAAAGAATAAAAAATCATGAAAATAAAAATTCTAGATAAAATTCTAAGGAAAATTAAAAGTTCATAGGGGATTTCGGTAATAAAATATGGTTATCATCAACAAGCTGGGATTTTCATTAACGTAGTTTATATGTACAGTTAGGAAAGTGGAAGTAATAAATGATTCCCAAGTGAATGGACTTGTAGTGATGTTACTAATCTCGCTGAATGTTAACTTAGTGAACATCAGTCGTAGAGGATAGAGTTGGATTTGTCGGTATTTGGTGATAAACGTATACATACATGTTCGAGGGACTAAATACAAGAAAGGGGAATAGGGTAGGTGTCATATGTGGAGCAGGGAAAATGGTGTTTTGCCACCAATGTCACTGCACTTGATACAACGACAATTTGTTAGTTGCCGCACTGAACAGTCTGTTTCACATCCAATGTTACGTCTTCGCATGTATCGGCGTCGTCTGTTACTCAAGACCAACTTGTTACCCACGAGCCATTGTCTCATTCAGTCTGATGAATGCGACAGATAAGATTAGATTCCATCTGTACCCTTATTTATACACTTGCGCAAGTCGCATTATAGAGGTGGGCAATATATTCAACTTGTCAATTTTAACGAAATTGGTACTATTTCCTTTTTTATTTTATCAACGGGTACAATAGTTGCAACTATTGTTACGTCCGTAACTTCTTATTAATATACTTAATTTAACTATTTACTTTCACGTATGTATTTATTTTCATATATTACATTTAATCGATAATGGATACATCTTCTATTAAAATAATGTATTTCATCATGATATTATATGCAGTACTTTAAATTCTTATTTTCTGTATGTTTTCAATTTGCATTATATTCAGTATATTTTCTAATGAATATTGTAATTATATTCTATGTTTATTATTACTAATCCAGGAAAGAATAGTATTTCATAAGAATGTCGAAAGAATAACGATTACGAGAAATTCATATCGAAGATACAGATTATTAATATGTACATGCACCACTTCTGAGGATCAAAGACAAACGTTGCGACTTCAACTCTATGAAGGTCGAGGCGATACCCTGCGCAATGAAATCTATTAAGGTCGAGACGATGCCAGTAGCGATGAGCATTAGTCTAATGAGGAATTTTTTTTATAAAAAGGGTAAACATCTCCGATTAGAACAGAGAGTAATAATTTGGAAACCAGCCTCATAATATCTTTAAAAAAGAGAGTAATTGTTTGGAAATCAAATAGTAGTCAACCCAGTATCGTCGAGTGAACTCCAAGTATATTCTAAAAAGTGAACAACAGTTTATCCCCACGTATTATTTCGAAAGTGCTTCGTTTAAAACTGAACTTTAAAAATTATTTTCAAGTATTGATTTGAAACGTACTACGGTTAAAAGAGAATTATTTCTTCAAAATCAATTTTTACTATTTTCAAAATTATTAACTTGAAAATAAATTCAAGTGTCTATAATTCTCAAATTTTATATTGAAACAACACATTCCAAATTTCGAACCATCGAAATTTGCTCAGGAGGCGACATCTGTCTGGAAGAAGGCAAATATTACCAAAATACAATACACTATATCATTAGTGTAGACAAGAGGACTAATGCCCGAACATTAAGGACAACTGTTTGAGGCCCCTTTGCAACTAGCCCTCAACATCATTCAAGATCAGATTACCAGATAATATTACTAGATCATTCAACACCAGTAATCGTTATTCTTGAAACTTAAAAGTAAGGTTTATAATTTAAAACTATACTCATTGTATTTTTGTCAATACTTTTCTTTCTTGTTTGTTTTTAAATAAATTATTCTCTCACAATATTTAGTAGGCTCATTAACTTATCCGCATCCCAAATTAGATTCATTCTTGAAACTAATTTAAAACGAGGAACGTTAGGTATATTTTAAAAAGGTTTCTTGTCTTTAACGTAACACTATAAAAAACTGTTTCCTTTTGAATATTCCTTAACTATATATACTTTTAGGCTTATACCTTAAAAAAGTATCTTATACACCAATTTGAGATAAACTCAAAGTGATACAAAATTTTCCAAAATAATTAAACCAAAAATTTAAAATTAATTTTTTCTTTATTCAAAAAACTTTTCTCAGATAGTCTTTTTTCTTATTCAAATTTAAACATAATTAATTTATCATTTGATGATTTTTCAGTCCAACTGTAAATAGTCAAATTCTGCTTTGGTATAATATATTTGATACATATAACAATAATTTCATGGAAATAAATTTCAGAAAAATGGTCACAATTTGTGACCTGAAATCAAATAAAACTTTTTTCAGTGCATAATGAAACTGTCAACTAGAAAAAAGTTTTCTGAATGAATAAATGGAATGACTAAATTAAGTTATATAAATATGAAGTGCAGTTGGCTCAAGAGAGATTCTTTCGAGCTCTCAAAAACTTCCTTTATTATGCAGTCTAAAAAATTTAAAATACCTTGAGTCAATAAAAGATTCTCGACAATCTACGAGAGCAAATATTTGTCGAGATATTGACTTAATAAAAAATTATTAGCTTTTAATAAAGCAATTTTTTCCTTTCTCAAATAGAATAATTACGAGACACTTTTATTAATTTTTAATTTTTGAGCAAATATTTTGTTTATTTTTAAGTAACATTTATTCAAATAAAGCGAAATGTTTTCTGTTTCGTCTTGTTTTAAATTTATGTCAAAAAAATTCTAGGAAAGAGTTACTTAATTTTTAAAAATGTAAATAAGTTCTATGAGAGCGACAATTGTAAATTTCGTTTTGTCTGGAGAAATTTATATGTAAGACACAAGAATAAGGAAATTGAAGTAAGAGAATAAGACAATGAGTAACACGCACTACCAATTTATTTATCTCGAAATTCAATTTTCACATTATCATTGCTTTAGTACTACCTCATTATTTTTCACTTCACTAAATTTCTTAATTTAGCTCGTTCACATTAGAATGCAAAATTTTTCAAATAAGTGAAACTGTGAGATTTTCCTTTATTTTGTAAATAGATATTTTTTTATTTATTTTTATATCTCTAGTAAATGTAATTAAATTTATAATAATATAAAAATAAATAGCTATTCATATAATAATAAAAATAAAAACTTTCTAAAAAATTTTTCTCTAATATTATTCATTTTGTAACAAATATTTTTCTAAAAACTTTCAAATATCTAACAGCAATTTTCTAATAAAATTCAGCCTTAAAATACTTTTACTAATACATAAAATTCAATTTCTAACAATTCTTTTCGTAATAAAATTTCTTTTTAATAAAATTCTTTTTCCAATTTTTTTTTTGTTTACAGTTGATTTTTTAATAATATTTAATTTCTAAAAACTTTCTTTAAATAAAATTCATTTACTAACAATTATTCAAATTTTTTTCCGAATAAATATTGTACTAGATTAATGATTTTTTTCACATGAATTAAATATTATAAAAAATTTTACAAATATAGTCAGCACTTATCTATAATAATAAGAAATAAAGATAAGAAGATTTTTTCATTTTAAATGAGTAGAAAATTAAAATGAGGATGAAAAAAAGAATATGGAGCAAAGTAAAGGAAAAATTAAAAGATAAAAAAAGACATATAATGAAGTAGAGATTAAAGTAAAAATGTAAATTGAATAAGATAAGCGGAGAGAAAAAGAAATTTGAAAAAAGAAGGAAAAATTCGAAGATAAAAAACGGATATTAAAAGTTGATGTCGAATTATATTAAAACTAAAGTTTCTTAATTTTCGATTGGAGAACATTTTTACTAGAAGCATATTGACATTTTTTATAGTATTAAAAAATATTTTTAATAATTAGTTGTAAACATGTGCAAAATTTTCTATAACTATTTATATAAATAATTCAATAACAATATTTTGACATAAATATTTTTATTGAAAGTTTTTATCAATATGTTCATATAAAATATTTCCTAAATATTTTTGTATAGAATGTTTTCTATAACGTGATTATTTTAATACAGAATATTGCTTACATATTTTTATATAAATATATTTATGTATCGATATTTTCCTAGAAATTTTCTATGAGTATGTTTATACAAAATATGTCTTAAATATTTTTATGAAAATATTTTTATATGCATTTTTTAATACAAAAATTTTATATTAATATTTTTATACTAATTGTATATACATTATTTATAAATAAATTATATTTGTCTATTATTCAATAAGTTTAAAAAATAATAATATTTTGTTATTTACATTTAAAAATTTTTTATGTGTATGTATTCTTACCAGCATTCAAGATAAAAAAATTTTAATTATTTTTTTCAACAGTGTTTTCCTTTCAATATACAAAAAAATACATTTCGTTGAGAAATAAGTAGTTTAAGTCAGTTTTAGTCAGCCAATAATTTTAAGAAACTGTTTGATTTGGAAAGCAGTAGTAAAAGCCAATTTTAGATAGATATACTTTTAGTAACTGTTTTTTATTTAGAAATCAGTAGTGTAAATCAAGTATAGTAAGATAAACATTTACTAAATAATTTTCATTTGGATATTAGTATAGGTAAAAAATGAATTTTAGTCAGACAAACATTTAAGCAAGTATTTGTACATTTATGACTTTTCATATACAAAATTTCATGAATATATTTTTTTAAATTTTATAACATAAAGGAAATTTTTATATAAGTACCTATTTTATATACAATTATTTCTAAATAATTAGTAATAATAGAGTAGAAAAAAAATTTTTATGAAAATGTTTTTAAAAAATAATTAATACAAACTTTTTATAATTACGCTTTTATACAAACTATTTTTTAATAATTTCCTAAATATTTTGATATATAAATATTTTTATAAAGAGTGTTAAAAAAAATATTCCATTTTTTACACGAATAGTTTGTACAATTTTTTTGTAAATAAATTACCATATGAATATTTTTCACAATTGTAAATTCTTTTGTACTATTTATAAATATACAATAAAAATATTTTCTTTAAACTTAAAAATAAAAAACAAAAGAAAAAAATAATTTAATATATGAATAAAGAAAGAAAAAGTATATAAATAAATAAAAAGAGGAAAAACAATAAAAAAAATGTAAAAATTGTGGTCTTGCATGTTTTTAGAAATTTACATGGCCGACAAAAAGGAAAAGAGAAAGCAACGTTGAATAATCCAGTCATTGATAAATGCATCGCGATTTTTCTCATTCAAGATCGAAGCAGGTTAAAATGGACCCTCCCCCCTATTGTCGAAGAAACTGCGAAATGTTCGTGTTCGAAACATTCGAAAACATCTTGAAAACGTCTTGCCCAACTGAAAAATCGTCCCCTGAAAAACGTCTCTCTCAATTTACGTCCCTCTGTGTCTTTTGTTTTTTCGCTTGCTTCACACGGAAATTTTTCTTCTTTCTCTTCTCTTGGTTGCTTCTCTTTTTTTTCTCTCACGCAAACCATCTTTGCCTCTGGCTTTATCTTCGTCTTCGAACTTTCAACACATCTCTTCACCTCCCATCCCCAAATCTCTCTCTTTTCCTCTTCACACTTTCTCGCGCGCACTTTCCATCGATTTCTTTTCTATTTTCTTTCCCTTTTTTTCTTATACGACTTCCAAATTTATCGACATGTCTGCAAATGTTCGCAGTACGTCTGCAATCTTTTGGATTTTTACCCGAGGCGAATCGATTTGAGAAACAATATCAAGTGTAGTAGAGTGGAAGAGTGAAAGTGGAGAAAAGAAATTACTAACTTTTTTTATTAAATATTGTTTGTCAATTGTTCTTCAATTGCCCGAAATTATTGCTCGTTTGTTAAAATAAATAAATAAAATTTTTTATTTCCAGTTTTTTTTCGAGAAAAGTAAGAAAATTTATTTTCAAATTTAAATAATAATATCATAATAAATAAATAATTCCATTTAATAATTTATTTAAATATTAAAATTATTTTCTATAACATTGTCAATTTTTTTTAAAGAGAAAAAGCCTAAATATTCATTTAAAATAAAAAACAAAACCATATACATTCATTTATAATTTTTAAAACAATTTGAAAGTACATGACTTACCCAAAATTCGACGATAATACCCACACTTACCCATTTTTTTAAATAAAAAATATTAATAAAAGAATTTTATTGTTTTAATGAAAAATTGTAATTTAGGAATTTTATCAATTTTCCAAAATTATCACCTATCTTTTTATTTTAAATTTTGTTAATTTTGAAAAAAGTATAAGAAATTATAACTGCTTGAAAATTTTGTATTGTCTCAAAAAAATGAATGTATTTGAGTTTAATTTCCTTTTTAAGAAAAGTCTTGGAAATTACGTAAAATATATAATTCGTATTTTGATATAGAATGAAATTTTAAACTTATATTCAAAGAAGAAGAGTATCGAAAGCAATAAAAGAGGAGAAACTGCAAATTTCAAGAACAGTAATAATCATTGAAATCGTAACAGTCTGAATCGATTTAAAATATTCTCGCCTCTTTTTTTATGTATGAAATTCTGCTTTCGTTATCAATAAAAATCAAATTATAGATTATGTTCGAAAATCTTTACAAGAAAAATTTATTTTTCAGCGCAATAAAAAAAAGAGAAAACACCAAGTTAACGATTTGTATTATTTTTTTCTCATAATTGTAATTTAAATATTTGAAAACTATTAACTTTTCATTTAAAAATTTTAATATTTAAATTTATTCTTTATTCACAAATTATATTATATTATCGTATACTTTACTCTCTTTATTTAAAATATTATTATAGAATATTGTATTCTTTACTTACATTTATGTATACTTATCAAAGTTTTGCTTTATTACATTTTCAATTTTAATTTAAATTTTCTAAAATGATTAACAAATTTTCAATTTTCTGGTTTTTTAATTTATTATTGATTAAAAATTGTAATTAATATTTATTTGTATTCTATTATTTTGTATTTTATCAATTTATTTATTGTTAATTTGACTTTCTTTATTTTATCCATTTTTTTTATTTTAATTCTTCTCGTTTAATTTGTTTTCATTTTATTTATTTTCATTCAATTTATTGTTACTTAAGTTTGATATTTAATATTTTTTTTTAAATTTTCCACTAACCTATTTTGAATACCTAATATGTAATAATTGAAAAAATAACGAACAAGAAATTTTTAAAAAGAAAAAGTTACTTAAAAAATGCAAATTCTTTCAAACATTGTGAATTGTTTAATTTTCTTTAAGAATAAAAAAATAAAATTTTGAAAGCAATTGAAAAACTTGTATTGGTGCAATTAATGGGAATAGAAAAGTTTTGCCATCCGTACACATATATGTCATCGCTGTATCGTCAACTCATGTATATAGTATTTCATCTGTCGCAAAAAGAAATATTGGTTTTCTTTATCGAAATACTATGTATGTATTACAGTTTCTGCACGTAAACCAACCAACACCAGCTGATAAATAAAAAAACTGCAACATAAACAGTATTCCTCATACATTTTAATATTACACGAATTTCTCTATCCGCACCTCATGAATAAATCGACTTGCAATAATCAAATCCTAGGGAATATCAAATTTTTATCAATTCTTCATGTGTATTCATTTTCAATGCGCTTTGGAAAAAACGGTTTTGTCATACATGAATTTCATTCATTTGCATTTTTATTTTTTTCAATTTGATGAATTTAAAATAATCACTTTACAATTGTACCTAATTGCGTAAGAATTAAAAATTTATGTATTAACATTATTTTTATTTAGAATGAATACATATTGTATTCATTCTAAATAAAAATAATGTTTATTTTGTATTAAAAATTAAAATAATTAATTAAAATAATGTTTGTATTTTTTATTGTTTTTTTTTTACTTTAGTAGTTGTCAATTTTTTTAAAATCAATATTTTTGCATTTTGTGGAACTTTCGTATTTCTTAATTTCTTTCCTTTTTTTGTACTTTTGTGTTTTTGAATTTTTCTGTAAGGGGAAGTCCCCTAGTACCGGACACCTAAGGTTTTCATAAAATATAATTAAAGGAATTTAAAGAAGAAGGAATAGAACCAGTGTTTTCATCAATTAGACATCCTCAAGGAAATATTGTCGAGAAAATTTACAGGGAATTATCAAGATTCTTCAGAACATTAACAAAAGGTAGACACAATTTACGGTGGAATTGGGTGAAAATCATCGAAGATTGCATCAATGAAATTCACCATGAAACTACGGAGTTTACGACAGTCGAGTTATATCTTAAGAAGAAACCAAAATGCGTGTGGGAGAAATAGTTAAATTTACCTATAATTCCGAAGGATTTAGATTATGAAAGAAAATTAGAATTAGCATATGACAACATTTTTAAGAAAATAAACAAGAAATGTGACAATAAATAAATAAAATAAAGTGAACATAGTGAATAATAAATCAACAATTATAATAAATAAATAATGTGAAAAAAACAACAATAAATAAAGTGTAAATAAATAATAATTAAAGTGCAAAATTATAAACAATTTTTGAATTAACAGAAAAATTATTTTAAAAATAATTTTGAACAATAATGTTAAATTATATAAATAAACTTTGTGCGTGTAAAATAAAAGTTATATTGATTAGTAGTTGATGTTTTGATTT
The DNA here is from genome assembly GCA_032873175.1 of Leptopilina drosophilae. NCBI lineage: Eukaryota > Metazoa > Arthropoda > Insecta > Hymenoptera > Figitidae > Leptopilina > Leptopilina drosophilae. Next base: position 24,116,891 of record CM065483.1, read on the forward strand.
CATCTATATCAACTAATACAATCAAAAGAAGAAGAGGACAACAAGAATGAAAGCGATTGAGACACTAAGTGTTATTCGCGTTAAATTTGAAACAGTATATAAGTTATTTAGTGTGCATATAAAATAAATAAAATAAAAAAATAAAGTTAAATGGTGTAAATATAGTTAAAATATAATATAATAAAAAATATTTATAATTATATTTTATATAAAAATATAAGAGAGAAAAGAATAACATAAAAAATGAAAAGAAAAATATGTATTTTCTTTTTTTTTGTATTCCTTTATTTTTTTATTTTTTTACTTCTACTTTTACTTTTACTTTTACTTTTACTTTTACTTCTACTTTTCTATTTTTGTATATTCTACATTACTTATTTTCTATAATAATACCATTAAAAGTATACATTGTATTCTATTTTCTTAATATTTTAAAACACTTTTTTCTGCATTTGTTTACAACTTTATTTTTGTATTTCTTGATTTTCGTTATTTTTATAATTTTATACTACTGTTTTTTCAATATTTAATATTTTTTGTTTGTTTTGTACACCTTTGTACTTTTTGCATTTTTTAATTTTTCATTTAAACTGAATTCTTTCTTTGTCTCTTGCATTCTTCTGTCAGAAAAAAATGTTCCCCTTTCAAAATTTTTTAATGAATTTACAGATTCAATATTTAAAACTAAAAAAGAGTATTTTAAAAAAAATTCGTTTCACCATCATTTTTTATGTCAAGGGTAGATTATCAATGACAGTGCATTTGATAAAAAAAAATTGTTTGCAATTAACTTTAAGTGAATAGGTAGTAAAGGGCCACTAATTCCTTTCATTTCCCTACATATGTTAAAATTTAAATGATTCAACTAATCGAAAAACAGTAACTGTTTAAACAAGCAAATACCATTGAAGTTTTAGTGACGTAACATTGATTAACAAAATTATTCCGTTTGAATGCAATTTATTCTCGCCCCTCTCCCGTGGTCTTTTTTTAAATGTCTCATTTAATTGCATTGCACGTAAACTGCATTCATTAAAAATTATTTCCGATCCGTAAATTTTATTAACATTAATTAGTTTCTTTTGTTTAACATTAAAATGCGCTTCTTAATTGCAAATAAAATTTATCGATGATAATCATAAATGTTAAAATCATAAATAAATGTTTATTGAAAAGTTTATTTACCCGGTTTTTTTCATGAACATTATATAAACTACTAAAGTTTCTGAATTTACGCTACACTCATACTCCTACTAGATATTATGTACATCGTTTCTTTCTGAAGCATCGTGAAAAATGCATAGCACGAATAAGTGCGAAGTAAAAACTAGAAAGCAGAAACATAAAACAAGAAACTTATATAAAATGAGGTTATTTTATTATTTCGTCTCCTTTTTTTCTTCTGGTTGTGTGAGGGGTAAAAAGAATGAATTTTGTCACTATTGTTTTTCATGAATATGTATATATATCTTTTTTTCTGTAGGTATGTTTTATTCATTAACGAAATTGACGAACATATAGATATCGCTTGTAAAGATTCAGTTTGAAATTCACCCTTTCAATTTATTTTATATATACCTTCCGGATTACTCAAAGCTGAATTTATTATTTCAAAAATCTAAATCGAAACTTTGCTTTTCATGGCCAAGTAAATTAACGATGTAAAATACATTTTCATTTCGAGCAATATAAACAAAAATTTCAATTTCCTGTTTGAGATAAAGTTTCATCGATAGAAATATTATTAATTAAAAAAAGAAAAATAAATTAAAATAATTTTTTTTTGTAATAGAATAAAATTTAAATTCTTTCATGAAAAAATAAGTAGTTTATGTTAGTTTTAGACAGCCAACAGTTTTCTAAAATTCCTTTTCACTAGGAATTCTTTGATAAATTTCCATTTTTGCTTTGATGGACATTATTTTTAATTAAATTCTTATTGAAAGTAAAAATGAAAAGTAAATCAAAGTGAAAATAAAAATTTATTTCATAATCACTTTCACTTTGATAGAATTTTATTTTCATTTTCACTTTCACCTCTCTATGACAGATTTTCGCATTTAGATATTTTTATTTTCACTTTCACTTTGAAAAATTTTCTTACTTTCCCTTTGATAAATTTTTTAATTTTCATCTCAGTTTAAGCGATTGTAAAATATAGTAGTAAGGATGAAAAAGAAGAAAGTTAAATATAAAATTTTATTAAAGTGAAAATGAAAACAAAGTAAAAATATTATTCTATAAAGGTGAAAATGAAAATAGAATGAAAAAAATTATTAAAGTGAAAGGGAAAATGAAAGTAAAAACGAATGTTAGAATGAAATACTGTTTAATTAATAGAAAACAAACCACTAATTCACTTTAGAATAAGAATATTCACTATTTTTATTGATAAAATATTACCATTTTGTTTAGTATTTCCAATTTTTGTTTTGCTAAACTTTTAACAAAACTCTTAAAAAATAAAGGTGAAATAAAAAATGCAAGTAAAAATTCTAACTATATTGTGAATTGGTGGCTGAAATTTTCATTAATTCATTCATGCAGAGAATAAATTCTTTGAATTAGAATTTCTTTATTTTGTCCCAGGATAACCTTAAGAACAACAATTGATTTACAACAAATACAATATGTTTGTGTATAATATAATCAATACAGAATTATAATGATTACGAAAAGAATTTTAGACTTAAAACTTTTCAAATCAAAAATAAATCTTATGCATGAGTTGAGAAGTCTATCAAGTTTATCATTGAGTTCATCTGTAAGATCATTATAAACAGCACAGCAGTAGTCAAAATGAGGAAGAATCAATGATGAGACTAGTTGAGTCTTTAACTGGATAGAAAGGGCTCTTCTATTTGATTTAAATTGTTGCAAAGTTGCATAAACATTTCTACAAATTAATCCGATATGCTTATCCCAGGAGAGAGTTTGACTAAAAGTAACACCCAAGTTTTTAACAGACAATACATAAGGAATAATTGTGTTATTTATTTTAATTGAAGGACATTGAAGAATGTTATAGAAAAGTTGATTTTGTATTATGTGTTGGCGGGCGATTCTGTACACAATAGGTGTCAGAATAAAATGCAATCTGTAATGGCAGAGAGAATGAAATTATAATAAAATAAGGTTCACTGGATTTTACGCATGAGACGCTTGTGAGTAATTCACACACAACACAGGAGAAGGGAATTGTGCGTGTGTTTAAAATCGATACCACATTGGTTGGGGGACATTAAAGGAACATTAAATCCGTCGGCTTCGATGAAATTACATGCCCTCTACTAATTTACGAGGGTTACGTTGGCGCGTGCTTCACTTCAACGTTACGTTAAGTCTGGTAAATGAAACGCAAATTACATCCATATGAGCAGAATTAGATATCCAATATTCCACTCCAGGAATTCTTCAATTTTATATGTGTATGCGTATTTTGTTGATATTTATTTCCTTTTTCTCTTCATTTTCGAAAATTGCGTAACGAGAATCTGCGATAATTTAATGCATTCACCTCCCGTGTAGAAAATTGTCGCGATAGTCTAAATCTATTTAAAGCCAGTCTAGTTTTTTCCTCGCGTTGCTATTTACAGTAATACTAGATTGGTGCAGTCTTGATTCTATCTAGTTTCCTAGACAAGCTTTTAATTTTTATATAGATTTTGCAACGCGTCAAAATTGTAGTAAAACTATGTTAATGCTAGCTTGGTACTATGTAGTTTTCCTAATTATATTTTATCACGGCGTGAACTCAAATTCCAATATAGTTATTAGACAGAAATACTAGGTTTTACACTATTAACTATATTTTACTGTTTTTTGCTATAAACTTTTTTAATTTCATTATTATTATTATTAAGTTTACTTTAAATTTTACTTACTTGTTAAAATTTCGTTTATATCTCAAGTTCGCAGGATTTGGTTTAGGAAATTAAAAAAAAATTTATGGTTATGATAATTATCAATATATTTTTTGGAAAATAAAGGCTCCAGAAAGAAAAATTTATGTCGGACAGAAAAATTATTTATAATTTATTAAATTGTTTGAACAAGTTTAGAGAGAGATTTTTTAATTTCATAAAATATTATAATTTTTTCATAAATTGTTTAGAATCAAAAAAAAGAAAGAAAAGAAATATTCAGAAAGATTTCTCAGCAAAATTATTACTGAAAAATTAATTAAATTTCTTGTAAATAAGTAAAACAAATAAAAAATTCACTGTTTGGACAGTTTTGTCGTAAGAAGGTGTTTTCTTCTAATAATTTATGAGAATTATAGTTATTATTATAAAAATTGTTGCGGTAATTTATAAAAAATTTTAAGGTAATTAATGGAAATTTATGCAGTAATTTATTGAAATTTTTGTAATAATTCATAAAAATATGTTCCACATAAGTTATAATAAAAAATATTTATTTTAGCAATTTATGGAAATTTTCATGGTAATTTATAGAAATCGCGATAATTTATAAAAATATGAAAAGCAAAAATTAATATTAAAATTTTGGATTTCAGTCATTTATGGAAATTTTTGTGGTAAGTTATAAAAATTTATAAAAATTTGGACGATAGTTTATAAAACTATGTAAAACACAAATGTGAACTAAAAAATTTAACATCGGAAATTTATGGTAATTTATGGAAATATATTAGGTAATTTATAGAAATGTATTAGATAATTGACGATAAATTTTCTATGATTCAATTAAATAATAATTTAACTAGATTACATAGTTAAACCATTTATTGTCATGTAGCTTCCGTAGGGTATTGGTTAGAGTGTTAGGCTAGAAATCGTAGGTCATAGGTTCGATTCCCCGCAATGTCAAATTTTATTTAGTAATAGGTTTCCGTTTATTCTGTGTTGTAAACATTAACTTGATTAAAAGTTGAATGTTAATAAAATTAAATTCATAATAAAGGTTTCTTATAATAAAAATACTTTCGTTGACAATAAAAATGTCACAGAATCACATTCACATTCTAAATAATTGTTTTCAAACAGTAAGTAGTTATTGACAATAATTTTTATCAGACAAAATTTTTGGCATTTTTTTATTTGAAACTATGTAGTTTGAATTGAAAATCAGTAATTCGAATAAATATTGATTAGACAAATCTTTTTCAAATTTCTTTTTCATTTTATTTTCTTTTTAAATTTTTAATTAATTTTATTTTAATCCATCTTAGTTTAGAATCAGTATTTTAGTTCAATTTAAGTCAGTTTTGGTTAGACGACGTTTCTAAACGTTATCATTAGAGGAGAAGTAGTTAAAGTCAATTTCAGCCAACCACAGTTTACCTAAATTCGTTTCCTTTGAAAAATAAGTATCAAACTTTAGTTTCAATCCAACAAAATACTTCTTAGTTCTTTCAATTAAAAAATTGGTATAAAATATGGACAAATCAAATATTTTACAGAATTTGTAAAAAAAATATCATTTATTAAAGGAAAACTTATTTTATTTATTTAATATTTTGATGTTCCATTTTTTCACTCAGTCTTGGATGAGATGGACATTAATGACTTTTATTAAAAACTTTTTATGTTACTGTTAGATACTTAAAAAGTATTAAAGTAGGTATCTTTGTCAAAACATTACTGAATTTTCGTTTTCTTTAGTAATCAGTAGTTTATGTCAGCTTTATTCAGTCAATAATTTTTTAAATTTATTTTTGTAAATTATAAAAATTATAAATTTTCTAAATTATAAATCGATCTAATTTTTCTTTTTAATGTTTGATCACTAATTTCTTTTTAAATATAAGTAATTGTTTATTATGTTTCATGTCACATACACTTTAAAAAATTTAGGATAGGAGTTAACTTAAAAACTTGTTATATTTACCATGTAAATTTTTAACTCCCTTCATTTTAACTCTCAAATGGGTGCGACATTTAAAGAATCCCCTAGAGAGTAAAAATTTAACTCCCTTTTTACAGTTCTTCAAAAATAAGACAAAATTGATTTTTTTACCTAAAATTTTAAAGTCCAATAATTGGAAGGAGTTTTAATTTAACCCGACTTTCCAAGTTTTGGCCCACTTTACCTATGTTACGTCAAAACAAGAAACCTTTTTAAATATACCTAACGTTCCTCGTTTTAAATTAGTTTCATAAATGAATCTAATTTGGGATGAGGATAAGTCAATGAGCCTACTAAATGTTGTGAGAGAATAATTTATTTAAAAACCAACAAGAAAGAAAAGAGTTGACAAAAATGCAATGAGTACAAAATTATGAATCTTACTTAAAGAATAACGATTACTTGTGGTGTGATGATTTTATCTTGTAATCCAATCTTGAGTGGTGATGAGCACTAGACGAAAAGGGGCCTTGGGACTGTTGCCTTAATGGTTTGATATTAGTCCTCTTGTTTACACTAATGAGATAGTGTATTGTATTCCGAAAAATATCTGCTAGTCCCAGACAGTTGTCGCTTCTTAAGCAAATTTCGATGTTTCGAAATTTGGAATGTGATCCTTCAATATTAGAGTTTTGTAGACAGTCGAAAGAATTTCCAAATTTATATTTTTGGAAATTGATAAAAGTTATATTCGAAGATTGATGAATAGGGTGTTGATTTTGAAACTGATTTCAAATTATTACTTGGGGAATAATTCACTTGTAATGAAGAATGTTTAAATTAATACTTGGACGACACTTTTGAATAATGTTCAAAGGTATACTGGGAAACTTTTCACTTTTAATAATGTTTAAAGGTTTTCTGGGAGTTCACTTTTGAATAATGTTCGAAGGTATACTGGGAGACTGTTCACTTGTTGACGATTAGATGAATACTGCTGATTTCCAAAAAATTACTCTCTGATCTCTGCTTAATTTCTCTCCCTTTTTATACGAAACTGTTCCATTGTTTAGAATTATATGCGTGTAGTTATTGAGAGTGGGAGAGCAAGGTAACTATGAACACCTGTGCACTTGTTTATCTTTTCTCTCTTTCTAATTTTCGTGTCTCTTCAAAATAGTGGTAGGGATGATCATAGCCTGTTTACTTTTTTATGCTCGATGCTGCTGTGGACTAATCTTTTCTCTCTTTCTAATTTTTGTGTCTCTTCAAGCCCTCTCTTTATGTATAGATGTTTTTTCTCCCTTTCTGTGGCGAAGTTGTTTGAAGGTTGTTAAACTGATGCACTATCGTTATTCTTTTTACATGATTTAAAATATTATTCTCTTTTCTTAGAATTGTTATGATTTGTAATTTATTCAGATACATATAAGACATATAACATCAATTGCCATATATTCAAAAATATTATAATTATAATGCAATAATATGAAATACATAAAATATAATTATAAAATATATACGAAAAATACAATATCGAATACAAAATACATACATAAGTATTGTACTTAATTTAAGTACGTTAATAAGAAGTTACGGACGTAACACCTAATACAATTTGCAGATATTTATTTTTTGCTTTTCTTTCTTTTCGACAAATACGCAACAAAATTCTAGATAACCTGATAGATTTACCTCTCATCAATTTGATACTTTTAGTAAGTTGACTAAAAGTAAACTTACTAAAAGTATCAAATTTCCCACAAATTTACTAAAATTGAATAAAATTTATTTTAAAAAAAATCCCAGAAGAAATAATATTCCAAAGGCATTAGGTCCAATCAAGGAGATGCATTCTTTCACTAAAAAATTAGTGATCAGTTTTTTGCTTGATTGACAAAGGAATGTAAAACTCAATTTTCAATTTTTTAGCTCTCTTTTTTAACAAAATTTTCCCCTTAGAGATGACTATATATATATAGTTAAGCGAATTTGAGTCGCAGACGAGAGAGAGGGTAGTAGGGGGGCTTCTTCCGCTCTCTAAAAGGCACATGAAATGCGATAAAATGCACTCTAGGTGAAATAAGGAAGAGAAAACGAGAGCAGAAAGAAAAAAAATGGGAATAGGAAAAGAACAGAAGAATTGTGGAAAAAACTATATTCCAAAGAGGTTATCCTTAATAGGGTGGAAAATCTTGACGACGGCAAATCATAAGTGGGCTTGCCGACATTCAACTGCAGGGATGAACTTTAATTCAATTAAACTCGAAGCAATTTCAACATCACCACCGTCCATTGTATTGACTGTAATCTCAAACAACGAGTGAAATTCAAATAATGATGAATTTCATAATTTTTAATTTTTTCCTCTCACTTTTAAATTCATTATTAAAGAAGAGACTTTTCTCTCCTTACATTTATTTAGAAAATATGACATTTTTCAATTTTAATTAAATTTCAGAAATTTAATTAAATTAAATAAAAAAAACAATTTTAATTGAAATAGAAAAATAAAAGTCAGGTGGAAATTTTTGTTTTAGAAAAAGATGACTTATATAATAAGAAAGGTGTGTACGTGAAAGAATTATTCTGTTAGTCTATAGTGAAACCTATTGTTCGCGACATTCGTTTCAGAAATGTTGTAAGCAGAAAATTTTAAATTGCTCTTTAGTCGCTTCGTCGCGTTGCCCGCCGTTGATTCAACTAGTTTGAAAACTTAAATTGCACTTGTTGTTCGCAGGTAAATATGCGAGAACTTGATAGTGACAATGTCAAGAATTTAGAGATGAGTTAAAATAAACTTAATTTAGACAAGAAAACGTATAATAAGTTTCACCATTCAGAGAGGATGGTTTTAAATTAATTTTCCACGATTTCATTAGCCCTGTAAAAATTAACTCCCAACACATTTAGAATTGTCATAAAATTCAACAGGTAAAACATTCATGAAACATTGTAATTTTTAATCTCTCTACATCTAAATGTAATTCATTTGCATGAAATATTACAAAAACGAAGTAAACTGGATTAAAAAATTAAAATTTTAAATTAATTAACTTAATTAATTATTATAAAGCATATCAACTAAAAGTAATTTTATTTAATGAGTGTTGACCGCAATAGTCTGATCGAAAAGTAAATGACATTAGAATATTATTTAAAAATTTTAGGGAAAAAGTTATCTCTGTAAAATATTTAAAAATTAATTTATTGACAAATTTAAAAATAATTAATTGATTAAAGATTTTAATTTTAAAGGTTCGACTGTAAGCTAGAGAAAATTATTTTAAGTATTTGCTGCATTTATAAACAAATGTCAAAATTGTTACTTTTATATAAAATAGTTATTAAAAAGTTAAACGCTTGCAAATTATTGATAATTAGTATTGTCATTATAATTTAAAAATTAAAACAATTATTTTATTAGAAAATAGGAAATTAAAAAAGAAAATAATTTTATTAGAAAAAGGGAAATTAAAAAAGAAATCAATTATTACTAATGAAAATAGAATATATAAAAAATCGCAGTCAGTTTGAAAGGGAAAATAATTTCTTCAATGGAGAGAAAAGAAAATTTTGACATAAAATTTCAAAGACCGAAATTGAAATAGACGCGGGAGAAAAATTCGTGAAGGCAAACAATTTCTGTCGAGCTTATCGCGCGATTATATGAAAATCTATTGTCAATACTATCTAAAGTATTTTTCTGACAGGAATGTATTTTCTCCTCTCTTCTCTCCTCGACTTTCTCCCTTGTCCCTACACCCTTCTCACTCTCTAACCAACATCGGATATCCGGTTCTCGTGCATTATACTATTTTGACCAAGTTTTGTACTGCCTCCAGTTTTCTCATGGGACCTGAAAAGTCCCCACAGAAGAGTTTTCCTCTTATCTTGAATGGAATTTTCCCGTTGACCGGAAGAAAAGCGAATTTAACCCAACACAAAATATAATCGTTATCCAAAACACTCACGAAACTGTATCGTATTGTTGGGAAAATATTGTTTTTCTTTTCTTTCATGACAATAGAGAACAAAATAATTTTTTATAGATAAAGGCAAATAAATCTACATAAATATGAAATAAAATAAAAATATTTTCATATTTAGAATAAGACAAAATTTCTAGAAAACACGAACAAAAAAATTGTTAGGATAAAAATAATAAAAATTAAGAAAATTTCCGGGAAAAAAAGAAACATTTCTAAAAGAAAGAAACGATTTGTGAAAAAGAAGAATTTTGTGAAAAAGAAAAATTGTTTTAAATTAATACAAAAAAGTAAAATATAAAAGTTCCTAATTATATCTGGATAAAAATAGTTATTAAATGATATCTTTTGTTTATTATATTAAATTTGATTTTTAATTTGTATTAAGATTCACCTCATAAGTTTAATTAAGTTTACCTCAAGATTCGCATGTTACTCTATATAAAACCATAAAATTATTTCGCTACCTCATATAGATACTGAGGATTTCATTAACTTTATAACGAGAGTTTCTCTCAAATGATCTATATAGCTATACAGTCGTTAATTTATAAATTTTATGTAGGTTTATATTTTCGGTTTTCTTATAGAGTCAAAAATACTCTTCTAAAATATTATTGCAAAATTCGAAGTAAAACAAAAGCTATACATTCTTATTCTTCGTCATGTCAAAGATGTTTTTGTATGCGGATAAGCAATCGAATGATTTAATTGTTTCCTCAATTGCATTTTTTAATAAAGACAAACAAAAATGTATTTGGTGTTGTTAATCACAAATTAGATATCAAATTTTCAAAATTGAAAATGGCTGATCCCATATGGCGGAAAAGAAAATTTTTTATTTTAATTTTTTTTCGTTTTAATTTTTTTCGTCTACCATATTGCATCCGATATTTTTAATTTTGAAAAAATGATGTCATATTCGTAATTAGTGACCACAAAAACCCCCTCGTAACGATTTTCAAACAAATCCAATGATTTAAAAAAATAAATGTCTGCCATATTGGATCCGCCATTTTGAATTTTTAAAATCTGATTCCATATTCGTAATTAGCGACCTCAAAAACCCCGAATAAGGATTTTTATGCAAATCCGATGATTTAAAATAAAAAATATTGCCATTTTGGAATAAAAATGAAAAAAATTTTGTTTTACAAATTCTTAAATAAATTATTTATTATATGTAAAAGAAATTTTTTAAATAAATGTCATAGTTATTTTAATAATATATACTAAAAAGCCTTCTTTTTGCCTATTTTAAATTGGAATGTCCCGTTAATTAGCAACCCCAAAATAATAATTAAAATTTTTGTGTCAATTTTTAGATATTTCCTTTATATTCTTTTTCCTCTATGGCGCACAAAATAATAGCATACAATTTCAATTCACTAATTTCTGTGGAATATTTTGTCATAAACGCGAGAATATTTAACATATTATAATGATTAATTACATCGTTATTTTATCCTTAAAATGGTATTTTTATTTCTCTCAGTAATTTTCGATTGTAATTCAATAGCAACCGATACATAATACATATACATATATTGATGTTTGCAGTATATATTTAAAAAAAGGATATTAATCTCCAATATGACATGTCGTAAAAAATGTTATTAAATTAATTTCATTTAAATATTTTTTTTAATTGAAATACAAATAAAGAAGGTAAATTAATTGATACATATTTGTAAGAATAATTGCTTTTTCTTTACACTATTAAGACATTTTTCCTTAAATATGTTCAGATATCACCTACTTGATTTTTAATGTTTTTATCCCTCTCATTACTCTTATTTATTTTCTTGCTTTTATTCTGTCACTATTTTAAGATATACTAAAATTTTAAACGTTCAAATAAGCAAAATTTTTGTTGTGTCTAATTGTTTTTATCAGTTACTATGCAAAATGGAAAAGAAATGTAAAATCAACATCTATTTAGTTGAAAATTATTTTTTGTATACAAAGTATTTTTTAATAAAATATAAATTAAAACTAGTAAAAATAATATCGTCGATAATTTAAACGTTTTAAACATTAGGGACATACTGCTAATCTTGCTTTCAAGGGTTATGATAATGGCGGGAACTTTTTTAATAAAAGTCATAGGATTCGTTTTTTTTAAATCCAAAATGACGGATACAATATGGCGGCTGCTTTTTTGAAAAACTAATCAGATTTGCCTGAAACTTTTTACTCTCCTGCAACTTTTTTACTTTTTATGAACTCCCGCAAGATTCTTAGTATCACTAAATCGGAATTTGATGTCGATAAATTTTTCCTAAAGGTGGCCGCATATTGATTTTTTGGAGTTATGTCAAAACCCTGATCTGATCGGGTTAAGTAGACCTCTGATTCGGATTCAGCGACCAAAAACACATAAGGTGCATATTCTGACATTCAGGTCAGAACCAAAAAATTTTTTTGTATGGCTGTGTAATTCTTGCCTTTTAGAATCCGAAAGTTGACCCAACATTGTAAATCTGTGTAATTAAAAATGTTAGCTAAATGTTATTATTAATTAATTAATATCGATATTATTTAATAAGTATATTGATAATAATTAAAATAAAATAATGTAACACGTTTTTAGTTTTTTAAAAATAACTTCTAATCTGCTTTGAGTATTTAGAGTTGTCTGATTAAAGAGTATGTGCTTGAGCTGCGAAGACATGTTCTTCAATGTTTTGGATCATTAATCAGTAATTAATGACGTTATGTTGTGTAAGGTGGAGAAGCTTGTTCCACTTGCAACCATAAAGTTTGACTATCTACAGGAGATTCGTTCTACTTTGAAGTCTCCAAACTCTCCGATCAGCTCCGTTAACTTACACTCGCACAGCTACTGCCAATCTCATTATGCTTAACTATGACTTTCAGTTTCCAATCAATACCCCCCACCCCCTTTCTCTCTCTCTCTCTCGCTCGCTCGCTCTCTCTCCCTCTATCAATACTCTCTTTATTCAAACTGTAATTTATTCCAATTCAGCATTCGGAAATAACTTCTATCAAATTATTTAAACCTTATTATAATTATTCATCCCTCTTAATTAGTTAAACTCAAACAAAAAGAAGGCCACATTTTGCAGTGACAGTGATTTCAATTTCGGATTTTAATTCAATCACTTGTTTACTTCTCTTGATGAGCTTTTGATGCTGTAAAAAGTCTTTTTCAGTTTTCTGCAAGCAAAATATATTTTATTCAGTATTTTTCCTTTTATTTTGAAATGTTCGGTAAATTACGCGTGTAGTTTTATAGCAATGAAGCCCTTGAATTATTCGCCATTTTTAAAAAATAATTAATATTTTTGAAAAAAAGTCGAAAAGTGTTACTTGACTGATACTGACAGAAACTACCGTTACAAAAGTGAAGAAATGACTTATAATTATGGTTTGTCTTACTTTTTACTTTTTAAGAGGTTGAATATAACAATGTTCTTTTAAGGTGATTCAAATTAAAAACATGTTCACAAATGATGTAAAAAAATGGTAATTAATATTCGTGAAAAACAAAGTGAAAATATTGATGATAAACTATCAAAACGGTATATTGCTCAAAAGGATGTTGCCTATTTAATTAATAAAGATATTGATTTTTTTGTCAGTTTCCAAACGATGAATTTTTTTAATCGATTCCAGATTAATTGCTCCTTTTTCTATCTTGACATTTGTGAGAGGCCATCTAATATTAATTAATAACTTGGTTTCTTTAAAGCAAGAAACTTAAAAGTAATAAACGACGTCGCCGAAAAAGGAATTAAAATAATATCTGAATATAATGAAATAATTATCCAAGATGAGGAGCAAAAACAAATTGTTATTGAAGTGACTGAAAGTTATAAAAAAATTTCCCAATGTGACGTGTTCAATGGTCACGTGTCCCATATACTTTACTATGGAAAAACTTTACACTGAATAACATGAACTTAAATGCTTATTTTTTGCAAAGTTTTTTTTTTGAAACCGGGTAACATTTTGTGGCGCAATAGAAACTATTAAGCACTACAGTTTGCATTAAAAATAATTTTATTTTTTTCAATATTAATGTAAATAACAACTTTAAACATCATATATTTCCTCTTTTGTAGAACTACCCATATGTCAAAAATATGAAATATATGAAATATTTGTCAACTTTTCTTAAGTAGCTATTACGTTATTATTAATTATTAATTCAGCTTAAACTAGTATTTTTGTTGCACATTTTAATAATTAATTTTAATGAGTCACTAATGTACCAAAACGCGTAATATATGTATTAAATTTTTTGTCAAATATGTACAATTTATACTTTAAGTATCCTTGTATTTTTCTAAGTTGATAAGTTGATAATAAAAAATATTTTAAATTAATAATAGTCTTTAAATTTTAATATTAGCCGTAATTCTGTAATTAGGAGGAAAGTAACAAATGCAGAGGTTGTGAAAAGTCAGGCTGTAAACTAGTTATATAATCTAAATGTATCATTCAAATTTTATTTAACAGGTAACAATTCAAGCTTTTAACTAAGGCAATAACAAAAATTATTTGTTCAATAGCTTGAAAGCTAAAATCAAAAAACTGATTTCTGTTACTTTCCTCCTCGGTCTGAAAATGGCGTTAAGTTTGACACTCCCTAAAACTAAAATATAAGAAAAGAAAGTGATTAGAAAAATTGCATTTATTATTAAAATTCATATGTTGAATTTGAATGCAATGAGGCTATTGACTACATGACAAACATTCATGATGTTTTTAAAAAGCCCTTGATTTTCTGTGTTGGCAGATTTCAGGGCTGAATTTTGCAAGTGAACATTTTTCAACGAGCAAATGTAACTCGAGCTTAAATCGAACGAAATTAAATTCGTGTATATACAGCAAAACAGAAAGAGAAAGAGTGTGAGAGAGAGAGAAACTATATAGCCTGTAGCGAATAATTTATAGCAATACCGAAAACAGAAAATCGAGAGAGAGAGATAGAGCGCAAATGTGAAAATGCAATAATACACAATTTTGACTCTCAATTATAAAATCTCAGTTGAAATTTGAAACACGAATTATTATTCGCAACTGATTATTCTTCAATATTTTATCATCTCATAAACTATTATATAGTGTAATAAAAGCATTTCTGTTTGAAAAAATTTTTTTTCAGCGCAGAATTATCCACTTTTATCCTACTCTCACTCTCTCTTTCGCCCTTCACCAACCTAACCTTCTCTCATTCATATGGCAAAGGTGTGTGCAAAAATATTAATTAATTTCTCAATGTCGAATTATTTTTCATTTAATTTTATTTTGTTACAGTCATGAATTATATCATATTTTAGAAAATTAAGTTCCTGCTAATAACTGGGCGCAAAGTGCAGATTTATAAAAAATATTTAAAATTCAAATTTAATTTCCAAAATAAGTGGTTGCTGATAACTATGTGGTCAAGAAAAAATCATTTATGCAAAATTTAACATTCAGCCCCAGTCTCCCTTAATTTTTATATTTCAACTGATCAATAAAGTATATACTATATAGATAATAACTTTTAATTTTTTAATCTAAAAAATTTAGATACATTTTCTTCAGTACAAAATTGAATGGAATAAATATTAGTTATTTTTTAGTTAAAACTATTTAATAGAAACATTGTCTAAGAAAACATATATTGAAACTACTAACATATATGTCACGTTCAACGGTGAAAGGGACCTTAGCTGTTTTTGACCGAACTTAAATTAGAAGTAAAAATAAATAAAAATGACTAATTTTCTTTACGAACTATTAATATTTAATTCATTACTATATGCAATATTTTCAGAAAAATACGCTTTTGATGTTAAATAATCAATAATAAATTTTTAATGAAGCTAAAACTACTCTAAACATAACCTAAAATTTTAAGCAGCTAAGGTCCTTTTCACTGTGAAACGTCACATATTGAAATCTAACTAACATATAGATTTGAAATTATCGTGTTTAAATAAAACGGACATCATATTTACTGAATTTAATTTTAAAAAATTTGGAAATCAGTTTCAAAATTGGCATGTTTGGCTTAAACTGACTTTTAATACTGATAATCGAATGAAAATAATTTGAAAAAGTTTATCTGGCTAAAATACACATAAACATATTTTGTAAAATAGTATAAAAGTATGAAAAATATGGAAAACAAATAATTTTCTTTGAAAGTTTATTCAATTATTGTTTTTTGGGCTGTATGCATGAATAAACGTGAAGTTTCTAAAGATTTAATTTTACTTTTTAATATTTACTTTATGAAAAATGTATTAAATCTTTAAACGCCAAAATTTTAGTGGATTTAATTAATTTAAGTTGCTTTTAAAAACAAGTGACAAATAAAAAATCACAGAATCTTTTCTTCTAGAAAATTAGTAGCAATTTTTTAAAATTATTTTAATTCAGTTATAAATCATAGAAGTCAGTTTAAGACCGACTTGACAATTTTACATTTGATTTAGGAAATGATTAGTATTTCAAAAGTCAACTAAAGTTATATTTTAAAAGTACAGTTTAGAATTAATTGCCTTTAAAATGTGGATAAAATTAAAAATTAAAGGGACATTCCAGTTCAAAATGTCAAAAAAATCAATTTTTTTTTTGGTTTTTATTTTTGGATTTCTTATAGTGTCAAGAATACTCTCCTAAAATATTATTGCAAAATTCGAAGTAATACAAAAGCTTTACATTCTTATTTTTCGTCACGTCAAAAATGTTTTTGTATGCGGATAAGCAATCTAATAATTTAAATGTTTTCTCATTTGCATTTTTTAAAAAAGACAAACAAAAATGTATTTGGTGTTGCTGATCACAATTTAGATATTAAATTTCAAAAATTTAAAATGGCAGATCCAATATGACAGAAAAGAAATTTTTTTATTTTAATTTTTTTTCGTTTAATTTTTTTCCTCGTCCACCATACTACATCCGCCATTTTTAATTTTGAAAAAATGATGTCATATCCGTAATCAGCGACCCCAAAAACCCCCTCGTAACGATTTTCAAGCAAATCCAATGATTAAAAAAAAATGTCTGACATATTGGATCCGCCATTTTGAATTTTAAAAATCTGATTCCATATTCGTAATTAGCGACTTCAAAAACCGCCAAGTAACGATTTTCAAGCAAATCCGATGATTTAAAATAAGAAATGTTGAAACTTATGAACAAAAACTTTAAATGCGTTTTTCTCAAAATGTCTTTTTTGATCTGGTAAGAGTGATATTTCGAGTTCTTCTGAAGCGAATTTAAAAAATCAAACGGCTTTTGATTCAACGTCATCATGCCTATAAGTGAAACCTCAAAAACTGGAAAATTTCCAACTTCCTTTTTTTATAAGAGAAATTCTGAATAAAAACACCTTTTTTGCATATTTTGGGGGAAAAGTACTCAAAAAAATGGGGGGGAATAAAATGCCACTTTTTTGAGTGGTTCCACACCTAAAGAAATATCAAACGAAGAGAATCTCACTTTGTTTTTGGTTTTATCTGTTTTAGAAAGTTTGAAATCAATCTTACCACTGAAAATGGATATTTTCGAAAATGGCGTATATCGCCGCGATTTTTAAATAAATATGAAAAAAATTTTTTTTACAAATTCTTAAATAAATTATTTATTACATGTAAAAGAAATTTTTTAAATAAATGTCATAATTATTTAATAATTAAATATAATTTTTGCCTGCTTTGAACTGGAATGTCCCCTTAAAGAAAATATTACATTAAATTGAACCTTTGGGATGTTTTTGAAACCTATAATTAAAAAAATGGATTAAAAAAAAGAATGATTTATAAAAAGAAATTTAAAAAAATTTTTTTTTAATAATTGATGATCACGGGATGATGAGAATTTTCAACATGTAGGTACATTTTTAAAGAGTAGACTGAATAAATATAAACTGTTGTTGACTAGTATATAATCTATGGTGACGTGACCTGCGAACACTCCATAACCCTTCGAGACCAAGTAGCACTCGCTGTACTTGCGATGCACTTAAGCTAAATTCACTTTCTGGACACCGGTTACCCATACTGTTCGTGCGTCCACTTTATGGCGATAACATTGACCCCCTTCTCCACACGAAGTTTACCTCGTAAACGTATTATCAGTTCAGGAGAGGCCTCTCCGCTAAAGATGTACCATAATGTATATATGGTTACATTAAGACAAGTGTAGTTTTACATTTTATGCAAATTCAGTTTTCAAACTCTTCTTTTTACACTAAAAGTTTCTCACTAAAGTTGCTCGGTGAAGAAAATTGGGGTAATAATTAGGGAAGAATTTTGTTAATAAATCAAGTTATTAACTATTTAATAATTAATTAAAATAGTTTTTTGAATCACATAATTATTATTTGAGTTAATTGTATGGTATTTGTTTTAAATACTGAAAATATATTTCAAATACAATTTATTTGATTCAAGTAAATATTTACTTATTAATTGATAAGTAATCGATAATTTAAATCAAGTAAATTTTTTTCAGTTTGTTGTCAAATTAACATTTACTTGTATTCAATATTTTTTATTCTAAATCAATATTTATTAATTCATTTTAAGCATATACGGAATATTAAAAAATGGTGAGTTCCGTAGACGAATCGGTAATTGGTAACCAATTCCAATTCCAAATTGTTGTTAACTTCTTTGCATAAAATAATAAGTTAGCCTTGAATAATAAGTAACTAATTTCCTTTAAATAACATATTTGCATTGTGTGAAATAAATGTTTTAAATTATTATTGGAAAACCAAAAAAGAAAATTTCATAACTTTTATAACAAAGTAATAGTTGTGTAACAATTCATTTAGTAATTAAGTTACATAAAAGCCGAAAAATTCAATTAACAAAATTTATACGTTTGCAGTAAAGAAAATGGAATTAAGCTGGGAAGTGCTGCTGCATTGTAAATTAAACAAGGCAAAATTCTCGTTTTATTATTTTAATGAAAGAGATGATGCACTTTTTATGATGCGCAATGTTGCAAGTATTATACAACTCTAAATAAAATACTTTACGACTTTTACTAAAGTAACTTTTTAATATTTTGTAATAATCGTTAATTAATTTTTTTTAAGAGTTATACGCCTATTAAGGATATTTAAAAATTTTATTAAATATTCTCATTTGTACATTGTTTTTACAAAATGTTTTTCTTTATCAAGCTTTGAATTGAAATTCTTCAAACATTTAATTAATTTCCAAAAGATTTAAAAACATATCTTTTAGAAGTTTAATTGTTTTAAAAAAAATTTTTACCAATACTCAATTATCTATGCAAAATTTGGAATAGCATTTCATTTACTTCTTCTCTAAAATTGAATTGTCTTTATAAAATTCTCTATATATAATATATACATATAATATGAATCATTGGATTTGAGTTTTTTTCTCATATTATCTATTATAACATTTTTTTATATTTATTTACATTATTATTAATTAATTAAATTGTTTTTTATCAATTTTTAATTGATAAACTTTAATTTAAAAATTAAAAATTAAAATTGTATTTCTTTAAAATTAACATATTTTTCAAATGTTTAAGTATTTTGGATTTCAGAAAGTAAATTATTGGAATAATTTTTAATTATTAAATATATTATTAAATATTTATTTATTTTTGTTAGATTCGTAAAATTTACCAATTTTTACATTGAATTTCTTCAAAAGTTCAAATATTTTCAATATATGTGCACGGAAAATCTTTTCTACCAATCTTTTCAAAGATTCAATTACTTTTACTACAATTTTACAAATTTTCAATTATTTAAAAAATTTTTACTACAATTTTACAAATTTTTAATTATTTAAAAAATTTTCACTTAAATATTTTTGAAAGTTTCACTGCATTTGTAAAATTTATTCATTTATACATTTTTTTAATTTAAAATCTCGAATAACTTTATAACTATTTTGAAATAATTTAATAAAATTTTTGTACAATTTTAGTTTTTTCAATATGATTTTCGATATTTTAATTATTTAAAGATGTTTTTATTTAGATGTTTTTAATAATTCAATTATATTTAAAAAATTTTGATTTAACATATTAAATCTTTCAAATTAGTTCAATTTTTATAATTGGAAAAATCTTTAAATGCACTGCTTTAAAAATACTATTTTAAAAAGTTTTATTATTATCTTTTTTTAATAAAAAATGTTTGTAATTAAATATTGTGCACATACTTCGAAAGTAAAAGGAAATGTGGATTAAAATACTCGGTAAAATATTTAAATTTGACTAGGACTTGTGATTCAATTTAGAATGTGTTGTTTATTTATTTATTCATAATTTTATATTTACTAAAAAAGTTAATTCAAATCTGACTTCTAATTTGATGTTCCATTAAATTACTAATTAAATTACTTAGAAATTATCTTTTTCAATAATTTTGACTTTCGATTCGTTAATGATTTTAAAATTGTCTTTTTGACTTCAACTTTGACGTTAGGTTTAATTTGACATAAAAATTTGTCTTTTTGCCTTTAAATTTGACTTTAAATTCGATTTTGATTTTGAATTTGACTTTTTAACCTAAACTTTAACTTTCGATTAGAATTTGACTTTGTTATAAACTTTGACCTTCATTTAGATCATTTTGAAAGTCAAATTGAATGTCAAAATGAAAGTGTAGTGTAAGTGAAAATAAAAAATAAAAATATCAATTTGAAAATTTTTATTTGTATCTTTTTTATACTTACACTCTGTTAATATATATATATACTTTTAAATGGATATTTAATGTTGATTAATCTCATAAAGTTATGTATTCAATTTACTTTTGTAACGGTATAAGTCCTTGTGGTCGTTTACTATATAGCACGCGCGCTCAGTACACTGACTACGATGACAAAGTCATGTGACGTTAGCTTCAACGATATTATGCAAAGAGCACCGGAAGCTCTTGTCCTGAATCTCTCTCTCTCTCTCAGCCTACATCGTCCGCTTGGCGTCAGCTTCAATCAATGGGACTTTAAACGGAAGCTGCTGCTGAAGCCATTTTCAGAAAATGTGATAATCTCAATATTACCCGATCACGAAGAATATTAGAAGCGCCAGAAAAAGGAAAATGAACCCCTTAATATTCCAATTACATACACGTACTTTTCTACACGAATGGAAAAAAGGAGGAATAGTAATTCTAAACTCCATACTTGAAAATTTTTAGAAAAAACTGAGAATATTATTAAATTATCCAATACTATAGTTTTTATACTGTAATTCCTAATTTGTGCATATATTCGAAAAAATAATTTCCAAAAAAGTGTCACAAATGAGCAGAAAATTAGATTTTAGATATATTTTGCGTTAATCTCCAGTGCAAATGTAGGAAAATCCAATCATCTTGCATGAATGAGTTAATGCTTAGTAAATAGAATGGGCATTGCTATTGCTTGTTCGTAAACTCAATTAGAGCGGATTATATTCTACATAACGCGTTATTTTCTACAAGAAAAAAATATGTTTGTAAAATAAAAATAAGAATTTTTTCTATAGAAAAAAATTTTCCATATAGAAAAATAATAACGAAATTTACAATTGCATTGAGAAAATATTTTTCTGCTTTCAAACTATAATGAATTTTTGTGTGCAACTTAGATTAAACTTCACGCTTTTTCATTTCTACCTTAAAATAATAAACTTTACTAATAAACAGATTTTCTAGATTAGAAATTATGTTTTACTGTAAATATGTCTCACTATTGACGATTAGATTAAAAATGGTTTTCAATCAACTGTCTGACCAAAACTGTATTATACTACTGACACTGCAGAATAAGAGTTTGATATTCCTTGCACTGAAAAAGATTATTAGATTCAATTAATTCAAAATATTTGATACAATTAATTCAAATTATTTCATTTAAATAAATTCAAATTATTTGAAAAATATTTATTTGATTCAAATAATTTTGTTTGTATCTAATAAATATTTATTTACATCAAATAACTTGAATTATTTAAACCACATTTATTTAAATCAAATAAATCTAAATTGGGTCAATTTAATAATTCATTGACTCTGAAAAGTGAATTTTTGTAATAATACAATTAATAAGTTATTTGAAACAATTAATTAATTTATTTCATTCAATTAATTGGATATTTTGTACAAATAAACATTATTTTACACAATTAATTTTTTTTATCGCTTCAAGTGAACTAAAAATTCATTTCATGATTATTTAGCTTTATCAATTTAATATATAGTAATGGATTAATTTTTTTATTTTAGAATAATTATTTTAAAGTGTTAAAACAAATTTTCAAAGAATACAAATTTCAATTTTTTGTGAAAAATAAAAATATTGATCAATTTTGTAAATTTGGATAAAATATATGGGTAGTTCTTCAAAAGAGGGAATGTATGATGTTTAAGGTTATTTTTTACATTAATTTGGAAAATAATAAAATTATTTTTACCCGTGTAGAAAATGGTAAGGGCGCTACATAGTTCCTATCTAGTTTGTATAGATGCTCTACTGATCCAGTATATCTATCCAATCTAGTATCTAGACCGAAATGTAACGCTCGTATCCGACGTTAAATTTTTAAATACTAATTTGTGTTTTACATAATTTTATAAACTATTGTCCAAACGTTTATAAATTACCACATAAATTTCCATAAATTACGGCGAAAATTTTCATAAATGACTGAAATTCAAAATTTTAGTGTTCATTTTTGCTTTTCATATTTTTATAAATTATCGCGAAAATTTCTATAAATTACCATAAATTACCGTGAAAATTTCCATAAATTGCTAAAATAAATATTTTTAATTGTAACTTATGTGGAATATATTGTTACGAATTATTGCGAAAATTTCAATAAATTACTGCATAAACTTCCACTAATTACCTTGAAAATTTCCATAAATTACCGAAGTAATAATTTTTAAATGAGATGACTGCAATATTTTTATAAATTACGGCAACAATTTTTACAAATAACTATAATTTTCTTAAATTATTAGAAGAAATAACGCCAAAATTCTTCTTACGCCAAAATTGTCCAAACAGTGAATTTGTTAATTGTTATACTTATTTACAAGAAATTTAATTTATTTTACAGTAATAATTGTGCTGAGAAATCTTTCTGGATAAATGGTTTTTTGATTCCAAACAATTTATAAAAAGATTAAAATATTTTATGAAATTAAAAATCTCTCTTTAAATTTGTTTAAACAATTTTTCCTGCCCGCCATTAACTTTTCTTTCTGGACCCTTTATTTTCAAAAAAATATATTGATAATTATTATAACGATAATTTTTTTTTAATTACCTAAACAAAATCCTGCGAACTTGAGATATAAACGAAATTTTAACAAATAAGTAAAATTTAAAGTAAACTTAATAATAATGAAATTAAAAAAGTTTATAGCAAAAAACAGTAAAATATAGTTAATAGTATAAAATCTAGTATTTCTGTCTAATAACTATACTGGCATTTTAGTTTACGCCGTGATAAAAATATAATTAGGAAAACTAGATTGGTCCAAGCTAGCATTAACATAGTTTTACTAGAATTGCAGCGCGTTGCAAAATCTATATAAAAATTAAAAGCTTGCCTAGGAAACTAGATAGAATCAAGACCGCAATCTAGCATTACTGTAAATAGCAACGCGAGGAAAAAACTAGACTGGCTTTAAATAGATTTAGACTATCGCGACAATTTTCTACACGGATAATGGGAACTATAGTGCTTGATAGTTTCTATTATGCCACAAAACGTTACCCTGTTTCAAAAAATATTTTTTGCAAAAAATAATCATTTAAGACCTAAATTCTCAGTTTCCTGTCATGTCCCATTGTGAATTTAAAGTAATTTTTATTTGATCGAATAATTCTATTTTTTTATAAGTATTTCTGGTTGTTTTAATTGCATGAAATACCTACATATATCCTTAGTAGAATTTTGTTGAGTGCAATAAGCATAATAATAGTTTTAATAACCATAGTTAACAGTACATATTCTACCACTCTATAAATAATGTGACAACGAAAAAAAAGAAACAATTTCCAATGATAATGTTTTATATTTACTACAAGAGACTAACGACTAAAGAGAGAAAATTGGCATAGGGTCATAAAATATTGGAACGGTTAGGCCATTAGAAGCTTAACAGCTACCATCGCACTCTATACATAATACAGTGGACTATTGGTAGGTTGGGTAACAATGCCTTTGCTTTGGAAAACCGCAAGTCTAACAAGAGCAGTTCATTCTACTGGAAACTTAAGAAAAGCACACCTAAATATCGGATTTCTAATACCTTGGAAGGCAACCAGCTGTTGGTTCATAATAAGATCGTTATTTTGCCTTCTATAGTGTTTCCTATCCCAAACGGGCTTTTCTTAAGTTTCTTATAATAATCCAAAATCAACGAGGTGTATCTTCACATTATCGGGGACTCTCTCTCTCTCTTTTCTTTCATTCTACTTTTTCTTCACTCTACCAAACTTTTTCCATAAAATTGCCTCATTAAGTTCATTTTCTCGAAAAGTTGTTTTTTCGTTTCGGAAAAACTATTCTTTCTTTCCTTCTTTCTCCTGATATTAATTTATAGCGTGTATTAATATAGGCTCTAGAAAACTCAATTTTATCGAATTTGATTTGGAAAAATGTTCTTTTTACCGATTTTCGTTGAGTGGGTTTTTTGTTTAATTGACTTTAATGAGATTTTTTACTTTACAAAAGTTTTTATGTAATCAAAAGTTGATAATAGAAAATTTTTAATTAACATAATTTCGAGCATAATATTTATTTACGATGCTTTTTGTTGGAAATTATTTCTTTTTAAACGAATTTCTTAGGAGCTATTATTGAACGTCATTTTTCTTTTGTCGAATTACAAAATTTCGTTAATAAAAGTACTACTGCAACTTAATTTTAACTTTATAACTAAATAATTGAAAAAAAAACACTCAAATATTCCGTTCCTTGCAGTACGAGACAAGAAAACAAATATACGATTCCTGAGAAAACGTTTATTATTCTTCTCTTTTTCTACTATTTGTCTTGAGCCGATACCAATAGAGAAGGACATCAAGGTCAAATCGTAACAAAAGTCAAAATAAACAAACAATGAAAAAATAGGAGCAAAAATTGTAAAATGTGTTTGTAACCTTTTTGAATTGAAATACACAAAAGGAAGCAACTTTCAATATGTACCAGTGATGTTTAATTCAGGCGGTTAAATTTCCTTTAAATAAAAAAATAATCGTTTCATTTCGAATTTGACTTTTATCACAAGTAGCAAGAAGATATTGCTTCAATCAACGTGTTCTAAAAATTTGGCATAAAAACTAGAAAACACAAATTCAACCTTTAAAAATAAATATCTATCGCTTTTCTTATATTTATTAAAGAATTTTCTCTTTTTTTAATTTTTTGTAATATCTGTCAATGTAACCTTTTTTCATGTACTCGCAATTTAAGACATTTTTTTATACAAAATGTAATTATTTCTTACAAATCATTATGCATTTCGTCATCCCAAAGCAGATAAGAATATTTTCCCAAAGTATTGGAATTTTTTGCAATGGTCAGAAATACATTAGGCGAAATAAAATGATATTATCCAATTATTTAACAATATTTTGCAAAATTAATAAGAATTTTCTGAGAATGGCTTATTAATACTTTGGTAATTTGTTCTTCTGTAAAAATGTAACAATTTTGAAAATAGTGATTTGGAAATTTTTATATTTGTCGGTTATTATGAAAATGTCAAAAAATTGCAAAAGACGCATTTTTTTTTAAAAATGCGTCTTTCCTGGCGCAATACAAAAAAGTTACTAAATAAACAACAATTATTTAATTAACCCATATCAGACAGTGATGTAAACATTTTTACTCAGACATCGAAAGATAATATTTTTATCTAATTTGGAACCAAGGAATCCAAATCTGGTTTCCAAAAATTTTTACTTATTTAACCGGGGAATATATAAAGTTTTTTTTTAATTTTTAACCTCCATCTAACGGTCGACCTATGCAACAATTTATAAATGTATTTAGAAAATTTCAAAATTAGAATAAGCTGCAACTTTCTATGTGCAATAATACTAATAAAAACTAACAAATTTATAAAAAAAAATTTTCCCCTAATTTTTTGGGAATTGTTATAAAGTATCGATAATAAACTGTTTAATCAAATGAAAAGTTTATTATAATAATAGGAAAATACCTATTTATCCTTAATAACCAATAATACACTGAAAAAAAGATTTATTTGATTCAAATGATTCAAATTATTTGAAAAATATTTAATTGATCCAAATACTTTTTACTTGGATCAAAAAATATGTATTTGATTCAAATAATTTGAATTATTTTAATCATACTTATTTGAACCAAATAAATCATATTTGATTTAATTAAATAATTAATTGAATTGAATAAATGAATTTATTTAATACAAATAATGAGTTACTTGAAGCTATTCTTTTATTTATTTCAGTCAAATACTTCGTATATTTGATGCAAATAAAAATTTGGATACAGAATATACGACATTGGCATTGATATAGTAGATCAGCCCGAGTTCTCACAAAGTCTCAGTGGCCGTGTGGCTTAAATAGGTACGTTTATAGGCTTGCGGTCTGCGTTATGGGCGGGGGGACGTGAGTTCGATGCCACATGCGAGCGAATATTTTTCATTCTTAGCTTTAAGCGTTATATAAAGTAATAAAATTGTGTGTTGTGTTGTGAATAAAAACTGTTTGAACATGTTTATAAATAATGTTAAAAGTCTGTAAAAAAATCAGTAAATATATATACATAAAATATAATAATATATTAATGAATTAAAAAAAATACTAAATATTTAAAAAAAAATTTTTGTATTAAATACAAAATTAAATTTATTAGTATGAAATATTCCATTTATTTTATTTTAATAATTTGTATTTAATCAAATAAATAGTTATTTGATGCGATAAAATCAAATATTTAGGTCAAATAAATATGTATTTGGTTCAAAATTCAAATACACATTTATTGGATTATAACCAAATAAATTTTTTTTAGTGTAGTAAAGTACCTTCATGATTCCAACTTTTTTTAAATTATACAAAAAACAATACTCTTCGTGTGTTTTATAGTCAGCGTACATATATTAACAACAGTTATAAATAAACAACAAAAAGTGTAATTTTTTTATTCTTTATCGAATTGTTACCCTATACAGAGCAGCTATTAAAAATTAAAAGTTAATTAAGCATTAGAAATTCTTTCAGAGTGCGATACATATTAAGTCGTACTAAACATATCGAAATAAAGGCGCCTGTGTTTACAGTAAAGCGATAAGAGAATGAAAGAAATAAAAAATTGTTTTAGAAACTAGTTAGAGTTTCCCATCTTTGGGATATCGAGTGAAACGTTTTGAATAGAGTTCACATAGGGGTGTTGGTCTCTTGAAAGTGGTTGCTCTCTAAAGGGAGAATTCTCTTGTCCAGTGATCGTACCTAATATCTCTGTCCAGTCTGGTAGGTGCAGATATACGTTGGCGTGGTGGCTTTCTTTCCAAGTTGCCCATCGAAATATACGCTCATTGCTTCGAGGGAATGGGTTACGTGCTTTGGTACCGCAATGCACCCAAGAAGTAGTAGTATCCGTTTCCTTCCCAATTCTCCCCCTTTTTCCTTTCTTCCTACTCTTCAGACACACGTTTCACCCTCCAAACTCCTCTCAAAAGCACTTTTTCTTCTACTGGCCCTCGAACCGAAATCGACTAGCGATAGAGAGAGAGTTGGAAAAACAAAATTGACTTCCAGTTTCTAGAAACCCTGAAATTTGTTGGTGTTTGATAAGCCAGACCTTGTTCGGAATGGAAAATCAAAACCAAATCGAAATTATTAATGCAAAAATAAATAATAAAAGTAAGCAAAAATAGTTTACTTGCTGACGAATGTTATATTTATATTTATAAATTTTTTGGTAAGATATTATTTTATATTTATTTATTTACTTATTATTTATTAGAGATGCATTCAAGCGAGATCAAGCGAGAAAACGTCAAGCACAATAATTTATCTTGACTTTCAATTCAAATCTTGATCTTGTATTGTTTTTTAACAAACTTCTTGTGTTTGGGTAAAATTTTTTGAAAATATTAACCTTCGCGCTACCAATACTTTTTGTATACGCGGACTACCGGACGGCCACCCGGGGTGGCCAAAAGCTTTTTTACTATTATATTCCCAAAACGATTAAAATTCATCAAAAGTTTTGAATATAATTATGTGTTAATACAAATACTGTATATTAATAATGTTTTATGACATTTATGACACAAAACATTTGTTTTATTATTAAAAAATTATTTAAACAAATTATTGTTATTATTTACCAACTTTTAACAGAATACACCTAGAAAGTTGCAGATTTTTCCTAATTTTGCAATTTACTAAATCTTATATGATCACAGATAAAGAATAGAAATTGAATAAAAATTGAACTATTGTTTAAACAATTTTTAAACAAATTATTGTTGTTATTTACCAACTTTTTCCAGAATGCACCTAGAAGGTTGCAGTTTTTTCCTAATTTTGCAATTTACTAAATCTTTAATGATTACAGATAAAGAATAAAAGTTGAATAAAAATTAAACTATTTTTTAAACAATTTAACTGCAGCTTTCTAGGTGCATTCTGGAAAAAGTTGGTAAATAACAACAATAATTTGTTTAAAAATAGTTTAATTTTTATGCAACTTTTATTCTTTATCTGTAATCATAAAAGATTTAGTAAATTGCAAAATTAGGAAAAACTGCAACTTTCAAGGTGTATTCTGGAAAAAGTTGGTAAATAACAACAATAATTTGTTTAAAAATTGTTTAAACAATAGTTAAATTTTTATTCTTTATTAGTAATTATATAAGATTTAGTTAATTGCAAAATTAAGAAAAAACTGCAACTTTCTAGGTGGATTCTGGAAAAAGTTGGTAAATAATAACAATAATTTGTTTAAACAAATAAAAAATGTATTTTAAAATCATAATATATTTTATTTATTGATATAAAACAACTTTACTGTAAAAGTTTAACGATTTCATTTTTATTTTTTTGCAATATACAAAAACAAACACCCGGTCAATTTTCAGTATTCTCCTACATACTTTTTTAATTGTTATAAATAAACAAGAAGAAGTGTTAAAAAATTTTATTTTTGTTTCTTTCGAAAGTAGATAAAATTTTGTTCAGTGAGTTAAAATGGCGATTCGATTGATACAAAATACGAGGAGATATTCACCATTATGTATTAGTTGGCCACCCCGGGTGGCCGTCCGGTAGCGCGAAGGTTAATTTGACAACTGTGAAGATGAATAAAAAAGCATGGAAATAATTTACTACATAATAATAATAATAATAATAATATTTTCACTTTTTTGTTAAAAGTTTATATAGATTATTATGTAAACATACCCAAAATACTGGATAGTAATTGACTTTAAAACTTAACTATGGAATGTCAAAAACCATCACTTTTTAATTATTTTTTTAAAAAGTTTGTGAATATTTTAAAATTTATTACTACTTAATATTGACTACTTCCAATGCACTTTAATTTTGTGCGCTGACTTATTAATTTTCTAATGTAAAAATATGTGGAAAATTTTTCCTTTAATATTGAGTCTTTTTTAATTTTCGGTCATTTTAATTACTTTTTTATCAATTTTTAATTCTATCAAATTTTTGCTATGGAGAACGAGTTGTTTTTTGGTTTTATTCTGGTTTAAAAAATCTGCTTCCAAAATACATTTGTTGGTTAAAATGCAAGTGTACTAAGACTTTACTTGCGTTTTAACCAACAAATGTATTTTTGGAAGCAAATTTTTTAAACCAGGATAACACTAAAAAACAGCTCGTTCTCCATAGCAAAATTTTGATGGGATTTGAAAGATTGTCAAACTTAAATATTAAGACTGAAATTAGATTTCCTCGTTTTGCATCTGATGAGATACAAGCTATTCAAATCATGGAAAATCCTGAAAGACTGAATATTACAGGTAGAATTTTTCACACCTCTATTATAAAATAAAAGTCAGTAAATTATACAAAACTATATTTAATGCACTTCATATTAAGTAGTAATAAATTTTTTAATATTTACAAATTTGATAGAAAAATGTAATTAAATTATGGTGACTCTTATCCTTTCTTAGATTAGTTTTAAAATCAATTTTATTTAATTTAAATTTAACATTTATTGTTTTGATATTTTATCTTATTATTTAAACAAGAAAATAAGCCCATTTTTAAGAAATATCAAACAAAAAATTTATGTACTATCTAAATTATTTTCTTCATTTTTTAAATTAAGCTCTTACAGATGCTAAACTAACCTTTCATACGTACAACTCAACTTCAAAATTAAAATTCAAATTCGAAGAATATTTTCAAACAATTGTCAATAATGAATCGTAATTTTTATAAGGTTTTTTTAAATAGTCCGCAACTACTTAAAGTGCAATATAATAAATTAATTCAACAACAATTTTTTTCTTCGTTTTAAACTGCAGTCAGTGCTAAATGATAATAAAATTGGTAAAATTGTCATATTTTCCATTTTCTATTAATATATATTAATTATTATTTTCTGTTCTATTTTATATGAGTTCCCTCTCTTAATGGAACCCATTTTCTGTAATTCAAGGATTTTTACAACTTTAATTTGTATTCAATTTCTTATATATTTTAACTCACAAATCCGATCAAGAAATAGCAAGAATTTTATATATTTAAACAATTGAATGTTTAAGAATCTTGGGAATACAAGATTCTTGTTACGTCAAGCAATTTAAAGTGAGTTCAAGATAATAATATTTATTAATGATTTATTTGAAATTTATATATTTTTCATGTTGTAATTTCTAAAAATTATTTTATCCAAATGTTTTTGTTTTATTTTCTTACATTTAGAAAATTTACTTGACTTAAATTTTATTTGACCCAACGATTATTTAAAATATTAATTTGTCCTGACTTTTAAGATTCGACAATCATAATTTGCATAATAATATTTAATATTGTGTCTTGAAATTAGCGCCGATTTATTTAATTAGTGTATTATTAGATTCTTTAAAGTATTTTTATTATTATATAATAACGATTCTATCACTCGGTTTCCAAATTAATTATGTGTTGAAGTTATCGATCACTCCGAGTCAAGTAAATGGAAAAAAATTAAAACAATTCCTTTAACGTTTTCAACAGCAAAGCTGCCCTCTTCAGAAACGTAAAAAATTGCGAAAAAATATAAATTACAAATACATATTTAAATGAAAGAAATGAATGAATCATTTAAATATGTATTTGTAATTTATATTTTTTCGCAATTTTTACGTTTCTGAAGAGGGCAGCTTTGCTGTTGAAAACGTTAAAGGAATTGTTTTAATTTTTTCCATTTACTTGACTCGGAGTGATCGATAACTTCAACACATAATTTATTTTTATTATTCTTTAAGTTTTCAAAACGTAAATTATAACAATATGTTTTTTTTAAATATAATTTTATACATAATAAAAATAACATAATTGGATTTGTTAAAATAATATTAAACTTTATACATTCTGCATTTATCTTTCATTAAATTTTGCCCTTATAAGCAAAAATGTAACTTTATAAATGATTAAAAATGTTTTGATATGTTTACAATGTTCAAAATTAAATTCCACTTTCGCAAACTTTTCTTATGACTCTTTTTTTTCCTAAATGAATCTCATATGGAAGTTATTTAGAAACTGGTAAGCGCAAAACAAGTTAAGTGCAAACACAAAGCTAGAATGTGTAATCACTCGAGGATTAAACTTCACATTCTATTTCAAACTGACAGTGAAATCAAGTAAAAAAAGAAATAGAAAATTATATTAATTTTAGTAAAAAATCTTTTTCAAGTATATTCATTTGTAAAATTTCAGAATGAATTTTTTTTGGAGATACATTTTGAGGAGAAGGGAATAAATTTTACACTTTATATTTGCAAAAATAATTAAATACGTTAAATATTTGAGAATTTGTAAAGTGAATTCTGTATAATTAAGTAGTTGTGGTTTTCACCTGGAAGTTTGTATAATCAAGGTTTGAGTATTCAGTCAAGCAGAGAGTTAAAGTCAACAATATATCTATGCTATCTTACTGGCAAGTTGAAATTCATCTTCTCCTTTTATTATTCCTGTCTTCATCTTTAGATGATAACTTTTCTCTTGAACAGGTTCCTAGAAAATTTCCAAAAAAGATTGAATTAACTTTTACTAGTTCTTTTTTTTATTTCATTTTTGCGTTTATTTCTTCGGGAGTTAATTTTTCGACACTATGAAGCACAATTTCTTTCTTTAATTCTAAATAAAAATCATTCGCAAATATACAATATTTTCCTCAAATTTTATAAAAATAACTTTTCTTGCTCGAAATCTTTTAAAGTATATAAATTACAAATTTGTTGTTTTCGTTCACTTGTTTTATCAATTAAACACATTTTTGGAAAATATTTCTGTTACTTACTGAAAATAAAAAGAATGGTACTAAAAAAAAGATCTTCATAAGTGTAGAAGATAATTAAAAACAAAAATTCAAATAATGTCTGCATTACAGTTACTGAAAAAAATTTTAAACAATTAATTTTGGAAAAGAAAGAGCAAAACCTAAAGATTTTTTGAATAATTAACTTTGAAAAATAAAGCTTAATGCTTAAGAGTCAAATATTTTTCTGATCCAATCGAAATAAAAAATTATTTATATGTAATTTTTAAAAGCAAATTTAAATGTAATTTTTTAATTTTTATTAATTATTATTATTAACGTGGGTTTGAATTTAAAAGAATTGTTTTAAATTTAATTGACGAGATGTTAAATTATTTTTTACATTTTTTACTCAATTTTTTTTTAGGAAACTCGCGGAGTAATTTTTTTACTTTTTTTTAGAAAAATTGGCAAATTCTGTAGCAGATTAATGTTTTTTTAATTGAAGCTTATTATTTTGGGTAAGAAGAAAAAAAAGAAAGAAAAAAAATGTACTAAAACTTTCTGACCCACTTTACTAAAAATTTATAAAAATAATATTATTATTTATTAATTTTATTATTATTTTAATACTGTTTTATGTATATCTGGATTATGAAAATAGAAAAATAGATTATGAAATATGAAAATAAATGAAAATATACTAGTATTAGAATAAATTTTTGTTTATGACAGAGTTTGAAAAGTAATTTTTACAGAAGAGAATTTAAAATGTTAACAGAGTTTTAATGAAAATTGTTTTAGAGAATAGAGTAAATATATTGAGGTATTGGTTCGATTTTGTACAATGTTTACACAGTCACTTATCCTGTGACTAGAGGCTTGAAGTTTGAAATCAAACCGGAAGTAGGTCGATGCAAAGCTGAGAGAGAGAGAGAGAGTAAGTGAGAGGGAGTTTATATGGAGCTTCCGTTTGAGGCGTACTTTGAAAACGAGCAAATCGAGGCTGATGATCTCGAGAATGCTTCTACCACTCCATCCATAATTTGTACACCAAGTCTCTCAACTTCGATTGTACGCCTCCATGCGTTTGTCAAGATTTAGTCAAGAACTGTGTGGAAATCACTGCATTAGAAAGCAACTTGCTTTCCTCTTAATGAACCTCCTACTATAAATTCAAGGCACCTAATAAGGGCATTAATTAATCCACATTCTTCTTACCGTAAACAGAAAAAATCAACAAAATTTTCTTTGTAACAAAAAATAATTGTAAAACAAAAAAATTTAAATGGACCAACAGCTTTATTGACTTTTGAGGAAAAATAGAAATTTGTAAAACCGAGTTCCATAATAATTATATTTATATTGTTTTTGTAGGAAAATAAGTGGTTTTTACAATATGTAGTTGCTAACGTTATTTTATCAAGTGCTTAGACTATATAAACAATTTTCTTTCGTTAGTTTCTTTTCTTCTTTTTACAAATACAGTTTTTATTAAATGTAACCAAAGCGATTAAAGAGAATTTAAAATATCAAATTAAGATGAAAATTCTCCAACTATTAGAGTTATTGTCTGGGTTCGAATACTAAGTTAATTTTTTTTGCAATTTGCTATACTACACAGAAAAAAAGAAGTGTTGTTTTAACACTAAAAGTAGTGTTAAAACAACACGCAACATTTTTAACCCATACGATGTGATTTTAACCTACATTTTGTGTTAAAATAACACCATGAGTGTGTTAAAATTAATGCATATTTTTAATGGCTGTTAAAATAACACCATCTTGAAAACTACACGCAACAAATTTAACACATATTTTTTTGTGTGTATCTAGAGACTATTGACAAAACTTGAAACAAAAGAATTAGTTTTAAAAATTAAGAATATTCTTAAAATTAAAAAATTAAATGTAAATAATATTTCTTTTTCAGGGTGGTCCGGTTTCAGCATTCCCCTTAAATCAGACACTTATGAATATCTACGGCCGCCGGTCGGTCAGTCCGGATGTTCCAAGTTCCCAGGATTCAAATCAGGTTTGTCTAATCATAATTAAACTTTTATCAATATGAAGTTAATGAAAATAATGCTTCTTATTTCCAGAATAATAATTTCAATTAAAGTTGAAATGGTATTTTAATAGTCAAAAGTACAGTACCGTCCGAAATTGTCAGTCCACCCATTTTTAAAGGAAAGAAAAAAAATTTTTTAAATAAAATTCATAAAAACTAAAAATTTTTTTGTTTTATATTTTGAAAGACGATAAAATATTTAAAAGAATAAGATCTTATAGAAGTCATTTGGACAAAATTTGTAGAAGATATTCTTAAAAATCGTAATTTTCAATGTTTTAGAAAAATTTGAATAACTTCTAAAATAATCAACGCTTTTTAATAATCTTAGGCTTATTTTAAAGGTCATGTTCTACGAAATAAGAATTACTTATAGGCATTAACCTGTAATTTTTTACTTGGAATAAGCTTGACGTCAAAGTTGAACAAAAAAATTCAAAAAATTCATGTAATATTATTAAAAGAAAAATAATTTTTGAATATCAAACATTTTTTTTTAATTTTCTTGAAAAATCTATACCATATCATGTTTTATATATGTTCAAGAATATTTTTTAGTACAAAACATGTGACGCGATTTGAAGAAAGGGACCTTAGAAGCAAATCACTTTTAGGTTATGTTAGCGTTACTTTTTTGTTGTTTGAAAGTTTCTTTTTACTTATTGCAAATTAAAATCAGTATTTATCAAATATTTTAGTTGTAATGAAGACTTAAAAATGAATAATTCACATTGACAGTTGATTCTTTTCTTGTATTTTAATTTCAAAAATTGCAAACATAACCTAAAATGTTTTGCTTCTAAGGTCCCTTTTATTGGATCGCGTCACACATGTATTTCAAATTTTTTGAATTTTTTTGTCCAACTTTGACCTCATGCTTATTTAAAAAAATAACAGGTTAATGACTATAAGTAATTCTTATACCGTAGAAAATGACCTTTAAAATAAGCCTAAGATTATTAAAAAGAATTTTTTTAGAAGTTATTCAAATTTTTGTAAAACATTGAAAATTACAATTTTTAAGAATATCTTCTACAAATTTTGGCCAAATGACTTCTGTGAGGTCTTATTCTTTTCAACATTTTATCGTTTTTAAAATATAAATAAAAAAAAAGTTTGAGTTTTCATAAATTTTATGTTAAAAAATTTTTTTCATTCCTTCAAAAGTGGGTGGACTGACAATTTTGGCCTGTACTGTATATTCTTTTAAAAATAAATTAAAATTTAACAAATGAAATAAAGAAACAAATAAATAAAAAAGAACATTTTGAATAGATTATTATCAATTTAAATCCCACGATAGATCCTTCATCAAATCTCATGTGAATAACGCTTTCATTTTTTGAGTGTAATTTTTCCATATTATTCCTCATCATGTAAATTCTTTTATTATTTTTTGAAAAATATTTCCATATTAAAATTCAAATAATAATTGCATAAGCTCATGTTTGTTTTTAACGATAATAATAAATTTAGTTCTATGTACGAATAAGTTTCGACTATATAATTTAATAAATAAATAATTAAAATTGAAGTGATTTGAAGACAGTGTCGAACCAGTCTAAAAAGAAATGAATCAAGCAAGCAATAAAGCAAAACGGTAAAAGCAAAAATGTCACTTTACCAACGTACAAAAATCGATTGAAAAATAATTTATTTAGAACGAGAAGAAAATTAAGAACAAACTTTCTTGAACGATACAGAATAATTAGTACCTATACACAAACTTTATAATTAATTGCGGATTAAAAGTTACAGTAATTGATCAGATTGGAAACTAAACTTAATTATATTAAATAAATTTGCATTTCCTTCTTGAGTTCAATTACATAGCGCCCTTTAATTACGAATTTTTTTTTTTTTTAAAGAGACAAAATAAAACAAAATTCACAACGGTAGAATTTTCCGTAATGTAAATTAAAGTTTGTTGTTTGAAAGGACTTACTTTCTTTTCGTTATCGACTGAAGACATTCCCCGTCTTAATTAGTAACAAGACTCCAAAAAAAGGAAAAAAAAAATTATCAAAAAAAAATTTACCAGCAACCATGATTCTTGAGGAAAGTTTAATTAAGTGCAAGGTTGATGAACGTCTCGTGTAGAAACTACGGAGGTCGAAGATCGTCTACCTGGAAAATCGCTTGGGTGCAATTTTGTAGCACGTCGACTTGGAATAATCGAAAAGCTTCATTCGACATATAAATTGAAGACGTGACAAGACACTTTACCCCAAGGACGAGTGGTGACTGTTTGATTAGCAAAACACCACAAGTGTCATTCATTCGGATTTTTTTCATTTTAAATGAAATTTCTATTTATTTTCTCTCACTATTCTGTTTATTTATATAAAAATTTATTTATTTTTTCGTATTATAAAAAGGTCGTAGATTTGAACCTCATTTCGCCAAATCATTTTTCTAGGAATCTGGAACTAAATTAAGTATTAGTTATAAAAATATCAACAATTTCATATTTTTAATTATTTATATCAAGTGAAAAATTTTTTAAAAGTACTTTTTTTGATTTTGAAAAATTGTTTCACTGTTTTTGGTTACGAGATAACAAATGCCTTTCTCAAAAAATTGTGAGATTTCCAAAGATCTAATTATTTAAATAGTTTGAAAGGAATTTTTGTTCATGAGATAAAAGCTTATGTATTAAGTTTAATTGAATAAGTTTTTAGTTACTATAATAAATGTTTGATGTTTCAGATTCATTACCCGTATCAATTTTTTTATAGGTTTTTATATATTTTATATATTTTATTTATTTTACATATTTTATATATTTTAAATATTTTATATATTTTATATATTTATATATTTTATATATATTTTATTTTTATAGATATTTTTATTCTCAGGGAAAAATATCTTGTCAAATTTTTTAAGGAATTTAACCTATAAAATTACAAATCTTTACAATTATAACTCAGTTATAAAATAATTTTAAGGAAAAACTTTGATTACTCTAATTTGTTTGCAATATACAAAATAGAAAATATTTAATTCACCCAAGCAACTGTCGGTTCTCACGTACATGCTTTGATAAAAAATTATAAATAAACAGAAAGAAATAGATGATGCAAAACAGATATTACAAAATTTTTATTACTTTGCTACCTCGGGTAGTTCCTGATAATGCGAAAGTTAAAAAAGTATGTTGACTAATTTAAAAAAGATGGTAATCTTTTTTTTATAAAATATGCATACAACCTAATAAATTGGACGCGAACCAACTGCAAATATTCAAAACTGCTAGAACTTAAAATTTATCAAGTGATTGTGTTACGAAATTCGTGAAATGATAATTTCATTAGCTTAATTTAAAAATTGCGGAATGGAAATTTTTTCTCTTTTTTCTATTGCG
The DNA here is from genome assembly GCA_032873175.1 of Leptopilina drosophilae. NCBI lineage: Eukaryota > Metazoa > Arthropoda > Insecta > Hymenoptera > Figitidae > Leptopilina > Leptopilina drosophilae. The sequence continues at coordinate 24,154,593 of CM065483.1, forward strand.
AAAGTTTGTTTAATATGGTGCCTTAATGAAAAAGGGTTGAAAATTAACACACGTTGCTTGAGCGTTTTATCAATTTAATTGCACTACAGAAAATTCAACAAATTTGGAGAGAGAAGGAGAGAGAGAATTCATTAACGCGATGCAATTGTTCACCTCCTCGCACATGCTCGAGGCAAAACCATAAATGCGTTTATGACATGAAAATTGAATCGGATATTCATCAAACTATTCTGCTGTTTTGTGACTATAAACACAAGATATTAATCCCGTATATGTGTCATACAATGACAATTTCTTCGAATTATAAATAATCTGTGGATAATTTATATAATATTTATTTAATAAATAATAGTACTAAAAAATCTTAATATAATTTCAATATTCCAGTTTCAATAGAAGTTTCTTCCATTAGTAGATATATTTGCTTTTATTTGTTTGTTTATAAAATAATTTAACTTTTAAAACAGTTATAATAAAATTTATGAAAATAATCAACTTTTTGAAGAATTACAATTTTTAAATTGAACTTCCTAATCAAAGAACCGTTTATATTTAAGAAGTTTTAAATTGATTGCTATTGAAGTAATTACAATTTAATAAAATATGAAGAAACTGGTGTATATTATATTGAAGAAGCTAAATGTTCGTGGAATGAACAACTTGTTTAATTTTAGCGAAAAGAATTTTGTGTTTTAAAAAATTATAACCGGTTCTTTGATCAAGATTCTCAATTATTGATAAATATGAATTTTACAAAGAACCACAAATAAAGATTCACTTTTTTACACATAAGAAAATACCACCATAAGAATATTGTAATTACATTTAAAAACAATTTAATTTTGTTAACGTGGTAATAAAATTTTTCCACACTATAATTAAATTTAGTACTAATTAAATATGAAGTATTTAAAAATTATTATTATTATTATTATTATTATTTTAAGAAAAAAATATGTCGTTAAAATGAATTTTTTTTCTTTGGGAAAATATGAAATGGTTATATAATCGACGCTTGTAAAATAATTTAAAGTATGACATTAATTAACTTTCGTTTGAATAATTAGGTTTAACTGGAATAAGTCTTATGAAACTAACGTCCCTGTAGCCCACGCTTGAAGGGAAATAATGGGAACAATTAGTGTGAAACTACCGAGGTTACTGCAGTTGGGTCAAACTTCACAGCATCTATAGTGAACCTTCCTACAATCTCTAATAACCACTACTGCTCTCTTCTAATTGACTCAAATTGTGTTAAACAACAACTCTCTCCCTCGCCCTCTTTCTCTCACTCCCGAAATGATCGTTAAACCTAGGATAATCAAAATATTGTTTTACTCAAAGTGCCATTTCTCTTTAAAGTATATTTACAACTCTCGAATTACTATATATTGTATATTTAGCACTTTATGGTCCAAAAAGTCATAATCATTAAAAGAGAGGACAACTGTAAATTAAAGCATAAATAAATAACAATCGTAAATAAACTATTGTATAATGGAAATTAATGATTATTAGAAATCAATTAGTATCAAAATCTAGAGCAAAACAAATTAATTTTTTTCTTCTTACTTCATATTAATTAATAAATGGCTTTGACATATTTAGACTTGTATAAACCAGAAACAACTATTTTCCACTAAATTAACTTTATTTAAACTAAAAAATCTTTCATTAAAGAGAGTGAAAAATCTTTAGTTTGGACAATTTAAAATTGCTGGAACCAAAAAAAAGTTATTTTCCACTAAATTCAATTTGTTTCAGAAAAAACCAAATACATTTTTTTGATGGATTGAAATTTGTTTAAATCAAACGAAACTTGTGAAAATTAAAAAAATACATTTCAAGAAATAAAACAAAATTTATTTTAACTTGAAAAAAGCATTATTTGTTAGAAAACAATTTATACGGAACAATTAACTTTTAATATTAATTTGGCATAATAAATTTATTTTGCTGTGAGCGACGAATATATCATTTTTCTGTGAATGCAATTTATTAAAATTTTGCAGTCGAATAGAAAAAGTCAAGTCGCAGAAAAAATACAAAAAAGCAAAAATGATTAATGTATCAATTCCGTTAATTGATCCTGAATGCGACAGGTGTTTTAATAAGAACAAACTAATTGAAGTACGCGAAGTTAATTTCAGCCAAACTTTCCCGAAAGGAGTCCTTAGAGAAAGTTAACTAACACCCACTGGCATCTTTCGAAACTTTTTATTTATCCTTCTCATTTTTTTAACAATTATTTATTACTAAAGAAAAATTTATATTAAGAAACAATAATAGAATAACAGATTTTGTTAAAAGATTAGTACCTACATCGATAAAAAAATTAAATATGGATTTCTTTTTGATTTGATGTTTCTTATATTTTGTATTTGAAACTTTTTATTTAAGTAGATTTTACAGACTTTTCCTGTATCAAATTGAGAGAAAAAATGAATGAAAAGTATTTCAAAGCAACGTTTTTATTTGTTTTTTGTCTCAATTTGATATCCTTAGTAAAACTACATGGAAAATTGTTAGTTTAAAAAAAAATTCTGTATTTTTTTTACTTAGAAAGCAGTAGCTTATGTCCGTTTTAGTCAGTCAAAACATCTTTAATTTAATATAAGGACAAAATAACAAAAATAAGTATATATTTATAAGGACGAAAAAATTTAATTAAAAAAACATAAACTGTTTTGAAGTGGCGGGGAAAGAAGAAGTTTTTTTTATATTTGAAAACTTCAGTCACGTGTGATCAGTTAAATGCACAGCAATGAACACATTATAGTGCGAAAACAAAGAAGCAGCAGCAAGCCATGCAGAAGATTATTGGCCACGTCTGGTGCGCCATTTTAGCTTGGATAATAACACGAATGACCGTCACTCGACTCGAAACAACCGCACACACTACATGTTGATGTTATCGGCTCCCATGTAAGTTTCAGCGAGCTTTGTCCTTTTGATGTTGTAACTGTGGTTTAATTGCTCTCTTCTCTTGGAAATTTACTAAAATTAAAACCAAAAATTCGCGTTTACGTCACAAAAGAGAAGGAGAAAGAGGGAAAATGACCAATTTCTCTGTAATTATGATAAAATTTATCATTTCTTTCCTTAATTGCCGAGTATTAGACATTTTTCCCAAAGTAGAATTATTGTTATTGTATAAAATTTTAACAAGTATAAATTGAGAGAAACACTGAAAAATGTATCCTTTTTTTGTTTTTTAATACTTACTGAGAGACATTCGCAGAAAAGTTTTAATTACAATTAAAAATTTAAAAAATTAATTCAAATTTACAAAAAAATTTTGTAGGTATTTAAAAAAATTTAATTATTATCGTTGAATTCTAATGAGAGTTTTAATTTAAAAAAGAATTTCAGTAAAAATTTAGAAAAATAATTGAATATTGCAAGTGTTGTAACAGAAGTTTTAATAAATAATTAAATTTTAAAAAATTGCAGTTGTAATGTTTAGCTAATAAAATTTCAAAATATTTTACAATGAAATTAGGTTTAATAAAAATAATCTTTAAATCTTCAATAATTTTATATAGAAAACCCCCAAAAATTAGGATTTTGACATATTTTAATAAAATTTTTTTGAAGATACAGTCAAAACTGTCAGAATACAGCTCTACTTCAATAGTTTTTTACACTGAAAAATGTACAAGAAAATTGTTTTAAATTAGCTTTAGAATATTGTAAGAATGTTACAAAATTTAAAAAAAAATCATACAATTTTTAAATATTATTTGCTGTACTAAAATTTTTAAAATCGTGTTGCTTTTCGACAGTTTTCACAAGTATTGAATTCTCGAAAATAATTTTAAACAAATTAATAAATTATAATTCTCAAAAAATTGTGATTTAATACTTTTTAAAATTTAATTTATTTAATGATGATTTTAGCTTAAAATATTATAACGAATTTTGAACAATTACATGTTTTGTCAAATCTCATTTGAAATAAATTTTATATTTAAAAGAATTTAAATTCTATTTAGAAAAATATGTTATTATTTTTTTATAAATAATAAAATTACCTTCGGAAGATTTTTTTTTGCGCTAGTCCTGTCTTTGGACAAAACAAAAAAAAAATGAAATTAAGAGATTAACTTCATTAATGTCAATAATTTAAATTAATTCAACAATTTAAACAAATTTAGTAAAAGCAAGAAAATGATAGCTTCCGGAAATTAAACTATTGACTAACCAGCTCCAACCATGGATGCCGGTAGAGGGGCGGTTCGATATTTTTAAATTAAAGCAGAGAAACACACCATTCAAAGAAATATGTTTATTGGACAATTTCAAAGTAAGAAAAAAAAGATTCTTCGTTAATCTGAAATAAGACACATATTTAATAAATGAGAAAATAGAACAAAGTTAAGATTTTGAATTATATGCTCAAATTAGAAAAGACTTTAAAGATATTTGTAACTTTGGCAAAACTCTTACCAGAGCGATAATCGAAGATGGTTGGTTGCAACGAAATCTCAAGACGTTAATGTTAATCCATTTATGGAACTTTAAAATCACAAGCAAAACACAAAATTGTACTCAAATCACAAAATGCACAAATTATTCCAAATTACAATGGCATTAGGTCGCGAGATCTTTTAGTAATTTTATACTGAATTTAAACGGTTTTAATTAGTTAAAAGAAACTAGATAAGAAATTATAAAAATTAGCGAGATAAATTACGTCCGACTTTAATGATTTCAGTATAACGAATGAATTAATGATCTTATTTATTTTTCACTAAGGAGATTCGTTAGCAACCAAAAAGTTGACAATCAGCATTAATTCCCGACATGATAGCGTAATTTGATAATGATGAAGTGTTTTCTTTTGTTTCTGATTGTTGATTGTTGACTCGTACAGTGGAAAGGATTTTGAAAGTACTCCGAAAAGTTTTAAAATGCTCCGAGATCATTTACTCCAAAATTAAAAATATTCAATGATATTAGATGTTAAATCGCCAATACTCCTCCAATATGATTATTCGACAAATACAGCATTAATATTGAAACTCCAAGAGAAGGCCAATCATAACTTTGAATTCCAAATTTATATAATATTGTAGAGCAAATTGGTCATATGGGCTTTGTCTTCACGCAGCTATTAAGAGATTCGAGCATTGCAACTTAATATTTGGCGAAACCTTCCAAGAATTGAATGAATTTGACATTGAAAGAGTGATCAAAATTAGGTCCAACATTTTCTCGGGTTCATCATGGGAGTCCAATGATTCGGAAATTAGTTAACGGTTCCAATATTTCCAGATGGGTTTTATGGTGTTTTCAGCTCACAGAAGAATTACATAAATAATAAAGGTTTACATAAGTTTTTATTCAAAAGGTTTATTTGTGTCTTATTTCGGATTTTTATTTGAAATCATTAAATTTGGTGTTAAATTGGATAAATTTGTAATTTGGAAAATCAAAGATTTTACAATGTTACAATGCATGTAACAAAAAATATTTTTCAACAAATTTTTTTTGACAGAGAGGTTGGGTTACATTGTAGGGTCCAAATATAACTGGTAAAGAAGAAATCTATGTTATTAAATTTTTTAAATTACCTTCTTAAAAGAAGTAATTAAATTATAATATACTTTATCTAAATTGTCAATATCTGTTCTATAATTAATACTATTAGTATTATTTTTTATAAAGAACATTTCCAGATTTTTTCTTTTATAATTATTTGTTTCAATAAGTAAAATATTTATATTGTCAAAATCAAAAGAGTGTTTATCATCAAAGGTGTAATTAGTTAAAGCATTAATATTTTGGTTGTGAGTCTCTTAACGTTTATGTTCTTTTATTCTTGTTTTAAGATGTCTTAAGGGGTTACACCACTGTAAATGCCTCAAAAACAAGGTTTTTTCAGGAATTTTTTTTTAATGGAAGGAAAGGATATATAGTTATAATGTTTTAGGAAGTTATTGACTGTATATTCAAGTAAAAAATTGCAAATTTTTATTAATAAATATTCCAAAATGGCGGCACAGGAACCATTTTAGTAATGCATATTTTTTTCCAGGAGCTCTACGTCAAGCAGTATAAGTAATGTAAATTTCAGTCTAGAAACAAAAAAAAATTTTTCTTAATCTACATGAGAATAGCTACAGAAATACGTAGGGGATTTCAAAAATTTTGATTTTTGTGTAATTGGCAAGCATTTGAAGAAAAAACTCATTTTTCGACCAAAGAAAACGACACTTAATTGTTTATAACAATTGTGTAAATTAACTTATCAAAAAACCCCTTCGTATTTCTGTTCAAAATTTAATTTTAAAAATGTAATAAAAAACCCAATTGAAAATATTGAAAATTGTTTGAAATAAACTGCTTGCAGATTTCAAAAACCGTGTTTTGAGAAAAACGCGTTAAAAGAGAAACACCACTACAGCGGGCTATAAGAAGCATTTGTTCAATAATTGTTTATTTAATGTAAGGAAAGGAAATATAGTAACAATATTTTAAGTAGTTATTAACTTACATATTCAACTTAAAAATTACAAATTTTAATTATTAAATATTCGAAAATGTCCACACTGGAGCTATTTTTGTAATGCATGTTTTATGTAATATAAAATTCTTCTCCGGTAAAAAAGCTTGAAATTTCAATGAAATCGATTTCAGACATGTATAAATCCTTTTCTTCCTTATTCTAGAAGGTTCAAAAACTTTTTTAAGTTAATAAAAAAATTAATTTTTTTTAAATGTGTACAGTGGTGTAACCCCTTAAAGTTTCTCCGATACAACAACTATCACAATTTTTGCATTGAATTTTATATACACATCCAACCTTCTAAAATTTCTCTGTTGGATCTTTAAAATTTGAAAAAATACAATTTTTTAAATTATTAGAGTTATTAAATGTAAAAACTAAATTAAAATTAGGTTGTTTGAAAATATTAAAGAGAATTTCATCAAAATTTTGAATATATGTTATGCTTATGATCTTTTTAGTCGGAAGATTGTTGTTGTTTATTTTTCTCTTATGTGAGTTATTAGTAAGAGCATTATACCTTTGTAAAATCTTTCTATTTAACAAATCAATTGGATATCCGTTAAGTAGTAAAGTTCTTTTAACAATATCAAGATTTTCAAGATGGAATTGTTGATCTGACAATTTTATAGCCCTATCAACTAGAGTGTATATAATGCCAATTTTATAACTTAAAGGATGATGCGAATAGAAATTCATATATCTGCCAGTCCAAATAGATTTACGAAACCAATTTGTTATAACAAAGTTATTACTGTCAATTGAGAGGGAAAGATCTAAAAAATTGATTTTATTATTATTAGATAATTCTAAAGTAAATTTTAAATGTTTATCGATAGAATTGAATCTATACAATATATCATCCACCTTATTTGAAGGTGCACAAATTAATATATCATCAATATATCGAAAGTAAAAAATAATTTTATATTTAATTTTGCTTAAAATTATATCCTCAATATCCTCCATGACAATATTAGCTGCACTTGAGGATATTGGGGAACCCATTGGTAGGCCAAATATTTGTTTATAAAATTCTCCTTGAAATTGACAGTATGCAGAGTTTAAGCATAAATTTAAAGCTTCAAGAAATTCATCCTGCGACAGATTTGTATGTTTTTCAACTTCTGACCATTTGCTTTTGATAGTGTCATTGATAAGTGTCCAAGATATGTTTGTATACGTGGAAACAACATTGAGTGAAAAGATAGTAAAATTTGGTGGAATAAAAATATTATTAATTTTATTTTTAAAATCCCAGCTGTCTTTAATATAGTGATTATTATCAGTATTTAGAGATTTTTTAATATGTTTGATAAAAGTTTTGATAAATTATATATTGGATTGCCTATAAAAGATGTAATTGGTTTCATAGGAATGTTATTTTTATGTAACTTTGGTAGACCATAAAACTTTGGAGCAACACCATTTGTGCAATTAAGACAATTATATGTATTTTTTTCAAAGTATTTTTTATTTAGAAATTATTTCAAAAGATTTCATAAACAATTTTGAATGGAGATTGTAGGATCAGATTTCAATTTCTTGTGATTATTAGTATCAGTTAAAAGATTAAGTGGTTTCAAAATATAATCATTTTTTGTTATAATGACAGTTTTATTACATTTAACGCGGCAGTGGTTATAATAATATCTTTATTAGACTTCAAAAATTTGTTGAAGTAAGATAGGCCTTTTTATTACCTTACAAATGAATTTGTATAGACTATTGTATTTACAAAAAAATTGTGATTTAAAGATTGGTATGTTTTTGGGCCATATGCGTCCAGCTTTACCGATAATTCCCAAAGGTAGTGTATATAAATATATTTAAATGTCGTTAAAAAACACAGGGGTCTGGCTGGGTCCAGGTGTCTGATGCAGGGTTAAAACCTGTTTTAAAATATCGTATTTTTAAATAATTATAATATTATATTATTGTGCGTGGAAAATTTATCTATATTGTGAAAATGGAAAATTATGTTTATTTATATGGATAGAGAGAAGAAAAATATATATAGTTTATATGTTTTCGCTATGAGCTTATCATTCTAAACGTTGCATTGAACATTCGATTGCTAATAGTACGTCAATTGGAATTTACGAAGTTGTCATGTACGTCTACACAAATGTTGAATATATATATATATATATATATATATATATACATATTCGTGTGTGTATGTATTTTAACAACCAAATCTGAAGCCCCACGAGAGTTTCTATCGACGAGTCGAGTAGGGGAAATGATAAATCCAGGATTTCACACGATTAACCCCCCTCAAACCCAGTATTCTACATGTTAAACCTACCGGTGTTAAAACCGTCGATCAAACTCTACATTTGAAGTCGATTGTCATCTCGTGTTCACTTATATAAAAAAACCAAACTGAAATTCAATCCTCAAAAATTTTGTCAGTCTAAAAAATATTTTTTTTCTCCTCAAAATAATAGTTTGTAATTTTTAAAAAAATTGTAAATTAATTTATAACTATTTACCGATTTCTTAGTTTAAACTAACTTTAAAATAATAACTCAATAATTTACAACCCCCAAAAAGTTATTAACAAGAGAAATATTTTGTTTTTATTTTCAATTTTTTTTTATTTTCAAAACATTTATAATTTGTACTCCTAAAAATTGGTCAGCAATTTGAAATTATAATAATTAGTACATATGATGTCGATTCAATTAGAAAATTACTGAAAAACAGAAAAAAAACTTTTTCAAAAAGTTGTCAACACATAATATTATTCATTTTTAAACTCTGATTTTACATCCTTATGGAGAAATGTAGCATTGTCGGTTTTAATAATAATAAAAAAGAACTATTCTGCAAGAAAATATATTGTTCCCAAAGGTCACGTTTTCTGACATAAAAACAAAAGTTTAACAATCGTTCTATCTCCCTAAAAAAAAACTCGGAAAAAAGAGAAAAAAAAGTTTGTTATAAAATTGTCGTTTAACATTTTTTTCAGAAAATAAGGCACGTTGGTGTTGAAGAACCAGTATCTTCTTCACCTTCATTCTTAAAAGATTCATCTCAGGTTGATGGCATCTCGAGACCGAATTCTGTCGACAGGGTTATTCACACTGACACAACTCAACACATTGTTGCAAGTCATGAAACTCTCAACAAGGTAAGACATTTTACTGCATAAAATTATTGTATTCAATTAGAGGAAAACGAAATATTAATTAAGTTAATATTATGTAATCATTAATTATACCTCTAATTAACCTAATTTTTTATCTGATTTAATAATTAAGAAATAAAAATTACCATTGTAGTTTGTAAACCAAAAGAAACGTTTCGCAAACTTTTAATCGTTTTATTTTTTAATAATGAATTTAAATTTTAAATAATTTTAAGTTGAAAATTAAAAAAAAACAACTATTAAGGGGTCTGGTAACTTTTTCAGCCCTAAAATTTGAAGTTTTTAAAAAAAACTTTATGTAATAAACAGTAAGCGGATGTATTAGATTTCCTAGTTTTGATTCGTTCTATAACTTAATTCTAGAAATAACGCAAACCTATGAAATAAACAAAACTGCGCATGAGGGGAATCGAACCTGCGACCAACGGACTTATAGACTAACGCTCTAACCACTAAGCTAACGACGCGTGTGTGTAGTAAAGTTTTAATTTTCCAGTATTATTTAAACGTATAATTACTGAATGTGAAAAATATTATTCAATATGATTTATTAATTTGTTATATACAAAATTAGAAAGTCATGTTCAATTATTACTAATAAATAATAAATAAATTATTTAAATAAATAAAATTAAGAAATAAATTATTAAGAATGGGTTTAGAGTAGGAAACACCAAACTCGAAACACGACTATAAGTTATTATTATAATTAGCTTAGTTTTATAAATTATTAACTCAGAACGTTACATTTAATTTATATATACATGAAACATATTATTTATAAATATTGATATAATCAACTAAAAATTTTAATTTTCTTATTTTTCCTTAAATAGTAACCCAGACTGACATTTGAGTTAGCATTTGGGTGTAAAGTTTTAACTCTTTATAAATAACTCCCCTGGCATTAATTTCCCAATGGGTGCGACTTTTATAGAATTCCCTGGGGAGTAAAAATTTAACTCCCTTTTTTTACAGAGTACACTAAAGAAAAAATTTCTTTGGAGCTTTTTACAGTTGCGCTGTTTTATTTATTTGTCCAGCATGTCATTTAAATAGTAATTTAATTAACTAAATTATTTTATTTTCTCAATTTTCAAACTTTAACCAGCCCAGTTGGCCCACATTGGGCTTAATATGATAAAATTTTGCTTAGTGTCATAAAGGGGCAGAGGATGTAAATAATGGGCTAAAAACGTATGACTTAATTTATGGAAAAAATGGTCAAAATTACTACCACAACTTTTTTATGAAACAAATTTTAAAAATATTAAAATACATTTTTTAGAATAATTACAAAAAATCACAACGGCAAATATTTGTGATACACTCTAACCAATTATTTTTTTTACCTCCGAAGAAAAATATAGATTGAAATGAATCAATTTCATTTAGGTTTAAAAATAAAACAAAGAGAAAAAAATTCTATTGAAAATTGTTATCGAATGAGATTTAATTAAAATTTCACGAATAGAAATAAATAAAAAAAGAGAAAAATATTTTAAAACCTTTTCATTTGTATTTAACATAATGAATATTATTTTTAGCTATTACGGTTCTTCTGCATTCGTTAGTGAGAATAATAATTAACAACAAGAATTATTTTATTTTTTAAGTTTATTAATTAATCAGCTGTCTTACCCGTCTTATTAAACAGGTTTTAATTGTTGCTAATCGGTAATTCTTCTGAAAGGCACCTATTTTTTTCAAAAACTAAAAAAAATTAATTATTACATTTTTTTGAATTTTTTTGTCATGGGTAGGTTTTAAACACGTTTAAAGATACAAATCTGAGTTGCGTAAAATTAATTTTCAAAAATAAGCCTTCTAGCATCATTTTAATATTAAGTGTTTTGAAGGTTAAATATACTGTAATCAATATTGGGGTTTTTGTAAAAACATTTCTTTTAAATTTAATTTCTTTAATTTATTAAACTTTTAACATTATTCATTTATAATTTAATGAATTGTGTATTTAATAATTTAACTATTAATTATTTAACTATTTAATTTTAACTATTTTATCTTTTAAAAAATAACTAATATATATTTTTTTATATTGAACGGAAAAAAATTGTAATGGATTTTTTAATTTATCATTTTAAGTTCAAATTTGATATTTTCTGTAAAAAAATTTTTATTTTTAATTATAATTTTATTATTTATCTAACTTTCTACTTAATATGTTATATTTTAAAAAATTAAAAATATTTTATTTTAAATAAAACGGAAATTTTTTTATAATTCAAGGGTTAGGTAATTGAAAATAATTATTAAAAACAAAACAATAATGCGTACTAAATATGAAAATGGCTTCGAAATTGAATAGTTTGTCAAATAAAAAATTCACGTTTTTATTAAATTTAAAAATATTGAAACCTAATTTAACAAATTTTTTGGGCTATATAATATTTTTAGATGCGTTTTTTCAAATTAAGAAAACTGTTGTCCCTCTGGTGAATTCGTCCTGAAATCGTAGAAATTTGTCGGTACAATAATTTTCCAAAAGTCGGTAACTGAGACAGCTTTAATTTTCCCTAGGAAAACTCTTCCTTGCCGACATCACAATTTTCCACCCTTTGTATTCAAAATCAGCGGAATTCTCTGGCTGGAAAATCGATGAAGTTGTTTGTCGAGTTGTTTTAATGAGTTGCCGAGCGGTGGCTCCAGTTTACTGGTAAAATGCTCACTTTCTGTTTTATCCAAAGAAACCACGACCTACAACACGTGGATCTACAGTAGTCAGCTTGCAACTTTGCAACTCGTCGGCTAGTCAAGTTCGTTCGTAAAGTAGTTTTTTCGTTCTAAACAGTGCCAAATGTAGAATTTTCAAATTTTGAAAATGTTTTCCAAAAATGTGTAAAAATAATTTTCATCACCAAAAGTGTATTGTGATATGTCGCCTTTCATTTGCAAGTAAAGTGTTTAGAATTTATCAAGAAGGTTGTTTTATTCGTTTCATAAAATACTAAATAACTTAATAATATTGTAAACGTAACTGTTTCAATGATTAAAATAATTTACAAAATATTTAAAATAATAACGAATTTAATAGAAATAGATTAAATAGTAACAAAAATAATTAAAGAAATAACAAAAATAGTTTAAATAAAAACAACAATACAGTATAAATAAAAAAATAGTTTAAATAATAACAAAAATAGTTTGAAAAAGAAAAGAAAATGTGAAAAAAATTATGAATGCAATTCAATTATTAAACTGTCTAAAAACATTTATTTCAAATAATTGTTTCAAAATGATAACAAAAAAATTACAGAAGTGAATATTTGCAAATACCAAGGAAATTAAGAACAAAAATTAACATCAAAACAATCAGAAAATTTAGAGAAAATCAAGCATTGAAAAAATTAAAGCCAATGAAATTGAATATATTAAAAAGAAAAATTTTAAAAAACATTGTAAAAATCGATGATTTTTATAATTAAATTACAAAGCCGTGAAAGTATACAGTAAAATAAACTGACTCGTAAATACTTTTAATCGAAACCTTAAAAATTCTAAACTTCTAGAAATCCAACCATTAAGTAACGTAAATACGTAAATGAATTAATTTACAGTTTTATATAAACAACCAATACAACAAAAGTAAGATTTTCGCAGCCAATTAAATAAATGTTGGTAAAATATTTTTTTGAATTAGAATTACAATAAATTGATGACAAAAATAAACATTTGGAAATAATAATACACATTAGGAAACAATAATTAAACAGTTAAAAACAATAATAAACAACAATAAACAATAAAAAGAACTATTAATTATTATTATTATTATTTATTATTTTTTTTAACTATTTCTACAGTTAGAAACAATAATAAATAGCAATAAACAATAGAAAGAACTATAAAATAAACATTAAATAATAATAATAATAATAATAATAATAATAATAATAATAATAATAATAATAATAATAATAATAGGATATAATAAATAGCAATAAACAATATTAAACAACAAAAAACAACAATGAAATTGTATTAAATAATATAAGAAACAGTAAATAAGGACAATAAGTAATAGAAAATATTAAGATACGATTAAAATACAATAAAAACCAATCAAACCCAATAATTAACAATAATCAGCAATAGAAAAATATAATAAACAATTTGAAATAATAATTATCAATAGTAAACAATAAAAATTAGTAAATAATGATAAACAATAAAGAGTATTAATATTCGATTAAAAGACAATAATATACGGTTTATAAAAAATTAAAAACAATGAAAACCAAAAGAAAGCCATTATTATTAAGAAACAATTTTAAAAAAATCATACACAATTTAATAAATAATAATAAAAGAGCTATTGAAGTTTGCAAATGAAAATATTTAAAAATTTAATGATCGTTTTATTAAATGTTCAGAAATTTAAATAATTTTCTGAAACAATTTAATTCGAATGTAATTTCAATGTAAACTAGATAAAGGAAATTTAATGAAGTTGTGAAATGCATTTGAAAGTTTTAAAGCTCCGAGGATTATAAAAGTGATTTTATTATGTTATATCCTATATAGATAAGTAGTAAATGCTGCAACAGTCAGACACGAAATGTCTGATCGAATGTTGATCCCACCACTTGAAAATATTTAGTTCAGTGCACATAATAATATTCATGCCACTCAGCATTTTATTTTTGAAATATTAAAATTTCTTTAATATAATATGACAAATATTTCACTACGTAATTACATAATTATATCTACATATTGCGATGAAATTTTGCAAAAGTTTTTCAGGTACTTTTTTATATTAACACTAAATATTAACTACTACTCGATAAAATTTACTTATTCGAGAGAATTTATACAAACGGAAATATAGCGGAAATAACTGCATGCAATTGCGCCATAAATTTTTCCCGATGATAAAAAAACACTTTTTCTCAACAATAAATGTTAAAAAAAAATAAAAATATGCAAATTGTTTAATAAATATAAATAATATGATAAGGTAACTATTGTTTTAAAGAAATGCAAAAGTAAACATTATTAAGAAAATATTTCATTTTATTTATTTTATTTTATTTATTATTTGAATTTTATTTTATTTTTGAATTTTTGATTTTTGAATTTATTTTTGAATTTATCAGTTACACGGGAAGTTATAAGTTACAAGAAAATTTAAAGGTTTTTGTAATTTTTTCTAATAACAACATTAAAATTAAAAATCATCAAAGTTAGGTGAAAATTTTTCAAATTGAAAATTCTTTAGATTAATAATTTTTTTCTTAATTAAACAGTGATGAATCGATTTCTAAGAATTGTAATATTTTAAATATATGTTTATCTCAATTTTTTTTAAAAAAGGACATATCAACTTTTGAAAAATTGCATAATTTTATTTTATTATGTGGTTTTGGATTTCCTTCTTTTCAAAATTCTCAATCCAAAAACTGAATGAAATAATAATTATAAAAATTAGTAATGGTAAATAATGATTAATTATTATTTAAGGACAGTTTTATCAATTACGATTAAAAGTTAATCAATTATTAAATCCTCAATAAATCAATCATGAACTATTAAAATGGTTATAATCATTGATTAACTTTTAATTGAGGTTGGTGGAATTAGCCCTTAGATTCTTAAAGATGTTATCGATCCTCAGCATTGAAAACTATTATTTCTTATTTTTAGTGATAACATTTTAATTTGACTTCTATTATTCATTTAATTATTTAAAATTTATTTTGTAATTATATTTAAAAACTACTGAATAAGTTTTCAACAAATAATTATAGAAAGAACTAAACTTAAAATTATTATAATTCTAAAAACAAAGAAGTAACTGAAAAAATTACTTTTAAATACAATATTAAACAATTATAATTTTAGAACACAGAGAATTGGAAATTCTCAACATATTGAAATTTAATAGTCACAGATTTTATTCAACATCAAAGTATTGAGTAAATATAAACATCGTAAACTTATAAACATTTTTCATTTTCATTAAAAAAAAATTTTATTTTTCATTCAAAGAATATTATAAACTTTTTTCTCATTACATCTGTAAATGCAAGTAGTTCAGAAAACGATTGTTCCATATATTTTCGAGGTCAGTTCAAGTTTTTATTTAAAGGCGATCAGAAATCCATTACTGAACTGATATAAAATTTAAAAGGAGAGAAATATTCGTGCTGGAAAATTATTATTATTATTATTATTGCGAGTGTGTTTAAAGCGTTAAGAGAGAATGCGCACATATATTGGTTTTAAAATATTTTATGATAAAAGAAAACAATAAATATTCAAGTACGTTTTATTATATTTGTTAAATAGAATAATATTTCTCAAAGTGGAACTAGATATTTTCCAGGGTCTATTCTTTACAATTTTTCTTTTTTTAAATATAATAAAATATTTGAGACAGAAATTTTTTTTTACTATTTAGTGCCGTTCTTCCCTAAAATTTAATTCGTTAGTAAATGTTAGTAATTTGTAATTTGACATTCGGAAAGTTGATTCTTATTTTTATAATCAACCGATTTAATTCGTTTCAATAAATTTCAATTATTTCAATCATTTCAGTACAAATGATATAAATTGGTTGAAAATAACTAATTAGTAATTACAAAAATTTATTTAAGATTAAAGTCAAAATTAATAAAAATACGAGGTGATTTAATTTAAGTATTCTAAGTTTTCTGCTATTTTTTCACTGAATTTTAGTTAGGTTTACACTAAAAAAAGTTAGTAATGTAAAACTGATTTTTTTTCTACACGGGATTAGACAAATTTCACTGATTTTTCTACTAAAATTAATTCTTTTTAAACTAAGAATTAATTTCTTTTATTTAATCAAAAATTATTTAGGTAAACATTTAAACTTTTATTTCACTTTTTAAAACCTAATTAACCTTTTTTAAAAACCCTTTACTAAAAAGGTTAGTTAACCTTTCATTTCACCTAAAAATGATGTATTTTTAGTCGATTCATAAAAATTTTCTCAAGTTATCGTGGCGACAAATTTTGCTAAAAAAGCAGACGGACAGAAACTTTTTTAAAAATTATTTTTTTTAATCAGAGCGTTATGAAATGTGAAGATTTACTAAAATTAGACATTGCTGAAAATCGCACAAAAAGACCTAATTTTTTATGAAAATGTAAAAAATCGTCCTTCATCCATTCAGAATTAGTTCTTTTTCAACAAAAAATTAATTATTTTAATTTCAGTAATAGAAATTATAGTCATTTTACTACTAAAAGTTTTATATTCTTCTACTATAATTTGCTTATTCTTCGAAACGATACTAATTAAGTTATTTTCACTACGAAATATTTTAACATTTGTTTATTGTTGTTTTACTAAAAATTAATTAATTCCAATTTTACAGATAAATATTATAATGCTAAATAACTATAGTCATTTAGCAACTAAAAGTTAGTTTTTTAGTACTTAAAATTATTATTACTAAAACCTCATAAATTCTACTTAAACTTAAATCTTCCACTGTGAAATATTATTTTTTTAACTAAAAATTCGATATTTTACTAGTAAAAATAAATTATTTAAATTTTACTGTTAAAAATTACTTGTCTTTTCACTAGAAACCAATTATTATCTAATAAAACTAATTACTTTAATTTTACTAATAGAAATTACAAAGTCTGTTTTAAATAATATATAATACTATATAATAATATATATAAAATAATATATTTTTTATTTAATATGTTTATAATATATTTACACTGTAAAAACACTGCAAAAAAAGCGTCTTAAAATACATTATAATCACTTTTAAAACGATTAAAACATCTTATTTTTCCATCTTCTGTCTTAGAAACTAATGCATTTTAAGATGCTTTAGATAACTTTTTGGAAACAACTTAAAAGTGACTACCAAAGTATCTTAAAATAAGATGCCTTCTTTTTACAGTGTATTCTTTAACTAGAAATCATTCAATATTTTACTGATAATACTTAAATGATTTTCATTATTTCTAATTGAAATGTAGAGTTTAGTGTAAAATAGTGCGTAAAAAATAGTAATAAAAATTAGGTACTAAATTCATATTAAATTTAAACTGTTTCAAAGTTCAAATTAAATTTAATGTTTTAAAGTCTTTTTTATAACTTGAGTACATAATTAATTTTCACGTCTTTTTTCCCAGTGCATCTATGTCATTTTACTTTCGTGCAAGTGTGTGGTAATCAATATCTATTGATTGAACATAACCTACTACAATGGGAAATCATTTATCATGAAAGAACAAATTTAACATTCAATCGCTTCAATAAATTGGGACAATTTAAATTAATGTACCCACACATTTTTTTAATAAGAATTGTTATCGTAACAGTTTCTCAAAAAAAAGTTTCGAACTTTAATTTTTTTCACTTTTATCATTCTTTTTATCTTCTTTTATTTTTTCATTTTTCGCTTTTTCTCTTGTTTCTAAATTCTTTTCTTCTATTCACTTCTTAACTTTATTTGTAAGATTTTATTTATTTATAAATAATTTTTCTTTCTTTATTTTGCTTTTATTGCTAACTCTGTAAGTTTAAATTTTTTATATCATTATTTTGCAAATATTTGTATAAAATGGAAATAAATTTTAAAAAATAGTTTAAAATTTTTCACTTATTTAAATTTAGTTCACTTTTATCTTTTTTTTCTGATTTTACTTTTTTCTAATTTTTCTTTTGTTTATTTTCATTTTATAAGGTTTCAAAAAATCCATCCCAAAGTTAAAAATTTTTTTTTTTCTAATAAAAAATTAAAAATTTTTTTTTTACTTTTTATAAAAGTCGAACCGAAACTAAAACTTTTTATTCTTTGATTACTTTTTCATAAACTCGATATTTTCGGACTTATAAGCTACTGAAAATAGGTCTACAATTACAAGTCCAAAATTTTGAAAATTTATAACTCAAAAATTTGACCTCAAAAAAAAATAAATAAATAAAAAAATACGTATCTGTTTTTTTTTTCAATACGGAATTGGAATAAAATATTTTTGTACGATTTTAAGGGCTGGACTGAAATCTAACGTGGAATTGCCCATAAGTTTTAAATCCCCAAGAAACCAAATTTAAATTTCATTTTAGAAGAGATAAAAATGGATTTTTAAAAGAGAACTACTTTATCTTATTTCATTCTCTTGTGTTATAAAATTAAGAGAAAAAGTCTCATAAAAGCAAATTGAAAATGTCAAAAATCCTTTGGTCATTAATATGTTTAAAAATTATTCAATTACACGAACGTCTTTTTTTTTCTTAAGTGGGGAAAAATCTTCCTTTGGATTGGAGCCAAAGAGAAGTTTCGTCTTTTTTATATTTTTTTCTTTCACCCAGAAATTCCTGGAACATGTCCGTAATAGCAGTTTTGTGCTTTATTTATTTCTCACCCAAGATGAGCGATATAAAACTTGTTTCGATAGAATTTTATATATGAAAATCTAGTTCTCAGATTAAATACAAAAGAGAAAATTTTGTTAGTCAATTTTGTACTAGTCATTTGATTTCTATCTTATTTTCAATCAATGGCGTATGCTATCAATTTTAAAGCACATGAACAAAAATTTATAGTATATAATGCTATAGTTTCAGTTAAGAAAATTATTGCTTTTATAAAAAAAATGTTTTAAGCAATAAACATATCTTTGCTGTCTTATACATCTGAATCCTATTTCTAGATACACTTTTTTGTAGTTTTACACACGCAAATACGCAAATTGAGATAAAAATTTATAACTTGTCCTAAACTCTCATTTTTTCACAATATAAACTTAACAAAAATGATGAAATTATCACACCGCTTGTGAGACAAAAAAATTAATTTTCAAGTAGACATTGTGAATATTTAGTGAAAAAAATGTTTAATAACCTAATTATATAATTTTTTAAATCTTCTTTAACCTTTATTTTTATGATTGTTAAAGAAATTATTTTTTTTAAGTTTAAGACATAATATTTTTATATGAAGATGAAATTCACTTATTCTACGTTAAAAGTCGTCTTGTCGATCAATAAGTGCATTATAACAAAAGCATGTGCTATATAAACTGTAAATATTATTAATTTATCTAAATTTTATTTAAAATAATGTCAAAAGTTATTTTAAACTAATATTTTCTTTATAAAATTTCATCAACACTAAATATCAACCTTTTTTTCCAACAAAAATCATTACAGTTACTTTTCAAATAAAAAAATTTGTATTAATTAAATTACATTAAAAAATATTAATAATATTTAGTTTGGAAAAAATACAATGATATAAATATCACCGAAAGAAAGTCATCTGATTTTATGAAAGTATTTTACAATTTTATTTGTATTTTACGCTTAGTCTCATTTTGTCCGACAATGATGACCTATTCCGCCCTGAATTCTCATTGGTTTTCATCAACCAAGTGAATCTCAAATGTGGATGCCATCAGAACCATAGTTACCAACTGAAATTCCGATGATATACGCCGTTAATATCATTCCCTCCGATGTTCATATGTACAAATATATGACGATTCCCTTAACGCTTAACCTATTTTACGACCTCAAAACTCATTTCCACGCATCGTCATAGTCAATTTCGCTGATTTTCTCGAAATCGAAAAAATCGCCACATTTCCTCATTATATACGTTTCGAAAGAGAGGAACGCACATTTTTTCTCGTTCTACAAATAAAACAAACAAGGGAAAATAATTATTACATTAAAATACTTTTGTTTTCGATTAGGCGAATTTATCACAAAGTTTTAAATTTTACTCCAAAAGAAAATAAATAAATAAGAAGAGAAAAAAAAATTTCAATCATTTTTCCATTAAAATTTAGTTACTTTTATAATAAAAACTAAAAATTTAAAGAGGCCAACTTTTATTTAACTCTTAAGAATTATTTAGATATTTTACTACTAAAATTAATTCTATTTCTACTTACGATTGAGTTTTTAATTTTTTTTTCATAAAAAGTTGTTTTAACACTACAAAGTCGTTAAATTATTTTTACTACTGAAAATTAATTCCTTCTTAGCTAATAAAATTCTATAAAAATTCACTACAATCACTTTGGTTGTTTTCGGCACTCATCCTTGTTCCTGTTTAATTATAGCGACGTTTTGTTGTTTGCCAACCTCATCAGGCTTAATTATGGATGATCTGAAAACTGAATGTTTAAAAGAATTAAAAGAAAAGCATGATTATGTCCCCTTGTTCTATTTTAGATACGTGGATGACACAATCTAAGCAGTTAGAAAAGAACACGTTGATTTGGTCGTTGATACCTTTAACTCTTATAATCAAACACTACAATTCACCGTAGAAAAAGAAAACTCTATTAAATTTTTCGACTTAAATCTTGTTCGAGATAACAATAAAATTATTACAAATTACAAATATTTACAAAATTACAAAAACCGACTTCATCGGATAGACATATTAACTACTTTTCAGATCATCCAATTCAACAAAAAAAGAATATTGTATACAATCTTGTTGACAGAGAGATTTCATTGTCCAATAAAAAATTCCATTTCGATAAATTGAAAAAAATAAAAATTATTTTGAAACATAATAACTATCCTTTTGATTTCATTGAAAATCAAATTAAAATTCGTATGAACAAAATAAAATTTTCTGATGTAAATAGTATTAATAACAAAAATAATATTTATATTTAAACTCCTAAAGTTTGTTTACCTTTTAATGAAAAATGTTTTTTCAAGTTGTCAAATATTCTCAAAGAGTTTAATTTCACTTCTATCCCCGTTATAAATAAAAACTCTAATTCCATCATTAGACTAGGTAAAGATTCGACGAAAAAATGAGATAGAACTAATGTTGTTCACAAATTTAATTGTAAAAACTGTACTGCAACATATATTGACGAGACGAAACGATCATTACTAACTCGCATAAATGAACACAAGGAAGTAAATGACTAACTCTGTAGTTTATCGACACCGCACTAATTTTAATCATGACTTTGACTGGGAAAACACAAAAATATTGGACAATGAAAAAATTTTTACAAAACGACGAATATCTGAAATGATCCATATTAAAACAAATCGTTCCATCATCAACAGAAACGAAGATATTTTAACTCTAAATAAAACTTTCTTTCCTCTTCTCAGACATATAGACTCTTGCCTATAATGACAAAACAATAACATGATTTGCTGACAACCTGTGTTTATATATCAGTTCTTTGACCCTTCTCGTTTCTATCAATTTGACTTTCTTATATCGGTAAAACTTTAATTTTATTTCAGTTGACAGTGTAAAGAAATGTCTTCCTTTAATTTTAATTCTGTTTTTAATTATTTCATGTGGAACATGTGTTGTATTTTGTTTATTTATTGCTTATTACTTCTTGACAAATTAAAACGTGTCTTTATGTTTTAATAAATTTAGTAGGATATTATCATTGTTATTACTTTTGTGGAAATAGTGCTTTAGATCTTTATAAATATTGAAGTGTTTTTCTGTTTAATAAATTCAGCCTGATGAGGTTGGCAAACCTTAGCCAACGAAACGTCGCTATACTGACGATACACATTGATCATTTATTTAACAATAATATCAACTAAACTATCGAAGGATTAACTCTACTAAACTATTAATTTTAATATCGTATTGAATATTTTTAAGCAAGTTTGCAGTACCAGATAAAGGACCAGAAAGGGAAAGTTTAAAATCATCAGCATATTTATTAAATGATGATGATAATGAAGCCAGTTTATTAATCAGTAGTTGATAGTCTATAGAGGGAAACGCTTTTAAATAGTCAAAAAAATTGCAAAAGTAATGTATTTAGCATCCATAGCAAGTCTTATATCTGATGTAAACTTTAAGGCAGCCGTACATGCACTAATGCATTTAATGAAAACCAGATTGCAATGGTTCAAAGAATTTATTTTTATTTAAATATTCCGTCCTTTGTTTACAGACGAGACGTTCTAATGGCTTAGACAGAGCTCAAATTCTTGAAATTGGTCTATGATCAGTTGATCTTGTTTTGGTTAGTTATCTTTAAAACATATCTGACATTGCTCATCTTCTAAATATCGGGGAAAAACCAGTCTGTCGTGAACAATTATAAATATACGAAAGGACGGGGAATATTATAGGAAGAGACAGTTGAAGCATTTTAACATTAATATTATCAGGTACCATAATATAAGTTGTTATTTGTCCGGCACTCTCATACAAAGCATGCAGTGAAATATCATAAAAAGAACTTATTTTCATCAAAGTTGTTATAGTCGTTATTAATAGGAATAGTTATGTGGACAGGAGTTAAAATACTTGTGTTAGAAAATACGTCTAAAAGTTCATGAGCCTGAAAAGAGTGGCCATTTGACGCTTTTTATTTCCAATAAGATTTAAACTTTTAAAAATTCTCCAAATATAATCTGTTTTACCTTTATTTTTAATTACCTTAAAATTGTTTATTTCATTCATCAATGACAATATTATTACAATAAATATTATTAATAGTATGCAATATTATTGTATGCGATTACTAAATTACATAAATTATATAAATTTAAATGGTTTAAATAATTTTTCTCTAAAATTTGTCATTAAAATCAAATATAAAATTTAATTTTACAATATTATAAAATTGAAAAAATTACTTTACGATATTCTGTTTATTTAAAAACCACTCAAATTTAGTAGAACTCATGTAGAAATTCTATAGAACTTTTTAAGATGGGTTTCCTTTTAAAAATTAATTAGAAAAATTTTACAAACAGAAATTAGTTTATCTTCTACTGAACAAATTTTTCTTTGGCTACCACTATATATTCAGCGATTAGATTGTTACATCCCGAGCAGAAGTAGGATCATTTGTACTTGTCAAAACTACGAGTTTTGCGTTAATAACAAATAATATTTCCTTTTAACAATTTTATTAACTATTCAATGATAAGGTTGCAATTAGTTACACAAATTTTACTCTCTTTTACACTTGAAGATTTTGGCAAATGTTTCAAGAGTTAATACTGCTTTTAAGTGTTAATTGTCGTTACTTGCAGCTGTTAAGGAAAGAAACTTGTTTCTAAGTCTCTTTTTTTATATATAATAAATATATAATAATTTATTTGAACTGATTCGTTAATCCAAAATGAATATACTGAATGATTGATTAAATTATGTCTCTAAAGTTGTCGTCGACGATTAATATCAAAAATAATTTTTGTTTGTGTTTTTAGTGATAAATCTTTTGTTTTTTAACATTATTCAAATACATAGGACAAAGTATAAGATTTCAATTTGTAACTTCTATCTCAATTTATGAATTTTTAATCTTTTAACAAGAGTGTTATATAGTTAAATGACGATAGGGACATTCTTTTAGCTTTTGTTACATTATAGATACATGCAACATGTACTTTACAATCTTTTTTTTAAACAAAAATGTATCTGGGATGAGCCGGCTGAAGCTAGCAGTCGTACTCAGCACCTATCTTTAAGCGTCAACCACTAATTAATAAAATTAATGACTAAAAACTTACCAAATTAGCTATTTAGTGTTTATTGATTATTAAATAACAATATTCGATGTTTTTCAAATAATTATTTTTTTTAAATATTTATTATTTTTGTATTTTTAAAAAATAAAAAAACCATTTTTAACATTCAGTGTCGACGTCGCCTTCAAGGACCTTAGAAATTCTACTAACTTAAATTTAGAGAGTGCTTTCATTGAATGATATTTAGTAACTCAATTTTTACTAAAGTATACCTTGAGGTAGATTCCAGTGGATTAATTTGTTTGCAAATGAGAATTTTTCTCTGTATTTTTTAATCGTAAATGGATAAAATATTCATAGATGTAGCAAAAACGAAAAAAATATATTTTCAAAAAAATTGGCAATTTTTTTCAGTGAGCACTTTGTCTAACAATGAATAATTACAGGTCGATAAAACCAGCAGTTTAATTGCTTTTGATAACGCGTTATCATGTTACGATTTGATGTTACGAGAGGCCATTAATTACATCGCTTGTATTATTTCCTTTACTGCGAATCAGGAAGTACAATTTAAGAAACCGGTACTTTGAATTTTGACCAATATGAAATATAGGTACGGTTTTTCATTTTTTT
Source organism: Leptopilina drosophilae (assembly GCA_032873175.1). Lineage (NCBI taxonomy): Eukaryota > Metazoa > Arthropoda > Insecta > Hymenoptera > Figitidae > Leptopilina > Leptopilina drosophilae. Next base: position 24,179,352 of record CM065483.1, read on the forward strand.
AGAGAAAAAATAATTTAATTGATCTAAATAGTCTTGTGTTTTTTTTAAATATACATATTAACCAAAATGTTTTTAAAGTTCTACAATTTTTAAATTAGCAAAATTTTTATTTAAATTATTCTTTACATTAAATATTTTACTATAACTCTTTATTATGAATAAATTAATTTGTTCACAGTAAAAAATGTCATAAAAATAATAATTAATTGATTAATAAATTCAAATAAATTTCACTCTTGATATGTTCACTGAGTTTAGAAACATTTTGTTTTTAATAATATTAATAATAATAAATAAAAAAATAAATAACAAAAAAAAATACATGAAGTTAATAATAATGAAAAATTTACGTTCAACAATAAATTATAATTATTTCTAAAAAAAAATAGCTAATCTACCTCTGAATGAGAAAAGAACAAACAATACTCTTTCACGCTTGTTTGAAGTGAGAGAATGAATGAATCCTTGAAACAAATTTTTTCTTTCTGAATTGAATGGAATGTTTAAACGTGCCAAGTTAACATACATTTTTTTTCTAATGACGCAATTAGTGAAACCTTTTTGTAATCTCCTTAAAATGTATGAGTGTGTGTTTTTATTAAACGTTATCGAACAGGCTCGCGATAAAATTCATTCTAGTTTTTCCAAAAGACTTGTCTCTCGTCTCTTCTACTTTAATAACGAAACTTTTCAATGAAACTCAATGCGTATTAAATGACACCTGTGATAGGGAGGGAGACAATTAATCTAGATCGAATTTCGATGGAAAAAAGACATCAAAAGCTATCAATTTAATTACAGGATTTACACTTTGTATTTTAATCACTGCAAAACGAGTAAAAGATTTAATTTCAATTAAATTAACTAAATACATTAAATTAATTAATTTATTCAATAAACAAATTTAAATTTTTTAAAATTTATTTAAATAAATAAATAAATTTTATTTTATTACTTCTATCTCAATTAATGAATTTTTAATCTTTTAAACAAGAATGTTTAAACAATTTTTTAAATAATTATTTATCAAAACTACGCAAAATACCGACATTTTGTTATAAAAAACAATAAAAATTCGAAAAATAAATTTAAACTAATTAAAAAGCAAAAAGACAGTTTAATATTTCCATTCGTTAAAATTTTTATTGACTTTAATTTGAAATGTGAAATTAGTGAAAATAAATTATCAGAAACCAAAAAATAATATTTCTTTTAATAATAAATAAGTCAGAATGAAATTTTTTTTAAAAAAAGAAATTTTTTAAACAAGTATTTTTCTGTTTTGGTTATAAAATATTTCATAATACGCAATTCAATAAAAAAATGATTTTTTATTTATCAATTAGAAAAACTATTAAATTTACCAATAAAATTGTTTTCGTATAAAAAAATATTTTCCATTTTATCATCCCTAAGGGAAAGAAGAAGAAAATAAAGAGAATATAAATTTTATGAAGGATTGCATCATCTTGCCCCATTATTCTCGAATTTCGGATGCATTGACGATATGCAATAAAGTTTATTTGAAAAGAAAAAAAATTGATATTTCTTTAGATGTGAATTGTTTGGTTAATAAAAAGAGAAGAGATAAAAACATGATTTAAATATAAATAACATTGCTTGAACTCGATAAAGGAAAAGACAATGCTCTCGACTAGCGGGTTTTAATTAAAAACCCCTTCAACACTGGGATACGAACAATACGTTATTGTATACGAGCACCGTGGCATTTGACAGATCTACAGACCACTATTGGATTCCAGTGGTCGCTCTGTTAAAACATTATTCACTTGTCTCTCGCTTGCGCCACGATGATAACAGAAACGTTAATTATGCGCTGTTTTAACTTCCATGTACACATATATTACTTTCTACTCTCCCTTATTCTCTAGTACATCGATTAAGAAAAGAATTTTTTTCATTTTTTTTTCTTTTTAAAAAATTGATGTGTTGGAAGAAATTCTATAGTTTGATATTTATTTTCATCAATTTTTGTGTGGCATTGACTTTTTTCTGTATTTTTTTTTTAACAAAACTAATGGATTTTAATGAAGGCCCAAGATTGGGTCAATATTTTACTAGTTGCACTAATTGCAATACTTACTGTTAAATATACAATTAAGTGATTGATATTTTTTAACTATTTTGAAATATATTTATTTTTGTGATCGATTTCAATTGAAACTCAAGATTGAACCAAAATTCAATCGGTTAAAAATGTCCAAGTTTGATCCTGGGTAGCTTCATGTCTAAAAAATCAAAGTTGTCCCCTAGTTCTTCGATTTTGTTGAAACTTTGAAATTTTGAAGTGGAATACATGCCAGAAAAAGCCTAAATTCGATTTTGAAATTTTTTTTAAATTTTGGATTTACGAGGTTTAAAAAATTTCTTTTTTTTGATATTTTGAAAATAGTATATCTCTAAGGAAAATGAATGAAATTTAACGAAATTTTTAGGGAATGCTTATTGTTTACAGACAATTTAAGAAAATATTAAAAAAAATTGTTTTTAATTAAATTATTTAAAAAAATAATTTTTAAATAAACAATTTTTTGAAAAGTGCCATTTTTTTAATAATAATGATTCGATTTCCGCTTATTTCACGAGTATTTTCCAAAAAAAATCGATGGAGGGTCTGAAATTTTAGGAGATGTTGAATATTTTGTCCTTGCGCGCAACCGTAAAAAAGCGCATTTTCCGACTATACTCTACACAAACTAATGTTCAAAATCACCTATAAGTCGTAAACTTTAATCGAATTCAATTTTTCTTTTTGGAGAATGTCAGGCTATAAATTTGTAAGAATACTATGCATTTTTTAAATTTATATTTGTTTAAAAAAATTATTATAATTATTGTTAATTTTTAACTTTTTACATAATGTATCTAGAGAGGTGTATTTTTTCTAATTTTGCAAATTGCCGGTTCTAACATAAATACCGATGCAAATTTAAAGCATAATTATTATTGTTTAAGCAAGATTTAAACAAATTATTATTGTTAATTACTAATTATTTACAGAATAGTATACTTAAAATATGCAGTTTTTTCTAATCATGCAAATTTACCAAACTTTTTTGATATGCCGATTTACATTAAAAATAAAATTATAATTTAAACAAAAATAAGAATAATAATTTATTTAAAAATTGTTTAAATAATAATTGTACACTGAAAAAAAAATTATTTGATTCAAATAACCGATTATTTGTCTATAATCAAATAAATATTTATTTTAATCAAATAATTTTTATTTGAATCAATTAATTAGTATTTGCTTCAAATACTGAAATATTTTATTCAAATACAATTTATTTGATTAAAATAAAAATTATTTGATTTAAGTAAATATTTATTTGATTGTAGACAAATAATCGGTTATTTGATTCAAGTAAATATTTATTTGATTGTAGACAAATAATCGGTTATTTGATTCAAGTAAATATTTATTTGATTGTAGACAAATAATCGGTTATTTGAATCAAATAAATTTTTTTTTAGTGTACTTTTAATTTTAATCTGGGTAGCTCCATGTCTAACAAATTAAAGTTGTTTCCTAGTTCTTCCATTGAGAAATTGTCACCGAACACATTCAGATGAAAATTGTGAAAACGACTTTATAATTATTTGTTAATCATGGTAAGAAATATTAAATAAAAATCAAATCACATGTATTGAAAGCTTTTAAAATTTAAATACGTTCGGAGACAGTAAAAACAAAAACACTTTATTGAGTTTACGAAATTAATTGAAATTAACTTTTAGAAAGAAAAGTAACAGAATTGATATTAAATATAATTGTTGTTAACAATTAGTTAAACAATTTTTAAACTAAGTTTGTTTTTAAAAAAATTTTTCTTTCTTTCTAGAATCAGAAGTTTATTAGTATAACTGTGGAATAAAAACTTAAAAAACATAGTTCTTTAAAACAATTATTTTTATTAACAAGTAAGAATGTGAATTTCATGAAACATTATTCATTGAATTTCTAATATGTTGCTATCATCAGCATTTGAATAAAATTTGCATTCTATTTGAAAGAAAAATAATATAATTAGGCGAAATTTTACCAACCCTAATTAAAAATTATTTAATAATTAAATAAATTATTATTCTTATTTTCGTTTAAATTATAATTTTATTTTTAATGTAAATCGGCAAATCAAAAAAGTTTGGTTAATTCAATAATAATTTATATTTTTATATCTAATCTGTATGAAATTTATTTTTTTTATTTTCTAGACTAATTAGTCGAATGAAATTGAATGACACGATTGAGCCAATATTCAACCAAATTTAAAAATCCCAGTCTAAACAAATATTTTCCCAGATGCAAAATGAAATATTCAATAACAGATTTTGATATTACCTACTCTTTCAAATTTTGTGTGAAATTGATTTTATTTTAATTTCTCAATCCAAATTGTTAAATTATGATAAAGGTTCATTTTCAGAGTAAAAAGTTTATTTTACTTTTAAAAGATTTTTATTTTCACTTAGACTTTTCCAGTTTTTTATTCTCATTTTTATTTCCACTTTGATGAATTCTTATTAGGTATCATTTAAATCGAAAAATGAGGGTAAAACTAAAATGTCAATGTGAAAATAAAAGTAAAAATAAGAGATAATAAAATTCTGTGATCGTGATAATGAAAGTGAATATATAAAAGGGATATTAAAAATCTGTGAAAATGAAAATGAAAGTGTTAATAAAAGCGAAAATGAAAATCTATAATAGTAAGAGTGAAAGAACAAAAAAATATCTATCACAGTGAGAATAGAAATCTGTCCAATCTTTTTCATTTCATTTTTGAAATATAATGTCAATAAAGAAAAATAATGCCAATAAAGCAGTTCTTCAACATAAAAGAAACAAGTTTCATTATTTTGGAATATATACAAGAGCACTTTGCGATATTTTTTTGTTTCATATTTATATAATGCATCCTTTTTTCATCTTTTCCTCATCGTGAGACATTTACGATATCATGAGAGTATCCATAAAACTGAAAATCGCTACTTTTTAATGCTTTCAAAAGTAGTGAAGGATGAAAAAAAAGAGAGAAAAAAAGAGAATAATAAAATAAAAAGTATCAGAAGACGAGACGGTGAATGAAATGGAGCGTGTATTTGGCTTGGTGTCTGGCACCGTTTCTAATCTTCCACTGAGGTTTTATATATTTGAAAGCAGGCTTTTCCAACGATAAGGCGGGGATTATCCGTATTATTCGTTGCTCAGCAATGCGCGAATATAAAGCAAAGAATGAACCAACCTTAAAATTCGACACCAAGTCATAAAAAGTACTGCCCATGGATTAATCCCCCCCGCCCCAATCTTCTAGAAATTGGTCATTTTAGTGAAATTTACAAATTACTTTTTTTTTAAATTCTATTCTTCATCTTTTTCTTCTAATGAGAATTAAATTTTTTTCAATCGAATTATTTTTTGACAGAAATGATTTTTTTTCAGTTACAAGTATTTTTAAAATGAATTTTTTACTTAAAGAAATAATACTTTTCAATTCTAATTTTCTTCCAAAATTAATTTTTAGTTTAAAAAATAATTCGTTTCAAGTCTAATTTTTTTCAACTTTAAGTTTTTGGTGAAAAAAAAATTTTTCTTAGTATACTTTTTTCAAAAACAATTTTTTTTTTACAGTAAACTAATTTTTTCTATTTTTTCAAAATAAATTTCCTTTTCTGTAAACAAATTTTGTAAAAAAAAAGAATTCGATTTCATGTTCTAATAGACGAAAATAGAATAGAATAGAAAAAATATGTGTTTGAAAGAAAAAGAAGAAAAATAAATGAAAAAAAGGGCAAGAAAGTGGTTCCACCCCAATGAAGTTCACGGAGCAGTCTGAGAGCTTGGAAAGGTTTTTAGTTGATGTCAGGGCACTAAGACTTCCATTGTCAGTCACGTTGTGAGAGTGCTTGCTCTAAAAAGTGTTTTAAACTATTTCAAAGTCCATAAAATGTCAATAAACATTTTTTTTCCAAACAATCAGTAAATGTGTCCTTTGAAATTTTCCAACTGACACAAGTCGATAAATAAAATGAAGAATAAAATAATAATTGTAGCAATAATAATAACAATAATAAAAGTACTAATAATATATTTTTCTTATTCCTATTATTTTTTCTCTTTTTTATTTCTATCTATTTTATTTTTTAAACTTTTTGTTCAATTTATTTTTAACAATATAAATTGATATTATCATTATTATTATATATTACTATATCATATATTATAATATTTTCTTCAAATACTAAATAAATAAATTGAAATAGTTGAATAAAAAAAATCCTCCTAAAGGACAATTAATATTATTTATAACAATTTTCTCGGCAAGCACACATTTAACAAACGGGTTTGCATTTGCTTTACAAAATTGTCTGACTTTAATTGGAACAAGAAGACTGCGATAATAGAGAAATTTAAAATTTAAATTCAAGATATATGTACTCGAAAGAACTGGCTTTCTACGCTATAATCAATGAAAATTTCATTTTAGTAAAAATGCCAATTAAATTGAATTATCTTCAGAAATAAAATATAATAGTAAACAAAAATAAATAAAATATAATTAAAAAGTAAGTTAATAAAAAAATAAAATAGTAAAATGTTAGAAAAACAACAAGCAATAATGTTTGGGTCATTTTTAATAAAAATAGGAATAAAAATTTGCCTAAATTGTTACTTACTATGAAATTCAGTTCAAAAACATAAGAAATCAATAATATTATGAAAATAGGTTAATATGGTTAAAAATATTGCTTTCATTTTAATATCAATCTTTATTTTTAAAATTTCGATGAATAATTTTATCTCTAGTTAGAAATAGTTTTACTCAATGCAATATTAGCAAACTAATTTTTCAGTTTTTCTTTAAACTGTATATTTTTTTAATAATTAATTTTATAAGAAAATATGCGCATTTGTCGTAACCCCAAAATAGTTTACTCTTACTTATTTTTCTCACTAATATGTAGGTTTATCTTCATAAATTTAATTTCCACTGGGAAGGCAAAATAATATTTCTTAACGGTTTTTTAAAAAATTTTCTTAAATGATAAGAAAAATTTTTAAATGTGTTATTTTCGTTTCCTGTAAAATCATGCAATTGTGTCTTGACCCCTTTTGTCATGCCACTCTTTAATTATTGAACAAATTTTTTGAAAGATACAGCATGTGAACCTCAAAATTTCCCATAAAGAAGTAATAAAATAGGAATAAAAACATAATGAAAATGGAAAAGAACAGAAAATAAGAATTTAAAGAAAATAAAAAAATAATGAAAACAAAAAATAATGAAAACATAAAAATAAAGAAAATGGAAAAAATAAAAAATATAGTAAATACAAAATGTAAAGTAAATAAAATAATACATAAAGCAAAAAATAGAAAATACAAGAAATGAAGAAATTTAAAAAGAAATAGAGAAAATAACAAAAGTAAATAAAATGAAATAAATAAAGAAAATAAAAATAAATTGAAAAAATGGTAACCTAGAATTTTCTTTTAAATATTAAACATACATGTAATATTTACAAATTTTGTATCAAATCAGGTCGGTACAGTAGTGAAACTTCGCAATATATGATATCGACCGCCTACTGTTGTCAGGCAAACTTACAGAGGCCTGAGATTTCAATGTACCATTGTGAACTGGCGAAGAAAATGAACAAAACCTCAGAGATTACAAAATTTTCTCTGACAAAGCAAAACAAAAGATAAGCAACGACATATGAGGTGTTTGAAAGCAATACTCCCCCCCCCCCTACTCGAAAAAAAGACAAAAATTATTTCTGAAAAATAATACAAAAAGAAGGGAATACTCAATTGACCCATTTCTCTTATTTTAGAAAATGCAAAAACAACTCGTTTTTCTCACCTACTCTTACTTTTCTTAAGTTTTTTCATCAAATGCGAACTATTTTTTTATTTCAAAAGAAAAATATAGAATAGCATTCCTTTATAATAAAATATAATTCAATTTATAAAGTATCCAAAATAATTGTTTCTATAGTAAAATTAAGAAAAAAATTTACAATAAAAATATATTTTACATACTTTTTTGATTTATCAAGATATCTGACAAAATTCTTTTGCATTTGCTAGAATATAAAGAAAAAAATTTCCAGTTAATCAGAAAAATACTTGCACATAAAAGAAAACAAACTATTGTTAAAAAAAGACCTTACCATGAATTATCAGCAAAAAAAAGAAAAAGAAATATAATTGAAAATGCTCTGTCAAGTTCTGAGAAATGTTACAAAGTATAAAAATAGATTATTACAATTTTCATTGAAATTTCTAAGAAATGTTTGATTACTTTCTTTCAAAACAAATAAATGCAAAAATAAAGAAAGACGATTGCGCTTTTTATAAATTGTTACTAATTAGAACTTCATACTTCCTACTCTGAAAAATATTTCATAATTTATACATAAAATTAAATAATAATCATTAAAAATTAATATATTAATGTATCATTAAATTAAAATTTATATTATATTATTATTATTCTTAAAAATATGCAAGAATTCATATTAGAACACAGAAATTTGTCTGCTTCCATTAATTTATTATTAAGAAGTTTAGTAAAACGAAAAAGTTAGTATAAAAAAGTTTAGAGTTACAATTTTCTTCATAATATAGTTTAATTATAACTTTCCTAAAAATAATGGTATTATAAAGAAAAGGAAATAGAAAACTGAATATTCATAAATTGAAAGATCAAACAAAAACCATCATTGTAAAAATTCCTTAGTAAGCTCCATATGCAAATTAATTCGTGGCTTTATATGAGATTTGTAAACCTTTCAAGAGCCATGTTCCTGCATTAATTTTTCAATCCATATCTAAAATATTATTAGTATATTTCCACAGAAAGCAAAAAGAATATTGAAAATAAAAAAATTCGCATACATTACATTTATAAAAAGATTAGATGTAGTGTAAAGAAGAAATTGTGAAAAATAGTTATCAAAAAAATAAATAACAGTAAAACAAATCAATGTGAATAAAATTTAATTTATCTATATAATAATAAATAATAAATGGGTAATTTGCTCTGTCCATTTCGTTAAATTTTTGACATAAACTGAAAAGAAATAGTTTAAAACTGAAGAAACTAAAGCTAAATAAATTAAAACTAACGAAATTACAATTAAATAATGTAAAATAAAAACTTACACAGTCACAATTTTTACTGATATAATCTCTTCTACGACTATCTGGCGATTTTCCACTGTATAGAGGTTTGCCTGTATTATGTTAGACTAAAATTTTTAAAAATGCAACAAACCTCATAAAAATCACTGTGGAAACTTTTTTTAACTCTCTTTCAGTTCACCAAAAACCACTTTTTATCCTCGTTTAAGTCTTCATACCATTTCAAAATCCTTTTTTAAACCTGAAAAATAGATGAGATGTATTTTTCGCAATATTAAAGGTTCACAAAATATTGCAAAGTGAAGTAAAAAGACTTAAAAGAGGTCCAAAAAGAGTTTTTTTTTAATTGTTCTGAAACTAAAATTGGAATTATTTTCACATACCTAGTTATATTTTATTTACCCCGTAGAAGGTGCAAATGTTGGTTTTGGAATGATTTTACTAAAAAAATATTCTTTTTTAAGAGGAAAATGTCTCTTTCAAAAATCCTCTCAAATGAAGAATATTATTCTTAATCAATAAATATTTTCCTCATATTTTAATAGGAACATTCTAAAGTGGAGAACAATCCTCTTAAAATAAGAGGATTATGTTTGAGCCATATTTAAAAGCAAAATATGCATAGAAATAAAAGAAATCAGTTTAAAAGAAGAATCCATGTAGAAAATTGTCGCGGCAGTCTAGACCTATTTAAAGCCAATCTAGTTTTTTCCTCGCGTTGCTATTTACAGTAATGCTAGATTGCGATCTTGATTCTATCTAGTTTCCTAGACAAGCTTTTAATTTTTATATAGATCTTGCAACGCGCTGCAATTCTGGTAAAACTATGTTAATGCTAGCTTGGTACTATCTAGTTTTCCTAATTATATTTTTATCACGGCGTAAACTGAAATGCCAATATAGTTATTATACAGAAATACTAGCTTTTACACTATTAACTATATTTTACTGTTTTTTGCTATCAACTTTTTTAATTTCATTATTAAGTTTACTTTAAATTTTACTTACTTGTTAAAATTTCGTTCATAACTCAAGTTCGCAGGATTTTTTTTAGGTAATTAAAAAAAATTTATCGTTCTGATAATTATCAATATATTCTTTTGAAAATAAAGGGCCCAGAAAGAAAAATTCATGCCGGGCAAGAAAAATTGTTTAAACAAATTTAAAGAGAGATTTTTAATTTCATAAAATATTTAAATCTTTTTATCAATTGTTTGGAATCAAAAAAGCATGTATCCAGAAAGATTTCTCAGCAGAATTATTACTGAAAAATTAATTAAATTTCTTGTAAATAAGTATAACAATTAACAAATTCACTGTTTGGACAGTTTTGGCGTAAGAAGGTGTCGTCTTCTAATGATTAATAAAAATTATAGTTATTTATAAAAATTGTTGCGGTAATTTATAAAAATATTGCAGTCTGAATCTCATTTGAAAATTATTACTTCGGTAATTTGTGGAAATTTATTATTATTTAACTAGATTACATAGTTAAACCCTTTTCAATAATTTTAAGTGTAAAAGGTGTCGAAAATTAAAATTTATTGTCATGCAGCTTCGATAGGGTAGTGGTTAGGGTTTTAGGCTAGAATTTCGTAGTTCATAGGTTCGATTCCCCGCAGTGACAAATTTTATTTAGTAATAGGTTTCCGTTTATTCTGTGTTGTAAACATTAACTTGATTAAAAGTTGAAAGTTAAGGATAATTACACGCTTGTAAATACTAATTGAATTTTTTTATTATATTAACATTGAATTTAAATACGTTTCTCATTTGTTTCGTTAAATAAGCTTTTCTAACCAGTTTCTAGATCGCAGTAAGAATTAAAAAATTTATCTAGTGAGACTATGTAGCGTCAGTCTTGACTATCTCGCGCTCAAAGGATACGAGCGTTACATTTCGGTCCAGATACTAGATTGGAAAGATATACTGGGTCAGTATAGCATCTAGACTTACTAGATAGGAACTATGTCGCGACATTACATTTTTCTACACAGGAATATTTCTTTCCAGTGTTCAAAAATCTATTAGCATAGATAGAAATTTATAAAATTCTATTTTTATAAAAAATTTTAATTTTCTCTCACAGAAATTGATTGAACTCAAAGTGAGTCTAAAGAGTTACTCATTATGAGTTGTAACCAAAATAAACCTCGTAAATGGCGCCACGTCCTACGTCATTTAATATAGACTTATTTTGACTTGCAACAAAAATGAGTCTAATTTTTTTCTGTGTTTCAACCTCTTAACATCGGAATATAGATTTTTTTCATCATAATTATTGATACGGTTTGGATCTGAAACTTTTATTATATTTTGAAAATCAGACATCAAATTTGAATTCAACGACTCCAAAAACCCTAGAGTGACAAATTTTAAACGAATTCAACAAATTTTCAAATTTTTGTTCGTCATATTGGAGTATTGAATTTCATTTTTTTAATTTAACATCAAATTCAAATTTAGCAATCTTAAAAATCTTGGAATACTCATGATTTTCTGACAAATTGAGTTTTAGTATTTTTTCTCAGACGCATCATGACGAAAGATTAAACAAAAAATATTTTATTGGAAAGGTTGTGGAGTATCGGAGTAGATTTTGCTATTCTGGAAAATAATCAAAAATAGCCAAATTATTTTCTAATATGAGTACAATAGATTCGTTATTTCAAAATTTAGGATTATAATTTTTTATAAAAAACTGCTTAAAATAATGGTTCAATTGGGTTCAATAATGGATCATGCATGGCAAATTCCTTGCCATTATTGGAACAATGATTGTCAACCAACAATGGCCGATCATTGGTTTTTGCTTGGGATGATCATGCTACTGCCAATAATAATCGGTAGCTAAGCATCGGGCCAATATTACTTGCCCAGAAATGGTGGTCCATTGTTGGTTGCCAAGAAAAAACTATTGAGCACCAAGCATGGCTTATTATTGAACCAATGGGTACCATTGGCAACTTCCCATTGGGATAATTATGCAGAATACAAAATGAAAATGTAACAATTTTTGACAGAGTTACAAATCAGTGGGCCTTAAAGGATTAAAAGAAAATTATACAATTGACAATTATTTTGCGTCTGCATAGAATAAACTTCCAACGCAGAGTAGTAAGAGAACAAAAGAAAAGGTATTCTTTTGCTTTTATTATGTAAAAGTCATTCAAGTTCTAGACGTATTTGATTAACACCTTAAAATTAGGTGTGTTAGTGAAATGACTTGGACAAATTGAGTAATTAGAGTTTGAAGCCTTTGTGTATTTAGCAACGGTTAGAGCCTTGGGATATATACAAACAATACTAATTAAGGGTTACTGATGCAAGTGCATTGATTAACGAGTCGCTTAATAGGAATTATTCTTGCATTGTGATTTCCATTTGAGAGTCTTCGTGGTCGAGTTCTGTTGCTCGTTAGTTCCTTCGAGCATGGAGGCATCACTCTGCTTCCGTCCTATATCAAGTCATTCGATTCCACCTCTCTGGAATAATCGATTCAAACTATATCCAGTTTCACTCAATCTCCCTCGCAGACTTGCCGGATGTACCATGGCGATAACGATAATAACACATCTCACTATTATTATCATTCAACACTCACTACTCCAGGTCAATCTTCCAAATATATATCCTATTCATGCATATAATCCATTGAAAGACATTCAATCAAAATATTTCATTATTTCTTCTTTCACAAAAGAAAAATGTCATAAATTTGTGCCGTTTGTTGCATACCCAATGGGAGGTTGACAATGGTACCCATTTATTGAATAATAGTACCCATTGGTTCAATAATGGGCCATAATTGGTGCCCAATGGTTTTTCTTGGCAATACTATTGGCAACCAACAATGGACCACCATTGATTCTTGTTTGGGATGATCACGCTACTGCCAATGATTGGTAGCCAAACACTGGGACAATATTAGTTGCCAAGGAAACAAAAACGATTTTCAAAAGCTTGATTTTTTATTGGCAGCCAACAGAAAACCAAGATTTTGAAAATCGATTTTTTTAATTTTTAATTAATCTTTATTTTTTAAAAATATTTTTTAAAATTAATTTAACGTATTGATTTAATTTTTCACCTCTAGTAAAACAAAGGTGATAGAGTGATAAAAGCACTTTCATCGTGTATTTCACAGTGGAAAGATTTTTATTTATTTTTATTTATTTCTCGGAAATTATGCAGATCCTATTTTGAAAATCACGCAGCACTTAGAGGTAAGTATGTACTAGCAGCACACAAAAAATTAACCAACATAAAATTGGTGTTTTTTTAAAAATCGAAAATAAAATTTTATTTCTTTAATATTAACAAAATGTTGAATAAATTTTCTTCCGAAATTTTTTTTTAGTTGAAAGTGTGTTTTCAAAGAAAAATGCTAAAAAATATCAATGCTGTATATCTCCTATGTTTATGAATATTTTTCCAAAATAGTTTTATTATTGTTTTAGTGCTTTTCAAGAAAACAACTCCCTTCACTTACCATGGAGTTGCTCCAAACTTTTAACATTATTTACAAACATTTTCAGTTTTTATTCTCAGTACAACACGCAATTTTATTATTTTATATTATTATTCATATAATTAAAGTATTAAACAATTTTTTCAATTATTTGTTTCACTTTTATAATTTTAAAAATATTTAAAAGCTCAGTATCAAATTATTTTTAACATTGTTAATGAGTTTCGTTCATCTGAAAAATATTTAGTGATCAGAAAGTTTCAGTGAAAAAAATGTTCATTAGGGTGTAATACTTTATTTAAACGAGGAAAACTGTCGAAGACCTGGTTAGAACCCTACTTAAAACCTAATTTATACCCTACCTTGGGTATCGGGTAAAAATTTTATTTTATTTTTTTAAAATAGGGTGAACTGCTAAGGCCCCGACAAAAGCCCTATTTTAAATAGGTACAGTTTTGGAAGTTCCCCTGAACAAATTTTTTCCGTGCATAGATTTACTTATCAAGCGGACAAGAAAAATAAATAAAAATAGCGTATTTGTGGGGTCGCAATTTAAAAAACTAATAAAAAGTAAAAGTTAATTTTCTATATTTTTACTGAAGGGGTTATATCTTCGTTATTTTCAGTTCAATTTTGATAAATGGTAAAGGCTTATTTTCTTCCTAAAAAATTGTGCTTTGACAAACAAAAAAGAAAGTTTGAAGTTTTTTTTATGATATAAAATTGTATTTCCCAAAAAAGTCAATTATTTTTTTAAATTTAGTTAAAAATAATTCCACACAAATTCATAAGTAACTCTTATAAACCATCGTCAGTCCAATTAAAAAATGCTGTAAATGCTTTTTTATGGGCAATTTAAGTACCTTTAATTTGTTTCAAAGAAAATTAAAATTGATCGTCTATATTCGTAAATAATGGTGAATAAGTGAATCCACTTTTTGTTGAAATTCAAAAAATTGAAATTTTAGCTATATTTCGAAAACTGTTTTATTTTCTTAATATCTGACTTCATATTCGAATTCGAGAGCAAATTTTACATTAGAAGTCACACTGAAATGCCGCGGATCGAAATCTTTGTGAACTCGTGTTATTCTGACAAATGCGAACGAAATGTCTCTAATTATTTATAGGAGTGAGACAACACGCGGGGAAACACTTTTTGGGATCGATTTTTTCCGAATGGCCTTAATAAAAAGTATTGAATTGATTTAAAATTAATCAATGATTATATCCTTAATCAACCAATCATGAGTCGATAAACTGACTTTAATCATTAATTAACTTTTAATTAAGTTTGGAGGCATTAAACCTCAATTGTGGAAGTATTGAAGTTCAGTACTGGCGTAGTACAGAATTTTTTAATTAAACTACTTTACTTTTTAGTTTTTCTAATTTTAGTAGTAGCTTTGAAAAGCCTTTTCTTTCTTTTCATAAAGCATAACAGTCAGAAATTTAAAAATAGTTATTCTTATTTTGAAATGAACTTGGAATTATTTTTCCATATGTCTATACGTGCGATGTTTTTATTTTCGTTTCTAGACCTAGTTTCAATTTCAATTCTTCTCGCGATATGAGAGGCCTTCAAAGCAAACCGTGAAGGCATATTGAATGTATAATTTACTGCTGTTAGTATTAATTTCAATAATAAATATTTTAATACTTTAAAATTTGAATTTTAATATTAATATTATATTATTATTTCTACTATTATTACTTTTATTCTGTTCATATAATAATAATAATATTAAAAAATAAAAGATAAATAATAATTATTGTCATTATTTTTTATTTTTATTATAATTATTGGCATTATGAAATTAGGTGCAACGTGCTTGACTAAAAAATACTTTTATTCTTATTTCTCCATCTATCGTAGAAATTAATTCTGTTCTAAATAATATTATGATAATAAAGATGCTAAATGAAAGAAAAAAATAAAATTTACTCCTAAAAGAAAAGTTCGTATCCAAAATGAATTTTGAGACTCAAAATCGTTACAATGAACAACAAATAATATAATAAATTTATCCCCAAAAAATTTATCAAGGTATAAAAAAAATTTTTCTGAAAGTTTGAAAAAATCGAACAATATTAACACGTGCCTTTAATTAATTATTAATTAAATGATGTTCTGGAAAAGTTACATGTATTTTGCATTAAAAATTTTAGTCGACTAGAGGCACGTGTCAATATTGTTCGATTTCCTTCAAACTTTCAGAAAAATTTTTTATATATACCTTGATTAATTTTTTGTTGTGAGACCAAAGATTTGGAATAATCACCCAAATAAGAATCACCGTAATATGTATTCTAATTCTAATTAAAAAATCATTTTTTTATTTAAATTTGAAGAAAAAATATTCCGTCAATTTTTTGAACTAAATTGAAAAAGTAATGAAAATTTGTTGACCAATATACGATATTGCATGAACAAAAGTAATCTGCTTTACCGGCTATGAAAATTTAGTGTTCACGCTTTCTCCTAGAGATGCCGTAGAATGTCTTTTCAGAGTAAGAGGTAATCGATTAATAACCAGTGATGTAGGAATGGAACTTTTCTCTCTAGGTCGCGTTAAAAATGTAAATATTTACTTTTATTATTATAAAATAACAAAACATTAAAAATAGAAAACAAGTTGTTCATTCCATGAACATTTAGCTTTCTCAATATAATATATACCACTTGCTAAATCTTTTATTATAGAGTAATTATTTTTAAGTAAAATTTTAAAAATGACAAAAAATACAAAATTTAAACTTTTTGTGAATAATAAAAATATCGATTAATTTTTAAAAAATTCACAGAACATACACTTTATATACATGCATCGATTCGAATTTCATGATAGGGAAATAATTTTCATAAGAATTAAAAAAAATTTTATAAAGAAAAACACACATTTTTCGGACATTTGTTCCTCTTGACCAAAATATATATACTACACTCGAAAATTAGTCAAAATATTTTATTCTAAGAAATTCCAAAATCGACATCACTACAAGGCTACGAGGAAGAAAAAACAAAAAAATAGTAACATATACCAAAAATATATTTAGAAACATATGAATAATTTAAAAGTTATAAAATTATAATCAACAAAAATAATATTGCAAGTTATTTAGTATTTTTTATACGAACGAACTTTTTTCCAATATAAAATAAAAATAAAGTATAGGTAAAAATATATTGAATTACAAAAGTCTGAACAAAACTGATGACAATAATTACAAACTATTATAGACCTATCATTATAAAACTGATGACAATATGTAAAAGTGCCTGATGTAAACATTCAATAATTTATTTTTTTCTATACAAAAATTAAATTATCATAAAGAAGAAATACATTATATAGAATGACAATGAAAAAGAAAGTTGAGTGAATTGTTGTTTGCAATACATAAAAAGATTTTTATGTGTGTGATTTGGATAACGAAGAAAGGACTTGACATTCTTCAAGTGTATTGTAGAAAACGAAAAGAAAGAGTTGACAAATCTACTCTCGATATGACCCCGACTATTTCTACAAACTCAGATATGTGCTCTTTGTGTCCACGATCAAAAAAGACTCATTCATCCAAGAAACTTGTTCGCTTTGATTCAGTTGTTGACACATTCTCTATCTCGGATTCCAACATCACTTTTCGCCGTCGGGTAAGCAATTTTAAAAATAGCAATATTAATACGTATAATTTATTTGATGAAATTTTAATAGAATATCCAAAATTCATAAAACAAAATATTAAGATTCATAATATTTTAAGAATATTTTTAATTCATAAAAGTTAAGGGTTATCTAAAGTTAAGTTAAGTTTAAATACTGTATGTTAAATATAGTTTCGGAAAATTATCAAAATAGTATTGGACTATGTAGTAGTAGTAGTATTTACTATGTAGTAATCTTAAGGGGAGATTCCACTGATTTTTTTTTTGAATACCGAAATTATTTTTTTTAATTTTTGGTTAGTATGATTATCTAAAAATACAGGAAAAATAGTCTGAAGCGATAAGAATAGACTCGCTAGCAGGAGAGTAGGAATAACATCACCTTTCCACCTCGAAAATTCATGTTTTTTCATTAATTATCTAACTGCAATTTGTTTATTTTTAAATTTACATTTTTTCTTTTCGCACCGCTTGAAAGAGTAGTTCTTAAGTAATAAGAAATGTCTACTGTTACATATCAAAGGTTATGTATATAACTTTAAGTTAAATTTTTGTATATTTGGTCCTTCAAACTTTAAACGCGTTTTTCTCCAAACTACACATTTTCAACTTGTTTACACTCTCTTTTTTATAATTTTCAACGAAATAACTTGCAATTTGGACAGCATGCTCCTTGAATGTGTAGTTTTCGTGTAAACTAGGATATTTAAGATCCATTAATATTTATAAAAGTTATAAACAATTTAAGTTGCAAAATTATGGTCGAAAAATTAAAAAGTCTGCCATTTGGTTATTTTTCAATAAATTTTTTTTGTTCTAGTTTACACGATAGGCATAATGGTATAGATTAAGAAAATTTTTGACTTTTTTAGTTTAGATTAATTGTCGCAGAGAAAAAATGTAAACAACTTTTAGAGGGGACCACTTTCGGCAGCCATTTTCTAAGACTCCATTAAAAAAATAAATAAATAAATAATGGTTTTTATTACTGTAACACAAGTATTTTATTGTAAAAAAAGTTTAGCTAAGAAATATTTATTTTACTACCTATAAAAATTTTTTTTAAAAAAACCTTAATTTCTGTGGAATCTCCCCTTAATTTATAAATAAGTCGCATACTTCAGTTTTAGTTAGGCAATAATATTTTAAATCCTTTTAATCACAAAATCTGTAGTAATAAGCAATTAGAGCCAGACAAGCATTTACCAAAAACTTTTTAATAAAATTTTTAAATAAGTAGTATATATAATCGTTTTGGTCACCTAAACCCTGAATTAAAAAGAATATAAATAATATTTGTCTGGCTGATGCAGTTTTTCTCTACTCAATTAACAATAAATTTTTAAAATTTTATCAAATGTTTAACACTGTAAAAGAACTTCACTACTTAGAAAAAAATTTATAAGAATAAAAATCATATTTCTGACTGCAGCAATGTTTATTCTACTGCTAGGATTATTAAAAGTTCTGACTGACCAAAGCAGTATTTTACTACTAACAAAATACATGACAGAGAATGAAATGTGTCTGACTAAAAATTACTCGTATCACTGATTGTCAGATTTGCCTTCTTGTATTTGATATCATATTTATAAGAACATACATTTTTTTGTCTAGTTAAAATTGTAATTTACTACCAATACAAAATTCTTAAAGAAATGTTTGATTAAAATGTTTAACTACTGCGACAATAATGTTACGTCAAAATAAGAAACCTTTTTAAAATATACCTAACGTTCCTCGCTTTAAATAAGTTTCATAAATGAATCTAATTTGGGATGAGGATAAGTGAATGAGCCTACTAAATGTATTGAGAGAATAATTTATTTAAAAGCCAACATGAAAGAGAAGAGTTGACAAAAATACAATGAGTATAATTAAAATTATAGATCTTACTTAAAGAATAACGATTACTGGTGGTGTGATGATTATCTGGTAATCCAATCTCAAAGGTGTTGAGCAGTAGACGTTAAGGGGCCTTGGGACTGTTGTCCTTAATGGTTTGATATTAGTCCTCTTGTTTACGCTAATGAGATAGTGTATTGTATTGTAAAAATATCTGCTTTCTTACGAACAGTTGTCCCCTCTTGAGCAAATTTCGATGATTCGAAATTTGGAATGTGTTGTTTCAATATCAGACTTTCGTTGATAGTTGAGTTTATTTCCAAATTTATATTTTTGGAAATAGTTAAATTTTATACTTTGAAAATTGAAGAATTATAAGAGGTCGATTTAAAATTCACTTTAAATTTAATACTCGGGGAAATAGTTCACTTTTAAAGATGTATGTTGAAAAATAATACTTGGGAGATATACTGTTCACTCTTAAAGATGTACTTTGAGTTCACTTGTAGACGATATGATGTGTACCGGTTGATTTCCAACAAATTACTGTCTGTTCTAGTCAGAAAAGGTACCGCTTTTTATATCAAACTTCCTTAATTAGTTTAATGCTATTTGAATCTTTACACTGTCGCACGTTCTACACTCAAGGTTGTTGAGTTTCGTAACTGCTCTATGACTTAACTTGTAAAACATGTATGTTACACATATTTTTTTATTCTTCCACGTGTCGAAGGTAGTTGAAGATCGTTGAACTGATGCACAATTATTATTCTGATGACATGATTCCACATTACTTTCTTTCTTTCATGTAGTGAAGCTTATGGTAGGTCTCCTAGCTGATGGACGATCGTTATTCTTTTTACACTGTTCAAAATATTACTCTTCTTTCTTTAGTATGTTATAATTCTGTGGAAGAAAGGCATAACAGCATAACTGCATTTGTCAAGATTTGGAGATAAATTAATTTTAATGTTCTCTCACTTCTGTCAATTCAGAAAATAAACAAGTTTTTTCGATCTTTTGCATTTAGTACTATTATTTAATATATTTTCAAAATCCGTTTACAACATTTAATAAAACACACGATTTGATATAAATTTTGATCATTTATGATCGGAATCATGAGTTTTATTGCACTTATGCGGTTATGCAAGTTCAGTTTGTATATGAGTCTAACTTCAGACACTTTTAATTTCACAAATTAATTTGGTTTGATTTGTCATAATAATACGATTTGTTCATACAAACACAATTTAAACTATTAATCCGTTAGAAAAAATTATAAGAGTTTATTCAGTTATGAAATTTATATTTCTACAAAATGTTTTTAATTTATTGAAACGAGAAAAAAATTTACTTTACTGTTCAACTTGAAGAATTTTTCAATTTCTTTTTTAAAATACTAACCAAAATTTTTTAGAATAAAAATACCCTTAAAAATAAATACATAATTAAATGCACAATCTATGTTATAAAAAATTTGCTCCAGTTTTATTAAAATTAATTTAAAGTACAAGAAATGTATTTTAATATAAACATTTTATTACAAAATTCTTATTGTTTTTATTCTTAAAGGTTATTTTCATTTTTAATTATGTCAATTGTTTTTTAAACTGAATGCAGTTATGTTATTATGCTGGTCTCCTTTTGTCAAAAACGCAATTATGCGATTATGTTTTTCACTATTTTCTACATTAATAACCATTTTACTGATTTTTCAGCTATTGAACTTTGAAGAGCAATATTGAATATATAGAAATCTGATGTTATCTCAAATTTGATAAAAATGTCAGTTATGCTGTTATGCATTTCTTCCACAGAATTTATAAATTTGTTTTGATACATATAAGATATATAATAATAACCATATTAATAAAATATACTGAATATAATACAATAGTATGAAAGATTATTTCAAATACAACAATGTAATACATAGAAAACCTGTCATAAAACAGTTTTAGTAGGCTATAAATAGAATTTAGCATTTATAATGTTAAAAAACCAATTAGACGAATTTTAACAAAATTTTCGGTTATGTAATATTAGTAAAAAATATCGTTTTCAGTCGGACAAAAATTTTTCTTTTTAAAATTAGGCTCAGTAGAGAAGATATTTGTCTGACTCAACATTCCACGTGCATGCAATTTCGAAACTGTATAGAAAACGTTCGTTTTGTTAGGTAACAGATATAAAAAAAAGAAAATTTTATTTTCAGTCGGACAAATAATTATATTCGACATGTTTTACACAATATATAAGTTACATCTGCACTTCCAATCTGTAAAGAGTATTAATATTACATAAGCACATGTACTGTCCAATATATTTTTATTACAATGTATTATTGTTTTAGCAATAGTTTATCAATGATATTTATTAAAATACTTTAAATATTCTACTTTGTAATTATTAAAATTGAAACATGATAAACTGAAACTAAATAAATTTATAACAAATAATAAATATAATTACCAGAAAAATAATATTTAAATTCATATCCAGGTAACCACATGCACTGAATTTTATTTTATTATTAAGAAAATATTCCGTAACTTCAAGATGATCCTGTAAAGTACATTATTCAATTAACCGCAAGCATTTAACAATTATAACTTAAAAGTATATTACTAATTTTAGTAAAAAATTATCTACATTGGGTAATTAAAAATTAATTATTTTACATAATGGAAATTTTTTAAAAGTCAAGTACCATTTTTATAAGTTTATTGTCAATTGGGACCTTTTTCTTGATAATATTATCGAAAAATTGATTAGCCTGAAACAAACAAAATAATTGAAATTTATTTATTATTAATTTTGTAATTTATATTTATGAAATTTTTTTTCTTTCTTTCGTAATTATGAAAACTTTACCTCATTACAGCAGATATGAAACGATGAGCAAACCGTAATAAAATTTAAAGCCATTGAACCAAAAATTAATGTATAAGTTATGTGATCGTAGATAAAATATTGTGAGATAATTAGGTCATTTAGTGTATAGTAAACATAACATAAATGAGAAAATCCATAAAGATCATTTAAATCTTCAATTAGCGTACAAAGAAACTTGTGCAAATTTTTTAAATTTTTAAATTCAATAATATTCTTGTTTTTATAGAAATCATTTTCCCAAATAAGCTTTGGCACAAGACTGTTGTTTATGGTATAAAATCTTTTGTACAAACTATATGCCACAGAACTGAGATACATTTTTGAATATAATAAATGAAAGTTTAGTAATCGATTTATTAAACCTCCATAAAATTCATAACCATCTAATTCAAATATTTTTTTACCAATAAAATACAGAACTAAGATCAATAAATAAATTATCATCGATACTTTAAAAAACCAGAAACTTATATTTTCTTCAAAACAATCATATTGTTTTAAAATTCTATCCACTTTGTACAGCTTTTTATGAAACTGAAAACAAATTTTAAGAATTTATTATTCAATTCTATATTAAATTACACAAGTCTGGAAATTTTGTCTTAGTTCTGTTACAAAAAAGGCTTTTTCGACTTAGAAAATGAATTCTACTATTAAATTAGCCCATCACGTCAGGATTTCTTGTAATATTGACTTAAATGGAATAAAAATGTCTTACTTAGCCATTTTTCGGGATTTTTTTTGGTTAACAAAAATTTTTTTTTAAAAATTATGACGTGATGAAATTTTGAAAGTCGGATTCGTTTTCTACTAATCTCTCCAATTCACCTCCCATTTTTTTAGCAGAACTAAGCCACAATTTTTAAGCCTGTGTCTGTGTTTTTCATCAGGTGAAGATAATTGGTTGTCAACATTAATATATAATAAATAATAATATTAATATTAGAATACTAAATAAATATATATCTTAATAGAAAACAACACTTAACGAGAATAAAAATAAACGTATTTATAGAAATTATATTAACAAACCTTATAAACTCGATCTTGATGACATATAATAATGACTTGATTATTTACAACTTGCATTAAATTTGTTACTTCTAGAAAAAAAACTTGGAATAAATCCATATTAAAATCATATAACAACCATGCATATCTAGATATTCTGGTATAAATAAAAACGAAGAAAATAATGCACAACAGGAGTAGAGCGTATATTTTATTAATCATACGATATAGGCGTTTATTTGTCGAAAACAATGGTATTATGCCCAAAGTTTTCAAAATCGTTGCAAATGGATATTGACTTTCCATAATATTAAGTCCTTTTACTTTTAAGCACAAAGTCAAACTAAAAATAATAACAATAAATGTCGTTTGTAAAATATGTTTCACCGTATTATCAACTCAATATATCGGATCTATTAAAAGGGTAATTAAATGCAACTGTAATTCGTTTTGTTTATCATATTTTTAATCTATAAATTTGCCTAACGATGGATATACACATAATTTAGAAATGTGTAAAAATATAGAAGAAATTAACAATAATAATTTCTGACGTGGCACATTTTTTTACAAGCAAATCATGTTAATTTACAAATAGAAACATTTAAACTTCCTCTGCCCCAGATAGAAAAAATACATAGAAGCCTAGATACATACTAGCGCCACCGCTGGAATTTGCATGACAGTTTATCTCTTTGACGTCTTCTAGCGCCTTACATGGCGCGAATACTTTTCGCTAGAATGCAACATAACCTTACATTTCTATTGCATAAAGTGTAAACGAAGTTTATTATTATTTTTAAAGGAAGACAACATGTTTGTTTGTGAAACATTGTGGCATTTTAAAACAATAATAGTAAGGGATTGTGAGTGTTTATACATTTGTAATTTTATTTAATTTAAATATAAATTAATATTGTATTATAAATTTCTTGGTCATTCGTTAAGTTATACACTTATT
This sequence comes from Leptopilina drosophilae, assembly GCA_032873175.1. Taxonomy (NCBI): domain Eukaryota; kingdom Metazoa; phylum Arthropoda; class Insecta; order Hymenoptera; family Figitidae; genus Leptopilina; species Leptopilina drosophilae. The sequence goes on from CM065483.1 coordinate 24,203,383, forward strand.
TATAAAATGATTGTTTGTATATAAATACCATATATGATATTTATATATTCAATATATTCAACCTGTAAGAAAATTTTGAAACATATTTTAAGTAATTAATCTAACGATTTATCACCAATAATAACAATAAACACTTTTGATGGATAAAACATTATTTTCTCTCATTTCGAAATAGAAAATAGAACCTTAAAACTGGATTTATTTGTTCTTTATTTTTGATTGACCTGACAGAAGAGTTTTACTGATTTTAAATAAGAATTTAATTTTTACAATTCAATTGTTATTATGTTAAAATTAAAAAATTTGTATATTTTAAATTTTCATTGTAGTCAATAATTAGTAACTATTTTTAAACACGGAAAGAAAAGGTCTGGAAGTGATAACCATAAAAATATTGTTGAGCTGAATATTGTTGTGTTATCCAATTCAATAGAAAAAAACAACTTTTAGAATGGAAGCACTTTCAATAGGCAATGGATGAGAGAGCCATATAATATTGTTGAACTAAATATAGATGTGATATCCATAGGCATAGCTGAGCTTATAATTCATGCTTCATATTTTCACATATGGCTGCCTTATTTATATAAACTTTACTTCGGACTTCCATATATTAAATTAATCATAATTGAGCGTCCAACTTTACCTAATCTAACCTCATCATTTCTATCCTTGTTTTAGTAACGCTACGTTCTAGCCACGTTTTTTGTAAAGTTGTTTTGAGTAATTTTGAGGTTATGCATTCCCTCGTGTGAGATAAAATTGGTGATAAATAAAATATAATAAAATATAAGTTGTGCAAATTAATTGTAATGTGTATAAAAGTGTCTTCTGTTGTGTGAAATTCAATAATTGTATTTTTTTGTTTTAATAACTATTGTTATTTCTTACAAACAACTTGTATTTTTACCTATAGATTGGCCTTAACCATTGAGTTAATATTGTTGTATTTTAATATGCATTATTTAAACTTTTACAGATTAACATACATTTTAAAATATTATACCCGAAAAAAGAAAAAGTTTTTCTTGACAAGTGTTCGATGTTGAAGAAATACTTTCTAACACACATAAGTTTAGCAAATTTTCCAACAGCGAATAAGAATTATTTAGGACTGTTGCTGAATTTAAATAAGTGAATTATCTTGTCCTGATAATAAAAGTCTAATTCATGTAGAGTTGATACACAAATAGCAAACCTGCAAATGATTTATCTCCTTGCGAAATTAAATATGATTCGCAAACTTCGATTTACGATTTCGAGGAAATTTTTTTTTACTCTGATTCTGATAGTTCATCTGTTGTCACACGATTGATAAGCAATGAGTAGGGAGAATGAATGAGCGATTTCCAAAAACGAGGGAAAGTTTATATTATAACGTAACGAGTTTTATTGTTCTATATTCATTTAATTTATATTAATAATTTTATAATAAAGGCCATTTAATTTATAGAATATTAGTGTTTTTATATTGGTGACACTAAGCCGCCTTCAAGGGTAACAAAAAATTGTTTTAAAAAGTGAATTTAAGTTAGAACATGGTGGTGCGAGTCGGATTCCATTGTAGTGTGGAAAGTATCATAGACTGATCAAGTATACAAATTGATCAGAGCAACAGACATCGGGATCTCAAAGTATCACTGAAAATAAACAAATTTTTTTGAAACTAAGAACTCTTAAATTAAAGAATGATTTGATGTGATGAATGAAGTTATTTGAAGACTTGATTTATAACTGCTAGGATTAAACATAAAATCTACATGGCTGTTCAAGAGGTCATTTAAGAAAACGAACATCTTTTGTCTTTAAGGTTACATCAACAATTGCAAGTACAACAATGACTATTATATCATGTTATTTCTTCATCGTTTGACTGATTACATTTAATGAATTTAATATTACTTTAGCGCAAAAATTTATTAATCAAAGAGAATCTCAAATTCAATAGATTGTCTTACAGTTGAAGGCGCAAACTTAAATTACACAGTCAGAATTAGAGATTACACGACAGCGTCAATCTGAAATTGATAACCTAAGAGAAATGGCTTCGTCTCGTGGTACAATTATGAATGATCGCACACGAAATTTATTTTATTTGCCAAAGTTAGACATGACCACTTTTTTCGAAGCTTATAGGGATTGGTTAAGCTTCAGACACGTGTTTACAGCAGTTATTCACAATGATTAATCCCCACTGTTCAGAAACTTAGATATTTGAGAACCTTCATTAAAGAAGAATAAGCACGCGTTATCGAAAAATTATGAACCACCGGTAGTAATTATGAAGCAGCAAATTATTGATTGATAGGTATGTTTTCCATTTGATTATCATACAGAAATATATGCAAGCTGCATTCGATTTTCCTGTGATCTCAAACGGAATCGTCTGGATGTACTATAGAACTTCTCAACGATCCCTTGAGACACATCTGCGCATTGTCAGTCTTGGATCAGCCGACTGATAAGTGGAATACTCCCGTGATTTTCATAATAGCGTCCAAACTTGAAAGAAAAACTCGGAAGGAGTAAGAGAAATCAGTCTCTAGCACTCATGCCTGCCTGTTATCAATATTATGTATATTTCTTAGCAACCGTATTGGGAATAAAAAATTATAGTTAATAAAAAATAAAGTATTTGAAACAAGCTCAAAGTCAAGAGAGTGTTATTATCTACAGACATTATAGATATTTTTTACAATAATAATCGTAGGCTCAATTGTAGAGTTTTGTTGGACAGTGTCACGAAAACAAATATAATCTCACGCGGATTAATTAGTGAATCAATTTAAGGGTAATATTAAACGGAAAAAAGTAAATTTATCTCTAGGAACAATTAGTAATATGAGTACTTCTTGTTCCGAATGGCTTGATGTAAAATTAAATTAAAAATGTTCAAATTACTCAAATAAACTCAGCTTTTTGATAATGCCTCAAATATACCGGATGCATTCCCACTGAAACTGTCGGACACAATAACATATCAATAACAGCTGATATTTGTTTGGCTGATACAGATTTTCATCGACCAAAGAAAATTGAAATTGGATCAATTTGGCTTAGGTTTCCAAAATACGAAATTGGGTTGGGTAGTATCAGGAAGAATTGGCGGTTCGTGGCTTAGGCTTAAGTTATGAATTAGCTAGAAAAAGATTGTTTATACAAATAAGGTGGACTAAAAAAATGCGAAACTTAAATTAGAATATCATAAGTTTATGAATTTATACCAGCAATTAAAGTATATGAAACCTTCATCCAGCGAAGATCCCATCAAGCGGGACACAAAAGGGTTATTATATACCGCATCAAGCAGTAATAAAGAAGTCGAGCTTGAGAACTAAAATGTTAGTAGTATTCGATGCATCAACGAAATCAACGCCTGATTTGTCCTTAAACTATACAATGATGGTTGGTCCAATTATTCAAGGCGGAATATTTTCACTAGTAATCAGATTTCGATGATACAATATTATTATGTCTACAGACATTGATAAGATGTTTAGGCAATTTATTGTTCACCCTCAGTACAGAATTTTTCAAAATTTACTGTGGAGGAATGACTTATCGAATTATCAAATTATCACTTATAATTGACATAATAATTCCGAATCGTCAATCCCAAGCCTTTCAAATTTGGGCTACTTTTTTAAAAATCCTGACGGGATACGCAATTTTGGAGTGCGCAAATCTGATTGAGGAGTGAGAATGAATGAGTAATTTTCAAAAACAAGGGAATGTGAGTTTCTGGCGAGAGTTCATACACTTAAGTTTATATTATAACGTGACGAGTTTTATTGTACTATATTTATTTAATTTATATTAATAATTTTATAATAAAGGCCATTTAATTTGTATAATATTAGTGTTTCTTATATTTGTGACACCAAGCCGTCTTCAAGGGAAACAAAAAATTTTTTTAAAGAGTGACTGAACATCAGCTGATGAGGTTCTTTATGATTTTTTTTTGAATTGCCTGGAGTACTTGAATAAACTCTAAAATACTTAAATGATGTTGAACGTTATTCCTGCTCAATTCGAAATATTGTTCAGGGACCTTTTTTGAAGAAAATTAAATCACATCCGGGTAAAATAGTTCTTCCAGGAACAATTTATTTCGATAATTATGGGAAGAACAACGCCTCGGTAGTCACAAAGGAATTAATAATTGCGGTGTTGTTTATTATAGCGTTCTGGTTTTACCTCCTGAAATACAATCCAAAATTAAAAATATTTTTCTATTTGCTGTATTTAATAATAACTACTGTTCATGAGACAAAAATAAAATTTGTTATCAACAACAAAAGTGTACAAGTTTTGATTTATTTGTTAAATTAAGTTTCTTTCAAAAAGATTGAAGTTAAACAACTATACAGCTCAACTTAAAAAGCTGCATTGGATTTCGTATGAATAAAACGCATAAATTATGTTGTACAGATTCTAAAGTTTTATTTCAATGTAATATGATACAAAGGCGATGAGCAACTAACTAAACTGGATTTTAGATCAGTTTTCTATTTTGAGATTTTTGTCAAAAAAGTGGGGATACATTGCAAAAAGTGGGGATGTAGTGAAATTCGTAGGGATTCAGGTAAAGAGTCCTGGGCCCTAATAGAAACAGATGAGATTTCCGTTAAGAGCAATAAAATTTATAGTACAATATCTATTGTTGAAATAGTTTCCAAATCTAAACTCATCTGGCTCTTAATCCCAAAAATAACTTTAAAAACACGTTCAAATTTTATTATTTAATCTGTGATTTTAAGTTGTAAAAAAATGGTACTAGACCTAAGTGCAGTAATTGTGAAAGTCATAAATAGCTTTGAAGGTTTGTTCTGACAACTTCTATCTAAATTTTATATAATATTTTAAAAATTGTAAAATTCTGTGTACAATACAACATACTCCCCCCGTTGAGAACGGAGTGATCAACTCGAAGTTACATAAATTCGTTGATAGGTAAGGGTGATAATCCTTTTACATTTCTTTTTTATTCGCCGTTGGCAGTTTTTACTACCACTGTCCGGAGTACTCCATCGTCTCCCGGATGCATCTTTATTACTCGGCCAAATTTTCACTACATGGGTGGTAAATTATCTTCCTTGATATTTACAAGTGTCCCTTCCTGGATGAAATGTTGTCCCTTTGTCTATTTTGAGCGAATATTTAATTCATTTAAATATTCTTTGGACCACCTAGCCCAAAAGTGTTGTCGAATCTTCTCCAGATGTTGCCAATTGGATAGTTGGTTCGTTGCAATTGTTGTGACATCGAGAGAAGGAATACTCGTTAACGATTCGTTAATTAGGAAATGACCAGGCGTCAATACAAGAAGGTCATTAGAATCATTTGAGATAGGAGTTAAAGGTCTGGAGTTCATAATGGCTTCAATCTCGATTGTAAAGGTATTAAATTCTTCAAATGTGAATAAAGAATCTGTTACTACTCTTTTAACGTGATGTTTAAACGATTTGACACTTGCTTCCCAAAGCCCTGCGAAATGAGGAGAAACGAGTAGAATAAAAAGCCAACACACACATAGATCGCTTGAAAACTTGAAACATTCTGACTGATACTCATTCGAATTGAACAAAGCATAAATTTCTTTGAGTTGATTGTTTGCACCAACAAAATTGGTTCCATCTTTCAGAAAAAATATTAACAGGTTTTCCTCTGCGTGCTATAAATCTTTTTAATGCGGCCAGGAATCCTTCAGTAGTCAAGTCGCTGACTACCTCCAGATGTACTGCCTTAATTACGAGACCAACAAAAACAGCAACATAATTTTTTACTTTATTGCGATTTCGAAATTTCTTTTCTATCACGGAAAAGGGTCCGCAATAATCAATACCTACATTGATGAATGGTCTTGCTTCCGTAATTCTAACCTTCGGTAAATTACCCATTATATATTCAACCTTTGGAGGATTTGTTCGAAAACATCGTACGCTTTTACAAATAACCTTTCGTACCACAATTCGACCATCGACTACCTAATATTTTTGTCTTATGGAATAAAGGGTCGTTTGAATACCTAAATGATGGTTCTTTAAATGACAATGCCGAATGATATGATCAGTTACCGTATGAGATTTAGGTAGAAGAATGGGATGTTGGACAGCATATGGCAAGTCTGAATTTGTTAATCTTCCCCCAACTCTCAGAATTTTTTCATCATCTAAAAATGGGTTAAGTGATAAAATTTTGCTTCCCTTAGATAGTTCTTTTGATTGAGATAATAGTCGAATCTCATTCGCGAAAGTTGATGCTTGAATCATTTTAATTATTCTTTTCTCAGCTCGATTTAATTCATCGATATCCAAAAGTTCTGTGTCTTGTCGATATTTAAATCTCAAGCAGTACGCTACAACTTTTAATAATAATGAATAACAAGAAAAGTTTAATAAAAATTCAGGCATTTTCTCGTTTACCAAACGACAAACATTCTTTTTTATCTCGGGGAGTTCGTCTATTCTCTCAATTCGAGATTGTGGCCAAAGTTCCTCTTTGGTCTGAAGCCAGTTTGGGCCGTTAAACCAAAGATGATTTTTGAGAAAATCGTACGGTAATTGACCTCATGATAACGCATCGGCTGGATTTTCTTTTGAAGACACGTGTCTCCATTGTTCTGGTATCGAATAATTTTGTATTTCCGAAACACGATTCGCTACAAAAGTTTTTAGTAAGTGGGGAGACGTCTTAAGCCAGTTGAGAGTAATAGTCGAGTCAGTCCAGTAAGTTATTGAATCGAACTCTAATTTGAGGTCCCTCTTCACTTTGTCAGTAATTTTAACCAATAATTGCGCACCGCATAATTCGAGTCGAGGTAAAAAGATAGTTTTTAACGGAGCCACTCGCGATTTAGCATATACTAGTTTGACAAGAAATTTTCTATTTTCGTCAAATGATCTTAAATATACACATGCACCGTAACCGCTCTCACTAGCGTCGCTGAATCCATGTAATTCAATTCTAACATAATCAGAAATTAAAATTCTTCTTTCGAATATAACCTCTTTTAATGCTGGTAACTGATTACAATATCGAGACCATAAGGTTTAAATATTAGTGGGAATGGATTCATCCCAATCTAATTTTAGTTTCCAAAGTTCTTGCATTATTTGTTTTGCAAATAAAATAACTAGACCTAAAAGACCTAAAGGGTCAAAAATTTTTGCTATCTCTAAAAGAATATTTCTTTTTGTTTTTACCAAATGTGGTTCGATGGGATTAATCGTATATTTAATAACATCGTTTTTCGCGTCCCACGTAATTCCCAATGTTTTTTCCGTTTGTTCTTTATCACATTCAAAATCTACGCATTTATCATCTTTATTTATGTCGCGAATTATTTCCTCGTTATTAGAGGCCCATTGACGACGATTAAAACCCGCACGACGCATAATTTCAATAAGTTCATTTCGCATTTGAATCGCATGTGAAATAGTGTCACTACCGGTTAAAACATTATCTACATAAAAATGATTTTTTAGAATTTCACGTGCTAAGGGAAATTCATCGCCTTCGTCTTCGGCAAGTTGATAAAGGCATCGGATTGCTAGAAATGGGGCCGTAGACAAACCGAATGTGACGGTGTTTAACGTGTATGTTTTAATAGTATCCCCTTCTTTCCAAAGAATTTTTTGAAATTTTCGATCTTGTTCGCAAATAAAAATCCGCCGATACATTTTTTCTATATCCGTTATAATGACGTATTTCTATTTACGAAAACGAATAATGTGACTAATTAGAAGGTTCTGGATTGTTGGTCCTGTCATTGAAACTTCATTCAATGACACACCTGTGGATGTTAAAAAAAACCATCGAATACAATGCGAAATTTTGTTGATAAACTCAAGAGTTTAAGCACAGCATGATGTGGTAAATAAAATCCGTCATTTGGATCTGCGGAATCAGTAACGTCAGTCATTTGTCCAAAAGTAATATATTCGTTCGAAATCATTGTAACTTGAACGAATGGTTATCGTGACTACGTGTTTCGTTATCGTTGTCATATCATTTAAAGCCCCTACAGGAACCGAGCATTTTTGTTTTATTAAACCCAATTTGTTTCCTAAATTTTCGGTGACAAAATTAGCAGTAGAACACGTATCTAGTAATGCGCGACATTTAAAAAATTCATTACTTCAATTTGCAACGCGTAAGCACACACTAGTCATCAATAAATTGTTGGGCTCTCGGATATTTACTGAAAATGCAAAGGTTTTTGATACAACAGGAGAATCTAGTCATGTTTTATTTTGAGAAAGCGATTGTTTCGACATTTTATCGGACGAAATCTCTTTAGGATCATAAGCAAAGTATTATGTTTTTGCGAACAAATTAAACATGAACCAAATGTACAGGTTTTATTTCCATGATTACGTAAGAAATTCAAACACAATGACGCTTCTTTAGCAGCTTGAATGCGTTGAGGTATTGACAATGAACGGAACTTTTCACATTTATACGTATTATGAGATTCGTTACAAAAGGAACACGCTTTTTTATTAGTAGAAAGAAATGTTTGTCTCGATTTTTTATTTTGTTTTTTATTATGTTCTTGATTTGAAACCGCGTTTGAATTTTTGTTAGAACGTTGATTTAATTTATCGTTCTCGAGTTTCGATAATCGCGCAGCACTTTTATATAAAAAGTCTAACATTTCTTCTAATTTTGGAAATGTACCCTTCTTAATAATTAACAAGAAACAATTATTGTTTCTTCCCATTTTTCGGCAGTGTTTTTATACAATACAATGCAAGCGGCGTTTATTTTTAATTGTTCTGCAAGTGTCAAAAGATCTAAATATGTTTCTTCGATTTCAAAACGATCCGCTGAATGATCAACTTCTTCATCAAGAAGTTGTAGTTGATCAGCAATGTCGTCAAAATTATGAAAATTAGCTTTAAACTTCTCTAACCGAACATTTAATTTTATTAGATTTGGCGCGGTGGTATGATATTATTCAAGAAACTGTTTGAATTTTGTGGCTTGTGCCTTTAAGGTTGTGAATTTTTGTTTATTTTGCCTTATTTGACCTTCTGCCATTTTTTAGGAAGGGAAATAGATTATAGGATTGGCGAATCGATAAATGAGCGTTACCTTGCAGCTGTTCTACAGATATCTCTGCTGCTTCTCGATCAAAATTGTCTCTGGAGTAATTAGAACAGGATTCTGGTCGTTGTAGTAAAAAAATTAAGTCTGTTTTTTTCAAATTCACAAACAATACACTGATTTAATCACTTTCGCGTAAACGTCTAATTAAATTGTCCAATATTGTTTAATTATTGTACTTTATATGATCACTCTTTATTACACTTTGATTGTAGTAGTACTAGACCTAAGTGCAGTAATTGTGAAAGTCATAAATAGCTTCGAAGGTTTTTACTGACAACTTCTATCTCAATTTTATATATTATTTTGAATATTGTAAAATTCTGTGTACAATACAACAAGTTTTATACAATTTTGGGAAATAATTTGGAATTAAACCAAATTCTAGGTTTTGTTGAAAGTCTTGATGCTAATTTTTTCTGTAGATTCTGCTTAATCGAAAAACAAGATCGTTGTACCATTTGCAACTAATTGGACTGCATTCTTTAAATTGTTAAAAATTACTATCAACTTGGATCTCAAACTGTCTCTACTTCGGGAATTAAAGAAAAATGTGTATTTAATAAAATCAATAGTTTTTATGTAAATGAAAATTTGATTATTGTTCCTCAACACGATCTTCTGAAAGGTAGGTTTCGTTCGATTTGGCTTTTATTTTATATTACCTGATATATATTATTAAATTTTTAACTCTTGCTAAACTGAATTTGCGACTTTCCGATTTCAATTATGGATCTGACAGTAACATTAACAAGCTACAACAGATTTCAGCGAATCATATTAAAATTGGATATTAATACCCCTCGCTCTTGTCATATAAATATCCGAAACATTTGAAGCCAAAACACCACATTCTGATTCATTATTTGCAAATAACGTATCATCTTTTAGTCCTTTAGTTTATCTAACATGCCTGCGGTTCGAATACAAACACAGGGACGCTAAAGTTACAGCTCGTAAAGAAATTTGTCGGTAAAACGTGTGTAGAAGAATTGCTAGAAAAAACTAATTAATGCTAAATTAACAATTTAATTTAATTATTACTTATAACAGCAATTTTTATTCACTTGAAAGGAGACCTACGAAATTGTTTAGATTTTGCGATTTGATTAACGTACATTAGTTTTCACCTTTACGGACACAACATAAAAGTCAAAATGATGAGATTGTTTGCTCATTAAATTGGATGAAATATCTGGGCCATACAATTGGGGGAGGGGGTCGTTAAAAAATCCACGATTTCCTACAAGTGGGAGGGGCGTCAAATAGTGTTGAAAAAATATCCACATGATACATGGACGACCCCTAAATAATTACTGAACAATGTGTTTGGATTGGTTCCTGAAAAATTACTTTTATATCTCGTACCCCTCATCAGTGTAATGCTTTGAAACCAAACACGTGTTTACTTCATAAAATATTTAAATTCGATGATTGATGTACTACCGTTATTCTTTTTACATGATTTAAAATATTCTTTTTTTCTTAAATTTGTTACAATTTGTAATTTGTTTAAAAATATATATAATAACAATTATCATATGTTAAAAATATGTTGATAATAATATAATAATATAAAATACATAAAGTACAATAATAATTTAATGTAGAAAAGGAAATACATACTGTGACGTTGCAATTTTTGCAACTCACAAAACTTGCGTTTTGTATTAATTACTTTTGTTCACAAGTTACACCAAGATTAATTAATTGAATCCTTGGTATCACGATATCTTCGAAAGAATGAAACATTCCACGATCAATTGCGATATTTTGATTAGTTATTATTAATATGTATTGTCGTATTTTCTCTCTATTTCATGTATTTTTGACGAGTCCAGCCAAGGACCAATATTCTGAAGGACGAGTCTGACCTGTCAATTCAAATCGTGATGTCAATCTGCTAGTCTGACGAAACAAGACAGACCACCGTTACTACAGCGGTTCCACATGGAGGCAAAATCGCAGGAACGTTGCGATTGTCGTCCTCCTACCATCCCATCTACTAAATGTACTCCCCGCCTGTGACGTCATGAGGGGAAAGCATTGAGTAGATGGGATGGTGGGAGCACGTCAATCGCAACGTCACTGCGACTTTGCCTCCATGTGGAACCGCTGTTAAGAACAATTCGTTACGACAACCATTGTTGTATAATTACCGAAGATTGAGGGTCAACAGTATGACTTGGGCGAAATTTGAGGTTAAGCACATGTCTTGTTATTTCACTGCTGTCAGCCGGAGAACGAGATTCGCACAGCTGATCGAATGAATTCTACGGACAGCATTATTTTGTTACTATTGATAGCATTGTAGTCCACAACAACAGTATCACCCCGTTCCTTGATTAACTACAGTCTCTCATCGACTAGCATCGTGAAAACTAACATTTATTGTCCGATTTAGAGATAATGTTGGAAAAATGTTTAATTAAATCAGAAGTACTAGCTGAATTGCCTTCTCGTGCCCAATGACACAAGAACGAATATATATTGCCGTTTAATCATTGACCATTGTGCACTTGTGATTTTATTATCAAGAGTTTGTTTTCTCGACTGAGACGATTCACCAGAAGATGGAATAGAAATAGCCAAACTCTCCAGACAATTTTCAACACTTGGTATTGTTAACATCCTGAAAAAGCTTTTGTCACTTCTTATGGCAATTGACACTCCCTATCCCATATTAAATTAAAATTATAACTAAATTATTGGAAATATTAATGAGATCACCTTTTGTGTCTTCGACACTCTGTGAGTTTATTATATGGCCGAGATGTGGAAGGGAATTCATTAGAAGCAAATGTTATAGCTGTTTTTTCTTAAGATAAGGTTAAGCCTTGTTTGGTCGCAAGTTCTAGAAATTCTTGTTGGAATTTTAATTATTTACAGCTTTTAGAATTAACAGTGTGTTTGCCTGAATAATGAACGCATTTAAGATTGTTTTATCCTAAATTGTTAATTGAATAATTGTTTTTATTCTTAACGTTAAATTAAGGTAGTTAACTCCACAATTAGAGAATCTATGAAAAGATCGACAATGGGTGGAAAAATTGTAACACGTTTTGACCTGCGGAGAAAACATAAAGACTGGAAAGAATGCCTTGAAAATTTTTACTCTTTCTAGTAAGTTGGTGCCTGTGAACGTAACAAGGACTAATTTGAATGGTTGGAGCTCAAATTGGTTTGTTTTAAGAGTTTTTAATTTACTATTAAGGTGTCGTGAGTTTTGGTACTGTCATTGGTGGATATGATATTCCCAAAACTTCCAAATGTTCTTTAATTCTTTTATCACATACATCTAACATATATTTAACATCTTGACAAGAACAGATATTGGCAGGAATAAAAACTAAATACCCTTGGTCTTTTTGGCGTATAACGCCACAGAAGTGACACAATGTTCGCTCACGTCATTCGATTTTATATCAACTACTGATTTCCCGTATTGCGAAGGATGCATATTAATAAGACACTCAGAAGACAGTTTATGAAATGTTTCTTTAGCGACTATGGATCACTCTGAAAAAACCCTACGAAAACAAGGGTATAAAAAATATTAAAGCAACGTTTTTAGATAAAAATGGATTAAAAATGCTGAATAATCTTTTTTATACAAAAATTTTAAAAAATTCTTTTAAATTCTTTATTTTACTTATTCTTTTCTAAATTACAAATTTTCTAAAGATTGTAAAAACCAGCATTTTATTTTTTTCTTTTAATTTAAATATAAAAATATAAAAAAATTTAAATCAAAGGTAATAGAATGGACCTTTTCTTTTCATTGAGAAAATTAATGGCTGGGGCCCTTTTAAGACAAAGTAATATTGGGTGATAAAGAAAGAAGAAAGAAATTTTTCGAAGTTTTGCTCGTAATTTTCTTCGGTTTTTATTCTCCCATGAATACACCATAAATCATATTACTGATCTTTCTCTAGCTCTCTCTTTCTCTCTCTCCACAATGTTACGTAGGGACATAATGTGTTATCAAGTTTATACTCCTGCAGTCTCTGAGTGTCACTTATCTTATCATTATGAGTTTTCTATAAGTTGGTATAAATCTTGAACCACGTTCCAATCAGAATTGCACCGCTGTTTATAAATATATTCATAATTTTATAATCAATTTTTGGCTTATTTCTTTCATTCATAAAAAATTCCTGATTTAGGTAAGAGTAATGTATTACTTAATAATGTCGCGGATGGCTCCACTTGTCGAGTAAACAAACTTTGTATTTCATTTAAACATTGTAGCACGTAGTAAATCCAATAAGTGATAAGTATTAATTTTTTATGCGTTATAAATGTTAAAAAGTACATTAATATTAAATCAAGAAATAAATGAGTCATTTAAGTCAATATTTTTTATTATTACCATGATTCTCTCCACTCAAAATTTTTTAAATTTTGCAAGGAATACGCCCATATAGATAAGTCCATAATGCTAAAATAGGCCCTTTTCATGTCGACGTCAACATATAATTAAATTTTGATTACTTTACTATTTCAAATATTTACAGAAAGGATAAATATTTGAAATTTGCTGTGTTATTTTCCCTGTGTAATTAAATTTATTAATTAATTACCTAATTACAGCGTACAGTGTATTTTATCAGTTTTGACAGAGTTTAACATTTCTAGATTAAATGATAAAATTTGTAATTTTCCTCTTTTTTTGTAATTTTTTACTCCGTTGTAAAGAATTCTGCACGGTTAAGGAAAATTCTATCCTTTTTAAAAGTGAACCATTTAAATTTAAATTAATAAAAAGAATTCTTATAAAGAAAAACGATATTACAATTTTTAAATTCATATTTAAAGAAACATTTCAACATTTTTATAGTGCAAATCGGCAGATCTCTAACGACTTACATGAGGTATTTTTTTCTTTTATTTCGCCGAACGACTAAATAAATTCCAGAGTGCGTCTATATTTTATTTTCATTGCCATTATTTTCTTTTTACTTGGAAAGAAATTGCGTAATACAAAAACCATTTCCCTCATATAATTAAAAGGTATAAAACCGTAGGTATATACATGTATGTATGGTGAATGCTTACTTGTATATAGAGCGCCTAAAAGTAAAATAGAAAATGTTTGAAAAGAAATGGTTGAAATTTCTCGCGCTCAGCATATATCACGCAGTAAAGCATTCAACGAGTTGAGAGTAAATAATTCAAGTGATGAAGAAAGGAGAGTGTCAACTCTTCTTCCTTCAGTGGCAAATATTTCGCACCGAGTTTTAATTGAAAATTCATCCTACAAAAATAATCCAGTAAATAATTGAAAACGAGAGGGAGAATTTTAAAAATAATAGATTTTACACTGTAAAAATAAAATCCTAAACTACTAACAGCTTATTATATTTATTTTAGACTTAAAGTAAGAGAAATACAATGTTAACTCTTATAATTACTTTTCTAATCAAATATTTAGATATTATTTTTGATCTTAAACTGACGAAATTATTAAAAACAAGAATTACTTAATAATTAATAAATAGAGTAAAGTAATTAATGTAGTTAAATAGTAATAAAATAGTATTTATTTTCAGTATAAGTTAAAATAAAAATATTTTACTTGTATAGAAATATATTTAGGTATTTAGAAATATTACTTTCTCCCCATGAAGAGTAAAGAGAGTCTATAAAATTTTCTATGTATAAGATCTTGTTTCTAGAATTAAAAAAAACACATAAAAATTTCCCAATGGAATTCTTTGTTTTTGATATTACGTTGAATGCTAATTTTTCCCCACTTTTAAGTGGAGTTGTTAGTGTAACTTAATATTACATTAGAGGTGAAGTAATTCTCGTTAGTATTACTCGAAAAAGTTGTTATTTCCATAGGAAAGAGAGGAGAAAACGACGGAAATAGAGATCTGTGTGTTTGTATGTGAATACCCTTTTACAATTATTTAACAAAGCTCTATATTGCATTGCATGTTCGGGAATACAAAACCCATTCTCCACTTTCATTTTCTTCATGAAGCCAATTATAGCGCGCGAAATGAAATCTACTATGACCATTCTCTATGCATCTCGAAATCATCCCATTTTCGTATATATAAATAAACCTCTTTAATTCTCTAGTTGAAATTTGATTCTCATATCTGATAAACTTATTTATTTATATATAAGATTTTTATCAGAGAGAAAATTTCATTTATTTATTCATACACAATTTCTGTAGATGTAATGTTTGGGGTAAAATGAGATCCTTTTTTTAAATTTTCAATTCAGCGAGATTGAAATGAATAAAATAATCAAATCGCACTGTGGGGAATAAAAAGACATAGAACTAGTAAAAAATAGAACTTTTAAACAGTCTTTCTATTACAGCATTATTAGTGCAACCCGATATTAGTCGGGCAATAATTAAAATAACATATGGTAGACGGCTATTCGACTAGTTGAACACTAAACTTATACATTTTTTTCTACAATAATGAAAATTAAAAAAAATATCTTTTATACTAAACACTAGTTTAATATTTAATCTTCCAAGTGCGAAAACCAACACGAACCCAGTATTCTGTGGCGTAGTTCTAGCTAAAATCCAACCATTGGTAGGGGAATGCAGGGAATATTTACGAGGTTATAAATGTTGTTTTTTACAAATTAGGTAAAAATAATATCTTTCGATATCTGAGTAAAAACTTTTACATCCCTGTCCGATATGCGTTAAATTCTTTTCACTTAAAACGAAGTATTTTTCGTTAGTTGAGGCGGTCTTTTCTTCATGGTGAAAGGAGTGTTATAGAAGATCAGTACTGGTATTATTTTATATTTTTGCCTGATTTATTTACAAAGACTAAAGTCTGGAACTAAGAGAACAGGCTAAAGAAAATATATGCTTGAGATCTAGAGATAATTTGCCCTTTATTTTTACTTCAAAAATGTACAATCTCCGTTCAAATTGGCAGGTTAAGAGAACTAGTAATAATTCCACTGAAAGCAGAAAATATTACCGGTTTCAAAACAGTAAAATAGGACTATAAAAAGGTAAGAAAACGAAGGGTTACTTACCAGTAAGATTTCCTTCAAGTAATTTTTGGAGTTTCCCTGACCCAAGGAGATTTCAGCAGGTGACAACTTAATTATTGGCCCGTTGTTACTCCACGGGATACCCGAATGGTTGAGAGGTATGGGTATTCGAAGCTGCTGTTCGAATTCCTTGTAGTATACTCAAGCCGACAGATGATTTTTAGACTTTTACTTAAAGATAAACTCTGTACGAAGAATAACGTTGTAAAAAATCAAGAGTAAATTGAAACAATACTGTGGATGACCGAGGTACACGATTGCTGAAGAATGGACGACTGACTGACGTGCGTTTCTTCAAAATCGTATCCCTTTAATAGGAACACATCTCCCTAATTCTGGAGACAAATCTTCATATTGGGGGAGAAGTACATTAGGTATAGGTGTACCGCAGGTGTTAACTTTTTCCGCGCGTTCTATTGATTACTCATTACATGTGTGCGACATATTCTTCTGTTTCTCATTATACGTGGGCGATACATTTTTTTATAAATTTGAAGAGTTCAAATAGAGGACAAATATTTTTCTCTTTTATTTTCTGACAATATATATATGTATATATTTTTTAGTGGTTTTAATAAAAGTTACGATTACGTGACAGGAGATATTAAATAAGAAAACTTATGTTTCATTTTCATCCATATAATACAAATTTAATATGCCGGACATGCGCAGAAATACAATTCAGTATGCATAGCTGCGCAGTGTGCTACCACTATAAAGACATGCGCAAAAGTGCAATAGTTATTTCTGAGCAGTAATGTACCTTTACATTTGGGCATGCGCAGTAATGCAATTTTGTATCTATTGCTGCGCAGTAGTGTACCGCCACACTTGGACATGCGCAGTAGTGCAATTTAGTATTTATTGCTAGGCAGTAGTTTACCATTTGTCTTGTACATGCGCAGTAATGTAATTTAGTATTTATTGCTGCGCAGTATTCCCACAGAAGTTAACAAGAATAAATAAATGGTGTTTGATTTTGTAATTTCACTTCTTTATCACTTCGCTCTCACTTTCACTTCATGTGAAGCATATGTGAGAGCAAGAGTGAAGTGAATGTAAAGTAAAAGTTACAGTGAGAGTAAAGTGAAAGTCAAGTGACAGTGAAACGAAAGTGATTAGCATTATTGTTAAAAATTCTTTCACTTAATACGACTAAAAAGTCATACTAAAGAATGTTTTAAAAATGAAAGTGATGATTATAATAATACTTTATATAATTTAAATAAAAAATTTAATCTAGATTAAAAAAAGTGGTAGTACAAGAGATTTTTGTGTAAAGCTTTTAAGGGAGACTTTTTGAGCTTGTAAACTAAAAGCTCTTTGTGTATGAGTAAGCGTGAGTGTGAATGCGGTGAAATAGAAGAAAATTGAGAGTACCTATGGCGCACAAAATGTACTTAGTCCTTTAGTCTTACAGAAGGGTCCTTTCGACTTTAATCCGGCTGTGAAATGATTCCCTTAATGCAAGAGCAAAAGTACAGACTTTGTTGCAGGGGAAAGGGGGTTGAAAATGCATACTATATATGAAAAGTAAAAAAGGTATAAAAAAAGGTACGGAGAAAGAGGATTTAGAGATGATCTTAAGTGTTGAAATCCCCTTCCTCTCTCTCTCTCTCTCTCTCTTCATCTTTCTCATTTTCTCCCTTTCCTTTTACCTTTGTTCTAAATATTTAAACCACCTTCCATCTGTTTTACGTTATTCTTTAGCGTTTTCGTCTCAACGCTAGAATTCAGATTTGGTGTCTCATAGTGTTCTTAAAAACACACTTAAAAGTTAAATGAATTCACATCTCCTTGAGAATGCAAAAGGCTTTTAAAAGTTGTTCATTCAACAAGTTTTTTCCAATGAAAAAACTTCTATATAATTTTTTTTGTTTCTTATAAAATTTACACATTTTCAAATTGTTTTTCTTTAGTTGCAAAATAACATAGCCTACAATCTAGTGATCATAACAGGCACTAGTGTATGCAAATATATTTTTTTGTTTTGAAAAACAATCTATTATTTCATAATTTTAATTTAGAGTTTGGATGTGCACATTTAAGGGTGGTTTTTTCGATTTTAAAAAAATAAAGGGTAATTGAGCATATCTAACATTGATTCTGAGTTGTTGAATGTAAAATGCATAAATTTATTGTTCTCTTTCACACCATAGTCTGTTATTTAATATTTTTTTACTTTAAACTTAGAATTTGTATATTTAAGGGTATTTTTTCGATTTAAAAAAACCCGAGGGTGATATTTTATAATTTTGACATTGTTTCTAAGTTGTTGAAAGAAAAGTACTTAAATTTATTGTTCAGTTTTGCAACACAATTTGTTATTCTATTTATTATAGTATATTCTTTTTCAGCGGGCAAAAATTCTATAAAACATGTAGGTCTGTTTCAATAAACAGAGTACTTTTATTTTTTTAAAGCCTGTGTTATTATTATTTATGCATTATTTTCTTTTACTTTTTAGAAAAACTTTGTTTAAAAAGAAAATAATAATGAAAAATAAATTATGAAAATAGTTTTTGAATTTAAAAAAGGTTAAACCGTAATAATGCTTAAACGTACCTCGCAAGGAAGATTAAAAGTTAAAACTGGAAATCCATATTACGAGTGTATCGAGCATCAAATGGTATTGGATTAAATTCATCTTTAGCTATGTATACTCACGACATGGACAGTTTAATTTACTCGGAAATGCTTTTTACGGAAGTTTAACCGTTTGCGTAAAGCTTAAACTCCTTTACCGCCAATATCAAACAATTGTTCCTTTATATACCTATATACAATAATACTATATTGATATTTCTCCATAGAGCTTGCGAATTTTCTTAGGATTACAATCACAAGTTTCTGCTTTCTTCAAAGCACGTTCCTTTCATAAATTTATTATTTGCAAAAACTTTTGTGAGTTTCATTATTTTCATTACAGAAAAAAAATTAACATTTTCTTAGCTGTTTTTACTATTATATTATATTAAAATATTTCGTTTGTCCACAAAATTTTTCGTTCAACGTTTTCTGCAATATGTATACACTAAAAAAATATGTATATAATATATTATTTTTATAATTACAGTTATTATTTTATTATTATTATTATTATCATAATTTTTGTCCAACAATTGCATTAGATGATGAAAGAATTTTGATCTTATTTTGCTTCACTTTACTTTCATCAAACGTTTGTGGCATCAAAACTGCTTGTGCTTTCCCTCAATTTCTTTCGACACTAAAGAGTATAACTTAATTTCTTGGTAAAATAGCAAAGAAGAAATTGCTGTTAAGAATACTCTCCTATCCAAACCCTCCGTTTGAAAGCACATTAAAAAAGAAAATTCAATTATCTTGCCAAGAGAACACAAAAGAAAGTGAAAAAGAGAAGGAGGCATTGAACATTGTTTAATTTGAAAAGAAAAAAATGACAAATGTTATTTTTCTGCGATCTTTGACATGATTTAAAGTTATATTTTACAATTATAATCATAAAATGGAAAATGCATATTTTTGCAAGTGACAGTCAATTCTGTGCTGCAATTCAAAATAAACTATTATAAAATTCCTGACCTATAAATGAAAGAAAAATTTAAAAATCTACCTGTAAATCTATTTAGAGATGGGGAAGTGATGCCAATATTGATAAAAATTCTAGAAAAATACTTGTTTTTTCTATACCTATCATCGATTAATATTTGAAGTTTATAATTGATTTTATACTTTTTTCTGTTTCAGGTATGTACATTTTTTGAAAACGGGATTTAAAAATAATTTCAAATCATATCGTGAGTACTACTATTAATTATTTTTATTATCAATAATTTTTACATTTATCTTTTCTTCTTCTTCTGTTTTTTTAATTTTATTTTTTAAACATCAGGTAGATTCTTGACTATACATTAATTGAAGTAATACTAACGCATAATGTACTACAAATTGACGAATACTATTCTCCGCTGTTCTCTGAATTTAAATTAGTTAGAAATAGTAATTGATAGAAAAAGTCATTCACTGATTAAAATAGTAAAAAAAGTTTTCTACTGCACAAAAAATTGAAAATTAAAAAAGACACCCTTTCATTTTTTTGACTTGCATTTGAAAAAAAATGAAGTAAAAATTCATACTAAAATTTATAATTATCTATTATGAATACTACAATAAAAATAAATCTTGATTTTTTCATTTTGCAAACTTTAATTAAAAATAAAAGACTGTTTCTATTTACCCCTAACAATTGGTAATTCGGGGTAAATCGAAACAGCAGAAATTTTAATAATACTTCTGATAATATAAATGAAAAATTTTTTTCAAAATAAAAAAATCAAAGTTTATTTTTGTTGTAATATTAATAAGAGATAATTATAAATTTTAGTATGAATTTTTAGTTTACACTTTTCCAAATGCGAGTCAAAAAAGTGAAAGGGTGTCTTCTTTTTTCAATTATTTATGTAGTAGGAAATATTTTTGTAGATACTCCTGCTAATTGACAAACGGAAAATTGGAAAATACTTAGAAGCTGTTGGTGATGATCTAAATTTTAAAGTTGTATTTATTTCAAAAAATTTTTATTTTACTAAAATAACTACTGTTTCTATTTACCCCAAAGTTTTAGCAAAATTGAAAAACTTAGGGGTAAATAGAAATTGTTGATTATTGCGATTTGATGACACCCATATTTTCTACTAGTTCATAAAATTGTTTTACGGAAGTAAAATAATAACTCAATACACAAGAAAACCGGAAGTAATCCGATTTAAAAGAAAAAAACTTATGTTATTGGTGAAACTTGGCAAATCTGTTTCAATTTACACCAACTGACCCTAATTAACAATAAATTATATTTTTAATTAATTTTTTAAAAATATATATTGTTTTATATAAAACACAGTCAGAACGAAATGGATAGTACTCTTTTTTTCTACCTCCCTCACACACACACACTTGGCATTGTTTTCGATAAAGCACTGCGGCGCGAAAATTCACGCTGCTCTCTTCTTTCATAAAGAAATGACGTCTAGACTGCCGGAAGTCTGGAATGAAACTCTTAACGAGAAAATAAAAATAATAGAAATAACGTATAAAAGACAGATCAAAGCTCTCTCTCTCTCTCTCTCTAGCTGTTTCGTTTGCAACAAACTTTTCATAAGAATATTTAATGACGAGGAATTTTTTTTTAAATAAATGAGATATATAATCCCTTTAACAATAAACTTGAATATTTTCTTCTTCTTTTAGTAAAGAAATAACTATACTTCGTTTAATTGGGAGAAAAAAATTATCATGTTACTTAGAAAAAAAGCAAATTAAAAGTTTTCAGAAGAAAAAAAAATTTACTCATATTTTTAAACTTATTATTTTTTAAATTATTTTTATTTCATTTCATTTATTATAAACGGGTCTTTCCCTTTCATACAAAAGTATTCCTAAAACTAAAGTTACATAATCTTGTAACATAAGAAATTTATCAATTTTATAATTACTAAGCCATTAAAAAATTTAATTAAGAAGATCATATTACTATATGATCAACCGATTTAAAAGGAATTTCAATATGTTAAAAATATAGATAAGACAATTTTTTAAAAATTTTAACATTTTTTTTCAAAAAAATTTTAAAGATATGAACTTTTGACATTTTCAAAAAAAATTTTGTTTTTTTAATGATACACCTTTAATTTTTTTTTAATATCTTAGAGTTTCCTTTTCAAAATATATATATATATTTCTTTCAGATTTTTGCCAAATTTAGTTTTTTCAAAAAACGATTTTTTTATAAGAAAAAACCCAAAAATTAATTTCTTTCGGAAACTACTTAATCGATTTAAGCAAAAATTACCTCTACTTTAATTAAAGTTTAACATCCGATTTTTGTTTTTAAAAATGTCTTCGAATTTCCTCATTAATATATGGGGCGTACCACACCAAATCGGAAATTATTTTACTTTTGCATCTCAAATATTTTTCAAATATTTTGTTCTTTTAGTTCTCGTTGAAATTAGCTACTATGATTTTTTTACATTTTTTCATCAAGCAGTTTAAGAGTTACAGGTTTTTGAAAAAACACGTTTTTCACGTAATTTTTTTTGAAATGCTTATAACTCGGACAAAAATTGATCAAATTGGACGTTATTATAATGAAATTTTTTGTTTTTTACGTAGTTTTTAATAAAAATGGGAAAAAATATTTTTTTTTAATTTTCGAATAAAAATTTAAATTTTAAAAATAAAATTTCATTTTTAAGAATGTTTGTATCGATCGATTTTCATCAAAATTTTTTGTAAGCAACTAGAACTGAATTAAGAATTTTTAATCCTTGTCTGATTGTGGGCAAAGGATGGGATCTATTTATTCTGTAATTTTTAATTTTTATAAACTGGTAGGTGGCCAAGTGCCTAACTTACAATTTGACCAAATCACACAAATTTTTCACACAATAAATGTTCTCAGACTGAGTCTCTCTAAACTTAAACATCTTACTGTTTAAAATTAAGATTTGGTCAAATTGTAAGTTAGGCATTTGGCTACCTACCATTTTAGAAAAATTAAAAATTTCAAAATATATAGATCCCATCCTTTGTCCACAATCAAACAAGGATTAAAAATTCTTAAATTAGTTCTAGTTTCTAACAAAAAATTTTGAAAAAATCGATCGATACATACATTCTCAAAAATGAAATTTTATTTTTAGAATTTAAATTGTTTTTCGAAAATAAAAAGAAAATGTTTTTTACATTTTTATTAAAAACTACGTGAAAAAACAAAAATTGGAAAGGTCCTGTGTCAAAAGTATTTAAAGTGTTTCAAGACTACCGAGTATGTATTTTTTAAATTTTTTATTGCGAAATTAAGAACTTGAATATTTTTTAAGCTTTACGAGTTCAAAAATTCGGATTTTTCAAAGTTTTGAGTATACCCGAAAATTTCGAAAAATTCGATATTTCGAAAATTTCGGGCTTTTTGCACACCTCTATAAAATACTTTTACTAAATTCTCTCTGAATATTTTCTCTGTTTTTAAAGAGGAAAAATGTATATTTTTGTTCTCAATGAAAGAGGCATTTTACAGTAAATATCCGTTTACGAAATTGTCGAAGAATTATTTGAACGAAGAAGAAATATTTACTATTCAAATATTGACACCCCCTCACAACCAAATGGAAATATTCCCCAATGAAAATAAATATATATACATATACACATTCACCTCATGTTGTAAAGTGAGTTATTGAAAATAAAAAAAAATCCAAATATACTCTTTGAAGAATAGGGTACTTTATATTATTTCTCAATGTAGATATTTTTCAATTGTCAAAAAGAAAAAAATTGAAAAATATTCTATTAAATTTATATTTTTCTTCTCTTTTTCTTTTTATTCTACATATATGTACAAAGCATCAATTCTTCTTTATTTCTTGTATCATTTTTCCTTCAAGTTATCACTGGCAACAGCTAAATTAAATATTGATTTGATGCGTTCGCGTGTAACAGATAGAAAGGTCATTATTTTTCAGCAAACTAGTTTTTATTTTTCTTCTCACCAGTTTCTCCATTTCTTGATTTCTTTTATTTTATTTTTTTATTTATTTTTGCTTTTTTTCTCAGGTGGTAGTGAAAAAGGGCACTTGGGGGCAGGGGAAAACAGAGAGAGAGAGTGGGGGGAGGGAGTTGTAAATCAAACTGACCGCAATTGTGTAGAAGGATAGATAAAATGTTTTACGCACTACATCACTCTTAATGGAAACAAAAAGGTAACAAAGAAACTTGTATTCCTGAAAAGAGGAAAAAGAGAATTAAGGAACTGTTCGGTAATAAAAAAGAAAGTAATAGTAACTCATTACCAAAGCAAAAAAAAATAATTTTCAAAAAGACAAAAAAAGTGTTTACCTTCTTTTGCGAAACAATCACTAATTTAAATTAGTAAATTCATAGAAATTTTACTAAAAAAATAAAAAACGTAAGTCCTTGCCATTAATAACAATTAAAATATTTTTTAATAATTGACAATATTAAAAAAAGGAAACATTGCTAAATCAATTGTAATTTTAATTAATTTGAAACATTAAAAATGTTTACAAGTTTGAATTACTAAAAATTGTAGTCAATTTAAAGTAGTGAAAAATATAATTAGGTAAAATTTGAATTACTAAAAATTAGAATTCATGTAGAAAATTTTATTGACTTTGAATTCTAGTATAATTTTTAACGAATCTGAATAAGTTATAATTTTAGCTATTTTTAATTACTAGAAACTTTCATTAAATTAAATTAGCAGAAAGTTTATTCAATATAGTAGAAATTTTGACTGCTTTGGAACCGCTGAAATTTTACTTACTTCGTAGTAGTAAACATTGATTTCAAAATATTAAAAATGAAAACGAAAGTAAAACTATAGAAATTTTGACAAAACTTCAATGATTGACTCATATTTCACCAATTCAGACTTGAAAAGCAATAACTATTATCAATAAAATATGAATTTTTCTTCATTTTCTCAATAAGTTTATCAATAAACTTTCTTTTGGAAAACTTTTAAAAACACAAAGACATTACCGTAAAGATATGTCAATATTTACGACTACTATCAAATGCGAACGTAGAAAGTTTTCTTTTTTGTTTAATCAATCGTACAAAGAGGGAAAATCACATTAAAGAAGTTTTTCTCATTGGCAGTATTTTTTTTCCTTCCAAGTAATAATATATAAGAAGAAGAAGAAGAAGAAGAAGAAATAGAGGGAATCGTTATCTAAGATGAAAGCTATTGTGTATTAGAGACGCAAAATAAAAAAAATGTCGGGTGGGGAGTGAAATGACCCTTTTTTTCTTCTCATATCACAAAAAAGTATCATTTATATAGTGTTAGATTTGTATTTCCTTAGATTTGGTCACAAAAATAATTTTTGAAAAATTTGTGAGAAAATTTACACTTTTTTATGTTAAATAATAAAAATAATAGTAATTTTTGTTTGTTTGACCGTATTAAATATTCATTTGTAAGATAATGAAAAACAAATGAATAAAAATAATGTGTATTTACATCATAAAAAGATAAAAATAATTCATTTTTGGATTAATTTTTCCCATGATAAACATGTGTCTGCAAATCAAAACCAAATCACATTTTCAACGGTTTGAAAAAATAATCCTCAGATGGATTATGTTAATTAATTTTGATGTTGAAATAATGCCCCACAATTTTCTGTGGCGTTGAAAAAAATATAAAAAGAAGAACTATGTAGGGGAGACTGGGGTAAACCCGCTCACTTTTTTTCAGAACGGTAAAAACCTAGGAAATTATTCTCTAAATCAAAGTTAATTTATATAATTTGAAAGCTTACGATTTTGATTGTTTGCGTTGTGTGTTATAACCGTTATAACCTAATAATCACTAATAATGACTGATATAGACATGATTAATAGTTAACAAATTTAATTAATTTAAGTACAGATTTTTTCTTTTTAAGTGAAAATTTTAATTAGTTAAAAGTAACAGATTTGTATGTAATTTCATTCACATTTTAGTGTCTTATTTGAGATTTTGTAAGAAAAATGTGACATTGGACTTTAACATATGAAGTGGAAAAGTAAAGTAAAATGACTAAGAAGATCAGAGTTTATTTAACAAATATTCTTATAAAAATAAACATTCATTTTAATGACTATTAAAAGTTTCATTAGTGATTGGACCTCTTGGTGGGGTGAAAAAACCATTTGGTGATTTTGTCAAAATATTTTGTTATCAAATTTTGTAATATCATATTTTTCTTTTATCTGTATAACAAATAAATAATTTAGAAAAGTTTTTAGCTTCCAAAACTTATATTTCAAACGGCTGGTAAAATAGTTCAATAGTTTTAAAATAAAAACTAAATGGCTTTTTTGCACCATTGGCTTTTTTACCCCACTCTACTCTATAAGTGAATTTTAATGTATAAATTTTAATCATTTCTCTAGGTGTAAATATTTTAAAATCATTATTTAAACTCATCTTAAAAAACAAACATTTTTTTGTTACTAAAAACTGTAGGTAATAATTTATATTATTTAAAATAATATTTTGCAATAAAAAGAATCAAATTTTTGTTAATTATATGTATGAATAATTTTATAATTAGAGAAATAAGTATTAAAAAGATCCAAATCAGGACCACATCTGGGCCGTACTGAAGTGCTTAAGTAATAATAATAAATAATAATTTATTAATTATAGTAATAGTAGTAAATTAATCAAAAACTTGATTTGTTAAACGTAACATTTATTTTTTAAAAGAAAACATTTTTATGTTATGAAAATGCAATAAATGCATAAAATAATTTGGTATACTTTTAGAAATGAATATTTAAAAAAACCAAAACAGGGACAGATCAGGGCCACACCAGGATCCTACTATAGGGATCATCCTATCTGGCCCTCATTAGGTTAGGCATTTCGTCCCAGGTGTGGCCCGCATCGGATTAACTGACCGGGGCCATATTTACCCCTGTCAGGGCCTGATTGGCACCTTACCAAAATTTCTGCACGGTATTAAATTTTTAAATCTAAATTCTAATTATTTAATAGATTTAAGCTGAATGAAACTACCTTTTAGCTATTGATTCGCAACGAAAACTTTTGGTCTCTGTCTGACTAATACTGCATTTTACTACTGATACTTTATGGCTCACTGAAACTGCACATTACCACTAATATGAAAATATCCCAAATAAATCCACTTGTCCGACTATATAATTTAATTTTACTACTGATTCTCTAAATTAACTTCATTAATAATTGGCTCTAAATCACTAGCTTCCAAAGTAATAATATTCTGTTTAGAATTGATTATCTCTAACCGTAAATAAATACTTTCTTTTTTAATTTATTTAACTCCTTCACTGTCATTACGGTACAAAAATGTCGTATCCTTTATGTCCATGAACGCTTTAGCGGTATCGAAAAAAAGACATTTAAAAGTTAACGAATATGGCTAAAAATGCTTACTCAGGCGTTTTCAGCATCGCTCAATCCAAATACGTTATTATAAATTTTAAATTTAAAATGGCGGCTTCAAAATGTCGACCAAAAAAAATTTTGATTTAACGAATCTGTCTGGAAATACCTACTCAGCGGTTTTTGATATTGCTGAATTCAAATCCGTGGTTCAAAATTCAAACTTCAAAAATTTAATTTAATATTATTTCTATGTAAACAAAATTAGACTAAAACAAATTCTTTATAAAAGTTTTCTTGTCTTAAATGAGAAAGAAGTTATCAATTGTTAATTAAGCTATCAATTAGTTTTTTTGCCTGTTAAAAATTTGAGCAAATAACTGTTTGGGTTAATAAAAATTTTAGCAAATAGAAATGTCAAATACATTAAAATTTAATATATTGTAAATTCTGTCAAATGAAATTTCGATTTAAGTACTGGTCCCGTGTAGAAAATTGTAATGGCGCTACATAGTTCCTATCTAGTTTGTCTAGATGCGATACTGACACAGTATATCTTTCCAATCTAGTATCTAGACCGAAATGTAACGCTCGTATCCTTTAAGCGCGAGATAGTCATGTCAAGACTGGCG
Organism: Leptopilina drosophilae; assembly: GCA_032873175.1. Lineage (NCBI taxonomy): Eukaryota > Metazoa > Arthropoda > Insecta > Hymenoptera > Figitidae > Leptopilina > Leptopilina drosophilae. The sequence goes on from CM065483.1 coordinate 24,231,091, forward strand.
CTACATAATCTCACTAGATAAATTTTTTAATTGTTACTGCGATCTAGAAACTAGTTAGAAAACGTTATTTAACGAAACAAATAAGAAATTTATTTTAATTCAACGTTAATATAATAAAAAAATAATTAATTCGTATTTACAAGCGTATAATAATCCTTAACATGACAATAAATTTTTATTTTCGACACCTTTTACACTTACAATTATTGAAAAGGGTTTAACTATGTAATCTAGTTAAATTATTATTTAACTAAATCATAGAAAATTTACCGTAAATTACCTAATAAATTTCCATAAATTACCATAAATTTCCGACGTTAAATTTTTTAGTTTTAATTTGTGTTTTACATAATTTAAAAAAAAGTCTAAATGTTTATAAATTACCACATAAATTTTCATAAATTACAACGAAAATTTCCTTAAATGACTGACATTCAAAATTTTAATGTTCATTTTTGCATTTCGTATTTTTATAAATTATCGCGAAAATTTCTATAAATCACAATAAATTACCGTGAAAATTTCCATAAATTGCTAAAATATATATTTTTAATTGCAACTCATGTGAAATATATTGTTATAAATTAATGCGAAAATTTCAATAAATTACTGCATAAACTTTCATTAATTACCTTGAAAATTTCCAAAAATTACCGAAGTAATAATTTTCAAAGGAGATTCGACTGCAATATTTTTATAAATTACCGCAACAATTTTTATAAATAACTATAGTTTTCATTAATTATTAGAAGAAAACACCGTCTTACGCAAAAACTGTCCAAATAGTAAATTTGTTAATTGTTATATTTATTTACAAGAAATTTAATTAATTTTTCAGTAATAATTCTGCTGAGAAATTTTTCTGGATAAATGCTTTTTTGATTCCAAACAATTTATAAAAACACGGTAAATCGTTAGGTATTAAAATAACACCAAAATGGATTAAAATAACACTAAATTGGATTATTTTAATCCTTTTTGGTGTTATTTTAATATCTAACGATTTACCGTGAAGATTAAAATATTTTATGTAATTAAAAATCTCTCTTTAAATTTGTTTAAACAATTTTTCCTCCCCGCCATGAATTTTTCTTTCTGGACCCTTTATTTTCAAAACTATATATTGGTAATTATCATAACGACAAATTTATTTTTAATTACCTAAACAAAATCCTGTGAACTTGAGAAATAAAAGAAATTTTAACATGTAAGTAATATTTAAAGTAAACTTAATAATAAGAATAATGAAATTAAAAAAGTTTATAGCAAAAAACAGTAAAAGATAGTTAACAGTGTAAAACCTAGTATTTCTGTATAACAAGCATTCTCCGTAAAATTTTCACTCAACATTTTTTTTGGATTAAACCATTTTTTTAATTCTATATAAAAAATAAGTAAATACGTGTTTTTTTATTTTTTCATTTGACCAAAATTATAAAAGTTATGATTTTTTAAAATTTAACATCTTCAGAAAGAAAGGATTTTTGAAACACTTTTAACTCCGTTATACGAAAAGATAAAAAATAATGTAATATATATGAAAATAAATTGCTTTTTCTTGAATAAAAAATAAAATAAAATAAATAATTATAATTATAATTATAATTATAAATTATAATTATAAAATAATAATATAATAAAATAAAAAATAAAAAATAACTTTCATAAAGCGAAAACATTAAATAAATTGAAGTTTCGTCTTAAAAGTGACTTTTCTCAAAAGCGAAGTAATTTATTTTCGATTTTTTTCTTTCATTACAACCACTGATAAATAAAGAAATTTTTCCCACTTATGCCGAAGTGGTGTTCTTTAGGGTTCAAATTATATTTAAAATTATATCAGTCGTTGCACAGATTTTAGAGAACGAAATTAAGTAATTAATCACAAAAAAATGAAGATGTTAAATTTAAAGAAATCATAACTTTAATAATTTTGATCAAATAAAAAAATAAAAAAACAAGTATTTACTTATTTTTCATATCCCGTGTAGAAAATTATCGCGGCAGTCTAGATCAATTTAAAGCCAGTCTAGTTTTTTCCTAGCGTTGCTATTTACAGTAATGCTAGATTGGTGCAGTCTTGATTCTATCTAGTTTCCTAGACAAGCTTTTCATTTTTATATAGATTTTGCAACGCGCTGCAATTCTAGTAAAACTATGTTAATGCTAGCTTGGTACTATCTAGTTTTCCTAATTATAATAATAAAATAATAAACTAAAATAAAGTAATTAAAAATAAATAAATTTAAAAAAAAATAATAAATTATTATTAATTTACGTAAATAATGTTATAAATTAAATAATTAAATTAATAGAAAAAAAATGATACAATAATAATATAATAATTAATAATAATAATAATATTTTTTTTATATATTATATAATATTATATTTTATGAATAATATTCTAATATTAATTAATATTTATTAAATAATTTATTATAAATTTTTTTTTTAAATTTAATTAATTTCGTAAACTAAAATGCCAGTATAGTTATTATACAGAAATTCTAGGTTTTACAGTATTAACTATATTTGACGGTTTTTTGCTATAAACTTTTTAAATTTCATTATTATTATTATTAAGTTTACTTTAAATATTTCTTATTTGTTAAAATTTCGTTTATATCTCAAGTTGCCAGGATTTGGTTTAGGAAATTAAAAAAAATTATCTTTGTGATAATGACCAATAAATTTTTTTTTAAATAAAGGGTCCAGAAAGAAAAATTTGTGGCGAGCAGAAAAAATTGTTTATAATTTATTAAATTGTTTAAGCAAATTTTAAGAGAGATTTCTTAATTTCATAAAATATATAAATCTTTTTATAAATTGTTTGGAATCAAAAAAGCATTTATCCAAAAAGATTTCTCAGCAGAATTATTACTGAAAAATTAATTAAATTTCTTGTAAATAAGTATAACAATTGACAAATTCACTGTTTGGACATTTTTGGCGTAAGGAGGTGTTTTCTTCTAATAATTTATGAAAATTATAGTTATTTATAAAAATTGTTGCGGTAATTTATAAAAATATTGTAGTCTAAATCTCAATTGAAAATTATTACCTTGGTAATTTATGAAAATTTTCAAGGTAATTAATGGAAGTTTATGCAGTAATTAATTGAAATTTTCGCAATAATTCATAAAAATATATTCCACATAAGTTACAATTATAAATATTTATTTTAGCAATTTATGGAAATTTTCACGGTAATTTATAAAAATTTTTGCGATAATTTATAAAAATATGAAAAGCAAATATATTAACATTAAAATTGTGGATTTCAGTCATTTATAGAAATTTTTGCTGTGATTATTGTCATGTAGCTTCGATAGTCTAGTGGTTAGAGTCTTGGGCTAGAAATCCGTAGGTCATAGGTTCGATTCCCAGCAGTGTAAAATTATTATTCAGTAATAGGTTTCCGTTTATTCTGTATTTTAAACATTAACTTGATGAAAAGTTGAAAGTTAAGGATTATTACACGCTCGTAAATACAAATTAATTTTTTTTATTATATTAACATTGAATTGAAATAAATTTCTCATTTGTTTCGTTAAATAATTTTTTTTCTAACTAGTTTCTAGATCGCAGTAACAATTAAAAAATTTATCTAGTGAGACTATGTAGCGCCAGTCTTGACATGACTATCTCGCGCTTAAAAGATACGAGCGTTACATTTCGGTCTAGATTCTAGATTGGAAAGATATACTGGGCCAGTATAGCATCTAGACAAACTAGATAGGAACTAGGTGGCGCCATTACAATTTTCTAAACGGGATAGAATTAAAAAAAATTGTTTTAATGCAAGAAAATGTTGAGTGAAAATCTCACGGAGAATGCCCCACAATAACTATATTGGCATTTCAGTTTACGCCGTCATAAAAATATAATGAGAAAAACTAGATAGTACCAAGCTAGCATTAACATAGTTTTACTAGAATTGCAGCGCGTTGCAAAATCTATATAAAAATTAAAAGCTTGCCTAGGAAACTAGATAGAATCAAGACCGCACCAATCTAGCATTACTGTAAAAGTGTAAATAGCAACGCGAGGAGAAAACTAGACTGGCTTTAAATAGATCTATACTGCGGCGAAAATTTTCTACACGGAGTGTATAGCAGAAATTTTATAAAAGCTAGTACCGAACCAGTACTGACAAGCCAACTTCTGGCATGCCAGTACTGGTGCAATACTGCGCCTGTTGTAAATACTGGCATTTGACAGAAATTTTTGCTTGGTCATACGATTTTTAACCTCTCGGTGTGGAGTTGCAGTTCAATTTTTATTGACAGTGTTCTGTCAAAACAACACTTATTTTTTCTGCGTAATTTATCTGTATATTTTTATCGATTATTTTCCAAATAAAAAATGTCAGATTTCAACATTACCAAAAGGGCAAATTCACGAGAAATAATATCAACTCTCGAGATTATATAAACGTAAAAATAAAGTGCCATTTGTCACACTCTTTTGAAATTGCCTAGCGGTGATTTCTCTCTCGTCTATCTCATTGGATTTTTTTTCTTTCACGAAAGAGGAAAAGCGGATTTCGCGGCTAGTTTGTCCACAGGTCGGAGGTTGTAAGACGTGTCCTGGTGTGGGATTCGGTTGAAAAAATAGACAGCGAGAGAGAAAGAGAGGAGTAACAGGACAATTGTGCGAGTACGACGAACTGGAGATTTGAGTTTTTAGAGTAGAGTGAGTGAGTGAGAGAGAGAGAGAGAGAGGGGATGATTCAAGAATTGTATATAGTTCCCGTGTGGGGTAGATCTTGCGCTCTACGTACCAGCCAGTGTAGCAGCATCCCTCCAATGTTGGAGGCAACTGAACCGACAGTCACTTGCGCGGCTCGCGTCCCGCTTCATCATATTTCGTCGTATCAATTTTTTATTATTTTCGTCCTTGAATTTTTTCCAAAATACCAATTTTCAAGTCACGTTGATGTTCGTCGCATTATAACGACACGCGATGCGACCTTGAATTTTCTTTCCTTCCTTTTCCACATTTTCTCCAAATTTGAAATTCACCAATATCAACTTTTTTCGTAACATTTGTTCCTACATCTTTTTTTACATTTTTCATATTTTTGCCGTAAAATTTTCATTTTATGAACAATTGTTTCATTTTCTACAAGTTGATAAAAGTTTATAAAAGTCGTGAATAAAATGTTTGTTTTTCTGTGAGTGCATTGTGTGAAATTTAATAATTTGTTTCTCGGTGTGTGAGGGAGGGTGAGAAGTTATATTAGTGCGAGTGGGGGGAGGGAAAAATTGCAGAAAAAGGACATTTTCGAGATTTAATAGAATATATAAATATATATAAGAGTTAGCATCCTGGAGTGTCAATGCGGATCACGTGTGCCGCCCGTCTTCATGGGGATGGGCTTCAACGATAAAAAACTGAGGAGATTGCGGAGATTGCGGCTATTTGGCCGCGCCAAAGTTTACCTCACTGTTCGTTGGCCTCAGCTGGTGGGTGGATTTTATAAAACCTTTTCCATTTTTTAAACCGTAACGATCCATTATATATTTTTATATTTAGAAAATTTCCCTCAATCCTCTCGAATAAAAATTAATCTCTTCAGCATCATTTTATAATTTTAAGTATAATATTCGAGAAATAATTATTTCCACTTGTACTTACTATTAAATTATTTTCCAGTTAATATTCTTTTCTATTTACTAGCAATATTTCATTCTAATCAGTATTAATATTTTTTTCTGTTTAACAGTAATATTTCTAAAAAAATTTAAATTTAATCCTTTCTGTAAAAAGTTTAACATTTTAAGTTCTTTTTATTCCACGCTTCTTGATAAGTAATTGAAAAACTTAAACTCTCAACGTAAAATAAAATTAAAACAATAAATAAAAACATTTAATGGTGTCTTAGATTACTGTAGATTTTTTAAATAAATTAAAAATAGAAGTATATATGTAAAATAACGCGCTTGTGTAATTAGTTTGAGAAAAATATGGCGCGCCCCTTGTAAATAGGCACTATTGACAATTCTCATTCTCTTGTAAAATAAGAAAGAATTTTTTCTTTTTGACTACTTTCTTTACATAAACCTAAAACTGGAAAAAATTTATTATTTGCTTTAAATATATTTTAATTGACTATTTGTACAAAATATTAATAAAAACGGTTGCACATGTGTAATAACTAGAAATATTTTAAATATTAAAAAAACAGAAAATTTTTTACAAAACTTGTGATCATCAAATAGAAATGATGTAAATTTTATTCATCTATATGAAAAAATAAAATTTTATAAAAAATCGTGATTAAAATTTAAAAATTACAATTTTTTTAACTCTGGCAAAATATACTTTAGATTTTGTTACAAAATGATTAAATTTTTAAAAATAATTTCGTCAAAAATTGTATTAACAAAATAGAAATTATGGAAATTCTTTCCAAAACTAACTTAAACTTTTGTAAAAAAATTTGATTTATAAAAATTCTTTTTCCTTATTTCTAAATAAAATTTGGTTTTTTGTTTAAAAATTGTACTTGAGAAATAGAAATGGTGCAATTTTTTTTAAAGAACAGGAATTTTTTTCTAAACATTATATAAAAAAGAATTTTGTAAACCTTTTTCTTTTTCTAAAAAAGAAACTCATAATTTTGTAATAATAAAATTGTGATTAAGGAACAGAAAATATGCAAAATATTTTCTGTTTCCTAATATTAATTTTTTAACATTTTTCTAATTTTTTTAAAAAGAAAAGAAAGAATATTTGTATAATTTTTGAAAATATAGTTTGAAATTATGCAACTATTTAATAATTATTAAACAAATAAATTGTTATTCTTAAAATAAAAAAAACTAGAAAATATTTTGCATATTTTCTGTTCCTTTTGTTAGTTTGTTTTTTATTTTGTAAAAGAGTGAAAAAAATTTGCATGATTTCCATTTGTTAATTGCAATTTACTGGTAATAAAATATTAATTTTTTCAGGAACAAAGAAAATAATTTTACATAATTTTTTTTGCATGTACAACTTCTTAATAATCTTTCAAGTAGTGTAAACCTGACATTAGTCAGTCAGTTAAAAAAATATTTTTTATGAATACTGTTTAAAAATTTCAATTAAAATTCCTTTAAAATTTCTACCACGTGTGATTTTTCCTAATGGTTCTACAAAACTAGTAAACCAATTATGTTTACAAAAATAAATTGCATAATCGTTAAAAAAAATTTGCAAATAAACAAGTAAGAATACGACAGTGGTCGGCTACTTAAAAATGCTTTCAGAAAACGTACAAAATTTTTTTTAATTGATAGATTTGTCTACGAATAAAGATATTTATAATTTTTATGGATTCATAAAGATTTTTTAGAAGCAATTAAACAATAAAAATTATATTGACTTATAAGTTTTAAAAAAATATTTCATATGAAAACATTTAAAACAATTTGACATATTTTAATTAATTGAAATAATTAAATTTTATGACTTCGAACTAACGATTTTGACATTTATAAATATTTCAAAAATTGAAAATAATTTTTCTATTATAGTCAAACGTTAACAATCAATATATTTAATCATTTTATTATTTTCAAAGTTGTCAATAAATCGATTCTTGAATATTATTTTTTATAAAATTGGCCTTGGTCTAGTAAACAAGAAAAAGTAATAAAATTGTTACAAGAAGAGATTCCTATCTAGTGTTTAACTATATTTTCTTCAAGGAGGAAAAGCTTCACTTGGAACATAGATAAGTTTTTCTCGAATGGTGAAAATCTTAACTAAAACAACTATCTGACGAAGCGTTCAAAATTAGTCCAAAATGTAACAAAATAAATGAATATAAACAATAAAAAATAAAATAAAAAAATAATTAATTAATTAATTAATTAAATAATTTGTGAACGACACCTTATATTTTAATATCTTAACGTAATTTATAAACTACCCCTTATATATAAAATAAACTTTAAAAAATCGTCAACTAATGGTTAAATTAATGGGGTTAATAGAAACAAGGGGTAAATCGCGATTTAAATAAGTGAAATTTCACTAAAGATCAGTTAAACGTGATTAAAATACTAAATTAAATTAAATTATTATTTAATATTAAAAATTAAATAAAAATGATTGAAGTATTAAATGATAACTCAACATACAAAAAACCGAAAGTAATACGAAGTTGAAGTCCGCAACGTTTTTAAAAACAAAAAATCAAAAAAGATTTTCTTTTCAAATAAAATTCATTCCTACTTTTCATGTTATTTCATGTGATTTTTAAGAAATCAGTTGCTACTAAGAATTTAATTATCAATAAATAACATTATTTACAATCAAAAATAAAAGTACAGTCTTATTACTTTTTTGTTTTCGTTTTTAAAAACGTTGTTGACTTTAGCCTCACAAGTAATCAAATTTAAAAGAAAAAACTTATGTTATTGGTAAAACTTGGCAAATCTGTTTCTATTTGCCCCAACTGACCCTATATTATATTTTAAAATCATTTATTTAATTATTATCTCCATTTAGTAATAATTTTCTTTTCTTTTGAATTTTTATGCTGTTTTCCTCCGTTTCTCTTTGTCGGTAAAGTTACTTCTTCAAGGAATGGACCCTTTTGCCGAACGGTTTTCGTCAGGTGGTTCTGAAGGTCTTTAAACGCTCAAAGAAAAGTGCTGTCGGCGTGAATTTCCCATGATTTCGCCATTTGAGGCGAGACTTGCTTTGTGAAGAAAGGAATTCTTTTAATTCAGTTTCTTGAGAAGCAATTACTTGAAAAACGAGGTTTATCGTTTATACTTTACGAGCTTTCTCTCTCTCCATTTCGTCATTCAAGTACCGATTGTTTACAATGTACAAATGGAAAAAAGCCCTCTTCAACTTCAATTTACCAAATTAATTTTCCATTTATTATATCGAAATAAATTAATTTTCTACTTCAGTATTAATTAATATTCGTTATTCACATAAATTAAAAATATTAAATAACCAACTATTATATTTATTAAAATAAAAGGAATATTAATTTAAAAATTTAAGAATTAAATTTATTTTATTACATTAACATTCGTACGACTAAAATTATTAAACTATTTTTATGAGAAAATATAGAGTAAATTTTTTATTTACTGTATTTCATATGTATATATTTAAATTTTCTCTCTGTGAAAAGAATTTTTGCGAGGTGTTTTGAAATTATTTCTGAATAACCATAGCAAAGAACGTTTTAACTAACAAGGAGGGAAAAAAAAGAAAAGATTAATAATTTAATTTTAGAAGGGCTTTTTTCATTCAAAATACTTTATCTACGGGATTTTAAAACGAACTTTACAAAGCCAGTAACTTTGATGCAAAAAAAGTTTTTAATTAAACTAAGGACGAAAATTTCATCTCATGGACCCCTAAGTTTTCCAAGCACTACTAGTTTTAAAATAACAAAAAAAAAAGAAAACTTTTTTTTCTTTAAAAACTACAGAAAACTTTTCTGTAAACGAAAAGGAAACATTCACCACAAACATTTTTATTAATTAAATTTATTTCTATTTTTTTGTTAGATTGAATTAAATTAATCAACAGGTATATAATGAAAATTATTCTTTTTTTGGTCTATAAATTTAGTACCTGTTTAAATGAAATGCGAGTTGAAAGTTAAAATAAAAATACAAAAAATACAAAAAGCACATCTCTAATAAAAATTAAAATAAAAGCATGAAAAGAAATTAATAATGAAATAAACTGTCGACCAGTCCTACACTTGATTGGTGGAAAAAGAAACAAAATTTTTAAAAAATGTATACAAAAGTTTATTTTCTTTCTAGTCGAAAAAAGTATAAAAACAATTTTAATAATTTTTAACGATTTTTTATTTTCTAAATTTTACACACTGGTGAAGTTAATAACCGTTTATAGGTAATTAATATTTTAAATAACAACTTTTTTCGGAAGAACCTTCTTTTAAAAATCAGTTTCTATTTTAAAAAGAAAAATTTCCTGAAAGCTACAAAATTAGAGAACGAAAGAAAAAAAGTTTTCCATGTTTAAAAATTCTGTTTGTAATTTTTTCCTTTTTTTAAATCAGAAAGAAAGTTTAAAAAATAATTTTTCAAAGTATTTTTTCAAGAATTAAAATTTTTTGAAAAGAAATATATCAAGTGTTTTGACAGACTGCACAATTTTTTGGCATAAAATTTCGATTCCCATTGACTGTGTGCCTCTATAAAAGTTTCAATGATGCATACTTCCTTGCTTTTATCCGTTTTTTTTTATTTTTATCCGAGTGCCAACACTGTCCACGCAGATACTGTTTGTCCTACTTTTTTCATCCATTTATTCTCTTACAATTTTTATGCGATCACGTCCTCAAAAATCATTTAAATATTCATTATTTTCAACGCAAATTAAAAAATGATTCTTTTTTCGATTTTATAGACATTTTATGTTTTTACTTGTTTGCAACTTTTAAATGAAGCTGAAGTCCGCGCAACGTTCTTAAAAACGAAGAATGGAAAAAGATTTTTTTTCAAGTTAAATTCATTTCTAATTTTCATGTGCCTTAATTTTTAAGAAATTAATTGTTACTTAAGATAAAATTATTAAAAAAATAATATGAGTTAAAATCAAAAATAAAAAACTGTTTTTAATTGTAATTTTTGTTTTTAAAAACGTTTTGGAACTTAGCATCGCATCTCATCCTTTATTCGAAAAGTAAAAGTATTCCTCAAATTTTAATAAGTTAAAAATTTATAACAGTAATAACAAATAAACAAACAAATTTAAAATAAGTCAATAAGTTAAAAATTTATAACAGTAATAACAAATAAACAAACAAATTTAAAATAAGTCAATAAGTTAAAAATTTATAACAGTAATAACAAATAAACAAACCAACTTAAAATGTAGAACGTAAAAAATGAGATTAAATTTATTTATATAATAATAAAATAAGACAATAAAAGCAAACTGCAGGGGAAAAATATAGTAATTATTTAATAAAACAGAAGAAAAAACTCATAGCAGGTGTGTTAGAATAAATGTCTAATTAAATATTACAATATCTTCCATTCCGGAAAAAAGATACGACTATTTAACTTTTTATGAGAACATTAAGGACTCTGTCTCTCTCACAAGTTGAAAAGAGAAAACGTGGTTATAAATCTAAGGGTCCTGGTTTATATTCGCTGGTCTCTCCCCTTAATTTGCCTCCCTAAGGGTGTAGGAAGAGAGCGCGATACTCCCTTACGAGAGAACTCAGCTTGTTATAATGGATCTCATTACTTTTATCGCCCGAACATACGTCTGCCCCCCTTTTACTCGAAATTACCTCCTTCCGGGCATATAGTGGCTCATACCAATCTGCATGCAAAAATTTAAGATGACTATGCTTTCTTCTCTCCCTTCTCTATTACTCGTTTTCTTCATTTCTTTCTTTTTCTTCAAAAAAAAAACTCTTTTTTCAAATTATTCTTCCTTACGAAAATCTACACCTGGGGCAAAATTTCTCAAGTGTACCAATCTCAAATACACCGAAAAAGATTTAGTCAAAAAATTCAACTGTAGTCGTTGAGCGCAAAGAAGGGAAAATAAATTATTTTTTTGGTTAAACTCTCTAAGGACTGAATTAGTTGGCTTATTTTGATTTACCAAAAACATATTTTTATATGGGTGATTCTCCTGAAAGGGACCAGTTCACGTGTCTCCAACGTGAGACTCAATATTAGCATTAACTTTTTATTGATATTTTGTTGAATATAAATTCCATAAAAAATTTATCCGTAATCTACAAAACATTATTTATCTTTACATAATCTTGTAATATTAAAATTTTAAGTTTTTCTTAGTAAAAAAATTTATTTAATTTTGTCTTTTGGTTTTGGTTAAATATGATACATACTTTTAATGATTTTTTAATATAATTAAAAATTTGGTAATATTGTCTTAATATATATCAAATTGAAGCTTAGAATCTACCGTTTATTTTTCACTTATATTTAGTTTAAATAAAATAAAAGAAATTTTTAAAATAATTAATTAAAATTAACTGGCAATGGGAACAAAACTTCAAATTCATCTCCGAAGCCTCGTTTTTCAGTTAAAAGCATCATATTTTTAAACTGTTTTTTGATTATACGTAATCTATATATAAATATTTGAAGTTGTAGCCCAAAAAATTTGTTAAATTATGTTTAAATATTTTTAAATTTAATAAAAACGTGAATTTTTTATTTCACAAACTATTCATCTCCGAAGCCGTTTTCATATTTAGTAAGCGTTATTTTTTTGTTTATAATAATTATTTTTTATTACCTACCCCTTGAATTATAAAAAAATTGTCCGTTTTATTTAGAGTTAAATATTTTTAATTTTTTAAAATATAATGTATTAAGTAGGAATTTAGATAAATAACAAAATTATAATTAAAAATAAATTTTTTTTGTAGAAAATATCAATTTTGAACCTAAAATGATAAATTAAAAAATCCATTACAATTTTTTTCCGTTCAATATAAAAAAATATATATTAGTTATTTTTTAAAAAATAAAATAGTTAAAAATAAATTATTAAGTACACAATTCATTAAATTATAAATGAAATGTTAAAAGTTTAATAAATTAAAGAAATTAAATTTACAGGGAATTTGTTTACAAAAACCCCAACATTGATTACAGTACATTTCAAAACACTTAACATTAAAATGATGCTGGAAGGCTTATTTTTGAATATTAATTTTGCGATTTACATTTACATCTACATCTGCCACTCAGATTTATATCTGTAAACGTACTTAAAACCAACCCATTACAAAAAAATTCAGAAAATGTAAAAATTAATTTTTTTTAGTTTTTAGAAAAAAACAGGTAAAAGACAGGTTTTAGATAAGAATCATCTATATACACTTAAGTAAATAATAATGATTTTGTTTTAAATAGTCATTGCGATAAAAATTTTTGTTGTATCCGACTCAGTACGTTTTATAATAAAACTTTATAATCCATACTAGCTAAAATAACGGGCGCGTGAATTTCTTGTTTCATTAACATTAAAAAATTCAATTATTCAGAAGAATTCTACTAAAAATCACTATTTTTCTAAATATATTCAGGAAAGTCGGGAAAAAGTCATAAAGTTTTGTCAAAAGTACTGAAACAATATTCAATTTCGAAAATTCATAAAAATAATTCTGAATGTTAGATTCCTCATCATTGGAAAGATTTTATTTATTTCAAACTTTTTCTATTTTTAACAACAATTGAACTTTACAGATTTTATAGATAATTTAGGTTTATGAAAAACTTTAACAATTCAAATTCTTATAAAATTCGTTATATTTTTTAATATACATTTCAATCATTATTAAAAATAATAATGGATTTATGGATGAATTTTACTTAAAACGCTAAAAATATTAAATTTTGGAAAAATTATAAATGATTGCAAAAAATCAATTATGTTCAAAATATTTTTTTAATATTCTCGTCGAAATTTCAATTATTTTAAAAATTGTTAACAAAATTTTTGTCAAAATTCAATTATTTAAAAAATTTTTAATAAAAATGTTGCCAAAAATTAAATTATTTTCAAACAATTTCCTCAATTTTATTTAAATTCTATTATTTACAAATTTTTTATAAATTTCTTTCTTTTTAAAAATGTTATTAAAAATCCTGAAACGAAATCAATTATTTCATATTATGTGGTAAAAATAATGTTATTTTAAAAACCTGGAAAATTTCCATTTTTTAAACTGAAAAAATCAGGAACCTTCAAATGAACAAATGCGTGACAACCCTGATCAAGCCTTTAATAAATTTCTCAAGCAAAACAAATAATAAAATAAAAATATTTCTGCCCAAAAGTCAGAATAAGAATAATCGTAATATATTTAAATTATTTGAAAATAACTGAAAATATTATTAAAAAATTGGGGTATCCAAAAATTGTTTTATAAAATAAAAAATGTTTTATTTATTTATTTTTTATTATAATTTCGATTAATATAGTTTTTAACAAACAGAAATTCTGTAAATATTTTTTCCAAAATAAGTATCAAATTTCTTAATCAAAATTTGATTTATAACTTTTTTTTCTACTTAAAAATTGTACTTTGTTTATAAATTGTCATTGAGAAGCAGAAAATATGGAAAGACTGGACAGAATGAATACGACGATTATTATAGTTAATTTTGTTTTCCTTTTTTTTTGTTTTTTTATTATTTTTGTTTTATTTTAGATTTGTTTTGCAGTTTATGTATTTTTGATTGAAGACAGAAAGTGCCAAAATGATTTGCAAGAATCACCCCTCTCTTGTTTGCCGTGCTAGAAAGTTGTGAATTGAAAATTGAGCTTTTATAACACTCAGGGAGTCGTTGTTTTAAAACTCATTTAAACTTTCCACAAATTTAGGTGCGTAAAAAGTGTAAAAAATATTTTTCGTCTCATTTAAATGCAAATAGATTACTCTGATTTTGAAATATTTTTTTGGTTTATTTCTTTGTAGTAACAACATTTTTATTTACTCATTTTGTATTCTCATCTCAACTTTTTACCTATTTATTAATATTTTTATTTATTATATTAACTTTTATAAATGAAAAGTAAATAAAACATAATTAACGTGTAAATAAATTAATAAAATAAGAATTTTATTAAAGGTTGGAAAGTTTAAAAAATGACACAAAACATAAATTTGTATTTAATTAGCTATTTATTATTATTATTATTATTATTATTATTATTATTATTATTATTATTATTATTATTATTATTATTATTATTATTATTATTATTATTATTATTATTATTATTATTATTATTATTATCGTTGTTATTATTTTCGTTTTATTTATTCCCTACTTTTTATTTATTATCATTTTTTATATTTTGAGTTCTCGTGATTATTAATTTCGAGATATTTCAGTTATTTTCAACTCAAATATACGAAAATTAATTTTCAAAAATTTATTTCCAATTTTATCTCAAATATTTTAATTAATCATTTATTTGAATAATAATAATAATAATAATAATAATAATAAATAGCATAAATACGCTCACATATTTATTATGTGTGCTTTTTCTTTTTTATTTTATAATTACATAATCCTCTCTCTTTATTTACATAACGACGCACTTTGTAAATTACAAATTTCATATTTCATATTTTATTGCCATTAAATTTTAATTATTTATTGTGTATTTTGCGTCGGTAATACACAATTATTTCTCGAAATCGTTAGAGTGAAAAATTAAAGTCAAAAAAGTGATGAAAAATACCTTTTATTTTAAATATTTCGGAAAGTTTTTTGAATTTACTAAATAATGTTGTTAAATAAGAAAATAAATTAAATGCAATCTTTAATAACAATTACAATGAGAAACAAAAAAATTATGAATAAATAAGTATAAAAATTATAAAGAGGTATTTTACGAAAGGTCATTTTTAATTTTCAGTAGACCATCTATCTTGTAAAAGAAACGGATAAATAATTAACAAAATTATTTAGTTATTTATTTTATTTAAACGGGCAAATTGTAGATAAAAAATAAAAATGAATTAAAAATAAATGAAAATTGTAAATAAAACTTATAGGTACATTAATAAAAAATGTAATATGTGTAAATAAAAAATTCTTAGTTAAAATTAAAAGTATAAAATAAAAAGGACATAAAAATTAAAAAATTAACACATTCAGAAAATTTTACCTTAAATAGTTCATTAGCTTTCTGTTTTTAATCGGTTTTTGTATTATTTTTTTAATTACTCTATTTTATTTAATGGTTAAAAATTTAATGTCGAGCTCGAGAAAAAGTGAGTGAGAGAGAGGGAGAAGAATAATGCTTTAAAAAAAGATAAAGTAGAGAGAAAGGACTCGAACAAAGTGAAAAACTACAAGTTTCTAAAAGGTTCTACACAATTGAAATGTGTGAAAGAAATTACAGAGAGAAAAGTAGAAGAACAGTTATTGAATTGAACTGAATGCAAATGACGTGATAAAGAGAGTGTGAGGAGGTGGAATTAAAGCTTTTGAAAATAACGAGACTCGCGACATAAATGGCCACTTATCACCTTTGAACTTCCCCGCGAACTCTCTCCCTCTCTCTCGCTCTCTCTTTCCAGCTTGGCACCAATCTTAAAATTCTTAATTAAAACTATTTTGCATAACAATTTCAAACGTTCAGAGAAAAGTCTTCATAAATACAATAATTTTAATAATAAAACGCTACTAATTTTAAAATTATCCTCTCCCCGCATTCATTTTTATTCAATACGAACTTTATTATAATTTTCCTATTGATAATTTTAATTTATTTTCGAAATAAATACTTTTTTTATTTTGTTTTTCTTCAATCCGTTCAATGCAAATAATAACTAATCTATAAATAAATAGACTTTTTCTACTGAATAAAAAATGGGATATAAAATTAAATATTTCTATTATTTATTTATAAAAAATAATCATGAAAAAAATGTCTATTATTTATTGAAGAAGAAATAATAGGTAGCGATGAATGATAGAACATAATAAACAGTAATAATTTATTTGAAATAAATTTTTGTCTCTTATTTATTGATATAAAAATAATTATTATCTGGATGGAAAAATATGTTTTCATAAAGAAGCACAAAATTTTATATTTATAAAATATTTTAAATTATTTTATTTGAAACCGGCTGTGAAATTTGAAATTCATCTCACAGCTCGTTTGATTTTGGACTACTTAATGGCTGACCATAATCGATTTTACTACTTGGACACTCTACTGTTTAACTTCACTCTCTCGTTAATTTATCCCATATTGCAATAATTAACTAGCGATAATTAGTTTGTGATTCTCTTTTACAACAAAAAAAAGTATTTCACAATTATTTTTCAATAATAACAAAATGGTCTTTTATAATTTATAAAAAATTAACGTTTAAAATTATTAGAGTGAATAAATTTTACATCCAATCAATTAACGAGTCAAACCGCAATTATTTTTTGGGAAAATAATTTCATATTTTTATAGTTCTACCGCTTTATGAGTGTAATATTTAAATAAATAAATAGAATTAAAGTTTCTGGAGAAAATTAAAATTAATAATTCTTGCAATAAGTAAATAGAATTATTGTAGTTTTTATGCAAATAAGTAGATGTGTAAAATAAATGTATTAGTTCCTAAAATACAATAAAAATAAAAATAAGAAAATTATAACTAAAAAAAATTTTTTGATCCTCAGATTTTTTTTATTTCGAATTTACTCAGAAAAAATCTATGGAAGGGTGCTGAGCGCGACTGTTAGCTACAGTCGGCTAATAACAAAAACTTTCCAGTTATATATAATGGATTATTATCATTAATAGTAATTAATAATTGTGAAAAAAATAAAAAGTTTATTTTTTGAAAAAGATGTTGTTTAACAATAGAGAAAGTGATTCATGAATTACAATGCCATCTATACAAGAAAAGCACATGGGAAATCGTATTGAATTACTATTCGAGAATAATACTCCAGACCAATACTCATTCTTTTTCTCTTCTTTTTTTTTCTTCTCGATGCTTCGAGCCAGATAAGCTGCATCAGAGACAGTAATGCATCTGTCAATCCCACGCCCGTCTAGCTTTGCCAATTTCCCTATTCCAACTTATTGCTACAGCTACAAGTGCACTCTCACGATAACGTATTTATTCATCATCAAATAAAAATTTCTTTTTATTCGTCTTCTGCATTTCTTTTTTGCCTACAATTTTCTCTTGTAATTCTTATTAATGTTAATTATTTTAATATTATTATTATTATTATTATTATTATTATTATTATTATTATTATTATTATTATTATTATTATTATTATTATTATTACTTATTCTGAATGTTTGTCGTAACTTTAAATTATTAAACAATGTTATAAGCAAATTAATTTTCCAGTTTTCTAGATTAATAGACAAACTGTTATATGTATTGGCAGAAACTAAAATCCTTCGAAGACGGATACGACAACTAGTTGTAATATATTTTTTATAGTTTTTTCATAAAATTATTGGGCGACTAAAAACAAAATTATTTTTTATGTAAAACTTTTCTTATTCGTAAATAAGAAAAATATTGCTATGATCTCTTAAAAAACTAAAAAAATTGTAAATATATGTGAACTTGAAACTAAACATAAATTCTCTAAATTTCTCTCTTCTTTTATATATAATATTGCATTTACCATGATGGATCGATATGGAATTTAAACATTTTATTTTACCTTTCGTGCAGTTTCGATATATAAGGTCGTTTAAATGTCAAACATAACTGCGCGTTCTTAAAACAATTACATATTGTCGATAGAATATTTACTAAAAATAAATACAAAAAATAAAAATATCCATACAATAATAATTTATGTTTTAAATAGTAAATGAGAAAATATTAAACTATTATTTTGCAACCTAATAATAAAAGGCCTAAAAACAAAGTAATTATTAAAAAATAATTTGAATTCAATTTTAATTTAATTTTTAAAAATAATTATAAAAAATTAAAATATAAATATATAAATTTTTATAATACAAACATAAATTTAATACATCTATTACAATATTTGAAAATAAATATATTCTAATTACAATATAATTGACATTTAAAATTTTTTTTCTTTCTCGTTTATTTACATTTTGTACGAAAAAATTAAAAAAAAAAATTTATCAAATTGTGGGGAACATTTTTTTAAACGAAAAATTTAAAAAGAAAAAATCTGCTAAAAAGTTGACCCCATCAATCTTTCTTATACGCTTTCAGGTGCGTAAACCGATTAACGTAAACACAAAAACAAAATAAATACCAAGAGTTATCACGTTTGAATGAATGTAATAATTTTACTTCTAAAAGTCAAAAAAAATAAATAACGCATTTAGCCGAAATTATTAAATGACAAATAGAGAATCCATTTTTAATACTTTACATAAAGTACCTAAAACGAAAGTGGATTTACATTTTTTCTTTTATTTCTTGATAAAAAGATTATTCCCTTTTTCTATAGTAATAAATAATCATCATATTTTTCAAAACAAATACTTATTTTCAATTAAAAAGAATTTTATTTAACTAATTTTTTGTTATTTTTAATTCAATTCCAGTCATTAGTTTCGTCTAAAAATAAAATAGAGGAAATAAATTTTTGTTTTTAAATTTTAGAGGATCACAACAGGGAAAGAGAGAGAGAAGAGAGAGAGAGAGAGAGAAAATAAAAATAATCCATTTACCATTCACATTGTGGTAAAATTTGTACCAGTAATTCTTTACATTGAAAAATAAAAATAGAAAAATGAGGCTTTTAAAAACAAAAAATAACTGAATAAAAAATAAAACCTCTTTAAATACTACACCCAGAGAAATGGTATATTTGGCTCAGAACCAACTGGACTTTTTATTTGTTTCAAATAAATTTTATTTGGTTTAAATAAAATTTTATTTAACTCAAATATATATGTTTTCTTTATGTCGAATAAGAATTTTATTTAAAACAAATAAAAAGTAAAAAAAATAAAAGACTTTATTTAAGTCAAATAAAATATATTTGGTTTAAATAATATTTTTTTCTGGTTTAATTTAATTTTTTATTTGAAACATAAAAAGTAACTTAAAATCATTTTTAAACCAAAAAAAAACAGAAATGTAACAAACTATTTAATTGACATTGACAAATATTACTGAATACTAAATTACAAAAGTTCTTTGGACATGTACACTGAAAAAAAATTATTTGATTTAAATAACCGATTATTTGACCATCATCAAATAAATATTTACTTAAATCAAATAACTTTTATTTGAATCAAATAAATTGTATTTGAAGCAAATATTATTTAATTGATTCAAATAAAAATTATTTGATTCAAGTAAATATTTATTTGATGATAGTCAAATAATCGGTTATTTGAATCAAATAAATTTTTTTTTTCAAAAATATATACAAAAATATACAATAGAATTTTTTTGAATAACCGCGTAAAAATTATAAAGCTCACGAATTCGGGTTTTTAAGTAAATAATCAAATAACATTATTTTCCGCGGTATATTTTTGAAAAAAAAACTCATCTACTCCGAAATATGTGGCGAATATAAATAAATAAATAAATAAAAGGGTAAATCTGTCGGTATAAGGGACTTTAGTGTAATCCATAATCGTAAAGCTGGTTGCAAAACGAGCGAACGCGAGACCGTGTGCCTAGTTGAGATAGGTCTAATTGAACGATACATCGACATTGCACGTTTATTTCAACATTGGAAACAAACCAGTGGTGTCAACGATCCACGCACAGCCATCACTTCCCATCCTGTTGAGATATATTGCGGCTTTACTAATGCGCACAGTTACGACCTCTATTTCATGACTGTCGTAAAGGCCCTCTGCACTTGTTTGCTCTCATATATTGTTCCGACCATATATATTTATTTAAACACTATTAATAATTAAACTCATTTTTTAAAGTTCTGTCCATTTATTTTTTAAATCGTTTTAAACCCCTTTCGTGTGGAAACGAAGTATTATAAACTGGGACAAAAATGTGTAAGACCTTTCCATAAATTAAATTACTTGAAACTTGTTACTCGGTGGTTTTTGGGGTCGCTGATGACGAATAAGAAAAATATTCAAAAATCAAAATGTCGGGAGACAAATTTAAAAACTGTCTTGTAAAATACGTTTTTTTTAAATTTATTAATCAAAAAATTATATTTAACATTCGTTATACTTATTCTCTAAATCTGAATATGTTAAAATTCACTTACTTCTACACCCAGAGAAATGGTATATTTGTCTCAGAACCAAATAGACTTTTTATTTGTTTTAAATAAATTTTATTTAGTTTAAATAAAATTTTATTTAATTCAAATATATGTTTGATTTAAATCAAATATAAATTTTGTTTAAAACAAATAAAAAGTCTAGTTGGTTCTGAGACAAATATACGTTTATTTAAGTCAAATAAAATATATTTGGTTTAAAAGTTTAAATAATAATTTTCTCTTATAAGCTATAAGTCGCTTTCTCGTTCAATAAGTACGTATGGGTGATTCTCCTGAAAGGGACCACATCACGTGTCTCCAACGTGAGACTCAATATTTGGATTAACTTTTTATTGATATTTTGTTGAGTATAAATTTCATAAAAAATTTATCCGTAATCTACGAAACATTATTTATCTTTACATAATCTTGTAATGTTAAAATTTTAAGTTTTTCTTAGTAAACAAATTTATTTAATTTTGTCTGTTGGTTTTGGTTAAATATGATACATATTTTTAATTATTTTTTATTATAATTTAAAATTTTGTAACATAGTCTTAATATATATCAAATTAAAGCTTAGATTCTACCGTTCATTTTTCACTTTTATTCAGTTCAAAGAAAACAAAAGAAATTTTTAAAAAAATTAATTAAAAATAACTGGCAATAGGAGTAAAAATTCAAATTCATCTCCGAAGCCTCGTTTTTCAGTTAAAAACATCATAGTTTTAAACTGTTTTTTAATTATACGTAATCTGTATATAAATATTCGAAGTTGTAGCCCAACAAATTTCTTAAATTATGTGTACATATTTTTAAATTTAATAAAAACCTGAATTTTTTATTTGACAAACTATTCATTTCCGAAGCCTTTTTCATATTCGATAAGCGTTATTGCATTGTTTTTAATTTTTTAATAATTATTTTCAAACACCTAACCCTTGAATTATAAAAAAATTTTCCCTTTTATTTAAAATAAAATATTTTTAATTTTTTAAAATATAATATATTAAGTAGAAAGTTAGATAAATAAGATGAGGAATTTTCATCTCACTTTGCGATTTTATATTTTTCGGTGTATAAATAAAGATGAAAATTTCCGTCCTTTTTTGTCTAAATATATAATAAAATTTACTATATGTGTTTTCATCCAAAAGTAAACAATCACTTTTGTAAGAAATTGTCGGAAATAACAAAAATTTACAACTTTTGCTAGCAACCGGTAAAATTGGACGATATTTTAAAAGACACAATGGAATTAACAACTTTTTTAAATTGAAAATATTATTAAATTAAAAAATCAAGATTTTTTCTCGAAGTTAATAGATTTTGATTATCTCGAGAACTCGAACGGACAAAATGGTCTCTCTTTTCACGCGAAAGTCCACATATATTTTATATACGTATAAAATTATATATTATATGGGACGTTCCACACCAAAGCCGGAAATTATTTTACCTTTGCATCTAAAATATTTTGCAAATATTTTTTTCTTTTAGCGCTCGTTGAAATTAGCTACCATAATTTTTTTAAATTTTTTCATAAAGCGATTTAAGAGTTACAGACTTTTCAAAATATCTCTTTCATTACGTAAATTTATTTTTGAAATGCTTATAACTCGGATAAAAATTGATCAAATTGGACGCTCTTATAATGAAAATTTTTGTTTTTCATGTAGTTTTTAATAAAAATGTAAAAAAATATTTTTTTCATTTTCGAAAATAATTTAAATTTTAAACATAAAACTTAATTTTCAAGAATGTATGTATCGATCAATTTTTTTCAAAATTTTTGTTAGAAACTCGAACTAATTGAGCGTGTCGCTGCAATAATCGGTCGTTCGCTCGAACCCAAGCTCTAATACCAGTCGAGTAGCAGTGAGAGGCCCAGAGGCGCTCACTGCTAATACCCGAATGGTATTAGCGCTTGCGTTCACGCGTACGACCGCTTATTGCACCGAAACGCTCAATTTAAGAATTTTTAATCCTTGTCTGATTGTGGGCAAAGGATGGGATCTATATATTTTGTAATTTTTAATTTTTCTAAAACGGTAGGTAGCCAAATGCCTAACTTACAATTTGACTAAATCTTAATTTTAAACAAGGTTAAGTTTGGACAGACTCAGTCTGAGAAAATTTATTGTGTGAAAAAATTGTGTGATTTGGTCAAATTGTAAGTTAGGCACTTGGCCACCTACCAGTTTAGAAAAATTAAAAATTACAGAATAAATAGATCCCATCGTTTGCCCACAATCAGACAAGGATTAAAAATTCTTAAATTAGTTCTAATTTCTTACAAAATATTTTGAAAAAAATCGATCGTTACGTACATTCTTAAAAATTAAATTTTATGTTTAAAATTTAAATTATTTTCGAAAATGAAAAAAAATATTTTTTACATTTTTATTAAAAACTACGTGGAAAAACAAAAATTTTCATTATAAGAGCGTCCAATTTGATCAATTTTTGTCCGAATTATAAGCATTTCAAAAATAAATGTACGTAATGAAAGAGATATTTTGAAAAGTCTGTAACTCTTAAAGCGCTTTATGAAAAAATTTGAAAAAAATCATGGTAGCTAATTTCAACGAGCACTAAAAGAAAAAAATATTTGCCAAATATTTTAAATGCAAAAGTAAAATAATTTCCGATTTGGTGTGGAACGCTGCATATAGAAACTATCAACTGCGCTATTTTGTGCATGCGACGTTTTTAATAAATTAAATTTATAAAATGAATTATTTCAATTTACTATTTTTTTAAAAGCATTCTATGATTACGTGACAACAGAGGCAACTAATTGTTATTATTTAATTATTTGTCATTCAATAAAAAAAATTAAGAAAAACGGGAAATCTGTGTTGAAAATTTTATTTGAAAAATTATACCATATTTCCTAGAGTTTTAATGTATGTCGTAAACTGTGCTAGATATTTATTGTAAATTGTGCTGTGATGTTTTATATGTAGTAGGCTAACTTTTTATTGATTGTTTTAAGAGAAAAGTGGAAAATATTAAAAAACAAGGATTCTAAGGGTTATTTTGTGCACTTAAAAAAATAATTTATTTTTCAGAAATCTGTTTCGCAGTAAATATAAAGAAGTGTCTACTAATATAAATAAGTTAATCTAAACTTGAACCATTAAAGTTATTAAAAATTGAACCGGTGCACAACATCGATCTTTAAATTACGATTTTTTGTAAATACAAATAACAGAAGATTAACAAATGTGACGCGATTTGAAGAAAGGGACCTTAGAAGCAAAAAATTTTAGGTTATGTTTGCAATTTTTTTAATGAAAATACAAGAAAAGGATCAACTGTCAATGTGAATTATTTATTTTTAAGTCTTCATTACAACTAAAATATTTGATAAACACTGATTTTAATTTGCAATAACTAAAAAGAAACTTTCAAACAACAAAAAAGTAAGGCTAACATAACCTAAAAGTGATTTGCTTCTAAGGTCCCTTTCTTCAGATCGCGTCACAAATATACCATTCGAAAGATTTAAGGAGTCTATACCCATGTTGGACACCTTAAAAAAATTATTCTCACTAGATAATAAAAATTTAATTTCCATTCTAGAGACGAAAATATTTTTTTTAGGGAATAAAAAATTATTCTTCTCTTCAAGAAAAAAGCTATATTTCGAACCCTAGTTAAAGAAAATGTAATTTTATATCCCAAAGTTGTCAGTTACACGAAACGTAGTTATACAATGTTAGAGGGCAATTGTTTCGCATTGTTGGCAGAGTTGAGCGATTCTCGATGGACATAAGGCGCGTTTACGAGCTTTGAAACCCTCGGCACTAATTAAATAGGCCGCACTGCGGTGACAATAACGCATTATTTGCATACCTCTGTCACACCGTACGCATTTACCCCTGATAGTTAAATTTACAGTCACACTAATAGTTAACAGTGACAGTCTCTGGAAAAAGGTATACTTCTCAATTGAATTTAAACACTTGCACTCTAAACGCAATTTAAAAATTTTAAAAATATTTTTTTATAATACAAACAAAAAATCAGGGATTCTATTTCATTTTAAAAATCTTATTTTTTTCTAAATAAATCAATGTAATAAAAAAATTAATATTTCTTTCATTTAAATAAACATTTGATTCAGTTTGATAAATTCGGCGTTAAAAGAAAGAATTTGATCATCTGAAGTAAAATTTTAGTTGGACTAAGTGGCAAACGTTTTTATTCAATAGCAATGCATTTATTTCGTTGAATCAACAAAAATTTGATTTTTCTAAAGAAATATTCCTCTGAGTGCATTTAAATAAAATGAGAAATAAACACTAAAATAAATGTGCAAAGAATAAATTTTTTTTCACACGCCCACAAAAAATTACAAGAAAAATGGAGAAACTTGTATAAAACTGGCAAAAGTATTTTTTATTTTATCTTTTTTTGCAATACGAAAACTTATATAAAGATCCAGTCAGCAATCGAGACTCAAGTTTGAAAGTCCCTCTCACTTGTGAGAAATGCTGACATCGAACGAATCTTCTCCCAAGATCAAAGATAATCAGTGAATATTGTACGCCACTTGTTCTATAGATGCTTTCCTTGTAATTTCATGTGTTTGAATCTCGAGTAGTTTCAAAGATTCCATCCTTCAACTGCGATTTCTGTTGCTCATTTCAAGCCAAGAAATCACCCTCTCTCACCTCTTTACCTCCACCGAGAGAGGGGGACAAAAATGGACTCAAGAAGATAGCGAATTTCAAGGGCTTTTCAAAACTTCATGTCAAGACACAAGATTGATCAGATTGCTGATTATATTCTTTTTTCACAAACGAAATTAAAAATAAAATAAAAAATAAGGTGAAATTCTAATATTATAATTTTTGTGAAAAGAAAATAAAAAACAAAATTTCAAATTCGAAAAAATCTATTAATATTTCTATTGAAATCATTATTGGGGAATTAATATTCTTTTAGGGCTTCAATAAACCATAATTGATTTTAACACTAACTGAAACGCTCATTAATTTATACATTGCAGT
This sequence comes from Leptopilina drosophilae, assembly GCA_032873175.1. Lineage (NCBI taxonomy): Eukaryota > Metazoa > Arthropoda > Insecta > Hymenoptera > Figitidae > Leptopilina > Leptopilina drosophilae. Next base: position 24,256,844 of record CM065483.1, read on the forward strand.
TAATTAATTAATTTCAAAGTTTAAATGAACGTTAATTAATTTCAGCACTAAAATCAACACTAATTTTAGCGTTTAAATTTTGTAAATTACTTTTAAATCTTATTGGTACGCTAATTAATTTTTGCATTCAAATTACATTTACTCATTAGAGAGTTAGAATTAACTTACCAGTTAATCGTAATGTCGATTGAAGCGTCAATTAATTTTAGCGTTTACATTACATACATTAATTTTAATGTCGATTGAAACATTATTAATATTAGTATTTGCATTACTATATCCAATTTAATATTGTAATTAATTCGAATTTTCTAAATTGTCAATATTGCCGTACTACGTTTCTCGAGACAATATTTACAAAATTTTTATCGAGACGATGCCTTTCGTACAGTCATTTTTTATTAGCAATCGATCAATCAATTTCTTGCGAACACACTTGTAATCGAATTAATCACACCATCTCTGAGTCTCGACGTGCCAATGCGAATGTCATTCCATGTAAATTGGAAATCGCTGTGAACGCTCGTTTCTGATTCGCGCACTGCATCTCAAAATTTTTGCATAAAAAAAATTTTGTGAAATCGAAGTAATAAGAAAAAAAGTGGTCTTTAAAATTTTATGCAAGGACATTTTAATTAAATATTCTTAGAAAAAAAATATTTTATGGTATATCGCATCATACGAATATGGAATTAAAATGTCAATGTGGGAACTATTTAAAGACGGTTTTTGCAATTGATTGAATATTTAATTTAATAATTATAATAAAATATATATTAAATATTTTCCAATCATATTATTGTATTATTTAATAAGATTTTCAAAAAATATTATTTCTTTATTAAAAATTATTATAATTTGAAAATTTTAATATTTAATTCACCTACAGAAATAAATTCTTTTAAAAAATGTTATTGACAGAATATATTTATTTCCATTGCATATTTTTTAATTATTATATTTTATTAACGATTTCAGGCGTTTTAAATTCGCAAACATTTTTGGAAACATTTTTTTTTGTTAGATGAATAAATCAGTTATAATATTTATCTTAATTTTACGTTCACTATACTTAATTATTAAATTTAATTAACTAAACTTGAGATTTTTTTGATATTTAACAAAATTTATACAAAATATTTACAGAGAAATGTATTAACTAAATATTTATAGTGTTTCTGATTGATATATTGACAATTTTTACATTAAATGACTGAAAACGTGAAAACTTATTTATCATATAAATAAGTAAATAAATAAATAAATATATACATACATAAAATCGAAGAGACTTAACAAGATTTGAAATTAGTTTCGTTCACAATTAAACATACATGAAAGTTTGATCGATATTCGTTTTCTGAAAGCAATCGTCACGCGATCATTATATACAGTTGATATATAAACGAATACAAAGTACAAAAAATCCTTTTCAATCAATTTCAAAATTGTTTGCTAAATAAACAATTGAAAAAAGCTTTTTTCTTTAAAAAATAGATTATAGGAAATAAATTACGTATTACTAGTTAATTAGTTAATCACTATACGAGTTCTAAAAATTTTTAAAAATCTATTAAATTTGAAAAGTATATTATTCTCTTTGAACTTTGAGGCACTTGTGACTATTGTAGCTTACCGTGAACAGTTTCGCATCTTCAGGTCATTTGAATTAAGAGTACTTGATGAACACTTACAAGGTACATTATAAAGTCACTGACATAAATTTCTCGAAATTCAGAACCTCAAGTAAATTATAATATACCAACGAGAGTTCAATTTATTTTCTCATTAAGATAATTATTTTTCAATTGGAGGGAAATTGATTGACATTAATTGACAATAATTGAAATATTTCGTTTCTATCTATTTTTCACATGGGATTTCAGACTAATAAATTCAAAAATACCCGAGATACCTCCGAATTGTCTAGAGAATTTTAGTTTAGAAACAAAAATTTTATGGAAACCAGATTTAATTAATTGTTAATTAATTATTTCTCTAAAAGTAGAACACGTGAATAAAATTGTAATGACGCTACATTGTGTCTATCTAGTTTGTCTAGATGTTATACTGACCCAGTATATCATTCCAATCTAGTATCTGGACCGAAATGTAACGCTCGTATCCTTTAAGCGCAAGATAGTCATGTCAAGACTGGCGCTACATAGTCTCACTAGATAAATTTTTTAATTCTTACTGCGATCTAGAAACTAGTTACAACACAGAATAAACGGAAACATATTACTAAATAATATTTGACACTGCGGGGAATCGAACCTATAACCTACGGATCTCTAGCCCAACACTCTAGCCACTACCCTATCGAAGCTACATGACAATAAATTTTTATTTTCGACAGCTTTTACACTTAAAATTATTGAAAAGGGTTTAAATATGTAATCTAGTTAAATTATTATTTAACTGAATGATAGAAAATTTACCATAAATTGCCTAATAAATTTCAATAAATTACCATAAATGTCCGACGTTAAATTTTTTAGTTTTAATTTGTGTTATACATAATTTTATAAACTATTGTCCAAATGTTTATAAATTACCACATAAATTTCCATAAATGACAGCGAAAATTTCCAAAAAATGACTGAAATTCAAAATTTTAATGTTCAGTTTTGCTTTTAATATTTTTATAAATTATGGCGAAAATTTCTATAAATTACCATAAATTACGTTGAAATTTTCCATTAATTGCATAAACTTCCATTAATTACCTTGAAAATTTCCATAAATTACCGAAGTAATAATTTTCAAATGAAATTTAGACTGCAATATTTTTACAAATTAGAGCAACAATTTTTATAAATAACTATAATTTCCATTAATTATTAGAAGAAAACACCTTCTTATGCCAAAATTGTCCAAACAGTGAATTTGTTAATTGTTATACTTATTTACAAGAAATTTAATTAATTTTACAGTAATAATTGTGCTAAGAAATCTTTCTGGATAAATGTTTTTTTGTTTCCAAACAATTTATAAAAAGATTTAAATATTTTATGAAATTAAAAATCCCTCTTTAAATTTGTTTAAACAATTTTTCCTCCCCGCCATGAATTTTTCTTTCTGGACTCTTTATTTTCAAAAAAATATATTGATAATTATTATAATGATGCATTTTTTTTAATTACCTAAACAAAATCCTGCGAACTTGAGATATAAACGAAATTTTAACAAATAAGTAAAATTTAAAGTAAACATAATAATAATAATAATAATAACAATAATAATAATAATAATAATAATAATAATAATAATAATAATAATAATATAATAATAATGAAATTAAAAAAGTTTATAGCAAAAAACAGTAAAATATAGTTAATAGTGTAAAATCTAATATTTCTGTATAATAACTATATTGGCATTTCAAATATGAAGTTTATATTAATTTTAATAATACCAACTTTTTTGGTAACTTTTTAATTTAAAAATAAGTAGTAAAAGTTAATTGTAGTCTGGAAAAATTTTAATTTCTTAAGTTTTTATACATATCTGATTTAATATTTAGTATAACCATACCTGAGCGATTCCATGTCAAGTGATCAGGGTGGAGAAAAATTTTTCTCCAATCGTAGCAAAACTTGGGGCTTTTGTAGTACTAATAGATAGTAGTTTTTCGTGAAAATAATTTTTTACCTAGTCCAATATTTTCCGAGGGAGAGGGGGTTAAATTTTTGTGTTTTTCAGTACAATGTTTATTTTAATAATTTTTTACTCTTAAAGAATTAAACATACAAATTTGACAAAGTACATTTTGGAAAGGTTTTTTCAGGCTCTTTCGATTGGAAATAAGCATTTTGAAAAAAAAATTTTTGACCCAAAAAAATCAAAATTAAAAATAAATTTCATTTTTTTTTGGGGGGAGGAGAGGTACGATTTTTTTTAAACGAAAGCTGAGGTTTTTTTTATAAAAGGACATATATATTTAAAAGTGGAACTAGAATTTTTAAACATTGAAAAAAAGAATTTTCTCCTAAACGGAGCTAAAAACCGGGTTTAGAGCGCTCCGGTGAGTAGAAAACTCTTTTTTCAATGTTTAAACATTCTAGTCCCACTTTTTCATATATATGTCCTTTTAGAAAAAAACCTCAGCTTTCGTTTAAAAAAAATCGTACTTCTCCCCTCCAAAAATTGAAATTTATTATTAATTTTGAGTTTTTTGGGTGAATAAAATTTTTTTCAAAATGCTTGTTTTCAATCGAAAGAGCATGAAAAAACCTTTCCAAAATGTACTTTGTCAAATTTGTATGTTTAATTGTTAAAGAGTAAAAAATTATTAAAATAAATATTACACCGTAAGCCCCTTGATCACTTGACGTCACGGTAAATCGTTAGGTATTAAAATAACACCAAAAAGGATTAAAATAATCCAATTTAGTGTTTTTTTAATCCATTTTGGTGTTATTTTAATACCTAACGATTTACCGTGGTGGAATCGCTCACCTATATTTGTTAATTAATTGTTATTAATTAATTGTATATTTGTTAATTTTCTGAAATTTGTATTTATAAAAAATCGTTATTTAAAGATTGGTAAGTTTTTGGGCCGTGCGCGTGCGTGCGTACCGATATTTCCCGTCGGTAGTGTACTACAACTAAACTTTACCTCTGATATTAACATAAATAATAAAAATGAAAATGAAGTGGATAAATGTTATAGAAATTACAATTAATTTTGAACCAACGAAAATAAAAATTGAATAAAATAAATATGAATCAAATATAAAATAATTTCAATTTTAAGCGAATAATTTAATACCTGATCATTATAATGAAATATTAACTATCAAAAGCGAAACAACATATCTTAGGAAAATTAGAAATTCTCCATCTGCCAGTGCAAAATTATTCAACAACTGCTAAAGCAACTCTAAGGAGAAGAAAATGGAGTAGTACAAACTCAAAGAGCAACGTAGAACAGTATTATCAATATTTGGCCGCAAGCTTCCGGGTGTCTGCAGCTGCACTATATATAAGCACCTCAAAACTTGATGAAATTCGCTCATGTACCAAGAATTGATGAATAAAGAATTTTCATGGGTGTACCCATTAAACATGATTTCAATCTTTATGTGTATTCGCAGCAACGTTTATTTATTCATTGGAAAGGAACTTTAGTTAAAGGAAAACAATTCCTTTTTCTTAATTTTACTTACTTTTGTTCGTTTTTTTATTTGCTGTTATTTTTTATATCGTTTATTATTTTTCATATAGCTACTATGTTTTTTGTTTAGTTCTTCGCGGAGTTGATTTTGTAATTTACTTTATATTCTGAATTTTATTTTCAAGCTTATTTTCACTTTCAAAACTTTCTCTTTTTACTTTTGTTTTCAATAAAATTTCACTTTTACTTAGATAGATTTTTACATTTTATTTTATTTTTATTTTTACTTTGATGAATTTTTTGTTTTTTTCACATTTTCATTTTGAAAGATTTTTATTTTAACTTTTATTGACACTTTCACATTCACAGAGGTTTATTTTTACTTTCTGTGAAACTGAAAGTGAAAATAGAGTGAAAGTAAAAAGAAATATTTATCAAAATGAAAATAAAAATAAATATCTATCAACATAACAATAAATATCTATGATAGTGAAAGTGAAAAGGAAAGTTAAAGTAAAACTTAAATTACATAATTGATCCTCAGATCTATTGATTCACAAAAAGAATGAATGCAACTTTTTGCATTGTATTTTTTATAAACATAATTATTGAAAATCAAGCGTTGTAATTTTATTTTATTAACAACGAATTATTTTTTGTATAAAAAAATAACAGTAATCAAAGATTTTGAAAAATGTTTTCTGCTGAAAAAAGTAAGGGGACAGAATAAAAAAACTCACGGGTTTATTAGAAATTCAATGAAAAATCGGGAGAAAAAAATTTGTAATTCATTGAGAAAATGAAGAGAAGGGGGAGGAAGAAGAAAAAGGAAAAAGAATTCTTGAAAGTTGTGATAGCTTAATTTTAAGGCGAGAGTGACTTCTTGGTGCGTTAATTAAAGCTCGTAATTGCTTGTATAACACGGCACCTGTACTTGTTTTCATTCGAGTGAAAAAGATCGCTGTACTTTAAATGCACGAAACTTGCAGTAAGGCTGGGTAACCTCATGAATAAATGTACAAGTATGGCAGGATCCTCGACGTGAGACTCTCAGCTTTTCTCCCAACACATACATATATATACAACTCGGTTCGCTTCTATAATCTTTCTCGCTGGTATACCCCTTTTACTCTCCTTCTTTATATACCGTTAGAGGAATCTTTCTAACCTTATAACGGGTGCAATTTTCCATGTCACTAACGACTTAAAAGCACGAAAGAATGAGGACAATTTTACACAATTTTTTTTTCTCATCCACCTTAGAAGTTTCTCTCTATGTCTCTCTTCTTTTTAATTAACCAAAAATAAATCTTTTTCTCCTCAAATTTACATGTATGAATTAAAAAGATAATTTTTCAAAAGAATCTGGTTTGCAAGACAAATTTTCTTTCATTTTAACCTTATTTTCACGCAGCTATAGAATTTTTTTATTTTTTGTTTACTCTAAAAATTATGAGATTCCCAAAAACAGTATTCTAATATACTTATTTGTACAATATCTTCAACAAGAAAATTATTCAAAAAATTAATAATTTTTATTTAAAATAATTTGAGTGGTCTTACAACATTTTTGATTGAAAATTCGCTGAGTTACAAAACTTTAAAGTTTAGAATGCAAAAACCCTCATTTCGAGAAAAACGGATTTATAAAGAATGCAATACCAATTCATTGTTATACATGTGGTTATTCTGGGAAGTGATTCATATAAGAATTGTTTACAGTCCAGGGCACCTTAGAGATGAAAAACCGTTTTAAATACATTTTAAATTATAAAAACCACCTCCACCCCTAATTTAAAGATATGAAAAATTAACAAAATGGGCCCTCTTTATGTGGAGGTCCACATATAAAAGCGTTTCATGCACAGGGCAAACTTTGAATCTCAGATTTCTTCATAATTTATCAACATACATAAGTTGTGAAAGAAGTTTTGTAAAATTTCGATTATTTTGCAAGATATTGTTATTTAACCTTTTGAGACACTTTTTTTAACAATTTTTATTTTTAAATTTATGATAGTTATAAAAAAATATTTCATACAAAAATTGTAGGAAAACCATTAGGTTTAAATAATATAGTATTGAAAAATAAGCAATTAATTTTTTTAAATAATTTGTTTAAATAATAAATTTTACATATTTTTTCCCCTATGTCCGTAAAATTTTTTCTCCTAAAAATATAAAAATGATATCTTTTTATTCGTAAGTTTTTTTTGCACATAATTATAATATTTAGCAGGAATGATTTAAAAGGTATTAGGATTACTAGACAAAAATAAGTTTGTAATATTTCGTGTAAAATATAAGCATATAAAGCATAAAAAGTTTCAAAAATTGTCACTTTTGCATCTATTAGAAAATAAATAGAAAAGAAAACACATAATTTAATATTTAAATGTAAAAAAATGATTATAATTTCTTAAGACTGATTTAATTTAATTTATAGAAACAATTAACGATAAGAAATATTAAAGAAAAAATGATTTTAAAGTTTACCTGACCAATGGCCTAATTTTAAAAATTTCATTCACTAAATGTGATAAAAAGAAATCATTAAATTGAATAAAGTCTATATTCAAAATTTCAAATATACAGTACCGGCCAAAATTGTCAGTCCACCCATTTTTGAAAGAATGAAGAAAATTTTCAACACAAAATTTATGAAAACTCAAATTTTTTTTATCTATATTTTAAAGACGATACAATTTTGAAAAGAATAAGACCTCACAGAAATCATTTCGCAAATATGTTTTCAAGATATTCTTAAAAAACCGTCATTTTCAATGTTTTACAAAACTTTGAATAACTTCTTAAAAAATAAACGCTTTTTAATAATCTTAGGCCTATTTTAAACGTCATTTTCTACGGAATAAGAATTACTTATAGTCATTAACCTGTAATTTTTTTCACGAAATTGAAGTCCACAACGTTGATCAATGAAAAAAATTTGTTTAATTCATTCCCAAATTATTTTTAATTTAATATTTATTTATATAAAAATTATTATCATAACATAAACATCAATCTATTTTTTCAAAATATTTTTATGTCAATATTGTTGCTTTATTTTTTTTTTAATTTATTAAGTGAATAATTTTTGCTTCCTCGTGAGGAAGCTTTGTAGTCGTTTAATTTACAAAATTTTTAAAAATCCTTTTGACAAATTTTCTTCTATATGGGACTATGTTATATAAGACCCTGAACAATTGTCCGGATGTATGTGTGTGTGTGTGTGTGTGGATCCCGATTTTTGTGAACACGATAACTCGAAGAGGTTTTAACGAATTTGGCTAAAATTTACCAGGTATATTTATCATAAAAATATCTCGAACTGGATTGATAGACTTTAAAAAATTCTCTGAAAAAAATTTTTTTTTGACTTTTTTCTAAAAAAAAATTTTTTTCAAAAATTTTTTTTAAAGTTGGTTATTGAAGTTAATATATAATAAAATCTTATTCTTTGCATCAAGACGAATCGATTGGTATATAAAAAGAATAAATTGTATGAGAATTTAAAGAGTTAATCACAATTAAAGATGAAAAATTCGCATTTTTCTCAAAAAATGAGTTCTTTCCGCAAAATTATGTTGCTGTATAAGAAAATCTTACTCACTTATTTCTGAAATATTATTCTTTGCATCAAGACGGATCGATTGGTATATATAAAGTATATATTGTATTTAAATTTATAAAATTAAAACCAATTACAGACACAAAATTTGCATTTTTAATAAAAATTCATTTTTTCTTAAGAATCATGTTGCTGTACAATAAAATGTTATTATTTATTGAAAAATAAATCTAAAATCTTATTCCTTGCATCAAGACGAATCGATTGATGTATGTAAAATATATATTCTATTGAAAATTATAGAATTAATTACAATTAAAGATGAAAAATTCATTTTTTTATTAAAAATTTTATTTTGTTCATTTAGGATTAAAACAAATTTTATAAATATTTTTTTGATTTTATAAATATTAGATCGAATTAGAAATTACTTAAAAATTAAATATACTAAATATACTTAATTATAATTATAATAAATATAACAAATTTTAAAAATTAATTTTTAATTAGATTTGAAGACAACAACATGGAAAATATGTCAATACGTGACAATAAGTTAGTGCTTCCTCCACGAGGAAGCAAATTTTTTTGCTGATCGTATAGAGGAAGCAAAATGTTCATGTAATGAACATCTGGATTTACAACTTGTTTTCGTTGATAAACGTTGTGGACTTCAACGTCGTTTTTTTTCTTGAAATAAGCATGACGTCAAAGTTGGGCAAAAAAATTGTGAAAATTTGAAAATACATGTTATGTACTAAAAATTATTCTAGAACATATATAAAACATGATATGGTATAGATTTTTCAAGAAAATTTAATAAAAAAATATGTTTGAAATTCAAAAAATATTTTTCTTTTAATAATATTATTTCAAATTTTATGCATTTTTTTGTCCAACTTTGACGTCATGCTTATTCCAAGTAAAAAATTACAGGTTAATGCCTATAAGTAATTCTTTATTTCGTAGAACATGAGCTTTAAAATAAGCCTCAGATTATTAAAAAGCGTTCATTATTTTAGAAGTTATTGAAATTTTTGTAAAACATTGAAAATTACGATTTTTAAGAACATCTTCTACAAATTTTGGCCAATTGACTTCTATAAGATCTTAATCTTTTTAACATTTTATGGTCTTTTAAAATATAAAACAAAAAAATTTTTAGTTTTTATGAATTTTATGTTAAAAATTTTTTTTTCCTTTAAAAATAAGTGGACTGACAATTGCGGACGGTACTGTAAAGTACATGTGATTATCTATTAGTTTTTTAGCACTTTACCATAATTTTACGTTTTTTAAAAGTAAATAACTTTCTTAGAGAAGAATGAAAATCCACAATTCTTGGACAATGTCTTATTGATGACTAAATAGAAAGACTGGGAAAAAATTCGCTATAGACCGAAGCTACTTTTAGAGACAATTAAGTTTCATCTTTATCGTGTCGTTTGTTATTTCTAATTTTTATTTGTTTCTATCAAAATTTAATCAATTTTTCGAAAATTGAAATTTAATTTTTTATAACTTACCTTTTCTATACTCATTTTTAATATACAATCATAAAAAATACCTACTCCAAAATTTATTCAAAAATCATAAACCTTTCTTTGCCTAACTCACTAGCTGCATACTTTTCCTGCATTAATATTTAAAATTGACTTTTTGATATAATGCAAAAATGTGATTTTTTCACTCAGTTTGGTGTTAGAATAACACTGTTTCATTGTGATTAGATGCAGTTTGATGTAGAAAATTTTAAGAGAGAAAGAGAACAAGGCATTTACATGTAAGGAATTTTACATTTTTAATATCTTTCGCCAGTCCGTTTTAAGCTTGCAATTACGAGCTTTTTTTTATTAAAAAAAAGAGCTCTTGCGAGGTCAATTTTGTTCGAAACTTGTGAAAACTTGCATGTGCGTGCCAACGATTACTACCACCTTATCGTCCCTTAGAGATGGTAATTAGCACAAAAGGTGGTTTCACGGCATATCGTTTTCACGTAGTAGCAAAAAAAACCTAAAAGACTCCGCATCTGGAGAAAATATAATTTTAATTATAAAAAATTTATTTTTTCCCCTATTTTATAATTGTTTAAAACTTTTACCCACCGTTTCTAAAATTTCAATCAAGTCCCTCTCAACTTTTCCTTCTAATAATTTGAATAATTTTATCTCTAATTTCTAAATTTTCAATCATTCCTCCCTCGTTTCTAATAATTTAAATAATTTTTTCTCTATGTTTTAAATTTTGAAATAACGTTTCCCTTTGTTTCACATTTTTTTAAAAATAAATACTCTTCTAATGGCAAATTTTTTAAAGTAATTTTTCCTCTATTTTCTAATTTTTTAATTCATTTTCCCCCATTTTTTAATAATTTTCTCCATAGTTTCCAAATATTCTTAGTTTACACTCTTTAAGTAAATTATTCCTAGTTTTCCCTAGTGTTTAATTTTTTAAACAGTTTTTTTTGACTGTTTTAGTAATAAATTAACAAACTGTTTTCTAGTTGAATAACAGAATGATTGTTGTTTTTTGTTCCAATAATAAAACAAGGGAAGGGAAAAGTATAAAAGTTTGAAATACAGTTCTAAATTGAAGGAATTTCCGTTACGTGAAAAGTTTAAGGACAATTAGATTGTAAGGCAGAAGAGGGATAGAATAGAATTGTCGAGTTGAAGTTGGTTTCATGATAACCAAAGAAGCATGGTTTACTGGGTTAGCTAATCTTGATCCGTGAAGTGAGCGCATGTGGTTTTATCCACTTCTGGATAGTGAAGTGTTCGTCGAGCAATTACCAGTGATGGGTAATTAAAGACTCTCTCTCATATTGCTCCCGTTTCTCTCTTCTTTACTTACATGTTACATACAGAGCATGGAAAATTGCTTTTTCTGCTAAGGTTCCTTCTACAATAAGTCAAAAAATTTTCGTTTTCACAAAATTAATTTTGTGTCATTATACTTTGTTGTGTTACAAAATTTACATCATTTATCATTTTTATTGCTAGGTACAATAACAAAAAAAGCATTTTTGTCAACTTTTTAGTTGACAGCGAGAGAGTCTTTAATTACCCATCACTGGTATTTTTAGAATTTTTATTCTACAGAGATGAAATTCTATTATACAAAAAAAAATTTAGAAGATTTGACTATTTTTTAACTGCTCAGCTTAATTTAACAAGCCCCCAAACAAATTAAAAATTTATGTTCACCACCAAAACGTAGTTAAAAGAACTAAGAATGTTGTTAATAAAATAACATTTTTTAGTTATTCAAAATTTTTTTTAAATTCTGCTATTAAAAATATTTATTTTTTAAAACTTTGTAAAAATTATTAAAATTTTCAGTTCTGTATCATTAATCATAGAATTTAATAATCTTTTGAATAGTATATTTGTTAATTTCCTGAAATTTGTAGCTTGCTATTATTACTGTGTAAATTTTAACTCCCTTCGTTTTAACTCTCAAATGGGTGCAACATTTATGAAATTCTCTGGTCTTCGCGACTCGGAAAAATAAAATCATTATTTTATATTAAAAGAATATTATATTTCTTAAAAATTATTTTCATTTTTTCAATTCAATTATTATTTTCGAAAATTTTTAACTACAATTTTACTTTATATCTATTACTTTTAATCAGGGATGGCTTCGAAACTAAATAAAAACGAAAAAATAATTTAGTTTTGGAGTAGAAAACAAAACTAAAAGGTCGGTGTATTTAGTTTTGGTGCTTGATACAAAACTGAAAGGTCCCAGTATTTAGTTTTATTGCGCTGTTCAGAACTGAAATGAAACTAAAGTTTCGAAGCCAACCCTAAGGAAGGCTTCAAAACTAAATAAAAACATAAACATAATTTAATTTTGATGCGCAGGAATCGAAACTAAAACATCCTTGAATTATGTTTTCATTCTGTTAACGACACTAAAAGGTCCCTGTATTTTGTTTTGTTGTGATATTCGAAAATAAAATGAAACTAAACTTTCGAAGCCATCCCTGCTTTTAATAGTAATTAATTAATCAATTTCAATTATTCCTAAATTCTTTAATTAAATGAATATTAGAAAATAAAAACTTCAAATAATATTAACAAAATTTAATTCATCTTTTTCGAAAATATTAATTTCAAAATTCAATTATTTCCAAAAAGTTCACTCTATATTTCTTTTAATATTCAATTATAATCTAAGATTTTAACTGAAATTCATTTTTATGAAATAAAAATCAATTTTTATTAAGAAATTTTTCAAGAATTTAATTATTTAAATGCAAAAGTAAATAATTTATTGAAAAATTAAATGTTTCTCAAAATTCAATTCTCTTAAAAAATTTTAGTAACAAATTTTTTAACAATACAATTCTTTTGTTGAATTTCATTAAAACTTGCATGAACATTATTACATTTTTCAAGGAATTCAATTATAATTTTATGAAAAATAATTGAAACGCTGCGATGAGTTTTATGAGATTTTGCAAATTTATTCGTTTACCATTCAATTTTACAAAATTTCAATTATTCGCAAATTCTGCAATTAAATATATAATGAAAAATAAAAACTTGAAATAATTTCAATAAAAATCCTATTTAACTTTTAAAAAGAATTAGTTATACAAGAATTTTTTGTAAAAAGTATGAAAAATTAAGAATTTCAATGATTTTATTTTGGAATTTTTTCAAAATTTACATAGTTCTAAAATTCAACGTTTTTATGCTTTTAATACTTAAGTATAATCTAAAATTTTAACTAAAATTCATTTTTAAAACCATTCTTATTAGTAAATTCTACGAGAATTCAATTTTTTAAATAAAAAAATAAATTATTTATTAATTTTATGTTTCTTAAAATTAAATTGTCATAAAAAATGTTATCAACAAATTTTATTCCATTTTTCGAAGGATTTGATTAAAATTGCATTAAAAATATTTGAAATTCTGAAATGAGTTTTATTATTTAAGAAAATGTTTGAATTCCAAAACGATTTTTATTATTTCTAAAAATAATTGAATCCGTGTAGAAATGTTATTATTTATGAAAATAATTGAATTATTGCGAAGAAATTTATAAAAAAATTTGTAAATAATTGAATTTCTGTAAAAATTTTATTATTTATGAAAATAATTAAATGTTTGCGTAGAATTGTATTCAAATTTTTTTTAATAATGAAATTCTTTTCGAAAATTTTATTCAAATAGTAGATATTGAAAATTGTGGAATTTTAGAAAACTTTTGACAACAATTGGAATTTTTGACAATAATTTGATTAAAATTTTGTAAAATACTTGAATATCAGAGAATAATTTTATTATTTATAAAGAAAATTGAAATTTTGACGAGAATTTTTAAAAAATTTTGAACACAATTGAATTTAGTAACTATGTTACTAAGTTATTTAGTTCTCCCTAGAGAAGCTAAATTCGTTGAATTTTCACAAATCGTTAACTTTGGTGTTTTATTTAAAATAAAATTTCATTCATATAGTTAAAAATAACACCAAAATAGATTATTTTAATCTTTTTTGGTGTTTATTTAATCCTAGAGGGATTAAACTCTTGCAGATTATTTTGATCCATTCTGATGTTATTTTAACACCTCACCTTTTTCTGTGAACTTTGTCGCACTAGTGCAACAAAGTACTGTTTTGCGCTTACTTTACAAGCATGTAAAGTAATGCTTTTCTGACAGACGTTGCAAAAATAAAATTTAAGTCAAATTATTTTAGTATTTTAATAATTAATTTAATATAATTTTAAGAATATTAAAACTTTTGTATCACACTAACTCAAGTGAGAAAACCCAAAACTAACAATATATTGAAGTGTGCTTCTAAGTTGGAGTCCAAATTAGTGTAACTCAGATTGGAAGCAGCCTTCATATGATTGTCAAACCAAGATTGATTGAGGACCGTATACCAATGCTTATTCTGGGCTTGTTTCAAGATTTTATTAATTATAATAATTTACAATTCTGATAAGAAATATTATATTCAACTGAAATATTAGTTTATACATAAACTTCCAGCATTTGAAGCTAACATCATTTAATCAACTACGACAACCAAAAATTACTTGATACAAGTAAATATTTATTCTTGGTACCTAATAGAAATGATTTATTTGCTTATTTAATCACTGACTGAATCATTTATCCTTCTTTTTTCGTTTGGAAAGCGCAGAATAAAAAATAAAAAATATAATTATCTAAAAGTATAATCTTACAGTATTAAAATGTGCGCACTCGATTCATATAAAGTCTTGACTACTTTACACGGTACATGTCACGGTATTCAAAATTAACAAGGAGTTTCATTGTTGTACACAGTATCAGTTATGCGTGTATATATATAGTGATTCTCTCTGAAATTCGTGACACAGTTGCATTCATGCTTTTGCGCCAAGTTGCATCTGCTTCTTGCAGACGGAGAACACTGACACAAGTCGTGCCTGACTCTGATTGGACAGTGTTGCAAACGAGTTCTCCAACTAGGAGGGTTGACTTATCGTGTCGTTTCTAAGTTTCTGTTATGACCCACAGTCAAAGGCACTCTCTCTCTCTCTCTCTCTCTCCACTACGAGACAGTGAAATCTCACCTGAACTTTCAAGACACTCTCATATATTCACCAGAGAGTTAATTTCACTCATTTCGACATTTTAAAACTTACTACTTTTCATTTATCCTTTAATTTCATTTTTACACACTCTTTGCTAATTAGCAAATTAAAATTTGTTCTAAAATTTTATTTTTTATTTTATTATTTTATTAAATAAATAATTATTGTAATTATTTTATTTTATTTATTATTTAATTATTATTTTTCATTTCATTTTTATTTGATTTATTAAATTTAATTAATTAATTTAATTATTTCAATAATTAATGAAAATTATTCTGTACTTTATTCAAAATAAAAATATTTAATAAAAATAAAATTTTAACTAACCTTGAATTTGTTGTACGCATTTATTTTTCTGTATTTTTATTGATTAGAATTTAACGCGTATTAATAAAAAGATGTATAATTTAAAAAATAATAAACATTATAAATTAACAAGAATAGACTTTAAGGTTTTTTCACAATTTCCCTGAAATTAAGATTCAACCGTCTTTTGTTTTTCCGTGAAAAAAAATTCCGTAAAAAATAATTTCCGTGAATTGACACCTTACGAAAATGTATGTCGCGTTGGATTATTTTTTTTGGGAAATATTTTTTTTGGGAAATTTGATATTGGGAAAAATGATTTGCTTGGGAAATTAATTTTTTGGGAAACTTGATATTGGGAAAAATTTTTTTTGGGAAAACATTTTTTTGGGAATAATTTTTTTTTGGGAAAAAAATTTTGTGAAAATTGACCCCCCACCATTCCTGAAATGTGACAGCAACATTTCAAATTTATAATATTTTATTGAAAACACGTAAAAATGTAGACTTGGTTATGAGGTTACTTAACAATTCAAAGAATTTTTCAAAAAATTAGAATTTCTTTGAGTTATAAACAGTTAAAGTTATTGTTCGAGAGAACTAACAATAAAAATTATTAAGTCTAAAAAAAAGATGCATGGGTCTGGATGTTTTGTATGTTAATTATTTTAATTATTTATTATAGTTCAATTTTTTTTTAATAATAGTACTCTTGCAACTGAAAATTAAATAATTTAGAACGGTTAATGCACAAAACTGTCAAACCTAATCTTATTTCTTATGGTCATGAAAATGATCATAATTTGGTCACGTACTCATGTACGTTTAATTGAGTGATTGAATAAATATATTTATTCCAAAATCTTTGGATATTCTTCTTAATTTTTTTCTTTATCGATTCTAAAAAATACTTAGTTTTCTTTTTGCAGATTATAATATATTTTGACATTTATAATAATGGTGAGTGAATACAGTATTAATAGTACAAGAATAAAAATGAGTTACAGAAGGTTGGAATTCCTGTAAATTTGAAAGTTTCAGTACTTAGATCAAAACACTGTTTCGATTAGGTAAAATATTAAAAATCTTTTGTTAATTTATTAGTAAAGTTAGTAATATACAGTCATAAAAGGCATGTATAATGCACGGTTATACAATATAACTAGTTCAGAACTTGTTTAGTAGTAAAACATAGTCTCAGTCAGACATAAAGTTTTATTACCTACTTCTGAATTTGCCGTTAGTAGTAAAATTCTTTTTTTTGCAGATATTGTATAATTTTTCAAATCTAAGTCAAACACGAAAATTTTAAATTCTGAATTAATTTTTAATTTACAACCATAACGAAAATATTCTTCGCAGTCTAATTGTACAATAGTGGAATTTAAAAAAAAATATTGTTTATATTTTTTGTTGGACTAAAATGTTTCTGAATGACCATTTACCAGATTGAAAGCGTATCAAAAAATAATTTCTTGGTAAAGTTGATATTGACTACCGCTTTGTAATTTACAAAAATTTAAGAAACTTTTATCAGCACTTCACTTCGATGACTGATTTTCAAATTAAACAATAAACATTTTTTCTCTGTTTGAAACGTTTACTTCTGGAAGTCGATTACTTTTATAATTGACTCTTATAATCAATTAGACTTATATTTTTAATTTTACTTTCACAATAAAAGATTTTAGTTTTTTTTAACTACTTTGTCTCAGAACGTTTTTGAAAAAACTTTATTTGCTCATTCTTTCTTAAAATACATATTTTCTAAAAAGGAAATTTGGAAAATGTATTTTTTATTTTCCATTTGCTCATTTTACTAAATCGTTGTTGAATTTCTGAATGGAATTGCCATAATATCAGAGTTTATGACATTTTTCACTCTCTCCCTCGTTTCGGTTATAATATTCAGGAGGAAATGTTTTATTGCGAATGGTCATGCTTCGTGGTTCACCGTCTCTTTAGTTGGATTTGAAATTGCATTTTGTAGTAAATGCACTAAAATGGTAGTCTGGTGACCTGAAATGGCCAAGAGATGCGTTTCAAAGAGAAAGAGAGGGAGAGAGAGAGAGTCAGTGACGTGACTGAACAAGGGCCACGAGTGCATGTACTGGTGGACCCGTGTTGGTATACGAATACCTGTGTACGGTGTTGTTTTTCAGTGGACGATTCCCATGATGGCTGAGCTGCCCAAGCGAGCTTTGATGCCAGTCTAATTAATCCGGTAGTTTGCGACCAACATCATCCAACATCCTCTTCTTCCCCTCTCTTCACCAATTTAACTTCTCTATCACTCATATATACAAAAGCTTGTAACTGTCTCCCCACTCCAGAAAGAACGCATTTTTCAATACACTTCTAAATTTACCAATTTTCCACTAAAACCTACTTTATCGATTATCTTTACCATCCGTGAAGAAAATTGTCGCGGCAGTCTAGATCTATTCAAAGCCAGTCTAGTTTTTTCCTCGCGTTACTATTTACAGTAATGCTAGATTGGTGCGGTCTTGATTCTATCAAGTTTCCTAGACAAGCTTTTAATTTTTATATAGATTTTGCAACGCGCTGCAATTCTAGTAAAACTATGTTAATGCTAGCTTGGTACTATCTAGTTTTCCTAATTATATTTTATCACGGCGTGAACTCAAATTCCAATATAGTTATTATACAGGAATACTAGGTTTTACACTGTTAACTATATTTGACTGTTTTTTGCTAGAAACTTTTTTAATTTCATTATTATTATTATTAAGTTAACTTTAACTATTACTTACTTGTTAAAATTTCGTTTATATCTCAAGTTCGCAGGATTTTGTTTAGGTAAAAAAAAATTTATCGTTATGATAATTATCAATATATTTTTTTGAAAATAAAGGGTTCAGAAAGAAAAATTAATGGCGGTCAGGAAAAATTGTTTAAACAAATTTAAATAGAGATTTTTAATTTCATAAAATATTTAAATCTTTTTATAAATTGTTTCGAATCAAAAAAGCATTTATCCAGAAAGATTTCTCAGCAGAATTATTACTAAAAAATTAATTAAATTTCTTGTAAATAAGTATAATAATTAACAAATTCACTGTTTGAACAGTTTTGGCGTAAGAAGGTGTCATCTTCTAATGATTTATGAAAATTATAGTTATTTATAAAAATTGTTGTGGTAATTTATAAAAATATTTCAGTCTGAATCTTATTTGAAAATTATTACTTCGGTAATTTATGAAAATTTTCAAGGTAATTAATGGAAGTTTTTCCAGTAATTTATTCAAATTTTCGCAATAATTCATAAAAATATATTCTACATAAGTTAAAATTAAAAATATTTATTTTAGCAATTTATGGAAATTTTCAAGGTAATTTATAGTAATTTATAGAAATTTTCGCGATAATTTATAAAAATATGAAAGGCAAAAATGAACATTAAAATTTTTAATTTCAGTCATTTATGGAAATTTTCGCGGTAATTTATGGAAATTTATGTGGTAATTTATAAACATTTTGAGCAATAGTTTATATAAAACGATGTAAAACACAAATTAGAACTAAAAAATTTAACTTTGGAAATTTATGGTAATTTATTAAAATTTACGCGGTAATTTGTGTAAATTTATTTGGTAATTTACGGTAATTTTTCTATGATTCAATTAAATAATAATTTAACTAGATTACGCATAGTTAAACCCTTTTCAATAATTGTAAGTGTAAAAGCTGTCAAAAATTAAAATTTATTATCATGCAGCTTCGGTAGGGTAGTTGTGAGAGTTTTGGGCCACAATTTCGTTGGTCATAGGTTCGATTCTCCGCAGTGTCAAATTTTATTTAGTAATAGGTTTCCGTTTATTCTGTGTTGTAAACATTAACTTGATTAAAAGTTGAAAGTTAAAAATCATTACACGCTTGTATATACAAATTAATTATTTTTTATTATATTAACATTGATTTTAAATACATTTCTCATTTGTTTCGTTAAATAAGCTTTTTTAACTAGTTTCTAGATCGCAGTAAGAATTAAAAAATTTATCTAGTAAGACTATTTAGCGCCAGTCTTGACATGACTATCTCGCGCTTAAAGGATGCGAGCGTTACATTTCGGTCTAAATACTAGATTCAGTCATTTATGGAAATTTTAGCGGGAATTTATGGAAATTTATGTGGTAATTTATAAACGTTTAGACAGTTTATAAAATTATGTAAAACACAAATTAAAACTAAAAAAATTATCTTCGGACATTTATGGTAATTTATTGAAATTTACGCGGTAATTTATGGAAATTTATGAGGTAATTTATAAACATTTGGACAATAGTTTACAAAATTATGTAAACCACAAATTAGAACTAAAAAATTTAACGTCGGAAATTTATGGTAATTGAAATTTACGCGGTTATGTATGAGAATTTATTAGGTAAAATTTATTGTCATGCAGCTTCGGTAGGGTTGTGGTTAGAGTTTTGGGCTAGAATTTCGTAGGTCATAGGTTCGATTCCCCGCAGTGTAAAATTTTACTTTGTAATAGGTTTCCGTTTATTCTGTGTTGTAAACATTAACTTGATTAAAAGTTGAAAGTGAAGGATTATTACACGTTTGTAAATGCAAATTAATTATTTTTTTTATATTAACATTGATTTTAAATATACTCGCCGTTTATTGCTACAAACTAAAACACCATTTATTAAACAGCATTTTTTTCGCAGTGCTCAGTACACAAAAAGTAAATAGAATGAAAAAAACTAAATAAATTCAATGAAGAGAAAAAAATGAATAAATGCAGTAAAAATACAAACAAATGTAATAGAAAGAAATAAAAAAATGAATAAATAAAATAATAAATTTCAGAAATTAACAACGTAAATATCATATTGCAAATCTTATCAGAAATAACTAAGAAAAGCGATAAAAGTAAAAAAAAAGAAGAAAATTCCATTTATAGAATCGAAAAGTATTAGTTGATCTACTATACACTGTGAAACCGATTTATTGCTGGTTATTGTAGCCGAAGCATTGTGTTCTTTTGATAAAATTCAAATCGCAAAGCTTCATGTTTCATTTCACAGTACTCGGATCGCGTGGACGTTCAGGAAATAAAAAAATAAAATAAAAAATGATCAAATCGAGGGAAATAGGAGAATCTGAAATGTACCACATGGCCGATCATTGTTCGCTCTAGAGATGGACACAGCAATAAATTCCTCTCGTTTGAATATTACTATATATGAATATAACCACCAAGGAATCGAAAAACTATATATAAAATATTACCGGACATTTTTTTCCAAAGCACCCTTTGTCTCGATATAAAATATATACTCTTTATTATAAGCCAACATAAAAAAACCATTTCTCTTCCTTACAGCTTTACAAATTTCATTGAATGTTTCAACATAATTGAAAAATATATACTACTAAAAAACTACAAAAGAGAAGATTGAAATGAATGACTATTAAAAAAAAGTTGTAAAATTAGTAGTAAAAATCTTGCAGTAAATAATAATAAACGAAGATATAAAAGGAGAATTCAAAAAATTCCATTCAAGATATAAATATCATAACTATATAAATAATTTTCGTGATAAAGTAGTTTAATTCATGTACAAAGTACCTACTTATGTTTAAATTATTTAAGATAAATAAATTTAACTTGGAAGTTACCTATCGTCCAAGTTAGTTTTAGAAGTCACGAAATTATAAATGACGCAATATTATTACAATTACAAATTATCAAATCAGTAGTCAAAGTCAATTAAAAGGCTGCCAAAAGTTTCTTAAATCTTTGTTAGGTACTTCAAAATTAATAGTTAAAGTAAATTTTAATCAGAGAATTTTCTAATTTTTTTCAATTTTTGAATCAGTAGTGAAAATTAATTTTGCTCAAACAAACATTATAGTTTCAGGTTTAAAATAGGATTTAGAAGTGAGAATAAAAACAGGTTTTTAGAGAATTAAAAGAGAGTTACAATATAATAATAATAATAATAATAATAATAATAAATTGAAGCATAAAAGAAGAATTTCTAAAAATTACAGTCAAGAATAAATAGAATAATAAATTCCCTAACACAGTAAATAATTTTTGCGACAATTAATCATCCAGAAAAAAGGGGTAGACAAAAAAGTGTAAAAGAAACGCGAAATAGAAAAATGTTGTCATTCTCTCAGTTTTATATTTGCCAAGTGGTAATTACGAGAAGACAATGGTTTTTCGTGTATTAAAGTGAAATAAACCAAAGGTAGAAAGAGAGAGAGAGAGAGAGGGAGGGAGAGAGGGAGGGAGAGAGGGTGAAATAACAAAGATCGTCGAGGGACGCGGAAACAAGAGGGAATATAGTGTATATAAGTCCTAAAAGAATTAACGAGCGAAAAGCATTGTACAAGGATCGACGACCTTGTAACGAGGCTTTTACGCTTTCTTCATACTCCCTCAACAACCATAATCGTAAAACATGAAAGTTCGGGAAAGGATCTTGCTCGCGACCACAATATCGAAAGTCGAGCTTTCACCCCTTAACAATGCTTCTTAACTCCTTATGTTGTTTGGACCAAGGAATCGTAGCCTTCTTTTTATAGCGAAGCACTTGATTTTCTTTTTTTCTTCTTCCTTTTTTTGGTCTTTTCAACACACCGCGATTATAAACTCTCACGCAAAAGATGTCAAACATTTTTTTTAAATTTGTTACGATCCAAGGTTTCATAAAATTAAAGTGTGCGCTTATAAACTACACAAAAAAACTTAATTATTATTATCTTAATTTTTTTATCACATAATTTTTAACCAACTTCTCAGACTTCAATAAATTAAAAAATGTTCTCTAAAGTCGAGTTAGTAAAAATCTTTAGAATATTTTAAATACATTTTTGATGTTGATAATGAAATTGTACAAACTTCAAATTGCCGTCTGTCATAGAATTGACCTGTATAACTAAACTTACTTACTTACTACTATAAACTTCATAATAATAATAATAATAATAATAATAGTAAACAAGTTGTTCATTCTACAAACATTTATAGCTTCCTCAATATAATATACACCAGTAGTTTCTTCATCTTTTATTAAATAGTAATTATTTTAATGTAAAATTTTAACAATCTCAAGAAATACAAAATTTTAACTTTTTTTGACAAATATTAATAGCGATTACTTTCATAAATTTTGATGGAATGTACTTGATATATATCAATCGATTCGTTTTTCATGTAAGGAATGTAATTTTGACAAGAATCAACTAAAATGTAGATATAATGAAATGTTATTTTAAAAAATACACCAAAATTTATTTTTTAAATTTTGAAAAAATTGTATAAAAAAATTGTTGTAGATATGGGTGATTCTTCTGAAAAGGACCACTTTACGTGTCTCCAACGTGAGACTCAATATTTGCATTAACTTTTTATTGATATTTTGTTGAGTATAAATTCCAGAAAAAAATTTATCCATAATCTACGAAACATTATTTACCTTTACGTTTATTTTTCACTTATATTTAGTTCAAAGAAAACAAAAGAAATTTTTTAAATAATTAATTAAAAATTAACACACTGAAAAAAAATTCATTTGATTCAAATAACCGATTATTTGTCTATAATCAAATAAATATTTACTTGAATCAAATAATTTTTATTTGAATCAAATAAATTGTATTTAAATCAAATATTTCAGTATTTGAAGCAAATAAAAATTATTTGATTCAAGTAAATATTTATTTGATTATAGACAAATAATCGGTTATTCGAATAATCAAATAATTTTTTTTTTCAGTGCAATGGGAGTAAAAATTCAAATTCATCCCCGAAGCCTCGTTTTTTAATTAATAACATCATATTTTTAAACTGTTTTTTAATTATACGTAATCTGTATATAAATATTTGAAATTGTAGCCCAAAAAATTTGTTAAATTATGTGTAAATATTTTTAAATTTAATAAAAACGTGAATTTTTTATTTGACAAACTATTCATCTCCGAAGCCTTTTTCATATTTAGTAAGCGTTGTTATTTTGTTTTTA
The DNA here is from genome assembly GCA_032873175.1 of Leptopilina drosophilae. NCBI lineage: Eukaryota > Metazoa > Arthropoda > Insecta > Hymenoptera > Figitidae > Leptopilina > Leptopilina drosophilae. Next base: position 24,280,454 of record CM065483.1, read on the forward strand.
GTAATTATTTTCAATTACCTAACCCTTGAATTATAAAAAAAATTTCCGTTTTATTTAAAGTAAAATATTTTTAATTTTTAAAAAAATTAAATTTTAAGTAGAATGTTAGATAAATAATAAAATTACAATTAAAAATATAATTTTTTTATAGAAAGTATCGATTTTGAACTTAAAATGATAAATTAAAAAGTTCATTACAGTTTTTTTCCGTTCAATATAAAAAAAATATATATTAGTTATTTTTGAAAAGATAAAATAGTTAAAAATATATTATTAAATACACAATTCATTAAATTATAAATGAATAATGTTAAAAGTTTAATAAATTAAAGGAATTAAATTTAAAAGAAATTTGTTTACAAAAACCCCAATATTGATTACAATATATTTAACCTTCAAAACACTTAATATTAAAATGATACTGGAAGGCTTATTTTTAAAAATTAATTTTGCGTAACTCAGCTTTTTATCATTAAACGTATTTAAAAACTACCTATGAAAAAAAATTCAGAAAATTTAAAAATTAATTTTTTTAGTTTTTGGAAGAAACAGGTGCTTTTCAGGAGAATCACCCATATTTGGAAATTTCAGGAAAATCTATTGCAACGTTCTGAGATAATTTGTACACAATATTTTGTGACATACACAAACATAAATCTGGATATTTGTTCACAATTGCAAATAGATGTATTTTAGACAAAAATGAGTCCATGGACTCATTTTTCAGTTTCATTTTTATGTCGACATATCTAAATTGCAACTAAATAATCAGTAAATTTTACTGTGAATGAAAATAAGAGAGTGGGGGGGGGAGAATTCTTTAAAGGATCGAAACTCAGAGAAAAGTTCTAAGAAGGAAACGCAATTTTTTTTATATACACTCGTATGATCGAATAAAGAACGTAAATCTATAAGTTGAAAAATCCTAAAGGGGCGAAAGGACAAGTGGAACTTTATCTCGTTTCGTCTCTCAAGACGAAAAGTATGAGACGACGACATAAATTCAAAGATACATCGATATACTCCTCTGAGAACGACACAAGCGATATATTTCGATTTATCGATACTATATATAGATTTACCTTTAATAGAAGGACTCTAGAGAACAGCCGCGCTCCATTTCGCTCCATCCTTTTTGAAATTATATTGTGAGTTTCCATCGTCATTCTAAATTGATGGCAAGGTGGATATACTATAAGGAAAGAAAAAAAGAATTTTTTCTATTGTAAACGAAAATATTTTCATCCAGTATTAAACGTTACGAAAAACATTAGATACATGTCTGACTCAAAATCTAGCATCTTATCTACTACATTACGAGTTGCATTACATACTACATATAGGTACAAAATGAGTCGGAAAAGTGACTCATTATGAGTTGCACCAAAAATTATCCCAATAAACTCATTTTGAGATTCAGGCAAATAGTTTCAATGAGTTGGATTCCGACTCATTTTCAGTTAAATTTTGAGATAAAATTACAAGTATAGTCAAATAAAAATCACTTTATCATAGAACTTAAATGTTTCTCAAAACTAAATTATCATAGACTCCTTTTATAAAAAAATTTATAAATAAGTAATTTCAGTCAATTAATTTTAATAAAATTTTTAAATAGTTTTCGAGAAATTTGAGTATGATTGTATTAAAAATAATTGTAATTCTGCAATGAGATTTGTTATTTATGAAAATAATTAAACCTGTAAAAAATTGTATTTTTTATAAAAATAATTAAATCGTTGAGAACAAATTTATAAATTTGTTAATTGAACTTCTGCGCTGCTAAAGCGCGCGTGAAGTTTCTTGTTTCATTAGCATTGAAAAATTCAATTATTCAGAAGAATTCTACTCAAAATCACTATTTTTCTAAATATATTTAGGAAAGTCAGGAAAAAGAGTCAGAAAATTTTGTCAAAAGTACTGAAACAATATTCAATTTCGAAAATTCTGAATGTTTCTCATCATTGAAAAGATTTTTTTTATTGCAAACTTTTCTTTTTTTTAACAACAATTAAACTATACAGATTTTTATCAATTATTTTGGAATTATTTTTTATTTCAAAATTCAAAAATAAATTAAATTTTGTAAAATTTTGGTTTTTAATTTAATTGGAATTTTATAAAATTTAAATTTTCAATGAATTTCATTAGAAATTTTAAAGATAATTTAGGTTTATGAAAACCTTTAATAATTCAAATTCTTATAAAATTTGTTATATTTTTTAATACTCATTTCATTCATTATTAAAAATAATAATGGATTTATGAATGAATTTTATACTTAAAACACAAAGAAAATTTAATTTTGGAAAAATTATAAATGATTGCAACAACTCATTTTAATTCAAATTTTTTTAATATTCTCGTCAAAATTTCAATTATTTTAAAAATTGATAACAAAATTTTTAGCAAAATTCTATTATTTAAAAAATTTGTAATAAAAATCTTTAGAAAAATTCAATTATTTTCAAAAATTTTCCTTAATTTCATATGAATTCTATTATTTACAAATTTTTTATAAATTTCTTTCTTCTTAAAAATGTTATTAAAAATCGTCAAACGAAATCAATTATTTCGTATTATTAATGTGGTAAAAAATAAATGTTATTTTCAAAACCTGGAAAATTTCCATTTTTTAAACTGACAAAATCAAGAACTTTCAAATGAACAAATTCGTGAAAACCCTGATCAAGTGTTCAATAAATTTCTCAAGTAAAACAAATAATGAAATAAAAATATTTCTGCCCAAAACTCAGAATAAGAATAATCGTAATATATTTAAAGTATTTGAAAATAACTAATATTTTTAAAAAATTGGGGTATCCAAAAATTGTTTTATTTATTTATTTCTTATTCTTATTTCGATAATATAGTTTTAAACAAACAGAAATTCTGTAGATATTTTTCCAAAGTAAATATAAAATTTCAAAAACAAAATTTGATTTATAATTTTTTTTCTTATTAAAACTTGTAATTTGTTTATAAATTGTCATTGAGGAGCAGAAAACGTGCAAAATATTTTCTAATTTTAATTTTCCAACTGTTTTTTAATTTTTTTTTAAATGAAAAGATTAATTACCTAGTCCTAAAATGTTTGTTACAAAGTGCTAAATTTTCTTGAAAGAAGAGAAATTTTGAAAAATAAAACATGAATTCAATTTTTGATATTAATAAAAATAATTTTGTATTATTTGAAAAATAAAAATAATAATTCCAAAGAAAATAAATAATTACCGATTATTAAATTTAGAACTTAGGAGTGAAAAAATAGAGAAATATCATATTATCTATCTAAACATATAAAAAAACGAAAGCATAATCATGATTAACTTCAGGTGTGGACAGACAGGACAGAATGAATACGACGATTATTATAATTAATAATTTTTAAAATTTTAACTAATTTCAGTAGAATTTGAATTACCGTCAACCGGGGCTATTTTGTGCACCAAATAGCATTTTTTTGATTAAATGATTTATTAAAATTCAGAATTAAAAGAAAAAAGAAAACCAATTATTGGTGTGTGTTGTGGGCATCCTTCTGAAGATTTCCTATGAGTTGAGCAATGAAAAAAAAATTTTTTGACTGTGTTATAGTCATTGAAAGTCGTGCACAGAATAGCCTCCTGGATGGGGCTATTTTGTGCATCAAACTTTGTCTTTGTATAATGTTGCCCAAACATTTTTTTTATCGTTTCTGCTTCATTACATCTTTTTGTCTAGATACTTCAGAGTAAATTAAAAAAAGAATAAGTTAGAAAACACTTTTTTTGAAGATATTATACATCAAAATGTCAAATAAAACACTACGATTTTCCGAAAATCTAGATTTACTAAAAGTTAATAATCTTTATTTGAATTATTTATTACTCTGGCATTAAATAACATTTTTTTCTTTTTTATTATATATTTTATAATAATATATTACAATAATTATAAAATTATAATTTAAACACTTGTAAATAACTTGAAAATATCATTTCAGTAGGAGCTTTTTTAAACATTTTTAATGAAATTTTTCAAAAACTTGAAATTAATTTTTTTAATGTTAAATAAATAACAATTTAATATCTAATTTACTTTTCAAGTTATTTTACGAGAAATGAGAGAAATAGTTTTCAAACTAATTTTAAAAACTTATAAATATTAATAAAAGTTATTCTCTTGAGGTGGTGTTGAGCACCGGTTCAAGTTTTAAGCATTTTAATGATTTTAGTTAAAATTATTAATGGTTTTTTGACAAAAAAGTAAGACAGAAATGTATAAAAATGATGAACAGAACCTTCTTTACTTACTAAATAAGAAATTTTTGAAAAATATTTGATTTTTTGAAGTGCACAAAATAGCCCCATAGAATCCTGGTTTTTCAGTCTTTTCCACTTTTTTCTTAAAATAATCAATAAAAAGTTAGCGCATTACGTATTTATCATCACAACACAATAGACAATAAATATCTAGCACAGTTTATGAGCCACATTAAAACTCTAGAAGATCTGGTATAATTTTTGAGAACTTTCAAAATTTTTCACACAAATTTTTCGTTTTTAGGAATTTTTTTTCTGTTAATTGACAACGAATTAAATAATAAAATTTATTGCCCTCTATTCTCATGAAATCAAACTTTCATTTCTTAAAATAGCAGATTAAAATAATGCATTTTAATAATTTTATTCATTAAAAATCTCGCGTGCACAAAATAGCCCCCGGGTGCACAAAATAGCCCCGGTTGACGGTATTAAATATTTTTAAAAATCTATTTTTTTCTAATGAAATTCAATAAAAATAATTTTTTTTTAATTTCAAAATAAAAACCTTTTGAGTTTTATCCATTTATGATTATTGCAACTTTTTTTTAAATTGAATTAGTTCATTTCCTAAAAGACTAAATAAGACAGAACTTAGGTAAGGCATTGACTGTTAAAAAAAAATTGACCAAAAAATAATGTTACAATTTATTTCACTTTTACTGCAAATATTTGCAGTAAAAGTGAAATAAATTGTAACATTATTTTTTGGTTTTCGTTTATAAAAACGTTGCGAACTTCAGTCTCATTATTTTGCCGACGAAGATATAAAGTTTGTTTCCCTGAATCGTAAATAATGTCGACCTAATTGCGGTGTAAATAAAGAACAATTGATTAACTATATTTTAAAGCAAAGCTCTTAAGTTTCACTCGATTCAATAACTATCATATATTTTCTAAAGGCAAACTATTTCCATAATCCTGTATAATTTTAGTGTGTCGTGTGTGCGATAATATCGCAGGTGTCTGTGGCGTTTAGCTTATCTCGAAGGTTCTTGCTCGCTCTTTGAAGAGGTGTGGGTTTTCGAGGGATGGGGGTATTTAAGATCGCGCCAAGGGGTGGCTATTAATTATTGCGAGAGACACACAGCCTCATAATTAAGAGGTTGTATCGCGTCGGGAGAACATTCATAGAAGAAAACATGTATACGCGAACGGGCGGTTTAATGGGGGGTGAGGGGAGAGTATAACAAGATGTCCTACTTGGAAATGCCAAGAATCCCAGAAGCTACTCTAAAACTGGATTTACGAGACAGTCGAGCTTAGAATTCGAGTTGCCGCAGACAACCCCAGAACATTTCCCACATCCTGTAACTATAACGTCAAATTCTGACACACTGTCTACAAATAAGCGTCGTTCACAAACTCGGTATTTAAATGGATTATTCCCTCTGACACTCGTCGCTCAACGCTCAGTATTTCCCCGTCGGATGTACTTTAGATTATCGTGTAGAGCCTTGGATATTTTTACTTTTTTTTAACTTTCTTTGATTATTTTATTTTTAGACAAAAGTGTCAGAGCAAATTATGTTTGTGGATGATACATATAGGTGATTCACATAAGAACACTTTTGTTGAGAAAAAAAAATCACTTATTCTGTGCAATTAGTATGCAGGCAGTACTTGATATTCGGTTTTTCCCTGCATAGAATAAAATATATTTTTTGGTATTGAAAACGATTATTCCTGCAGTATGAATTTGAATCAATAAACATATTTACTGATTTTAATTAGTGACTGCTTTTTTGCTATATTGAATTAGTATATTTTACAAATAAACAATATTTTCTACAAATTTATTAGTAAAGTTAACTAATTTGAAACAAAAAGGCAGTCGTTAATTCAAATTAGAAAAACTTTTTATAATAAAAATGTGCTTAAAGGATGACAAAAGTTAAAATATTTTGAATAGTTTTTTCAACGAAAACCAGATTTTACACCATTCTTTCCCTTGCAATTTGACTAAAATTATTTTTCAATAATTTTTTTGAAATAATTACATTTTGAAATGTACACCTATAATTTTAAATATATATTAATAAAATATAAATGGTTAAAACTTTTTAAAACTTTATTTAAAATAATTGATTTTTTAATATTACTTCGTCCACGTTTTCGAAAATCAAATCTTCAGAAATTAAAATTGGCTTCAAAATAATCAAATTTTCAAAAATTTTAATTAAATAATTTTTTTCTTTATTTAGTATATGAATGGACTTGCCATGCAGCCTTTTCGTGCGTGCGTTTTCGATTTTTCGAAAATCTTGTTATTAATTGACTGCATTATCTAAAAAATTCATTAAAAATATTCAACTTCCATTAAAATTTTAATTTTACTCAATTTCAATTATGAAAAATTTCAGTTAAAAGTATTCTAATAAATTGACAGATATTTCAATTATTTTAACTTATTTTCGGTGAGATTTCACTTATTGTGATCGTGAGAATAGTCACTGATTCTCAATAGAATTTTTACATTTTACTAATTTAGATTTAAGCGCGGGACAATTATAAATTTAAAAGAATGAAACCAAAGAATATCATGGAATATAATATTTAAAGTGTAATTAATTGTTATATAGAAAAGAAATAATCGTTAAAAGTTCTAGGAAATAATTAAATTCATAAAAAATTACAGTTATAAGTTTCGAAAATAATAAAAATTTCAAAAAGTCTGAAATTAAAATTTACAAAATGTCAATTTCTGCGGAAAGCTAATAACAATATATTTATTCAAAGAAAATTATTTAAGTATTTAATAATTCAATTTAAAAATCAGTGCAATATCAGGTGAATAAAAATAAAATATCAAATTTCAAAAAAAACTAAAAAAACCAAAATAATGCCCTTTAAAAATTTATTAAAATTCCTAAACTTTCCTTCTTTTAAAAATATTAGAAATTTATTATTTCAAGCATTTCTCTTCGTTTAAAAATCAGCTTACTGAATTATTGGCGTGGAATTTCAAATTTCATTAAAAAAAAAAGAAATTTACATAGCCCTGTTGTCAAAAGTGACACTCTTGTTACTAGGAAAACAACAATATAATAAAAAATATAAAAACAGAAAAAAATATATCGAGTGCCACTGGAGCGAATGACGAATTTTCATTGTGTATATGTATGTGATTGCTGATTGGTGCTGTGTGCAACGTAGCGTCTCATCGGAGCAATTAGTAACTTCAATCTGATTGTATCGATTCATCGTTACCATTCGTTTGCTACCTTTGAGAGACCCTTTTTTTAAAAAAAAAAGATAAATACATAAAATAATAATGTTCATCGCATATTTTTTTTTATTGTGTAGATAAATAGCAATCAAGATACTAATTGGTGTCTGATAAATACTATGTTTTATTGTTCGACACGTGATCCATCAAGTTTTTCATTTGTTGAAATCTTTTAAAACTCTTTTAATTTCAATTAAAATGAAAAAAAATTTATTGTTTATTTTAGTACTCAATTAATAAAAATAAAATTCAAAAAATATAAAAATAGTTGAATAATTTAAAGTTGAAAATAATATTAGCATAATTGTGAATCCTCAATAATTGTTAGAAACAAATAACTGACTGTAACTCAATTCACTATTGACAAACAACAAACACAGGGAAATTAAAAATTATTTGTACCGCTCACTTTAGCAGGAAAGATCAAATTACTTACAACTGAAACAGAAAAGTACAAAAATTTAATAGTTTCGCCTAATTGTATATAATTTTTTACATTTTTGAATTGTTTATTCTATTACTATTCAAATAGTATCACTGTTAAATTAAAAGTATCAAATGGCAACGAATTGCTACCAAAAACGTGGATCAAATAAAAAATTGATCCAGATTTTTGTCATCAATTTGATCCACTTTAGTATCAATTTAATACTTTCAAGAAAACTGTGTAGCAAAACATATAAAAATGGTAAACAATAGCCTTTAAAAGATAAGAGGAAAACGTGTCAACTGAAACGAGATAAAAAAATAGTCTTTATTAAATAATTTCATTATAAAGAGGAAAAAGAACGTTCTACTCCAATTTCAGATTAATAAAAAATGAAATTTAATTAATTTACGAATTGTAATTGAAAATAATTGTCCCCACCTTTTCAAGTGTGATTTAAAAAAGAAAAGAGAGAAATTACGACGAAATTTTGTTTGCAAATCACGCCACATTCACGCTTAATAAATTGCATTTACAAAATAAAACTGTGCTTCCATATAAACACATGCAATTTTATATTTATATAAATTTCAGTGAAACGCGAGTAAATGGGAAATTTTTAACACGATTTTTCAACCTTTTAACGCAGATTGATCCCAATTGAGAAATGCTATTCAAACGTAATTCGGGAAGTAAATGGCGAGCGAGCGTGAGTCTGTCAAAGTCGATCTACAAAAAGCAATCCCTAAAAGCGAATGACCACCAAGCAAATATTTGACATTAGTTATACATCATTCCAAATCAGAGTTCGTCCATTCGAAAACGTTTCCCATTCAAATTTCGCATATAAAGTGAAATTATACTTTTCTGTTAGTGAAACAAAAAAGAAATTCTTTTCATTGTTTTTTATTCTCGTCACTATAACGAGAAGGTAATGTTGCAAACAGAAACTTGTTAAGGGCATCATATCAGGGAATAGTCGCCCGAAAAAAGTTCTCAATTCTAAGTCAGAAAAAGTATCTCGTTCGGATTTATCAGAATTATTAGCGTGAAGCTTCCTAATGGAGAATATTCTCGAAATTTGCAAGTAATTTTTTAAAAAAGTATTGGAAAACAAAGTTAAAAAGTTGCATTTATGGCGATTGATAAAATAACATTTTCGTAAGTTGTAAGCACTGAGAAAACTGGATAGACAAACTTAGAGGGTTAGGTTTTGTGTGTTAAGCCTGATTCTCTGGATAGTTAACTTTTCCCTTCGAATTGAACTTGCGACATAGTATTTCGAAATTCAAAAAACTTCAAAAATTAAAGTAGGGGAGAGTGGGGCAACGATATTTTTCAAAATATCTCCCTTATTTTTTGTTTATTTCAATTGCCGATAAAAATTTAGTTTCAATGCAATCAGACCAATTATTTAAAAAACGAAAAACCTAAAAATATCGAATATTTAAAAAAATATAACAAAAAAGTAATTTTTGCACACATGAAATGATAATTTCATTAAACAAACTCTTATATTTTAAGAACAAGTTTAAGAATTTAGTTTTTAAAAACAAAATATGTAAATAAGTGTATCATTTCTCTACACAACTGGCGTGGTATTTTAGTTTAATTTTATATATGAATATTCATATTTCAAATATATATTTGAAATTTTAAATAAAAAACCGCTGCCGAGTTATATATTTTTGTTAAAATATTGGTGCTCATTTCATTCGTTTTCGTAAATTTCGTGTTTATTTCATGAACACTTTGCTTCCTCATAGAAATGTTAATAATAATAAAGTATAAATTTTCAACAATTATTCTCAATTGCTGTAATATTTTTTTCTCTTTATTTGATTAAAAATGCAGTTTCGATACATAAGCGATTTTGATTTTTATGGTATATTATGACTTTAATTATTTTCTTGTTTAAAATTTTAGAAATTATTTGGAAAATGATATTTTTCAGCTTTTCAAAGTTATTTTCGCATTAAAAATTTTTTTTATACTTCCATCACAATTTCTGTTTTTTAAAATATGAATAACTTCTTCATTTCTAATCGAATTAGCTTAAAAAATAAGTCAATGAAAGCGTTTTTTAATACTCTACAATATGATAATAATAGTTTTAAAGTTATATATTTTTTAACAAAATTTTCAAAAAAGTCTTATATTTACAAATTTTTTATTTTTAAAAGTTCAATATCTCCGGTGAAGATGGACGAAAAATGTTCATTGAGGGCTCAAAAGATGCGTCTAAAAAAACTACAAAATTAGAGAAAAACATTTATAGGTCTCCTAACATTTTTTTAAAGTTATGGGCAAAAAACGTTTTTTTGAAAAATTAAAAATAAAAAAAAATATAGTTAAACTTTATTAATCTATTTCAAAGTACTATCATTTTATGTCCGCAGATGAGACCTACAATTAAAAAACATTCAGCCCAAAAGCTCTTTAAAATTTGGAGATATTTATGAAAATGTGATGTTTACACACAAACACACGGAATGGCATTTTTTAAAATGTCATTTTTGAACTCCTAAGGTCAAATAACATAAAGATATGTCAAAAAATCGAAGTTGAAAAATATTAGTATTACAATACTTCCTCTATATGGGGAAGCAAAAAAATTTGTTATGTGGGGCAAAATTTTTTTGTACATTGAGTTTAAATTATTAACACGAATATTAATAAAATCTATTTAAAAATAGAATTTTTCCAATAAAATAATAATAAGACTCGAATTCACAATATAAGGTTAAAATCACTAAATGTTCTTATTTAAATAGTTCAAATTTTTTAATAATATGTATTTTTTGTCTTCTTTTAAATTTCTAAAGATTCAATATCTTCAAAATTTTTCACCAACCAGTTCATAGTGTTCTATACTTTTTTTTCTCTTTATGCTTTAATTAAATTTATGATATGTATTAAAATGTTTAAGAAATATTTACAAAATACTTTATGCACAGAAAATTTGTTACAGAAAAATACTTTTCTATTTCATTTAGCTGATTTTAAATTTTAATGAATGAAAAATAACTGTAACTGTATTAATTATTATATTATTTTATCAGAAAAACTGTTTTTTGCTTAACAAGTTTTGAAACATTCAACTAATTAAACTGATTAGAAAAAAAATTTCAGTTATTTATACATTTTAAAATGTATTTCCTAAAAAATAATGTTTTAAACTGATATGCAGAATTATTAAACGTATATTATGTTTGAAATAATTTCGTATAAAAACTTTTAAAAATTCCAATTAACTTCTTTTAAATGAAAAAGTTATAAATATATATATATATATATATATATATATATATTTACCTACAACATTTGTATTTTGTATTTGTATTTGAAGTTATATATTTTTCAAAAATTTCAAACACTTTTTTTTGTGAAAATATAGTAAATTTACAAGTATTTCAAACACATAAAATTGAAATTTTTGTAAATTTATAAATCTTTCAAACACATATAATTTAAATTATTCTGTGTACAAGTTTTTGAAACTTTCAAACATTTTTGTGTAAAAGTTACTATTTGAATTAGTAGTTAAAATGTGACTAATTTTTTAGTAGATAATAAAAAAATGAGTAATTAAGCAGTAAAAAAGCACCCAACTAATTTAGTCAGTTAGTCAGTAATGAAACACAATTTTCGTCAGACATAGTTTTATTTTTTATAAATCTGTAGTTAGTAGTAAAATTCTCCATTTTTGCAAATTATTATTAGTGCGAAAGTTTAAATTTTGAAATAAAAAATTCTCTTGTTTAAAAGAAAAAAAAATAAAAACAAAAAAATTATTCTTAAGGTTAATTTAAAATCAGGTAGTAAAAGTCCATTATAGTCGGACAAATGCATTTATTCTGGTTATTTAGACATTTTAATAGTAAAGTTCAGTTTCAATGAGTCATAAAGTATCAGTAGTAAAATGCAGTATTAGTCAGACAAAGATCCAAAGTTTTCGTGTAGAATCAGTAGTAAAATATAATTTCAGTCAGTCATAACGATGAAAGATGTTAGTATTTATTTTTCAGTGATAAAAGGCAACTTGAGTCAGACAAGGGATTTTGAATCAAGATTTATTCAGCAGTATAACAATGTTTCAGTAGTAAAACATCGTTTTTGTCAGGCAAACAGTTAAAACTCGTTTATAATTTATTGTCAGTAGTAAAACACATTTTCTTACGTATCGATTGTTGAAAATCTGGCGTTAGTGGTGAACTTCTGTCTCATTTAGACAGTATGAAAATTTATCAGTGAGGAGCCATAATATTTTAGTCAGTCTGAAACTTTATAAACTTTGTTAATTTAGTTTAAGTAGTAAAAAACAGTCCGACGAAATGTTTGAAATTGTAATTTATTCGATATTAAGTATTAGTGAAAGACTCGTTTAGTCAGACAAAAATGTCTCTCTTGTAAGCGCATGTGAATGGAAAAGATATTTTTTTCATTATCCTATTTTTGAAACCATTTTAATTTCTAAATCACATGAAATTATCGTCAAAAACGGGAATTTTTTAACACTTATTTTACACATTTTTAAAGACTTTTTGAGAGAGAGAGAGAGAAAATTTTCGTTTTAAAAAATTGAAAGCACGTTTTATAAAAGGATTAAAAAGAGTAAAAGAGAGACAGAGAGAGAGAGAAATATAGGAGGAAGGGGAATTTACTCCCGCGCGACAGAATCAGTGGGTTTTTCAAGTGGAAGAGTAAGAATCCGGGAGCCAGAAGGCCATAGGCTGGCGACGAGATTTAATCATTTAATGGAGTTAAACGTACCGTTAAAACCGTATGAAACCTTGATAGAGGAATAGAAATCTCAGCATTGTTATTTTCTCAAGTTATAATATCTCGCGATATCTCGCGTCCTTTCATTCTATTCAGAACACGGGCAAAATCGATAGATAAATTTCTTATTGATTTTAAACATGACTTCACCGATTCAAGCAATTTTTTCCATGAATAATTTTTTTATACAGTAATTATGTTTTCTTTTTTTTATATCCATCATTTTAGCAAACTAATTATTATATATAATAATCGTCGTGATTCCAGATTTCCGGATCTCTGTCCACACTTGAAGTTAGTTATAGTTATTCTTTTGTTTTTTATACGTTTTAATAGAAAATAGAATACATATATACATAATAATCGTAAGTTTTCTTACCGTTAGCAAATTATCTGTATTCATTTGTTTTTTTTTTTGAAAATTCAATTTTGTGGGTTATTGTCATTTTTTTAATGTTAAAAGGAACCCAAAAAAATAGTTTTATTCACTTCACAAAATTGACAAAAATTCCATTCCATATTTTTTATTTTCCTGACTTTTTCCTAATTTTCATCAAAAATATTTACTTTTTTCTTATCCTGCTAATAAATTGAATTTATGCTACGAATTTTATTACTTATGAAACAATTTAAAATATTTTAATTCTTGCGAAGAATTTAAAAAAAATTGAAAATAATTGAATTTTTCAGAAGAATTTTATTATTTACAAAAATAATTCATTTTTTTAGGCAAATTTTGTTATTTATGAAAATAATTGAATTTTCTTGAAAATAATAAAATATTATTATTTATTAAAATAATTAAATTCTTGCGAAGAATTTTTTTTTAATTTAGAAAATAATTGAATTCTTGGAAAGAATTTTTAAAAAATTTTGAAAAATAATTGAATTTTATAAATTTTGAGAAAAATTGAATTTTTTGAAGAATTAAATTTTTTTAAAGGATTTTGTAATTTATGAAAATAATTGAATTCTTTCGAGAAATTTTATTAATAATTGTTGAAAAAATAATTTAATTACTTTCGAAGAATTTTATTATTTATAAAAATAATTTAATTCTTTCAAAGAATTTTATTAATTAGGTAAATTATTAAATTCTTGTGGCAAATTTTATTAAAATTGATGAAAATAATTGAATTTTCTCCTAGAATTGGTTATTTTATATAAAAATAGTAGATATTGAAAATAATTGAAATGTGAAAAGTTTTTAAAGATAATTAAATTTTACAAAGAATTCTATCAAAAAATTTGGCAATAATTGAATGTTGGTTGGAAATTTTATTAAATTTTTTTGAAAATAATTGGATTTTCCAAAAAAACATTTTATTATTTATGAAAATAATTGAATTTTGAAAAGAATTTTATTGAAATACCTCAAAATAATTGAATTTTCGGGAACAATTTTGTTTATTATTTGAAAACCAATTTTTATTAAAATTATATTAAAACAATTAATTTCTTTCGAATAATTTTATTAAATTTTTGAAAATCATTGAATTATTGCGGTGAAGTTTATTAAAATGTTTAAAAAGAATTGAATTTCTGTTGAAAATTTTATTACTTTTGAAAGGAATTGAAATCTTCATATGAATTTTATGAACATTGGTTTAAATAATGAATTTTTAAATGTTATGAAAATTTTATTATTTTAAATAATTGAATTCTTGTTCAAAACTTTATTTGTGAAAGTATCTGATGCCAAATTTGAAATTAGTATCGAAATTTGTTAAAGTTTTTTTATATACTTTAAAGTTTAAAAATATAATATATTTTGAAAATTTAATTCTAATTAGTTTTTTAGTTAGGTGTCATAATAAGTATTTCCTTAAAAATTACTTAAATTAAAATGACTTGAAATTGTTTATAATAAACATTGTAGCACAATATTCCCGCGCACTTGCGCGCGGATAATTTGGCTAGTACATTTATAATTGAGGAGCAATTTTTCAAAAGTTGATAAATCCATTTTTAAAAAAATTGAGATAAACACATATTTCAAATATTAAAATCTTTAGAAATCCATTTATCACTGTTCAATTTAAGAAAAAAAATGTATTAATAAAGAATTTTCAGTTCAAAAAATATTTTGGTCTAACCTTGAAAATTTTTAATTTGTATCTTTGCATTAGAAAAAATTATTAAAACCTTTAAATTTCCTATTACAATAGAATTTAATTACAAACATAGCATTTTAAATAGAAAAAATATTAAAAAATGAATAATTTATTACATTTTTTCTACATAAAAGATAATTTTAATGGTTATGTGAGAATTATGATTTGTTTAAATTTCTCGAAATGACTAAATTTGGATTTATCTGGTTTCGAAAACTTTCTCCTCAATTATTATTAATTTATAGAAAGTTAATTATAATTATTCTTATTAATATATTATTCAGGCTTGCCATATCGGTCCGGAAATGATGGGTATTCAGAAAAAAATCAGAGAAAATAAAATTGGTCAGGAGAGTTAAAAAATTTTCTCAAAAGTAGTTGGAAAATATTAAATTTCTAGAATTAAGAAGATAAATTTAAAACCAAACAGAAGGATTTTCAAAAATATCTAAAAACAAATTTTTTAGCAATTTTTTGATTTTTGTATTTTCTAAAATAACTTTTTCTATTCCTATTAAAATTTTCATAATTTCTTATAAAAATTGTATTCCTGACATAAAAACGAATCGATTCATGTATTTAAATTTAAAATCAATATTTTCTCTCAATGTTTATAAAATTAATAAATATTTTATTTTTCACAAAAAATTGAGTATTTTTTGAAATTCTCCTTAAACTATTTAAAATAATTGTTATAAAATAGAAAATTTAAATAAGGATCAAAATATTTTCTTATCCATTTTATTTTTTTATTATTATTCTTCACAAAAAATTACCTAAAAATAATTTTGTGGAATATTTAAAATATTTTCTCGATACAGTAAAAAATATAGAAGTGCCCTCTCCTCAAATAATAGAATTTCATAAAAGTTGCTTTTAAAAACTCTAAATATTATGAGTAACTAGCAAAGCCAGCTATTTTATTTATCTATTATGTAAATCACAAATTTTTTTTATCTTCAAATATCAACTTTAATTTTTGTATAATAATTTCAGATTCGAAATTAAAAAAGATTAAATTTTAATAAAATTCTTCAAAACAGTTTAATTATTTTCAAAAGTATAAATTCTTCGCACCAGACTATATTATTTTCATTTTTTGAATTTGTTGAAATTACAAAATATATTATTTTCAATACAATTTTAATAAAATTTTTTGAAGGAACTCAATAATAAATAAACAATAAATAAATAAATAGTCAATTTTGATAAATTTTAAAAAAATCTTCTATATAAATAAGATCAGACTTTTGTTTGTACATTGCATAGAATAGGTAATAGTACTGGTACTGGTACTTAGGTACAGGTCTAACTTAAAATCTTTATTTTTCAAAATTCAAAAAATAAAAAAAAATGCAAATTTTTTAATTATTTGTCAAATTGATGTGACACTTTCTATAGCTACTTTTTAATATAAATATTAAATACAACTAATTTCCACTATAAAATGGAAATATAAATAATAAATCCGAATTTTTAAACCAAAATTTGAGATATATGTACATATATCCTATTTTTATTATAGTTTAGAATGTTAAATTAATATTACTATTAATATTATTAATATAGATTGAATTTCGAAAAGTTTCAAATTAAAGTTTTAGAAAAATATTAAATTTTGAAAAATTTTAATTAAAAATTTTATAGAAGTTAGATTTTGAAAGATTTCTATTAAAATATTTTTAAGGACATTGGAACCATTATGATATTAGTTAAAGATATTCAAAAATAATTGTTTTCTAAATATTTTTTGTCTATATAATTATTTTTACAGTAAATAAATATATTCGTTAACGTCTGGAAAAAGTCCACGTTCTGTTTGTAAATCAGGGAAAAATAAAAACAAATTTTTGTATCAACCCTGTTATTTCTATTATTATTATAATTATTATTTAGTTTATTTTACTTATTGTTTATATTTACGTAATATTCTTTATTTAGGTATTATTTACATATTTTATTGAAATTTACATCACATTATTATAAATGTGTATGAAAATGATAAAGAAATTCCCATTCGTATTATAAAATTTTAATTATTAATTAAAATTTTCAATGTGTCCATGAATATGTAGAAAAAACAAATGATATGCTGAGAATTTTATATTTCAACAAGTTTTTAAATAATGTTTAAATTAATGTATATTACAGAGGGAAAATTTTTATCAAAAGGAGACTAAAAATGATCCACAAATCCTGAATGTTCAAATGAACGAATTTTTTTGCTGAATATAAATGTTCTCAATAATTACTGACTAGCATAAAAAGTAAACACTAAATTAAATAATTAAAATAATTATATTCATATTTAATGCAAAACGTAATATTATTATAATAAAAATTTGAATTTAAAGGAAAAAAAATAATTTTCGTTCATGTCAACGTATAAAACTTCAGGGACGTTTACATGATTAAAAATAGAAATGTTAATTTAAATATATTTTTATAGTAATTTTTTTTATATTTTTATAATTATAATATAATATAATATAATATAATAATATATAATAATACTGTTATCTCGACTCTTTTGATTAAAATGATTACTCTTCATTTTTACACATGTTTTTTAAAATTTTTATTATTTCCGAAGTAATGTTGAACTATTTTCAAAATAAATTTTACCATTTCTGAAGAAAATTGAAAAAAATTTAGATTTCACCTTGTAAATAATAAAAGTTACTTTATATTTTTCTTTGCCCATCTAAATATAAATAATTTACAATTCGAGAAGTAGCCATCAGGACTTTTTCTTGTTTCATCAATCTTAGATGATATTCATGTATTTCTAAAAGTAACAAATTGTTTTTTACCTTTAAGATTTTTCCATTTTAAAATTGGTTTTCCCTCAACGTTCGCAAATGTTTTTCGTTTCTTTATTTTTTTTTCTTTTCTTTTTCATCAAAGCCAAAGAAGTATTTTTGTTAAATATTTATGAGTGGAATGTAAATTGTCTCCGAGTAAAGTTGGAGAGAGCTTTTGCAAGAAACGTAACTGCTATTTAGATCAACATGTTTCGCAAGTAAGGGTCCGCATTTCGTAACCGAGAAGTTACACGGGCAGAGGGTGCGCAACAAAATAATAAAAAAAAATCCCAGCATTTCAAACACACTCAAGTCCAACGATATTAATTAATTTACGATCTCATTAATTACACTTTCTTGTAAATCTAAATTAGGTTTAAATTAAAATCAAAATTATGATAAAATTAAATTAAAATTACTTTAGTAATGAATGGATGTTGTTTTTCGTTACGATTTATTTGAATTATTTATTTGGTATAAGATGATGAGGACTAAAGTCTCAATTAAATTAAGTATTAAATAATTAAAATTAGTTATTAATCTTAATTCACTAGGGCAGGTGGGAGAAAAAATGGTTTCGTGATCCACATCTCATCTAAAGAGAAAAGAATATTTGAATCGTGAATTTTTGGTAAATATAGGAAAACGCTCTTTATTTTTTGAATTTAGGACTTTTTTCACAAAATGTATATTTTTGATAAAATAAAAAAAGCCATTGATTGACTGAATTAATTAATTAGAATTAAAAAATTGGAAATTAAAATCCATGTTTACTACATTGATTATAAATTATTTGATAATATCCAAATTCCAGCAAAAATATCAAATTTGAAAAACAGGGAATGAAAATAATTATAACAAGTACAATTGACCCATGAATTGTAATTAGAAAATTGAAATAGAAATTACAAATTTTCGCAGCTATTGTCAATTAATTATTATTACATCAATATGAAAATTTAAACAAATAATTTAATGATATTATTTGGCGAAATTGATAAAAAAAAAGGAGGGGGATTACAAAATTGTAATTACAAAAGGAATTATTTTTTGAATAATTAAAAACAAAAATGCGTATGTAAAGAAAGAAAAAGAGAAAATTATAACGATGGTTAAAATATGTACGTATACAAGAATATTGTATATTTAAATGATTAAAAATATAATGCGATCACAAAAACAAGAGGAAGCTCTTGAGTCAAGTGGATGAAGTTTGAATTACATTTTGGGTTGTGGGTGAACAGTGTATATACATATGTGTACTGTGTGTACATACAGAGACTGAGATAATTCAACAGTAGGGAGAGAGGAGAATCGAGTGTCGTTTATCGTTACAATGATACGAACCACTCTACACTCGGCTTCATTATCAAACATCCACCTATCGATGCAATCGGGTACAATTTTTATTTACATTGACAAAAGTACATTCCCTTTTTTTCTCTAAAAACTTTCCATTTTTCAAAATGTAGTCAATAAATTTTAATTTTCGACAACTTTTACACTTAAAATTATTAAAAAGGGTTTAACTATATGTAATCTAGTTAAATTATTATTTAACTGAATCATAGAAAATTTACCGTAAGTTACCTAATAAATTTCCACAAATTACCATAAATTTCCGACGTTAAATTTTTTAGTTCTAATTTGTGTTTTACATAATTTTATAAACTATTGTCCAAATTCAGACCTCGGATCGACTTTAACGAAGAAAAAAAGTCGCTTTAGTCGATTAAAAATAGAAAAAAGTCGATTATTTAATTCAGTGCTGTAACAAAAATTCAAATTAATCAAAACTTGTAAAATTTTGCTAATTAAATACTCAAATACTTCTTACTTCTTTATTCACAGGAAATAAAATTTAAAAAATTTCAACTTTTCAAATTTAATAATTTCTAAAAACTAAAACTATAACCCTATTATAAATTTAATTACTTTCTACAATTTTCAACTAAACTTCATCTCTAAATCAATTATCTGTATGAATTTTGCTTCCTCATATAGAGGAAGTATTGTAATACCAAAATTTTTCGACTTCGGTTTTTTGACATATCTTTATGTTATTTGACCTTAAGAGTTCAAAAATGACATTTTAAAAAATGCCATTCCGTGTGTTTGTGTGTAAACATCACATTTTCATAAATATCTCCAAACTATGAAGAGCTTTTAGACTCAATTTTTTTTAAATTGTAGGTCTCATCTGCGGACAAACAATGAGAGTACTTTGAGACAGATTAATAAAGTTTAACTATATATTTTTTTGATTTTTAATTTTTCAAAAAAACGTTTTTTGTCCATAACTTTAAAAAAATGTTAGGACACCTATGAATGTTTTTCTCTAATTTTGTAGAGTTTTTTAGATTCATCTTTAAGCCCTCAATGAACATTTTTTGTCCATATTCACCGGAGATATTAAACTTTTAAAAATCGAAAATTTTTGAAAATAAGACTTTTTTGAAAATTTTGTTGAAAAACGTAGAAATAACTTTAAAACTATCATTATCATCTTGTAGAGAATTAAAAACGCTTCAATTGACTTATTTTTGAAGCTAATTCGATTAGAAATAAAGAAGTTATTCATATTTTAAAAAACAGAAATTGTGATGGAAACTTAAAAAAAAATTTTTTTTAATATGTGTAACTTGAATTTTTAATCAAATAAAGAAAAAAAATTATTACAGCAATTGACTTTTTAAAAATATTTCTAAATGATTTATTGAAAATACCAAAGAGTTTAACGATTAAATATAATTAAAAAATGTCTAAAAAACTGAAACTTGGTCAAACCTTTTCAAAACTAATTTAAATTTAGTAAAACATTCTAAAAATAATTCAAAATTTGTCAAAATCTTACTAAAAATAATTGAGTTGTTTAAAAATATAAAAAAAATTAATGATATTTTTCAAACAATTTTAATTACATATAAATAAATTATTTCTGAAAAATATAAAATAGTAAATTTAAAAAAAAATCTTTTTACTTCATTCGAAGGTAATTGAATCTTAAAAAATTGTAATAAAACAATTGTAAGAATTAATATTTTATAAGTATTGTAATGTATAATTTTTCAAAAACAATTGAAGAATTTTTGTATAATTTAAAACAAAATTGAGGGGCTGGATGCTATAATGTGTTACGCTCCATGTTAAATGAATGGCGCGTAACACATTATAGCATCCAGCCCCTCAATTATTTTCAAGATGTTTTCAAAATGTTGAAAATAATTTTGAAAAATTTTAATTTTATTATTTTGTGCATGAATTTTAATTTTTCTAAAATATTGAAAATAATTGAATCTAATAAAATTAGAACGTAATAATTCAGAGAATTATTTTTTTCTAAACTATTTTAATTTTATTTTTCATTGATTTTCATTTTTATTGAATCTATACTCAAAGATTATTTATTATAATTTTTGATAATTTAGTATTATTTTAAAAATTTTCAATTAAAATTAATTAAAAGTTAATTTTTAAAAATTGGAATAAAACATTTGAAAATGTGATTTTGTTTTAATTAAATTTTACAGAATTTTAATTATTCAAAATCTTTTTAATTGCAATATTTTGAAATATTTAATTAGAAAACTGATTGAAAAATAAACTTCCAAAAGTTTGTCTATAATAAGTTATACTTTTCACAGTATAAAAATCGAAATAAGTTGCAATTTATACCAAAAATATTGTATTTTGGCGCAAAATTTGGACGAAAAGTCGTAATTTTTTAATAAAAATCCATAAGAATCGTATTATTTGAAAATAGTCGAAAAAAGTCGAAAAAGTCATAATATTCGAGGCCTGCAAATGTTTATAAATTAGCACATAAATTTTAATAAATTACCGCGAAAATTTCCATAAATGACTGAAATTCACAATTGTTTTGTTCTTTTTTGCTTTTCATATTTTTATAAATTATCGCGAAAATTTCTATAAATCACCATAAATAACCGTGAAAATTTCCATAAATTGCTAAAATAAATATTTTTAATTGTAACTTATGTGGAATATATTGTTACGAATTATTGCGAAAATTTGAATAAATTACTGCATAAACTTCCATTAATAACACTGAAAATTTCCATAAATTACCGAAGTAATAATTTTCAAATGAGATTCAGACTGCAATATTTTTATAAATTACTGCAACAATTTTTATAAATAACTATAATTTTCATAAATTATTAGAAGAAAACACCGTCTTACGCAAAAACTGTCCAAAAAGTGAATTTGTTAATTCTTATACTTATTTACAAGAAATTTAATTAATTTTTCAGTAATAATTCTGCTGAGAAATCTTTCTGGATAAATGCTTTTTTGATTCCAAACAATTTATAAAAAGATTTAAATATTTTATGAAATTAAAAATCTCTCTTTAAATTTGTTTAAATAATTTTTCCTGCCCGCGATGAATTTTTCTTTCACTGTTAAATTAAAAGTATCAAATGGCAACGAATTGCTACCAAAAACGTGAATCAAATAAAAAATTGATCCAGATTTTTGTCATCAATTTGATCCACTTTAGTATCAATTTAATACTTTCAAGAAAACTGTGTTCTGGACCCTTCATTTTCAAAAAAATATATTGATAATTATCATAACGATAAATTTTTTTTTAATTACCTAAACAAAATCCTGCGAACTTGAGATATAATCGAAATTTTAACAAGTAAGTAATATTTAAAGTAAACTTAATAATAATAATAATGAAATTAAAAAAGTTTATAGCAAAAAACAGTAAAATATAGTTAATAGTGTAAACCTAGTATTTCTGTATAATAAATAGACTGCCGCGACAATTTTCTACACGGGTACCTTTATTTGATTTAAATAAGAATTATTTTATTCAAGTAAATATTTATTCGAAAGTAGTATTTATTTGTTATTTTGATTTGTATCCTAAAAAATGGATACAAAAAATTGAAATCAAATTTATAAAGTTTCTTTCTTAAAAATTTTTCTTTATGAACAATTAAACCCATTTTTTGGTGCTGTAGGAAAGAAAAAAGAGTGAAAACATTTATTTAGTTCGAATTTTTTTTTAATTTTGTCTCCTGCCTCACGTGGTATGACGTATTCGACAGGAAGAGGAACGATGTTTTGCCCAGAAGCACGTTTCAACGTTGGTTCTCGCCAGCCTATATTGTCGTCATAAATCTAACAACGCGGTTCAACATTAACCCCCCGCGACTGCCGCTTGTACTTCCGACACCAAGCAACCTCCACATCCGATAAAATGTTACCAACCCGTTTTCATATAAACTTCGTTCGCGGTTATTATTTATCCGAATTTAATAAACTTCTAAAAAAAATCTCTTTCTCACGATAAAAAAAAAATCAAAGTAAAACAGAAATTAATAATTTAATATCAATCTATGTAAATAAAATTAAAGTTTTGTCTGAACATTGCCCAAAACATAAACATTTATGCATAACTTTTTCATCACGAGAAAACGGCTTCAACGATTATAAGAAAATTTAGCAGTCTTTTAGGTATTAAACCAATTTAAAATCACTTTGTCACCATTAAACTTATCTATGTGGTCAAATTCTTTGTTACATGATTACAAGATGAATTTTAACGAAACTTACACAAAACATAGCTAAATTATGTAATTAAAATAAAATTATGATATAAAAAATTGTCAAAATTAACGGAGTCTTGCCCTTTTATATAAACTGTTTGATAGTAGATGATAGATGACAGAAAATTATTTAACTATATTTTAAACTTTAAAAATAAGTTTTTTTAAATTAAATCCAATGTGTTAATTAGACATTAATGGAAAAAATAATTAAATTTAAGTCACATTAAATTTGTAAACGTGTGAAATAAACCTTTATTACGATTGTAAATTTTTGGAGAGGTCCGTTTTTTTCCATATGACTTGCTTTAAAAAGTATTAAATGTTTCATTTATTAACAAAAAACATACATACAAACTTAATTTAGTTCTTGTACAATATTATAATAATAATAAATAATAATATTTTATTGTACAGCAACATAATTTTGAAAAAAAAATTATTTTTAATATAATAATAAAAGTGATTTTTCATCTTTTTTAAAAAGAAATTTCAATTCTGAATTTGTTCCTTTCTGGAAATTGATCAATAGATGGAAAGAATATTATTTTCTTATATATTAACTTCAATATCCGACTTAAACATTTTTTTTAAAAAATGTCAAAAAATTATTTTTTTGAGTTTTTTCAAAGTCCGTCAATCTATGTCGAAATATTATTATGATATACAAAGTTTTCTCCACGAGGAAGCAAAATAAAATAAAATTCTCTTTTGTAAATAATATTCCATTTCCATTGAAATTTAGGTACAAAATAAAACTTTGGCTCAAGAGAGAATTCGACTAGTGTGCAAATATTTCTGTATTTTTTTTCTATTTTTTGTTCGCAACTTGGAGCTAGCGAATTTGAAAGCAAACGGTATTATTCAATCGATGGGAATATTGCATCGAATGCACTCGTCAAGACCGAGGAGAAATTTCAATTTCCCTTTTTACTATCGTCTGTCTCTCTCGCTCTATACTCTCTCACTCTCTCATCCTCGAGTTGTACAGGAATAATCCGCTTTACAAACTTGAATTTCTCGTTATAAATATTTACCAAATTTTTCAAAGAAAGAATCTTTCCCAAAGGAATAATTTTTTTTCAAAACGAAACACTTTATGCCAATCTGTATATCAGTTGGTGAAAAAATCAAAAACTGATTTTCTACCTCTTTTATAAAAGTAATAATTTTTCTTCTATGTACTTTTGATTTTGTGTTTTTTCCATATTTTCTTTACTTTTCGTGGAAAAAATAAATGTTTAATTCATCTTTTGAAAAAACACCTACACTACCGTCGAGAAATCATTATTAACAATTGATCATTTTCAGCCTAAAACTGTTTAAAATCAACTAATTTAATGCATTTGTCAAAAAACATGCTCAACTGTTTAAAATGACAACTCGTGAACCGATTACGATTATTAAACTCTTTTGCTCTTAATTTAAAGATGAAACTTCAATGATTAGTCCCATGTAAGTTTCAAATTTTTTCTGCAATTTTTAATAAATATACAGGAGTTGAAAAAATTTCAAAAAAACTTTTATATTTTCAATTTTTTTGTCATATTTGTTGATGGATTCAATCTTTGCACAATTTTTGGGCCGTGCGTATGCATCCGTAACGTTATTTACCGACGGTAGTGTAATACTTTCAAAAATATTTATTTTTACCAATTTTTTGTTAAAAAATTTATAAATTTGCCATAAAGCAAATATTATTGAACTGCAAAAATTGTTCTTCATTTTCATTATTTCTTTTATTTATTATTTACTTTATCTTTTTTTTACTTTTATTCATTTATTCTTATTTTTAAGGATACACGGTAAAAACATACAAATATTATATTTATGTATTTACAAAACGGGAAAAATGGAAAACATATATTTTTTCCATTAAAATAAATTCAATATTTATGTATATAAATAAAATATATTACTTCATATTATATAAATATTTATCAAATATTTTTCTTTGTTACAGAGCCATGACAGCTGGCAGGGCCATGACAGTGACCAGGTAAAAATTTTCAGAAAAAAATATTATCCATACTTTGCCGTTAATGAAAATAAAGCTTTGCATGGTCTGTTATTTTTCTCAATAACTGCATGAGATTTTTTTTCATTTTTTAATTTATACGCGTAACACCTTTCTTCCATTTACCCATCGTATATATATTTTTTTCCATTTAAATATAAAGCAACAAGGCAAATCGTAAAAAGAATACAAAATTGCATTCTTTATTTAAAATATCTGCATAAATACAATTAAAAAAAAATTCAAACACTGCAAAAATAGGTCTCTTTTTTGACATCTTTAAACGTTTTATCAGTATCAAGATATTTCTTCTATCTTAGAAAAGTAAGATACTTCTTTAAGTTTTTTTAAGCATCTTAAATTAAGATGCTTCTGATGCAATAAGATGTTCAACGATAAAGTCACTTGAGAATCGTAAGATGCAACAAAAATGTAAGTTACTAAAAACTAAGATACATAAGGTGTTTTCCATATAAGCCCATAGTGAACTTTAAAACATTTTCTCAAAAAATATACTGAAAATGCGTACAAAGATACTTTTAACATCTTAAATTAAGATATTTTAAATAACTAAAAAATGTCCACCAAAAAATTTTAGAAGAGACTACCAAAACACCTTAAATTAAGATTCTTCTTTTTGCAGTGTAGTTTTCTTGTTTTTAGAAACATATTATTCTACCAGTAATACAGGCACCCAAAAAATAAAAGTAGTCTGTTTATTGAACCAGACCTACATATCTTATAGTATTTTTGTTCACTGTAAAGGAATATAAAGTCACCCTCTGTTTTTCCTAAAATCAAAAAAATACCCTAAAATATACAAATTTAAAATTTAAATACAAAAGAACTGAATAACAGATTTTGTTGAAAAACTAAAAAATAAATTTTTGTACTTCTCTTTTAATAACTGAGTAACAATGCCAGAATTATAAAACATCATTCTCTCTTTAAACTATCCATAATAGGAAGAACCCAAATATGTAGAAAAAATAAAAATAATTAATTTTTTAAACAGAACCATACGTTTCTTTATTTTTTTCTCACAACTAGAAAGCAGAGACAAATTGAAATCACCACCTTCTAATTTTTGTTAAATCTTTTTATTTTCCGTTAAAAAATAATGTGTGATGAAGAAATTCTAACATGGTTTCTGAGTTATTATAACAGATGTTTGTTTTATTTGCAACTAAAACTGTTAATATTTTTTTTACTTTAAATTTTGCATTTGCACATTTAAGGGTAGTTTTTTCGATTTAAAAAAACAGAGGATGATGGAGCAATTCTAACATTGTTTCTATGTTGTTGTAACATAAGTACATAAAACAATTTGTATATTTTCTGTTTCTCAATCACAATTCTGTTTACTAAATTTTAAGTTTCTTTTTGAAAAAGAAAAAAATTTTTTTAAAAAATTACTGTTTCTTATCACAATTTGTTAACAAAATTCTGTACTTCTTTAAAAAAAATTATTATTTGTAGCATTTTAACACCAAAATTTTCAAAGTTAATATATTTATAAAAAATTTTTTTAGAAAATTTTTAATGTCTTTAGGGAAAAAATCCCTATAATTTCTATTTGTTAATTACGATTTTTCACTGGATTATTATAAAATTTTGCTAAAAACTTTGCATAATTTATACTTTTTATTATAATTTTCTAATGAAATCTCAAGTTTTTTTCAAGAAATAAAAAATTTGCTTAAATTTTGTTTTTTAACCATAAAATACCTATTGACATACCTACTGATCGTAATTACAAAAATTTAATATTGTTAGAAAAAAGAAAATTTTGAAAATTTTAGAAAATTAAAAAAAAAAATTTTGAAAATTATTAGAAGACAGAAAATTACAAAATCACCTTTATTAGAAAAAAGGTTTTTAGAACTTCATCTTTATTAGAAAAAAATTTTTAGAAAATACGATTTAGAAAAACTTTATCTCAACCATTATGAGAAACATAAGAATGAACACTAAACTATTTGAAAAAATTATAATTTAAATCTTTTGAGTTTGAATTTCATTACATTTATATGAGCTTAACATTTTTTTGAGGGATTTTCTAAGAAAATTACTTGTATAAAAATTAGATTTGGAACTTGAGTTGAGTTTGGTTTTATAAAACTAAAGTTACGAACGTTGTTTCAACGAAAATTTTTACTATTACTAATTATTTATTTTAATGTTAGAAGTCATTAAAAAAATTTGCAAGAGGATCGAAAGCAGTGATTTTCATTTTTCAATAATGATTTATTTTATATTTTAGAATTTCTGAAAAATTCGTGCCAAAAAATTAAAATCAACTGCTTTCCCCGCCTTCGATTCTCTGGCAAATTTTTTTTAAATGGCTTCTAAAATTAAAATAAACAATTAGCAAAAGAAATAAATTGCTTCTGAGACGAGGAAATGATAATTTAGTTTAAATACCGAGATTTTTTAAAAAATCCAGGAAAAATCATAACTGAACATAAACAAAAAAACATGGAAAATAAAAAAAACTTAAAACATGGACCAATATAAATTAAATTTATTAATATTATTATTATTATTAATATTATTATTATTATTATTATTAATATTATTATTATTATTATTATTATTATTAATAATTTATATTATTATTTAATATTTATTATTCTATGGAAGACAGGTTGACAGATTGCTACCGTCATAATTCTTTAGAAATAATTGGCAAATTATTCGTAAAATTCAGAAAATATTTAAAAGCTTTTAAATTGTCATGTAGAATAAATTTTGATAAGATTGTTAGTATATTTGTATTGTTATTATCAACATCACGAAGGTAAATTCGATTAAGCGGCTGACTAAATTTCATTGAAACCGCGCCCTCCGCATTGTTAAGTGCTGTGCTCCCTCGTCGACAACGATTCCTGACGACCTCGTCTTCAATGGATTATCAGACTGTTCGTCGAGAGAGGTGGAGTTGATTTGGCACCTCATAGGCGACAACCGCCTCTCCTCTCTAGCAAGCAGATTCTGTTCTCAATCTTAGGATTTCCAGCTTTCAGGCAGAGAAACAGAGAATATACGATAAGCCAAGATCGTTTGCTCCTCTCTCGCAACCTTAATTCAAGAAGGGAAAAATAATGTTTTTTTTCTTCTTTTTTTGTAAGTAATTTTATAAAAATAGTATCAGACATTGCGAATTTGGAGAGTTTGACAATTGATGCAAATGAATTTCAATTTCTAATCTACTTCAATTTACATCAATCTAAATATAAATTCAGAAAAAATAACTTTATATTATCGTACTCTTCTACTAAAAGCTACTATTCGCTATTTTTTTCATACGAGCTACTTTTTGGCTACTTTTTGAGCCTAATGTTACTAAAAGCTACTTTTCTGAACAAATAATCAAATTTAGATTTTTAGTTTTCACATTTCCATTTAAAAACAGTGTTAAAAACGAAAAAAGTTAATGAAAAACGACCACCAATAAGATAATAGGAAATAATTTTACCGATATTTTCTCTATCAATAGTGACTGATTATAAATTGTGTTTAACCTTTAAATTCCCCGTTTTTCCCGGCATTGTCACAATTTTTACCGCTTTTATTTTCTCATCAAATTTAAATTTATTTAATTTCGAACATAAATCTATAATTTGGAAAATAATTGGATTAAACAAAGACTTTTTTCAATTTTCCAAAAAAAATCTTCTTTGTTCATAATTATAATTGAAAATTTTATTAATTCAATTTCATTAAAATTTATTGATACTTATTAAATGTTTGCAAAGAATTTTACTATTTATAAAAGTAATTGAATCCTTTTAATAAATGTTATTACATATTCATGAAAATAATTAAATGTTTGCGAAGAATTTTATTAAAATTTTTGAAAATAATTCAATTGTAGAGAACAATTTAATTATTTATAAAGATAATTGAAATTTCGGAGAATTTCAAAAAAGTTTTAAACATAATTGAATTTCTGCGGAGAATTTTATTATTTTTGAAAATAATTGAATTGTTTTTTTTATTTTATGGAAATTTATGAAAATAATTGAATTCTTGTGAGGAATATTTTTCAAAAATTAATATTCAAAAGAATTTAGTAAATCGGAAAAATTTTGCTCTTTTTAAACATAATTGAAGTAATTGAATTCTTTAGACAAAATTTAATCCAATTTTTAAAACGAATTGCATTTTTCGACGAATTTGATTAAAATTGTATTAAGCATAATTTCATTTCTGCAATGAGTTTTATTATTTATGAAAGTAATTGAATTATTGCGAAGATTTTACAAAAAAAGTTTCAAATAATTGATTTAAAAAAAAAATTTAAATGAACTATTTTTAACACCTAATTCAATTCTTATGAAATTTTAATACTTTTAGAAAATAATTGAATATTTGTGTAGAATTTTGTCAAAATTGTTTTTAAATAATTTAATACTTTTTGAAAATTTTATTAAAATAGTAGACATATACAAGTTATTGAATTAAGAAAAATTTTTAAAAATAATTGAATTTTTGTGGTGAATATTCAATTATTTGTTTATAAAAATTCAATTATCTTGAAATAACAGAATTAAAAAATCTTATTTTTCAAAATTTTCAAAAAAAACTGCGAAAATTCAATTTTATTAAAAATTTTAAAGTGTGTATTTTTTTTAAATTAACTAATAAAAATTTTAATTATTAATCTTCGAACTAAGAAACGTGAGTACATTAGAATGCGACTCCTTAAAAAATTTAATTATTATTTATCAATTATTAAATTAAAATACTTTGAAAATTCGATTTTAAAAAAGTTTTTAATATGATTCTTTAATTCTTTTTTTTGTCACCGAGGCTAGTATTTCATACTTTTTTTGTCGTCGAGGCTACTTTTTCCTACTTTTTTTAAACTTATAATGGAGTGCGAAACCTGAAAATATCAAATTGAGAAAAAAGTACCAAACCCCCTCTAACGTATTACATATTAACAAAAAATCCTTCCTCTAAGGTGCCTCCACAACATGCCCTCATTTACTCATTTCAAGAATGAAAACGTTAAAAGATACAGAAAATTACATAAAAAATTATGTTAGTTATAAAATAATTCAAACTGATAAATAATAATGAATTATAAAAGTTTAAAAATAAACCAAGACAAAAGTTGAAAAACAATGAAGAAAAGATTTATTCTCTCCTATTTTCTCTCATTCTCTCTCATGCTCTCTTATTCTCTCTTAATATAGTGTTGAAGTTTGATAAAAACATTTTTTTTCATTTATATTATCAGAAATATTATTGAAATTTCTGCTGTTTCTATTCACCCCGAAGTTCCAGATTTTAGAGGTAAATAGAAACAGTCTTCTATTTTTAATTAAAGTTTGCAAAATGAAAAAATCAAAATTTATTTTCATTGTAGTATTCATAATAGATAATTATAAATTTTAGTATGAATTTTTAGTTTAGTTTTTTCCAAATGCGAGTCATCAAACTTACAAATGTGATCCGTAATAAATTAGTAACGCTGTTATGGAATGTCTTTTTAATAATGTTATATAAATATTATATACCTACCTTAGAAAAATTTCTAGAAAATTTGTTACTTTCTAATTCTGTAACAGGTACAATCTAATTGTAATATAATAGTTACATCGCACTGTTATAGCACCAATTTGTAATGCTTTTCGAACTTAATTACAGAACCCTGTTACTCTTGTGTTACATATTACTTATATTTTTACACTATAGCATTTGTTATATAACAATGTGACCCCTTTTTTATTGAATAAATACAAAACTAGAATGGACTTTTTCATCATCCCCAACGAATTTTTTAATTTCTAACTACATGAAAGCTTTTCCAAAAAGAATTGTAAAAAAATTTTTTAATTAGGAACTTTGCTGGATTTTGCGCAAAATTTCTTTTCCCCGCGGGAAATTATTAATTAAATAACGAAAAGCCGACAAATGATATATTAATAATTTTACTAGCAATTAGTCATATTTTTTATTTATTTTCCATTTTTAATTCTCGTAGAGTATTCCATTTTTGAAATTTCCAGAGCTTTAATTATATTGTATAATTATAAATTTTAAATCTGATTTCACGTTTTTGATTAAACGATTATAGAAAGAAGGATTTTTCCCTCTTTGAACATCAGTAAAAAATTTTGTTTTACAAATTTACACTCAATCATTAATAACTAACAATTTTTGGAAAGTAATTTTAGTGACACTGCTGTTACGTCCGTAACTTATTCCTAATATACTACATTTACTTATAATAATTACGTGTTTATTCTCTTTTTAAATATTGAATCTTACCTATATATTGTAAGATATTATTATTGTTATTAAAATGTTTGTTATTGTATTAATACAATCTCTACATATTATTGCATTATATTCAGTATTTTTATGATCATTGTTATAATATATGTTTTACAGCGAATATATAAATTGTATCAAATACAAGAAAGAAGAGTAATATTTAGAATTATGTAAAAACCTTTGCCACAGACAATATTACCCTTGAATAATATAATCAGAATAACGATTAAGCATCATTTCAATGACCTTCCTATAAGCAAGGAAATCAACGAACGAACAAAAATAATCTATTAAGCATAGTCCCACTCAAGCAGTGAATTAACCTGTGAGGAACAGCTAACTGAACCAGCGGCACATATCCCCACTTACAATCCATGCGATAATTCAAGAGGCACGCATAAATTTAGACAAACCATAAGGAATAACCATCTCTCCACGATTCCATTAGCACCAAAGGCACATACCCCACTTAAAATTATGCGAAGGCACAACTTTTCACGCATAAAATTGGAAAAACCATAATAAGGAATAACCATCTCTCCACAATTCCAGTAGCATCAAAGGCACTAAACTTATGGGAGAAGTTTTATAAATAAAGGGCACTAGCTCTGTTACATTCAGAGAGTAATTTTTTGAAACACCAAGTTATAGTCATCGAACCAGCGAGTTGAACACATCGTCTACAAGTGAACTTAAAGTACAAAGTTAAAAGTGAACTCCCAAGTATTTAAAATCAACCCAAGTCTACCAACAAGTATTAATTTCCAAACAAGTATAATTTGAAGTGAACACAAGTATTTTTCCAAGTGTTTAAATTAAAACGAACTTCGTTTTTAGACTTTTTCCCCGGTTCTTAAAATAGAACTTTAAATAATTCTCAAAAATTATCATTTGGGAAATAGATTCAAGTTTCGATAAAATCTATATTGAAACAAGACATTCCAAATTTCGAACCATCGAAATTTGCTCAACTACTGACAACCGTCTGGAAGGAAGCAAATATTTTCAAAATACAAAACACTATCACATTAGTGTAAACAACAGTGATAAAATCCCACACTAAGGACAACTGTCGGAGGCCCCCATTTTTGTGAAGTGCCCTTTTTCAAGATTGGATTAACAGATTATTATCACCAGCTCATTGATCACCAGTAATCGTTATTCTTAAAGTAAGATTTGTAAATTATAATTATATTCATTGTATTTTTGTCAATACTTTTCTTTCTTGTTGGTTTTTAAATAAATTATTCTCTCACAACATTTAGTAGGCTCATTGACTTATCCTCATCCCAAATTAGATTCAATTTATTTGAAACTAATTTAAAACGAGGAACGTTAGGTATATTTAATAAAGGTTTCTCGTTTTGACGTAACACTGCTTTATTTATTTCTATAAAAAATTTTCTATAATTAAATAGTCGTATTTATGAAATGATATTTTTAGACAATTTCAATGTATAGAAAGAAAATATCTCTCTTCTTATGAAGAAAAAAATTGCACCATTTTTGTTGAAATATCAAACACGAATATAATCGGGTACCTTTTTTTTCTTTACTGGGGGAATATGTGTGTGTATGTGTTACTTGTCGTAAAATACACCAGAAATGCCATTGTTGAAAATTGAGAGGAGAGAACGCGGACAATATTGTCCGCTCCCCTGCGAATCGCGAAAGAGATTTTGCTCGTTCGCTCGCTTACCCCGACGATTCTCGTCTTCGTCTGTTCCCTTTTCATCAGAGGGATTATTAGGGATTCGCGTGGCAAGATTTCCCGAAAGGGTTTCTCTCACGAAAGCCTCGAGCGAGAGGCTATGAGTCGTAGAGCGCAAGAGCGCTGACAAAGTGAATGGTTTTCTTTGTTGCTGAATATATATATAATCGTGCAGCTGAAACGAAAATGTACCAAGAAAGGGTTGAAATATTGACGGAAGTCCCCAAAAAAAGGGAAAGAAAAATTTTTCTTTTTATAAATAACAAAACGAAATGTAGAGAGAGATATTTTTATAAATTTTTTGTCGATGGACTTTTCTGTATATTTATATATTGTAATTAGTTTATATATTGTATTTATGGATAAAATTAAATTAATCAAATGAATATTCTTTCAGTAGAAAGTATCAATTAAAATTTAAAATCCATTTACTTAAAAAATCTATTCTCCAGTTATTTTTTTTATAAAGGGTTATCATTGATTATCATTCTATTAATATTTTAAATATTAATAAAATAAAATATTTTCTTAATAAATATTTTTCTTAATAAAATATGCGAGTCAATTCGCACCGGACAAAGTGATCCATTACGCCCCGGAGGTTTTTGTTGAAAATTTTGTTATTTTTTATCAATACCGTAAGTATTAAACAAAAATTGTCAATTGTTCTTTAAGAACAAATGTTTAAAGCTTAAAACCTGATATACAAAGATTTTTTTAAAGTAATTTTGAAAAAGATATAACAAAAAAACAAAGATTTCAAAAATTTACTTATTTCAAGCATCTAAATCACTTTTTCAATCATACTTTTAACAATTATAAATGAATAACAATGAAACTTGGTACAAACTTACAGTATGCTAAGTACAATATTTTGATCAAAAACCGAAATTACTCTGATTTACCACTTCTAAATGAATTCAAGTGATTTATTTTTCGTGTATTTTTTATTTTTTCCGTGCAACATCACTAGGAAAGGTTCATAAAAACTTTATCCTCGTGATGTTAGTATACAAAATTTTTAAAAACTTTTTTTGATATTAATTAATAAACTAAATATTACAACTTAAAAAATTAAATAAATAAAAATTAATGCAATAAAAAATGAAAAAAATATATTAACTTTTTCATGAGTTTTCTTTAAAATTTTTAAAAAAGTATTTTTCTATTTTAGAAATCGACTTTTTGCAATTTTTTAATTTATTTTTTCAGTAAATTCTAAAAATCGATATTTGTCGACTTTTTGGAAAAATTTGTTTGAAAATGAATTCTAGAAAGTGGCTTCGAAAATGATATAAACGGAGAGAGAGATAGAGAGAATAGTCGATATCAGGAACCTTGTAAATCGATTTGTTTGTTAAATGCGAGGATTGAAGAACGACGGGGCATATATCAGATGAGATTGGCGGAATAGGAAGCATGAAAGGGGAGAGGGGAATGACTACAATGTAGAGATGGGTAAAGCAATTTGCGTGACATTGATGCATGTGATCCGCTCTTACCATCTGGTTACGCGGCCTCCACTCCGTTATTACGCGCGTTACAATTTAATGATGTTATATCCATCCCACATCTCATCCTGCAATTATATATAT
Source organism: Leptopilina drosophilae (assembly GCA_032873175.1). NCBI lineage: Eukaryota > Metazoa > Arthropoda > Insecta > Hymenoptera > Figitidae > Leptopilina > Leptopilina drosophilae. Next base: position 24,315,307 of record CM065483.1, read on the forward strand.
GTATATATATATATATACTCCACAAAACGTGAGTAATAATAAAAAATCTTCAGGATATCCTTAGGCGACTTCTAATTATCCGAGTTTAAATCCAGATCCGTTTGACACGAGAAAAATGTTCACACCCTAATTTCCTTCTGAAAGTAAATTTTGCTCTTATTATAAGGGGCTGTTTATATACTAAATGGGTGATTCTCCTGAAAGGCACCTGTTTTTTCCAAAATCTAAAACAAATTAATTTTTACATTTTCTGAATTTTTTTGTCATGAGTAGGTTTTAAATATGTTTAAAGATAAAAGTTTGAGTTGCGCAAAATTATTTTTCAAAAATAAGCCTTCCAGCATCATTTTAAAATTAAGTGTTTTGAAGGTTAAATATACTGTAATCAATATTGGGGTTTTTGTAAAAAAAATTCCTTTTACATTTAATTTCTTTAATTTATTAAACTTTTAACATTGTTCATTTATAATTTAATGAATTGAAAAATTTATTAAAGACTTGATCAGGGTTGTCACGCATTTGTTCATTTGAAGGTTCCTGATTTTTTCAGTTTAAAAAATGGAAATTTTCCAGGTTTTTAAAGTAACATTATTTTTTACCACATTAATAATATGAAATAATTGATTTCGTTTCAGGATTTTTAATAACATTTTTAAAAAGAAAGAAATTTATTAAAAATTTGTAAATAATAGAATTCAAATAAAATTGAGGAAATTGTTTGAAAATAATTTAATTTTTGTCAAGATTTTTATTAAAAATTTTTTGAATAATTGAATTTTGACAAAAATTTTGTTAACAATTTTTAAAATAATTGAAATTTCGAAGAGAATATTAAAAAACTTTTGAACATAATTGATTTTTTGCAATCATATATAATTTTTCCAAAATTTAATATTTTTAGTGTTTTAAGTAAAATTCATCCATAAATCCATTATTATTTTTAATAATGAATGAAATGTATATTAAAAAATATAACGAATTTCATAAGAATTTGAATTGTTAAAGTTTTTCTAAATTATCTATAAAATCTGTAAAGTTCAATTGTTGTTAACAATAGAAAAAGTTTGAAATAAATAAAATCTTTTCAATGATGAGGAATCTAACATTCAGAATTTTTTTATGAATTTTCGAAATTGAATATTGTTTCAGTACTTTTGACAAAACTTTTTGAATTTTTCCTGACTTTCCTGAATATATTTAGAAAAATAGTGATTTTTAGTAGAATTCTTCTGAAGAATTGAATTTTTTAATATTAATGAAACAAGAAATTCACGCACCCGTTATTTTAGCTAGTATGGATTATAAAGTTTTATTTAAAAACGTACTGAGTCAGATACAACAAAATTTTTTTTTGCAATGACTATTTAAAACAAAATCATTATTATTTACTTAACTGTATATAGGTGATTCTTATCTAAAAAGCACCTGTTTTTTTCAAAAACTAAAAAAAATTAATTTTTACATTTTCTGAATTTTTTTGTCATGGGTTGGTTTTAAGTACGTTTAAAGATATAAATCTGAGTCGCAGATGTTGATGTAAATGTAAATCGCAAAATTAATTTTCAAAAATAAGCCTTCCAGCATCATTTTAATATTAAATGTTTTGAAATGTACTGTAATCAATGTTGGGGTTTTTGTAAAAAAATTCCCTTTAAATTTAATTTCTTTAATTTATTAAACTTTTAACATTATTCATTTATAATTTAATGAATTGTGTATTTAATAATTTATTTTTAACTATTTTATCTTTTCAAAAATAACTAATATATATTTTTTTATATTTAACGGAAATAAATTGTAAGGAATTTTTTAATTTATCATTTTAAGTTTCAAATTGATATTTTCTGTAAAAAATTTTTATTTTTAATTAAAATGTTATTTTTTATCTAACTTTCTACTTAATATATTATATTTTAAAAAATTAAAAATATTTGATTTTAAATAAAACGGAAATTTTTTTTATAATTCAAGGGTTAGGTAATTGAAAATAATTATTAACAGCTAAACAATAACTAAATATGAAAAAGGCTTCGGAGATGTATAGTTTGTTAAATTAAAAATTCACGTTTTTATTAAATTTAAAAATATTGAAACATAATTTAACAAATTTTTTGGGCTACAATTTCAAATATTTATATATAGATTAAGTATAACTAAAAACAGTTTAAAAATACGATGTTTTCAACTGAAAAACGAGGCTTCGGAGATGAATTTGAATTTTTACTCCCATTGACAGTAATTTTGAATGAATTATTTTAAAAATTTCTTTTATTTTATTTAAACTAAATATAAGTGAAAAATAAACGGTATTATCTAAGCTTCAATTTTATATATATTAAGATTATGTTACAAAATTCTTAATTATATTAAAAAATAATTAAAAATATCAATAAAAAGTTAATGTAACTATTGAGTCTCACTTTGGAGACACGTGAACTGGTCCCTTTCAAGAGAATCACCCATATATAGTATATAAACAGCTCCTTAAGAAAATATTTGTTAAATAAAAATATTTTGTAAACTTGAATTCTCAAGACTTGTGGATCTTTCGATTTTAAAAAAGTGCAATTAATTCTCTGTCGAAAGTTTAAGACAGTATAGGTAGTTAAGTAATTAATTTTAAGTAATTATATACTTAAAATAAAATTCATAATGCGAAATGTTTGTTAAGGATATTCAATACAACTTTGTGAAAATAGTCAAAGTCGACATCGCGTCTCATTTACCTTAGCATTTAAAGATGCTAAAATAATAATGTAATTGAAATTATGGAAATCTGCTTTCACAGTTCTGAAAATGCAGGTTTACCTTGAAAGCTTCTCTTGGCTCAATCAATTTCCAGTCAAGTTCTTCAAATCTTTTGACGTCGACTTTTCGTTTTTATATAGAAAATTCATACCTCAAACTTTAAAAGAAGCGCAATAGCAAAAGTATTTGTCTGGAAACGAGTCTCATTCCTTTTCGACTACATTACGTAAATGAATTCCTCCCCTCTTTTTCTCTCTCTTGGGAGGTCCTTCTTATCTCGCTGGGCGTTTTCTCGTTTTCTAATTTAATACAACGTGACGTATATATATACAGACATTCTATATATCTATATAAGAAAATTCCATTTCTACCTCATTTTCGGTGCTACTCATTTAAAAGCCTGATTATAATTTGAAAACAGAATAGTGAAGAAAAAGTTAAAGGGAACTTGTTGAAATTCCGAAAGGATTTATATATATATAGATCGTCAAAGTCCTTCTTTTGTCGCTGATGACTTCGTTTTCTCTAGATCTGAAATTTTACCTTTCTTGTTATTCGACATAAAATTGTTCAATCAATTGGAATTACAAGTTTCGTTAAATTTATGCTACATTCAGAAATTAATTTTCACTTCATCAAATTATATAAATTCCTTTTCTCATAAAAGTGCGATTATCTCTTCATTTTATAAAAATATTGTATTATTTTTTAATGTGTACTATTTTACTCTGTTAAGTTCTTTCTTTTCTGGTATGTATATACAAATATATATGTAGAAAGAGAAGTAAGAACCTATATATAGAAAGAATGTTAATTTACTAAAGTATATCTATTACTCTCTAAATTGTAATTAGCTAAAAGTAGCTATTTATGATAGGTAAAAATTTTGTCACTGATTCAATTCATTTCTACCAATTATTTTTATTAAACAATAATTAAGATTTAAATTATGTAAGTAATTAATAGTATGTTGGATTGTACAAAAATAACTGCAGGGAAGACAGTGATTTTTTAGTGGGATATGAGGAAAACATGTGAAATTAAATTTTTAAATAGTAAACAAACAAATTTTTCTTTGCTTTTGATTTCAGTTGAGTTGTAATAATTAATATTTTTAATATATCTTTTAATAGAAAGAGGGGATTTTTCAAATTAAGTAAATCAGAGTCTTTTGTTTTTAATTTTTTTTTTTTGCTAAATATTGATATTTTTTTAACTCTTTTGTAGTTTACATTGTTTTTAGAAATCCCTTAATTTTACAATAATCAAAGTAAATTCCAGTAATAATTAGAAAAAAGTAACTTTGAAATTAGTAAAATTCTCTATAAATAACAAAATTTGATATATTAAAAAATGTTATTTGCAGAAGTATTATTAATAAAGCTATGAAAATCAGCAAAATCTTTTTTCTCAAAATTAGTTTCATTCCGCTAATAGTTATTAATTGCTAAAAATTATTAAGTGAAAAAATTAGCAAAGATTTTTTACTATCAATTAGTTACTTTTCTGTTAACAATGAATTATTTATATTTGTACTTATTATCGAAGGTAAAATAAAAAAGTACAATTGCTTTAAATCTGACCTAACCTAACTTGTTTGTTTTAAACAAATTTTTTAAATTTATGTATATTAAAATTGCTCAAACATCTTAAAAATTTAATTTTAGAGCTGTTGTAACGAAAGACGAAATTGAATGTCGTGTTTAACAAAAATGTTCGAAAGAAATATTACTATTGACAGGAAATGGATACGAGCTATGAGCGAATATTTTTTAACCGAAGTTTTTTAGTTATTGACGTGTGCGAAAACTCGAAGCACAAATTATATATAAAAATAGAAAAGTAAGAATTAATATGAAGTGGCGAGCGTGACAGGACTTTTTTAACAGTGGTTAATAAAAAATTAGTTTCTTGAACAATTTTCTTCGTGCTTCGTGGATGTGAAAATTTTTTATAGCCGTGATTCATAATGGATGCGTTAAAAAAGCAAAGAAAAGTCCAGGGAACTCTCTTCACCAAAGCTATCAATAATTTTTGGACAGAATGACAAGGAGATGATTCTAAGGATGATAAAATTATTATTCCAATTCCTTGAGAATAAAAGGTCGGATTTGGATGTCACACACGAGGCATGCAATCGAAAAATTTTTGGCGGTAACGGAGCAGGATGAAATCGAGAAGGAAATGGAGACCAAAGATGACTACAAGAAGCTGTTTTTCGTAGCAAAAATTAAGATTCACACTACCTAAAATTGAGTTGCCGAAGTTTAACAGAGCAATAAATAAGAAATAGCAGCCATTTTGGAGTCAATTCAATAAAATTCAGAATGATCGAACAATTAATAAAAAGACAAGTTCCAGTATCTCTTATACAAGCTGTTGTTGCCGGAATTCGTGCTGGTGATTTGGTTCGTAGTTTTCCTTCTACCGCCAAAAATTATGATAAAGTAACAAGGTGTTAAAAAAATTATTTCAGGTGGGATGATATTATAGTGGAATTCGATGGGATAAGAAAAAAGATGCAATTCTTGTTAACCCTAAAGTTCTAAAAAATGAAAAATCCGAAAACATTACAAAGAAATTTATATCGTTTCTATGATCCTATAAGATTTCTGTGACCAGTGACTTTATTGCCAAAGTGATGGTTACAGGAGTTGTGGGCGAAAAAAATTGAGTGTGATACGGAAATAGAGATAGACATGATGAAATTTTTGTGTCATGGTTTAACGATTTTCAGGTTTTAAAGAAAACAGAATAAACGTGTTTCATTGACCCCACTCTGTAAAATGAAAGGTACTAATTTAGAACCAATTTTGGTACTAAATCGTAATTTTGTTCTATTTTAATACCGAAATCAGCTCTAATTAAGAATCTTTCTTTTTACAGTGCAGTAATTTGACGATACAAGTGTTTTCTTATGCCAGTAGTAAGACGTATGCCGCAGTAGTCTTTGCACGGATAGAAAAAGAGAGGGACGTGAGAGTACGACTCTTAATAGATGTCGAATAGAGCCAAAAGGTGCGACAATACCACGTTTAGAATTTATGGCAGCGGGAAATGCCGCAAGATTAGCAAAATAAACCATGGAATCATTGACACGCGAGATTAATCAGGTTACTTTTTGGTCTGATTCCTCGACAGTTTCAATTACACGGGTTATTGAATTTGAATTCAATTCAGGTTGAATTGAAAATTAAAGAACTTGAAATGAATATTCATTAACTTGTAATTGAAAAATACAGGCAGTTGTTGAAAATTCAATACTGTTATTGAAAAAATGAATATCTATTGATTCGTAATTGAAAAGTACAGATGCAGTTATTGTAAATTCAACACTGTTATTGAAAATTCATTACTGTTATTGAAAATTCAATACTGTTATTGAATATTCATTACTGTTATTGAAAATTCAATAAACTGGAGATATATTTCTCTTTCTGAAATGTTTGGCACATCTGGTTTGTCCAAAGTTGACCGCAGCTAAGGGTCTCGCCTTGCAAGAGATTCTATTTTATGACTTTTCAAATACCAGTTTTTTTTATCATAGGTTTATTTAGACTAAAACTTTGTGAAATTTTTCGAATAAAGAAATGTTTGGAAAATTTCCACAATTTCTTAGAAGTTTTTGTCAAAAAGGTCCTTTTAGCGTCAGTTGCTTTACAGCATTTTCCAGAGGAACTACATCCGCGCGTGAAAGTCTTCTTGTTTTTACAGTGTTTTTAATATAAAATGAGTGTTTAAAAATTAATTCAAAATTAAATAAATATTATAATATATAATAATATTATTTTTTAATTATTAAACAATAGTGAACAGCAATAGTGAATTTTTTTAATCTACTTGTGTGTATTATCAGTTAATTTTGACGAATTGTAATATCTAGGAATAAGTAATTTTATTGTTAGCGTGTGTTATAATTTATATAAATTGACACTATTTTATTATTGTTCTTCATAATGATTTATTATGGTTTGTGAAAAATATTTTGTGAAATAGTTTTGTAATCAAACATATAATGTGAAATAAAAAGAATCTCTATAAGCTACAATTATTTTCTTCAATCTTGGTAAATATACATCATTAATTGTAATAAAAAAAAGAAATTCTTAAATTATTAGTAGTTTCTTTCCACAAAAAATTTTTGCAGTGTATGTACACACAATACTGGTCAAACTTATTTAATTTTCATTTCAATGGTATTGAATTTTCAATTCTATGTTATTGAATTTCCAATTCTACGTTACTGAACTTTCAATTCCATGTTATTGAATTTTCAATTCCACATTATTGAATTTTCAATTCCACATTATTGGATTTTCAATTTCACGTTATTGAATTTTCATTTCCATGTTATTGAATTTCCAACTACAGTTGTTATTGAATATTCAACTCAATGTTATTGAAAATTCAGTAACGCGTATTGATATGGACTTCACTTACATGTTATTGAAAATTCAACTATATATTTCTAACAGTGGGGATAACATTTGTTCACAATCGAGTTAAAGAAATACGAAATCTTTCAAAAGTGGACGAATGGCGACATGTATCCGGGGAATTAAATCCAGCTGATCTCCCCTCTCGTGGATGTACAGTCGTTCAGTTGATTGAATCCGAGTGGTGGTTCGGACCAAAATGGTTGTACCAGCAACAATTTAACTGGCCAGTAACAAACTTAGAATTGAACGAAAGAGACGTAAAAGGCGAAATTAAATGGTTATTATTAACTCAAATGATTATAATTTAGAAAAAGTTGAGTCAGGCTTTATAAAAAATATTTCTTCTTATACAAAATTTTTCATGATCGTTTTATAGCTCGAGTTTATGGTTTTATTAATAATTGCAGGGCAAAAATTTATTTAAAAAGAAAAACAAGCAATGCTTAAATGGTGACTCAATTTTGAACAGGAGGTTATCTTCTAGTAGAAAAATTAAAATTAGCCGAAACCAAATTATTAAAAATGGTTCAAAGAGAGATCCCGTGTAGAAAATTGGCGCGGCAGTCAGAATCTATTTAAAGCCAGTCTAGTTTTTTCCTCGCGATGCTATTTACAGTAATGCTAGATTGGTGCGGTCTTGATTCTATCTAGTTTCCTAGGCAAGCTTTTAATTTTTATATAGATTTTGCAACGCGCTGCAATTCTAGTAAAACTATTTTAATACTAGCTTGGAACTATCCAATTTTCATAATTATATTTTTATCACGGCGTAAACTGAAATGCCAATATAGTTATTATACAGAAATACTAGCTTTTGCTCTATTAACTATATTTTACTGTTTTTTGCTATAAACTTTTTTAATTTCACTATTATTATTAACTTTACTTTAAATATTTCTTACTTGTTAAAATTTCGTTTATATCTCAAGTTCGCAGGATTTTGTTTAGGTAATTAAAAAAAAATTTATCGTTATGATAATTATTAATATATTTTTTTGAAAATAAAGGGTCCAGAAAGAAAAATTCTTGCCGGGCAGGAAAAATTGTTTAAACAAATTTAAAGAGAGATTTTTAGTTTCATAAAATATTTAAATCTTTCTATAAATTGTTTGGAATCAAAAAAGCATGTATCCAGAAATATTTTTCAGCAGAATTATTACTGAAAAATTAATTAAATTTCTTGTAAATAAGTATAACAATTAACAAATTCACTATTTGGACAGTTTTGGAGTAAGAAGGTGTTTTCTTCTAATAATTTATGAAAATTGTAGTTATTTATAAAAATTGTTGAGGTAATTTATAAAAATATTGCAGTCTGAATCTCATTTGAAAATTATTACTTCGGTAATTTATGAAAATTTTCAAGGTAATTAATGGAAGTTTATGCAGTAATTTATTGAAATTTTCGCAAAAATTTATAAAAATATATTCCACATAAGTTACCATTAAAAATATTTATTTTAGCAATTTATGAAAATTTTCACGTTAATTTATGGTAATTTATAGAAATTTTCGCGATAATTTATAAAAATTTGAAAAGCAAAAATGAACATTAAAATTTTGATTTGTAAACTTTTTGTCAAATTTGTCATTTGCTGCCATCTTTGTATAAATTATGAAAATTTTCATTTACGTATCATTATTAATCGTAGAATTTAATAATCTTTCGAATGGTATATTGGTTAATTTTCTGACATTTGTATTCTCAAACAAATGGTGATTTAAAGATTGGTATGTTTTTGGGCCGTGCGCGTGCAGCCATACCGATAATTCCCGACGGTATTGTATCTATATTTCAGTATTTATAATTTTATTGTAAAGGTTTGTTATAATTATAATAAAACAAATGAATATAAAATATCAGTAAGAATTTTTTTTATTTAATAATATATAATTAAATATTTACTTAGAAGATAAGTTTCATGAAAGAATGATTAGAAAATTTGTATGAAACTATAATTAATTATAAATAAACGCTATACTATTAAATAAATCCTTTTTTATTAAATTCGTTGCATAAGACATATTATTATCATTGATTAGTAAATTTTATTAATAAATTAATAAAAATTACTGTTTAGTAGTCAATGTTATTAATTTAAAAGCAAAAAATCAGTCACTAATTCAACTTAATAAACATTTTTACTAACTCAAGTTATGAATTATTATTAGGATTATTATTATTATTATTATTATTATTATTATTATTATTATTATTATTATTATTATTATTATTATTTCAAGTAGGTCAATTTCTACAAGAAAGAAGCAAGAAACCAGCAAAGGTTGTACTGAGAATTATATTTTTTACTAATTAAAATTTGGAGAGTAATATTAGCAATAATTAATTTATATCAATTAAAAAAATAGTTGTTCAACAATTCTGAATAGATATTTTTTTAAGTCTATTTGAATACTTGTCAGAAGCGGTACGTGTTTTAATTTGAAGAATATGTACATTCGTTCGTGCATAACCGGTTGTCAACAACCAGGCTTTCTCTAATTTTAATTTTTCCTTTTCTCTCCATGAAAAATAATTAAATAATTTAAAAAATTTATGAATTATAATTACATTAATAAGTCAATAATGAAAAAATAATAAATGAATATAGCTAACAATTAAATTCAATTCAATTAAATAATTAAAATAACTAATTTAATTAAATGATAGATATATCATTATTGAATTTTAAATATACTTCCCTACGTTAAATTTAATATACTTATACTAATTTATCTACTAATTAAATTTCTCGCTCTCTACTAATAACAATTTTTCACAATACACGGAGAGAAACATCTTGATATAGTTATGCTACATATAGTAGCATAACTATATTTTTTCAACAACTGTGATGGTAGCCAGTAGCATCTCTCACAGCAGAGAAACGTCCCTAAAAATTTATTAAATATTTATTTGCAATATTCGGAATATTTAATTGCAATGTTTATTGAAAATTTAAATCTTTACACAATTTTCACTAAACTTTTCGGTTAAATATTCCGAATATTGTAAGTAAAAATTTAATAAATTTTTAGGAAAATGACAGTACTGTGGGGGATAATGATACTATCGTGTAACATCATAATTTTAACATGAAAATCATACTGTCCATTTCTCTCAGTGTATAATTACAAAAATAGCAACTAAAATGTCTCAGTCCTGCTTCGCTTAAAAATAAAAAAAAAAATAATTCTTTATCAACGTAAATTTTTTTTATCCACCAATAGGAACCGGTACCAGCAGAAAACGGAGCCATTGCAAACACAAGCTATCCAGATCATCAATGCTAATTATGATTTTTCGCAGCCTTTCCAAATCGTTTGATTTTTATCCACTATTCTTTTTTAAAATTGTGTGAAATTATTAATTTCTCTTCTTCAATAAAATTTTTAATTCATTATATTTTTCTTTTTCATTAATTCCATTTCCATTCCTCTTATTATTAATCATTTAATTTTAAACAATAATTTCTTTTTGTTTAACATTTTTTGTAACATTAATTTCTTTTTGTTTAACATTTTTTGTAACATTAATTTCTTTTTGTTTAACATTTTTTGTAACATTAATTTCTTTTTGTTTAACATTTTTTGTAACATTAATTTCTTTTTGTTTAACATTTTTTTAACTATAAATTTAAATCAATTGAAAATAAAACAATAATTTTAATTAAAAATAATAATTTTCTGATGTCTTGTTAAAAAAATGATTCAATATGTAGAATGTTCAGATGAAAGGGCCCATTTTGGCACTATTAAGCACGTCTGAATATGGGCGAATTCCTTCTAAAATATGGAAAATTTCGAGTAGCCTGAGGACTTTTTTGGTGAAAAATTGGATGAGTTACAGAATATCAAGGTTTAGAATACAAAAAACTTCATTTTGACCAACAGTAGAACGGTATTTTTTTATTTTTGATTTGTAGATTCGTAATTAATAGACGTTATAATATTGCCAATAAAAAAGGAAAGAAGAAAAATAATCATATATTCATTTCTATATGGAACATTTTTAATACTTTATGATTAATATACCATAATGGCGATAAATTTAGCGAGCTTATCTCCTCTAATAGAAATGTTGGCGCATCCTTTTTCTCGATGGAGATATGCAAATTGCAAATGGTTTTCAGTAACACTGCGAGTTCTGAGTGTATATTCCCTCTCTGTCTCTCTCATTCTCCATACATATATATACAAACACCACTTGAAGCCTGTGGGTGCATACGTCAGCGTATGCGCGTATATTTTACTGGGAAATTGCCTTCCACTAAGTTCTAAAGGTTTGTTTAAGTTTCCGGGTCATATCTCTAAGCGTTGGGCAACCCTTTATGGATAACGGTTTATTTACCAAAGAACCACTTATTTAAAAAAGAAACATTTCTCAAGAGTTCGAGATATCAACCAAAAATTTACAGTTCCATAATTCATTTACTAAAAAAATTATTTTTTTCATCAAAATTCATTTTATTAAGAGAAATATTTTTTCCTGTCCTAAAGTAAAGTTGTTCGATTCAATATTTATGCAGTTTTAAATCTCATAGAGATGTCATTCTTCATTCCCGTGAAGACGTTTCAGAATCTTACATATTGACGGAAATTTAAAAAACACTTTCTTTTTCCTTATTTGCTTCTAAATGAAATCACTTGCGGAAGGTCTTACCTCTTTCGTTCTTTTTTGCTTCTCGTTTTCTTTTTGTTTTTTCCTTCTTTTTCGTCAAAGGAAACTTTAACATCAAAGAAAATAGAGAGTTTATATTTTAGTCTTAATCTATGAAAGGTACATTTTTTTATGGTAAAATGCTTGTTGCAGATGATACAATCAAAATTATAGAGGTGATCCAATAAGAATTAAAAATAATAAAATTCAGAATAACAAGAGCTAAAAAAATGTAATAGAATCAAAATTGTATTTGGTACCAAAAAAATTAAGGATAAGACAATCAAAGTTTACATATATACATATATACGTACTTTTAAAATTAAAAGGGATTAACTTTAGTATTTGAGGGTGAAAATTTGGGTAGGAAACAAATAACAAATGATTCAATTAAAATTACAGATGGAATGATACAAATAAAAGAAAATCAACCCAAAATTATGGGAAACATGCTAAATTGTAGATGCACTAAAAAGATTTTTGTTTAGAGAGGAAAATTCCTTTTGCAAAAATCCTCTTGAATCAAAAATATTACTCTTAAAATAAGAGGATTATTTTTTAGCCATATTCTAGAGGGAAATATGCATTGAAATAAGAGGAATCCGCTTAAAACAAGAATATCGACGGGTTTTAGTTTCTGTTAACATTTAAATTGACCGGAAAAAACTGGGAATAAAAATTTAAAAATGGTCATACAACAATTGTAACGCTTAAAATTTGGGTACAACTTAAATTACAGATGGCATAAACTAAATTAGAGATGATACAATCCAAATTGTTTAAATTGTAGATAGTGCAATAAAAATTATAGATATGACATTAAAAATTACAGAGGGTGGATTAAAAAATTGCAGATCGTGTAATAATAGAGTTCCTGCAATCCAAATTACGGAAGAAAAAATCTAAATTACGGATGAAACAACAAAAATTACGGGTGGCAATACAAAAATAACAGATAGTACAATAAAAATTACAGATAACACAGTCAAAACTACATTGTATTATGAAAAGTGAAGACCAAAGTTACATATGATGTATTAAAAATCACAGATAGTAGAAGCAGTTACATCAAAATTACATTTGGTACATCAAAATTTACAGATGGTACCACAAAGATTGCATATAATCATTTTTGTGCAACCAAAAATTCATGAAATCGAACCTAAATAAAAAATTCAACACTTTCCAAACTTCATTTTACCGAATTCAAATTGTTTCTCAAGTAAATTTTAGTTTTCAATAAAAAATCATCAACCCAACTTGTTGCAAAACACAAAAGAAAATTCATCAAATTTATCACCAGTAAAATTTTACTCCTCATAAAATTTGACCCTTACAAGAATCATGAACGCTACGCGCCTGTTGATCCAAGTCACGATCGTGCAAGATCGTCAAGTTTCGTGACAATTCGTATCTCCGTGCATGCAGCACGTTATGCCGGCCGCATCGGGATGACGTTGCCAGCAAGAAGACCTGTTTTCTATACGGCTGTTTTAATTTCATTCTCGCCATTCCCCTCTCTCTCGTTTTGACAATTTACATCAAAGAAATTGAAAAATCAGAAATTCTTCTTTCTCATCAAAGATCCGATCTACTTTCTCCAAATTTCCAAATCTTTCTCAAAAAGAAAAGAATTACAAATTATCCGTGATTTCAGTAACAAAAATCGTTGTTTGTAGAAAAAGTTTCCTCGATTGCGTACACAACCAAAAGACCTAACCTCCGTGACAGCAGTTATGGCAACGAAGAGGGGTCGAGAGGGCAAGAGCGGTACACAGTCATCAGTACGTACAACCTGTGCACGCGAAAAGCCGCATTGCCGATTAAGTGGCGGCGACTTTTGACAGAAACAGTTTTGTTTTCCTTCGCCACGCAAAATTATTACATCTCACATTGGCGTAACGAGTGTAATTTCCGCTACAACGAGTGTGGTGTTTCAAAAAGTGCAATACACTACCTGTTGGTTCAAAAATACAACCAATAAGTTTCAAAAAAAGTGATAACAGTGATTCCCCCCTCCTTGGATACGAGAATTACTTGCAAATGAAAGAAAAAGAATAGCGTCGAGTGATAATGTGATAATCTATCATCATTAGTGAAAAGTGATTTTTAAATGTGTCACAGGTGCGTATCGTATGTGAAAGTTCATTCTCAGTGAACTCAAAAAAAAAAAAATTCCAATGCAATTTTTTGCCTTTGCGCCGAGAACGCCGGTGTAGGTGCGAGAGAGACGGATAGACAACCTGTAAGTTAGGAAGACGCCAAACTCAAAATTCTCCCCAATTTTTTTATATCAACTTCTTGAAATTATTGGTTAGTAACATTCCTCATAAAGAAAATCGCTCCCACGCACTAAAGTCACAGAAATTAGTCAAAACGTTAAAGAATTCATTTTATAGAATCACTGAATATAATAAATGCCGTTATGTAGAACTCAACTATATATATAATACATACACTAAAAGGAACCTGTTGAAGGAAAAAAAAACCTGTTCCAAGAGAGAAGTGTTTGAAAAAAAGAGAATCTTTTCTGCAAATGAAATGTGCTTATAAAACCAAAGTTCTTCAAAGAGATGCCAATTGCACTGGAATTATTTAGACACACTCGGACAATTCTTGTTCGTTGGAAAAATTCTTTTGAATATATACCTTTCGCATAAATGTCTACTTTTAAAGAAAAAAATCTCCTTTCGCTCAAAAAACAATTGTCAACTTCAAGGTCAGGAAAAAAATTTCAAGGAAAAAAGGGCATTGAAAATACATTTTTAGGTAAAGAATAAATGACCAGGGGCAGTTATTAGAAATATGGACAAAGGTCTTTAAAACTATTTTTAGAAGTCTTAACCGAATTTAATTTTAATACTACAGTTAGTAAATCTATTAATTACTTCCTGAAATTAGTTATAAATTTTCAACAATTTAAGCAAAAATTAATAACAATCTATAAAACTACAAAAACAAATGTTCTACTCTGCATTACTTCTTTATCTTCCTTATCTGTTTAATGAGCATCATTATTTTTCAATTTACTTTCAAAATTCCAATTTATCAATCTTTCACACATTCATAATATTGAAGTATTACAGATAGTTGAAAAAATATTAAATTAAATTTAGTTAATATTATGAATAGTAAAATCAAAATTTACAGATATGGTTAATTTATAATTATAAGTGCTATGATAAAAATTTAAGTGTAAAATTGGAAGAAAATTAGTCAAACAAATGCTAATGCAAATATTTGCAGACAATATACTGAGAAAACAATATATTTGAATGAAACAATTATCTTTGTTATACAGTCAACCGAAAATTATGTTTGATCTAAACATAAGAATTTTGATTCAATACATAAGTTTGGTTCAATAAAAATTACAAATTATAAAATTTGTTTAAACATATTTTTTCGGTTGACTGCTTATGTTTGGTTTAAAAAAATTTTTTTCTTTGTATACAATCCAAATTAGAGATAGTTTAGTAACATCTACAATGTCTTCTGCTTCAAAATTACTGCTAACCAATAAAATCATTGTTGATTAGATTATTTAAAAACAACTTCATACACAAGACATTTATATATTTCAGTGAACAATCAAATTTACAGATTGTACTATATGAAATAAACAGATGACACAATACAAATTATTGTTCAACTTGTGAATGGTACAATAAAAATTTCAGATGGTGGATTACAAATTACAGAGGATAGAATAAACATTTAAAATTGTATAATAGAAATTAAGAGATAGTTCAACATCAAAAATTGCGGGTGGCACTACAAAAATAATAAATGGTGCAACAAAAATCACAAATGATTCAACAAAAATTACATATGGTACATTATCAAAAACTACAAATCGTACAACAAAAGTTGGAGATGGTGCAATTAAATTGCAGATACAACAAATATTACAGATGTGATAACATTAGCATAAAAGAATAAATTACACAAATGTTCATGTTTATTAAACTACAAAACCGCTGTCAAGTTAAAAGATGAATATATTCTGTTTATTTAATGAACACTTTGCTTCCTTATGGAGATTTTTACAATTAATATACTTTATTTCTTCATTATTGCATAAATTTTTATCACATTAAACACTTCTGCTACTATAAAATTATTTTTAAAAAAATATTTGAAAGTAATATTTGTCGTAATTTTTGGTTTTTAAAAATAAATAAATTCCATAATTAAATATGAATTGAACCCCCTTGATGGAAAAACCAGGCGTGGACCATTTAATTTTAATGGCCTATGTCTGGTTCTTGAATCAAGGGGTTCCATTTCTAATCGAATTAGGTTCAAAAATATAGGTCAATCAAAACGAAGTTGAAGTCCACAACGTTTATCAACAAAAAAAATTTATTTAATTTATCCAAATATTATAATTATTATAAATAACAATAATTATTATCAATTTTAATTAAATTATTATCTTTATTTTTTTATTATTATTATCAAAATTTAAACATCAATCTTTCTTTCTGAATATTTTTGTTTGAATATTGTAGCGTCCTTTTTAAATAATTTGCTTAGTGAATAATTTTTTTTCGTTGATCAACGTTGTGGACTTCAACTTGGTAATCAAAGCGATTTTTAATGTTCTACAAGTTGATGGTTATGCACGAAGTTGAAGTCCGCAACGTTTTTAAAAACGAAAAATCAAAACAGAGTTTTTTTTCAAATAAAATTCATCTCTAATTTTCATGTGTCTCAATTTTTAAGAAATCAGTTGCTACTGAGGATTTAATTATCGAAAAATAACATTATTTACAATGAAAAATAAAAGTACCGTCTTTTTATTTTTTTGTTTTCGTTTTTAAAAACGTTGTGGACTTCAGCCTCATGGTTATGCGACTTTTAAAGTTGCTCCTACATTTTTTAACAAAATTTTAAAAAAAAGTCATTAGAATCATTTCTAATTCCTGAAGTCAAGTAACATAAAGACATTTTAATAAATCGAGTTTGAAAAATTTTGGAATTACAAAACTTTCTCATGAGGAAGCAAAAACAAATGATTCACATGTTTTCAGCGTTCAAATGAATGAAATATTGTTAATTAAAAATATTATTATAAATTATTGATTGCAATAAAAACTAATAACTTAAAATTCACTTTGAGAAACTGCATAATTAATTTTTGTTTACAACTGAATAGTAATAAAAATTTAGTTGGCAGAAAAAGTAAATAAATTTCGTTTTTAAAGGTTCAGAACTCTATTACTTCTTTTACTTGTATGCTTTTTGTTACAAATTTCAATTTCCATTCAAATATTTTTGAAAATTACATTACTGAAATGAAAAATGATTAATAGTTTTAATTACTAATTGCTTAATACACAAAATATATTTTTTAAGATAGAAAATATTATTCAATATGCATTATTGTTTTTTAAATTAGTGTTGTAATGTAATGTTTACCGCAAAATAATACACAAAATAATTTTTTAAATAAACCACAAAAAGAAGTGATAGAAATATCGTCATTCAATTGATCGTTCGAAAATTTTAGGAACACATTTCAAAATATATTTTTCAAAACTAAACAAATTGTGTCCTAATGATTCAAATAATAGTTTCTAATAATGAAAATAATAGAATAATATACCGGAAACATATGTTGCAAAATAAAATTTTTCTCTACGTGAAAAGCACAACAATTTTTTTTCCTCATTTCGAAATAAAGAGAGGAAGAAAAACTCGAAGGTCACTTCAAAGACGTTTCATATTCATTTGAACATATTTTTAAAATGCACATTTATGTAACAAGTTTTGTAAAACCATCTGTTATTGTTAATTCATTTTGTCAATGAATTTAAAGTTATTTATAAAGAAAATATTTTACGACTCATCAAAAAAAAAGAAGGCAAACAAAAGAGCACTATTAAAAATCAATGACGTCGTTCACAATTTTTTTTTTATCTAGATCAAACGCATAATAAAATGATTCCAATCTATTTTACAATCAAAAGCACATGTCGATATAAATTTGCATTTAATTGCTTGGCGAATGCGACGTCATTTAAAATGAGATCACTTCTCTTATTTTTTTAATTATATAAAATGTCGGAAGAACATTAAACATTGCACTTTAATTCAAGTTCTTGTTTTTTCTTGAATATTTCACTTGAGAAATGTATATTGATTTTAAAAAAGAAAAGTTCTTTTGAAGAGTGTCAAGTAAGAATTTAGTGATTTATTTTCCGAGTGATATCAAATTTACTTGCATATAATTAAATACCAATCAAGGGATATGATGTGCATGATATTTATTGAGGAGTCAAGTAGATGGGTCGCGCTCGCTATTTAGTCATTCCAGTGGAATTTGTTTACTTAGAAAGAGACGTGTATTAACCTTATATGTTGTTTATTTGCTCATCTAAATTGGAACGGTTTAAATTACCTTATTATATTTTGCGAATAAATGATTTCCTTATGAGTAAACTCGTGAAAAAGTTCCTAATTTTTAAAATATGTCACTTTAGGCCTAGCACATTTTTTCAAGCTTTTTGGTGATAAAAATATCACTAAAAAAACGCTGAACAATTCCAAAAAATGTAAGGTTCCTGAAGTTGGCATCGATGCTCATCATTGAAAAGTATTTTTCCTTATTTTTAGTAAAAAAATTTTTACTAATTTTACACCTTCTATTCATTTAACAATTAAAAAATTATTTAATAGTATTTTTTTAACTTAAAACTTTGGAAAAAATTGAGTGACTTTTTTGGTTTCGTACAAATAATATTTTTCGATGCTGAGCATCGTTGGCAACTTCAGGGACCTAAAATGTAAACAATTTATATTTTACTGTTAAACTATAAAAAAATTTTAATTCTAAATGAATACAAGTGGTGCTATTAGTAACATTTTTTAAACCAAACGAAAAAATACTTTTAGAAGCAAAATTCAGAACTTTTGTCCCATTCTTTAAAAAAAATGTAAGGCAGTAAAATTTTTAAACATTTTTTAAAAATTTTTCCCCTCAAAATTGTAGAATTAATGTAAAAATAAATTTTTTGTACAAGCAGTAATTGTTTCCATGTCGAAAGTATGTAAACGTTTTGAAATCACCAACTAAAGTTAATGGCTTATCGTCAATATTATACCGTAAAGTGAATTTTCACTCTAAATCACATTTTAAGTGGTGTGGTAAATGAACCAAGTTTATTAAGTTTTCGTAATAATGGAAAATTTTCCTTTTCTTCTTTCACATTTATAAGTTTGAAATTTCAATAAAGGAGGAAAATATTATTTCTCTCAAGTGCCCTTTACAGATCTTTTAATTCATCGTCGACGTTTAGCGTGGAATCTTTTTTATTTTATTTATTTTTTTTACCTAAAGAAATTTTAAAAACGTTTACTTGATTTTGCGTAAAGTTGTTGTTTAATTTTGTTTTAGTCATTATTTTCATTTCAAAATCTTTTTGGAAAATGTTTCTCTTGTTTTTTGATTGCACAAAAAATATTTTTTCGTTGCACAACGTTAATGCTAACTATAATTAAGAACATTTTTTAGGCCCCTGAAGTCAGTGTCGAAGTTTAGCGTGGAAAAACATATTTTCCAAGTTTTCAAAACATTAAAAATGATACTAAGTTGTTTTCAGGGTTATGAGGAAAAAATTCCCTGTAAAAATCTCAGGCCGATTTATTTTGGAAATACCATTGACCACGCACTTTGTATCAATGAATTCGTAGTATGTGAAAGGAAAGTAAAAAAAATTCACGCGAATCTCACTTTAGCCCTGCGGGTCACGGTAGATGATTCCACAGACTGTTTTCCCCCTTCTTCCTTTTATATTCAATCCCTTTTAAATTTGATTATATCTACTTCCCCCCTCCTTGTTTATTCGTTTTATCCGTCTCTCTCACTCTTTCTCTCTCTCTACCTCGTCACGAGGAATCGTGAGAGAAACACCTACGTGTAAAATAACACAAGAAACGCAGGGCACGTAATACGAGTAGTGTGTGTATATCCAGGTTTGAAGTTGCTCGTTTCGAAATTCTTCTACTTTGTAAAGTCATCAGAATTATTTTTAATAACTTATTTATTTATTCATGTAAAGAAGAAAATTAAAAATACACACTACTCCCATTCAAGACATCATATTCATCTGATTCATTTTTTTCATACAAATAAATATTTTGAATTAAAAAATTTTTTTTATTGTTAAAATAGTATTTTTTTAATTAAAAGCTGTGCTGCTAATCAATAAGTAACACTAAATTTTTTTAAGTGGATTTTTCCTTTTTTTTGGTAAATTTACATGTTCTCTCAAATGCTTTGACAAAATTTCTTATAATAATTTTTGGGCATGAGATTTTTTAAAAACGCCATTTTGATTGGACATGAAAATTTTAAGAAATAATTAATATTCCTGTACTTTTGAATTTTCAAAAAATATTTAAAAATACAAAGACTTGGATTTCATTTTTAAATATAAAAATGTGTCGCGCTCCGAAGAAAGGTACCTAAGAAGTAAAAAATTTGTGGTTATGTTTTTAATTTTTCAAGTAAAAATACAGAAAGAAAATCAATTATTAATTAAAACTTATTGATCTTTAAGTCTTCATTATATTCAAAATATTCAATAAAAATTGGTTTCAAATTCAAATAATTAAAAATAAACCTTTAATCAAGAGAAATCTAACACGACCATAACCTATAATTCGTTTGCTTCTTAGGTACCTTTCTGCGGAGCGCGTCACAAATAGAAAAAAGATTAAAAAAAACATTAAATTGAATATTATAAATAAAATATTAATTCTTAACAAAATAAATTCACCTTTCACGAGCCGTTCAAAAAATACGTAACGCTTTTTGGAGACAGAGAGGGTCAAACGTTACATGGGAGAGGGGTCCAAATCCCCGAAAAATAGCGTTACATATTTTTTGAATGACCCCTCATTCACAGTTGAGTAATTCTCCAAAATATTAAAATCGAAAAAGTTCGTTTTAAATTGTTTCACATATAAATACAAAGAACAATCGTTTTGTATATTAAAAAAAAATTAATTCCTAACTAAATAAATTTACTTTTTTTCATTGCAGAGTTGAGAAATTTTTTCCAACTTTTTAAACAGGAAAAAAAATTTCTTTTAAATTTTTTAACATAGAAATACTGTTTTTGTAAGTTAAATATCAAATATGAAAATTCAACTAGTAAATTTCACTAATGAATAGTATTATTTACTAATATATTAGTAAACTTTACTAATAAGTAATAATTTTTACTAATTTATTAGTAAACTTTACTAATAACTAATTAACAATAATTTATTACTAAAAAGTTACTAATTCAAAAGCAATTAATGTCAGTCACTACTTCACCCTATTCAGAAATAAAATCATCATTTCCATTCAAAATTACATTCCTTACTTTTTTTTAAAAATGGGAATATTGTGGAAACTATTTTTTCACACAGAAAATTTTGCACTTCATTTTCCAGGAAAATATTTATATATTTATAGAAATTTACTGAGATACCAAAAAAGGCCTTTATGTTTAAAAAAATGTGCTGTGAACTTTTTTTGCTTGTGAAAAATCGTCATTTCAAAGAGAACAAGTGAATTTTTGTTGTACTTGAAGGAGAAAAAAATTCAAAGGAATAAAAAACGAAGAAAATAAAAAGAAGAGCCCATCGAAAGTAAAAAGAAAGTGAAGAAAATGTGTTTCTACTTGAATTGAGCCTTGGGATTATTATTGGATTATTTTCGTCCGCCGATCAGCCGAAGATGACTTCAAGAAGGAAGAAGAAGTCGCAAGACGGGTTCTTGAAGAAAGTTTCAAGCCTGTTCAATCTCGACACGGTGAGTCATATTCCTCCTCGTGCTATAATTTCGCGTCTAGTAAATTTCTTCTACTTTATACCCATAAAAAAAGAATAAAAATTTATCCTTGATTTTAGATTCTAATTGAACATCCTCGGTAATTATCGAGTAATTATTTTCTATAATTAGAAAATTTTCTTCTTAATACGTTTAAAAATCTATTATGGATAAAAGAAACTTATAGTTTTCTTAAATTTTACAAATGTATAGAAATTTATTTCCTGAATATAAATATTTTCTATAGGGATATAATATAAATGTTTTACAGGAATATAAATTATGATTCATAAATCGTGTAACATCTCTATGGAATTATTACACTTAATCCTTAACGTACCTGTAAAAATATTACTATAGTTGCTTATCTGAAAGTGACTTTTCATCACTCATTGTTCTATAAATAGAACTTTTTTTTAAAGATTAGACTACAGAAAAAGAGGTAAATTCACAAGAAACTTTTCTAAATAATTCGGATTTTGAATTATTCCGAGAAAATCATTTTTTCGAGATCAAATTTTTATAATTGTTATCAAAGTTTGCAAAACCTATATAATTATCGACTAAATAATTTTTAGTATCTTTATTTATTTATACAGAAATATATTATATATTTTTTAAAGAAATATAAATATTATAGCCCTAAGGCTAAACTATGAATAGTTATACGAAAAATTATACTAATTTTTAATTTGATAACATTTACAGCGTTTATGAACAACAATTTAAAAAAGAAAGAAATGTTTTCTATGCAAACGTTTATAAATTCTAATTCTAATTTTAAGTCTAATTCTCATTCTGATTGTAATTTAGATTTTATTCTATGTAATAATTCTACACTCTGAACAATCAGTTAAAAATAACTGATTTAGAAGCAAAAAGTCGGGCACTTATTCAAATAATAATATTTTTACTGACAATTAGTTAAAAATAACTGATTGTCTATTTCGTTGTATCCATTTTAAATTTTAATTCTAGTTTCAAAGGTTAGAGGTTAAATATAATGTAATAATCAATATTGGGGTTTTTGGAAACAATTCCTTTTAAATTTGATTTCTTTAATTTATTACACTTTTAACATTATTCATTTATAATTTAATGAATTGTGTATTTAATCATTTATTTTTAACTATTTTATATTTTAAAAAATAACTAATACATATTTTTTTATATTGAACGGAAAAAAAATTGTAATGAATTTTTTAATTTATCATTTTAAGTTCAAAATTGATATTTTCTGTAAAAAATTTTTATTTTTAATTATAATTTTATTATTTATCTAACTTTCTACTTAATATATTATATTTTAAAAAATTAAAAATATTTTATTTTAAATAAAACGGAAAATTTTTTTATAATCAAGGGTTAGGTAATTGAAAATAATTACTAAAAACAAAATAACAACGCTTACTAAATATGAAAATGGCTTCGAAAATTTATAAATTGTCAAATAAAAAATTCACGTTTTTATTAAATTTAAAAATATTGAAACATAATTTAACAAATTTTTTGAGCTACAACTTCAAATATTTATATATAGATTACGTGTAATTAAAAAACAGTTTAAAAATATGATGTTTTTAACTGAAAAACGAGGCTTCGGAGATGAATTTGAATTTTTACTACCTTTGACAGTAATTTTTAATTAATTATTTAAAAAATTTCTTTTGTTTTCTTTGAACTAAATATAAGTGAAAAATAAACGATAGAATCTAAGCTTGAATTTGATATATATTAAGACTATTATATAAAATTTTTAATTATATTAAAAAATAATTAAAAACATGTATCATATTTAACCAAAACCAAAAAACAAAATTAAATAAATTTTTTTACTAAGAAAAACTTTAAATTTTAACATTACAAGATTATGTAAAGATAAATAATGTTTCGTAGATTATGGATAAATTTATTTTTGAAATTTATACTCACCAAAATATCAATAATAAGTTAATGCAAATATTGAGTCTCACGTTGGGGACACGTGAAGTGGTCCCTTTCAGGAGAATCACCCATATGTACAATTTTATTCATAATTTTAATTTTTTTACCAAATGCAAATTATGTTTCGAATTCTACTTTCTATTTTCTTTCTAAATTCGACTATAATTTTGATTCAGATTCTAGTCACGTATTCAAAAAAAAAAAAAAAATAAGATCATAAAAATAAAAATATTATGACTAAAAATTGTACTGTCAAATCGTTGATCATAAACGTTTTGTGTTATCCTCTGTTGACAAAAAATGTCTTTAGATGGATATTCTGTGGGTGTGAATTAGTCGCGTGTCGTCGCGATTGCAGAGACATCGTAATTCGCGCGAAGGCCACTTGCATATACATACACGCACCAATATCCAATTACGCTAGAAACACAATCAAAGGTTACATAATCAAAGGTGTACGCAAGTGTACACCGTTATTTTATTATGATTACACGATTTTTTAACGTGAATAATCGAGAAGACGGAAAAGCATGTACCGTGTAACTATTTATCCAGTGCGATAAATTCGTTAGTAGAATAAATTTTCTAATCAAGATTTCATAAATCAAACCAAAAATGAAAAAATCGAGATAAAGTATATATTGGAAACGCAGCGCACCATCTTGAAATTTAATATTGGTGTTCGATTTCACATCACGTACGTTTTACTTTTCTCGCGAAATTTGTATTTTTTTCTTCTTCCTCCTCCAATTTTTTAGTGACAATATGTTTATTTTTTATTCAAACATTCTTGAATGAATTTTTCTTCTCATATTTCATCAGTCTACTTGCTGCATTTCGTTCTGTTTTTTCTTCATTTTTTTTATGTGCCTGAAATTAGCGTCGCCACTATAAGCGTCAAAAAGAATATTCTTTAAGATTTTTAGTGACAAAAATGGCACTTATTTTAGTACTGTATCTTTTATTCACTTTTAAAATTTTTTATTTAAGTGAACTTTAAATCTATTCCTGAAGTTATCGTCGAAAACTGATATATTAAATGTCCTTAAAATTAGCGTCGACGCTAAACGCCAAATATTACTTTTTGGAGTTTTTTTTATGAACATAAAACACTCGTTTTCGTCACTTAGTGTCGACGCTAATTTCAAGGGCTTGAAAATCTTTGAATAAATTGTTTAGCTCCCTTGATGTATCAGAAAAAACGTTTCTGAAAGATTAGCGTTAACGCTAAATTTCGAGTGTGTACCTTAATTGCAATAATCACTGATCATCAATAAATTAAATAATTTTATAGCTAAAAAGTGAAAATTATTTTACCGTCAAAATAATATTTTTATAATTAAATTAAACATTTTTAATCAAAAATATAAATTTTACAGTCGGCATAGAATTTTTCCAGTTAAAATAAAAATTTTACAGTTGAAATAGAAATTTACAGTTAAAATAAAAATTTTACAATCTAAATATAAATTTTCCTGTCACAATATAAATTTAAAAACAATTTTGACGAAAGTAAATATATTTTGATGATTAACTAAGAGTCTTAAAAATTTTGTCAAAATTTTAATTCCTTCACATTCGATAAAAAAATGTTTTTTTAGACAACTTTCAGTGACCTTTTTTACTCCTGAATGTTTCCATGTTTCAAAAAATTCAAGAATAATCACAGAATGACGTCAAACTTTTCTTTTTTAAAAAAGTGAATCATTAGCTTTACAATCAATTTTATACAACTGTTATCAATATCGAAAAATTTATTTCACAACCAGCCTGTAAGTCGGATGATTTTAACTGGGTCACATTGATATTGTAATAGAGTTGAGAATTTATAGTTTCGAAATAAAAACTGTCAAAAACAGAAGGAAATGTTTGGTAAATAGTGCCACTGGGTTTTTATTCAAAAAAATCAATAGAGTTTGAAGAAATTTTCGAAATTATAATAAATTTTGTTTGTTTGAAGAAAAAGTAATGAAAAAGAATGGGAAAACTTTGTAATCGGACTGCGAATTAGAAAACGAAAAAGATATTTAAGGAGCTTTTCAGGTATACATTTTGGGTTAGTATATAACGAAGGGGGGGTTAAAGGAAGAAGGTTTTGGTAGCCCACAAACCTCGGCGAAGCGTGAGCTGAATACTGAATCGTATAACTTGCACGCCTCACCTAACCTCCTCACGGCCAAAACCCAAATGCCATTGAGTGGAGAGAGTTTCACGGTAGGCTGCCGGCCATACATTTCACGTTAGAACATTGTCGTAGTTTCGTATTCAGCCCTACGCAAATAGATAATCTACCTCAATAACAATTAACCTTTCACTTGTTACGCCTCTTTTTTCCAATATTCAATCAATAACTCTTATTATTCTACATATTTTTACATTCTTATCACATAAGAACGTATTATTTATTATTTAACAATGTAGAAATTTATTTATTTTTATACCTCTCATTTATCATTTGTGTCCACTTTGTCATTTCATTCATCATTTTTTGTTCCTTTTTTACATTTCATTCATCATTTTTGTTTCTTTTTTACATTTCATTCATCATTTTTGTTTCTTTTTTCACTTCATTCATCATTTTTGTTCTTTTTTCTTATTTAACTTTAAATTTTTATTTGAAACACAATCTAAGTGCATCTAGGTCACAGAAGTTGATATCGACGTTTAGGGTTGAGTACAATTTTTTATGGGATAGTTTTGAAAGTAAACTTATTTCTAATATTATTACATCTACTTTTTAAATATTTCAATTTTTAGTAGATACTAGATTTTCCAGTCAAAAAGCAATACTTAAGCATACGATGTTTTGTTGTATAATTAAAGTGCACCATTTTATCTACTTGTCAAAAACTATTAGATTTTAATTATTTCTGCCATTTCAATGAAAAAAAATTTAAAAAAGTTGTTCATTTCACGAACATTTAGCTTTCTCAATAATAATATACACCAATTTTTTAATCTTTTATTGAATAGTAATTATTTAAAAATAAAGTTTTAACCATCTCAAGAAATACAAAATTTTAACTCTTTTTGAAAAATATAAATAGCGATTCCTTTTATAAATTTGGATGAACTATATACTTTATATACATCAACAGATTTATTTTCTTGCCAAGAATGTAATTTTGACCAGAATTAATAAAAATATTAATAAATAAAAAAGTTATTTAAAATTTTTTTTCTAAATTTTGAAAAAATTGTGTAGAAATTAGAAACATAATTAGAAAATGAATTAAATTATCTACGACTAAAAACGAAAGTTAGGATCAAATTTGAATCTATTCGAATAAGAGTCGTAATGAACATTCAAATTTAAAATTATATTTAAACTTGAATTGAATTAGATTCGGAATATGACTTAGAATCATAATCAGAATTATAATTACAATCAGAATTATAATTACAATCAGAATTATAATTACAATCGGAATTAATATTACAATCAGAATTAATATTACAATTAACATTCGAATCTGTATTAAGATTAAAAATACAGTCAGAATTAAAAACATAATTAAAATTGGAAATACATTCATAATTTGTAGCATTATTTACCCAGAAAAAAAGCTTCTTTGTTTCAAAAAATATTTTTTTAAATCAAAGAAATTTGTGCATTGTTATAGGATCAACAGGGTGTCTACTAACCGGGAAATCCGGAAAAACTGGGAAATAACCGGGAATTTAATTTAACCGGAAAAACTGGAAATTAACCGGAATTTTTATATAAAACCGAGAATTTTTTCACCGAAATTACAAAAAGTTTTATTATTTTAGTTTGTTTTTTAAAAAATTACATTTTATTTCAATTTTTATAGATATTTATACTCTTCTCTAACTTTAAATTAGTTAAAAAAAATTAATTTGATAGTAAAAGTCAGGTACTAATTCAAAAAGATTATGTAAATAAATTTTAAAAAATTATGGAGTTAATATAGAAATATTGTAAAATTCGATTGAAAATATGTAACAGAATTTGTTAAAGAATTTGTTTAGAAACTTTTTAACAAATAAAATTTTCAAAGTATTTTAATTTCATAATTAATAATTGGATTTTATAGTCAAATTTTAACGAATTCATGTTTCTTAGTGCGAAGATTAAAATTAAAATTTTTATTAGTTAATTTTTAAAGAACGATATGCACGTCAAATTTTTTATTAAAATTGAATTCTCGCAAATTTTTTTTTATATTCTGAAAAATTGTATTGTTGAAATTTTTCAATTCCATTGTTTCAAGATAATTTAATTTTTCTAAACAAATAATTGCAAATTTTTGAAATAATTGAAATTTCGTTACATTTTTTTTGCAAAATAATTTAATTCTTTGAAAGAATTTTAATTAAAATTTTTCGAAAATAATCAAAGGATTGTCATAATTATTGAACTTGTCTTAAATTTTTAAAATTTCAAATTTCTGAATGTTTAAATAAATGATATTTATCATTTATTAAGAAAATTTAATGTTTATTACTTATTAAGTAAATAATTAATTATCACTGCTTTTTTTTAATTGTAATAAAATTCTTAACAGAAATTAAATTATTTTCATAAATAATATCATTCTTTGGATGGATTTGAATTATTTTTGTAAATATTACAATTCTTTGCAGAAATTCAATTATTATCAATAGAATTGTTATACGGAGAGAGAATACATATTAAATTTTGTAAAAATATTTTCAAATTGGGGAAAAAGTGCAACAAAGCGAAATTTTGATATAGAAAATACTAAAGTGTAAAAATAGTTTTGTGAAATTTATTGAAGTTATATTAGAATTTAATTAATATTCTTGATATTTGATATAATTATACTAAATTTTACATAAGTTTTTTTAAAGTTTAGTATTTTTTATATCAAAATTTCGCTTTGTCACACTTTTTCCTCAATTTGAAAATATTTTTACAAAATTTAATATATATTTTCTCTCCGTGTATAAACTTGAAAAAGAAAATTTCCAATTGTAGTTATAAAAAGACAAGATTATTTTTAGAAAATTGAAATAATTATTTTCCAAATTTTGAATTAAAGTTATTATTTATTTATGTTCGAAATCAAATTTAAATTTAAATTTTATGAGAAAAGAAAACCGGGAAAAAATTAGTCCATAACCGGGAAAAACCGGGAATTTTGTTAAATGGAAATGGTAGACACCCTGTATCAAAAAAAAGTTTCTTTGACTTAAAAAACCATTTTTCGAATCAAAAAAGCTTTTTTTGTCTTAAAGAAAATTTTCTTTGAATCAAAAATATTATTCAAAGAAATAATTTCTTTGATTCAAAAAACCTTGAAAATTGTTATTCTTAAACGTAAAGAAAACTTGTTTTACCTCAAACAAATTTTATCTCTAATAGAAAAAGTGAGTTTGAAAAAACGATTTTTTTGTTTCAAAGCAATCATTTTTCTGGTTGTTATATAGAATTAGACTGTCAATCAATATTTATCTAAAAATTAGGATCAGAATTTAAATAAGAATCAATATTAGAATTAGAATTAAAATTGGAATTGAAATTGGAATTGGAATTGGAATTGGAATTAAAATTCAAATTTTAATTAGAATTAGAAGTAGAATTAAAATAATATCCAAATTAAAATTTGTATCAGAATTAGAAGAAGAAATTCGATCACAGTTTTTGGTTTTGCAACAAAATATTTTTGAATACTTAGCGTCTTCATTTTAAAAACTAATTAGTTGAATGGAGAAAAAATAAGATAAACCTAATTTGCTTTTTATTCCTCCTATCTTGTAACTTTCGGATTCAAAGTTAAAGTCGAAGAAAAATGGTGATCCCTTAATTAGAAAACGTTTTCCTGTCATCTAGTGTCGGACCCCCGTCTTCTTTCTCTCCATTTTCTCATTCTCCCTCTTTTTTCATATTAATCTTACGTCTATGTGTTCGGATTTACGGAAACATTTGAAGAAGGGAAAAACAAAGTGCAAGAGAGAGAGAGAGAGAGGAAACCAATGCACCTTGTTTCTCTTATTCTCCACAAGTAGTGGTAGTACTTTAAATGGTCTGATTTCACGGCAAATTCTCCCAGGCTATACATTTCCCAAGCACTTTTCGTCTAGGGACTCTAATAAAAAAGTCTCTTTTGCGTTTAAAGTCGAGTCTCTGAGGGAGTGAACCAATTTATCGGGTTTCCTAAAACGCTAAGTCACTGTAGTTACCCGAGACTCTTGTAAACCCATTTTTAAATCAAACAAACACTCGTACAAATAAGCAATTCTCCCATAATATTTAAGGAATTTATTATATCAAAAAAATATCAGCATACATTTGAGGAAATTATTCTTTATATCGTAACCGTTGGAAATTATACGTGTTGGGTTTGGGTGAAATTATAATTTATATATTCACAAAGCGTAAATAAACATTTGTAATTAAGGTCGGTTCAATCTGCTTTACTGAAGCTTGTTCCCAAGCTATTGTCAGCGTAACTAGCTCGGCATAACCGTGCAATCAATTAAGACAATTGCTTCCTACTGCGTCTTCATGAGAACATTTTTATACTATTTCTGTTACTGTTTAATCTTCTCCTCATAAAAACCAATATTAGACAATATTACGTTTCTTGGTTTTTCATCAAGTTCAAATTAATCGAAAAATTAACTAATTTCAGTCATAATTCTTCCTCTGATTCTGCTCTAAACTGGTTTTAATTCCATTTCTTATTCCGCACTCAATGGGATCCGTAATTGGAATCAGAGTTAAAATATTTAAAAATGAAAATATAATTAAAACCGAATTAGATTCAAGAATATAAGTAGAATCAGAATAAAAATTAATTATAGATTTAGAAATAGAAGTTCTAAATTTAATCCTGAATCCAAATTATAGAACCGAATTAGAATTGGATCCAAATATGAATTTAAGTCAGACTCGATTCTATTCAAAACATTATTCTGTTTTTAATTCTGATTTAGTTTCAGTTATTGGTTATTCAATGCCATTAGGTTCTAATTCTAATGCTATTCTGAATACAATACTTTCGCTATTTCAACGAATATACTTTCGCTATTTTAGCGAAAGTTATCGCTGTTCCAGTTAAAGGTTTTTTGTCGCGCACATTCGGAAAAAAGAGGACAGCGTGTTAATATAAAGGAACAATCCAACCAAAGATCATTGACATCGTGGATAGTAGGTCGCACTTAAATTCATCAACGTAAAAAGTTCACAAGTCTCTCTCTCTCCCGATCAATTAATGAAGTATTTCCGTCTGGTTTTGGGATGGTCCGTCACCCCTATAGAACACTAGATGAACTCTGGAATGACGTAGATAATTCGATTTAGCAGTTGAGTCCATCTCACAATGGAATTACATTAACCTACTTCACCCTAAATCTCTGAAATCCTTCAGAAATCCCTCGAACAAAAATAAAAACATATCTTTACCGGAAGAATATATATGTTTTGTTGAAATAGATACAACATCTATTTCTACTATATCAATAATAATAGTTGCTTCATTGCAAATATCAAATATGTCTTAATTGAATCAATTATTTCGAAATTTATCAGAATGGAAAAATTGTCAATGACAAATATTTTCCCTAATATTGCCTAGAAAAATTATATTATACGTTTTTGCAACAAAGAATGTAGGGGAGACTGGGCAAAATGGGGTTCTGAGAGTGTGCTAAAACCTCATAAAATGGGGTGGTATCAAATAACTACACTGTAAAAAATTTTTTGGGGAAAATTCCCAAAAAGTTGGTGACGCAAAAGACACCAAAATGTTTGTGATTATTCACTAGAAATTTTTGGGGAAAAATTTTTCCCTAAAATTGTTAAATATTCCCTAATATCATTCAGGAAAAACTTTTCCCAAAAATTTTGGTGAAACTTTTTTTCCCAAAATGTTTTTAAATATTCCCCAAACTTTTACAGAAAATTTTTTCCATAACTTTCTTAAATAATCCCCAAACGCTTAGGGAAAATCTTTTTTCAATAAGTTGTTGGATTTTCCTCAAAATTTTTGAGAAAGCATTTTCCAATAAAAATTTTCGAAATAATTTAAGAATTTCTCCTTTTTTTGTGAATTTTATAATTAATGATAAATCCCAAGATTTAAAAAATAAATTGTACTGTATAGAAGTTCTTTATATTCCAAAAATGATTTTTATTACAAAACTGTTTTACAAAATATTTTTTCACAACCATAATACACAATTGTGAAGAACAAAATTATAAAATAGTCTACATATTATATTAAATTCATTATAACTCACACTTATAATCAAATGCAATTCCGAGTCAAAATAACTATATATAGTAAAAATAACTAATAATGCACAAAATTAAATTAACTAATTAAAAACATCACTATTTTTGTTTACTATATATTTACACAATATAACATTTTATACATATTTATATTGAATTAAATTTGAAACACTTATTTTTTATTCAAAACACTTTAAAAACAAGAAGACTTTCACGCGCGGATCTAGTTCCTCTGGCAAATGCTGTACAGCAACTGACGCTAAAAGGACCTTTTGTCGAAAATTTCTAAGATATTATGGAAAATTTCGAAATACTTCTTAATTTGAAAAATTTTACAAACTTTCAGTCTGAAGAAGCCTATGATAAAAAATCGTTATTTGAAAAGTCATAAAATAAGATCTCTCACAGAGCGAAACCCTTAGCTGGTCATCTTAATGCAAACCAGATGTGACAACTAATTCAAAGGAAAAAATACTTTACGAAATTTATATTTTCAGTTGAAAATGAAAATATTTTAAAGTACATGCGTACAAAATTCGGAATTCGTTTCACAAATTTTCTTTAAAATATTTTTAATTTATTATTTATTAAGAAATTATTATTATAGTTACCTTTAAAACAATGCTTCTAAAATAAAAAACAGTTTTGTTGCAATAGCGCAATTATATATTTTAATTAAATATCACATCAAGTAAATTTAATGTATTCATTTTAATTAAACGGAAATTTTGTTATTTTTTGAGTGATATTCACCTATTTTGTGAAAAAAATTTAGGTCATTATAATTTTCTGGAATTTTTCATAACTTTAGAAATAATATTCACTAATTTTTTTGGGAAAATGTATTCATTAGAATTTTCGTAAATTTTCACTAAACTTTTTAATTTTTTAATGATATTCAATAATTTTTTGGGGAAAACATATTCACCAGAGTTTTAGGAAAATTTCATTGAATTTTTTAGTAATTTTCACTATTTTTTTAAGAAAAAGCATTTTCCCCAGAAAATGTGGAAAATTCACCATAAATAATTGGTGACATTAAAATTTTGAATTTCAGTCATTTATGGAAATTTTCGCTGTAATTTATAGAAATTTATGTGGTAATTTATAAACATTTGGACAATAGTTTATAAAATCATGTAAAACACAAATTGGAACTAAAAAATTTAACGTCGGAAATTTATGGTAATTTATTGAAATTTACGCGGTAATTTGTGGAAATTTATTAGGTAATTTACGGTAAATTTTCTATGACTCAATTGATTAATAATTTAACTAGATTACGCAGTTAAACCCTTTTCAATAATTTTAAAAATAAAAGGTGTTGAAAATAAAAATTTATTGGCATGTAGCTTCGATAGAGTAGTTGTTAGAGACATTGGCTACTAGCAAGCCCGTTTTCGACAACTATTGTTATTATATTCAAAACATTTTACATACGAATGCTTTGTTCATTTACTTCGTCCTATTTATGTATTTTATGAGTCGTTAAAAAAATAAATGAAAAAAAGTAGTTGTTAGAGTCTTGGGCTAGAAATCCGTAGGTCATGGGTTCGATTTCCCGCAATGTCAAATTTTATTCAGTAATAGGTCTCTGTTTATTCTGTGTTGTAAACATTAACTTGATTAAAAGTTAAAAATTATTACACGCTTATAAATACAAGTTTATTATTCTTTTTATTATATTAACATTGAATTTAAATAAACTCATTTGTTTCGTTAAATAAGCTTTTCTAACTAGTTTCTAGATCGCAGTAACAATAAAAACTTCATCTAGTGAGACTATGTAGCGCCAGTTTTGACATGACTATTTCGCGCTTAAAGGATACGAGCGTTACATTTCGGTCTAGACACTAGATTGTAAAGATATACTGGGTCAGTATCGCATCTAGACAAACTAGATAGAAACTATGTAGCGCCATTACAATTTTCTACACGGGCTAGAATTAAAATTGGAATATCTATGTATAACTAAGAATTAGAAACAGTGTTAAAATTGGAATCAGAATTAGGACCTGAATTGATATTACGATTACAGTGAGAATTAGTAATAAAATATTTACGAATTATTTAACACTGAAACTAAAATTATAAACAAAACTAGGATTGTAATTAAATTTAGAACATAATTAAGATGTTATGGTAGTACTGCAAGCTTTCTGCAACCTTTCTGCAAGCTTACGTGAGAACACTCTAAGGGAGCGTTTAGGCCTCCGCATGCAAAACTTATGCATGCAGGTTGCCATAGTAGCGTTCAAGAGTGAGAGAGATAAAATAATTTCCTATCTCTCTCACTCTTGAAAGCTACCATGGCAACCTGCATGCGAAGGTCTGGTTTGTCCCTAACTTAATGAAAACAGTTGACATTTAGTGACCAAATAGTTTTCGACACTTATAGCATCAACGCCAACTTGGAAAATCTTAATTTTCCTGTCATTGATTCTACGAAAATAAAAATTGAAAATTAATTCTCATCCTGATAAATTTCTCGTCCACTTTTTAAGGAACAAGAAGAATTCTTTTCTTAGAGAAAAGAAACAGCGAGCAGAGATTCCATTTGGTTGATTGGTCTTGTCGAAAGATGGCGCTTTTTTAGACCTTTACTTATCGATACTGAGTTCGACAAGACACCTCATGAGTGATGGATAGCTTCTCCTCGCGCTGACTTGAAACTTCGGGTAGTGAATCAGTTTTGCAGGAAAAGACTTTCGACATCGACACACTAACACAGTGAAAAATGGTCGATGATTTAGTAGATACTTCAAAAGACCGACTTTACAATCTCCCACATCCACGTGACGGATAAAGGATGAAAAGAAAAGCTTATTAAGAAACGGGAAATTTATATAAAAAATGCCTCTACACCAAAAAGGGATGATAAAACTTTTTCCAAACAATTTTCTTTCCACGTGGAATTGAAAATAAATGAAGAATTTAAAATTTCCATTTGAGGGAAAATTATTTGTTAAATTTGCTGTTAGTGTAAGGTAAATGTAGTAGTAGTGGTGGTAGTGGTGGTTCTATTTGGAGTAAATTGGATCGACTTGAGAAATAGCGAAGGTGCCTATTTGTTTTCGCAGGGTTTGAAAGCGAGAAGAGTGGAGTATATAGCATTTCAACGAATGGCCAACGACATCGGACAAATGGACGTCCGTTTATATTTGCGAGCACATTTCACTGGACATTGCACATTGGACTTCCTTTTTTTTAAGGATTTTTCGACGAATGAAAAAAGGACTTGAAATTTTCACCTTCTCTCCTTCAAGCACTCATACACACTACTGACAGTCATTCACCCGCCTTTTCCACTCATTTCCTTCAAGTCGTTAAACGCAACTCTTGACGCCCTCTGGCGTACAACTTTGACATCCAACAGCAAAGAAATTACCGTCATCCCTTAAATTCGAGAGTGAGTGAGAGTGACTGCTATATAGGCTTGCGTTTAGGAAGTGTTGCACAGTGTTCCATCGTTACACTTGACAAGTCGACAGCTTCGGGATTAAACCTCTTCAAATGTTTTTCACCTAAAAGTCTCAGTCAAATTTTATTGTTCGGAAAATATTCTCTCTCACTACTTTATTTTATTACCTCCTTAATCAATTGATTTTTAGGTCTTTTAACTTTACTGTCGACGCTAAGTGTCAGGAAATTTTATTCTTTCTGAGAAAGAAAAGACTAATTTTCACAATAGTTTTAATTCTGCTTATAATTCTAATTCCGATAAAAATTATAATTCAGTTACAATTATAATTGGGGTGAAATTATAATTTGATACATATTTAATTATGTTTCAATTAAAATCATAATTTTAATTCTGTTCTTATTCTAATTATTCTTCTAATTCTGTTCTTATTCTAATTATTCTTCTAATTCTGATTCAAATTTTAATTCAGTTCTATTTCTGATTGTGCTACAAATTTTAAATTGTTTGAAATTCTAATTCAACTTGAATTCGAAATTGTTTCAAATTTTAATTCGGTTCTAATTTTAATTCTAATTGGGATTCTGTGGATTGAAAAAATAAATATTTTTCGAATGTCAAATTCTAATTATGGTTCTCTCATGCATATCGAATCTGATTCTGGTCCTAATTCTAATTTCGCGGGTAGTGGTATTTTGTAATGCTATCCGCTGAATATTTTATATTCTTAGAATAGTCTAATTTTAATTGTAACCACGCAATTGTATGTTATACCAAATAGTTAAAAAAAAGAAATTAGAATTATTGTAGAAGAAGATAAATTTTTGAAAGTTTTATCAATAAAAGTTGTTCTGTTTCGAAAAACTTTACATCTCTTTGCTAGTAAAAAAAACAATTTTCAACATTTTTGAAAAAAGCAAAGAAAATGTTTTGAATAATGAAATGAAATACTAAACAGTTTGAGGCGAGAAGAAAACCTTGATGTATTTTTCTGAGTTGTAAAATTCTTTGGTACATAAGACAGTGAAAACAGCGTTCATGAATAATAGTCATGGTCGCCGTTTACTGGCGATAAAGCACGAACTGCGTTTGACGTGTAAAAACCACAGTTTCTCCTGACAACAATCGTTATAGCCTAACACTTCAAAACTGACCCTGAATGTTGACGCATCTAAGTGCTTTTGCAAATTTTGTTTCAGAATATCTCTGAAATATACCAATTATATTATTTATTTAGATTAGATTCCCAAAAAGCTTTATTTATTTGCTACATTGGTTTGAAAAAAAGAAATAAAGTGAAATTTGTGAAATTTAAAATTTTAACTTTTCTTTCATTTTAAGCTTCACGCCAAAATCTTATCTTATTCTTCGTCTTTTTATAATTTCTATTAATGCTGTTGCTTCCTGGTGAAAAAATTTTAAAGTCGTTTAATTTATAAAATTTGTAAAAAAGCTTTAAGCAAATTTTCTTTTATATATAAATGTAAAATCCTGAACAATTGTCCGGATGTATGTATGTGTGTGATTGATTGACGGAGATAAAAAAATCCTCAAAAAAAAATATTTTTTCGACTTTCTTAAAAAAAATTCTTTTTCAGGCGAATATTGAAGTTAATATGTAATGAAATCTTATTCTTTGCACCAAGACGAATCGATTGGTGTATATAAAGCAGAGTGTCTACTAACCGCGAAATAAACGGTTATATAACCGGAAATTAACCGGGATTTTTATACAAAGCCAGAGATTTTTCCACCAAAATTAAAAAAAGTTTTATTATTTTCATTTGTATTTTAAAAAATTACTTTTTATTTCAATTTTTATAGATATTTATACTCTTCTCTAACTTTGAATTAGTTAAAAAAATTAATTTGATAGTAAAAGTCACGCAGTATTCAAACAGATTAAGTAAATAAATTTTAAAAAATTATGGAGTTAATATAGAAATATTGTAAAATTCGATTGAAAATATGTAACAGAATTTGTTAAAGAATTTTTTTAGAAACTTTTTAACAAATAAAATTTTCAAAGTATTTTAATTTAATAATTAATTAATAATTGGATTTTATAGTCACATTTTAATGAATTCATGTTTCTTAGTGCGAAGATTAATAATTAAACTTTTTATTAGTTTATTTAGAAAAAACGATATGCACTTCAAATTTTTTATTGAAATTGAATTCTCGCCAATTTCTTTTTTTTTAATTCTGAAAAATCAGTCAAAATTTTCACTGATTCAGATTTAGAGTGTATCATAATTTTTTGAAAATATTTTATCTCAATTATTTAAGGAGTAAACACGGAAAGTTACAATTATTATGAAAAATTAAGTTTATTATATATAAATAATTGAATTCTAGAAGACCTTTAAAAAGCTATTTAAAATAATTGATTTAGAAATAAAGTTTGGTTGAAAATTTGTAGAAAATAATTAAATTCACGTAGGGTTATAATTTTAATTCTTAGAAATAATTAATATTCATAAACTTTACTCAAAAAAAGTTTTATTATTTTAATTTTGATAGATATTTATATTTTATGTAATTTAATAATTGATGAATAATTGCATTTTATAAAGAATTAATTTTTAATGTACCTATGCATGTTTTTTAGTGCGAAGATTAATATTATAATTTTTATTAGTTAATTTAAATAAAGGATAATCACTTAAAATTTTGTTAATATAATTGAATTTTTGCAAATTTATTTTAAAAAATTTAAAAAATAAGATTTTGGAAATATTTTAATTCTATTGTTTTTAAATAATTGGATTTTGTAAACAAATAATTGAAAATTTTTAAAATAATTGAAATTTCTTTACATTTTTTTTTTTGAAAAATAATTTAATTCTTTGAAAGAATTTTAATTTAAATTTTTCGAAAATAATCAAGGGAAGTTAGTGACCGTAATTATAATTTTATTTTTAAAATATAAAGTCCCTCTTAAAGTTTTAAGTCAATTTTTTGCTTCTAAAAATTATATTATTCTATTATTATTCAATAGTTATAATTATTGAACTTCTTTCAAATTTTTATAATTTTAAATTTCTGAATGTTCAAATAAATTAAATTTATCATTTCTTATGCAAATTTAATGTTTATTACTTATCAAGTAAATAATTAATTATCACTGTTTTAATTATAATATTCTTCACAGGAATTAAATTATTTTTATAAATAATATCATTCTTTGGAAGGATTTCAATTATTTTTGTAAATAGTAAAATTCTTTGCAGAAATTCAATTATTATCAATAGAATTGTGATAAACTTGAAAAAGAAAATTTCCAATTATAATTATAAAAAAACAAGGTTAGTTTTAAAAAATTGAAAAAAATTTTTTCCAAATTTTAAATTAAAATTATTATTTATTTATGTTTGAAATCAAATGTAAATTGAAATTTTATGAGAAAAGAAAACCGGGAAAAAATTAGGTCATAACCGGGAATTTTGTTGAATGAAAATAGTAGAAACCCTGATAAAGTTTATATTGTATTGGAATTTATAAAATTAATTATAATTAATTTCGTTGAAAAGTATTAAAATAAGTAGCCGATTTCAACGTTCAAAAAAACATTGAAAAACTGAAATTTATATTGTGATAATCATGTTTCCTGATGTCTAAACTATTAAAATATTGCATTGTATAATAGTTAACAGTAGTAGTGTAGACACTTTAAAAAGTAAAGTTTTATTAGAAATACTTTTTCGGTGTTTTTGCCAATCTGGTCAAGTATAATTATTTCATTTTAAGTAATTTTCTATATAATCTAACAATTATGAAATCAACTTTATTCTTCCTAATGAAAAGAATAGAATTTTTTATATACAGTAATATGATTTTTTTAATCGAACATTTTTTGGGAATAAATTACCATTAAACGGAATTTCAAAAGACAAATTCGTCCTTTTCTTGTGCCCTCTGCAAACAACCTACAAAGTACAAAAATCAAACAAAGTAGCAACAGAATAAAAATTTCCTGAAAGAGGAAAAAACACAAAATCAAAAGAAAAGAATTGAACAAATATAATATATTAAAATAGCAAATTTCAAAATAATAAAATCGTTCACGTTGCAACATACGTGATGCACGTCTTTGATCGGATTTTAGAAGGTACAAAAGCCTCGGGAGACTGTATGTATATATATATATATATGTGTGTGTGTGCTAAAGGGACTGGGGAATTGTTACGGAAGAAAAAGGAAGGAACAATTTTTCCACGTCCAACGCTATGCGGTC
This sequence comes from Leptopilina drosophilae, assembly GCA_032873175.1. Lineage (NCBI taxonomy): Eukaryota > Metazoa > Arthropoda > Insecta > Hymenoptera > Figitidae > Leptopilina > Leptopilina drosophilae. The sequence goes on from CM065483.1 coordinate 24,354,809, forward strand.
GGAAAACTAACACCATGTAATTAAATTTTCCACTAGAGGCTGTCGTACAAAAACAAGTCAACGCGAAATTTTGTTTTTTTTCTCACTGTTTGTTCTATTTTTCTTTCCTCCCTCTCTTTCTCTCAAATCCTATCGTCCATCATATGTCACTTTCTCGCGCGGATGCTGGGTCGAAGAACGTTAACCTTGTAATCTCTCGCTCCGTCCATTACACAACCCCTTTCGCGCGTGTTGAGGAAATTTCTACACCTGCGAATCGGCGCTCATCTTTTTTTCTCTCTCTCTCTCTCTCTCGAAAGAAAAAAAGATATATAACCATCTAGAGGAGCAGGAAATGGAGAATTATCGTTCAACACTTTTCAAATTCACAGCTGGGATTTGCCTATACTATCGCTTGAATAAGGGCGAGAACTGTGAAGAAGAAGAAGAAAAAATAGAAGAGCTGAGAAAAACGATTCATATTTTATCGGGCGTAAAGCTTTTCACCCCTCTTCAGTTATATGAACTTTTAAGAAGTTGTGCCAACAATATAAGTATAAAGAGTCGCTTCGAAAAATTTTAAATTGAATTCATATTTTACTTTTGGGACTATACAAATATTTTGTTTAATTTTTTATCATCTGGAAAATTTATTGCTTCTTAACTTTTGTAATCTTTAATTATTTCTATCCGAAATTCAAAAATAAAAAAAAAGAAGTTTAACAATTCGAAGAAGGGAGAAAAAAGTTTCCAAGTGTATGGAAAATAATTAATAAAAACTGTTCAATTTAATTCGCCTTTTAATTCATTGCCAGTTTTGAAGTATATAACGCACAAAATTATTAATCATTACAGTCTTACTTTTAAATTATTCAATTATCTCAATTTTTAAAATTTATTTTAATTATTAGGCGTATTTGTTAGTTTAATTTTTAATTAGTCGTCTACTAATTTAAATTAGTAAAAATATTCACTAATTCTTAGTCGTTTTCCAATAAAAGCTTTCAATCTTTAATCTGAATTAAAGACGTTAAATCTGAATCTTAAATCTGAATAAGTAGTTTTTTCATAAAGACAGAGCGTGGAAATTTTATTTGTTTACTAATTTAATTAGTAATAGTTATGACTAATTTTTAGTAGTAAACAACTAATTTATTAGTAAGTTGTATGTATTTCTTACTATTTCAAACAAATTAGTAAGTCAACTTATTACATGGATTAGTAATTTTCTACTAAAAATTAGTTAATTAGTAAATGAATAAGTACACTTTTATTAGTAGAAAATCATTATTAGTAGAAAATCATCATTAGAAAATCATTAGTAGAAAATCAATTTAGATTTAGAGAATAAATGTGAAAAATAGTGTAATTTTACAAAGAATTAGTAAAAACTTTTATTTATTTAAAATTAGTGAACGAATAGACAATTACTTCATTCTATAAATCTGAATTAGTGAAAAGTTACTAATGAATCAACGAAAAGTCGTCCAGCAATTTTTAATCATCTTCAAAATGAGTCTATTTTGAAGAATATTCACTATTTCATATAAGTAGGTAATTTTAACTTTGTATATTATGTGAAAACGAAAAATATTTGTTATTATTTTCATAAAATATTAAAATTAATAAAATCATCTCTTTTTGAAACTATTTTACTACAAATTTCCAGTTGTCATCATTTTTACCATGAGGGATAATTTTTATATCTTCTTTTTTGCCACTTTTCCCAGCCTGAAAGCTTCTTTTTCAGCCTCAAAGCTGCTTTTTGATAATAATTTTGTATGTACTAACGAGTGCAAAGCTTGAGATTGAAAAATTAAAGTACAAAAGTGGTACTTTTAGAAAAATCATCCACAAATACGGAAAATATAAATAATAAAGATGTTAATAATGAGAGAGTGGTAGAAAAAGTGGAGAATATATTTTTTCTCTATGAATTTTTATCGCGTCAAAAAGTAGCCACACGTAAAAGCTAATTGAATTTTATAATCCACCGCTCGCGAATCAAGTTGACGCGCGAGCAGCGAGGACGACGACGACGACGACGCCTCGACGATGGTCGTCGCGGCAGTTGGTTCGTATAATTAATTACCATTCAAGTGAGCGTTCGTCGCAAAAGAGACCGATGCAAACGGAGTTAGTCGTCCATCCAAGGGAAAAAGTTTCCTGAGCTGCAAACGCTTGGCAGCTTTACTTTTCTTTTGCCTACTCCGAAAAGGCAAAAACAGAACAGAAAAAAACACTATAAAACAAGCATCGTAATTTCCCCCTTCTTTTCCAATCTTGACTCGTCGAATCACTTTATAATGTGTGTAGGAGGAATAAGAAATTTCTCTCGATAAAAGAATTCGTCGAAAAATACATTTTATTCGCACAGTGAACTCGACTCTAGACGCTAAAAAATTTTATCTTTCCAAGAAACTAAAAAATTATTTCTTCTTTTTTACTCAACTTTCAAAAAATATTTCAATTGCTTCAGGAAATTCAAATGAGAATTCGATGCCTTTATTTATTTACATTAATATAATTTTAAAAATTCAAAGGCACTAAGCGCAGAAAAAAATTTTTATTTCGAGAAACAAAAAGAATTAAATAATTTTTCCATTCGTTTCCATTAAAAAAAAATGTCTGAAAAATTTTCAAACTGCCTATAGGTAAATAGAAATAAAATTAGTGATAACTTAATTTTCAAAACTCCAAAAATAATACAGTTTTCGAGTCTTCGATGCTGATTTCAGGGATAGATAAAATTTGACTAGATTAAAATATTTTCAATTGTAAATAATTCAAATGAAATTAAAAAAAATCGTGTCAATTGTTGTTAATTTTTATAAAGTTTTTAGAGTTTTTCATTCATTTTTATTTTTTCCTCAATAAAGTGTGGTCCTTCGGGAAATAGCCGAGATTGAATTCAAGAAAGAGGAAACGAAAACTATATCACATGAGGCGATGAAAACCTCACAGCGAAAAGCGACGTTGCAGGAAAAAATACTCCCCTCTTGAGGGACATATAGTTATTAAAAATAAAGAGATTGTTTATTAAATTGAAAAAAGCATTTCCGATGGAAAATTTCAATTCTTAGTAAAGTAATTTTCTCGCAAAATTATTGTAAAAAGGGAGAAGACTGAAATTCCTCCATCACGCCTCCAAATATGAAACCCAAAATATTATATCCTCTCAAAATGAGACGTCCATTTCAAAGCGTTTAAAAACCGCACTTTTTTTTATATGTTTAAACAATTTTTTCAATAAAATCTAAATTTAGATTTAAATCTAAATGTTTTTACATAAAGAGTGATTAAAAAAGTAATGTCAAATTATTAGCTAATAATAGAAAATAATAAACATTTTAATGATATACTGTTTCTAGAAGGTGTAAAAAAAGATTGCAAGGTTTTCCCATGAGTTATGGAAAAGGAGTTATACTTTAAATGTGATTCCCGTTATAATTTATTACAAGTTAATTACGCCTCTCACTTCTTTATCACTTTACAAGTCCCTGAAACGTACGAATAAATATAAATACAATTAACAATTGTCGTTACTTCAAGAACAAACATACGTCTCGGAAAAATTCTGTATTTAAGAATAAATACCTTTTTTTTCATTCAAATAAAAGAAATTCTTAAAGTTTGAAACAATGTGCAAGAATTAGTTTATCGAGCAAAAAAAAATCCAAAAAATCCAAAATGTCACTTTCTCAGAAGAATCGTCCATAAAAAATCGATTTCAAAGATAAGAATACCCAGTTTCTAGAAATGCTTTAAATGATTTTAAGTCCACGTCAAGCAGTAGAACGTTACTGAAATTCTCTGGTATAGAGAAAAAGCTGTTTTAATTTACTCTTCCCCTTTGTGACTTGCGTTTCAGCCTTTCAAGAAACTGCTGATGTTTTTTTTCTCTTTCTCTCTCTATACTACTACTACTACTTTCCCTAGAAAATTCTCATTATCTTCCGGTTAACTGCGTAGTATTTGGTTTTCATTATCAAATGCTTGATTGTTTACTACTCTTTGTAAAGTAATTAAACGTAAATTACTTTTCTTTCAAGTAATTCTCCAATATTTTAATTCTAATATACTTTTTTAAATTAAAAAATTTCATCTATCTTATTAAACAAAATCACATAAAGAATTTCCTGTCGTTGTATGAAATAGCTAGGAAAAAGAAGGAAATATTTCCACTTAATTAAATTTACCACAACGGAGAAGAATATTTATTTGAAATGAATCAACACTATTTTATTTAAATTAAACTTTGAATATCTTCGCTATACATAGGAATATACTCAAGTTTGTTAAAACATATTTTTGGTTCAATTGTAAAAAGAATTTTAATGCAATGTTTTAAAAATATCGAATTTTGAAATTATAGAGTCAATGAAAATATTTTGTTATAAAGATTATAAAAGAAAGGTTCGAAAATCAGCGGAATTGATGCGAATAATTTAAACACAGTTGTGGTTGAAAGTAAAAAACAACATAGCAGGAGAGAATGTCTGAAGAGACAAAATGGATTTGGTGTCAAGAAGAAGAAATTGGTTCGAGTTTCAATAAATTCCAATTAGAAGTGTCAGACAATCCTTTAGGGACTAGGGTTGATGAAAAAGAGTAGCCAACTAGACTTTTATGTCCTTGAAAATCATAGAAACAAGAATTCAATATTTTTATCGAACTTTAAACAATCTAGAATTTACCATTATATAAATAATTAAAACATAAAAAATATATAAGGTAAACCAGACAGTAGTCGAACACTTAAGAAAATCTTTTTAATGAATACTGTTTAAAAATTGCAATTAAATTTTCTATAAAATTTCTTCCACGTGTGATTGTTCCTAATGGTCCTACAAAACTAGTACATCAATCATGTTTATACAAAAAAAATTTCTTATTATTTAAAAAAAATTACAAATAAACAAGTAAGAATCCGACAGTAGTCGTTTATCTGAAGCGATCTTTTTTAATCAATACTGTTTAAAAAGTGTATTCATTTTTTTTCAACTTCTTTCATATGATATTGTTTCTTACGATCATACAAAACTATTAAATTATTAAAAAGTCGCAACAGTGAGTAAAAGTTACATATTTTTAATTATTTTTTAATATAATTAAAAATTTTGTAATACAGTCTTAATATATATGAGGAGTAAGTTTTAAAAACCTGATAAATCCAAATTTTGTCATTTCGAGAAATTTAAACAAATGACAATTCTCACATAACCATTAAAATTATCTTTAATGTAGAAGAATTGTAATAAATTATTCATTTTTAAATATTTTTTCTATTTAAATTCTGTGTTTGTATTTAAATTCTATTGTAATAAGGAATTTAAGGGTTTTGGTATTTTTTTCTAATAAAAAGATAGAAATGAAAAATCATCAAGGTTAGGCCAAAATATTTTTTAAACTGAAAATTCTTTATTAATAAATTTTTTTCCTTAATTAAACAGTGATAAATGGATTTCTAAGGAATTTAATATTTTAAATATGTGTTTATATTAATTTTTTTTAAAAATGGATTTATCGACTTTTGAAAAATTGCTCCTCATATCAAATTGAAGCTTAGATTCTACCGTTTATTATTTACTTATATTTAGTTCAAAGAAAACAAAAGAAATTTTTTAAATAATTAATTAGAAATTACTGGCAACGGGAGTAAAAATTCAAATTCATCTCCAAAGCCTCGTTTTCAGTTACAAACATCATATTTTTAAACTGTTTTTAATTATACGTAATCTATATATAAATATTTGAAGTTGTAGCCCGAAAAATTTGTTAAATTATGTTTCAATATTTTTAAATGTAATAAAAACGTGAATTTTTTATTTGACAAACTATTCTTCTCCGAAGCCATTTTCATATTTAGTAAGCGTTATTGTTTTGTTTTTAAAAATAATTTTCAATTACCTAACCTTTGAATTATAAAAAAATTTTCCGTTTTATTCAAAATAAAATATTTTTAATTTTTTAAAATATAATATATGAAGTAGAAAGTTAGATAAATAATAAAATTATAATTAAAAATACAAATTTTTTACATGAAATATCAATTTTGAACTTAAAATGATAAATTAAAAAATTCATTACAATTTTTTTTTCGTTCAATATAAAAAAATATACATTTTAGCTATTTTTTAAAAGATAAAATAGTTAAAAAGAAATTATTAAATACACAATTCATTAAATTATAAATGGATATTGTAAAAAAGTTTTATAAGTTAAGGAAATTAAATTTAAAAGGAATTTTTTTACAAAAACCCCAATATTGCTTACATTATATTTAACCTTCAAAACACTTAATATTAAAATGATGCTGGAAGGCTTACTTTTGAAAATTAATTTTTCGTAACTCAGCTTTTTATTACTAAACGTATTTAAAAACTACCTATGAAAAAAAATTCAGAAAATGTAAAAATTTTTTTTTTTTTTAGTTTTTGGATAAAACAGGTGCCTTTCAGAAGAATCACCCATATTTATTTCTATACAAAACTTCGCGGTGATTTAAAATTGCAATTTTTGAAATCAACTGTTAATAAAAAAAATATCTAATAAAATTTTGTTTAGTAAACATTATAACTAATAATTTTATAGGATATTTAATTGCTGCATTATTTGTTACAAAAAAGTTTTGTTTGGTCAAAATAAATGTTATTTGTTTCAAAGAAGATAACTTAAAATATAAATAGAATTTAAAAAAATATAAGAATAACAAAAAAATATTTTTTCCTTTTTTCCCATTTTCATGTGATTTTTTGTCCAGCAGGGCGTTTTTACATTAAATCAGTTTTTACTGCCTTTACGGTAAATGAAGCTAATATCCAAGATCGGTTCAGGGCCACTTATTTTTGGTCAAAAGGCAAGTTTCCACGTCGTGTATTTTCAGACAACAGCCCAAACGTAATATGTTCGCTTTTAAACATAATACAGACACACAGTTTGGCACTGTTTTATCATAATATTGTCGCCCCCTTGAATATATATATATATATATATATATATATATATATACCTCGAACCAGATATTTTCCCAAGAATTAAACAATTACAAATATATATGTAGAACGAAAGAATTCCCCGAATAAGATTTATGACACATGTTTTCTTTTCAACAATTTTGCAGAGTTGGACATTTTCATTTTTTATTTTTACTACCTAATATTACTTTTTCATATTATTTCAATATAATAGTAATAATATTTAGTAACGTTTTTAAAATAGTTTAAGTATTTACTTAACTATTTCATTTTTTATTTACTCTCTATACTATTTCCTTTTTTATTTTACTATAGGTTTAACAATTATTCTACTGAGTAATTTTTATAATAATACTTTAATTATTTGCGTATTAAGTCGTGTTTCGGTTTGAATTTGGTTGAGGTTTATTTTTTCATAAACAATATAGTAATAAAAAAACAATGACTACCGACATTATCTATTTCGGTGCATGTTTAGTGGGTTGAAACATTAGCAGAGACTGGGGTAAACCCGCTCACTTTTTTCAGATTGGTAAAAATCTAGGAAATTATTCTCTAAATCCAAGTTAATTTATATCATTTGAAAGCTTATGATTTCTACTAAAAAAATAAAAAAGAGTTTTTGTTTTATCTTTTTTAGTTTTACTTAGAGAAAATTTTTAAATCATATACTCATTTGAGCGACTTTACCCCGAATGTATTAATAAGTAATAAATTTAATTAAATCTTTTTTAGACAAAACTATATATGTACTTCGAAAAAGGACATTCAATGGCATAAAAAAATTAGACAAATAAATTAAGATTCAAAAATAATGATGAAAAAACTTAAAACTCCAAAGAACGTTTTTTTACACCTCTAAAAACACTTGATCGACTCTCATTATATGTTAAATTCATGAAATTGATCGAAATTTCGGTAACATAAGTTGAATGTTAACTATTCACAGTACCAATATTTCCATCTTAAGTTGAGTTCATAGCGTCAAATCTCTGGTGAGCGAGTTGACCCCAGTCTCCCTTACTTTTTTTAAAATTCTGTTTTGTAGATTTAAGAAGAAACGTAGAAATTTTAGATTTGAATTGCAACTTTGCACGAGATTTTGAAGAGCATGCGGAATGTTTTTCACTGTTAATGCGAAATATTTTTGATAAAAAAAAAGAAATTTCGGTTTTAACGAGAAGAACATTGTTACAGGCAAACACTCCACTTCTCGCTGGGGACACGAGACATGTAAGTAACACTAAATTTGTAAAAAAAGGAAAACAATTTTATACCATGTAGACAAAAAAAATCCCTTTTCAGGGGTTATGAGGACTATAGTCAAGCAATAGAAATTTTACATCTGTTCAATTTTTCCATCAAATCTAATCGCTGTTTTAAGTCATTGATCGCTTTCTAATTTCTTTTTTAAGTTATTGAGGTGAAATTAATTTAAAATTTATAACCAAAAATATTAAAAATTATTCATTTTAAAAAATTATTATATTTCGTCCGCAATATTTTAATTAAAAAATTTGAAATAAATAATAAGTTCCTTTATAATTTTAATAATTCCAAAAAGTTAGATTTAAAAAAATTTACTTAAATATTAATTTTTAGATATTTTAATTTTCAAGAATGTCAATTACATGTAAGTGAAAATATTGAAAATAATTGAATTTTAATAAAATTTTTAAAATCATTACTTAGTAATATACTTTTTTGATGCTATAATTTTCATTTTGATTTTTCATTTAAATATTTAAGAATTCAATTATTTAAAAAATTTGCATTTACAATATTTTTGAAATATTTAACTATAGTTATTCCATTACAAAAATCGAATCGATTTAGATTGAAAGTAAAATTATTATTTAAATAATTCTGCAAAGAATTGGTAAATAACAACAATAGTTTGTTGAAAAATTGTTTAAATAATTTCGTTTTTAATCTGCATTAGTATTTATATAAAGTTCAGTAATTCGCATAATTAGAAAAAAACTGCAAATTTTAATTCATTTATTATTTTTTTAATAAATAATAATTTAGTTAAACAATTTTGACAAAATATTTTATTTGATTTATTGATTCAATTACTAAAAGGTTGAAAAAAGTGAAAAAAATTTATAAATTTGCAATAATTGTTTAAAGGAATGCAAACAATTCATCGAAAATTATGTTTTTAAAGTATCTGCCTTTTTGGATTGTATTTAATCTCGCGTCAATGCAATTTTTAAAGTCCCATTTTTACCGAAATTCTGACACTTTACGATAGTTATTAAAATGAGAGAAAGCTATTTTTCGAAATTTTCAAAGAAGATGAAAAACATTTTCTTTTCGATCTTTAAATGAAATTAGTAGATTTAAAGGAAAGGTTCTTCTTCTTCTTGATTGCCGACAATTGAATGAAAATTAGGGAATAGAAGAGAACGAATCACGTTTCGCAAACTTAGCGAATTCTTCTACACGTGGTAAATATTCTCTCTCTCTCTCTCTCTCTCGCAATCTAATTTAACTCGAAATTAATCACACTAACTTCGGCAATCGCACTAAGCGACGCTCGACATTTGGCTGCTCAAGCAGCCAACGACAAGTCGCGCTAAGTTTCTTACGTAATTTGGCCAAGTCTGAATCGATTTGGTCATTAACGGTCGTTAATAAGCATTGGGAATTAACGACGATTTCAGAAACTAGGCACCAACTTTGAAACTCGATAGTTAGTATCGTTCAAAACTTCTATTACTCACTGTTAATTAATGAAAACAGTGATTTATAAACACTTCATCGAGTGATTAGAAATTCGGTTTTTTATTTTTCAATTTGTATTTTTCACACAGTTTTTCTAAGGATGTCAAATTGTGACAAAAAACGAATCAAAATCACTTTTAATTAGTTAACTGTCGACTTTTATTTTTAAACTAACTGTTGAACGCGTCTATAACTCGGATTTTAATTTAAACTATTAGGAAAAACTAATAATTAGTTACCATTAACTATATTTGAATAAGTGACTGACTTTTTACTGGATAAAATTAAACGCTCTGGTAAATGTAACAGCTAGTAATATAATACAATATGAATTTAAAAGAAGAGTATTATTTTATAAAATAAATTTTTATAGCCATCTATAGGCTATCAAAAAGGCTTTAATTTTAAGTTGTTAAACATTTTTTTTTATTTTTGAAAGAAAAAAGATTTTAGAAATTTTCCTTTTTGAAGAGTACTAAACCTAGTCATTCAGCGGCAATGAAAAAGGCAAAGGGGAAGTTTAATTGACAAAACTTGACAATTCCCAAAAGTCACTCGTATCCATTTGGTCATTTTCATACCTACGTATATAGCAGGAGATTCATAGCAACTCTAATTCGATTTGTAGCCGCTCGAATTTTGTCGGTCATGTTTCATCTACTGACATTCGAGAAGAGAGATCTCTGCAGCCTCTGCGAATTGTATGAAGCGAGGCATAACATATGATATGAATATTGAGTCTGGCAAATTGAGTAGTACTTCATCTTTAAAAAGTTGGAAAAATTTTTCTCTTTTCCACCTATAACTTTGCCAACCACTATTTTACAAAAGAGTGCGGTTTAGCCAAGAAAAATAAATCATATCGGAAAAAATTGTCACCATGTATAATTTCCCCCCCCCCTTTCAAATAAAATTCCAATTGAAAGCATATTCCGAAAACGCAATCAAGTGGAAGTAAACATAAAACAATTTCAAAAAATTTTTCCCTCTCTCGAGAATTGAATACATAATGTATTCACACTTTTTGTATATATATATATCTTCTTCAAATGAAAAATGTAGATACATTCCTTTTATTCCTATACACTTGAAATCGTAATTCAATTAAGGGAATCGTTTTCGTTTCAGAAGAACATTGCTTTTATAGAAGCGTCTCTTCTCTGATATTTTAAACATAAGATGGTGTCCTAACAGGAAGGGTACATTAGTAAGTGTCAACTGTTGTATCTTTTCTGTCGTCCAATAAAAATGTCCCCATAACTTTTGCTCCTGATTGCTGACTTATTCACACACGAAATATTTCCCACCACAAAACACGACTCTCGATTTATTTTACTCCCATCACGCTCGCGTTTGTTTCCTTGGAAAAATTACTTGAGGGATTAGAAGACAAAGTTTACTAGATAACCAAAAAAAATAAATTTTGAAAAATAACATTTTTTCAAGAAAAAGTCTAACGTAAATGTAGAAATGTTGTGACCATCAAATCATTAGCCCGTGTAGTAAATTGTCGCCGAAGTCTAGATCTATTTAAAGGCAATCTAGTTTTCTCCTCGCGTTGCTATTTACAGTAATGCTAGATTGGTGCGGTCTTGATTCTATCTAGTTTTCTAGACAAGCTTTTAATTTTTATATACATTTTGCAACGCGCTGCAATTCTTGTAAAACTATGTTAATGCTAGCTTGGTACTATCTAGTTTTCCTAATTATATTTTTATCACGGCGTAAACTGAAATACCAATATAGTTATTATACAGAAATACTAGGTTTTACACTATTAACGATATATTTTAGTGTTTTTTGCTATCAACTTTTTTAATTTCATTATTATTATTAAGTTTGCTTTAAATATTACTTATTTGTTCAAATTTCGTTTATGTCTCAAGTTAGCAGTTTTTGGTTTAGGAAATTAAAAGAAAATTTATTGTTATGATAATTATCAATATATTTTTTTGAAAACAAAGGGTCCAGAAAGAAAAATTCATGGCGGGCAGGAAAAATTGTAGAAACAAATTTAAAGAGAGATTTTTAATATCATAAAATATTTAAATCCTTTTATAAATTATTTGGAATCAAAAAAGCATTTATCCAGAAAGATTTTTCAGTAGAATTATTACTAAAAAATTATTAAATTTCTTGTAAATAAGTATAACAATTAACAAATTTACTCTTTGGACAATTTTGGCGTAAGAAGATGCTTTCTTCTAATAATTTATGAAAATTATAGTTATTTATAAAAATTGTTGCGATAATTTATAAAAATATTGCAGTCTGAATCTCAATTGAAAATTATTACTTCGGTAATTCATGGAAATTTTCAAGGTAATTAATGGAAGTTTATGCAGTAATTTTTTGAAAGTTTCGCAATAATTCATAACAATATTTTCCACATAAGTTTGAATTAAAAATATTTATTTCAGCATTTTATGGAAATTTTCACGGTAATTGATGGTAATTTATAGAAATTTTCGCGATAAATTATAAAAATATGAAAAGCAAAAATGAACATTAAAATTTTTAATTTCAGTTATTTATGGAAATAAAAAGAAGACACAATTTACACTTAAAATTATTGAAAAGGACCGGTTTAACTATGTAATCTAGTTAAATTATTATTTAACTGAATCATAGAAAATTTACCGTAAATTACCTGATAAACTTCCACAAATTACCGCGTAAATTTCAATAAATTACCATAAATTTTTGACGTCAAATTTTTTCGTTCTAATTTGTGTTTTACATAATTTTATAAACTATTTTTAAGCAGGTTTCTGTATTCAGGATGGCTGTGCTGTCGATACATATGAAACTCAAGAGCTTAATAAGAATTATTTTGAGATTGATTCGGATAATTGATCAATTCTTTCACATTAATATTTATAAACTATTGTTCAAATGTTTATAAATTACCACATAAATTTCCATAAATTACCGCGAAAATGACCTTAAATGACTGAAATTCAAAATTGTTATAATAACTAATACGAACGAGTAATAAAATCATATTACCATCAAAATTTTAATGTTCATTTTTTCTTTTCATATTTTTATAAATTATCGCGAAAATTTCTATAAATTACCATAAATTAACGTGAAAATTTTCATAAATTGCTAAAATAAATATTTTTAATTGTAACTTGTGTGGAATATATTGTTATGAATATTATTGCAAAAATTTCAATAAATTACTGCATAAACTTCCATTAATTACCTTGAAAATTTCCATAAATTACCAATGTAATAATTTTCAATTGAGATTCAGACTGCAATATTTTTATAAATTACCGCAACAATTTTTATAAATAACTATAATTTTCATAAATTATTAGAAGAAAACACCGTCTTACGCAAAAATTGTCCAAACAGTGAATTTGTTAATTGTTATACTTATTTACAAGAAATTTAATTAATTTTTAGTAATAATTCTACTGAGAAATCTTTCTGGATAAATGCTTTTTTGATTCCAAACAATTTATAAAAAGATTAAAATATTTTCTGAAATTAAAAATCTCTCTTTAAATTTGTTTAAACAATTTTTTCTACCCGCCATAAATTTTTCTTCCTGGTCCCTTCATTTAAAAAAAAATATATTGATAATTATTATAACGATAAATTTTTTTTAATTACCTAAACAAAATCCTGCGAACTTGAGATATAAACGAAATTTTAACAAATAAGTAATATTTAAAGTAAACTTAATAATAATAATGAAATTAAAAAAGTTTCTAGCAAAAAACAGTAAAATATAGTTAATAGTGTAAAACCTAGTATTTTTGTAGAATAACTATATTGGTATTTCAGTTTACGCCGTGATAAAAATATAATTAGGAAAACTAGATTGTACCGTGCTAGCACTAACATAGTTTTACTAGAATTGCAGCGCGTTGCAAAATCTATACAAAAATTAAAAGCTTGCCTAGGAAACTAGATAGAATCAAGACCGCAATCTAGCATTACTGTAAATAGCAACGCGAGAAAAAAACTAGACTCGCTTTAAATAGATCTAGACTGCCGCGACAATTTTCTACACGGAAGATGCAGTGTAGTTGTACTACAACAATAAATATGAAAATTTATTATTAAATACTGTTCTTTCAAGTTTTATTTGCTGTCTATTAAAAAACCAAGAAAAAACATGATTAATTTACGATTCGTCGAATGAAATAATCGCCAAAAGAAAATTCTGTATGTCAATATTTAATTTAGACGAGAGCATTCTCCTTGGAATAAGCTTTTCTGTCAAGCAGTCTCGCCCTTTATCAACTACAAATATCTGGCCGGAAGTATCTTTTCTATACCATCATTTTTTCCCTCTACTTGTACAGCCACAAATTGCTGGGATTAGTTGTGGAGAGACGGATTACAAATTATTATCACCTCCCTATATTTTCGATCCCAAGGGCAAATGTCATACAGTCCACTTTTTCGACCCCTTCAATAAAGAACAGCAAAGAACAGGAAAAAACAAACTCATTTCTTTTTTTACTCCCTTCCCATTCTGAATATATGGTCATTTTTATCGTTCTTCTTACTTTAACATCTCTATTATATTTATACTATATTTATTGTCACTTCCATTACTTTTATCATTAAACAAAATTCTTTCCTTCATTCTTAGAAAAATCTTTTATCATTATTTTTTTGTTATATTCATCGGATTTTTCTTGAATTTTTTTCAAAATACAGGAATATATCATAAAATTATCATTAAAAAAATTTTAATTAAAACATTAAAAACTAAAAAAATTGAAAATTATTAAAATTTATAAAACATATATATCTACAACAAAAAATATTTGTTAAAGTTCAGCGTTAAATTTAAGCACCTATTCTCTAAATCAGTGAAATTATAATACACAAAGCAGGACAAAGTGTATAGGTATAACAAACGGATTTGAAATATTATTTCTATTTTAAAACAATACTTCCTCATATACAATGAATGTAAAATATTTAAAAATTGACAATAAATCATGCAAGCAAATTCTGAAATATACTCAATCGCCATTAAGGAATTTTCTCCAAAAAAACTATTTTCACTCACCACACAAATAGAAAACTATAAGCTATTAATCAACTTCAAGAGAAAAGTCTGCTTGTGTCTTGTTGAAATTTTTTTATTCATATACCAAAAGTAATTAAAAATCTATAAAATCTTATCCATCATTCACTTGCGAAAATAAAATAAAAATAGTATGATAGAAAATTTTTTTTGTTGCACTTTTCTAAAAAAAAAGAATCGTAAAATGCTTTTCCGATAAATACCAACCCAGGATGTGAATAACGATCCATCACAATTTCGCGGTATTCGCAAAGCGGCAAATATACCTACGCATTTCCAGTATTCTATGTACTATATATATATATTATATTATATTATATGAAATGTGTATTAATGTCCCTCCACCCGCATATTATGAGTAATTATTCTTTTCCGCTCCACAGGTATTACAATTTCGTCATTGTCTGTCAATAATACTAATGGATGTTCCCTTGTGACATTTTTACGGAAACAAAAGTAATTTTTATTTTCTAACAAATCGCATTTGTGTTGTATGATTGCATAAGAGAAAGAGATACGTTCTACATGCGTCATATCGACACAACAATTATGAGAGGAGAAAAAAGAATACTAATTCGCTGACGTCAGAATTAAAAGTAGGACACATATATATTTTAAAATATTTTTTCCCCGATTTCTAGAAAAAATTTTCACTTTTTCCTGACCCTAAAGAATATTCTGATTCTGATTTTGTTCTATTACATTTATTTACAAATTTCTTTCATTGTTAAATTATTTCATTTATGTTTTAAAACATCAGTAACTTCATTTTTAACTCTTTTAATAAATATTTAATCATTATTATTATTCCATAGGAATTAAGATTTTCAAAAATTGTCAAATTTAAACCTTTATTAAATTCGACAGCCAAGAAGAATATTATTGTAAAACACGAAGAAATAGAGCACTCCGAGTCAAAGACTCGAAATTTTGAACATAATTTAATTTCTGTGAATGTTTGCTTACTTTTACTAATTTTGAAAAATAATTGTGTTTATACAAACAATTTGCAACTTCTTCAAAATTAAAATTTTTACAGAACTTCAATTAGACTTCCTGACACAAGATAGATGCTCTAAAAAATATTTATTAACAATTAATTTCTTAAAAATTAAGGCACATAAAAATTAAACATGAAATGAACTCGAAAAAGAGTATTTTCTTTATTTTTATTTTGAAAAAGTTACAGAGTTTAGCTTCAATTTTCTCTTTATAGTTGCGCATAATTATGATAAATGCTACTCAAAATTTGAAGTAAAAAAAATGTTAGTGCCACGTTGGATAAAAATGTTTTTTTTTCTTTTTCTCTCCCGTATATACTATACTAGAGTGCTTCACGAAGCGAACATTGACAGGCAAGTTTCCCAATTTACGCTTAGATGCAAACGATCCATGATACAAGAAATTTCCATGCAAAACGTTGTCGTTGCAGGACGGAAATTGGGATGAATACAGACATACGACAACGTCCCAAGCAAAAATTGACAACTGGCGCAGTACTGCGCCAGTACTGCCCAGTACTGGCGGAGTACTGGCCGCCATGGTTAAACCAGTACTGGTATTTGACCTAAATGATAACGCTTTTCCGTACTGGTTTGACGTTACTGGCGCAGTACTGGCGACCAGTACTGGTTTAGTACTGGCGCAATACTGGCCCAGTACTGGGGAATTTTAAATTTAATATTGCTTATAAAAGTGCAGTTGAACTTAAAGTAACTAAATTTAAGGATAGAATGATACTTTCTTAATCAGAATTATTAAAAATTTTAAATAACAATAATTAATGGCTTATTTTTACTGCGAATTAGTTAAATTTTGCTAAATAATTAATAAAACGATTTGTTGTATCAATTTATATGAAAAATTTAACTATTTTCTTGATAATTTATTTTCCAAATGTTTCGAATTTGAAAATTATTGAAATTTTATTTAATGTTTACACTGTAAAAAATTTAGGGAGTTAACGAACTCGGGAGTTAAATTTTTAGAGTTAAAAATTAACTCCAAAAGAGAGTTAATTTATTAACTCCCTTCCTTTAACACCCGTGCGAGTTATTTTTCCATGGGGAGTTGGCATTTGGGAGATAAATTTTAACTCTCTTTATTTAACTCCTCTAGCATTGACTCCCCAATGGGTGCGACTTTTATAGAATCCCCTGGGGAGTTAAAATTTAACTCCTTTTTTTACAGTGTAAAATATTAAATAATAGCAAAAATTAATACGAGAAAATCGTTTCTAATTAAAAAACAAAATTTAGTATGTCAATGTAATTAAATGTGCTAAAACAAAATACCATAGAGTCTTTCTAACTTGTAGAAAAACTTATTTTTTAATGGGAAAAATATTATTTTAATGTAAAAAAATTAGGCTAAAAAAATTCTTTCTAATATTTTTTCTGTCTATTAAAAATTCGTATGAATAATTGTTTTGTTTAATAAAAATGTTGTCAAATAAGAATGTTAAATACATTAAAATTTGATTTATTATTATTATTATTTTTAATCAATCTTGATTAAAAATTTAAAAAAATTAAATAAATTATATATGTATATATTATATTTACTTATATATAGATATAAACAAAAATTAAATTAAATAGTGAAATTTTTTTCTTTCTTGCAGACAAAGATTTACGCAGCTCTGGCGTTAAAATATGTACCTATATACTACTGCACCGGTACTTGTTTGTTGTGTTGTCTTCGTAATAATACCATAGTACTGGCACAGTACTGGCATACCAGTCTTAAAGTCCAGTACTGGCGTAGTACAGAAATTTTATTGAAGCCAGTACTGAACCAGTACTGGTAAACCAACTGCTGGCTCGCCAGTACTGGTGCAATACTGCGCCTGTTGTGAATACTGGAATTTGACAGAAATTTTTACTTGGGGTTGCCTAGACTACATGTCACCTACTTTGTCAACATCATTTCACTATTGAAATTGTTTCAAGAAAAAAAAAGTTGAGAAAATTTTTCGTTGTACGATGTATTCACATTTCAAAAAGCTTTTACTTTTCAATGTAAAATATTCAAGTTCTATACTGTGAATGTCGAAAAATTTCCAACTTTTCTGTTTTTAAAAATTTCACCCACATATAAAACGTATTCTTTATTTTTCTTGCAGTACTGTATACAAGTAAACAGTTGGAAAAAAAATTTCTTTTCTTTTTTTCGCAAAGGAATTAAAAAAAAAATTCTATGGAGTATTTCTTTTTTTCATCATTCATGTCAAGAGATGTTGTGAGTTTCAAGTAAATGAAAAATATCACAAATATGTTGAAATTATGTTTGAAAAATGTAGAATTGTAATAAAATACTTCATTGTTTTTATTTACTTTTTACAGTTGGGTATTTCTAGGGGAAACATTCAAAACTTTTGGATGCAACGTCGAAACTGGAAGGTCGTAAAGTTACGAATGTAAACTATAAACGGTATACGTGCACTGTTCGAAATGGAGTACATTCGTGAATCGAGAAAACGAAACTCGAGCAGCTCGAGAGTACTATTACGAGCGATGTTTCTCCGTATTTCGTTCACGATATAATTAAAAAAATGCTAAAACTTCTCAAAATCACGCATTTTCTTGTTTAAAAAAAATCCAATGAAATTCTTTCGACAAGAAATTTTTCTCTTCTACAGAATTGCCACAAAATCATAATTTTGTTTTTCCCTGATTTGTAGATAAAATTTTGCCTTTTTCCCTTACTCTATACAGAATATTCTGATTCATTTTAAAAAATATTAGGTACTTAAAAAAATGTTCTATTACATTTATTTAGGTAGCAATTTCTTTTATTGTGAAATTATTTGAAAATATCAATAACAATAAAAATTGTAAATAATAGAATTCCAGTAAAAATTTTTATTAAAATAGTAGATATTAAAAATTATCAAGCCGATGAAAAAATTTGAAAATAATTGAAATTTTTATTAAAATTTTTGAAAATAATTTCATTTTGAAGAAGAATTCTCGGAAGAATTTTATTTTTTATTGACATAATTATTTATTTTTTCAAGACAGATAAGTATCAAATGTAGAATTTGGTGATATGTAAAATATATTATTGTTGAAAATAATACAATCATTTGTTTCTTCTTCAGAATGAAAGTTTTTAGTATGTTTAAAAAAATGATTCTAAAATCTAAGTTCTTTTAAAATTTCTAATCAAAATAATTTCACTTTGAAATTTAATAAAATTTTAAATTAAAACATTGTAAAGTTCATCTATTTATGAAAATTGTAAACGCAATTCTTTCAAAATTAAATTTAAAAATATAAAAAATTTTGAAATATTTAAGTAAAATTATTCATTAAATAATTTCTTAATAATAATTTTATTATAGTTATCTTGAAGAATTAAGTTATTCGAAAAGAAATTATCATATTGTCAGATATAACAAGAATTGAAGGTTTTGTATTAGAATTCGTTGTAATTTTATAGTTTATGAGGCCAAGAAAAATAGACGTAAAAATTCTGAATTTTCTTATGGATTCTAAAAACTTAATTTTTTACTGAATTTAAAAAAAAATGCCTATCGCTAAAAACAAAAGACTAACAACTAGCAGTTGATTGACAATTTTAACCAAAAGTTCATTCACATTCTAGTAAATAAAAATTTATGTAGATGGCATAAAGTAGGAATAAATCCCTCTAGACTTTTCTGTGTTAAATAATAATTATAAAATTCGAATGAAATTCAATTAAAGAAAGCAATCGGAGATTTTTAATTGACAAAAAAGGAGGAAAACCAGGGCTTATCAACAGAGAGGTCGTCGTTCTTTTTGATCGAAGCCGGACCTCATTTCAACTTATGTGTGTGTGTGTATACCTTTTTAAGTCGTACGTGACTCGGGGGGAAACTGCCACGGAATAATAATAAGGAACTCAAGAAATAAATTACATTTTCCTTCCGATGAATCCTGCCTCGGTACATGAATATTTGTAGGTTTCAAATGGTATAATAGTGTTACAAAACAATCTTAACGACTCTCATAAATGGTTCGAAGGAGGAAAGAGAAGAGATAAAGGAGAAAAAAAGATCCTTTACCACTTTTCCAGATTGCTTCACTCAGTTTTCTGCCTCTGTGGACATAAATTGTAATTCTGATTTTTTTCACAGATCGTCTTAGTTACCTATACAAGCAATTTTGCTCTCGACATAGTAACACGTCTAACAATTTCAAATTCAATTAAATGTTCTCTATTTCTGAACAGCAACTAAATTTATATAATGTGGTTAAAATAAGTAAATCTCCAAACCTGGACTTAACGAGTGTTTAACCTGTCTCCAACAGGTCTTCCATCACTAAATTAACATTTTCCCTAATTTTTTCAAAGTTTAACAACTTTTTAGTAAATTTAACGCGTTCTGAAGAAAATAAAAATGTAAAAAGGGGATCAACTCTCAATATAAACAACATATTTAAATCATCATTAGATCTTAAATAATTAATAAAAACTTTTCTAAAATATTCGAAAATTGTTAAATAAAAATTTAAAGTATTTAAAGCAAGAATTTTTCAATACGCCTAATTTTCTATATTTTACTTTTATAATTTTGAAGGAAATTTTTATTATTTAGAAATAAATGAAAAAAATTAGTAGAATTTTTACTTAATAATCACAATGTTTGTTATGCTATGTTTCTGCTATAAACAGAAATAAGTCTGATTTTATTCAGAAAGATTAAAAACTAATTGTTTCGGTGCAAGTAACTAATTTTGAAAAAAAATTTAATTCAATAATAAAAACAAATGAGAAACTACATAAATTGTATTTTTTTAATTAAGGATTAGAAATGATGCATTCTTTTAAAAATTGACTCAGAATGTGTACGCGTTTTTATCTAACGCTACTCATAATAAATAATAATAAAAATTAACTATATTATTACAATAGATTATTATACTTTGAACGAAAAGGGATTTGCGTCGGTAAATTTAAATATATAAATAAATATTATTATTTATAAAAATAAAAAATAATAATAAATATAATAACTCAAGTATAAAAGTATCACTTGCAGGCAAAGTCACCCACTTAAAACCATCAAAGCATATTTTAGTTTTAAAGAAACATAGATGAGATCTTGTAATTTAAAAATTTCAAGTTTTTCTTAGTAAAAAAATTTATTTAATTTTGTCGTTTGGTTTTGGTTAAATATGATACATATTTTTAATTATTTTTTAATATAATTAAAAATTTTGAAATATAGTCTTAATATATATCAAATTTAAGCTTAGATTCTACCGTTTATTTTTCACTTATATTTAGTTCAAAGAAAACAAAAGAAATTTTTTTAATAATTAATTAAAAATTGCTGGCAATGGAAGTAAAAATTCAAATTCATCTCCGAAACCTCGTTTTTTAGTTAAAAACATCATATTTTTAAACTGTTTTTTAGTTATACATAATGTATATATAAATATTTCAAGTTGTAGCCTAAAAAATTTGTTAAAAATTATGTTTTAATATTTTTAAATTTAATAAAAACGTGAATTTTTTATTTGACAAACTATTCATTTCCGAAGCCTTTTTCATATTTAGTAAGCGTTATTGTTTTGTTTTTAATAATTATTTTCAATTACCTAACCTTTGAATTATAAAAAAAATTTCCTTTTTATTTAGAATAAAATATTCTTAATTTTTTAAAATATGATATATATAAGTAGAAAGTTAGATAAACAATAAAATTATAATTAAAAATAAAAATTTTTTATAGAAAATATCAATTTTGAATTAAAAATGATAAATTAAAAAATTCATTACAATTTTTTTCCGTTCAGTATAAAAAAATATATATTAGTTATTTTTGAAAAGATAAAATAGTTAAAAATAAATTATTAAATACACAATTCATCAAATTATAAATGAATAATGTTAAAAGTTTAATAAATTAAAGAAATTAAATTTAAAAGGAATTTTTTTTACAAAAACCCCAATATTGATTACAGTATATTTAACCTTTAAAACACTTAATATTAAAATGATGCTAGAAGGCTTATTTTTGAAAATTAATTTTGCACAACTCAGATTTGTATCTTTAAACGAATTTAAAACCTACTCATAACAAAGAATTCAGAAAATGTAAAAATTAATTTTTTTAGTTTTTGGAAAAAACGAGGTGCCTTTCAGAAGAATCACCCATATAGAATTCGATTATATTGTGAAGGAACTGTTTTTTTTTAAATCGAAGAGCGTAGTGCAAAAAGTACAAAAGACAGCAAATAACTTTCTTACTCTCCCTTTCTCATGTTAGATTCATCGAAAGCTAGCTTTTAGTCAATTATATCGATAAAAGATTCATACAAGTCAGAAGAGTCTTGGTCAATAAGATACGAGGAAACGAATGACTTTTGCAACAAGAGTTTATCGATATATACTATAGAAAAGGGGTTTACTTGATATTCAAAGGGTGTTTACTGCCGTGAGGTGATTTCAGTTTCGCTTCAACAATCTCAGCTTTGAGTTACATTTCGAGTTCATAGTGATCGAATGACGTATTCGTTTCCCATAGTGTCTGAATTCAATTCTCAATTTCATACCAAAAAATATATCTATATATATATTCCACTTGTACACTCCGAGAAAAATTATATTTGAATCAAATGCTCCATTTTCTTCTATAGATTCAACTTTTATTTTATCTCAGATAAACTTTCTCTAACATGAATGAATATTTATTTAAATTAAGTTCATTTTTCCATGATTCAAATAAATATTTAGGTATTTGAGAAAAATAAATATTGTTAGAGTTAATAGTAGTTACATTTTTTGCGTGAAGTAATTATACGACTTAAATATTTATCTAAGTGAAATAAAATAAAATTCTCGAATTTATTTCATTTTTTCCATAACAATTTAACTTATACATATATAATGTTTACAATATGTCCATTTTTCTATCCTTCTATTAACATTCGAATTATTATTTAATATATTCAATATTTTTTTTTCTTTTTTGAAGAGTACATCGTAGCCTGAAGCGGTTTTGAGGAAAAATTTGCATGCGAATCTGAGGAGATGTAAAAATATAACGAGATGCATTTTTCACGACGAGTTAGAGAAAAACTGGGAAAGTAGAAGAATTCGAGAGAAAATATAAAAAAAGAGAGAAAGATAGAGACTGTGCAGGAATCGTTAGCCGAGTTAAGTAGAAATATTGCAAAAATAGGGAAATCCCCTCAAGAATCAGAAATTCAGTCGGTAAAGAAGATTTTATTGTTCAGATAGGTAATTTTTTGCAGAAAAAATAAAACAAAACACGAAAGTAATGATAAAAATTAGAATTTTAACTTTTTCTCTAGAATTTCTGCGTTTTAAAGACTCGAGACTTGCCTCGGGGATTATATGGGTTTGTTGCATTTTTTTCAATGCTTTACAAACTGCTTGAAGAATCGTCATTTAGAAAAAAATCTTCTTATTTTTATTCAATAAATTTTATCAAAGTCATTTCATTCGCATTCGAGAGCGTTAAAAACAAACTTTTGCTTCGATTTAATTTAATTACCCAAATGTTTAATTTATTTCTGGACATAATATTGATATATTATCTTTAATATTTACAATATTTAATTAGCATAATATTAATCATTTTCTGCATTTAAATTTTAATTCCACTTTTAAGTCAAAAACAGCCTATAAATAATTATTAAGTATTTTATAATATTCTAAAACTCAAACCGGATTTACAGACTGTTATTGATTTTTATTTTCAAACAATTGTTGTTATATAATAAAGTATCAAACTGCAGGTAATTTATTTTAGTATATTTTCTAATTATATTTATTACTTTATTTATTTTTGTCAAAACAACATAACATTTAAATCAAAAGAATGTAACAATAAAGTAAAAAATTTGTATAAAAATTCGAAGTGGGAACAGAAATATTTTGCAGAATTAATTTAAAACGAAATAATAATTATTTCTCTTTAATACCACACAAGTGTTTGATTCTCATGTCAAAGATTTAAAATTAAGAAATAAATAATAAAATCGGCAAACAAAGAGGAAAAGCAAAACGACTTAAATGAACCAATCATGATCAGACGAGTATCGCGTGTTGCATTGTAGGTGAAAAAAGTTTGAGATAGAGAAAGAAAAACGGAAGTACAAGGAATGAAAAAGAAGCTACGTGTAGTAAAATAAAAAGAAAAAGGAAAGAAAAAAAAGAAGTACAGAAAAGAAAACTAGACAGACGTGACTAGGATAACGCGAACTCACTTTAGATTCGTCTACTCTCGACCCCCTTAGCGCACACGAACGCAGAATGTAGAATTGGAATAAATTTGCGGGTTTTCGGATCGGATTAATCCCGTTTCCGTTCTAATTTCTATATTTTTTTTCTTATCTTCTTTTATTATCCTGTCTTTACGATCACGCTAACCAAATCGAAGGAAATTTCAATAGATATATACAGTCACATTGAATTGAGAGATAATCGAAAACCAACAAGCTTTCTTACTTTCCTTTTCGTCGCGTTTCGTTTCCAGAAAATCATTTTTTCCTTCTCTTTCAATGGAAAGTGAAAATTGAAAAACTCAAACGAGTGGAATTTAAAATAGCCTTTATATTTTTTCCACCTTTTTTGTTTCGCGCATGTATTTCACATAATTATGTTTCTTTTTTCCTTCACTGTAAAGATTTATTTCATGTTTTGTTTCTATTCCATTTTTTTCATATTTTCATCATATTTTGAATTATTTTTTTAAGGCTTCTTAACACACAATATCATGTAAAAACTTTCTATAAATTGTATTTTAAAGCTTAGGAGCAAACAATTTTTTTTAATTTTCTCATCTTAGAGCTGAAATAGTTATACGAGGCCCCTTAAACTATAAGACGACTTTTCAATTAATTAAATTGAGAAAGTATAGATTTAAATTTGAAAAGAAAACTAATTTCTATTTAGTCATTTATCTTTAAGGGTTTATATTGCATTTGTTGCTTTATTTTTCATATTAAAAAATTCTCAAACAAAACAAACAGAGTGAGATGGAAATATTTTTCAAAGTGGCTACATAATCTTCTTTTTCGAAGGAATTATCCTTCGTGACTGGAAAACGTAGATGCGAAATCCTAGCTATATGAGGGATTTAGAGGAAAGCTTTCACGATAAAAACGAAATTAATGAGTGAAAATGCAAAGAAACGGAAAGAGCAAAAAAGTACGACTTATGGAACTTTGTACCGGTCAAATACTGAAAAAACAAAACAACCGAGTTTAATCAGAAAATATCTTTACTTCTTTTTTTTCTCCGGATTTTAGAATTTTCATTTCAAAGAACATTCACTTTTTCAGTGACATTTTTCTCAATCGTTTCCTTTATCCTCTTTCGAGTTACTTTTCTTATTACTTAAGAAAAATAAAGTTAAAATGTAATTAGTAAATTACTATTTACTAATTTGTACACTGTAAAAAGTATTCTTTCTTCCATCATTTTCATACTTTTATATAAACCGTTTTTTAGGTTTAAAAATAGTTTATTTATGCTTTCAAGATTAGAACTATTTAAGACCGTTTTTTTGTGTATAAAATACAAAACTTGAATTTAAAAAAATGACAGTAATGATTTGAGAATTTTAATTGCTAAGTATTAAAATTCTTTTTCTAGAATTATTTTGCATGATGGATATAGATATATGTGACAGGAAATTGTGGTAAACGTATGTAAAATTACACACGTGAAAAAATCATTTCCATCGCGCAGGATATAAAAGCAGTTCACAAAGTGAACGAAATAAAGGATGATGAGAAGGATAAAAAATCTATATAGGTATTTACAGAGAATAAAAGTGAGAAAGAGAATGGCATTTAAAACCGAAAATTAAAATCATTCGTCCAGAAAAGGGAGAAGCATTACTAGTATATATCTGTGGGAATTTAACTGTCAAACTCTATATGGATTCGAAATATACGACATTTTTTAAACAATATTAAAATTTCCAATTTTTCGCTCCAAATCTAATTTACTGATATATTCGTGACCGTAATATAACTACAAAATTTTATCAAAATTTTTCAAAGGGTGTAAGAGAAAATTTGTAAAAATAATTTATTCTAAAATATTCGGAAATTGACATAATTATAAAGCTTTCTTTGAGAGAAAGCAAAATTAATTAGGTCAGAATTCGTGAAATTTTCACAGAAAACAAAAAGGTTTTTTTTTTTAAATCAAAATGATGAAAAAGCATTTCTATTTGGTCTTAAGAATGTGTCAACCAAAGAACAGAAAAAAATATTATTTTTTATAAAAGTTATTGCTAAATTAATTTTTTTGCAACTTTTTAAACAAAATGTTATTCCTCCTGAATGAATGAACCGATTTAAGTGAACCAAGCGGGATTATAAAGGGAATGAAAAATACTTTCGTTCAGAATTGGAAAATTTTTGAAAAGTTTATATTTCAATAATTATTTAATAAATTTTTTATAAACAATTAATTTTTTTTAATGTTCTACGCCTTTTAGAGATTTAAAAAAATATCTACATATACTTAAAAGTATAAGAAATCAAAATCAGTTGAGAAAATTTATGAGCGATCATTATTTTAAAATTTATAATGCAAATTATGTTGAACGGAGATGCGATTTTGATGATTTTCAGAATTAAAACATTATTTTTAACTACGAAATGAACAAAACACTGTCAAATTAATGTTATTATATAACATTTAGTTATATAACCATAAAAATTGTCAAAAAGTAAGTTCTGTGTTGATGCACTACACCGCGCCATTATAATTTCCATTATAACTTTTAAAATAATGGTCGCTCATAAATTTTCTCAACGGATTTTGATTTCTTATAGTTTTAAGTGTATGTAGAATTTTTTAAAAATTTTTATAAGGCGCCGAACATTAAAAAAATTAATTATTTATAAAAAATTTATTAAACAATTATTAAAATATAAACGTTTTCAAAATTTTCTAATTCTGAACGAAAGTATTTTTCATTCCCTTTATATTCCCGCTTGGTTCATTTAAATCGGTTCATTCATTTAGGAGAAATAACATTTTGTTTAAAAAGTTGCAAAAAAATTAATTTTGCAATAACTTTTATAAAAAATAATATTTTTTTCTGTTCTTTGGTGAACACATTCATAAGATCAAATAGAAATATTTTTTCATCATTTTGATTTAAAAAAAAAATACTTTCTGTTTTCTGTGAAAATTTCACAAATTCTAACCCAATATAATTTCTAAAAAAATTTTAATCAAAATTTTTCAAACGTTTAAATTTTTAAATGTTTTATATAAAATTATTTCACATTAAAATTTTCAATCTATTTAAGCACGGTAAATCATTAGGTATTAAAATAACACCAAAATGGATTAAAATAACACTAAATTTGATTATTTTAATCCTTTTTGGTGTTATTTTAATACCTAACGATTTACCGTGAGACCTTTTTAAATTTAAGTCACATTTTATACCAATATTTTAAAATATTATGTTTAACAAATTAGTTCTTTGTTACAAACGATCTTCATTAATATTATTAATTAATGCAAATAATTATTAGAAGAGGAAACAACCCTCGCGTTATTTTTTCTTTTGCTAATATGATAACATTTAATAAAAATAAAAATTGTCATAAAAAGAAAAGCAAAATGAGAGTAATACTAATAATAAAAAATAATAATAAATATAATAATGAATGTAGTAATGAATGTAGTAATGAAAATAATAATAATAATATTCAGAATTGTTAAAACTATATTTAGATTTTTAGAATATTATATTATAAACAGTTATATTTTGAAAATTATTGAACAAAACGTGAAAGGAAAGATCGGCTTTAAATTTAATACGCGCTTTGCGTCTCGACTATGAAAAGACTATATATATAGGATACCTTCGTTACAGAAATTGTAGTTAATAAGCATTAATGCACGTCTAGTAATTCAAACTGAAGGCATCCTACTTGCTTTACAATTAGATAAAGGGAATTTTTTAATTTAAATGCTGCAACTTGTGTGTGTGTGTGTGTTATTCATATTTCGTTTTGAGGAATTCCCGACAAGTTTACTAAACTAACCAAGACTAAGAAACTTTTAATATTTTAAAGATTCTTTTTCTCAAAAAGTAGGTTAATGTTGAATGGAAAAATTTTTAGTCATTTTACTCATCTAGTAAAACAAAATATTTCAAATATCTTTTGTCAAATTTTACCATTTTCCAAATAAATGATTTTTTTATTTTTACATTAATATTTGTGACGCGATCCGAAAAAAGGGACCTTAGAAGCAAAAAATTATAGGTTATGATTGCAATTTTTTAAAGGAAAATACAATAAAAGAATGAACTGTCAATAAAAATCGTTAATTTTTAAATCTTCTTTATAACTAAAATAATTAATAAACACTGATTTTAATTTTCAATAAGTAAAAAGAAATATTCAAACCAAAAAAAGTAAAGCTAACATAACCTTAAAGTGATTTGCTTCTAAGGTCCCTTTCTTCAGATCGCGTCACATTTATTAATATTAAACATTAATTTTTTGTCACACCATTACAATTATAAATAGGAATAAAAAGATAATTATATAAGTTATATAAATTTAATAAAAACTATTAAAATTATTCCCAGATTAATAAAAATGATTCGGTTATAAAATGGAAATTATTTTTTAAAATAAAAAAACGTTAGATATGGAACAAAAGTTCCCAGATGTTTCGGGAATTATTTTTTAACACTTGAATACGACGTAACAACTCTGAACTAGTGAATAGAACATTCAATAGTAATCAACGAATGTTTGAAAGGAATTCGGGAACTCTATTAGAAAAAGCAAAATAGTCCGACAGTCTTTTCTTCATTACTTTCTCATGTAAAGTTCATGGCACTGGCAGCATCCACCTAACTTTTTGTTTTTCTTGAACAGTTCCCGACTTTTTCCAAGAACAGTTTGCCGAGAAGTGGTGGAATAGTTTTAATTTCTAGAGAAATAGTAAATGACTCATTTAAACAAAGCAACGTTTAGTTTTCTGTGCTCTACTTGTAGTATCCAGGAGTTATGACCAAAGTTCTCGAATAATCGGCGAACTATTTTTTTCCGTGTATGTATATACTTTTTTCCGTGAATGTAGTATAAAATGATAATTTAACTTTTTAAAAGCATACACACATGGAAATGTCGTTCACGTACTGAAATGTTTATAGAATGTTTATAAATGCAAAGCACAAGAGTGAATTTGAATTGAGGAAAAGTTTGTGGTGTTCTCTTGCACTTGTCGTGCAAGCAGCCGGAAACAATATCTAGAGCGTGTCGCGGGCACATCTTGCATTACCCGGCACTTAAATGTACAAACAATGGCGAACGTCCGAGGTCAACGAGTTTGGTGGGTTTTAGTGTTTAGGACGAATAACATTCCACATATATTAAAAAGTACATTTATAATATAATTTGTCCCTGGTAACTGAATCCATAAAGCAAAAGAGAGATAGAGAGAAGGAAATATTAATATAAAAATCCACGAATTCTTGTCACATTCTCTTTTTACTATTTCACAATGAAAATTCTTTCACTTTCTGGGCAATTATTTCTCGATTTACGCCATTCCACAAAAAAGACGATTTTTTTCATTTTTAGATTTAATTCTGACATGTAATAAGTGAATGAATTTTGACCCTATTTTAATAACATCGAAAACTATTATTTGGGGTTTTTTGAAACGAAAAGTGGACTAATTTAACTTTTTTATTCAACGGGGGACTTTTAAAATAGCAGGGTTGCAACAAAAATTTAATTTTATTTAATTAACTTCTTGAAAATTATTCTCAACCTTTCAATTCAATTATTAGTTTTTGAATTTTTTAACTGAAATTCTTCTTTCAATCAATTATTAT
Source organism: Leptopilina drosophilae (assembly GCA_032873175.1). Classification (NCBI taxonomy): domain Eukaryota; kingdom Metazoa; phylum Arthropoda; class Insecta; order Hymenoptera; family Figitidae; genus Leptopilina; species Leptopilina drosophilae. Next base: position 24,384,411 of record CM065483.1, read on the forward strand.
TAGATAATAATTTTTGGAAAATTTCAAATCCATTTAATTACAATTCAGTTTTACAGGCTTCGCACTTATCTACTAAAACCTAATATTTACTACTTTTTTTAAGTTACACTACTATTTGGGTACTATTTTTAGATTTCATCCACTAAAAGCTACTATTTGTTTTTTTAATATTTTCACTACTTTAAATTCGGTAATACTAGAAAATAAACAACAATTCTCAAAAATTATAAACAACTTATTAGGAACGATTCAATTATTTTCAAAAAATATTCAAAATTCAATTATTTTCAATATCTAGTATTTTCATCGAATTTCGCCTTTAAAATTCAGTTATTTAACACAAAATGGATAAAATTAATTCAAAATTCTATTATTTTTATAAATTAAAAAAATTTCAGAAGGATTTAATAAATTTAGAATAGTATTTTCGAGAAAATCAATTATTTAAAATAAAATTTTCATAATATAAAATTAATTGTTTAAAACAATGTTTATAACATTCTTATCAAAAGTTAATTATTTTCAAAAATAACAATAATTTTCACAGAAATTCAATTCTTTTAAAATACTTTAATAAAATTTTTCACTATAGTTCAATTATTTTCATAAATAATAAAATTCTTCCTATATATGAGTTCAATTATTTTTAAAAAATCAATATAAAATTCGTGATAACATTTCAATTGTATTAAAAAGTTATTCTTAATTCAAAAATTTTCAATAATCTACTATTTTAATAAAATTTTCCAAAAGAATTCAATTATTAAAGAAAATTTTTTAATAATATTGTACACGAGCATTCAATTATTTTCCCGAAAAAAATAAAAATTTCACAGGAATTAAATTGTTTAAAGTAGAATTTGAACACATTTTTTGATAAAATCAAATGTTTTAAACTTTTTCATTAAATCCTTAGCAGTAATTCGATTATTTTTATAAATTCAAAAATTCTTTTCAAGGATTTAATTATTTCTGTAAATAAAATCATTGACAGAATTCTTCGTAGAAAAATTATTTTCAAAAAATCTAAAAAGAATTGTAAACATTTCAATTATCTTTATGAATGCAAAATTTTTAAACAAAATTTAATTACATTCAGAATTACATTATTTCTAAATATTTTCAGAAAATTGTGCAAAAGAATTCACTTATTTTAAACACAATTTCAATTAAATTTTTATGAAATAATTCAATTATTCTTTTAGATTTTAATAAAATTTTAATAAAATATTTATATAAATAATTCTTCAAAACAATTCAATTATTATACATGAATAACAAAATTATTCCCGAAAATTCAATTATTTTGAGTCAGTTTAGTAAAATTTTTTGCAAAATTCAACTATTTTCATAAATAACAATATTCATCACAAGAATTCAATTAATTTTAAAATTATTGAATATCTTCTTGTTATTTTGATTATATTTAAAAATTCTAATAAAACCTTTCGCAAGAATTCGAGTATTTTTGTGAATAATAAAAGGCTTTTTAGAAATTTAATTTTTTTTATTAATAATAAAATACCACACAAAAATTCAATGATAGTGAAATATTTTAATAGAATTAATTGTAAAATTTAAATATTTTAAAAAACTTTTCTAAATTCAATTATTCAAATTAATTAATTCTTCACAAGAGTTAAATGATTTTTATAAATATTGAAATTCTTTCATGAATAATAAAATGCGTTGCAGGAATTCAAGTTATTAGCATTAGAATAACTAAGAAGTAAATATTTTTTATAAAAATTAGGAAAAAGTCAAGAAAATAAATTATAGAATAGAATTTTCATCAGCTTTATAAAGTTTCTTAAATGAGTTTTTTAGGTCTTCAAGATTAATTTTTCCATAGCTACTTTTTTACTACTTTTTTTAGTCTGAAAGTCACTTTTTGCTACTTTTTTAAATTTAACTATTGAGTGCGAAGTCTGATTTTACGAAATTTCGATTATTCAGAATCTCTTTAAATTTAAATATATTTTAGAAAATAAAAACTCACAAATAATTTCAACAAAAATTAAATTATTTTGAAAAAATCAAGCTACACCCGCAGAGAATAATATTATTTAAACAAAATATATTTTAATTGAGTTAAATAAACGTATATTTGTCTCAAAACTAACTAAACTTTTTATTTCATTCAATTAAAAATTTTATTCGACATAATTTTTAAACCTTCGAAATATTATGTTATATAAATTTAATTTCTAAATTATATTTGCCAGAATTGAAACTTGGTGATTCATGCGTCCCAATAATTAAATGTTTGCTTAGAATTTTATTAAAATTGTTTGTTAAATACTTATTTGAATTCTTTTTAAAAGTTTTATTAAAAGAGTACCCTCTGGGCAATAGAAAAAAATTGCTTTAGAAGCGAGGAAACAATTTTCGCAATTTATTTAAAGGTCCCTGAAGTTGGCGAAGAAAACATTTTTTTCGTAAAAATTATATTTTTGAAGTTAGAGTCGAAAACTATTATTTTGTATTTTTTGATATGAAAATGAGGGGACTTTTTAATCTAAAACTATTAAAACAATTTTTTCTAAATGTTTTGGGTCGAAAAGAGTGCTCTGAAAATTTTGTCAAAGTTTTCGGTAAAAAAAGATAAAAAAAAGAAGTGAATTTCGACGCAAACTTGAGCGATATAGTATTTATATTTTCTTTATTCTGAAAGAAAAAAAAGAAACAAATGAAAGAAAAGAAAACAAAGGGAAAGAAATATTAAGGCATTTTGGAAAAGAGAAAGTAGAGTTGAGGCAATTAGGTTTGCTCTTTGGTACTTTTTAGAAAGCTCGTAGGAGAAGAAGAAGGTATAACTTTTCGATGGCACCTAGTAAGTCTCGTTTCAATCTGATGCTAGTGGAGAAAGGGTGGCGAAGGAGGGGAGTTGGAGATACTCCAATTTTGCTAATGCACCCTTCGAGGCAACCCATTCCTTCTTTGCCATCGGCCAAAAAGTGCCTTTCGTCTACCCTCGGACAACACTCACTGACTTTCGAGTAGCCACTACACCAATGAGAGTTTCCCTAACTATACTTAGACACCGAGTACACATTGCACTCGTCCTTACTTTACCAACCCCTCATCTCTGCGATCCAAATATTTGCTAGTAATTTACTTCCTAGATGAAGACTCTATGAAAAGGAAATATTTAGATCCGAAAAAGAAGGAGAGAGGGCAAAATTCTCATCATCTTGTAACTTTTAAAACAGGACACATTTTTCATTTATAATTCTACTCTCTTTCTATTTTTTAAATCCAAAATTTGCAAAATACCCCTAAAAAATAGTGGAACTTTAGTCATTTTCACAAAACGACTTTTCGATTTTCTTTAGTGAAGTATAGTGATTAATTCTTTTTTATGAATTTTATAGTAGAATTTAGATTTTGTTTGCATTATAAGTGGAAAAAAAATTTTAAATGTAGCATTTTCAATCAAATAAATCGAAAAAGGCTATTAAAATCATTATTTTTAGAAGAATTTTTTAATATCCGTAGTAAATGTTATTGAAAGTTAGTAAACTATTGTTTTTATTTAGTAAAATTTATTCTGAAACAAATACAACTTGTTAAAAATTCCAAAGAATTTACATTTTTCTTAGAAGTAAACATTATCGTTTATTTATTACCTTTAATGGAAAAATTTCAATGTTTAAAAACGGAAAAATAATATAAATTGATTTTTCAGTTTCTAAATACAAAAATTTTTCCAAGCTTTGCGAAAAGTAAAAATTTTTTCTACAAACATAACCAAAAAGGCTTCTAACTAAAAAGAAATGACAATTTATGCAGAATTTTTATTAAAACTAAAAAGGGAATAAAATTTAAGATTTTAGGTATTTTGGGGGATAAAAAAGGAGACTAACTGCAATCTCTGAAAATAGTAACTATTTAGTTGTACGACATGAAAAAAATTGTCAAAAATAATCAATAGTCGCGTGAGTCCAAGGACAGAACTTCAATTAAAAGATTAAAGTGAAAAACTAAAATTAAAAAAATTACTGTACAAGAAAAAAAAATGGTAATATTCGTCTTCTGTTCAACCATCATTCGTAGAAAGAAGGAAACAACAAAAACAAATGAGACATTTACAAATTGCGACGAGAACTCGCCCTGACAATACAAACCAGAATCTCTGTATGTGGAAACTCAAGAATTTTCCATTTTCCTACATCAAAGACATTTTTTTACACTGTGCTATTAGAATATTAATTTTTTCACATACCACAACATTCTATGTGAATATCAAAACAGCTTTTATGTCTCAAAATGAATATTTTATATACATCTTTGAAATATGAAAACGTTTTTTTTTCGAATTTAACATACCTTTTTTTCAGCGCAACAAAAGTATAATGAAATTATATTATACTGTACTTCAAATTGCACTAGCAATTATAAAAATTACAATTAATTAAAATCACCATTGTTGCAATTAGTAAATAAATATCACCATTTTTCTCTACAGTATTTTTCTTTTGTCCATTAAAAATTAAATAAATTAATTAAAATAAATAAATTAAAAAAAATTAATTTTAATTAATAATAATAATAATTCAATTAATTAATAATTAAATTAAATTTAATTAAATTAAATTAAATTTAATTTAATTTTTTAATTACCCCGTTAAACCGGAGTAATTATCATACAAAAAATACGAATCTTTAATTTTCTTCTTCGCCAAAACGCGCTAAATATTAAAAAAAAAACTAGAACTCATCGTTGGGGTTAAGTATTTTATAAGTAGGAAAAACAGTTATAAACAATTTTTTCTAAATCCTGAAGAGAATGATTTTTTTTCAAGATGGCGGACACCAATATGGCTACTAATTTCCAAAAAGGGTTCAAAAAACATTATGTTGTCAAAATTTTTGAAAAAAGCTAAATCGGCTAAAATTCGTTATTCGCAGTTTTTTGAGTCGTTGATTACGAATCTGATGTCAATTTAAAAAAATTCAAAACGACGGATTCACTTGAAACTTGTCACTCGGGGATTTTCGAGGCCATTGATTACGAAATTAATATCAATTTCGAAATCAGCGAATAAAAATATTCTTGTTTTAAGCGGATTCCTTTTATTTCAATGCATATTTTACTCTAGAATATGTCTCAAAAATAATCCTCCCTGTGAAAACAATTTATTTTATTCAAACCTTTATTTTGTGTAAATAAAACTTAAAATATCTTTTCTGTACAGTCAAACATACATATTTAAATTTAATTGAAAAATATTTTTTGATTCATTTAAAGAAATATTATATTTAATTCAAACATAAATTGTGGTTCATTTTAAATTATATTTATAATCGATTTTTAAGTTTGAATCAAACATAAAATTTTTTAACATATTTTTTGTTTAAATCAAAACAGAAAATATGTTTGAAATAAACATAATTATTTAAATAAAAACTATTTTTGAATCAAAGCATTTTTTATATATATATTTTTTTCTATTTTTTTCTATTTTTTTTCTATATATTGGGTCTTACAAAATAATTTCAGTTAAACAAAATCACTTAAAATTATTTTTCTATTAGATTTAAGAATCATGTTTTCTCAGTGCTCTTATTTTTAAAGGATTATTCTGAACTTTAGAATATTCTTCATACTTTATAATAATTAAAGATGACTAAGTAATAAAATCATTATTTTATATTATAAGAATATTATACTTCTTTAAAATTGTTTTCATTATTTCAATTCAATTATAATTTTCAAAAAATTTTTACTACAATTTGACTTTATATATATATATATATATATATATATATATATATATATATATATATATATTATTTTTAATAATAATTAATTAATCAATTTCACGAAATTTAAATTATTCTTAAATTCTTTAATTAAATGCATATTAGAAAATAAAAACTTCAAATAATATTTAAAAAATTCAATTCAACTTTTTCAAAAATATTAATTTTAAAATTCAATTATTTCCAAAAAGTTCACTCTATATTTCTTTTAATATTCAATTATAATCTAAAATTTTTACTGAAATTCATTTTTATGAAATGAATATCAATTTTTATTCAAAAATTCTTCAAGAATTTAATTATTTAAATGCGAAAGTAAATAATTTATTGAATAATTGAATTTTTCTCAAAATTCAATTCTCGTAAAGAATTTTTTAGTAACAAATTTTATAATAATTCAATTCTTTTGTCGAATTTTATTAAAACTTGCATGAACATAATTTTATATTTTTCAAGAAATTCAATTATAATCACGGTAAATCGTTAGGTATTAAAATAACACCAAAATGGATTAAAATAACACTAAATTGGATTATTTTAATCCTTTTTGGTGTTATTTTAATACCTGACGATTTACCGTGATTGTATGAAAAATAATTGAAACGCTGCGATGAGTTTTATTCGAAAATTCTGCAATTAAATATATATTGAAAAATAAATACTTTAAACAATTTCAATAAAAATTCTATTAAACTTTTAAAAAGAATTAATTCTACAGAATTTTTTGGCAAAATATGAAAAATTTAGAATTTTAATTATTTGAGTTTGAAACTTTTTCAAAATTTCATTATTTCTAAAAATCCACGTTATAATGCTTTTAATACTTAAGTATAATCTAAAATTTTAACTGAAATTCATTTTTAAAACCATTTTTATTAGTAAATTCTACGAGAATTCAATTATTTAAATACAAAAATTAATAATTTGTTAATTTCATGTTTCTTGAAATTAAATTTTCATGAAAAATGTTATCAACCAATTTTTTGATCATTAAATTCTTTGGATGAATTTTAATAAGATTTTTAAGAATAATTACATTTTTCGAGGAATTTGATTAAAATTGCATTAAAAATAATTGAAATTCTGCAATGAGTTTTATTATTTATGAAAATAATTGAACTCCTAAAAGAATTTTATTATTTATAAAAATAATTGAATCTCTGTAGAAATGTTATTATTTATAAAAATAATTGAATTATTGAAAATAAATTTATTTAAAAAATTTGTAAATAATTGAATTCCTGTAAAAATGTTTATTATTTATGAAAATAATTGAATGTTTGCGTAGAATTGTATTTAAATTTTTTTGGAAAATTTTATTGAAATAGTAGATAATGGAAATTATGGAATTTTAGAAATCTTTTGAAATTTTGACAAGAATTTGATTAAAATTTTGTAAAATAATTTAATATCAGAGAAGAATTTTATTATTTATAAGAATTGAAATTTTGACGAAAATTATTAAAATTTTTGAACACAATTGAATTTAACAATAAAATAAATAAATAATAACAATAATAAATAAATAATTTAACAATAAAGTTTAGTTATTTAGTAACTAAGTTAGTAACTAACTTGCTATTCTCCCTGGAGAAGCTAAATTCGTTGAATTTTTACAAATCGTTGAGTTTGGTGTTTTATTTAAAATAAAATTTAATTCATAGTTAAAAATAACACCAAAATAGATTTTTCTAATCCTTTTTGGTGTTAATTTAATCCTAGAGGGATTAAATTATTGCAGATTATTTTAATCCATTCTGGTGTTATTTTAACACCTCACGTTTTACTGTGAAATTTTAGAAGAATATTCTTGAGATGTTATTAACTATAAGAAAATTAAAAAAAAACTAGTAATTCAAATTAATAAATATTTTTAATAATTTAAAAATTTAGAGAGCGCTACTTCTAAGAAAATGCAGATTTGAAAAAAGTTCTTAGAATGTTTACTTGAGCAGAAAATTGTCAAGCGAAAGGAAAAGGGCAAAGAATAGTTTTTTCCATTTTATTTTAGTAATTCGACACCGTCAGTGAAGTGTTAAAGTGACCGCAAAAAGACTATATGGCGATACATTAAATGAAAAGGAGGAAAAGTACGTGAAGTGAAGTTATATCAGTATATACGTGAAGGGGGCAAGAGAGCATGTCACTTTCGACAAATTTCTCGGTGACTGACCACACGAATGCGGTCGGGATTATTTCAGCCACGAACTCATGTCCAAGTATATTTTCATAGTTAGTCAGAAATAGACTCCGACCAGTCTAATATTATAATAGCGATGACTCTCTCACAAAACGAGTAGTTCGTGCTGGTAACGCGTACCGTATCACTTCTCTCTCACATATAAGCGCGCCAAACGAAAAATTCCCATCAACTTCATTTTCTTCAAAAACCCAATATTTTCTCCCCTCAAAAGTGAAAAATATTAAATCTAAATAAAATAACTATTTTACCATCAAAAGAAACTTAAAGAATTTTTTTAAAGTCATTAAAAAAAAGTGGGCTTAAAATATCTGAAACTGTCCTCGAGTTTCGGTTAATTTCCAAATAAAATAGAATTCCAAACTTTCTGTTAAAATTGTCGAATGGAAATTAAGAAGCTAATTAAAAATATACTTTAATAAATCAAATATTTCGTGAAAAGAAAAAAATTACGAAAGTTAATAATGAACTTGAAGAAGAACATTGTGGAATTTGACGTGTGAGTGTGTTATAAATAAAAATTGAAATAAGTCGTGGGGATTTAATTTTGAAAAATTTTTGAAAAACAGTGTCGAAAGACGTCGAATATGTAATCCGAGTGAGGCTAAATACTGACGTAATAAAAGTGTCCATTTGAAAAAGTGTTTCTGACACTGACCTTGGCTCTACGTCAGCCAGGAAGGCATAGCAGTCTTCCGCGTTTTTCAATCTCTGCGACTCTCTGCTATAGTAACCAACACGTGCTCCTCGAGTACGCTCTCGGTCTGGGCAAAGCACAACCTTATCTACTGTCAACGTTATATTAAAACTGTGTCCTCTCCTGTCTCGCATTTCCATCTCCTCAGTTTATTTTTTCAAAGTGAAACAGTTCTTACTCAAATCGAATATTGTTTTCAGTCAATTACAACGTGGAAATTTTCTTTCAAATTTAAAAAGTTAAAAATAAATTCAAATTAACAAGTTAAAAATAGTCTAAAATCAAAAATTTGAAAATAAATTAAAATCAAAAAGGTGAAAATAAATTAAAATCAAAAAGGTGAAAATAAATTAAAATCAAAAAAGTTGAAAATAAACTAAAATCAAAAAGTTGAAAATAAATTAAAATCAAAAAGGTGAAAATAAATTTAAATAAAAAAAGTTGAAAATAAAGTAAAATCAAAAAGTTGAAAATAAATTAAAATAAAAAAAGTAGAAAATAAACTGAAATCAAAAAGTTGAAAATAAATTAAAATCAAAAAGGTGAAAATAAATTTAAATCAAAAAAGTAGAAAATAAACTAAAATCAAAAAGTTGAAAATAAATTAAAATCAAAAAGGTGAAAATAAATTTAAATCAAAAAAGTAGAAAATAAACTAAATTTAAAAAGTTGAAAATAAATTAAAATCAAAAAGGATAAAATAAATTAAAATCAAAAAGGTGAAAATAAATTTAAATCAAAAAAGTAGAAAATAAACTAAAATCAAAAAGTTGAAAATAAATTAAAATCAAAAAGGTGAAAATAAATTAAAATCAAAAAGGTGAAAATAAACTAAAATCAAAAAGTTGAAAATAAATTAAAATCAAAAAGGTGAAAATAAATTTAAATCAAAAAAGTAGAAAATAAACTAAAATCAAAAAGTTGAAAATAAATTAAAATCAAAAAGGAGAAAATAAATTAAAATCAAAAAGGTGAAAATAAATTTAAATAAAAAAAGTTGAAAATAAACTAAAATCAAAAAGTTGAAAATAAATTAAAATCAAAAAGGTGAAAATAAATTTAAATTGAGTAATGAAAAATAAATTAAAATAAAAAATAAACCAAAATCAAAAAGGAGAAAATAAATTAAAATCAAAAAGGTGAAAATAAATTTAAATAAAAAAAGTTGAAAATAAACTAAAATCAAAAAGTTGAAAATAAATTAAAATCAAAAAGGTGAAAATAAATTTAAATTGAGTAATGAAAAATAAATTAAAATAAAAAATAAACCAAAATCAAAAAGTTGGAAATAAATTACACTAGTGAAATTCACAACGTTCATATTCAACGAATTTAGAGGAAAAAATATTTTTCCAAGCAAATTTTGAAGGTACTTTAAGTTGTCGTTGACTCAGTGACAAAAATTATTTTTCTTTTTGATAAAACAAAAAGAATCATTTTTTCAAGATTTTAAATTTAAACAGTGCAATAATAATTTTCCGAAAACTATTTGCATAGAGGCAGTGAAACTAAAGACATTTTATTAAGACAGAAAACACCCAAGGCTGACACAAAAATTTATTTTTCTTTTTCTCTGACTTTTTGCCGATTTTCAAACTAAATTTAATTTTTTCTTGATTATAAAGAATATTTTGATTTACCTCAAAAATTATTAGATACATACTCGCAAAATAATGTTCTAATACATTTATTCATGAATTTCATTAAATGTAAAATTATTTGAAAACATCAATAGTTGAAATAAATATTAATTCATTATTAAATTTCCATAATAGGAATTAAGATTAAAAAAATTCTAATTATTATCTCTAAATTTTAACTGAAATTTATGTTTAAATAAATGTTTATTAGAAAATTCTACGAGAATTCAATTACTTAAATACAAAAATAAAATAATTTAATGAACAATTGAATATTTAATAAAAATGAATTCTTTCGACGAATTTTAATAAATTTTTAAAGAATTTAACTTTTAATTTTTTTGTAATTTCACTTTTCGATGAATTCGATTAAAATTTATAAAAAATAATATTGAAATTCTACAATGAGTTTTACTAATATTTATAAAAATAGTTAAATTATTGCGAAAAAATGTGTAAATAATTGAATTTCTGTAATAAAATTTGATACTTATGAAAATATTTCAGTTATTGCGATGAATTTTATAAATGTTTTTGAAAATAATTCATTGTGTTTGAAAAAAAACTTACGTCAATTCTTTTTTAAATAACTAAATATTCCTGTGAAAATTTTAACACTATTAAAAATGTTTATTCTTTATTTTATTCAAAATTGAAATTTTCAAATTGAAACCTTCTGAATTTTATTTATTTATAAAAATGTATTAGAATTTTTAGTAATTTCATAGTTTATGAAGCAAACAATTGTAAAAAGTAAAAAAATTAAAAGTCACAAAAATTGAGAATTTTCTTATGAATTCTAAAAATTTAATTTTTTCCAGTACTTTTAATAACATTCTCTGACTTTTTCCTTAATGCACTGATTTCGCTAACCCTGAAACCGAAAAATAGTTTCCAACGCTGATACTCGACGCTAACTTTAATAATCTAATTTTTTTAATTTTTGTCTTGATAAATTTTCTTACAAAGTATTCTAATCAATTGTTTTATAAAAAACTTTGTATTGTTTTCTGTGTGAAAAATATTTTTTTCTCACTCATTTATTGGAAACGTTGTAAACTTCACCGACGATATAAAAGATCTCTGAAGTTAGCATCGAAAGAATGTTTTCTAAAAATCAAAAAGAATCAATTGTTTCAAAACTTTGAAATTAAAAAAGTGTCCTGAACGTTTTTTCAAATCCCTTAGTGAATAAAAGAAGCAAAATTAATCCATTTTTCATCTCTAAAAATACGCGAAATAATAGTTTTCGACGTTTACTCTCTAAATTCGAATTAGTGGAATTTACTTGGAAATAGTTATAAGTATACCACTTTTACTGGTAATCGGTTAAAATTCACTTGGAAACCAGTAAAAATAGTATACTTGTAACTGTTTCCCAGTGAATTCCACTGATTCAAATTTAGATTGTAGAGTCGACGTTAACTTCAAAGACATAAAATAACTAATAAAATTAAAAAGAAAACAATAAAAACGAGTGAGAGTGAACATAAGAAAAAAATCGAAACAATCAAAAGAAAAAAAAACGGTGATATTAAAAATTAGAAGAAGAAAATAGTTAATCAAATAATGTCAAATTGAATGCTAATCAGATTGGAATGAATGGATTAATGTGTGTGGGCACTGGACGATAATTCGACTATGATTACTAGGATGGCGAATGGACCTCACAGAATGGTAAATCTCGATTATTAATTCGACATTTCATACAGGGTGGTGTATATAAATCTAACAACTGCAAACGGTTGATAAAGGCAGGCTAATATTTCTAGAGCATCAGGAGACATACGAGGTTCAGAAGCACACACCCCGTATACACTACACTATAATGTATAAAGGACGTGATGCGTGCTGCAAATCTCCTCTAACTCCCTTTAACCTCCCCCCCTTGCCCCCCTTATCCTTCCACCCACGCACCCTAAATTGCATATGCGTACTCGCACCCGTCACGCCCATCGGGATGTGCATACCTACAAATGCTATAATGGGAAACGCGTACGTAACATTAGTGTCTACATTCCTAAAGACCAATGCAATTTCATTTCACTGGCAATTTTCAACACGCCTCTTCGATTTTCCTTCATTCTTCTCTATGTCACGAAATAATCTTATTTTCCCTCTACACTCGAAACAGAATTTATTTCAAACAACCAAATTTTGCTCCAATCGTTTCAAAATGTTTTAAAAATATATATAAGATTAAACCAAAATCGATTAACAGCGATTCCACGTCAGAAATATCACAATCTGCAAGTATTTGTTGTTTAAAAGCCTATTAAATTCTGCGTCAATTCAAATATAATTAAGTATTACTTTATAATTAGTTAAATAATCTTTAACGTCCGAGATCCTTTATAAGTTAAGGCAAATCAAACGAAAACATTCGGACAATGAATAAAATATTTATTTACTCCAATGTCTCGAAATCTAAAACCTCTTCAGGGAGTCTATCCAAAAACATATACAAAATTAAGTAATAAAATAAAAATTGTATACGTAATTAAAATAATAATAATATAATTTAACAATAAATAAATGAATAATAATTTTACCAAAAAATAATAATTAAAATAGACGAAAACTTAAATCTTTTTATTACATGAATCTGAAGTTACCAACGTTGATTCAACGAAAAACTTAAAAAAAATTTTCTCAGGATATAAATTTTTTTGTATATTTTTAACCCAAGTAAACCCTCCAAACTCTAAAATAAAAAAAAAATGGAAAACGCAGTGATTTTTATTCATTTTTTAAAAAATTTTTTCCAAAAATCACTAAATTTTAAGTAAATTAATAATTCCTCGCCTCGGTAGTCATTTTTTTCTTTTGATAATTATTTATTCCAATGTCGTGTGCCATTTAAAAAAATCCCAGATAGTTCCAAGTCGGGGAAAGCAGTGATTTTGATTTTTTAAATGAAATTTCAGGATTTTTGGAAAAATTCGACAAAAAAAATAAATATCACTGTTTTCCTTGACTTGGAATCACTTGAAATGTTTTTAAAATAACGTCTAATGTCAAAATAAACAATTATCAAAAGAAAAAAGTGACTACCGAGGCGAGCAATTATGAATTTAAATGAAATTTCGAAATTTTGGGAAAATGCGTGACACAAAAAAATTCAAAATTACTGCTTTCCCCGACTTAGAATTACTTAAAAATTTTTTTAAATAACGTGTAATAAATAAAATAAATAAACAATTATCAAAAGAAAAAAGTAACTACCGAGGAGAGGAATTATTAAATTACTTGAAATTTCTGGATTTTCCAAAAATCCGTGACAAAAACAACCAAAATTACTGTTTTCCCCGATTTGGAATTACTTAAAAATTTTTTTAAAATGCCACACGACATTAGAATAAACAATTATCAAAAGAAAAAAATGACTACCGAGGCGAGGAATTATTAATTTACCTTAAATTTCGTGATTTTTGGAAAAAATTAAAAAAGAGAATAAAAATCACTGCTTTTTCCACGTTTTTTTATTTTAGAGTTTGGAGGGTTTACTTGGGTTAAAAATATACAAGAAAAATTTATATCCTGAGAAAATTTTTTTTAAGTTTTCGTTGAATCAACGTTGGTGACTTCAAATTCATTTTATTACGCCCTGACGATGGAGTAGAGTCTGGAGTCATAAAATTATAAAAGAACTTAATATTCATTAAATAATTTTAAAAATAATTGAAAAAATTTTTTTACATATAAATGACAAAAATTATTTAAAATTGTGAAAAATAATAAAAAAAAAAATTTTTAATTTATGAAAATTAATAAATAATAAATAGTAGAAAAATCATAAATAGTAAAAAATAATAATTAGTAAAAGAAAATAATGAACAAAATAAATAATAAACATACCATTAATAAATAAATAATCCGTCCTTGTATAAAAACAATAAATAAATAATAAATAACATGTAGATAATAAATAAATAACAGTTCGCAATATAATAAAACAAATAATCGGTCAAATCATGTAAAAACGTGTTGCAAACTCCAAAGTCAATTCTAAAACTGAGCTTCAAACTCTATCGAGTTATTACAATGAACATTTATTAAACGGAGAAAAACAAATAAAACAATAAATTAAACAAGAACAGAGAATGAAACTGAATAAGTATTTATTACGTTTAATTGCTGGAAATAAAATTCAAAATCATTTCGCACGATTTATCAAAATTATCTAAGTTGGTAATTTTATTGAAACTGTTGTCTCCTTTTTTTATATAAAAAACATTTCTGAAAGTAATCGTTTGTTAAGATTTTGTTCAACATCCAAAATATCAAAATCATCCCATTTTATAAAATGTGGAGAGGAATCACTATGATAATTTGTCAAATGATTAGTAATAGCATTATATTTGTCATTTAAGTCAGAATTACTCATATGTTCCTTTTTACGAATATGTAACGGTCTTTTAGTCTATCCTGTGTATGATTTACCACAATAATTACATTGGAATCTATAGACACAGTTGCATTGATTGTGTCTCTCGAGTCTATCCTTACCAAGTTTAAAAAATTTATTAAATTTTGAATTTACATTAAAAACTATTTGCATGTTAAAAGTTTTAAGTAATCTTTTGATATTTTCTGATATTGGTCCATAATAAGGAAAAATTATTTTCTTTACTAACGTGTTATTATTACTATTGTTCTAATTAATGTTATTTAAAGATTTTCTGCTATTAATTTCAATAATTCTTTTTCTCACCTGATGGTTAACAAATTGGTCAGGATATTTATTATGTTTTAAATATAGTTTAACTAAATTTATGTTTTTATGACAAAATTTTTTATCGGAAAGTATCAAAACAGTATCGAGAAGATTTTTTATAATTGCAATTTTTTGTTGGTTTAGATGATTTGAATAATAGTTCAGTAGTCTTCTTGAATAAGTATCTTTTCTGTACCAATCAGTAATGATATTATTGTTTTCTGATCTTATAATCTTTAAATTTAGAAAATTTATTTCATTATTACATTCTGATTCATGAGTGAACTGTAATCTGTTATGAAAGGAATTGAAGACATTATCAATTGTGAATACTTCATTTTTTGGAACACATAAAAAAGTGTCATCTACATATCTCTTATATGAAATAATTGGAAAGTCTAAATTATTAATTATAGTTTCTTCCAAATCTTGTATAACTATGTCAGCGAGAATTGGAGAAATTGAACGAAGCTGAAGACCACAACGTTTTTAAAAACGAAAAATGGAAAAAGAATTTTTTAAAAATTAAATTTATCACTAATTTTCATGTGCCTTAATTTTTAAGAAATTAATTGTCACTAAAGAAACAATTATTAGAAAAGAACATGATGTAAAATTAAAAATAAAAATACCGTACCATTATTTTTTTGTTTTCGTTTTTAAAAACGTTGTGGACTTCAGTTTCATGAAATTGAAGCATTCTATAATGGAACGGTCACAGCTCGGCTGCCTGCCTGCCTGCCTGCAGGTCGTTATGGCAATACATAAGAGTAAGAGAGTCAGACAATTTAAATTATTCGTCTCCTCTCTCTTACTCTCGTAGCGGCTGCCTGCGCAGGCAGGCAGGCAGCCGAGGTGTGACCATGCCATAAAAGTCGCACCCATTGGGGAATTAATGTCAGGGGAGTTAAATAAAAAATCCCTAATAAATCAAATAAATCAATATTTTTAGTTAACTTTTAGAATATGTATGTTTATAAGATTCACCTTTTTTGAGTCACCATAGCAACATCAAAATATTTAAATTGCACCTAAAAATATTAAGTTGTTACAAATTTGAATATATTTAAAATGAAAATTTTTTAAAATAATTGAAATTTTAAACAATTTTTTTTAAATTCTAAAAAAATTAGATATGGAAAATGAAATTTTTCGATTTTATCACTAGGTAATTTTATTTATAATTTATTAGAAGGTATTTCATATTTCGTAAAAATAATATTCTTCATAAAGAAATAGGTCGCTTAAAATGTTTATTGCTGCTTTTAGTCTTTCTTAAAATCTCTCAAGAGTCTCGCTCATAAAGTATACAAGGAACAAAATCATTCTTGCCCTGTGAGATTAAGGGGTACGTACTATTAATAAAGGACGAGGGTAAATTTTGAGTCCCTTTTGAATGCGTTTAAATTTAATTACACATTTACGAGGTTGTAAATTTTCACATAGCCTATCTTCTATACAACGAGATTAATAAATTCATGACTGTGAACTGCCATTTTACCAAAATGCAAACACCTTACTTTCATTCCCTCATTTCATTGTTTATATATAGTTAACTGTGCAATTAACTTTCCCCGCCGAAGATGAAAATCAAACAATCTTTGTACTCTTGAACCTCGATTAGGTAAAAAAAAAACTCGTTTCTGTCAATTTAAAATTTTATATTGTTAAAGTGCATTGAAAAAAAGTGGAAAAAGTCACATTTTTAATTTAAAAACTAAACCTCGAAAAAATCATACCATATAATTCGAGACCTGCGAAAAATTTCATTTTCCGATAAAATAAACTTGTTTGTGTGATAAAATATATATACTGTCATTTAAAATTCAATTTCTATCAAGAATTGAAAAACAGAGATTTTTTTTGTTTTAGAAAAAAAAAGCGATTACTCGAGTAATCGATCTCACGATAGTTTTACGATGAAAATGCAACGACCGGAAATTATCCCAGTTGATTCTCCTTTACAAGACTCGATTTCCGACTTACTTAGCTTCTTTCTCAAACAACATTTTTAGATTTAGGATCAGTGATCCTTGGCGCCACTTTATTTCCTCTTTCTATAAAATTTCATTCTGTCTTTGATGACATTCAAAACTCAAACGACAACTTTATAGCATTTCGAAAAATTTTCCACTTTACTCGAAACTCGACAATTCAAAGTTTCCTCTCTCTCTCTGAGACAAATTGAGATGAAAAATAATAAACTTTTAATAAAAAAGGAGAGAAAAAATTTTCATCATCCACAAACTTATTTTATTTTACTATTCGAGACAACAAAAGATAAGACATTTTTTTAAGAAAAGTTTCATTTCGCACTAATTTCGGAAATCAAAATATTAAAATTTCAAAGAAAAGAAAAATTTGGAAAACTTTTGGCAAAATTTAAGAAAAATTTTCCCATTTAATTTAAATTGAATTTTTTCAATTGAATCTCATTTTAGAATCTAACAAATAACAAATATTTTGGTAAATTCACTCATTTTCTACTAGTACGAGTTTGTAATTCGAAATATGTTAATATTGATCATTGAAGTATGTAGTTTAATTAACTGAAACTATTCATAGAGACTAATTAACTGTAATGTAATACATAATCTAAATTAAAAGTTACCAAATAATTATTATAATGTCACACGGAAAAAAAAGTACAACTGAAATGGAGAAATTTTTCGCTATAACAGCCAAACATTTCGTCAAAAACGAGCGAGCGATATTGGCATTATCGTTAGAATGGCGATATTGAATTTTACTTGAAAACAACCTATGACAGAACCAATTTTAATTGCGTAAAAAGTAAAATTAAATGCTCATTTTAATTTTTTTCAATCGTATGTTTCAAATTACAAAAATTTTAAAGTATATTATTGAAATTAATACTATGTTTTAAAACTGAAAACTCAATGTTTATGCTGTCAGAAATTCCAATATGGCTGACGAATTGCACTCAACCAAAGCTCACTATCACTGAATTGGCTAAACTTTTGTCTAATGTAGTTAAGTTTAATTCACAACGTTGGTTATGTTGTTCTTTATTTTAATTATATTCCCAATATTGCTCGTTCGCGTCCTGAAATTTTTTTCCGTGCATAATTATTATTAATATGTTTCCAAAAAATTGAACGAAATATTTGTACAATATAAATATTTTAATTTTTCATATTCTTAAGGCGGTGTCAAAGTCGATTGCATTTTTGCATTGAGCTTCAATCGGAAAATCTCATCGACTTTGACATCCCCTTAAGTTTTTAAATTTACCACAATTTAATTTTGTTTCTCTGTGATTTTCCGTCATTTTCAGACAAAATTTTAACCCGTTTCATTGAGACCTATACAAAAAATTTAAGAAGAGTTCAACTGTTTATTTATTTTCACATATTATAAAATGTTAAAAATTAATGATCGTAATATTGTGACAAAAGAATGCAACGAAGAATTAGAAAAAACTAGAATAGAAAAATCTTTTTAAAAAAACCTAAAAAGAATTATTTTTATTGTTGGAAATTATAATTTTAAAAATTTTGAATTATTTCTTTATAAGCAATTAATAATGAAAGAAAGTAAATTTTTACAATTTGAAACTTTATTTATTAATTATTATTTTGTAATTTTTAACAAGTGACGCTTAATTGTAATAAAATTAGAATATTGTAAAAAGAAATAAATGTCGTTCATTTAAACATTTAGAACTCAATTAAGAGAAGCATTCATTGATTGAAAATTGAAATATTTTAAATAAAATTAAAAAATAAGTTTAAAAGGAAAAATTAAACTTTGACTGAAATTAATAATATTAATTTTGATTTCAATTGTTACATAAAATCTTATGTAATTCAAGGCAGACGAGCCTAATTACATGAGGAACTAGTTATCCTAGTTTGAGTAGAAACAGTTCATAGTTAATTGATTTGGAGTTTGGTAACAAGCGTCAGATTGAGTTGGTTAGCTCGTGGGCCCATATTAGCTTAATAACTTAATGTATTATTCTCTTATTAAATTAACATGTGAGATATAAACTAATATCTTCCACTTAATTAACATCAATAAAATTGCATTAAAACTTAGAAGTCAAATGCAAAATTATACAAAATGCAAACCACTAGAAAGAAGATTTAATTTTTTTTATTATTTCTCTTAAATTTAACTACTTCTTAACATTAATTATAATTAAATAATTAAAATAAATAAATAATTATTTCTCAAATTTAATTCTAAGTTTAAAATCTAAATCTTAATATGCATTAAATAAATAAATAAAACCAAATACTAAATATTTTTGAAAATATAAATTGTTCCATACATTTCAACAGAAAAAAATACTCAAAAATAAGTATTCTTATAATATAACGTTCAAAATAAAAATGGAAAACTAATTTCAAACAAAAATGAAATATTACGCGTTTATCAAAAGTTTTTCCCAAAATATTTAGTATACAAAAACCGGACTAAAATATTTATTCGTCAAACAGGTTAATGAGGAATTATTTATTATGAATAGAGACAGTTCTTTGCAGAGATAAATTATTTACGTTAAAGTTGCTTCAATGTTTAATAACGCAAATTTCTCTTTCAAAATGAAAACTCTATTTGATGTTGGCTGAATTTCTTTGAAAATTCAATAAATAATTATATTTTTTGAAAATAATTATACCTATTTATGATGACTTTTTAATTTCAATTTCATTTAGTAAATTTTTTTTTTTAATTATTATAAAACAGAATGAATGAATGTATGAATTTAACTAAATAAGTTTAACAAATCAGTTCTTTATTCATTGGAAAATTTGCAGCTAATTAGTTGTGCAAAAGTTAATTCTGCCGTAATTATTTAAAAAAGAAATTGAGAGCTAATGGAAAATTTATAAAGTCCTCAACTTTTTTTAAAGCAAAAGCGAAAAAATGTGAATTTTATTTTGTCTTCAAATTCAAATAATTTGAGGGTAACTTGCCCTAAAAAGAGAATTAATTTCTTAAAAATTTGTAAATTTTCAAATTTCAGGATGAAATAATTAATCTTTTTCAAAAACGTTGCGTATAATTCAGCCTTATGTTTAAATTATTTATTAAGAAAAAAAACGGGTCAGAATAGAACTTTATACTAAAATGGGTTTGTTTTAATAAATTTAGTCAAATGAGATCGTCAAACCGTAGTCGACGAAACGTTGCTTTATTGTGAGGAAGAACTCTTAAATTTTGTATTTAATTTGCCTTTTTGAGATAATTTACATCATAATTATTATACACATCTAAATTATATTATACACTCTCTAAATCTGAATTCCACTAATTCATAGAGTATATATACCTACGCTAACTGGAATCTGTTATAGGGAATGAAAAAATTATAATTTAGATCATGAAATATTATTTAATATCGACAATTTTCGTTTCTATTGTAAAACAATAAAAAATATTAAAAATGGAACATATTTAGTTTAAACTTTAAACATTTTCGTGGAATTTTCAAATTTTTAAAAGTTGTAGCGAAATACAAAATCTATTTACTTAAAAAATCTATAAAATATTTAATGTTTGATTACCAATAAAATTTGTTACCAAAATCCCTTTTCTTTAGTGTTTACAATCTTTTAAAAAAACTATGGCCATCTACCCCGGACTTACCCTATTGTTAAAAAATTTTATATTGTTAAAATTTCATTAAGAAAATAAATTTTCAGATCTTGTATAGTTCATTTATAAATGTGTGTATTTATATATAGTTTTAATGAAAGCGTCTTTCATTTCAACGGTAAAAACTTTCTCTCTCTCTCTCTCTCTCTCTCTCTCTCTCTCTATATATATATATATATATATATATATATATATATATATATATATATATATATATATATTCACGGGGGTTAAAATAAAAGAAAAATCTTGGTTCATTAAGTTTTCTAGCTACGTTTCGCTTCGGTTTTCTTTCCTAATGGACGTCAAATCCCGAAGCGTCTCATCTTTTGTTGTCGTAAACAATTTTCCAAGCACATTCTATCTAAAACTTCCTTGAGAACCACGTTCATCTACGCTGGCGTCGTATTGTATCCTATCTATATCCTATACACTAAATCCCTATACCCGAACGTTTTACTGAACACTGAGATTCGTTTCATATATATATATATAAAACAGACACTCGAATGACAACTAAACTTAAGAACCTTAAGTAACATTTCCCTCAGATATTATTTTCTCAAGATTCTCTCATTTGGAAATGTCTTTCTTGTTTTTCCGAGCATTCATTTCAAAAATTGATTAAAATTATTCTTTATATATGTATTCGAAAGTGCAGAAATTTTTACAGTTATTAATTATTGGAAATAATATTAATCACTAAAAGCCATAAGTTTTTCTTAATAAATAGAATTATTCTAAATAGTATATGATAATATGTGACGCGATCTAAAGAAAGGGAACTTCGGAGCAAAAAATTATAGGTTATGTTTTGATTTTTTAAATTAAAATAGAAAAAACAATCAACTGTCAATATGAATTATTAATGTTTAAGTCTTCATTACAACTAAAATATTTAATAAAAATTGATTTTAATTTACAATAAATAAAAAGAAACTTTCAAACAAGAAAAAAGTAAAGCTAACATAACCTTAAAATAATTTGCTTCTAAGGTCCCTTTCTTCAGATCTCGTCACATATTAATAATTGTTCGATACGTCCGATTTTTATTGCAACTGATACTCTGAAAACGAACAATAGAGATTTTTAAGCCAACTTGACGTGTAAGAATAGATAAGAGAATAACAGCAATATATGTACATATCCTTTTCTTACTCATTCTTATGATGGTAAGGCGTCTAATTAACCTAAGAATTTTTATTGTCGATTTTAAGAGTAATTGACTGTCAATAACGTGATCGATTTTTGTTACACGATTTAAATTTAATTACTTGAGTCTTAACTCCGACGACCGAATAGTTACTGCATTCTTTGAGTCTGTTAGAATAAAAATAAAATTTATTTAAAAAGTTTATAATTTCCTTATAAAACTTGTTTTGCATCTATTTATTAGAATAAATTATTATTTTAACCTAATAAGAATTAAATATACTTATAATGAACCGCAGTTAGCAAGTTTTACTCCTGGAATTGCTCTAAAATTTGGACTAACACGCACACTCGTATATAATGTACATAAAAATAATTATATTACGAATTACTGCGGCTATTATTGTCATGCAATAAATTCACGAATGTTAAATTTACTCACGAAAACAATGAAGACGATATTAAGAACACGTAAAACGACTTTGGAATTATTTCCGAAAGATTTGTAAAGCGTCACGTGAATGTTAAAACATTCATTTGTAAATATATCGATTGTTTAATTATTAAATTGCAATCAAATTAAAAGAAGAATTATATAGCAACCGAAAGAGTAAGAAAAATTTACATAAAATCTCCGATATGCACGACAAAAATAATTGACATTTGCGGAACAATACTGTGTGACAGCCATACTTTTCGAAGAGTTAGGGAAAATTTTCTTTCAATTTTTAAGGCAAAAAATTATCAATTTACATGATATTTGAAATAACTTTTTCTTTCTAAACTGATTAGAAAATACCGATTGAATATTATTTAAAGATTTATAATACAATTTGAATGATAAACGAGAAATTTTTACACCTACTTCTTTGACATTGACACCAAACTCGATTGCGATTTTTTTAACAACCAGGGTTGTGAAGTCACATGTCACTCGAGCATTTTGAGAGATATTTGGTTTTTTACACAGCCTTCTCACTCGAAATATACACCAATATCATATATGCTTTCCTTCCGGTTTGGACAACATTTTGAAAAGTGATACTCTTCTATAAGAATGTTTTAAGTCTATGGCGTATGATGATTAAGATTCACCATAGACTTAAAACATTCATATAAAAGGCACACTACTTTTCAGAAAGTTGTTCAAACCGGAAGGAAGGCATATATGTTATTGGGTGTACAATCTGTTTAAAACTTTTAACGTAAAATATGAGGTAATTTACTGTAAAAAAACCAAGTAATTTACCTAAAGTATTTTAAGCACCCAACCCTGATTTAGTTTCAACACTCCCACCACTAGGGAATTAATGATATTAAGGTGCTTGTACACTTCGAAATGTTTAGTCGAGCAGTGTATTTTCACGGTTGTGAAAACTCACGTCACTAAATATGATTGGCTCTCACAAACGTTCATTTTCACACAGCTTTTTGCAGAACCAATTATATTTAGTGACGAGAGTTTTCACAACCGTGAAAATTCGCTGCTCGCCGAAAAATTTGAAAGTGTGCAAGCACCTTAAAGTCTTGAATTCTATTAAACCAGAACCGCAATCGGAAACGTAACCGTAAGAATGAGTTAAAGAAGAATATGTATATTGTATATCCTTCTTTAAGGGGATTCCACATACCGACAATGCAGATCTAAAATGGTTAAAAATCTGCAACGACCGTTTCTTGGAAAATATAAGATATTATGACCTATAAATTTGACAAACTCACTTAGTAACATAAATACACAGGATGAGTATTTTATTTGTTGTAATTATTGAAAAAAAATTATTCATAAAAAGTTAAATATGAGCAGTTTTCAACAGCCAAAACTGCAACGACTTTTTCTTGAAAACAACAAAATCAAAATAACTTTTCCATTTGACAAACTTAATTTCAATAAAAAATACACATAATAAGATTCATTCTATATGAAAACAAGAATATAAAACTTTAATTTATGTAAACTATTTTGTATAGCAATTTGCAACAAGAAGAACACATCTGACAGATGTTTAGTGATATATAGAACCAAGAGATGGCGCCAAAGGTACCAAAACTGAAAAATTTTCATTATTTTTAACTTTAAATTAACAACAATGAGACATAGTGTCTTCTTTTCGAGTGAAAATTCATTAGTGATAAAAGATACACAATGGGAGAAATCTATTTTGTTCAAATTGTTAAAGAAAAATTAATGTTAGTAAATTAAATATCATGTGCTACCGAACAGCTGTCACTTATACACTTTGGGGAAAATAAAGTTATAAAATAAATTTTATAAAAATAAAATAAAAATGAGTCTCATCCTGTGTATTTTCCTACCAAACTAAATTTCCCAAATGGAAAAATTATTTTGTTTCGTTGTTTTCGAGAAATGGTCATTGCAGTTTGAGCTGTTGTCAAAATACCTGTTACAGGAAAACTCTTCATATTTAATTTTTTATGAATAATTTTTTTTCATTAATTACAACAAATAAAATACTCATCCTGCGTATTTATCGTTGCAGATTTATAGCCATTTTAGATCTGCATTGTCGGTATGTGGGATCCCCTTAACTCATTCTTACGGTGACGGTTACGATTGCGGTTCCGGTTAAAGATTTTATTGTGCTTAGGCCTTAAGGCCTAACCAACCCTTTTCTTGTCTGCTTGTATGTACACTACAACGTACAGTCCCCAATTAAATGTTAGAGACTTTTGAGCATAGTGCTAAACATTTTTTAGAAAAACCGAAAGAAAAAGATAAAAATGAATTAAAGATACCACCCATAATAGTAATAATAATAATTTAGCTCATGAATATGGCAATTAAAATGAAATGATGCATTAAAGGGTGTTGGTAATGATTTGTAAAAGGCGTTCAATCGTGAAAACAGTATTTGCCAGACGTTTATTTGACTGGGAATATTGCGAGGCACTTAAGGGGAATAACGAGGTTGTTCTGTCGTTTTCCAGGTCAATGGAGATGACGACTGGGAATACGAGGAGATCGTTCTCGAGAGAGGTAGCGCCGGACTTGGATTCAGCATTGCCGGCGGCACTGATAATCCACACTTCGGAAACGACTCCGCCATTTACATTACCAAACTTATCCCGGGTGGAGCTGCATCAGCCGACGGTCGTCTTCGCGTTAACGACACAATACTACAGGTGAACGATGTGACTGTTGTTGATGTTCTTCATGCAACCGCCGTCGATGCCCTCAAACGTGCCGGAAATACCGTCAAATTGGTGAGAATAATAAAAAAGAAACTTCTTTATCATTTATCGATTAACCCTCATTTTTTATAGTCATTTATAAGGTATCAATTTGTAAAACTGTATTAATGTTTGTAAAAGTAATCAATTTGGATATTTTGGTTATATTATGAATAATTATTATTAAGAACCAAAAGAACATTTATTAAGATGTGGAAGAAGGAAAAGTCTACGTAACCTTAAAAATTGCCAATTCAGACTCAGTTTTCAACTTTTAAAGTGACTGTCTTAATTCTAAAGGCGCTTGCACAGTTCTACTGTTTGCATGGAAGTAAGAGAGAAAAAACATTTTATTTGAATTTTCTGACTTATTTACTCTCATGTGTTACTATGACAACTATGAATGCATTGGCATGCATGCAGAGCTGTGAGAGCGCCTTAAAAATTACAAACTTGAAATTTAGCTACAAATTTTATGGAAAAAGCGACAAAAAATCAGAACAAAAGCTTTATTTTGTATTTTAGAAGCAAATTATAAATTTCAAACGTGTTTTTGTGTAAGTAAGAGTAAAGAATTTAATTTTCAACATATCAAACAATTCAAAGTTGCATTTGAATAAAAATTACAAATTTCCGTCATTAAAATTTAAAAAAACATAACCTAAAATTTAATTTTCGCATATAAGATCGCATAATCAGGATATTTAAATGTTTAAACAATTTTCAGTAAACTTTTCAGTTAAATATGCCGAATATTGCAAGTAAATATTTAATACATTTTTAGAAAAGTTTCGGTGTTGTATATAACGTGTTTTGAGATATTTAAAAGGTTATCTTTCAAACTTAATTTTTTTCATAAATAATATTATTTTTTAAGAAGAATTTTATACTATCGTAAGGCTGAGAAATTTTTCTTTCGAAAATACTAATAGTAAATAAAGTTTGAATCCAATACATGGGAGAAATAATTATTTGAAAATTGCCTTACATTAGCAGTTGTTTATTAAGGGGGTCGTTTTGAAATGGAATGCCTCATAAATAAAATGTGTCTGAAAATTGCAAGTTAAACTTTATACATTATAATTTCATAGTTTTACAATTCAGTTTAATTAAAATCTATTTTCAAATTAAAAACATTTTTAATTTTTTAGTAATTCAAACAAAAAAGAAAAATAATAACAATATAATTATTATTATAAATTATAACCCCTTAGTTAATTACTTTCAACTGTTTTCGATTTAAGAAATGAGCACCTGTTAAATATTTTTTGTTACACGTTAAAAATAATTCCCCATTTTAAAAAAGTTTATAATTTTTTGAAGACGAATTATTTTATCTGTCCACTTGCATATTTTAAAAGCTTATTTCTTAAAGTTTATATAGACAGAGTTTCAATACTGTGATAAAAAATTTTTTTTTATTTTTCTCATTGAAAAGTTAATGGTTATAGAGATATGCCCTAATAAGTGTCTGGTGGCTATACTAGGCTAATTTAAATTGATTTGGATCATGTGCAATAAGAAAAATAAACATAATTTTTTTTAAATATTGTAATTAAATTAATAAAGATATTAAACAAAAAACTCTTAATCTATGAATGGTAAGTTTTGTTTTTATATTATTTACAGATCTTTCTGTAATATTAAAAATAGTTTTGTCAGGAATTTCTCAATTTACTCAATGTTTCCGAATCTAATATTAAAAATGACAACTACCTCTTACTGTTTGAATACAAGAGAATTTACTTCACTTTCTGTTCTTTAGAAAAGCACATAAAGTAAAATTGCCTTCTTCCTCTTTTTCTGGCATCTAAAGTCTCTATTTCTGTAAATATTTCAATGTTAACATCAAAAACTGGAGAAATCTCATTTTTGCATATTTTTATTACATCACAATCTTACTTTTTTTGTATTTAAAGAACGAGTTATGAAAATATTTAAATATAGTGCTAATATTAAAGGATAAAATTTAATTCTTTATATTTTAACTTTTAAATTCTTGAATGAAGATGAAAAAATTCAATGCAGTGAAATTTTATCTTTAAAGTTTACTGGGATAAAATTGTCTTCTTTTTTAAATCATTAAATTTTTAAATTTCTTTGAAGAGAAAAATTCATTAAGTAATAAAACTAAATTTATTTTTTTAGTTCGGTATTATGTTTTTAAATCCTTTCAAAGAAATACATTAAGAATAAAATTAATGCAAAACAAAAGCAAAGTGAAAAAATAAAATTGTTTTTTGGGTACTTTTTCGTGTATGTAATTGTTCCCTTGACTTCAAACGTATTTTTCTAACTTCTATCTTCGCTTTTCATTTCCGTCTCAAAACCTTGCTCCGTCACCTGAGTAAATAGTCTAGAACCACTTGGAACGTCTTGGTTCTTCTTTTCTCAATAGCTTTTCTATCAGTTGGCGAAGACTTGAAAGACCAGAATCGAAATACGTCATTGCACCAATTACATACTCGGAAAAGGAAGAATTTTCTAAATAATACGTATACGTAAATTACCATTTTAATAACAATTTAAATTCAAATTACAAGAGGAGTTAAAATGCACAGATTTTTAAATTTTTTCAATAAATGTGACACGCTCGGAAAAAGGTACCTTTAGAAGGCTTAGAGACACAAATTATTTTAAGGTTATATTTGTGTTATTTTTACCTTCATTAAAAGTTTCTGTTTAATTGCGTAAAACTAAAATCATTTTTTATTAATTATTTTAGATTTACTAAAGGCATAAGGATGAGTGTTTAAATTGAGAGTTTATCTACTTTATGTATTTTTATTCAAAAAATTCCAAAGATAACCTAAAAATTTTTGCCTCTATAGATACCACACTTCGGGGCGTGTCACAAGGTTTTAAAGAAATATAATTTTTTGTTTATTTAGTAACAATAAATTAAGTTTCGTATGCAAGGAATATACGTATATAAATACGATTAGTATAATTATGGATTACAAAATAATGTAAATATTTGTAATTGTTTAATAATATTGTAAGTTGCAAACGATTGATTATTTGTTTTTGTTTGCAGTACGTCCGGCGACGAAGGCACACGCAATTAATGGAAATAGAATTGATTAAGGGCAACAAAGGATTGGGATTTAGTATCGCAGGTGGTATCGGAAATCAACACATCCCCGGAGACAATGGTATTTATGTCACAAAAATTATGGAGGGCGGAGCTGCTCAGGTAGATGGGAGACTCGTTGTTGGTGACAAGTTGGTCGCCGTCAGGAATGCCTTGGTGAGAAATCGTTTTAATTCAATTTCTAAGATCATAAATGAAAATTATTACATTTTTTTACAGAATAGATTTATTTCTTCGGATTATTTTGATAAAATGTGAAAACTATTTCAACTTTTCTTTCACATGTTGAAACAAAATATTTATGTTTTCGGTATATATTATTACTTCATATATTAATATTATAAAATAGTCTATAGGGTAGAAGCACCAGTTTTGGCCACCTTAACACCACTTTCGGCCACTAGTTAATAATTATTGTAATTATTTATATTATAGTTTATTTATGTATTTTACTTAAGAAAATACTTAAAATCTCATAGTACTATATTATTATAATAAAAAATATTAATTATAATAAATAATTAAATGGAAATTTTATAAAAAAGGCCACAACCGGTACAGTGGCCACAAACGGTACTTCTACCCTACTTATCTTAATTTTTAAAGTGTGGAAAAAAGTAGTGTCTTAATGTTTTTTGTAATTCTTATGGATTTTGGTGAAATTTGAAAATCTTAAAAACATTAAAATGTCCTGACATTAACTTTTTCACTTAAAAAATTTAAAACAAAAAAGTAAAGAGTTACATTTGAAACTTTTCTTCAAAACGAATTTTTGTATTTAACCCTTTAACGCCCAGCGGTTTCGCTCGAAACCACTTTTGACTTTAAACCTTAATAACTTTGACAAAAATTAAAATATTTTTGATTTTCAAAAGCCTAACACTCACAAATTTATTCTACTTTGTAAAAAAAATTTACAGGGCAATAAAGAATTAACAATCTTTTAACTCTTACAATAATAAAAAAAGTATGTTTATGACAAGATACACATCAAAAAATTACAAAAACGAAAATTGAATAAAGCTAAGCTAATGAAAATGACTACTTGGGGGTTTTTGAGGTCGCTGATTACAAATCCGAAGTCAGTTTTACAAAATAAAAATGAGGGTCCAAAAAAATAACGAAAATTGCACTTTTCTAAAAAAAAAGTCGGGCTTTAAAAGGTTAAATTAAACGATTGAATTCTGAAAATTATTAAAAATAATTGTATTAGAGACAAACTTTAATTAAAAATTATGCAAAATATGTGAAATATAGTAGAAATTGAAAAGTCTAAATTAAAATTGTGTTTATGAAATAAGCACCAAAATTATAACAAAAATGTATAATTTGGCAGCGGTTTTTATATTTTGGAGAATTTTTGTTACAATTTCTGAAAAAATCGTGTTTTTGATGAAAAATATGAAAAAATGATTATAAAAATAATTGAATTTTACAAAAACTAGGTCCCTGAATTTAGCTGAGCGTTGAAAACAATTTTTTTCACGATATGGGTGATTCTTCTAAAAACAACTGTTTTTTTCCACAAACTAAAAAAAATTCATTTTTACATTTTTTGAATATTTTTGTCATGGGTAGGTTTTAAACAGAGATGGCTTCGAAAGTTTAGTTTCATTTTATTTTCGAATATCACAACAAAACTAAATACAGGGACCTTTTAGTGTCGTTAACAGAATGAAAACATAATTCAAGGACGTTTCAGATTCGATTCCTGCGCATCAAAACTAAATTATGTTTATGTTTTTATTTATTTTTGAAGCCGTCCTTAGGGTTGGCTTCGAAACTTTAGTTTCATTTCAGTTCTGAATAGCGCAATAAAACTAAATACTCGGACCTTTTTGTTTTGTATCCAGCATCAAAACTAAATACACCGACCTTTTAGTTTTGATTTCTACTCCAAAACTAAATTATTTTTTCGTTTTTATTTAGTTTCGAAGCCATCCCTGGTTTTAAATACGTTTAAAGATAAAAATCTGAGTTGCGCAAAATTAATTTTCAAAAATAATCCTTCCAGCATCATTTTAATATTAAGTGTTTTGAAGGTTAAATATACTGTAATCAATATTGGGGTTTTTGTAAAAAAATTCCTTTTAAATTATTAATTTCTTTAATTTATTAAACTTTTAACATTATTCATTTATAATTTAATGAATTGTGTATTTAATCATTTATTTTTAACTATTTTATCTTTTAAAACAT
The DNA here is from genome assembly GCA_032873175.1 of Leptopilina drosophilae. Classification (NCBI taxonomy): domain Eukaryota; kingdom Metazoa; phylum Arthropoda; class Insecta; order Hymenoptera; family Figitidae; genus Leptopilina; species Leptopilina drosophilae. The sequence goes on from CM065483.1 coordinate 24,414,696, forward strand.
TACTAATATATATTTTTTTATATTGAACGGAAAAAAATTGTAATGAATTTTTTAATTTATCATTTTAAGTTCAAATTTGATATTTTCTGTAAAAAATTTTTATTTTTAAATATTTTTTTTTTTCTAACTTTCTACTTAATATATAACATTTTAAAAAATTAAAAATATTTTATTTTAAATAAAACGGAAAATTTTTTTATAATTCAAGGGTTAGGTAATTGAAAATAATTATTAAAAACAAAAGAATAACGCTTTTCAAATATGAAAAAAACTTCGGAGATGAATAGTTTGTCAAATAAAAAATTCACGTTTTTATTAAATTTAAAAACATTGAAACCTAATTTAACAAATTTTTTGGGCTACAACTTCAAATATTTATATATAGATTACGTATAACTAAAAAGCAGTTTAAAAATATGATGTTTTTAACTGAAAAACGAGGCTTTGGAGATGAATTTGAATTTTTACTCCCATTGCCACTAATTTTTAATTAATTATTAAAAAAATTTCTTTTGTTTTCTTTGATCTAAATATAAGTAAAAATAAATGGTAGAATCTAAGCTTTAATGTGATATATATTAAGACTATTTTACAAAATTTTTAATTATATTAAAAAGTAATTAAAAATATGTATCATATTTAATCAAAACCAAAAGACAAAATTAAATAAATTTGTTTACTAAGAAAAACTTAAAATTTTAACATTACAAGATTATGTGAAGATAAATAATGTTTCGTAGATTATGGATAAATTTTTTTTGAAAACTCTTGCTTATCGTCCAAGCTAACTTCAGGGACA